>CM072549.1:7762335-9176085 GCA_036898215.1 Platycarya strobilacea | reverse complement strand
AGCTGCTCAGAACGGTTGTCAATGCCAAAAACCTTTTGGAAAATTTCCCCATTCAAGTACACCTCTCAGCGGATGCCCAAGCTCCTGTGGCAATTTAAAAGCAAGATTATCCAATTCTAAATGCGAAAAACCTCAATGAGAGAGAGAGAGAGAGAGAGATTCAATCATATTTATCCCTTATTCAAAATAGGCATACCTCATACTCTGCACCCCAGCTTCAGAAATGCACCCATCACTACCATATTGAACCTCCTTTACACCAAAAATAGAAGGTTTTCCTTTCATCCGCTGCAGTATCTACAACAAGATATGACAATACCTCATCACAACAAAGGCAAGACTTAAAAGCTTTAATTTTCCAACAAATTTACAAAAAGCCAACACAAAAAGAAAATGGCATTTTGGACCACATGGCATCTCTTTCCTCCATTAAAGTGCTTGAGAGTGAGGTAACAAGATTCTGTTTGGATGCATGAGTGGTGTTTGCCTATAGACATTAAATACACAAAATAAAACCATACGGGCACGCTCACCTTATGTTCTAGTTGAAAAGCATCTGATCTGTTTTCTTTTGAGCCCTTACACACAAAATTTTAAAAAAAAAAAAAACTTAATACGGTGGCATGCAAATGAAAACTAAAATTGATAGTTTATAATTTGTATATTCATCTAAAATTAGAAACTTAACAAAGCAAGGATAACCTTTAGAGACAAAGGGGTATGCTGAAGCAATTTGGACCAAGATCCATTACTTGGCTGGAGTCCAGATGACAGGGAGAGCTAGCATTCAAAAAGGAGATGAAAAGAGATAAATGGGAGATAAATCTACGAATACAATTACATTTCACAAATGATATGTAAAACAAGCTTCCGACAAAGAAAAGGGGGATACAGCGTGCAACTCATTTAATGCAAGGTTTACCTTACTGAAAAGCTCTGTCGGTGGATTATGCTGAATTCTCTTCTCTGAATGGAAATTGAATTCCTGTATAGGAAGTAGCAAAATCATACCATCTCCCATAATCCAATCAACTCGGAATCTCATTGGGACTAGGAAAAAGATAAAACATCTTTAGAATACCATTGGTACGGTTGCATCTTGCTTGCTATTTCGGAAAACACCGATGTCTCCTTTACTTGCAAATATCTGGCATTAAGAGAGGGAATTAGTTGACAAAATACTAGCACAAAATTCGACCAAATGATCTATGCTAACAAAAGATCACCTTCTTATTAAGAGGGCGTGCTTTGAAGGGGAGCATTACATCACATCCATCCCGCTTTGGAGCATCCAAGGTCATTGATCTAAACAAAGCAGAAGTCACTATCAAGTAACCACTCCACTCCACTCATCTCAGTCTAATATAATGTCAAATGTACTTTTGAGTTTTTTTCTTTCTTTTCTTAGAATGAAGCTTTTTATTACCTCTTGTCCTCATTTCTATTTCCTGCAACACCAGAAGTGCTAAGTTTGTCCAACCCCTGAAAGGAAGAACTTCAAATATTGAGAGATGAGTAGGCAGGCAGGCAATCACCAATAAGAAGAAAGAGAATTCCCGCTCTCACTTCTTGGGTACAAAATTGAAACAATGACAACTTTTTATTTCAAGTAATATTCTAATGAAAAAATGGAATTTAGAATAAGGTTGTGTCAACTGTTCAGTTTTATAAAAGTAATGTAAACCTTGTCAAAATCACTGTAATTAAGTGAGGATGATGAAAGAGAAGATGCGTGTTGCATTGCCCTCTCCAATGTCTTCAGGTGAAATTCCTGATAAGTAAAAGGACAAACAGAAAACATGCTGTAAATAATCACAAGCTTGTTTGTAAAATTGAGTAATGGAAGTCTTAGTTTGCAATAACACTTGGTACTTGAAGTGAGTATACTCCAGCAACAAGTAGGAAACGGGATATAACACAATTACTTGAAACTCTGGTAACTTTGGCCTGCTCTTCTTTGGAAGTGGCAATGAAGGGGCCTCGAGAATCTGCACATCACAGACATAAAATTCAGGGGGAGGGAGGGAAAACAAAGAGATTCAATCTTTACAGATTTCAAGTACCAACTTTTCTGTTCAATGGGCGTGCTTTGAATATTCTTACAGCTGATTTTGCATGTTCCAGATTTGTATTATTCTTAGGCCTGAAATATAAAAAAAGTCATTCGTGCATGTAACACAGCATATTGAATATGTGAAGATATGATCAGGCAGTATCAATAGAATAACCTTATCCTTTGGGCCCTGTGTGCTGTTTCAAGGTCAGGCTCTCTTGGAATAGTAAGCCTCATTATACCATGCGCAGAGCTCTTATCAACAGTTTCATCCTGCAAGTCCACCCAAACATGTTCAATACGACAAAAATGGCCCACACATGGCCATTACACTATCCTCCAGTTAATCTTCAGCTTCCTTTCAAGTTTACTTTCCAAATACTCAAAGCTTTTGTTTCCAGTATCAATCCCCAATCAAAAAGAGATTAACGTGTTACAAAAAAGATCAAAAAAAAAATCCTCTTATGAGTTTGCAACGTTAAAATGAATTTGTGCTTCAAATATAAAAGCCAATAAACTTTTTTATCCCATTGGTCAAAGTGGTCCATCAAGTAAAGTGAGAGTTTTGAAACCTTAAACAAATTGATCAAATTGATGCAAATGTGGGATATAATTGCAATGAGTATGTATGTACTAGAACTATCCAAGTTAAACTTGAGTCGCAAATCGAAAGACCAGAAGTGAGTAACATGCCTTCTTCGGTGGCTTGTGAACAAAACTGGTTGGTTGGGCTATTCCTGTAACCTGTTGTACAGAACAATGGTTAGCTTCAGATACAACTTTTGATGATAAACTAAACTTGAAGAATATTTTCACATTCCCTAAATCGGATGCCCAATCTGTAACAAGGAGCAAGAACTCACCACTTAGCCTACCAAAAGGGTTGGGTTATGTAGGCAACCTTAAACAAAGGCACCGGTAATACTAAAGACCATTTTAGGTTTTGTGAAATCAGCTCTAATCTATACTAGTTTCCAATACCAAAATTATAAGATCATTTTTAACAAGAAGCATTCATGTTGTAGTTTACCATGAGATACAAAATTCTTCAAACATCACAGAAATCGCTTTCTAGGCAATCACATATTGCTCTCAAAACAGTATAAATATCTACCATGGTAAGCTCTTTAAAATATAAATAGATCGAAGAGATGAGAGATAGACTAAACACGAACTGTACCTTTTGCAACTGACCTCCCTCCAGCTTCTGCCTCTTGGCGGCTTGACTTTCAACCCCAGAAGAAATATGCAAGGTTCTCTCACTGTGATGAACCAATTGTGTCTGAAATCTAATAAAATAATGGTATAATATTAAAAAGATGACAAGAATATAAAAACTACAATGATTGACCTCCCTCATCTTGTCACAAGGCACTGCCATGGAATCAAGGGCATGAAATGTAGATACGTGGCGCATCTAAAGTACAGTGGACACTAAAAGGAACATCTTGTGAGAATGACAGCACTATTGAGAGCGTTAAAAGTGGACCAGGTCTACTTTCAGTCTCAGATTTTCATGATTAAGGACATACCTCATATATAAAGAACACAGCATTTATGAAACTCACCTTGAAATAGAAATGAGGGGCCCATTTTGCTTAGCCAACTGACTTGCTGTAGGTTTCAACAAGGTTGAGCTCCTAGAGAAAAAAGGCTTTACAGTGGGCTTCACTTTAGCTTTCAGGTTGTCGGTGCCGATGTGATTGTAAAATGTCATTTCTGCCAAGAAACAGCATCACAAGCACAAATCAAAATGAGGTAACTTTACCGAGACAAGATCATTAGAAAAATTAAAAAATTATAGCATTATGTTAAAGGTCTTCATTTTAACTGTATTAATCCACAGACAAAACACTACCCACATTCCAGACCAAAAATTGGCATCAATCAACGAGCTTCAGTCAAGATGTGATATTAAACATTAGATGTTTTTAGGGATTGAAGTAATCATTGTCATGTGCTGCCTCATAAGTCTGTAACCTGCAGAAAAATCATTCTTGCACATTCATCATTTATCACGGTAGAGAAGTGTTCACCTGTATTTAATTCCAATGGAAGGTTCAAAAATTTTGGCAGATTGCAACTCCGTAATTTTGTGAAGATCCCTCTAAGCATTCCTTCACAATCTGGAGGACCATGTACAACATCACTATTAGAAAAGAGTTTATAAGTGAATCAAAATATGAGTGTTCCCTTTGGAATCATGCTCCCTTGCACCATCAAAGAACAGCATAACTACAAGTCGTATCATTCTACTTAGAAATAGTCCTACTACAACAGACTCAGCTCAGCAATTTTCTTAATGAATATCTGGCGGTTGCAAATGGATGCAGTAAAGCAACCTGAGGAATTCCTTGCCAACAGCAAGCTTTGGCTAAAAATGAGAGCATTTCTGATTGGAACTAATACCTAAGGTTTAATTTTGAAGGAAAATATTCGTGAAAGCCTTAAACCTCAAGACTGGACAGTGCTATAACATGCAAGTCATATTGAATACAATATGGGCTATCATCATTCCCACACCACACACTACATGATTTTCTAATGTATGGATGACGAGTAGAAGAACTCAATTAGTTTAGGAGGAATAAAAATATATAAATATAATAAATATAAAAACAAAAATAAGTGTGGCGTGTGGGATGATGAGTAGCAAAGCTCTTTCATTTTTGACCGGTAAGAGAGGGCTTTGTTAACACAGGCATAGGTGTGCGTGACTCAGCTGCCAAGCAGGACAACTAATCTGAAGAATCTCCACCTCAACAGAAGCTTCTTGAATACTCTCATTTATTCTGTAACTTTGGCAGCTAGCATAACAGAATGTAACCGAATGTAATTTTTTCTTTCCTTTTGTAATTGCACTCAGGTCTATGTATTGACCTTGCATACTGTAATGAAACCTTACATAAGTTATTCTCTCACCTTCTGTTATGGTATCAAAGCTGCTGACTAGCAGTCTCTCAATCCAATCTTCCCACCATGGCAGCAGCTTCCTCATCACCTACTCCTCCAATCTCCCCTTCATTTTATCATGTAGTCACAATCAAACTTACCTCAAAACATGATCTTCTATGGTGCATTCAAATCTCTGCCTATCTCAAAGGCCAAGATCTATTTTCCTTTGTTGATGGAACCAAGCCTACCCCTCCCCCCCTTTCTATCAAAATCTGATAACTCTAATCCCAAACCAAAACCTGCTTACCTATCCTAGCGACGAACTGACCAGGCCATTTCAAGCATTTTGTTCTCCTCCCTTTCAGAGTCTATCATTGGCCATGTTGCATCTGCTACAACGGCCAAAGACATCTGGAATACCCTTGAATCTCTGTTCAGCTCAGTTTCACTGGCAAAGGAATTTCAAATACGTTTTCAACTCACAAATCTATCCTGCGGTGAGCAATCAATCACCAAATATTTCAGTATAGTTCGTCTTCTTTCAGACACTCTCTCTTCCACTGGTACTCCCCTCTCCGAGAAGGAGTTTGTCACATATGTGCTAAATGATCTTGGCCCTGCCTATGAAAACTTCATCACCTCCGTCACAACACGAACAAACCCAATTACTTCCCAAGAATTATACCACCTCCTCATTCAAGAAAATTGAATGTCCTGAAATAACCCCATTCTTCCCTATCCAGAACCCACTGCTAATTTTACCTCCAGTACCCGTGACCAACGTGGCTGATCTTCATATCGTAACAAACTTGGCCACTTGTCAGGTTTGTAACAAACTTGGCCATGTAGCTCTTCAATGCTACTATCGATTTGATCACGCCTATTAGTATGAACCAAACCGTTCCTTCTCAGCCAACTACACTTCTCCCTCTGCCATACCCAATTCATCCTGGTATCCGCATTCTGCTGCTACACACCACATTACCCATGATCTATCCAATTTAAGCATCTCATCGGAGCCGTATGCAAGACCTGAACATATTCGTGTTGGGAATAGTGCTGGTTTGCAAATCAATAATATTGGTGACTCCTCTCTTAAAACCCATTCTTCTTCCTTTAATCTTTCTCACTTGTTACACGTTCCTTCAATCACAAAGAATCTTGTTTCTATTTCCCAATTTTGTGTCAATAACTCATGCTTTTTTGAATTTCACTCTATTTTCTTCTTGGTTAAGGATCGGACCATAGGAAAGCTCCTCATCAGTGGCCCTCTGCGTGACAGTCTCTACTGGTTTTCTCCTCCATCCACTCACCTCGGCAAACGAGTTTCCCTAGACCTCTGGCATCGTGCGCACATGCCGTTTGCCTTATTTTCCCAGTGATTCTACTTATTCTGATTGTTCATTAGCTAAATCCCATCAACTACCTTTCTATCCTAGTGCAACCCGGACCACTAAGCCCCTTGAACTTATTTGGGCTAATGTATGGGGTCTGGCCCCTTTACTTTCAAGAAATGGATTTCGTTATTATTTGTCAATTGTGGATCATTTTACCCGTTACACTTGGTTATCTCCCATTAACTTGAAATCAAATGTATTGCATGAATTTAATTCTTTTATCAAATTTGCTGAAAGATTCTTCAATTCTTAAATCAAAACAATCCGAACTGATGCTGGTGGAGAATTCCGTCCCTTAACTACACTTTGTAAATCCCTTTGCATTTCTCATCATTTTTCCTGTCCTCATACACATCAACAATACGGCCTTATTGAACGAAAACACCGCCATATCGTAGAAATGGGCTTAACTCTTTTATCTCAATCACCTCTCCCAATCTCCTTTTGGGAAGATGCCTTCCAAACCGCTACCTATTTAATAAATTTATTACCTACACCTATTCTCCAAAATAAATCACCCCACTACATTGTTCATCATAAACCACCTGATTATACTTTTCTCAAAACCTTTGGTTGTCTTTGTTGGCCCAATCTTCGGCCATACAATAGGCACAAAATCACATACCAACCTACACCATGTATTTTCCTTGGTTACAACCATTCACATAAAGGGTATAAACGTTTAGATTTGAAAGCCAACTGACTTTACACCTCACGCGATCTTTTTTTTTTTATAAGTAAAAAATGCTATTAAGAGAGGGCCTAAATGTTCATTAATGAGATTCTTCAGCCTTGAAAGCCTCGTAAATCATGGACTCTTGAGCTTCCATCAAGAACAACACGATGAAAGTTTTAATTAATCAACAGTGATGGGCCACTTTATTTTTCCTATGCAAGCAAGTATTTCCATTAAGACACGAAAAGTGCAACGCATGAAGAGGGAGTGGGGTTTTCCAACAAACACCTCGTTCCGACAACCACAGCGCTTAGGTGAAACAGAAATCAGGTTTTGGGACAAAAAAGGGTGAGGACCCATACCCTGCAAAAGAAGGCACCCTCTTAAATGATGGTTTTTAAATGGTGCGAAACAGGGCGCCGTCTTAAATGGTGCAAACTATGATGCTACCGCGGGAGGCGGTGGATGCTGGAGGGGCACTGCAGTTAGTTGTTCTGAGATGTTTCTTGAAGAGACGTGTATTCCCTTCCTCAAGATCATCAGCTAGAGAAAGCGGAAACACGGGATGGGCCAATTATTGGGAGATAGTGGCCACCCATGCAAGGAAGAGTGCTACAGATAAAAATATAAATCATTAAACAATTCATTTCCATCAACTTAACGTTTAGGGAAAATAGGTGATTTCCCAATAGTTCGTCGCACTAGAATCGATTATGGACATAAACAAATAAGCAATACCTTTTCTGTTGGCATCAAATGCACAAGATTCTCTGTTCATGCTAACACCGGCGTCAATAGTAATCTCCACGTCCTTTGATTTTGGGGACGTATTAACATTTTCCATCAGTATGTCCTCTCTCATTACCAACTTTGTTACAAAAGCTGGACCATGAAAAGAAAAGCATATAAGCCTATGACGGGCAGAAATTAAAGAGGTTATGGTTAGCAAAAAGGGGGAAAAACAAGCTGAGAATGGCAAATGACATCTAATATCGCACCAAACATTGGATTAGATACAGCAGATAATTCAAAGGATTAAAAGAAAAATTTTGAAATGAAAAAAAGAGCTAGACAGAACAATTTCCTGCCGCAAATGTTAACAAATACGCACTCGTATTGCAAAATTCTGATTTCAATTTTTTTCCCAGAAAAATAAGCAGTAAGCTAAACAAGAAGCAATAACGCTGGGGCTAAAAATGCTGGAAAATCAGCTAAGCAAAGTAAAAGTAGAACGACTATTTATGAAAGGTGGTTCAAAGAATATTAAGGTTTAAGTTAGCAGTACTCACGAGAAGGAGGATGTTCTGCGGCGGACACGAACCAGAGCTCGGCCAGACGAGCCTCTTCTCGAGTCTCCGGTCGAGTGAAATCGAAGAACATTGCCGCGTCAAACTCGTAGTCGAGATCGACTTCATGGACCTCAAACACTGGTTCAACCTCCATTTCCTCCTCTCTTTCTTTCTCTCTACAGCCTTCACTTTCTCTCTCCATAATGCCAGCCCGTGAATCGCCCCCCCCCCCCAACTGGTTTCAACTGACCACTACCATCGATTGCAACTATTCTCTTACCACACACACTATCCCTCTCTCTGTGAAAACTTCCGAAGCTCCGAATCCGGTCGGGAAAATCCCCCAACTTTGGAAATCGTCGCTGCGCTTTGTAGCAGAGAACGGCGCAGATTTCGCTGCTGCTACTGTAGCATTCGAGACTTTAAGAAACCATAAGAAACGGCAATTCCGAAGGGCTCTTTAGGCATTCTGCTCTCCGTCCGAGAAGCCGAGAATGAGTACAACTCGTTACAGCATGGCGTACAAGCCTTTCGTAGCGGTCCAGAATTTGAATGGATGGCTCCGGAGGAAAGAATATAATTTGATCGTCGTGTCGAATATGCCCCTACGATAACGCAGGGATGGTGGGTTGGATTTTTTATCCAAATAGACATAAGTTATAACGTACGAATATTTTAAGAAATTAAAAAAAAAAAATTGAATAATATGAATATAAATATTATAAAATTTATAATGTTTAACCTCATTATCTTCTTAAACTATAAAACATATAATAATACCACTCAAAATATATATATATACTAATAAATTGAAATAACGGTAATTATTAAATAATTGATTTTATTATTAATGATATTTATTGGATACCAGGTGCACTTTTTTTGGGCTAGTCTCGACACTGCCGAACATGGATCTTTTTTATTTCGTCGATACAAACCGGGTTTTGGAATTTTGAGCCAAGTGATGGGTATAGACGTGATTTCAGTGGTTAGTTTCGAGAATGTGTCTTCAAAGTCGGGTGCAGTGTTATCGGGCTCGGGCAAGATCCTGTCCAGTCGTCTGAAATTTCGGCGCATCATGGGTTTGCCCTTGTGTTCCAACATAACTTCAAGATTGACCCTAACGGTTCTATTCGTTGGCAGGTAGGAAAAGCATGGGGAGCGGAAGGGAAATGGGCCCCGTCTCGGCAAAATTCAAATGAGTCAGAGGAGAAATGGCAAAACCGGTATTTGGCAGCTCCACATCCCCTAAATTCTTAAGAATGAGCTGTAAACATAAAAAGCAGTACTTTAATCTCGGTAGGCGCAATCGATTGAGTTTATCTCATCAGTAAATTCTTTTTTATATATATTAATAATAAAATTTTGTTATTAGTTATCCTTCACAATTTACATCACATCACACTATTACATCTTTATTTTTATTAAAAAAATTTGAATTTATTCTTTTAAAATTAATTAAATTTTTTTACCCGTTACCTATATATTAAATATCTAATAAAAAATAAAAATATATAATATATGATAGAATTTATTAGAGGTTTAAGATTCCCATAGAAAATATTATTTTTAATTTAAAATTTAAAATTTAATAAAATAATTTTTATCACTAAAAAATTATTTATTATTTAAAACATATATGTCTAAAGTATTTTTAAAATTAGTTATGATAATTTTTAAAAAATATATAATTATAAGAATTTTTTTTATAAAAACTTAAATTTGATATTTTTTGAAAAAGTTAATTTTTAACTTTATTTTTAACCGACTAATTTATTTTTTATAAAATTACCAAAAAAATATAAGATTATTAAATATGTTATTTTTTTTTAAAAATACTTTTAATTGTGTAAAAATATTCTTTAAATTTCAAAACTCAATCTCTTTTATCTTATAAGAATAGGTCCGAAAAGTCCTATCTTAAAGAAATTCCTCAACATCAAAACATATAAATATATAATTTTTTTAATAATGATTAAAATCAAATATTAACGATAGTAGAAAGAATAAATTTTGCTGATCATTCTCTTACAAAGAAGTATACAAAAATTATACACCTTAAAATCATATCCGATTTTACACTAATTAACCTTATTGTCATAAATATTTAACCAAAACATTACTTAAGAATTTTAAATATATTTTTTAAAATACTTTATTTTTAGAGAAATAAAACTACAAATTAACTAGAATTGATATGTTAAATTAAAAAATTATTTGGATTGTAAAATAAACCTTATTCTTTAAATTCTTAAATTTTTTATAATAAATCTGATTCAATTTTGTTTGAAAACGAGAAATCAGTAAAGAAAATAGGACTTGTTTAGAAAAAGCTTTCATATCAAAATTCACATTTTTATTTTATTTTTCAAATATCGTTATTTGTTCAATATAAATACTTTCAAATTAATCATAAGTATCTGTGTGTGCATTGAATGTGAGTTTTTGGAGAGGGGCATGGGTGGTGTAACTTCCTTTCCTCGAAGTCGTAGAATAGGTTTGAGGTTTGAGGTTTGAGGTTTGAGGTTTTGCCTTCATTCAAGGTTTTGTGTTCATTGGTTGGATTTGCATAGGATACCTTACAGCTACCTCTCTTCTGTCTCGCCTGAGCCTATTGATTCTACTGCGCCAGCAAATTCATCATCATTTTGCTGTCTTCTACTACGTTATAACTTCACTGCACATTGAGTACACACTCAGACATCTCTGTCTGAACACCACCAACACCTCATCACTCATCATGCCTTTCCCGGCTAAAACTGAAAAAAATAGATAGTCTACGTATTTGTCTCTTAAAATTGTTTTGGGGTATATTTCTATATAAAATAAGATTGTCTTAAATATGTAATCTACATTTCCAAATCACTCATAATATTATAATACAGAAATAGATTACATATTTCTAACAGATTGTAAATAACAGATTCTGAAGCCACGCTCATGCTCGATCGAGTATGATCTTCCTTTAATATCTCCAAATCACTCATAAATTCATAATATTATAATCGATAAGACTTTCTATTATATGGACTCTTTTCTTCGAGTCGAACATTTGTGCTATTTCATTTTGATAGGAGTACGTGTGTTTTGCTTGTCAAAGTCGTAACTTGCTGTTTGTGAGGGAGAATTCCTAGTGGGTAGAGGATTTCAGTCACCTAGTGTAACATGTTTATTCTCAACAACGATTACATTATGTTTCCTACTCTAGAAGATTAACACTCTAGTTCGGTTATCAGTTTTATATATTAATTTGTGAATTTATTTTTAAATTTTTTTATGAATATAACAATATTATTTCCGTTTAACGAATTGGTGACATGTTTGATTGTTATAGTATTGATATTGGTTTCATTAAAATTTCATTTAAAATTTGATAAAAAATATAAATTTGATGAAAAAATCAACACCTCTATATCTATAATCCAACATTAGATTCATTATTGGATTTATTAAAATAATATCATAATATATAATTTATGAAACTAACAAATACATTTATAATTTATTCATTTAATAAATATATTAAAAGGTAATAAAAAATTATTTTAATGGATAAATAGTAAGTCTTCATATTTAAATGATGAAATAAAATTATTATAGCTTAAAACTTTTTATAATTTCATTTTATAGATCCAATATAAAAATATTTTAAATAAATATATCAAATTTTTAATATATATTAATTTTTAATAAAACCAATACAAATACTTTTAATTAAAAGTTGAAAGGACAAGTTTTCGGTTGATAAACATGAAAGGAAATGCAAACACTAATAAGAGTATTAGCATTAGATTAGTTAGAAGTTTTATTTAAAAAGTATAAATTTATACATATATAAAAAAAAAATCTTATTATATTTGACCAAAAGTAAGGAGAAAAATGTGAAAAAATATAATAAAAGTAGTTTTACTCTTCAAAAATAAATAGTAAATTTAAAATTTTCTTCAAAAAACTTTTAATCAATCTAATCCTAATGCTTTAACATAGATTAATTGAAGTGAGAAGTGGATGTCCTTTTGGGATTAAAGAAAGAAGAGTAAGGAAAAACTGTTTTGCAAGTGAATACAAATGCCATTGGCAAAAGTGGCACTCTTAGTGGTGAATATGGCATCCAACAGAAAAACAAGAGCAAGCAAATGGTTCTTGATGCTATTAGGGACAATGAATCCTATTGGCAAATTTCCCAAATCATCAGCGACATTGATCACGTTGCCTCTTCTTAATCCAAATGATTTTATGAAAAAATACACATATCAGCGAATCTGTGCGCACACTCAATAGTGCAATTGACAACAAAAAATATAGTATTTAGAAACATACCCACTGATTCTCTTTCTAAGTACATTGTCTTTTTAGATAGTAGGAAGGATCCCTCTTAGTGTGTAATAGGCTTATTTTCTATAAGAACTCTTTTTATGTTTTTATAATACCAGTGAGCCTGCTTAGAAAAAAAAAAAGAGATGCTAGGGATCGGTTCAATTGTCTCCAACGTCTAAAGCAGCCTAATATTAGTTGGGCTACTTTATGATAAAAAAACACATTAAAATAAAATTAAAAATATGATTAAATAAAAAAATGAAGATTAAAAATATAATAAAAATATATAATGAACAAAACATAATAAGTAATACAATAAAAAACACAATAAAAATATAAAAATATAAAAATATAATAAAAAATACAATAAAAAGTAAAATGAAGATGAATTTAAGGGAATTCGACCATGGAGCGAACGGAGCCGCCGCCGGTGGCGGTGGGCGACACCGCCCACGTTATCGGAACCGGCGGATTCAGGCGACCTCACCCCTACGATGGCGAGTTCCGGTGTGCCCCGTACGGGTTTGAAATTGGTTTAAGGCTGCCGGGGACATACCAGAGCTCACAGGAGTAGGGGTGAGTCCGCCGGTCCCGATGGCGTAGGCGGTATCGCTCACCGCCACCGAAGGCGGCAGGGACTGCTCCGTTCAGGGGATCTGCCCCCCAGGATTTTTCAAAAAAAAAATGCCATTGGTTGGGGGTGAGAAGTTGAAAATTCCTAACGAGCCAATAGGCTTAGGCTAGTTTTATAATGATTATGGTTTTAAAACTATGAGAGTATTAGTATCGGATTTATTCAAATTTTCTTTAAAAATTTAATGAAAATTATAAATTTGATTAAAATATAACACTTAAAAAAATTATATATTGGACTCATCAAAAAGCTTTCATCATATTTGATAAAAAATGAGGAAAAGAAAGTGGTGAGAATAGAATAAAAATACTTTTAGTTTGACTTTTGAATGATTACTATTTAAAAAACAAACTAAAAGTACTTTTATTTTATCCTCTCTACTTTCTTTCTTTTAATTTTTATCAAATATGAAGAATTTTTTTTAATGAATCTAATATAGAATTTTTTTTTTTTTTTAGGTGTTGTAACTTGTCTCTCTAATAAGCTTGTACTTTCCATTAAATTAAAAAAAAAATTGATGAGTATAATACTAATATTCTGAAATATCATTCTTGTATACCACAATGCACACTTGTACAAATAACAATCTCAAAACTAAAGTCTATAGAAAATTAGTTATCAATCACAAAATATGAATGACATGATATAATCATTACATCACTAGATGTATTAATGTTCTTAAAATTAATCTCCTAAACATTATTTTTAAGGACATGACATATATATTGAATTTTTTTTTAGATATAGGCTTATCATTAAACTCATAAACTTGAAGTTTACAAATGTGACTATGAGAAGAGGCCCACCCAAGAAAGACCGGGACTCGGGCCCAACACAGGTCCAAGGAAGGCCCAAATCCTAAGGAGGCTCCGTCTCGCCATTTCGGTCAAGGTAGGCGGCACGGGAGGCAAACTCGCAGTAGATTGGGCAAAAGGCTACCAAAACAAGAAGTTGTGCGATGATCAAAACTTAGTTAAAAGAAATCATACACGCCCACGGCGCATTAAATGCAAAAGCATGCCTCGCATTAAATGCGGAACCAAGTAGAGGCGCCTGAGGCCTCTGACACATTAAATGCACAGCTGGAGTCCCCTTCACCGTATTAAATATAGGTCAAGAACGCAGGCACGCCACAAGAGTAAAGTAGGAGCTGACACAGTACAGAAGAATGGACAACTTGTTGAATCGGACCAAGGTGGCAGGGAGATCCGCTCAGACACAACACAAGGAAATGATGACTAACAGAATAAGGAGCATGCCCCTCAGGGGTGCACCCAAGACATGCCAACCTCTATAAATGGCGAGAGGCTCCACGGTTTACAGGTTAATCTATATGTTTCTACTCTTATACTTCAATATTCTCTCTATAATCTCACTAATTTTAGCATTGGAGTGATCTCAGGGCACTACTGCCCCCACTCATTCAACCATTGTGTAGGCCCAATTTGTTTAGACGTCGCCGAGTAGCCCAGGCCGCGGAACACAATCTCAACAATGGCGTTGTCTGTGGGATTTCACTGACGTGTATTCTGCATGTAGGCAGTAACGCGATCCCAAACAACCCAACAAGAAGAACTCAACGACAATGTGATGGAGGCTAAGCTCGCAACAATGGAGGAACCCATTAGGAAGATGACTGAAGAAAATGAAAGGTTGCGAAAGGGCAACGAAAAACGTACTACCCATCACGAGCCGTCAGCAAGTGAGCACACGAGCTCACGGCGAGAAAAAGAACTTGACCAGGCAGAAAAAAAGAGACGCAAGCTATACCTAGAGCTTAGGGACAAATACGTAAAGATGACCAAGTTAATCGAGGAGCCTTCTATAACTGGCCAGTTGTGCAACAACTCAGGATTGCCCTACAACGCAAACATGATGGTTGTACCCCTTCCGCCAAGATTCAAAGTGCCTCAAATAGATCTCTACGATTGAGGCAGAACCCCGTTTAAACACCTGGAGGCGTTTAGGACACACATGAGCCTGCACGACTATCCAGATAAAATGGCGTGCAAAACATTCCTGCTCACCTTGAAGGGAGCGGCCTAGGGATGGTTCAGGACTATCCTCACAAGGATGATCAACAATTTCAACTACTTAACCTGCCTTTTCCTAACCCAATTCCCGAGAAGCTGCAAGATGAAGCGCCCAACAACCTACCTTTTCACGGTCAAGCAGCATAATCGAGATAGTCTAAAGAATTACCTCTCTCAATTCAATAGATAGCACATGACTACAAACGACCAGGATGAGAATATCACCCTGCTATATTCTTAGGCAAGATATGGCCCAGGAGTCCGTTCATGGCGAAAATCACACCTCGAACACCCTAGTAGAGTTCATGGATAAGGCCGATGGATACATAAATGTTGAGGACACCCTTCAGGCTCTAATCACGCCCCGACACGAAGAGGTGGAACGGGCGGATAGAAGTGCTACAAATCAATAGGAGGGCCCCTTCCAAGACAACAAGAAGAAAGGCGGTCCCAATGCTAGAGGGCAAAACGATCAAACCAACCAGTGACCCCAGCCCCACCTCCATGCCAGCCTAGCAGTCGAAGATGGCCAGGAACCGAGGCCAAGTAGAGAGTAAACATAGCTACCGCCCACGAGGGTATATTGTGAGTACCATTAGTCCGGCATGTATAACACCTAAGATTGTTATGCTCTCAAAAGGATAAGAAGGGAGGAAGAGCGACAAGGTATCCGACAAGAAAGGGGACACTCGCCAGCCCAACGCATCACGAGCCCTATAGACGCCAACCAAGGCATGAAGACTACTGAAACCCGCCTAAGGAAAGAGAACCCTTGGGTGAAATCCTAACAATTGCAAAGGGGGGTTGTGAGAAGTAGGGCAACCTCCTCATCAATAAAGGCGTACGCCCAAGACGCACGCTATGGCGAAATGTTTATTAGCCAGGGCCGGCTCAAAATATTTTGAGGCCTAAGGCGAAATGTTAAAATAAGGCCTTTTACTTATATCAAACTAAATTAAGTTATATCTAATTAATTTTATTTAAAAATTATTTTTCTTGCTTTTTGAGATGCAAAATTACTAATCAAATTTTTATATTCAAGTTTTTCTAATATCTTATTGTCAATTGATAATATGACTAATCCACTAAATCTTTCATGAGATATTATTGATCTAAAATAAGATTTTATCAATTTTAATTTTTGAAAAAATTATTTCTACAGAAATAACAGTAATAGGTATCGTCAATAATATTTTATAAGCAATACATGCATTTGGAATAAAATCAAGTCTTTTTATATAATTTAATATATCAATTGGATTTCTTTCTTCCGTTGGTAAAAAAGAAAATTAAAACTTTTAGTTCAGAAAATTAAACCATCAATATCATTTTTCAAAAAGCTTTCAAGGCTGACATTTTTTTATGGCAAACTACCATCGTCAAGTGATTTCAGTTTTTTGAAATTAAATAAAAAACCAAATATATTTTCATATATTTTAAATTGTTCAAATCTATGTTGAATTGAAGAAATTGCTTGATCTACTATAAATAAGAAATAATTAATTCTAAAAGATCGGGCCTCGGGCACAACACAGGTATAGGGAAGGCCTAAATCTCGAGGAAGCTCTATCTCACCTTTTCAGTCGCTGCAAGCAGCATGGGACTCAAGACGGGAGGCAGGCTCGTAGTAGACTAGACGAGAGGCTACCAGAACGTCAGGTCGTGTGATGATTGGAAATGAGTCAAAAGAAGTCAGACACACCCACGTCACATTAAATGCGAAAGCCTGCCAAAACATACTGCATTAAATGCAGGTGGTGACCACAATCACAACACATTAAATGCAAAATCAGGCAGAAGTGCTTGAGGCTTCTGGCACATTAAATGCACAATTAGGTCCCCTTCACTGCATTACATGCGGGTCAGGAATGCAGGCATGCCACAATGGTAAAGTAGGAGCTGACAGGTATAGAAAAAGGGACAACTCATCAAATCAGACCAAGGTGGCAAGGAGACCCGCTCAAACACAGCAAAATGGAATGATGACTGACAGGATATGGAGCATGCCCCTCGAGGTGCACTCAATACATGCCAACCTCTATAAATAGCCAGAGGTTCCACAACTCATAAGTTAATCTATCTATATCTACTCTCATACTTATTTTCATATTCTCTTTATAATCTAATTAATTTTGGCATCAGAGTGATTTTAGGACATCACCACCCCAGTCATTCAACCCTTGTGCAACCCAGTTTGATTGGATGTATCGAGTAGTCCAAACTATAGAACACGACCTCAATAGTGACTTATAAGAACTAAGAAAACTTAGTTTATAAGTCAACCAACAGTAATTAGGACACAACTTCTAAACCTTTTAGATAAAATATCCAAGAGACCATACATATATATTGTCATATATTGATAAGAATAGCACCAAATGTCATACTTTGAAATTATCTAACAATTATTAAGAATACATTATTGTTGTGATGTACAACAGGCTCCAATCTTTAAAAAGGTGTTAATTTAGAGCTGTGAAGAGGCTCAAAGACATTAATTACTCTTTGAATCCCGTGACTAATGAGTTATGCCCAGAGGAAAATTCAACCACATTGCATCCGCGGCATATTTTCTATGTTTTTTCTTATTTATTTAATAAAAATTATACATGCAGCCATTTATACGTATTTTTTACGCATTTCATTAATATAATTATTTGTAATACTTTTATTAATATTTAATATAAATTAATTATTTTAATCAATCACATCAATAAAATATAAAAAAAAATGTATAAAAAATAACTATATATAATAAAACTATTTATGTAAAAAATTGATACTTGAATTTTATTAATCGTCCAAGGAATATTATGGTGCCATCACAAAGTAAAAACAAAGACTACAAACACCACATAGTATTAATTAATATAAAAAAATTATCCTCATCATTTTTTCTTTTGTTATTTTCCCATTATTTCATTATATAATATTAAATGATAGATTCACAACTAATAAAATATAATAAATAGTCTTTAATTATCTAATATCACATCTTGCAAAAAAATAATAAAAAATAAATAAATAGATAATGAGTAACATTACTCAATAATATAACATAAACAATAAAATCATATCGATAGTAGATAAACTTTCCTACAATACTCATATAAATTAACAAAATGTTGGGATTGTCCAATATCTATTGTGAAAGGGACTAGTAGTTAGTTCATAAGTGTAAAAAATTACTCACATCTTGAATTAGCTTTTGTAGTTGAGAAAAGTCTACGATCACCCAACACTCGTATTAGAGTCTAAATTTATTGATATTTTCTAGTCCAACAATTTGTGAGAGAAATGAATTATTACTACTTCAACACAAGACTCAATATGTGAGAAGAAAAATTGATGGGATTATCTCACTTTGGTTATAAAAGAGATTGGTTGTCAGTTTATGACTATGAGAAAAAGACATACTTTTGAACTATCTTTTAAAATTAAAAAAGATTCCAGACCATCCAACACAAAAATATATGCATGATGTAAGCCGAAATCCCAATACATGTCCCATGGGATAACTCAATTATTCTACATTTACACCCCTAACGCTGTTTTTAATACTCTTTAGATGCACATGAGATTACTAGTTTGACATATCAACATGGCAAACGAATTTAACCCCAATAATTCTTCAAAAACTCACTCATGATGACTATGGTACCCCCGGTCCCCCAGACCATTCTGAAACCAATTAGCCACCTTGGATAAAAATATGATTCTATCTCCACTCCGTCAAAATCAGTTTCACACATTAAGAGCAAAGTATGTCCAAAAAGCTGCCATCAAACTTGCATATATTAACGTTCACTTATAAGTATTTGAACTTGCTCTCCTCAATTCTACCTATGCTATCATAAGCCTTTTGAAACCACATCATCATGATTGGACCATCCTTTCAAACAAAATTAAATTAGCAAAGTCTCCATTATAAAAACACATTATTTAGATCAGATATTCAATGAATTAATGATGGACTGAAGTATCAATTATATCGCATTTACATGCCAAGGAGATTTATATCAATTATCTTTTTTTCTTTATTTTTTATTTGAAAGAATATGTGCTGAAATTTCTGAACTGTCTTAATTACTATTTACTTGTACATCAGATATGGATATGGATGCATGCCACGTAACAACAAAGCATTCTTTCTTAGCCGTCGTTCGTAATCGTAGACAGCTGTCAATTCCCGGCTGGACATGCTTTTAACACAGTGCCAAATCATATTGTCGAGCATTCACGACCACAAGTTTACAGTTTACACCATTTTGGCACCCGTATCCGGAATTCTTTCCGATTCAGATTTTCTCTCCTTCTATATATATATATATATATATATATATATATATATATATATATAATTGTTTTGAATATTTTATTATCGAACGTATCGATTAACATATTAAAATAAAATATTTTAATATTAATATTATTTTATGTATTATTTTAAAATAATTTATATAATAAAAATTATATATATACATAACTAAAAATAAATAAAATTATTAATCATGATTCATACAAATAAAATATATCTTTCATATATATATATATATATATAAATTTTAAATCTATATTAAAAAAAAAAATTCTGAAATTTGATATTTCGGCGCGTCCTAATCGAAACAAGTTGCAATAGTTAAAATTTTAAGCGAAACGAAATAAGAAGATTTCTTATACTAGTGAGCAACCAATATAGCACATTTCCAACATATTAATCAATACAATACGATATTTAAAATATTGCTATATATCGCCTGATGTATAGTTTCTTCTTGACAGCAAAATTGTAGATGTACTAGGGACTCATAACGAGAATGATCAAACATCAAACAGTGTAATATTATTCGAATTTATAGTCTTATGGAGCTGTTGATTGAATTAGTGTATAGTGATACAATCGTTTGAGTCAAATAGTTGTGTCTCTTGTTAATAATTATGTTATTTATCAACAAATACCTTTTTGTCTATTAATAAAAACTATTTATGCAAAATAATAACGCTCACTATTTCTCTATCCATTGTTAATTTATAAGACAAACACCTTAATGAGATTGTTATTATTTTATAAAAGTACCAATATGTATTTTCGTGATTCATTTATAACATAGCATAATATATATGTATGAAAACTCATTAAAAATCAAATAAACACTATAACAAAAATTAGTATTTATAATTATTTTTTTCATAAATTAATCATTCTGATTATAATTAATTAGTTATAAACTTATAAATATCACTTTTTGGTGTTTGTTTAATTTGTAAGTTGTCATTGCCTAAAACTATACGCGAGCTAAATATTTGTCGCCTACATAATTTATTGTGGTCCAAAGATAGATCGTGAATGATAGGCTAATCATATATAATATCTACATAATTTATTGTGGTCCAAAGATAGATCGTGAATGATAGGCTAATCATATATAATATCTACACAAAGCCATGATAGGCTAATCATATATAATATCTACTCAAAGCCTAATGCTTACTGGGTGATAAACGCAGAACATGAGGCGGAGATTTTTTTTTTTTTTTGAATTTTTCTTTTTGGGAGTAAAAAATAATTGCATAAGATCATTCCCATTAAATTATCTAAATTTAAATTTTAAAAATATAAATTTACATATATATATATATATATAAATTATCATATTTGATCAAAAATGTAAAGAAAAAAATACTTTTTGTCTTCAAAAGTAAATAATAAAGTTAAAAATTTGTATAAATGTATACAAAATTTTAATTTTATTATTCACTTTTAAAGTAAGAGCAGCATAAAATTTTAACTTTACTATTTACTTTTAAAAATAAAAAGTATTTTTATTCTCTTTTTTCATTTTCATTTTTTCATTTTCTCATTTTTTAATCAAATATGACAATTTTTTTTATATATATAAATTTATACTTTTTAAAATTTTACTTTAAACCATCTAAATAAAAATGCTTTAAACCAAAATGTTTAGCTTAAGAGCCATGACTTCATTTGCTCAAAAAAAAGAGCCACTTCATTTGGAACATGAAAGCAAGTGAATTCATCTTAATTAAGTTTAAATTTAAGCCTAATTTTACATTTATATATATATATAATTTTCAAATCACTAAACATCACAAGTCAGTATATCTTTATATGTAGAATGCACAATCATTTTCAACTAAACATTTATTTATAAGAGGGATTCATAATTTTTTCAAACTTCTAAAAATATATTTAAATCTATCTTAGTATCAAACCACATTTAAATTACTCATTTTAATTAAACTCTAAAAAAATCATTCTACTATTTTAAGTCATTATTATTTATTAAAAAATTTAATTCACTTCAATTCAATTCATTATTCAAATACAATGTTAAATTATGCTCATTATTCAAATACAATGTTAAATTATGTTTAAGTAGTGAAGTCAAATGATTTATATATAATAATAATAATAAAAAGTAGTCAAAAGTATTAAATAATAATAATAAATAAAAATAAATTATAGATGACTAATAATAATAAAATGTTTATGTTATTGTACTGTCCAAACACAGTCTTATATATTGTAGCTTAAAGAAAAAAGCAGCTTAATATTGTAGGGAGGTTAGGAATCGTAGGATGACTTGTCTTTAATGGGCTGTGATTGGGCTGTTCAGGGTTGAGGTGGACATCACAAGGGGACAAAACTGGAATATTGTCATCACGTGCTTGGGTGAGGAGTGAGGACTTTCGTAGATCAATTATTGGTAGATTCTTCTCGTCCCAATGCTACTTGCTTCAGAATCGAGATTCCTTTGGGATTCCATCGATTGAAACAGGGCAGTGTGTCAAATTTGTTTTTTTGTTTTTGTTTTTTTTAAGATGGGACGAAATAAGATAAAAATTAAAAAAATAATAATATATTTTTTTAATATTAATTTTATATAAAAATTTAAAAAAATAGTTTTAGAATTTGATAAAATATAATTTTTTATTATATTTTATATAAAAATTAAAAAATATATAATAATGAGTTTAATTTCATCTTTTAAAACAAACTGAAATTATGTCTGCATTTATATAAAAGGGATTAGATTAATCACCTTAAAAGTATCATAATATCCAAATATCTATGATTATTACGAGTGATAAGTTTGAGATGATTTTAGATCGCAAAATAATATTATTCATTTGGATTAACTTACTAATCTTTCAAAATGATATGTTTTATGTAACCTCTTAAATATATTTTATAATAAAAATAATTTTATATCATAACAAATTACCTAAAAATATCTTAATTTGTAAGATTATTTTTATAAAAAAATTTATGGTGATTAAAATACTTCACTTTTGATATAAGTCCAAAACATATGGGACTAGCTCAAGAACATTTATTTAAGTTAGTTACGGGCAAATCTCTAAGGAGTGGTTGTCTAGGTCTTGTTTGTAAAATAAGCTATTTTCAGACATTTTATTTCCAAACATCACCTAAACAAAATATAATTCTCAATTTCAAATTTTCAATTATTTATTTATTTAATCATTATCTATAATTATCAAAATACAAAACTCAACGTAACCTTTTCAAACTCTCAAAAAAATTAAAAAAATAAAATATTTTTTTCAAATTTTAAAATAAAAAATATTCAAATAAATTTTTAACTTACAATATTTTTATTTAATTTTTCCTCTCATATTTTTCAAAATTCAATGAAAATATCTTAATTCAAAATATTTTACTATTATTAACGAATATTCTAAATATCCTATTGGATTTATTATCTTGTATTAAAGCACTAGCAATAGTGTAGGCAAACACCAATACAAATTAATATTTAGCTAACAATTCCATTAAATCTACTGCATTGGAAGAGCTAAATACAAAATTTCTTGCTTACAAGCTACAATAGAAGTCAAAACAATAATTTAATTAAAAATTAAATTAAATTAATATATGGTTATTATAATTGTAAAATATGAAAAATAAAAAATATTAATATTAATAGAAAAAAATATTTTATATAATTTAATTAATAGATGAATAATTCAATACAAAAATGTTTCTTAAATGACAAAAAAAAACATGAATTTAGCCAAATTTTACCTTTCCGCCTACAAGATATCATAAAAGGAAAAAGTACAAATCAGTCCATAAATAATTTATATATGTAATTTATTTATTTATATTTTTTTTATATGTATAGATCATTTTAAAACAATATATAAAACCATATTAATATCAAAATATTTTATTTTAATACATTAATTAGTATGCTTATTGATACAATATTCCAAATATTAATTATAACTCTTGTACGTTAAGGAAAAATAATTAACTATTAATTGGGCCAAAACTTCTTAAATTGAGGTTGTCATATTGTAAAAAAGTTCGTTGTCACTTGTTATATAAAAGTAAATAATTTATTTTTCTTATAAAAAATTTTTAATAATAAAATGAGATAATTTGAAATAAAAATTAAGTTATTATAATAAAAATTTAATTATTTTTAAATTATTCATTATATTTTATATAAAAATTTAATAAAATTATAATTATAAAATAAAATAAAATAAAATAAAATAAAATCATCTCTATATCGGACACAGTGAAGGGTATCGGAGTAAAACCAAGCAAACCCCGATAAAATCCCAACGACAAGATCCATTTTCGGCCGCAAACAAGGAAAATATAAATACCAATCGAAAAAATTGAAAAAATCGTCGCACTCAATCTTTCCCTCTCCCACACACAAACACAAACACAAACACAGAGCACATCCAGCAATCCACTCCCTTTCTTCGTACTCTCCGACGGACCATCCCAATATCTACCACATGTTTGATGTTTGAGCCCGATTAGATATCCCTTATCGGAGTTTCTTGATTCGGATTCCGGCGAATCCTCCATGTCTTCTCCATAATGACCCAGACCCGATTCGCCCTGACTGGGACCTCCGAACAAGACACCAAGCCCACCACAACCTCCAGTCGTGGCGGAGGAGGAGGAGGAGGAGGAACCGTCATGCGAATTATAGTGCCTCTGCAAGGTGTTGTTCAAGGCAGGGGAGGCCTTTTTCTGGGCTCGGTTATACCGTGCGCGCTCTTTTATTTTCTTCAACTCTATCTGAAACGGCATCGTTCTGCCCCAAGCACGCCCCCGCCTCCGCCTCTGCCTCCGCCTCAGGATGCGGCGGCCTATCCGCCTTCAAGTTCAGAGGGGCAGTTGCCCGAGGTTTCTGTGCTCTCACGGTCCTTTTCTCGGATCCATCTCTCACCGAGGAGCCCGGGCGGACCTACTTATGTGTCGTCTCGGGTTACCTTGGTTTTGAAGGGTGGAGACTCGCCGTACGATATCGGGTTGAGGAAGGTCTTGGAGGATCCATATCACGAGGCGGGTAATCCGGATGGGGTTATTCAGCTTGGCCTGGCAGAAAACAAAGTGGGTTCGGGTTGATTCCTTGTTCCTTTTTCTTATTTTTCTTTGCTTTTTTATCGATGGGTTGCTTTGTATGATTTATTTGAGTATTGGATTAGTGGGTTTCTTTGGTGATTGTAGTTATCGCTAGACTTGGTTCGAGATTGGCTGGCGGAGAATGCGAGGGAAGCGATGCTAGGTGGAGGGAGAAGTGGAGAGGAGTTGAATATTGCTGGGATTTCAAGTTACCAGCCGTTTGACGGTTTGATGGAGCTGAAAGTGGTAATTCATGCAATTCTCTCCAACCTTGTGATTTTTAACGTAGTTCTCACTATTCTGTTGGTTAGGAGGTGTTGGGAGTAGCCTACGGTACATATCAATTGGAAAAATAGAAATAAAACGGCCCAACCTTTTCTTCATTCCATGGACTTGTGTTGTTTTCCATCTAGTTCTGAAAGGAATCAATTCGTCCTTGGAGCATGTCCTTCCCTTAAGCCAAACTATTGAAAAGACTTTCCACCTGTGATGATCAGCTGCTGCATGCATGCTGATATATATATATATATATATATATAATAGCCTACTGCATATATATCTATGTATACATGCATTGCTGCGTAAGTTACTGGAAGTCATGCCTATTTTGCTGATAAAGAGAGCAACCAAAAGTTAGCCGAGTGCTTAGTCTTCTGTCTTCTTATTGTCTTGTTCTTTCTCTCCTTCTTTCTTCTGGCAAACAAATTGTAAGGATATTTGTTTAATTGATGATGAAAAAGATGATTGTTAGTGAGGACTTTCCACAGAATTAAAATAAAATAGATGCTTGTTTAATTGATGATTAAAAAATGAATTTTAGCGAGACTTTCCACAGAAGTTAAAGAAAATAATGGGGTCATTATACCAAAAGGAACAAAAACTCATAATCTGATGCGACTATAAACATAATGATAATTGCACAGGATGAAAGTACATGCAAGTTTATATCAATTGCAGGTTCCCTAAGAATGCAGTTCCATGGACTAGGTTGTCCAGCGGGTTTATTAGTTTTAATAATGTGTTATGAAAATTAATACAATGAATGTGAAGTTGCATATGTGTTTTTCAATCCACCTTCTATGTCTTTGTTTGCAATTACTCTCTGAGTCTTCTAAAATTTATCTAGTCCTTTAGGCAGTGGCAGAATTCATGTCTCAAGTCACAGAAAAGGCAGTTTCCTTCAACCCCTCACAAATAGTTCTAACAGCTGGTGCCACCCCTGCAATTGAGATGCTTAGCTTCTGCCTAGCAGACACTGGAAATGCATTTCTTGTTCCCACACCATATTACCCTTGGTAATTATTTATTTGTGTTTAAAATTTCTCTTCAGGTAACAAGTTATCTAGTGAGAATACTGAATATTCGAACACAATATGCAGTTTTGACAAGGATGTAAAATGGCGAACTGGGGTGGAGATAATTCCCGTTCCCTGCCGCAGTGGTGACAATTTCAACTTAAGTATAACGGCTCTTGACAGAGCATTCAATCAGGCAAAGAAACGCGGTACAAAAGTTCGTGGGATTATCATATCAAACCCCTCAAATCCTGTGGGAAATCTGCTTAATCGGGAGACACTGTATGGCCTTCTGGACTTTGCCAGAGAGAAGAACATACATATTGTCTCAAATGAAATATTTGCTGGATCCACGCATGGAAATGAAGAGTTTGTTAGCATGGCAGAAATAATTGATTTGGAAGATTTTGACCGGAACAGGGTTCATATTGTGTATGGTCTATCAAAAGACCTCTCTCTTCCAGGTTTTAGGGTGGGCGTTATCTACTCCTTCAATGAGAATGTTTTGGCTGCTGCTAAAAAGTTGACTAGGTTCTCTTCCATTTCGGCACCATCCCAGCGCTTACTCGTCTCAATACTTTCAGATGCAAAATTCACTCAACAGTTCATTGATATCAACAGAGTGAGGCTCCGAGGAATGTACGGAAAGTTTGTGACAGGGTTGAAGCAATTGGGAATAGAGTGCATAAAGAGCAATGGGGGTTTCTACTGTTGGGCTGACATGCGAGGGTTAATCCGCTCCTACAGTGAGAAAGGCGAGCTGGAGCTCTGGGATAAACTATTGAATGTAGCTAAGGTAAATGTAACCCCTGGATCTTGTTGTCACTGTATTGAACCTGGATGGTTTCGGTTCTGTTTCACTACATTGACCGAAAAAGATATTCCTGTTGTTATGGAACGAATTCGGAAAATTTCCGAAACCTGTAAATACCCTAGTTGAAATGCTTTGGCTTCATTCAATGATTAAGTTTCCTCAGGTTTATAGTGACTTTTGAAATGTTATTGCTGCTTAATGTGCTAGTACTGGTGTTTATAAAGCCACTATGAGTCTGGTTCTGTAATAAGCCACCTTTTAATTGTCAATAAATCAGGTTCATTACAAAACGTCTGGACTCTCTGTATTAGCAAGGCAGAAAAGAAAAGGTTAAAAGACCATACCAACAACATATTTGCCATTTAGCGTTTTGAAATCACTTTCATACCTTCCACGTTTGAAGATGTGCAGACAGCTAGAAATATTTGATTATTTGCTGATGTTATCCGGCCTATTTGAAAAGAATACAGCAGTGGTTGTGATTAGACAAAGATCGGGGAAATTTGCTGTTGCAAAATATATTCTTGAGAAATTTTTCAATAGCAATCCGTTAAAAGTTATGCCTTTTTTTTTTTTTGTTTAAATCGTATCAGATAGTGTTCCCATAAAGAGTTTAGAGATACTTCAATCAGAAAAACCCTAAAATTTCCATGGAGATATTCCAGTGTTTGCTTGCCCTGAAGACAAAAATTATGAACTGGAAGAATTTCTTAGTTTATTAAGTATTGATCAACGAATGAGAATCAATAATCGAATGATTTTATTGCAAAAAATGATAAATGTCATGAACAAATAATGATGATAACTCATAAACAAATACAAAAGAATGAATTTTCTAGTTCTTATATTTGTTAAATGAGCAATTCCTTTCTTGGCAGCTAGATTACACTAATCATATTGAACTTGTAGGTTGTCCAATAAACCATTTAATGTACACTAATCATATTGACCCAATCCATTTCTGATAGATTCAAGAACTTGGACAACCTCTGCCATGCTTGGTCTCCTCGAAGGAACCTCAGATGTGCAAATGAGCCCCAACTTCATAACCTGAATAAGCTCATTCTCTGCATAACCACGCAAACTTCTATCAAAACAATCTGAAGCAGAGCCACTCTCCAACAATACCCTAACATATTCACACAGAACCACCACCTCATTTGCTCTTGGACTCTCGACTGGTTTCCTGCCTGTAACCAGCTCCAAAAGAATAACTCCAAAGCTATAAACATCACATTTCTCACTTACTCTTAAACTTTGAGCCAACTCTGGTGCAACATATCCAACTGCATTATGGAATTTAGTTAAACCGTAGTTATCCAAAATGGGAAGCAATTTTCCTAACCCATAATCTGACAGCTTAGCCTCATAATTCACGTCTAAGAGTATGTTCGTTGATTTGATGTTGAGATGAAGAACTTGAGGTCTACAGTCATGGTGAAGGTAAGCTAGGGCCCTTGCTGTTCCAAGAGCGATATGAAACCTCCTAGACCAAAATAATGCAGTATTGCCGCCACCAGTACTGGTGCCAGCATAATTAAGCCCGTGAAGATTATCATACAGATTCCCGTTTTGGACAAATTCAGATAGAATCAACTGCATTGTTGAGGACCAGTAGTAACCCTGGAAAGCAACCAGATTTGGGTGCCGAAGGCTTCCTAGCTGCCCAATTTCTTGGTCAAATTCATCTTGGTTTCTGATCCTTCCCAGAGTGTCAAGCTTTTTCACTGCAATTGAGATCCCACCTTCAAAATTGGTCCTGTAGACGGTTCCAATTGACCCGCCACCGATCAGACACTCCTTATCAAGCAAAGCTTTGGTGCCAGCCTCCCAATCTTCATACTTAGAGGGCAAAGTCTTGCTGAAGAGAACCAGTTTCCCAATTATTACATTTGATTCTGTTGAACCTAGGGGTGTGCCCTCAACCACTGTTTCATCTACTCGCTTTCTTTGGCGAACCTTGATGCTCATGATGGATACCACACAGACCCCAGTAAGGATCAGTGCAGCAGCAACAATTGCGACGATGACAGAATTACTCAGGACCTTCGGTTTCCTCTGTCCAGGAGTTGTGCCATTGCCCTTTGCTGAGCAAGATGTATCCAAGGGGGTGCCACAGAGCAGGGGATTGTTAGAAAATGCAGATGGACCAAAATGCTGGAGAGCTGAAGGAATGGTGCCTGAGAGGCGGTTGTAGGAGACATTAAAATGAGATAACATTTTCAGATTTCCAAGAGAAGAAGGGATTGAGCCAGGGAGTAAATTTTGTGACAGATCCAGAAATTGGAGGTTTGAAATATTTCCAATACTTGGAGGGATGGTCCCGTCGAGCCGGTTTCCATGTAGGTCAAGGACTACTAGGTAAGTCATGTTGGAAAGTGTATCAGGAATTTCTCCTTCTAAAGCATTGCCAGAAACATTCCTGCAGAAACATATTAGGATTTTTTTATCAGTTTTGAGTCAAAGCAGTTTAATAACAATGGAGAATAACTTGAGAAGGCAATTGAACTCACAGCTCAAGAAGAAACCTGCAATTGCTTATATCACCAGGAATTTCGCCAACAAGCTTGAGATTTTGCAAATCCAGAACCTGAAGCAGTTCAATGCTTCCCAACTCCTTTGGAATGGTCCCGCCAATCGAATTGCTACCCAATCTAATCACCAAAAGCTTCTCCATACCTCCAATTTCCGTTGGGATACTACCATTCAGCCTGTTATATGCCAAATCAAGAACTTTGAGACTTCTACAGTTTGTAATGCTCAATGGAATTTGCCCATCCAAATTATTTGCTGAAGCATCCAGAAACTCCATACTCTCGCTGCAGGTTGTCGAGTCAGGAATCTCCCCATAAAATCCATTATGAGATATGTTAAATAAAGAAATATTTTTTGATCCAAGAATGTCAAATGGTGCCAACCCAGAAAACATATTGCTACCAAGATCCAATACTTTCAAATTCTGGCATGCTGAAATCTGGTCTTCAACATTACCCGATAACACATTGCTTCTTAAAATCATGTACTTTAACACTGGAATAGTACTACAGACTTCGGAAGGAATGCCACCACTGAGATTATTGAAAGAGAAATCAAACCCTTCTAGGTTCATGCAGTTCACAATTGAGGCAGGAATGTAACCTGAAAGATTGTTCTGGGACAGAGAAACATACTTTGTTTTATTACAGTACTTGAATAAAGCTGACGGTATCTCCCCAGTAAAATCATTCCTCGACAAATCTAGAAATCGAATGCTTGGTAAATCACCAATAAACTCCGGTACTGACCCAGATAACGCATTGGAACTCAAATTGATCTTCCAGAGTGTCTGAATATCAGCATATTCTTGTGGAATAATGCCCGAAAAGCGATTCCCAAACAATGTCAAAATCCTCAAAGATTTCAAACCCGACAAGGCCGGAGATAATACCCCAGCAAGACTAGTGTTCCACAACAGAATCCTTTCTACAAATCCGGCTGAGTTACAGAACACACCACGGTAATCTAGGCAAGGTTCCCCGCTAAAAACCCAGGAACTTAAGCTATTGTACGGATCATTGGTGATGTTCCCCTTGAATTCAAGCAAAATCTCTTTTTCGGTTACTGTTGAAACCGTAGCAATTGCGAGAAAGCAAGAGAGAAAGCACAAAAGAGCATGAGAAAGACGGAATTGATAGAGTATTCTCATGCTCGCAAAACTTGGCTAGCAATTAAAAGGGTCTATCCCATTTGGCATTATGGTAGTTGGATCCAATTGAGATTAAGATCTGGGTTTTCCAGCTACTGTGCTTGGAATGTAACAATTGCTTGAGTATGAGAAATACAGTATCAAGATGACGACAAAATAACATGATGTTTCTGATGGAAGTTTAACCCAAAAACACCCAAATATCGAACATTTTAATTGCAGCAAAGATTGGAAAAATGCAAGTACCTAGAGCAATGTGGTCTTTTGCTTCTGGGTCATCTCAGTGAAGCCTGGGTAACAAAGATCTGGGTCTTTCTCCTTTTTTGGGGATGAATCAAAGTGGAGAAAAAAAAAACCGAGCTTGCAAAGTGAGAGAAGAGAAAGAAGAGAAGGAATGGAAGCATGCGAATGAATGCGCAATGGAAGTGGAGAAATATAGTAACTGCTGTCTTGGCTGGAAAGGAAGCAGATGATCCAAATTTAATACTAACAGCATTTAAAAAACCTGCATTTAGCGGTTGCCACCAACAGAAGCTGAACCACGTGCATTTCCATATCTCTCCCTCTCTCACTCTCTGTTTCCGAAGACTTTCTTTTTTAAACAATGATAAGCATCAAACACTGAAACCCAATCTGTCCTGCTCTCTCTCTCCCTCAGAACTCATAAACACCGTGTAGGGCCTTTGTTCTCTGAAACCCAGCATTTATTCTCTCACACCAACCACGCCAACACTCCCATAATCACCACCACACAGACCACCATCACTATTACTACTTCCAAGGATAGGATACAAAGACACTCAAACAGAGAGAGAAGTCAAAAAAAAAAAAAGAAGAAGAAGAGGAAGAGGGGGCTTTTTGCCTGCTTGTCTGTCTGTACCGTTTGACGAGCAGAGCCTTTGCTTTTTTTGCATTGAACTTTCTTTCTATCCGTTTCGATTATGACTTTGAGAAGACAGTCGTTGTTTTCTTTATCGATTTTGTTCCTAATTATTTAAGTTTTTAGCGGAAATTAAGCTTTACGTCCTCGAGAGTTTTTTGCAATTTACGTCACATATTAAATTATTTAAAAAAAAATACTATTAGCACTTTTGTCTAATGCTCATCTATTCAGAGCGAGATTACAGGCACTCTTGGGGATTAAAAATAAGAAAAAAAAGGGAATTTATAAGGTTTTTTATAAAAAAAAAAAAATTCTATAAGAAATAACAATTAAAAATTGGTAGAAAACAAGTGATGGATTTAGATAAGTTTTTGTAGGTTTAAAGTAAGGGAGAGACGGCACTACAATGAATATTACAATAATTATAAATTTATAATTGATAGAAAAGTCTTATACTTGAATAATACAAGTAGATGTATTAATATACTACTTATCGTGGGATCTTAATACAATTTGAAAAAAAATCAAAATCAAAATCAAAATCAAAATGATAATTTCTAGCATAACTAATATGGAATACTTTTATATCAACAGTATATTAAGTGTATTAAAAATTAAACTTGTAAATATATTTTTTGACTTAAAAATAAAATTTGTATTGCATATAAAAGATAATGATATTTTTTAAGTAATGCTATTTTATAAAATCTCACTAATTTAAAATAAAATATTGTAAAATGTACTTACGCGTAAATCATTCTCAAGTTAAAATTTAAAAGAGTGGCTCTACAGTCATATATGAAGATTTTGATGAAAAATTTTCTTAATATGTTTTTTACTTTTTATATATTTTCATTATTTTTAAATATTTTTTGAAATAATCTATAATATTATAAAATTGTCATTATATTTTCATTAAATATTTTTTAAATATTTTCATTATATAATTTTTATGAAAAAAATACTGCTTATAAAATAAAATTATCTGAATTCCAATTAGAATCCTCCATATGTAAGGATAGCACGCCAAAAGCTTTTGACAGCAGGCAAATGCAGCAAAAAAGGAAGAGTTAAAGAGTGGTAGGGTTTGAGATGAATAATTTTACTTATTATTCTCATATACTATATATTATATTTATTTATTTTATAATAGATATGTGGAATATAAATGATAAATAGAATAACTCAACTAATTTAATAAAAATAAATGAATAATTTTAAAATATACAGAATATGTGGTGTGCTGTATGGTAGCATTCCTCGTTTGAGAACTGCTGGCTACTTAAAGCCGCAATAAATGACTTATCATAATAAAATGTACGTTTAAAAGCTCTCATTTTCGTGTTTTATTAGTACATAATATATATATATTATATTATATTCCATAGAAAGTGATCTCTGGTCCCCAAATGGGAAATAGTGACCACATTACTCTCCAGCTTTAAAGTACTTTAACATGTCTCCGAGGTGGGCCAACGGCAACCAATTCACACGCGCCATTGATTCCCGTGTATGTCACCTCTCTCAGTCATATCAGTATGTCCATACTCAGGGGGCGCGTGTTACAAAATATAATCTTGGAAGTTATTGTGTGTTAATTATAATCAGGAAGGTGTTGAACTGTTGATGTTCATCTTTGAGAGAAAATAAAGAAAATCACCCGACTTTAGTTTAGAGCTAGTGATGAGATTTGAAAAGAGAATGTTCGGATTAAAAACTTTCTGAGACGTGACATCAATTGAAATATATCATTTTATTGAAATATTTTAGTATGCACATATATTTTTACAAAATTAAATTTATAATAATGATTTTGATTTAATATGTTAGTTTATAAAACTATAATTTATATTTATATTATTATTATTATTATAAAATAAATATAGTTTTAAAATTTTATGTCGGTGTTGAGGAACGTTGATGTGGATTCAAATGTTCACCTACTCTTTTTATGTGTCAGTTTATTATTCAACTAACTCATTGCTTGCCTGTGTGAGTTTCAAATTTGCAGAATCATTTTGCCCCATAAGCATTTTGTAATATATTTGAGTTGGAATCTGTTTGTGTGAGTTTTTCTGACATGGGACAATATTATAGACTATACTACATAGGTGCCTTTCATCTTGTTTGGTATACAATGAGACAATATTATATTATTCGAATCTCTCTTTTCTGCAATGGCCATGCTTCAGCTCAAAGGTATTTCAATTGCATTTTGACCAATTCTATCTGGCGAAAACCTGTCCCAATAGGGATGTTTCAACTGCCACAAAAAAAAGTAGTTCTTAGACAAGCCATTCTATTTTTATGGAATTTATGAATGAATTAATGTTGTTTTTCTTTTATATATATATATAAATTATGTCATTCACACTCACATATGTTAATGCGGTAGTTAAGTGATTATTAATATGTAAAATACTTTTAACCACTAAGAAACTATATAAAAGTATAAACTTATAAATTGACGTAATTTAAATGTAGTACATCAGATTATAAAATTACTTTTTATTATAAAATAGATATGATGAATTTCTTGAAATCTTAGTGCCTATTAGCATTTTTCATTTAATAATATGAAACCACTTAAAAAGTTCAAATATAGTGTTATCAACAAAGATGTGGGTGGGTCGTCGACGGAGAATTAATAATATCTTTAATTGTAGTGATTTTCCTTAAATTTTGTGTGCTGATAGTGTTTATTATTTTGAAGGGTCCCAGTAATTAATATGTCAAAAAGTAAGCTCTTAATTAGCAAAATCGTCACTCACACGAAAACAGAGTTGGAGAATTGCATGCGAGATATTAATGAATTTGAGTACACAGACAGATTTGGAGAGAAGGCGAAGCTAATGCGATTCTGCTGCAATCATAACTATTGCCATCGGCCCATCCTCACATGAGCATTCATCACACACACACAAACCTATTTTCATTTGTGGATATCAGATAAATAAAGTCTTTCTCCAGAACATAATTTTTCTGGCAAAATTTATAGATCGAAGACATTCATATATAATTGATGATGCACCTATGACCTTGTGCAATGACTGAAATAACCTTTGTAGATGATGCATCTAATCTTAAAAAAACATGCATTGATCTGAGTCTATAAAAAGGAAGAGCAAAATCAATAAACTGGTTCACCCATCATTAACATAAATAAAAAGAAAAATCCTTCTGTATTACACTCTCATCCTATTGTTATGTCAATGTTTTATTATTTCCAACTAAATGCTTTTCATCCTTGTAAAAATATTTGTCAATAATAACAGTTAAGAAAAGCACATGGTTCCATTGAAATTTTATATAAATCAGAAACTCACCCCTTTGTACAGTAATCATGATGTATAAGAAAGCCGATATGCCTTGGACCCAGATAGGCAAAGTAAGTTAAAGGGCAGCCCACTGAGCCTGATAAAATTCACCCTGAATTCTGATTGGGTAATCTACTAGTGACTCTTCTCAAGTGTGGCCTAGGCCACATCATAGACTTATAGGTAGGGCTCTCTAGATCGATCGATCGATCGAAATAAAAGAATAAAAAATATTTTTAAAAAAAAGGGTGTACAACAATACACAATCTCTACAACAAGCCAACATAATTTCAGTCAAGAATCTTGTCCAAGTCAATTTGAACGCTATTAAAGCATAACCGTTCAATCATTCATATACAAACGGGGATTGAGGGAGAAGACAATTTTTGAGAGAATGAATGCTGTGTTAACATATACGTCAATCATGTTAGAAGTGTCTGTCTTGGTTTCTACTCCATTGTTCCCTACCACACTGTTTACATAGAGCATCAATTAATCCTATATACCAACCACTTCCATGGATGAAGTCGTTTTAATAAATAAAAAGCCTCATCCAGAAATGCACCATGCTTAACATGCAATTCTGAACAAGCCCGTGGAAGGTGGTTTTCGCCTAACCCAAACTAGGACCAGAAGCTTACTGCAATAATGACTCGTCTTCATTTTGTAGTCCCTTGAGCTGCCTTTTCGCGTAAAGTGTGAAGACAATAGTGGTAGCCACAGTTGCAGCAAAACCAACAACATTGAAGACTATTTGTTGGGCTGAAAGGGAGTGCCGCTCATCTGCCAATGTCCCTATAAGGATTCCACTGCAATCAAACAAGGTGACCACTAGTCAGGAGATTATGAATGTGCATATCATCTAAATTCCATCTTTGCATGAGGAAAGAAAAGGAGTAATATTGTAAGTCTGGACTATATATAGGAGGAAAATATTAACCGGATGCAAAGTTGTTCAGTTAATAACCAAATGCTAGGAATTTTTCTTTCATTTGGTCGAGCTTTGTGATCTTTTCTTTTTTATTTTTCCATGTTTCCCATATCTAATGCATCCCACATTTTTCCATTATCTGTCCAAATTTTGCTTATAACCACCCCACGATTATGAAAAAGAGTGTGTATGACTTTCAAAATGAAGGTAACACGGACTGTCATAAGTGCTTCTTTATCAGTTGAAGAAAGCAGTAGTTCTTCTGCCAAATAAAACTGCACGTGGATGACAATCACCCCAGCTTGAGAAGGAAGCAATAGGAAGAACGAGGGAAAAACAAGTAACAAGGACCTCATGTATGTATATGCATCGAGGCCCAACAGGCCACTAGTTCACAATCATTTTTATCTGACACGTCGGTTTTAGCCCGAAGCCAGCCAAAATACAATTTTTTCCGTTGGCAAAATTCTTGAAAATAGAGAACTCTGTTTTGCTTTGAGACAGTTAGACAGCAGCCAACAAGTACAAACTGTACAAACCTAGTATGAAGGAATCAAAACTCCATGTTTATCTATGCGACATATTTACTTCAGGCCATATATGGTCCTTCTGTGTTACCAAGTGTGCATCTTTAAATAGAATCTCCATAAAAAATTTGAAACCACAGCATGGGTCACACTCAAGCAAAAGCAGGTCAAAGAAACCAGGAAAATTTCTTTTCAAGGAACAATAGACCATTATGCAAGTCTACTAGAAAAAAATCCACAAAGGTATGAATAGTATAAATCAAAATAGTAAAAGAAAAAAGCTGAGAGATAGAGAGATTAATTACGTGTAGATTGCAACAAATATTTCCGGTATAATCCCCACCAATGACCCCAAGATGTAAGGACCATACTTAACATTTGTCGCCACAGCACAGTAGTTATATATGATGTAAGGGAAAGGAGATATCCTGATTAATGCCACAGCTCGGAACTGATGAAACCAATTTCCCTCACCAGCTGATCTTAAAACGGAAGCCCTCTTTGGATACTTTTCTAGCCACCCCTGTGTAAAGAACAATAAATGAGTTACACTACTACAGAAACTCGGATTCCCATACAAGGGAACACACTGCCACTTGAAACACACGGGTGCACAGAGAGGGAGGGGGCGAATAAATCGATAAATAATGTAAAGAGCATCTTTGACACAAGGTACGCACTTGAATTTTATGATAGAAAAGAGAGCCAATGAAAAATGGGAGTGATACACCAATAGCCACCCCTGACATGATGAGTAAAAATCCGTAGCCATAACCAAAAGTCATTCCTGCTACCCACATAGAAGGTGAAGATGGTAAAAGTACGGCAGGGAATAATGCCAAAGAAGCAAAGACCAGAACAGCCAGAACTGGAGTACTGAATGTTGTTGTTTCCCAATTTATAATTGGGATAATCTCCTGTAAAACATTAGGTCATTAGACAAGGTAGAAAGAGATGCAAACAAATTTATCTCTTGAAGCATTATTCACTATAGAAATGAATACTTCTTTCCCAAATCTGTTGGTATTAGAACTAGTACAATGCCCCAATCTATAAGAATTGGTTATAATCAACACAGCATATCAATAAGCAAAAAGACCAAATACAACATATCCAATGATGTGTATTGCATCATCAAATTTTTAAGGTGAAAAAATTATCATATGATGAGCAAGCTTCGCTACATCAAATCATATATATTCATAATTCATGTTGAGACTTTATAACTTACCATTAAAATGCATAAAAAGTCTAATTTAGCAGACTTAAATGCTTCTTGTAACTTATCGTAACCACTTTATTGATATCAACAACATTGTCACAGTTTCATTATACATAGACCATAAGAAGAAACCCATCCACTACATAATTTCTTACTTCATCAAAACTACCCATTTTTACATATTAACATACTACTCTCCTTCCCTTAACATGCAAGATACAGCTCTCTACATTGAAAATAAGAGCCGTCTTCACACAGTCCCTTTTTAACCAGAGTTTTTCATAAGCCTCATAGAGCAAAATGACAGACCAGCAACAAAAATCCCATATATTACAACTGAAACATGATTACCCAAGGAATTTGATCATGGATGGTGGTGTGCACATTTAAAAGTGACCCAATCCCAACGGAAAATAGTTAATTTAAAAAAAAATCATAATCATCAGCCCTTGGCCCATTCACGGTCACACGTTTTAGTGCACGAGAAAAATAACATTTTCCCATATACTCGATAATTTCGATTTAACCCACAACAACCTGCCAAAACGCCAGGAAAAGGGTTGTTCAACAAGGATCCATAGTGCAAAAGCCCCAATTCTACAACTTACGTCTCATACGCGCACGCATGCTTAACTAAAGGCAAAAGGAGCAATCAAATTCACATAGAAAACCGACCTTATCCATGAAAAAGGGTCCGACCCATTTAATACAAACCGCAGCCAACAGGCCGAGGGAGATACAAAGGACCAACAACTTGACCCAGTACCACAAACACCCTCCTCTTCTCGGAGACGAAGGCTCCCCGACCCCACCAAAACCTTCCTCGGTTTCCCGATCGTGAGGACCCTGCTTCAATTTCACGTAGTCCCCATTGTTATCGTCGCCCCCTACTCTCAGACACAGTTCCGGCACCACCTCATCACCCCCACCATCTTCCTCCCGATACGTCATCATAAACCCTCGAAATTCGGTGACACGAAAAGCACTCTACCTCCTCGTGGTGAATCTGGAACCCTAGCAGAGTCGCAATGTAGGAACCGTACGAGGAACAACCGGAGGCAGAGATGCTGAGCGAGGGAGACTGGTGGATGCGAGAGAGCGAGGAGGTTATCGATGAATAAAAGAAAGAAAACGTACAAACTCACCCCCCGGGCATCTGACATAAACATTGGCTACAACTTTTTATTTATATATTTAATAATTAATAAATTATTTTTAATAACTTTATTACTTTTTTAAAAGTAAAAATGTTTTAAGACCTCAAGCTGAGAAATCTTGGGATAGGTTTTCCCAAATCCTTGTTCTCATAGAGGGCGATATTGTTCGTGCTATTGAAATTGACGGGTTCTAACGAGTTTATCTTTACAACGGTGACGTAATTTTTGATATCTTTCGACAGTCTTAAATTCAAAATGAATCTATTAAACTCGTCAGAACTTACTAGTCCCGATAGTATGGGCAGTATTGCCTACCGCCATCAGTGACGGTTTCGTTTGGAATAAGGTCGAAAGCTCTTTATCAAATCATTTTCATTTTATTTTTTATTATATTTTCTTCATTTTATTTTTTATTGTGTTTTTATTGTATTTTTTATATTTTATTATATTTTATATTGTATTTTTATTATATTTTTATAAAAAAAATATAAGGGTGAACTACTTTTAATGTTAGGACAATTCGACTAGTATCCAGCGTCATCCTTTAAAAAAAGAGTAGTGATAGGGTTATCATTATTTTATCACTCATTTACTCTCCACAATGCATTTATTTATTTTTATATATTTTTTTAACATTCTTAATTATTAAAAAAATTAAAATATATATATAATTTTATTAATAATTGATTCTTAATTATTAAGTAAAAAAAATTTTAAAAAAAAAAAAAGTAATAAATGAGTGATAAATGAAGTATCTATCATTATTCTTAAAAGAATTGAAAAAACGAAAAGAAAAAAAAAAAAAAAAAGAGTTACATCGTCGGTGAGATTTTGAGGGGTGCAGGCTTGCAGCATAGCTCTAAAACGAAATCAAAATTACCAGACTACCATCATATAAACGACGTAGTTCCAGTAGTTTCAATGGTACGTGGCACGAAGACCTAACGCCTCCGTGCCACGAAGACCTAACGCCTCCGTGCCCGTGCTACAGGTGTGATGACTTTGTGACTACGAGGTGTAGCGTGACTGGTCTGTCGTGGATTCACCGTCACGGAAGGTGCGGCCGTAGGGCTCACAGCTTTTCCTGATTTTTTTTTTTTTTCCCGAGGTAGTGCGTGGGCCGGTGGTGGGTTGACTCGCTTTTTATTGATTTTTGTGAAGCCTGACGCGACATTTCTGAGGTTTTTGTTTCGTGTTTTCTCGAAAAAGAGTCACAGATACAGATACTTTCCTCGACCCACATCTGGGCAATGCTCTCAGAAAGCAATAAGATCGTGACGCGTGTACGTAATTGGATTGATTAAAGATCTGTTATCAACAATTTGATTAGTCTTTCAGTTGTTGTCTTCCTTTTGTGTGCGGGAAAAAACAAGTGAAGAGGTCCAAGCAAAGTAGAAAGAAGGATGCCTTCTAAGCTTGAAATTTCTACCAATTATCTTAATTATTTTTATCAAATTAACTAAATTATTCTACATATCATTCCTACACTATATACTTAATTAAATAAAATTATTTAATATTAAATTCAAGCAACTATCATTTTAATAAAACGGTCCACATATTTAAATTTCGTTAATAATATGTAAATAATAAATAGAAAATATAATAATAAGTAATAATAAAATAATTTAAGATAATCTTACTGACCAAACATAACCTAAACTATTGGGTGAAGATAACTCTACAGCATTTCGCTCTAAAAAAAGAAAAAAGAAAAAGAAGGTTTGCAAGGGAGACAATGGATGATGTTTAAGAAATCAACTTTGAATGCCATTAATTGGTAGGGGCCAATTAAAAATTAAAAAAATGGCCCCGACAGCATGTCATGATGAGGATCGGTGGATGCTGATGAAATAGCTTCGAAGATAGGTATGCCAACATGTGGGCTCGCTATAGAGACTTCAAAATTGATTGGCCAAATCATTACTATAGCCGCATTTGGATATATAATTTTATTTTATTATATATTATTTTATAATTATAAGTTTTTAAATTTTTATATCAAATAAAATAAATAATTGAATATTTAAAATTTTTAAATAATAATATTAAAAAAATAATATTTTATTCAATTTTTAATATTTTATTTATAATTAATTTTTATCTCATTATTAAAACCAACCTAAATGATTTAGATATGAATAATGCTACGCACACAATGTGATCCCAATTCTACATTTTATCTAGAGTGTACATTCTATTTTTTTAAATATTTCTTAAAGAATTGTAAACATTTTAAAAAATTTCAAAAACTCATTAAAAGACAATTCTTTAACAATTAAGAAAAAAAAAACGACAAATTCTTTAACAATTATTTTAATGAAAAACATTTCATTGCATATTAACTGAGGCTATTACAAAGTTGTTTTTCTTCAAAAGCAATATAGAAAGAAAGAAAATCAGGCTCATCCACTAACCAAATTCTCTCACTATCAAGACTCATAGCCCATTATGCAGCATTATATATAAGCTGCTCTATTACATGTTCTGGGAGCAAAAGACAGTTTAATAAAAGGAAAAAATGAATAGCAACTGCTTAATATCTTGAACAGCTAACTCGCCCATTTTTGAGAAATCCTCCTCAGCTCGCTTGACAACATCAATTAGTTACTTAGCATCACCTTCCACTTGCACATGTAGAAATCCCATTCTCATATTTTCATAACAATAATGCTATTTCACCCGAATTCGGGTGAAACAATTTTCTTATGAATGAGTAATTTTTCAATTTTTTTTTAACTAAATGATTATAAAAATATTTTTAATAATAATATGATTTTTTTTATTTTTAAAAATTATTAAGAAAAATAAAAAAAAATAACGTTTCGAGAGAAATTCGGGCTGCACCACTCATTTTCATAATATTTTTACTCATTCAAGTCCTTCTGATTTTAGCAGATTTGAGAAGGGGGAGACTTCTAAAAACTTGAAAATCCCTTTTTTTTTCCTATTATTTAAGTTTGTTTTACTGTGATTGTCTTTGTATCGGAAACGTTATGTCTGTGTATCACTTTCATTTATAATTTTTATACGCATGCCGTAGTAAAGATTCTTACATTGCCGATCGATAAGTTTAATGAAGTTATGCATCTAGGTAATTAGAATTTTAAAATTTGAACAATCACACTCTTCCAATAACGGTGCATGAGTAATACATTACATGTTTAAAAAAAAAGTCCATGAAAATCTAATTGACCCAATCCACGGAGAATTCTTAATTTTGAATTAGGTACGGTTTAGATAGTGAGACGAAATAAAAAAAATTTTAAATCAGAATTAAATAAAATATTAATTTTTAATATTATTATTTTAAGATTTGAAATTTTGAATTATTTATTAAATTTTATATAAAAATTTCAAAAAATTATTATAATGAAATAAATATAATATTTAAATAATTTAAATACTTAAAATACTTAAAATTCATATTGAAAGATTTCTTGAAAAATTAAAACGCATAATGTATAGAATAAATTATACTTATTAAATCTGGCATATATATAGTAAATGTATCCTATTGAAAGATTCATTGAAAAATTCAAATGCATAGTGATGAGCAAGGTTCGTCTAGAGTGGTCAATTGTAGAAGTTTATATCAACGATAAGCGGCATATATATTGTTCAAAGTGCTTTCACAGGATTGACACAAGATTTAATCGACCATAAAGGAATTTTGATGTCGATCAAGGAAGATAAAAGAATGTATTTTCTATATTTTTTCAACACATACGTCAACTTAGTATAAAGCATGGTTATGATTTATTTAGAGGAGAGTTTGATAAAACTCCATGGTATGTGCTAAACAATTATCTCGAGATAAAAGCCAATTAAAATAAGTTTTTCTTATTTAATGATTGATATCGTAATGATCTTGAAAACATCTAAGTTACTTATTAATTATATACTATATTTCTATTTCAGTAATCAAATTAACTTACTCAAAAAATAATGAGCAATTGATAAAAACAACAAATATGAATAAGAGTTTCCTAAATGGTTTGAATGACATGTAATGATTAAGTTATCCGTTTATTTAGTTAACTTATTTTATCTAGTAATTGTGTAGTTATATATATGTTCATACTCTATGCAATATAGGTTGTGCAAATGCATTGTAGAAATCCTAATAATGTCTCAGAAGTATTGTATGCATTGGCATGTGGTCTATCAGGACGCACAATTCAATATCTTGTGTGTAATTTGTGAGAAGTAGGTATCACACAATGGAACGAGAGTGTTATAGAAGGACTCAAAATAGTGATATCCTAATAGAAGGAAGTCATGGGAGAGAGAATATAGATTTTTATGGGATAATTATGGATATATTGGTTTGAAATATTTGAGAGTGCTTGTTGTATATTTGTTTAAACGTGATTGGTGGAATTTAAGCAATTCAAGAAGGGAACTGCACAATGATGATTATTTCTTGAGTATTGATACATCAAGAAAATGGTACGAAAATGGTCTTTTTATTTTGGCTTCATAAGTATCTTAAGTATTCTATTTAGATAATTCTGAGTTAGGAAATTCATGGCAAATAGTACGAAAGTTTTCTTCAATAAATATATAAGATATTATCCCTAAGGCAAATATACTTGAGAAATAGGAAAATGATTCTTCTACTCAAGAATCATACCAAAAGAGTCAAATTGTCTCTAATTTGTTCGTAAATTTGACCTAATATGGGATGACCCATTTGCATACGGAAGATATTGCAGCTGAAATTGTTGATGCAACAGTAGGAGAAAATGTGGATCATCTAAATATCTATAGATGCGGAAGACGAGTGATTTACTGAAACTAATACAAATGATTTATGTGTTTTGTGTTCGCATTTGTTATTTATGATGTTCTATGTGATGCATGTAACCACTATTTGAAATGATACCACCCAAGAGGAAGGCGATTTCCATCCCAACTTTATCGATGCCTAGCTATCCGATTAATTTACTATTGAAGGCAAATACCACATATCAAGATAAAAAAAAAAAAAATTAGTCTTATATGGTTCTAATTAAAATAAATGACACGTAAGCATATTGAATTATAACCATAATTCGTTTCATATGTACATTGCCACATGGTATATTTAGAGCAAAACGTATGATCTTGTCAAAGACAAAGTACTACTGAGGCGTGAAATTAGATAAATACCATAAAATTGATAAGATTAAAGTTAACATTCCTGAAAATCATACCAGAAGTGAAAGAGAACCAGCAGCCTGACTTGCTTCTCATGTATAAGGCCAAATGTCAATGTACACAGACTAGCATATGTGCAAATAATTTGTTTGCGATATATATTTTTTCAATAATGGCTTTGAACTAAGTCTTGATTAGAAGGAGTACCGCAAGACTATTGACAAATTTATGTGTAATGCATTCCGAAAGTATAAGGTCATATGTCATAAGCATTACAATAAATTTAAGAATAAGACAATGCGCATTCTACTCTTTTTCAGAATGTTCGACCTGCAGATTGGGAGAAATATATGATATGTTGCATTTAAGGTAAATTCATAATTTGTTTTACAAGTCATGGTTTCTACTTTCTCTTGCTAATATTTAAAACTTTTGCGTAGGAGCGAAATTCTATAAATAAAGCAAATAGATTAAATTTGAAAACTCATTATTATGCACACTCAATATCTTTTCACCACCTTTTTCAGAATTTGGTAAATTTATTTTTTTTACGACAGTTTATTGTTTTTCGTATTCTAATAAATGTACATCTATAAAATATTCATCTGGTTGCAAGACTCAAATAACAACTACGATCTAACAAAATTATTTGTTGCATTACATACTTGTTGTTGCCCAGATGACTAACACAAGAGGGGGGGTGAATTGAGTTGTATTTAAAAAAATAACAATTATAAATCAAATATATAATATAAAATATAAACAAAATATGAAACAACAATAAATATAAATAGTAAGAGTAAGAGAGAAGCAAACTCAGTATGTTAACGAGGTTCAGCCCCACTGCCTACGTCCTCGCCTCAAGCTACCTCTTGAGGATTCCCAAATCCACTATTCAATCTCCTTTAGGTGGAGATAGAAACCTATTACACCTTTGAGCAGCACCGCTCCAAAGAATCCGTGTAGAACACCCTCTACACTTCCAATCACCTTACACTTGGTGATTTAACTATTCCCCGTGTAGAACACCTTCTACACTTCCAATCACCTCACACTTGGTGATTTAACTATTCCCCGTGTAGAACACCTTCTACACACACAAGGGTTATACACACCCTTTTACAAATACAAGAGTTGATAGTAGGTAGACTATCAAAGTACACTCTTCAATGAGTGAGATAGAAACAATACAGTGCAACCTATATCTCTCTCAACAAGAACAAGAATTAAGGCTCAAAACTTTAGAAAAGAGAGAATGAGAGTTTTGAAGAAATGATGCAAAACTTAGCAATAGATGTGTAAGCTCTTGTTGTTTGTTTTGCAAAACTCAAGTGAGCTATTTATAGGCAAATGAGTTTTCAATTTCAAATTTGAAAAGATTCTCATGTCAAAAACATCATCATTCACTTTTCAAAAATTTCAAATCTAATCTTTTTACTTTTTGCATGTGACAAAAGGAGCACACTTTACTTTTCAAAAATTTCAAACATAATATTTTACTTTTTGCATATGACAAAAGGAGCACACTTTACTTTTTAAAATTTTCAAATAAAAACATTTACCTTTTGCATAAGTCAAGAAAAGCATCCACCACTTTTGAAAATATTCAAATAAAACATGCACATGTGAAAGATGACAATCAATCATCTTAATATTTTCAAAATTCAAACCTTTAATCATGTCATGCACATGTGAAAGATGACAATCAATCATCTTAATATTTTCAAAATTCAAACTTTTAATCATGTCATACACATGTGAAAGATGACAATCAATCATCTTTCAAAATTTTCAAATTTAATTTTCAAAATATTCATGCACATGTGGAAAATGTATTTTAATGCTTTATGATAAAATATTAATTTTGAGCCTTAATCCTAATTTTGAATTTTTAAGAGATTTACAACATTACTCTATGATTTTAATGTGAACTTGTTCCCTTCTTGCTCATACTTGCTTCCTTGATGTGCTTGATTATATTGTGTGGACAACTTGAGCTTGAGACTCCTTTATTCTTTGGATTCATTTGTTATCATCAAAATCCATTTGTAGATTTACATGAAACTTGAAACCTTGGGTTCAACAATCTCCCCCTTTTTGATGATGACAAATGCTTGATAGAACCTGAATCATGTATTAATACTTAAGCTCCCCCTGAGAATGTGCGTTAGTTTTTCAAGCAAAAATATAAACATAATTCCAAGCATATATAACAAGTTTAGCGATTTAAACAATGTTAATATTCTAGTCTAAAACTTCTCCCCCTTTTGGCATCATTAAAAAGGAATCATAATTAGATCAATAAGATATATTCCTGCAATAACCAATAGATAAATAAAACGCTGCGTTAGTAGAGACTTTAGAGAATTCGGTGCGTAGCCACACGTGTTCGACAAAACTTGCAAAGGCTGGAGGCCTAGTTCCGGTAATTCGGTGCGGAAGGAGATTTTGTAAAGAGCTGAATAATTGAAACCACCCGTACCCGACAAAACCTGCAAAGGCTGGAGGCGTAGTTCTGGCAATTCGGTGCAGAGATTTGATCCGCTTGATGTTGCTGAAAAATGAGATATTACCATGATTTGTAAGTTTGTCTTGTTCTTATTTTCGTTTCTATAAGAGCAATCCTTAGTTTTATCTATTTCGCATCAAGCTTTCTTCTCATCTTTACAATTTGCTTGCATTCTCATTCTACAATTTTTCAATGGCTCGTAGAATTCCCTTTGGTGCTTCTCTTGATCAAGATTTGAGGTATCCTTCACCTCAGTTTCAATCTATTTCTGCATCTGTCGTGGGTGCCATGAAGCAACAAGAGACTGATTTAGCTAATAAATCAGATCATGATGCCATTTACGAGCTTGTGGGTCTCGGAACTCGATACTCATCATCTATCGTTGCGTTTTCTGCTCGGTTGCAGTCCAAAACTCGCGAAATTGAGAAGCTTAACGAGACTGTATCTGTACTTCAACGACTTGTTTATGAGTCAAACAAAAAAATAGTAGAATTAAAGCAACAGAATAAGGATTTGAAATCCTTGCTTACCTCTTCATTTCGATTGCCTAATCCTTTAGATAAGGATGACATGATGATTTATGAGGAGCAAATGCATTTGAATGATGAGGCTAAACGTCTCAAGTTTCTGTAGGTCATTTAAGATAATGAAATAAAAGTATTTAGCAGATATTCATGGCATGCATCATTCCTATTTCTCTTCTAATCATGCATAGTCTATCTTTTGGTAGGGGTTTTGTGAAAATGTCTGCCAATTGATCATGTGTAGTAGTGAATTCTAATACAATATCGCCCTTTTGCACATGATCTCTAAGAAAATGATATCTAATTTCAATATGTTTGGTCCGAGAATGTTGTATTGGATTCTTTGAAAGATTTATAGCACTTGTATTATCACATTTGATTGGAATGTGATTATACATAAGTTTAAAATTCTCAAGTTGTTGCTTCATGTAAAGAACTTGAGCATAACAACTACCCGCAGCAACATATTCTGCCTCAGCAGTAGATAGTGCAACAGAATTTTGTTTTTTACTAAACTAAGAAACTAGTGCACGACCTAAGAAGTGACATGCTCCACTAGTGCTTTTTCGATCTATTTTACAGCCAGCATAGTCTGCATCTGTGTAGCTGATTAGATCGAAAGATGTGTGCTTAGGGTACCATAACCCTAAGTTAATTGTACCACTAAGATATCTAAGAATGCGCTTAACTGCAATTAAATGTGATTCTTTTGGAGATGATTGAAAGCGTGCACATAAGCACACACTAAACATAATATCTGGTCTACTGGCTGTCAAATATAATAAGCTACCGATCATACCTCGATATACCTTCGAGTCAACTGGTTTACCGGTTTCATCTTTATCAAATTTAGTGGATGGACTCATTGGTGTTCCAGTTTCCTTAGCACCTTCCATCCCAAATTTCTTTAGCAATTCCTTAATATATTTCGATTGATTGATGAATGTCCCACTTTTTGCTTGCTTAATTTGCAATCCGAAAAAGAATGTAAGCTCTCCCATCATGCTCATTTCAAATTCTTCCTGCATAGTCTTAGCAAAAACTTGGCACATATTTTCATTAGTAGCACCGAATATTATATCATCAACATAAATCTGAATCAAAAGAATATCATTATTTTCGTATTTAATGAAAAGAGTTGTATCAATTTTTCCTCTTGAAAAGCCTTTTTTAATCAAGAAACCACTAAGTCTCTCGTACCACGCTCTAGGAGCTTGTTTGAGTCCATATAGTGTTTTTGTGAGTTTGAAAACATGATTTGGAGAAATATGATTTTCAAAACCTGGAGGTTGCTCAACATATACCTCTTCATTTATAAAACCGTTTAAGAAAGCACTTTTAACATCCATTTGAAAAAGTTTGAAATCTTTATAACAAGCATATGCAAGTAGCATTCGAATAGCTTCTAATCTTGCGACTGGTGCATATGTCTCATCATAATCGATTCCTTCTTCTTGATTGAAACCTTGGACTACAAGTCGAGCCTTATTTCTAGTAATGACTCCAGACTCATCTTTCTTGTTTCTAAAAACCCATTTTGTTCCAAAAATAGTATGATTTTTTGGTCTAGGAACAAGTGTCCAAACATCATTTCTTTCAAATTGATTAAGCTCTTCTTGCATAGCTAGAATCCAAGATTCATCAAGAAGTGCTTCATCAATATTTTTAGTTTCAATCTGAGATAGAAAAGTAGTATGATTGCAAATATTTCTAAGAGATGATCGAGTACTTACACCTCGTGAAGGTTCTCCTAGAATTTATTCCGCTGGATGATCTTTCACATGTTTCCACTATTTGGTTGCATCTTGTACTAAGTCTTGATGATCTTTCCTTCTATTTCCATGATCTTTCCTTTTGAATTGTCTCCAAATATCACACATCATTTTTCTTTAGAAGTGAAGTCAATGAATTTAGTTTTGTCTTCTGTCACGTATCTTGAGCATCCGTTATCTAAAAATCATTTATTTTTACCTGTAGAATACTTCATGCATACCTACAAAAGCAATTAAAAACAATTCCTGGTACCCAAGTTCTTTGGGTCCTTTATTTATTAGTATTAGAAGAAATAAGATTTTTAGGTACCCATATGGCCCTAATAGTCATTGTATGTTTTCTTCTAATAGGACAAGCAAAATAATTATGACCATTTCTATTACAAAAATTGCAAATAGTATGTGACATATATGAAGAACTTGAGTGATTATAATAGTATCCTTTTTTTAACAAAATTATTTTTATGAAAAGAATTTTGAGTATTGAATTTTGATGTAGAAGGATTATCAAAGAAGTTTTTATAAGATTTGTATTTTTGTTTTGGCTTATATCCCAAGCCTGCCTTATCAAAAACACATCTTTGACTATCAAGAAGTTTTTCAAAATTTCTTTTTCCATTCGTAAAGTTTTCAATAATATTTTCTAAATCAGTTTTTTTTTTTCAACTCAAGATTTTCATCTTTCAAAACAATACTTTCTTTTCTTAAAATATCAATTTCGTTTGTTAAAGAAGAATTTTTCTTTTTCAAAACAGTATACTTGATACCCAATTTTTCAAATTCCTCATATACCTCTTCTAAAAAATTTTGCAATTCTTCATATGAAGGATCTTCAATATTATCAAAATTTGTTACCTCAATGTCATCTTTAGCCATAAGACAAAGATTTGGTGATTCTCCATTACTTGCTTCACTATCTGAGCTACTTGAATCATCATCCCACTTAGCTTTCATTGCCTTTTTGCTTTTGTTTCGATCTTTTTTTAGCAGAGGACAATCTGGCTTGATATGACTAGGTTTATTGCATTTGTAACAAATTAAAGTGTCATTTTTACCTGAATCTTTCTTGGAAAACTTATTGAAGGATTTCCTTGGAGGAGTTTTATTTTTCTTTAAGAACCTCTGAATTCTTCTTACTATCATCGCAATTTCTTCATTTTTGTCGTCATTTTCCTCATTTTCATCACTTTCACTTTCATGTGGAACAGCTTTAAGTGCCAAGTTTTTCTTTAACTTTCCTTCTTCTTCTCCTCTTTTCAATGTGTACTCATGGGTGATAAGTGACCCGATGAGTTCATTCACTTCGAGCTTCTTGAGGTCTCTAGCTTCAAGAATCGCTGTCACTTTTGATTCCCAACGTTTTGGTAGAGAGTTGAGAATTTTTCTTACTATCTCCACTTTGGAATAAATTTTGCCAAGAGCTGTCAAACTGTTTATCATGTTAGTAAAACGAGTGTATATACTAGAAATAGATTCATCATCATTCATCTTAAACATTTCATATTCATGAGTAAGAATATAAATTTTTAATTCCTTGACTTGAGAAGTTCCTTCATAAGTAACTTCCAAGTTATCCCAAATTTCCTTTGCTGTAGCACAAGTCATTACTCTATTAAATTCATTACCATTGAGAGCATTATATAATAAATTCATAGCAATTAAATTTAAAGTATAAAGTCTATCGTCTTCACGATTAAACTCTTCTTCTTCCTTTTTGACCTTTACTCCATCAACCACTTTTGTTGGAATATAAGGTCCATTTACAATGCATTTCCAGATTTCTCGACCTTGAGCCTGAAGGAATATTCTCATTCTAACTTTCCAGAATGAGTAATTGTCTCTGCAAAAGAGTGGAGGCCGACTGCTAGATTGACCTTCACCAAATGAAGCTGCAATGTTAGCCATAAGATCTTAACTCAAAAGATAGTTAATCTTATAATAGAGCTCTAGCTCTGATACCAATTGTTGCCCAGATGACTAACACAAGAGGGGGGTGAATTGAGTTGTATTTAAAAAAATAACAATTATAAATCAAATATATAATATAAAATATAAACAAAATATGAAATAACAATAAATATAAATAGTAAGAGTAAGAGAGAAGCAAACTCAGTATGTTAACGAGGTTCAGCCCCACTGCCTACGTCCTCGCCTCAAGCTACCTCTTGAGGATTCCCAAATCCACTATTCAATCTCCTTTAGGTGGAGATAGAAACCTATTACACCTTTGAGCACACCGCTCCAAAGAATCCGTGTAGAACACCCTCTACACTTCCAATCACCTTACACTTGGTGATTTAACTATTCCCCGTGTAGAACACCTTCTACACTTCCAATCACCTCACACTTGGTGATTTAACTATTCCCCGTGTAGAACACCTTCTACACACACAAGAGTTATACACACCCTTTTACAAATACAAGAGTTGATAGTAGGTAAACTATCAAAGTACACTCCTCAATGAGTGAGATAGAAACAATACAGCGCAACCTATATCTCTCTCAACAAGAACAAGAATTAAGGCTCAAAACTTTAGAAAAGAGAGAATGAGAGTTTTGAAGAAATGATGCAAAACTTAGCAATAGATGTGTAAGCTCTTGTTGTTTGTTTTGCAAAACTCAAGTGAGCTATTTATAGGCAAATAAGTTTTCAATTTCAAATTTGAAAAGATTCTCATGTCAAAAACATCATCATTCACTTTTCAAAAATTTCAAATCTAATCTTTTTACTTTTTGCATGTGACAAAAGGAACACATTTTACTTTTCAAAAATTTCAAACATAATATTTTACTTTTTGCATATGACAAAAGGAGCACACTTTACTTTTTAAAATTTTCAAATAAAAACATTTACCTTTTGCATAAGTCAAGAAAAGCATCCACCACTTTTGAAAATATTCAAATAAAACATGCACATGTGAAATATGACAATCAATCATCTTAATATTTTCAAAGTTCAAACCTTTAATCATGTCATGCACATGTGAAAGATGACAATCAAACATCTTAATATTTTCAAAATTCAAACTTTTAATCATGTCATACACATGTGAAAGATGACAATCAATCATCTTTCAAAATTTTCAAATTTAATTTTCAAAATATTCATGCACATGTGGAAAATGTATTTTAATGCTTTATGATAAAATATTAATTTTAAGCCTTAATCCTAATTTTGAATTTTTAAGAGATTTACAACATTACTCTATGATTTTAATGTGAACTTGTTCCCTTCTTGCTCATACTTGCTTCCTTGATGTGCTTGATTATATTGTGTAGACAACTTGAGCTTGAGACTCCTTTATTCTTTGGATTCATTTGTTATCATCAAAATCCATTTGTAGATTTACATGAAACTTGAAACCTTGGGTTCAACACTTGTAATATAGAATGGATTGATCTCAATATCCGTGAAAATTATGTAAATATTATTATATGTTTTAATTTAACTTAATTATATATTTGTGATAATATTAATTAGTTCTTTTATGTGTATAAGTTGAAATTAATACACATTATATACTAATATAAAAATATTATATATTTAATATTAAAAAACTAATTTAAAATATATGTTATATCGAATCTATCTGATCCTAAAAGGCTTAGAATTGGAACAGGACTAGTACCAATTGGTTTTGACAATACTAAAACCAGTTCCAGATTTTTCAATTTTTTAATTTTTTTCTTACACCCCTAGTGAGCGATCATCCCAAACAATCAAAACTTGAAATTCAAATACTAACTGAGTGGCTAAGTCAAGGGAGGAAGCTCTATTTAAGGAACTCATGTATGTTAATCATCTCAACTAATCATTTTGGTTGAAGAATATTTTTATCTTACTAATTTAGACATTTGAGGCGTTCCCTCAAACCCCTCAACCTTCTACTCTCTGATTGAAGGTGATTGATTATGTAAAGCTGCCGAACAAGTTCATAACACAACTATTTTAAAAATTGAAATATTTCTTCTCTTCGCCCATACTAAATTATGAAGTTGTTGTAATTTACACCAAATTATATTTTCATTTTTTCATTAAAGAAAATGATATTTAGAGCATTCTACATGTTTCTTTAAGCACTCACATTTAGGGAGCCCTCCCATATTTTAGGGGGGTGTTTTGGAGTTTAAATCAAAAACCTCCACATTTGAATCCCCATTTTTGGGAATCCCCATCCCAGCCCCCTTCATTGTTTTGCATGCAATTTTTTTTAATTTATATTTCTCATCTCCTTTGAAAGTCCGAGGTCCTTTGTCCTCCTTCTCCAACATGCTCATGGCGCTGCCCTCCATATTTCATTGTTGATAAGGTCTTCGAACGCTAATTTTCCGTAGCTTTGTTGGTTGCTTCCCTCTATCTCTCTCTCTCTCTGTCCCTAAAATCTATGATTTTGTGCCTTCTAGGCTCTCCCATTTTTCTCTCTCATGCTTCTTGTATTTTAATGAATTATCGTAGGGTTTTTTGCTTAATGATCTGCTGGCAATTTATTGTCTTATGTTTCTTGGTTTAACACCTCTATGATAAATCCTAAATACTTCTCATTAGAGTTTTAATTTTTAGAAGATTTTGTGCCGTGATGAATATTGATTTGTGATGTGTATTTTGGTTTAATTTCCTTTTGATGAATCCTGAATGCTTGAAACTAGGATTTCAAATTTATTTGGCTGTGATTTTGGGGCTTCCCTACCTTGTTTATGAAATTAGATGTTATGGAACTTTGTTTTGTGATTGAGTTTTGAAATTTCACATTGTATTGTGATAGACCCCTATTCTGTGAAATTAGATGGATCTATTGACTCATTGTGGACCCTGGTTTTGTGATTGTTATTTAGAATTTATGGAATCTTTTGCATATGCTGAATTTCTCATTATTGTGATAAGCCATTGTTCCGTGAAATTAGATGCATCCATTGTCTCATGTGGACCCCTATTTTGTGATTGTTATTTGGAATTTCTAGAATCTTTGACCTATACCGAGCTTCTCATTGTATTGTGATAGACCCTTGTTTCGTGAAATTAGATGCATCCATTGTTTTATGTGGACCCTATTTTGTGTGTGAGCTTTGGGTTTGAGGCTTCTTTTGTCTATGATGAGCTTCTCATTTTTAATTTTCTAGCATGGTGTTTTGTGCTTATTTGGCTGTGATGTTCACATATTGAGCATCTATTGACTCATTGTAGACCCTTATGTTATTTGTGTTTATTTGACTGCGATGTTTACATACTAAGCATCCATTGACTCATTATGGAATTCTGCTTTGATTTATGTGTAATTTGTTGGGATGTTTACATATTGAGTCGTGATTGAGATGTTTATGCCCTGTTTTGCCCTCGTGTGCCTGATTTTAATTCAATATCCATCTTTATGTGATTAAACATCTCCACATTCGGATCTCCATTTGTTATGATTCTAAATTGTGATCCATTATTTGCTTGTCGGGAGTGATTTGTAGCTAGTAGTCTAATATAAGGTTGTGATGAGAGGGGGTAATAATGTATAGTATTTAGGTAGGGAACTCCATTGAGATGACAGGGTAATTCGTGAATCTCGAAAGGCCAATATACGACAATCGGGGTTTATAATTTTGCAGCTATTCATGCGCGTCTCTTGTCTTTGCATGCTGTGATTTTGAAAAAACCTTAATGAGCTTCGGTTATTTAACCACATATTTTAAGGTATTTGAGTATTTTTCTCACCCATTTTATTTATGTTTGTCTACAAACTTGAAACACAACAAAATAAATTACTATCAAATGCCTGGGTCCTGTAGTAGCATAACTAGTCTCTCACGCTCAGGAAACAATCATCGCAATGAATACTCAATGTGTTACTGTGGTATTAAAACATGTCGACGAACCGCTTATATTGAAGACAATGATGGGCGGCAATTTTTTTGTTGCCAAAACTATGAGGTAATTGAGCTTTACTCTTAATGTAATTAATACTTTTCTTATAGCGGATTAGATTAATTTTGCCATGCTCATGTGATTTATTTGTTTTTGGGTTACTTGTCAACCATCTAGACGGGATAGACTTATAGTTTTTTTATTCGTGTGATCCATAAATATCAACATATAGAAAGAAGACGATTAACCAAAAAAAAATTGAGCTTCATAAGATATAAGCTTCAATGGACTGCAAAATGAGTAGATATCATCTAGAAATTGATATAAAGAGGTGTAAATGAAAATGGAGAAATATACTTTTATTATTTGTATTTTGATGCCATAGTTACTCTGAATTGTTTTGTACTTTGAAAGTTTTGATCATTGTAAAGTCTTGAATGTAATTATTATATATTTGGATTGTTATTTTCTTTCAATGTCTTTATATTTTTTGTAGCTTTTTTTTTTCCATATACCAAAAAATATCAGTTGGAGAAAATGATTATTTTATAATCGCGTAAGGTATTTAACTAATCGGGTATAGTGATAAGAAATAATTAATAAGAAATAATTAAATTTAATTTTTGGAGTTTAATTAAAATTGAAAATACCAAAAACAGGAAAAAGACAAAAATAAAAAATAGTGGCTAAGAATGAAAATGAAAGTTAGAGAAGAAAGTGAATAACAATTTTTATTTTAATATATGATCAAAAATATATGAAATGAAATGAGATGTCGATAATATTTTAAAAATAAGTGAAATTTTTAAAAAATTATAGAAAGTGATTTTGTTAATTAAAATTTAGGAAACTTTTTTAATAATAGGATGGGATGCTCTAAAAACAGTCAAACCTTTAAGTTTTAGGGAATAAAATTTGTCACATAAATAAATTAAAATTTAATAATATTATAGCCCAGTCTTATTAGAAAAATGTGGAATATAGAATTTGTTGTCCGCCATTAGCCTCCAACAATTTAATGGCATCTTTAAGACTTCTGCCGTTCTCCGGATATCCCCGACGCTCGGACAATCAACGCATGATTTATAAAGAAGCGAGGACTTTCCTTCCATCTTTGTCTACTGTAAGCTAAACTCAATATATTTACCTTTTCACAGTTCAGAGTTAGAGACAAATCAAGCAATTTATCGTCTCAAACGCGAAATGAATTCCCGGAAATAATCACATTTTTAATTTGTTTTCTTTCAAGTTTTTGTTCGTGAAGGATGAGTTTGAGTAGCAATAATCAACTGCAGATCGGCCGTCCATATCTTTCTGAGTTCAACTCGCGAAATCTTATCGACATACGTAAATTTCGCGTCCCAATTTCGCCGGGAAAGCGCTCGCCACTCTCATTGCCAACTCTCTCTCTCTCATGGTCTCTGGGGTTCCCATCTTGCCCTGACCCGAAACTTCCCCGTGTGCATCCAGATTCTTTTGCTTTTTCTCAAAACGTGAATATTTTCTTTGTAAAAATATTTTTGCGTATTGCTTGTTTTACTGCGCGCGCGTATTGTTTCAGGGACAGATCGGAGCTTAAGGTTTTTGGTCAGCAGGTGTGTATCCGAGAAGTCATCGGATCCTGGTCTAAATGATGTGTCCTCACCAGGTCAGGTACGTATCATTTGCACAGCAGGTTCTCTTCTCCCTCACATCGCTCGTCAAATTTAATATGAATCTGATACGTTTTTACTCTCTAATCCCTAAATTTATTATTTTCTCTGGATATTTTTAGAACAGGAAGAAACTTAAGTTTGAATAGGTCATAGATGAGATAGCCTGTTTAAGATGGAACCAGGCTTCTAGTTTTCTTCTAGGTCGAGGGAGAAGAGTCATTGTGCTTTTCAACTTCAGCATCCTCTTTTTACCAGCCTTAAGAGCTGGTTTGGATGCTTGGAGTATTTCTTAATTCTGTGAATAATAGCGAACTAGTCTGTTAAGATGTTTTATTGGATTTTGGAAAATGAGAGAAAAAAACTGAATAAAAATATTATAAAGTTAAAAAACTTTGTTTGAATATAATTTTTGTTTTGAAGTTTGAAATAGTTGTATTGATTTTTGTGTTTTGTTTTTAAGTTTGTAAAACTTGTAATGATTAGGTAATTGTTAGATGAAAAATTGGATATTTGAAATTGGAAAGTGTTTTGTGCTTGAGTAATGTTTGGGAAGAATATTGTGAGAAGTTTTGAGAATACCAGCTTAGGTATTCAAATAAGCTCTCTCCTTGAGATCAACACAGGTGGGCTCGAGTCTATCCTTCTTCTACCTTTATTGAGGAGTTGCCTTTTTCCACATGTAGAACTTCAAGAAAAAAAATTCTTCCATACAGTGGATGGTTATGTTACCTGATTATATTGTTGAGCACGTGCTATGCAATTAAACAGGTGCATACTTGTATCAGGACATTTGTACTGTGAATCGAGTTGAATATTACGTATTGTCATTTAACCTGTGCAGTCTTATGCTCTCAATACAACTATCAAAAGTTAGGGCATAATTGTGTTTTTGTGTATGGGTTATGGAGTTTCACTAGTTTCCTTGGTGTACACAATTACTGAGAGAAAAAAAGGCTTCCTTGAGTACAATTCACTTGCACAGTTATCTCAGGCTATATTAACTATAATGCTGTATGTCTTGTTTCAGGTGCCTAAACAAAAAAACACTTCTATTCTGAAAATCTTGAAGGAATCAAATTCTCTTTTGCCTCATGTAGTCCTTGCTAGCACGGTGTTGGCTCTTATCTATCCACCTTCTTTTACATGGTTTACCACCAGGTTGTAGAACACTCTTCAGATGAAATGCCAATGTATACTTATGTAAAAGGTTACATTTAAGAGCAAATTCAAGGAAAAAGGAGAAGCCATTGCATGTTGATCTCCTTACTGTCTAAAATGTAGAGAAAGCAGGAGTTTAATTTCATTGGGGTTATGAGTTAACTGACAGATGCAGAAGAAAGAGGAAAAATAACTAGTGGAATTTATCCATACAAACTTCTTGTCTAACTGGGACAAATTCGCGTTTATATTTATGGAACATGAAAATATACATTCTTTTTTTGGCTGTCATATACTTAGTGCAATTTAGGGGTAGACCATAGAATTTAGTTATCTTAATTAATCTGAGATTATATGTCGATTTCTGAAAAAAGTCCAGTGATGTGCTTAGAACTCATATTTCCTATATTGTCTATTACCAGGTACTATGCACCTGCATTGGGGTTTTTAATGTTTGCAGTTGGGGTTAATTCCAGAGAAAATGATTTCCTTGAAGCATTCAAGAGACCAGCAGCCATTTTTGCTGGTTATGTTGGCCAATTTGTAATGAAACCTCTTCTTGGATATTTTTTTGGGACAATCTCAGTTACACTCTTGGGTCTACCACCTTCTATAGGAAAGGATCTCTCTCTCTCTCTCTGCAATTTATTTATTTATTTTTCTTTTTGATAGGTAAGACCAGTAACTCTTACCTTCAAAATACTGTCGATGCTGGGCTAACATTTGGTTAATCAATTTAACAGGTGCTGGGATTATGTTGGTATCTTGTGTTAGTGGCGCCCAACTTTCAAATTATGCTACTTTCCTCACAGACCCACTAATGGCCCCTCTTAGCATTATTATGACATCATTATCTACTGCTACTGCAGTATTTATCACACCAATGTTATCGCTCTTGCTCATTGGAAAGAGACTGCCGGTTGATGTGAAAGGAATGATGTCTAGCATTATGCAGATTGTAGTTGCACCTATTGCTGCTGGCTTGTTATTGAATCGGTTATATAACAACTCAAGACAAGCTGATTAACATGTTGAACTTCATTACAGGTCCATAACTGTTTCTTATATTTGTGCCTACAGGTTCTTTCCCGTAATCTGCGGTGCAATTCGGCCATTTTTGCCTCCACTGTCCGTCATAGTAACAGCTCTCTGTGTTGGAGCACCACTTGCCCTTAACATTGATTCTGTTTTATCTCCTTTTGGACTGACCATTTTGTTTGTCGTCATTGCATTTCATTTATCAGCGTTTATAGCTGGTTATGTCTTTACTGGTCTAGTCTTCCATAAGGCTACTGATGTGAAAGCTCTGCAAAGAACACTATCGTATGAGACAGGTCCCACCTTTTATGCACTAACAGCAATGTGATTCTCAGCTGCATATTATTCTAGCAAACTGATATTTTTGGATTTGCAGGAATGCAAAGCAGTCTTCTTGCCCTTGCACTTGCCAATAGGTTCTTTAAAGATCCACTTGTGGGCGTGCCTCCAGCAATCTCGGTGAGCCCATACCGTCGCATTTAAATCAATTATACTATTTCTTCAATTCTTCAAATTTCAATTCTTTAAATTTCTCATCTAATAATTACAATTTTTTCCAAACATCCAAACAAAATACAAAAAATAATACTTTTTCAAAATTTAATCAAAAAATTATTTTAAAAAAATTATATTTTCATAATATCATAACTTATAATATTTTTATTTAACTTTTTTCTCTCCTTTTCCAAATTCCAATTAAACATTTAACTCAAACCATTTCACTACTAATCACAAAGTTTTTCACTATCATTCATAGAATTCTCATCTTATCTCATTTCCAAACATCCCCTAAATCAACTCCCCTAAAGAAATTCCATCTTCATATAGTTTGGTCAGGATGAATTCACTGCTAGCCTCTTTTTTCTGTTTTTTTGTTTTTTTAACTAATGGAGGCAATGATTGTGGGACATAAGCAAGTATACTTATTGTGGTCTCATAATGGATTGGATAACACTAGGATTTCACCATATCTGTCATTGGTGCATTGTAACAAATTTACCCCACTACTTGCATGCATGCCATGCTGAGTTCCTTTCTCTATGTAACAAATTTATAAAAGCTGTGTAGAAGTAAAAACAGGCACATCCTTTTTTTTTGTTTGATAGGTAGTAAAGAAAAAGGCACATCCTCATGGATTCCAATATGAGAATGCAGAGCGTAGGGTCTGTCTTGTATTTAATTGTACATAAAAAGATTGTACTTATAAAAACAAAATTGTAAATAAAAAGGATTGTACAATATTATGATCCTCCACTTCTATTTTGAGTTGTACATCACAGCCTTGCTGCTCTATGGTTTCCATCCCCTCTGGGATGTTACCTACACTTTTGGCTAATTGCGTTATCCTCATCAGGATAGTCTTTGTGCTTTGTAGTTAGTCACAATACGCTTCAGAACCTTTATTTTGCCTAGTCATTGTTCACTAAGATTGTGGCCCTTGTTTATTCTGCTGGGAACTTTTATAGGCAATATAGAATCATAGGATATATCAAATGATAAGAATATCTTGCGCCAGATATGCAGGATTCGATCAGAATGTATTTGAAGTTCTCTCTCATTTTTGTTTAGATATGTTATTTTTATGTTGTTTACCTTGTATAATTTTGAGGAATATTCATATTGTTTCTTTGATTTGCAGACGGTGATAATGTCTTTGATGGGATTCTCTCTAGTGATGATTTGGGCTAAGAGGAAACAATAACAGACTGTTGAAACAGCACTACAAGCGTTGTCATTTTGCAACTTTACCATCCTTTATTCTAAGGTGAATGGGCAGTGCAGAATCTGTCATGGGGCACTTGAAGATGGGAGATTAAGAAGCTGTTTAGGGAGACAATGCGCCACATCTGTTATAAAGAATCGAATTGGCTTCCTTTCATCACAATTCTTACTTCAAATATGGTAGAAAAAGTTGGTGAAACTAACTATGAGGATCTGAGAAAATTTCGATTGAGGCAAATATGAATCTTAGCCAGTTTTTCCCTTCCCATGTTAGGAGGCTATAGTAATCAATTTGGCTCTGTCAGACACTTGAGAGTTGACTTATGCTTTGTGCTAAGCAAGAGGCAGGGACATGTATTTTTTTTTTCTTTGTTTATTTTTGGGGGGGACCATAATGCAAGACTAATTGCAGTCTGGGAAAAAAAAAATCAATAATAATGAAATAAAAAAAAAATCTACCAGTTAACATTGAAAATCCTTAGTATTGCACCTTATAATACGGTATTTCATGAAGTTATGGTTTGAGAATTATTTAAGAATCTGCCTTACAAGTTGTGGTTTTAATTGAACAAAAGTGTATGTTGGATCGATTCGCAGGCCTCGCTTTTCTCTTCCTGCTGTCTCCCTAACCTAGGGTTTCTTACCTAATGGTGCCGCTTGGGGGAGGGTTGTGAGCAGTGCCTCCACCTTTCTCCCTGCCCCTGTCTCATCTTTATTTATCTTTTCTTTCTCTTTCTCCATCCTCTCTATCTCTCTTTCTCCAAAATTTTAGCTGTTTTTTTTTCATGTTTTTGGGGCTTTTCTCCATCTCGTCTCCCTTCTTCGATTTTCCTAGTCATTTGACACCCTCCTCTTTGTTTCTTTTCCGTTCCTTAACTTTCATTTTCTTTCTTTTTCGTTTTATCTAGTTTAGTTTGCGAGTTTTTTTGCAGGAATTGAATTTGGGTGGGGGCGGCGTCCGTCATCTAGGTAGGCCTCCGCCGACTTGGATTCCATACGCGTGTCGCCGTTCTCCTTCTAAGATGCCGATCTATCAGACGCATCGGAAGCATGAAGATCGGAGCTGTGTGTGCTCTACATGCGCCCTTCACAGACAGGTCATCTGTGCGCCTTCGCCGGAGGGTTCTGCATCCACGCGTGTGGTCGGAGGATCCAGGGATTCTGGCAGTCCAGTCTCTATTATTCTTGCTCTCAACTAGGCGGCGCATGGGCTACACGCACCACTGTCTGCAGTGGTTCCTGGATGATCGATTTTTTATTTTTCTAAGGTTGAAAATCGGTGTCAGTTTTCCTAGATATTTTAATTTATGTTTGTGGTAATTTGATAAATATCAAAAATAGCTAGTCTCTAAGATTTGAGATTTCTGTTCCCTTTATAATCCTTAGAATTTGTCTCTTTTATGGAGTTTTATTTTTTTTTCTTGGTGGTTGATTGTTTGGAACTCTATCTAGTATAGAGTTAGGACTACAAATGATTAGTCACTTTAGTACACTGGAAAATTCAAATTGTCAATTGATAACTTAGATTTCAAGTTAACTTGTAATGTCCATAATTCAATAAATGAATGTTTCTGCTTTAAATAAAATAATATAGTGAGGTTTTAATTACTCAAAACTAAAATATCATTACATCTTTAATGCTAATTGAACTTCATTGGTGTACCGTTTCAATAATCTGATGTGCATATGCTTTTTTCATCATTCAAACAAAAGTCGGGTCTTATTGTTTTGGCTTTTATGAATTTTGAGTCATTCTCAAATGGTTTGGCAAATGCTAACTCTTGGATTTGAATCTGATATAGTTATATGATTATAAATCTATGTAGTCACGTCTAACTAAGATAGTTTCCTTACCTTTTTTCATCAGAAAAATGAAAAAATAATAATAATAACAATAATCAGAGACTTCATTTAAATTCGAAAATGAGATAAGTTTAATTTATTTTTTAATAATATTATTATTTTGATATTTGAAAAAATGTATTAAAATTTAAAAAATATATATTAAAATTTAAAAAAGGTATATTAAAATTTAAAAAATATGTATATAAATTTATATTTTATATAAAAAATTATAAAAATATAATAATAAAATAAAAATAAATAAAAATACATTTAAGTAGATTTTAAATACAAACGATACCTCAGGCCTATCCACACCTTATCCTATTAATTGTGACCTCGCAACGTCCACTTATCACTTAACATGCTTGGCTGGACTGGTCCTGAAGACCTCCCTTTTACCAATTTACCATTCTACCCTTATACGGTTCATTTTCGAGTCTGCCAAATGTATCACGGCCTCAAACTGGAAAATCTTCGGCGTTCAGAACCACAGCAATGGCCATCACTACCTTATTCTACCTTCCAAATTCACTTTGTAGCCATAAACCCATAAAAGCAACTTCCTTTTCCACTCCAAAGTCCCAAATGCACGAACCATTTCAAACGCAAGTCCAGACCCGCACGAAGAATCCCTCCAATTATGTTACCATCCACAACCCGAAGGTCGTGGTGGCTCTATTCGGAGCGGGTCTAACTCTGAGCTTAATTGGACACGCCTCAGCGGCGGGGCTACCGTTGCTGGGTTCCTCTGTGCAACTTGTTGAGCCCACCAATGCTCTCTCCCTGCCCACCTGGGCCATACATGTGTCCAGTGTGGTAGAATGGTGAGGTTTTCTCTCATATTCTGCGCCATTTTGTTGATGGGTTTTGACAATCTGATGTCCATTTTAATAGTTAAAAAAAACATCTATCTGGGTCTTGCTTTCATCAATGTGGTTTAAATTGAGATTTCTGCTTCCCGAGGTTTTAATCCCAAATATGAAAGAATGAAGGAAGTGGTTAAAATGTGTCAAAATGGTTGTATCAGGCCCTGCGATGGTTTTTTTTTCTTTTTCTTTTCTCAGAGGTTTTTTGTAATTAAAATTTTGACGTTCAAAAGATTGGATCTTACTGCCTCGGCAGCCAGATATTGATGTTTGTATGCGGTGTTAATGGCAAGAAAAAAAAAAGGATAGAAAAAACAAGCTTTTACTTACTTTCTGTAAAGTTGCGTAGAAATGTAAGGAAAATAGGATAAGTTTTTTTTTCATCCTTAACAAATTTATATTGATTAAAAGAGTAGACAATAGCCCAAGTATACATGACATATATATATATATATATATTTTGATAAGTATATGATAGTATTAATAAAATAGGCAAAACTCAAGTATACATGATAGTATATAAGAGACATGGCTTATCTAGGTTGAAGGTGAAAGTACAATACAAAAAAATCATGAAAGTGAAGACCATTGAAATTTATAACTATGACCCACAATAATAGAGTACAACAAAGAAAGGTCCGCTCCTTTTCTTCAAATGTTTAATCGTTGCGCTCTCACCAAATGTACTACATAATTCAGATAATATCTTTCATGCTGATTTGATAGGTGGTGCACCTCCAAGAGATGTCCAGCTATCCAGTAACTCAACCACTGTGGCAGGCATTACCCAGTTCAATTTTGCTTGGCTGAAAACTTTAATACATAGGTATCTAGCTGTCTCACAATGTAGCAAGAGGTGATCCATAGACTCCCCAAATTTCTTGCGCATACATCACCAATCTGTGATAATAACCTAGCGCTTCCTCAGATTATCAGTGGTTAGAATGTTGCCTAGGATAGTTGTCAAAGTGAAGAAAAGTTTTTTATTTATTTATAGGTAATCAAAAGGATTTCATTAATAGAAAATGCTAAGTCCAGGTATGCCAGAGATATACTTGAAAAAACTTAACTAGTGGTTACAAAGAAGAAAGAAGATCATGGACACTAAGTCTGTTACAAGTAATAGCTCTTGCCCAAGAAAGCAAAGTCCTATAGAAGAAAGTTTTTAGTTTCTCCAAAGTTCTCTCACAATCTTCGAAGTTCCTAGCATTTCTCTCTCCCTCTGTATGCACCAACACATACATATAGGGATCATATGCCATATTTTTGCCACCTATGGATTACCCCAGAGGCCTCTCCAACTGGCTAGTAAATCCACCAAGTGAAGAGGCATGACTCATGACAAGCCAAGCCTTGTGAAAAACTCATCCTACAACTTCGTGGCCACCTCACAATGGAGAAATAAATGATCTACTGACTTCCTGTATTTTTTGCACATACAACACCAATTTATCACAACTATATGGCGTTTCTCAAGTTGTCTATAGTAAAGATCTTGTCCACGATTGCTGTCCACATAAAAAAAAGCCACTCTCGATGGCGCTTTTGTCTGCCAAATATTCTTCTATGGAAAATTGGGTAGTCCGAGAGTAGCAAGGACTTGGTAGAAAGAACTAATCGAGAAGATACATTTCTTAAAGTGTCTCTATTGCAGCTTATCCCCCATGCCTCTAGGGATGTTAAATGAGTATAATGATGCAAAAAACTCTAGAATAATCTCCATCTCCCAATCTTGAGCATCCCTCACCAACTCAATATTTCATTGAGGGGTGTCATTTGAAAGAACTACAAGATCTACAACTAATGCATCCTTTTGTCTTTTTTTTTTTATAAGTAAAATTTTATTAAACAAGGCAAAAGCCAATTACAAAAGTCACAATGTCCTATAAAATAAGCACATTAGAAGCTAAGAAATCATGTAGGTCCATGCCATTGTAGTCCATGGCAATGGACTAAGTACAAAGGGTCCTAAAGAAAAAAACAATCAACTCCTCCTTAGTTCTCTCCTTGTCTTCGAATGTCTGCTCATTGCATTCTAACCAAGCATCATTTTCTCTTGCGAGATCAAATATAATAGGGAAGGAAGTTTTGAGGCTAATTGTGTCTCCACACCAAATATCATGCAAAAATCTGACCTGTGAACCATCCCTTACCACCAGATATTCCTGGCCTCTGAAAAACTCTCATTGTTTCCTTATAAACTTCCACAAACCCACCCCATGTATGCCTTGGACCTCATTCGAACACCAATCACCCCAAGATACTCCATATTTTGAATCTATTACCAACTTGTAAAGCGTCTCCTATTCGTTTTGGTACCTCCACAACGATTTGCCCAAAAGAGCTTGATTGAATTTCACCAAGTGACGAATCCCCAAGCCTCCCCTAGATATTGGAGTGCACACTGTTGGCCAGTTGACCAAATGAAATTTAAACTCCTCTCCCATTTTACTCTACAAGTAGTCTCTTTGTAGCTTCTCAATTCGATTGGCTACCTTTGTGGGAAGTGGGAATAGAGACAAAAAGTAAGTGGGAAGGTTTGAGAGGGTGCTTTTAATCAGTATCAGCTTTCCCCTTTTAGATAAATATAACATCTTCCAAGTGGCCAATCTATACTCTTACCTTTTCAATCACCCAATTTCAAATCATTTCAGATTTGAAGGAGTTTCCTAATAGTAGGCTAAGATAGGTGAGAGGTAAAGAGGATACCTAGCAACCTAGGAAAGTAGCCAAAAACTTTGCATTCTAAACAATCCCTACTAGCACTAATGTAGATTTCGAAAGATTAACTCTCAGATCTAAAGCGGTTTCAAAGCAAAGTAGTAGCCCCCTCAAGGCTTGGATGTATTTGAGGTGTGCGCCATAAAAGATGAGTGTGTCGTCAGCAAATAAAAGATGGGAGATGGAAAAATCACCATTCCCAACCGGAAAGCCATTGAGTAACCCTGCATCTACTAATCTCTCAATCATCTTACTTAGGGCTTCCATAATAAATAAGAAGAGAAGCGGAGAGAGAGGGTCTCCCTGTCTCAAACCACGGGAGGAATTGAAGAAATCCATCGGCAAGCCATTTACCAAGATAAATAACTGAACTGAAGAGATACAAAACTCTATCCATTTCTGCCATTTCTCCCCAAAACCGCATCTTGAAAGAAGATCTAGTAGGAATCGCCAATTGGCATGGTCATATGCTTTTTCTATGTCCAATTTGCAAATCAAACCGGATTCCAGAGATTTGAGGCGTCCATCCACAATTTCATTGGCAATGAGAACCGAATTTAGGATTTGTCTACCTGAAGAAAAGTGCTTTGGAGGCGGCCTTATTCCTTCAAATTTTCCTCCAAAGAAAGTGAGTACTCGTTAAAAATGTAAGGGATTTATAGAATGATCAAACAGAGAAGATACCCTTATCCGTAGAAGTCTACCACCTTGTCGGCTCGCATCCCATTTGGCTTCATGGAATAAACGAGACTAAAAAAGGCCTCAAAGTTATTAATTTTCCAATCTTGAGCCGCTATACTAAAGGTGACGTTCTATTAAACTTGGTCACTCAATAGAATCATGAGGTCTGCCATAGAAGTTTCTTGATCACATGTCAGCCAGAATACAAATGGAAATGAGTCCTTTAGAGCTTCATCCCCACACCAAATATCTTTCCAAAATTTTATCCCCGTACCCTTGCCTGCCACAAGTTTGGTGTGGCGAGTGAAAACCCCTCAATCTTGTCTAATATGTTTCCATATCCCCACTCTATACGCCTCGTTCACCTTTTTAGTACACCATCCCCTTTGCATACCTCCATGCTTGCAATTTATTACTAATTTTCATAGAGCGTCCGGTTCCATATTATACCTCCATAACCATTTTTCAAGTTGAGCTTGATTGAACAATCTTATATTTTTTTATATTCAAACCACTTGATGATAATGGCATGCACACCTTATGCCACCTAATTAAGTAGAACTTGAATTCCTTTCCCATCCCACTCTATAAGAAATCACGATAAATTTTTTCAATCCTTTTTGCCATAGAGGCCTGAATGGAAAAAAGAGATAGAAAATACGTTCTAGAAGTGCTAGTTTAGCGGGACATATACAAGAGCAAACGCCTAGAAGTGCTAGTTTAGCGGAGGAAAATAGGATATGTTGAAACATGGTACTTTGTATATTATGTAATTTTTTCTGAAAATTGTTTTTAGTTTGATCGAGATCTACAATGTCATCTTACACAAGTCGATAGTTATTAATGGTCGATTTTCATTTTTAAGGATTACAGCGATGGCTTTGGTGTGGCAATACGGGGAACAAGCTGGGAATGAATCTTGGAAAGGACTCGCCTGGGGGATGGTGAGTTATTGTTCTCAGCCTTGCAAGACTGACCATATAGATGAGTTATCATAATAGATGGTGGTTTACTGACAAATTTATGGATGATGAAATTGGCCATGTGGTAATTATTTGTATAAAGTATTTATAGCAAGCAGTTTATATTTCAGCCATATACTGGTTCAGTGGTAATGAATTACTTTTTATAATTTCACACTATATCATGGAAAATAATTAACTAGTGATGCAATTGATAATGATTGGTTCAGGTACCGTTGCTTGGTGGAGCATTTTGCGCATGCACATGGCATTTCTTTTATAACTCTGAATCTCTTGAGGTAGGAAGGGTTGCATTACTGGTGTTAAAAATGGCGTTTATTATTTGATTTATTCTTTATGATGAACATATTGTTAATTGTTTTTATGCAACATTCAATTTGTGTTGACGAAAAAGTACAAATTAGACTCTTAGTCTATCATACTCGGTAAAGAGTTTTGTTGAACTGTGTTGCAAACCTTACCTTTTAAGTAATTCTGCAATGATCAATCTCATCCCTTTTTGGCCACCCCTGTTATTACGTTATGATACGGCCTACCCAAATTATTTGTGGCTTTGAGTTAGTTGTGATCCAAGCTGGTTCAGAATTTGATTCCTGTTTGAGTTAAGTTATGATGCATGCTTGCCAGAAACGGGAGGAAACAAATATTTTGTGCTTCTGGGGTGTCTGCTTATGCCATCTCAAGTAGTTTACTTATACCAGATAGTACGATAAGTTCTGTTAGACTACCATGTATAATTTGATCTTTCTAGATCAGTTTGTACATCACTCCAGAAGGTTTACTTTTCATGTTTTTCCTGATTGTGATGTGAATGAGCTGCGGAAAAAGATTCATATGAAATGGCTCAAATGTTCCTCGTGATTTGCAGGTATTGGTAGCTCTTCAAGCAGCATTAACAGTTATAGGTAATGCTACAATGTGCTTAGCTGCATTCCGTATATACAAAGCATCGGAAGAGAGCTCCAAGAATCCCTGAAGGTTCTCTACACGAGTATTTATGTACGTGGCTTACCCTCTTCCTTGTTTTCTTGCGCTCCAGTTGGATAGACTATAGGTAATATCACGTTTCTTGGTAGGGCAGCAATCTGGCTAATAATTTTGAAGGAAAACTGAGCAGTGTAGAGAATTTGTAATTGTAGTTTTCTTTGGCATGTGTTTGTGTGGTATGTGCAGGGGAACTGAAAAATTGCTGGAAGTTTACTCATTCATGATGAAGTTGATATTCACGAGGTTTGTAATTGAACTATGGATTTAACAGTCTTTACCATGGTTGGAAGGAATGTCAATCTGATGCTAGCGTGCTTTCAGCTTGTCTAATTGTTTGGAGCATAATCATGATCGCAAAATTCCATTTGCTTGGATAAATGTTTATTTGTAGCTTTTTATTTTTTCAACAGTTTAAATAAAATTATTGTAGAGTTTGCACAGTGATACGCCTCCTGTTATTTAGTGCACTTGTGTTGTAGTTGTTATTTTGAATTACAAGCATTAGCATTTAATTAAAGCTACTATTTAGACTCATGATAAGAGTTGCACCTAATCAATCAGAAGCGGTGAATCTCCTCGAGCTAATGTGAATTCTGTGGTATGAGTTATTTCATAAGAAAAATTGCATATTAATGGACTCTTGACGTGGACATTCAGCAAAATCATAGGAACACTCTGGATCATAACCAAACTTTGTCGGTTTAGCATTTTGATGTAGTTACGAAAAATAAAAGTATTAGATATTACCACAACCAATTATTAGAAGATCAGTTTGGGACTGGGAACCAAACTTTCACGTTAATGCAGTTCAAAGGAATAAATCTTACGAATTGCAGTCTTCAAACCATTCAACATTTTTGACCCAGATGGGCAGATGTGGCGTGAGCTTTTTCTGGATGGTTACGGTGTCATTTACATTGAAAAATAAGAGGTTTTTTTTTTTTTTTAACTGTTTCGTGGCATATAGCTCATATATGCTATAGGAGGATTTAATTGCACATACATTTGATTTTCACCGAGTTCATGCGGTTGGGTCTGAAAGGAGGTAAGGTATTCATCATATAGCGCATCATTTTGCCCCTACAGCTCTGTTTGGAGAAACTCATTAACATAACCGTGGTGTCCAAACTTCCATGATCTCTTATAATTTTTTCTGGAAATTACAACATAACATACGAGCACAGGAAATTAGATAGGACTTTTAATTCTCCAAAAACATGTAGAAGAAGAAATCTAGAGATTGGAGAGAGGCGATGGGAAAGAGAATATTTGTATGACTGCTCCTCTTCTGATATCAGTGTTTCTGAAGAACCAAGGTAGAGGAACGATGCAAATCTGGGAATTTCTTCTGAAACTCAGACATTAAGGCTAAGTTCTCCTGGTGAAGAAGACTGGCTTTTCTCCTCAGCTTCTCATTCTCTTCAATTATACTTTTGTTCTCCAAGTATAACTTGAGGTTCTTTAGTTCAACATCTTTGTCCACTTTTTCTTCACAATTTTTCCTGCTGAAAGCCATCCACACGTTAGCTCCATCTAAAGCATGCACCGCTGACGATTAATATAATAGAACAGAGACGAGATGATCAAAAGGTTCAGAAGGTCAGAGAAGGATTTTCTCACAGAAGATATATGCGGATTATGTGATGAAATATATATACCTGCAGGTAAGCAATTGAACTTGAACTTTAGATCGCTTAATTGATCTTTGCTTTCTTTCAGAAGAACGGACTGTGCCAGACGGAATCTTTTCAGCGTTGTTGCTACACATTTTTGTTTGGTTTTTATCGGTCTTGCTATAAAAATTAGGACTAGAAGATAACACGGGTGATCAAAACTAGAGTGGAAATTGAGGGGAGTCGTGTGTTGCAAGCTCCTATATATATAAATATAGATGGGTTGCCTCCTGTGTATGTATCCATGTGATTGCCATGTAGAGAGAGAGAGAGAGAGAGAGAGAGAGAGAGAGAGAGAGATTTCTCTCCTGGTAATGATGGCGGATGGACTCATGATTATAGAGGGCAGCACACGACATCAAAGGATGAGGAGAAAAAGCCCTTGAAGATGGAAAGCTGCTCTCGGCCGTGTAAGAAGGCCAAGGGGCACTTTGTAAACGTCTATTTAATTAACTATGAGGATTTGAGTATTAATATGCGTTAATTGTATGTTAAAAACTCGATTATAGTACACTAACCTAATTTCAAAAAGAGAAGAGTACTATTCAAAGTCTTATAAGTATTTGTATAATGGTGTAAAGTTTAAACCACACGCTTGTTATGCATGAGATCACAGTATTATTGTCAGATTTATCAGGCAGAAACATATACAAATTAGTACGTACGGTAACAATTGCTGGTCACCCTATCACAAATCGTTTCTGCTGTACTGATCATCTTGAAACTGATCGATCAAACAATATGTCATGATCGATCGAGTGTTGTCATGGTGCATTTGGAATGGCATAAAATGGATCATGGCTTAGCCCTTTTACTTGTTGCGGTCACTGCCCATCACCTTAGACGCTACTAGCTTAGGGACCCATCCTCAGCATTGCAACGCTGTAGCAGATTGCATCTCTCTCTCTCTCTCTCTCTCTCTCTCTCTCTCTCTCTCTCTCTCTCTCATATGTTTTTGAGCTTTGTATGGCATGGTGGACCATTAGCAGGGGGGAATTGGCATCTTCAACCCACCCTTTACTTGCTCCACCTTTTATTTCTCTCATTATATTTAGTTTGAACACATATATCTAAGAGTCAAATGCTACATTGAGGGCCTGGAAACCCCAGTCACCTTTAATAATCTCCACATTTGATTGCAGAAGATGGTGATCATGATGACACGATGTGTGATTGTACTGTGACTCATGAACTAGCATCCATCCAAGTGATCTTCATCCATATGATCGTATATATAAGCCTAACTAGAACCCGAGCTAATTAATGAGCTTTTCCTATCTTCTTCAAAAGAAAAAAAAGGATACTAAAAATTGTCAAAGAACCAAAGGTAATATATAATATGTTACATATATATATAGTACGTAAGTACTTAATTCATTCTCTGAGAGAGATCATGTATGTACTTAAATTTTATTAATTCGAGAATTTGAATAACTAATCTTAAAAAATTATAATTAGTACTGTAAGATCAAATATTCCACAAAGAGATCACCTTATAAAAATGTATTCATAAACTGTCATATCTTCATGATGATATAATATGTTAGATTTATTTTATAATAAATGTAATTTTACAATCTAATATATCATGCCAATAGATTTATACATCAGTTTATAAATTTATTTTTATAAAACCTGTTTTTTACTATAATTTGATCTCTGTATATAAGTAAATGAAAGTACATGCATGCATGCACTCGAAACCTAATGATTTTATTTTGAATGGTGAAGAATATTGAGGAATTACAGGAGAACGAGAACCACTAAAAACCGTCACTTATGTCTTCTTTTACCAGTAGTACTACTACTGCATGCTGCGACTAAAAAAACATGATTATATATATATATATATACATATATATATATATATTATATTGAGGGTCGACGAGGATCAGTTCGATCTAGATCAGATCATCGATGCAAATAGTCAACAAAGAAATGAAAATCTTGTATATATTATTCTCCTTCCTCTTCATGATGAAGTGTCCCGATATTTGTTGTGTCCAAGTTCACATGAGATCATCACCACTTGACAAAGCTAATATGCTATATAGCAAATAGCAATCAATCATGATGGCTATAAAATCTGTCTTCGATCGGGGTCCATTAAGCCGTTCGAATGCATGCATATATGCCTCATCCATCACAATATTTACGTATCGCTATTCCACTCCGGCCATATATATTTCCGTCCAACTAGATATAATAATATAGCTATACATGATATAATGTGCCCTGCAATCAATTACATTTTCTTATTGGTATATATGCACCTTCTTCATTATCATCATGATCATGATCATGATCATCATGTATCCAAGTCACAACATCATGGAAATTTTGATTTTGGCAATAGGGTATTTTTCTAGTTTTCAACTTGTACATGATTATATATAGATGTAGTTGTGGAGATCGATTACGTTGTGTATACAGTCACAACATCATAAATTAATAGAAGGAAATAAAGTTTGGCAGATTATAATTAAATACTTAATTAAACAATCTAGCTAGCATGTTTATTATAAAATTAATTAATTAATTCCCAACAGCCATTAATTTATGAATCTCTGATCATCAGAGTACGTCGTACGAATTATTAAGATCATGAAATTGATCTTTAGGCCTAGTGAAGGCATGTATGCATCTATCAGAAGACAAAGATCATCACTATAAGAGAGAGAGTATTTATAATAGATTATTTGTAGTGATAATGACTATTTACTATTAAAACAAATACTTTTTAACAAAAAAATAATTAATCACAAATAAACCGATTTCTTATAATACATCACCGAGAATATATAGCGTTTGCTAGCTCATCATCATGTGCGCCCATGGCATGGGTTTGAAAATAGAGTCAGCAATTTACTGCTTTTAGGCCATAATTATGGCTAGCTATATAAATATATATATATATATATATATATATATTGAGTATTATCATTATGTATACTGGTCATGTTGTGTGTGTATTAGTTTTTTATTTTTTATTTTTTATTTTTATGTCAAACTTGAAATAATTAGGTATTTGTCTCTTAGCTAACAAAGTCTTGGGGCATATAATGCATATGTATGTACTTGGAACACTAGTTGATCAAAACTTTTGCCTATGCGGGTGGCCGTTAAGCTTAATAAGACTTCATTTAATCTGCCTCTCAGTATATTAGCATCTCTAAATTAACTCCTGAGATCAAGAAAAATGATAGATACGCACCCCTTTTTAAAACTTGTTACACAACTAATATTTTAAATATAATATAAAAAGGTAATATCACTTTATATAATTACCATCATCCTAAAACATAATTGTATGGATAGACGATGTAAATTAAAAGGATTGTGTGTATCATTACTCATCTAAGATCTGCGTGCATGAGATGCTCTTTTTTTTAGTAGATGACTCTAAAAACTTAGAAAAAAAAGCTTTATGCAATTTCATCCTACCCGTGCAACCGCAAGGTAGTCTAAACATCAATTTAATAAATGGCAATGATACATACAGTCGTAAAATTATAAACGGCGTGTAATCGTTTTAGAAAAAAAATTAACTTTTTTACATAAGTCTCATATATATTCACTTTTTTTTAAACGACTGCACGTCGCTTGCAATTTCATGACTGCATCTATCATTTTAATACAAGAGCGTTTTAATTAATAGTTCTTTTGGGTACAGTCGTTGGATGTAATAAAATAGCGTTTTAATCATTTTTAAAACCTGATTTGAAAATCTCATTCCCACAAAGATCTATGGTGGTCTCTTGCACCACCACCATCCTCCTCCTCCTTCACCTTCACTCTCATCTTCCTATCCCCTGTCTGCCTCAATCTTCGGCAACCTATTTAGGCAGCATCATCATCAACAGTAGCCACCTATCCTTTCTCTCCTAGCCCCCACAACTCACAAATCTCTCACTTCTCAAGTCGAATGTTTGATTTCTTGCCCTTTTCTACCCAAATGATCTACCCAGGGATGTTTCTCGAGTTTTAGGTAAGACTTCTAGTAAAGTTTCCAAAGAAGAGTTGGAAGACTTTTCAAGGACAATTTTTAGTTTGCTCCATCTTGAAGGTAGTGGCGCATGGGTTCGATTGAGTATTGAGTGAGATTCAAGGCAGTGTTTGAGTTGGCAAATCTGGTCAAGCTCGATGGTCAAATGAGCCTTAAGGTCACCGAGTTGCTTCTTCGAAAAGGATGCGACATTGAAGCTCACATATTAGAGGTTGTTAAATTCAATACTGGTGGAGGTGTGTCTTCGGTTGTTGATTGACGAATCATCATTGGATGTGGCTAATTGCTTCGAGTTCAAGGATTCCTCAACGATGATTTCACCCTTAATTGATTGTTGTTATTGCTGCCTTTTTTTAGTGAAGCTTTGAAGGACACTGAAGAAAGAGCACAAGGACATTTGCGTCAGAATGTGGGAAAACAAAGGGAGAAAGGGCAACGAGATGGAACGACTCGTTTTGATGTTTTATTTTCCACGTTGCCAGCGACTCCCTAACAATTACATTGGACGACTATATTCAGCATTTTTCTTTAATTAAAGCTTGTGGCAGGTGACGACATGAACCACACTACTGGCATTTGATCTGTCATCTTTAATGAAACGATGTGTTTCATTTAAAGTTAGAACATACAGTTTTGGCTTTCTTTTCCTTCCGTCTAATGACCTTCTCCCTCTAAACTTTTTTCTTTCTCCCTTCTCATTTCTTCTTTATTCTCCGACTCCTTCTCACTTCGACTAGACCTTTTGGACCCAAAGGGCATGGTCTTGAGGCCAATACACTTCCCTAACCATGAGGATGACTACTTGGAGCTTGAGAAGGACTATTCTGTTGCCCAAGTTTTGTATAAATCTACACATAGATTTTGATGATAACAAATGAATTCAAAGAATAAAGGAGTCTCAAACTCAAGTTGTTCACACAATAGAATCAAGCACATCAAGGAAGCAAGCATGAGTAAGAATGGAACAAGTTCACATTAAAATCATAAAATAATGTTGTAAATCTCTTAAAAATTCAAAATTAGGATTAAGGTTCAAAATTAATATTTTATCATAAAGCATTAAAATACATTTTCCACTTGTGTATGAATATTTTGAAAATTTTGAAAAATAATTGATTGTCATCTTTTACATGTGCATGACATGATTAAATATTTGAATTTTAAAAATATTAAGATGATTGATTGTCATCTTTCATATGTGCATGTTTTATTTAAATATTTTTAAAACTGGTGGATGCTTTTCTTGACTTATGCAAAAGGTATATGTCTTTATTTGAAAATTTTGAAAAATAAAGTGTGCTACTTTTGTCAAATGCAAAAAGTAAAAAAAATTAGATTTGAAATTTTTGAAAAGTAAAGTGTGCTTCTTTTGTCACGTGCAAAAAGTAAAAAGATTATATTTGAAATTTTTGAAAAGTGAATGATGATGTTTTTGACATATGAATCTTTTTAAATTTGAATATGAAGTCTCATATGCCTATAAATAGATCATTTGAGAGTTTTACATTTATAACACTAAGAGTATACAACATTCATTCAAAACATTCATTCTCTCTTTTCTAAGCATTGAGCCTTAACTCTTGTTCAAATTTTTAAAAGATTTATAACATTACTCTATAATTTTAATGTGAACTTGTTCCCTTCTTGCTCATGCTTGCTTCCTTGATGTGCTTGATTTTATTGTGTGAATAACTTAAGTTTGAGACTCCTTTATTCTTTGAATTCATTTGTTATCATCAAAATCCATGTGTAGATTTACACAAAACTTGAAATCTTGAGTTCAACATATTCAATGAGCTGGATTATGATTGAACTACTCGGATGGATGGTAGTGAACCTTTCGAGCCATAAGGCAATGTTGGTTCAGCAGCACTGGCTATGTGGAGAGATGCCCATACATTTCGCGATGATCCTGGTTGGTGAAAGAGGATCCTTATCAGAGTTACTGTAGTGCATGATTGTGGTAACGTGCAGTGGGTTGGAGGAAGAGGACCTGCAGTTGAGGGAGGTAAACTTCTGAGTGGAAAGCATGGATGAGAAGTATCTCAATAGGAATGATAGTTTGGCAATAATTCAAAGGTGTTGGAGGGCAAAAGGAGGGAAGAGGAGAGAAAGGAAATGTATCAAAATCATTTGAATAGAAAAAATGGAGAGAAAAACTTATCACAAAGTTGAATACAATTTGTTTTTTTGTTTTTTTCATTTTTTCATTATTTCTCAATGCTAGGGAACCTGTTTTGGGTTCTCGTTTAGTATTCCCGCTTTACGTGTAAAGGTCACTTGGTATCTAATTTTACTAATTTTTTTTATCTCACTTGAAACTAAGTCACCCCCTCGAAAGAACTCACAGCGTTCCCCTCCCCTCCATCTTCTATGTCTTGCGTGACTACCCATATCACCTCCCTCCATCTCCGACCTTGAGAATTAGACATAGAGGTCTGGAGCGTGTTCAAACAAACACCCAGACACCCTGTCTTCAACCTCAACCCAAGTCTTTCAAGAAAATCCTCAATCGAACAACCCTAAGAACTCGAAGCAGAAGAGCAATGGCTGATTTTGGAGGGAGGACGAAATGGTCTTTGTCGGGAGTGAAAGAAAAGGAAAAAGACAATTAGAAAAAAAAAAAAGTAAAAGCCACATGGAAAGTCCACCTCAAGCGGGACTTCATAATAGGGGGTGAAACTGAAAGAAAAGCCACATGGAAAGTTACCTCAAGCGGGACTTCATAACAAGAGGGTGAAAGAAAAGGAAAAGGTTGTTAGAAAAAAAAATTGGAAAAGCCACATGGAAAGTCTACTCAAGCAGGACTACATAATGCTGGGGGTGAGAGTGAAAATAAAAAGGAAAAAGTCGTTGGTGTTATGAAACTTAAAAAAAGGAAACTACTATTGCAAAAGAGAAATAAGAATTTCTCTCTAGAACTCTTAAGAACTGAAACTTTCTTTCTCTTTTTATATTTTCTTATGAATTTCATTACAACTGAAACCCCTATTTATAGGCTTTGAAATTACTATACAAGTTACTATGCAAGTCACTATGCAAGTCACTATGCAGAATTTAAAATAATAGCGGTGGGGTCATTCACATAATTTTAGTGGTGGGACAGGGGGCGGCTGATAATTTCGTTCGTTCATTACACTCCCCCTTAAATGACCGCCAATAACGAATTTGTCTCGTTAAAACTTTGCCAAGTAAAAACCCAGTGGGAAGAAAAACCAATGGCGAAGGAAAAAGAGTACAGTCTTCTTATGTATCCACAAGTGCTTTAAGATTGCCTCATTAAAACCTTGCAGAGGAAAACCCAGTGGGACAAAACCTCAGCGAAGGAAAAAGAGTACAATCAGCACATTTACTCCCCCTGAAAAGTGCATGACAAAAGATCTTTGAGTCTTCGCATTCCAATGTTATGCACAATCTTCTTGAATGTGAAAGTTGGTAACGCCTTTGTGAATAAATCTGCCAGATTATCACTAGATCGTATCTGCTTGACATCAATTTCACCTTTCTCTTGAAGTTCATGAGTATAAAAGAATTTAGGTGAAATATGTTTGGTTCTGTCACCTTTGATATATCCTCCTCTGATTTGAGTGATACAAGCAGTATTATCTTCATATAAGATTGTTGGGCTATTATTGATCATGGGAAGTCCACACTTTTCCTGGATATGTTGAATAACTGATCTCAACCAAATATACTCTCGACTTGCTTCATGAATAGCAATGATCTCTGAGTGATTTAAAGAGGTAGCAGATAGTGTCTACTTAACAGATCTCCATGATATGGCAGTATCTCCATAAGTAAATAAATATCCAGTTTGAGATCTTCCTCTGTGTGGGTCTGAAAGATAACCTGCATCTGCATACCCAATCAATTCTGGACTTGAACTACGTTGATAAAATAATCCCATATCAATCGTACCATGAAGGTAACGAAGGATATGTTTAATGCCATTCCAATGCCTTCAAGTTGGTGCAGAACTATATCTTGCAAGCAGATTAACTGAGAATGTAATAACTGGTCGAGTGCAATTTGCAAGATACATCAAAGCTCCAATTGCATTGAGATATGGTACTTCAGGACCAAGAATTTCTTCATCGTCATCACAAGGACGGAATGGATCTTTCTTCACATCAAGTGTTCGAACAATCATTGGAGTATTCAGGGGATGAGATTTGTCCATATAAAAATGCTTTAGGACTTTCTCAGTATACATGGACTGATGAATAAAAATTCCATTTGGCAAGTACTCGAGCTGCAGGCCGAGACAAAGTTTTGTTTTACCAAGATCTTTCATTTCAACCGCATTTCTAATTCTTTTGTAACAACCAGACTAATAAAAAATCTAAATGTGATTGCATCCATAACGAGAGAGTATGTTTCTTCATAATCAATCTCGGGTTTCTGCACGAAACCTTGTGCGACAAGCCGTGCTTTGTATCGCACAATTTCATTTTTCTCATTACGTTTTCGTACAAATACCCACTTATATCCAACAGGCATCACACCCTTTGGTGTTTGGACAACAGGTCCAAATACTTCTCGTTTTGCTAGCGAATTTAATTCAGTTTCAATAACTGTTTCTATTTTGGCCAATCATTTTTACGTCGACATTTTTCGACGCTTTTTGGCTCACTTTTTTCATTACTTCTGGTAATGTCAATGGCCATTTTATATGAAAATATGTTGTCGACAACAGTTTTATTTCTATTCAGAATTTCTCCAGTTTTCATGAAATGTATTGAGATCTCATTATTTTCAGGTACCTGTTCCTCTTCAGGGGAAAACATTTCATGGCACACCTCTTCAGGAGGTCCCTTTTTAGGAGATTTATACTCTTCAAGAGTTTCCTCTTCAGGAGGTTCTGTATTAGAAGATTTAAGTTCTTTAGGAGCACCAATTATATTTGTGGCCTGTATTGTGGGTACGTATTCTTCAAGAATACCAAATTCATTTTGTATTCTTTTCCTTCTGGAAATTTTGTCTTTTGCACCAATAGGTCTTCCACGCTTCAGGCGTATTTTAGATTCACCTATTGCTGTTTTGACAATTTGTCCTTCAGGGACTTCAATCCTTACTGGAGTATTAACATCAGGAATATAAGATTTTACTACACCTTTAGTGTCAGTAAATACATCCGGTAACTGATTTGCAACATTTTACAAATGAATAATCCTTTGAACTTCCCGTTTACATTCATTTGTAGGAGGATCAAAATGAGACAGGGTCTTATTATCCCAAGTAATATCTTGTCGTGCTTCAGGCACCGACTTTTCTTTACCCATTAACGGAAAATTTGATTCGTCAAAATGACAATCCTCAAAACGTGCTTTAAACATATCCCCTGTAAGGGGTTCAAGGTATCTAATAATGGATGGAGAATCAAAACCAACATATATCCCAAGTCTACGTTGAGGGCCCATTTTTGTACGTTGTGGAGGTGCTACCAACACATATAACACGTTATCAGTACGACGGTTCTACCAATTCTGAAGATAGTGGCCTTATTCCTCTGTAAGTTTTTCAATATATTATTTGAAATCTTTGATATATTTTATTGATGATTATCTGTGTAAATTTATAAATATGAGATACACATATTTATTTCATTATTTATATGTGTAGAAAATGGCAAATCTTACAAAATTAGAATTTGTTGCTCTTGATATATCTGGGAAAAATGATTTATCCTGGATACTTGATGCTGAAATACATCTTGATGCAATGAACCTGGGAGAAACTATTAAAGAAGGAAATCAAGCATCTCTGCAGGAACGTGCTAAAGCAATGATTTTCCTTCGCCACCATCTTCATGAAGAATTGAAAACTGAATATCTCACAGTAAAAAATCCCTATATTTTGTGGAACAATTTAAGGGAGAGGTATGAATATCAGAAGACTGTCATCTTCCCAAGATCTCGTTCTTAATGGTTGCACCTGAGGTTGCAAAATTTTAAAAGTGTTAGTGAGTATAATTCCGCACTTTTTAAAATAAGCTCAGTATTAAAATTATGCGGTGAGAAAATCACCGATGCTGATATGCTAGAGAAGACTTTTACTATATTTCATGTCTCGAATGTGCTCCTGCAGCAGCAGTATCGAGAGAGAAAGTTCAAGAAATATTCTGAACTTATATCATGTCTTCTAGTAGCTGAGCAGAATAATGAGCTCTTATTAGAAAGCCACCAGTCACGCCCTGCTAGCTCAATATCATTCCCTTAAGTGAATGGTAATAGGTTTGCATCATTCCCAGAAATGAATGGTGCATCCTTTAGAAGAAATCGGAGGCGTGGACGTGGTAGGAGAAATTATAGAAATGTTGGTCCCAGGAATGACAACATTAAAAGGGATTATAATATACCATATCACCAGAAGTGGTACAATTCAGAAAGGGGTAAAAATCCTCAGAATAATTCTTCAAAGAAAAGTGAAGATGTGTGCCATAGATGTGGAATGACTGGACATTGGTCACATACCTGTCGTACGGCCAGGCACTTAGCTGATTTGTATCAAGTTTCTATTAAAGGAAAGAATAAAGTGCATGAAACAAATTTAGTAGAACCATCAGATGATTTATTAGATTCAGTAGATGTAGACGTTACTCATCTTGATGTATCTGATTTCTTTAATCATCCTGAATGTAGTATTGAACACTTAATTGGAGATGGAAGTATCCCACTCAATTAATGTATTTTCTTTCTATCAGTAATAAAAGTTTTATATATTTTGTAGAATCATGAATCACATTGATGAGTTTTTTATCTCTGAGTTGAATGATAAAGATATATGTCTGGCTGATAGTGCTACAACTCACACAATTCTCAAAGAAAAGAAATATTTTCAAAATCTAACACTAAGTAAAGCCTATGTCCATACCATATCAGGTTCATCGGATTTAATTGAGGGCTCCGTAAGAGCTTATATTGTGTTGCCTAATGGCACCAAATTTTGTATTAATGATGCTCTATTCTCTTCACAATCGAGAAGAAATTTATTGAGTTTCAAAGATATACGTCGTAATGATTACCATATTGAAACGACCAATGAAGGCAATAAAGAGCATCTTCTTATTACTAAAACAATATCGGGCCAGAAACTCGTATTAGAAAAACTGTCTGCTCTATGTTCTGGATTGTATTATACAAAAATGAGAACAATTGAATCATATGTGGTAATGCACCAAAAGTGCATTGAACCTAAAGTATTTATGACTTGGCATGATCGCGTTGGACATTCGGGTTCTATAATGATGAGACGAATTATTGAAAATTCGCATGGGCATCCCTTAAAGAATCAAAAGATATTTCTACCCAATGAATCTCCGTGCTCTACATATTCTCAAGGTAAGTTAATTATTAGACCATCTCCCTCAAAAGTCATTGTTGAATCTCCATCCTTTTTACAAAGGATTCACGGAAATATATGTGGGCCTATTCATCCATCAAGTGGACCATTTAAATATTTTATGGTTCTAATTGATGCATCTAGTCGATGGTCACATGTTTGTCTTCTTTCCACTAGAAATGTTGTATTTTCTAGACTTCTTACTGAGATAATTAAACTACGAGCACAATTTCCTGATTATCCAATTAAGACCATTCGATTGGATAATGCAGTTGAATTTTCATCTCAAGTTTTTGATGATTATTGCATGTCAATAGGAATAGATGTTGAACATCCTGTTGCCCATACACACACACAAAACGGTTTAGCTGAGTCTTTGATCAAAAGGCTTCAACTAATTGCTAGACATTTACTTATGAAATCAAGACTACCTATTTCTGTTTGGGGACATGCTATACTTCATGCAGCATCTCTAATTCGCATTAGACCATCTGCATATCATAAATATTCTCCATTACAACTTGCATTTGGTCAACAACCAAATATTTCTCATCTTCGTACTTTTGGATGTGCTGTATATGTTCCAATTGCACCTCCACAACGTACAAAAAAGGGCCATCAACGTAGACTTGGGATATATGTTGGTTTTGATTCTCCATCCATTATTAGATACCTTGAACCCCTTACAGAGGATATGTTTAAAGCACGTTTTGAAAATTGTCATTTTGACGAATCAAATTTTTCGTTAATGGGTAAAGAAAAGTTGGTACCTGAAGCACGACAAGATATTACTTGGGATAATAAGACCCTGTCTCATTTTGATCCTCCTACAAATGAATATAAACGGGAAGTTCAAAGGATTATTCATTTGCAAAATGTTGCAAATCAGTTACCGGATGTATTTACTGACACTAAAGGTGTAGTAAAATCTTATATTTCTGCTGTTAATACTCCAGCAAGGATTGAAGTCTCTGAATGACAAATTGTCAAAGCAGTAATAGGTGAATCTAAAATACGCCTGAAGCGTGGAAGCCCTATTGGTGCAAAAGACAAAATTCTCAGAAGGAAAAGAATACAAAATGAATTTGGTGTTCCTGAAAAATACGTACCCACAATACAGGCCACAAATATAATTGGTGCTCCTAAAGAGCTCAAATCTTCTATTACAGAACCTCTTGAAGAGGAAACTCTTGAAGAGTATAAATTTCCTAAAAAGGGACCTCCTGAAGATGTGTGCCATGAAATGTTTTTCCCTGAAGAGGAACGAGTACGTGAAAATAATGAGATCTCAATACATTTCATGAAAACTGGAGAAATTCTGGATAGAAATAAAACTGTTGTCGACAACATATTTTCATATAAAATGGCCCTTGACATTAACAGAAGTAATGAAGAAAGTGAGCCAAAAAGCATCGAAGAATGTCGACGTAGAAATGATTGGCCAAAATGAAAAATAGCTATTGAAGCTTAATTACATTCGCTAGCAAAACGAGAAGTATTTGGACCTGTTATCCAAACACCAAAGGGTGTGATGCCTGTTGGATATAAGTGGGTATTTGTACGAAAACGTAATGAGAAAAATGAAATTGTGCGATACAAAGCACGGCTTGTCGCACAAGGTTTCCTGCAGAAACCCGAAATTGATTATGAAGAAACATACTCTCCCGTTATGGATGCAATCACATTTAGATTTTTGATTAGTCTGGTTGTTACAAAAAGATTGGAAATGCGGTTGATGGATGTGGTCACTGCATATTTATATGGATCCTTAGACCATGACATATATATGAAAATCCCTGAAGGATATAAGATGCTTGAAGCATCTACAAGTACATCTAGAAATATGTACTCAATCAGACTATAAAGATCTTTATATGAGTTGAAGCAATCCGGACGCATGTGGTATAATCGCTTAAGCGAATATCTATTGAAAGAAGGATTTGAGAATAATCTTATATGCCCATGTGTTTTTATTAATAAATCAAATACCGGATTTGTCATTATTGCGGTTTATGTTGATGATTCCTGAAGAGATCTCAAAAACCGCTATATATTTAAAGAATGAATTTGAAATGAAAGATCTTGGCAAAACAAAACTTTGTCTCGGCCTGCAGCTCGAGCACTTGCTAAATGAAATTTTTATTCATCAGTCCATGTATACTGAGAAAGTCCTAAAGCATTTTTATATGGACAAATCTCATCCCCTGAGTACTCCAATGATTGTTCGAATATTTGAATAAAAATTTCATTTGGCAAGTGCTCAAGCTGCAGGCCGAGACAAAATTTTGTTTTGCCAAGATCTTTCATTTCAAATTCATTCTTTAAATATATAGCGGTTTTTGAGATCTCTTCAGGAATCATCAACATAAACCGCAATAATGACAAATCCGGTATTTGATTTCTTAATAAAAACACATAGGCATATAAGATTATTCTCAAATCCTTCTTTCAATAGATATTCGCTTAAGCGATTATACCACATGCTTCCGGATTGCTTCAACACATATAAAGATCTTTGTAGTCTGATTGAGTACATATTTCTAGATGTACTTGTAGATGCTTCAGGCATCTTATATCCTTCGGAGATTTTCATATATATGTCATGGTCTAAGGATCCATATAAATATGCAGTGACCACATCCATCAACCGCATTTCCAATCTTTTTGTAACAACCAGACTAATCAAAAATCTAAATGTGATTGCATCCATAACGGGAGAATATGTTTCTTTATAATCAATCCTGGGTTTCTGCAGGAAACCTTGTGCGACAAGTCGTGCTTTGTATCGCACAATTTCATTTTTTTCATTACGTTTTCGTACAAATACCCACTTATATCCAACAAGCATCACACCCTTTGGTGTTTGGACAACAGTTCCAAATACTTCTCATTTTGCTAGCGAATTTAATTCAGTTTCAATAACTGTTTTTTATTTTGGCCAATCATTTCTACGTCGACATTCTTCGACGCTTTTTGGCTCACTTTCTTCATTACTTCTGGTAATGTCAAGGGCCATTTTATATGAAAATATGTTGTCGACAACAGTTTTATTTCTATCCAGAATTTCTCCAGTTTTCATGAAATGTATTGAGATCTCATTATTTTCAGGTACCTGTTCCTCTTCAGGGGAAAAAATTTCATAGCACACCTCTTCAGGAGGTCCCTTTTTAGGAGATTTATACTCTTCAAGAGTTTCCTCTTCAGGAGGTTCTGTAATAGAAGATTTGAACTCTTTAGGAGCACCAATTATATTTGTGGCCTATATTGTGGGTACGTATTCTTCAAGAACATCAAATTCATTTTGTATTCTTTTCCTTCTGGGAATTTTATCTTTTACACCAATAGATCTTCCACGCTTCATGCGTATTTTAGATTCACCTATTGCTGCTTTGACAATTTGTCCTTCAGAGACTTCAATCCTTGCTGGAGTATTAACAGCAAGAATATAAGATTTTACTACACCTTTAGTGTCAGTAAATACATCTGGTAACTGATTTGCAACATTTTGCAAATGAATAATCTTTTGAACTTCCCGTTTACATTCATTTGTAGGAGGATCAAAATGAGACAGGGTCTTATTATCCCAAGTAATATCTTGTCATGCTTCAGGCACCGATTTTTCTTTACCCATTAACGAAAAATTTGATTCGTCAAAATGATAATCCTCAAAACGTGCTTTAAACATATCTCCTGTAAGGGGTTCAAGGTATCTAATAATGGATGGAGAATCAAAACCAACATATATCCCAAGTCTACGTTGAGGGCCCATTTTTGTACGTTGTGGAGGTGCAATTGGAACATATACAGCATATCCAAAAGTACGAAAATGAGAAATATTTGGTTGTTGACCAAATGCAAGCTGTAATGGAGAATATTTATGATATGCAGATGGTCTAATGCGAATTAGAGATGCGGCATGAAGTATAGCATGTCCCCAAACAGAAATAGGTAGTCTTGATTTCATAAGTAAATGTCTAGCGATTAGTTGAAGCCTTTTGATCAAAGATTCAGCTAAACCGTTTTGTGTGTGTATATGGGCAACAGGATGTTCAACATCTATTCCTATTGACATGCAATAATCATCAAAAACTTGAGATGAAAATTCAACTGCATTATCCAATCGAATGGTCTTAATTGGATACTCAGGAAATTGTGCTCGTAGTTTAATTATCTGAGTAAGAAGTCTAGCAAATGCAACATTTCTAGTGGAAAGAAGACAAACATGTGACCATCGACTAGATGCATCAATTAGAACCATAAAATATTTAAATGGTCCACTTGATGGATGGATGAATAGGCCCACATATATCTCCGTGAAGCCTTTGTAAAAAGGATGGAGATTCAACAATGACTTTTGAGGGAGATGGTCTAATAATTAACTTAACTTGAGAATATGCAGAGCACGGAGATTCATTGGGTAGAAATATCTTTTGATTCTTTAAGGGATGCTCATGCGAATTTTCAATAATTTGTCTCATTATTATAGAACCCGGATGTCCAAGGCGATCATGCCAAGTCATAAATATTTTAGGGTCAATGCACTTCTGGTGCATTACAACATATGATTCAATTGTTCTCATTTTTGTATAATACAATCCATAACATAGAGCAGACAGTTTTTCTAATACGAGCTTCTGGCCCGATATTGTTTTAGTAATAAGAAAATGCTCTTTACTGCCTTCATTGGTCGTTTCAATATGATAATCATTACGACGTATATCTTTGAAACTCAATAAATTTCTTCTGGATTGTGAAGAGAATAGAGCATCATCAATACAAAATTTGGTGCCATTAGGCAACACAATATAAGCTCTTCCGGAGCCCTCAATTAAATCCGATGAACCTGATATGGTATGGATATAGGCTTTACTTAGTGTTAGATTTTGAAAATATTTCTTTTCTTTGAGAATTGTATGAGTTGTAGCACTGTTAGCCAGACATATATCTTTATCATTCAACTCAGAGATAAAAAAACTCATCAATGTGATCCATGATTCTACAAAATATACAAAACTTTTATTACTGATAGAAAGAAAATACATTAATTGAGTGGAACACTTCCATCTCCAATTAAGTGTTCAATACTACCTTCAGGATGATTAAAGAAATCAAGTTGATGGTTCTACTAAATTTGTTTCATGCACTTTATTCTTTCCTTTAATAGAAGCTTGATATAAATCAGCTAAGTGTTTGGCCGTACGACAGGTACGTGACCAATGTCCAGTCATTCCACATCTATGGCACACCTCTTCACTTTTTTTTGAAGAATTATTCTGAGGATTTTTACCCCTTTCTGAATTGTACCACTTCTAGTGATATGGTATATTATAATCCCTTTTAATGTTGTCATTCCTGAGACCAACATTTCTATAATTTCTCCTACCACGTTCACGCCTCCGATTTCTTCTAAAGGATGCACCATTCACTTCTGGGAATGATGCAAACCTATTACCATTCACTTCAGGGAATGATATTGAGCCAGTAGGGCGTGACTGATGGCTTTCTAATAAGAGCTCATTATTCTGCTCAGCTACTAGAAGACATGATATAAGTTCAGAATATTTCTTGAACTTTCTCTCTCGATACTGCTGCTGCAGGAGCACATTCGAGGCATGAAATGTAGTAAAAGTCTTCTCTAGCATATCATCATCGGTGATTTTCTCACCGCATAATTTTAATACTGAGTTTATTTTAAAATTGAAGAATTATACTCACTAACACTTTTAAAATCTTGCAACCTCAGGTGCAACCATTGAGAATGAGCTTTTGGGAGGATGACAATCTTCTGGTGTTCATACCTCTCCCTTAAATTGTTCTACAAAATTTAGGGATCTTTTACTGTGAGATATTCAGTTTTCAATTCTTCATGAAGATGGTGGCGAAGGAAAATCATTATTTTAGCATGTTCCTGTAGGGATGCTTGATTTCCTTCTTTAATAGTTTCTCCCAAGTTCATTGCATCAAGATGTATTTCAGTATCAAGTATCCAGGATAAATAATTTTTCTCAGATATATCAAGAGCAACAAATTCCAATTTTGTAAGATTTGCCATTTTCTACACATATAAATAATGAAATAAATATGTGTATCTCATATTTATAAATTCGCACAGATAATCATCAATAAAATATATCAAAGATTTCAAATAATATATTGAAAAACTTACAGAGGAATAAGGCCACTAGCTTCAGAATTGGTAGAACCGTCGTGCTGATAACGTGTTATGAAACTTAAAGAAATGAAACTACTATTGCAAAAGAGAAATAAGAATTTCTCTCTAGAACTCTTAAGAACTGAAACTTTCTTTCTCTTTCTATATTTTTTTATGAATTTCATTACAACTGAAACCCCTATTTATAGGCTTTGAAATTACTATACAAGTTACTATGCAAGTCACTATGCAAGTCACTATACAGAATTTAAAATAATAGTGGTGGGGTCATTCACATAATTTTAGTGGTGGGACAGAGGGCGACTGATAATTTCGTTCGTTCATTACAGTTAGAAAATTAAAAAAAAAAAAAAAAGGCTACATGAAAAGTCCACCTTAAAGGAGATTTCATAACGGGAACCCAGAACGGGTTCCTAGCATGACTATTTTATTTTCTTCATTTCTTGCCTTTTAGTTCAACCGACTTCTTCTTGATTGGGCCTTGAGAATTCATGTCGGCGATCTTTGGACCTTCAAGAAATTATTCTCCCAAATGACTTTGGATTGTTGGTTTATTAAACCTAAAGGAAGATGAGTATAATGACTTTCAAGCCTAGCCCAATCTGAGACTCAAAAGGCCTGTGCATGACTGCCTCCACGCACTCATTTAGGCCCAACAAGTTAACAGCAAACCTTAGAAGACCCCATGTCTTTAAAAATGGAAAAGAAGGGTTAGGAACTTAGGTAATAATACACGCTTTTTTTTTTTTTTTTTTATCAAGTCCTACGTTCTTTAATTATAAGAAGAGATATATCGTCTGATTGTTTATTCCAATATTATTTTAATAGATGAAATTGAGATATGGAATTTTTTTTAAAAGGACAAATATACTCAAGAAATATATATATATATATAAATTGTCTACCTATCAGCTATTGATATGCTAAAAAATATGAAATTTGAAAACTAATAAAATGAATCTTATACGTAAAGTTATAAATACATATAAAATTCAAATTCAAATAATATTCTTTATTAATAACTAAGTTAATCGCAATAATCTATTGTAAAGAAGTTCGCACTTGACGATATTTTTATTGTTGAGTGACAATATTCTTTTTGTTTTTTTGAGTGACAATATTCTGAATGCATTAATATCATACAATCCTATTATGTTGATGTGGTATTATGAATGTGTGTTTGTAACCTTTTTATTCTCACAACACGCATTTTTCTTAATTACTAAATGTCTTTATAATATTTATTACCCCTCACACAAAGACAAATCTCTACAAGGGAGAGAAATAACTAATTAGATTAGTTATTTCTACTTCTTTTGAATGCATCAAATTAGTTATTTCTGTCTCTTTTAGATGTATTAGATTAACTATTTTTAATTATTTTTCTTGTAGTAAATAGAAAATTCGAGCTATCTTTTACTCTTTTACTTTCAAATTTCTCAAAAATTATAATGTGTAAAGGTAATTTCTTTGTTTATAGTCAAGATAATTACATTATTAATAAAACGGGAAAATTATCAAAAGGGGTAAGAAATTTGACAAATTGCAAAAAAAAAAAACTATAAATAACAATAAGTCTCAATCTAAAAACTATATCGAATAATTGATATAGTTGTATATTTGGCAGTATTTGGATTGGAATAATAAATTTTGTTGGATAGAGTAGATATTATAATAAGAAGATCGACATTGAAGCAAATTAAATATAGACAATGATTGAAGACCTCTAATCTCGCATATAGTAATATTTATGGAGTAGATAAAGAAAATTAATTCCTAATAGAATGAGCATTAAAGCTAAGCTGCTTAACACCTATAAAAAAGCATAATCAAGCTGTGAAATTTAATTAATATATATATATAAAATCAAGTTTGCACAATTCTAACATTATTATATATATATATATAAAAACATAATCAAACTGTAAAATACTTATATAAAATTAAAATAGAAGGGCATATATAATTGTATTATCTATTTCTCGGACTAGGGGTGCAACGAATCTCCGCCTTTCGCCCCGAAGGAAGTGTCGATGGGAGAATTTGGCTTGCTTGGTCTACAGACGTACGTAGTTCCAAACTCTTATGGGATAAGAATATTTTTTTATCTTTTCTTATTTTATTATTAAAATTTCAATATCAAATATAATAAATAATGTAATTTTTAAAATTATAAAATAATGATAATATTTAAAAATATATTCTAATAATATATTTTTTTTTCAACTTTTATCTTAATTAATTTCATCTCAACTCATTATTCAAACGATATTAAATGTATTTAAATGTTTAACTGAATTGAGATGAGTTAAATATTTATTTATAAATAATAATGAGTTAAAATAATAAATTGAGTTTTGTAAGATTTATTTAACATGAGTTTAGATGTATTTAAATATTAACATAAATTTAGATATATTTACGAAAATCTGAAAAGAATTATGGATCTCGCATATAAAGATGTTTTAAATTAAGAAAAATTATAGATTTTACGTATAAAGAAGTCTTGAGTTGAGTGATATTTAATAATTTGATAACTATATATATTTAAATATTGATGTAGACTTAAATTTCAACTCAACTTAGATATCTCAACTGATTCATGTTCCAAATGCAGCTTAATAGTTCATTTGGATCCTTGAAATTTTAATGAGCTTAGCTCATCTCTTTTGAATTCTATTTTAGACCTATCTCAATATTCAAGTATATAACTTTCAAATCACTATATCATTCAATTTAAAATATCTTTATATATGTGATCCACAATATTTGTTAATTTCTCATGAATATACTTAAAATTATCTTAATATCTAAATATATCTAAAGTTGAATACTATAAAATTTCTTCTATCATTTTAACTCTTTATTATTAATAAAAAAATTAACCTATTTTAATTCACTTCAACTTCTAAATATAAGAATATGTGTATATATATTATAAAAATCCCAAAAAATATGGGGTTTAAGAGCTAAGGTTTTATTTAGAAGTTAGATTAAATTGAGATTAATTTAATTTAATTTAATTTAATTTAATTTTAAATTAAATATAATATCTAAATACTAAACTTTTAAATATTAAACTTATTTAAACTCAAAATCTCTTTATATATGAAATTTATAATTTTTTTAAACTTAATATCTCTTTATACATAAAATTTATATTCTTTCATAATTTTTTTATAAATACATCTAATTTTTTTTTAATATTCAAATATATCTAAGTAAAATTTACAAAGCTCACTTTATTATTTCAATTTTAATATTGAAACGTGTACAAAAAGTCGAATTGGTTCGAACCCCACCAGCTTTGTTATTCCTGAACCGGGTTCTCCTAGGCCGTACCTCGGGAAGAGGTTACTCACTAAGATTTGTGTAAAGCGAAAAGTCCACAGGAAATAGAAGGAGACGATAGAAAAAGCAACTTTATAATTATTTGAAAATGGACGAATTAGATTTATCCAATTAGTCATTCGGAGCTCTACAACCAAGCCTAACCGTAGATCTTACGTGATAACATTGCAACTCAATCTGACAGCTGGCATTTGTTTAGTCATAATACTTCCTTTTTTTGGTTGGTTCCCCTTGTACCCGAGTTTGCACCGACATGAAAACAGGGGCGTACCCTGTAAATATAAAAACAGGGGTTGCTTCTTCCGACAATTTCCTTAATACCCAGAGCGATTCTTGTACAATTATTCAGGATTCCTTTTTTCTTTTTTCTTGGTAATCGAATCACTCATCCTTCATTATTATATTCCCCTAAAATTTCAAATCGGAAGAGTTGAAGAGAAAGCCAACCAGACAGAACGAGGGTTTGGGAATTTCCGATTGAAGTAAGGTATGAAAACATTCGTCATCCTTCCCCCAAACTTTTCTGTTTTGAGTTTTGGGTTTAATCGATTTTCCTTTCGCCTCTCTTTCCGATTCGAGGGCGTAAAGAAACAGATCGGAGTGTTTATTCATGAAATTAAATAAGAGAAATTTCGATTTTTATACGTTTCTGAGTTCCACATGCATAGGTTTTCATCGATGAGAAAAAAAGATTTTTGTTTGGGTTTTTTTTTTTTTTGTTCTGGGTTCTGGTTGGTCATCGATGACGAAAGTTATGTGTGCTGTAGTTCATTGTAGCCGTTTGATTGCCTAAGAACTAATTCTCACGACAAAATTGGATGATTCGAACGGTCCAGATCGAGTTCTGTAAAAAAATATACAACGGATGTGGTCATTTTAGAATGTCAAAGGAGCCTCCTGACTCCTGAGACGGTTCTTCCTCGGTGAACTCGGAGTTTGAGGTTGATCTAAATATCGAAACTACCCTCCTTTATATGAACTTGAAAAATAAATTTATGGAGGACTATTTCGTCTTTTCAGATTTGAAATAGACTCATGCGTGTGCAATTTTGTCCTTTGCTTACGTGAACTTTAGGAATTCCCATTTCCCACGAGTTCCATAATTTATATTAGAGTATTTTTATTAAATTATTTAAAATTAAATTTTAAATAATTATATTCGATAAAAATATAATTATTATTTTCAATTATATTCGATAAAAATAAGAGAAAAGAGTAGAAAAATTACGCAAAATTTTAATTTTATTATTTACTTTTAAAAAGAATTTTTTTTTATTTCTATTTTTATTTTTTTTAATCAAATATAATTTTAAAAAATTTTATATGTATATAAAACTTGTATTTTTTAAAATTTAATTTTGTTTTGTACAATCTAATAAAAAACTCTTAGGAGGTCACGGTATTTTTAATTTTTAATGCCCAAGTTATAAGATTAATCTGTTGGCGAGTTAGTGGAGGGTAGATTAGTCAATTCGTATAACGAACTCCGGTAGATCCAGGGAGTCTAGGAACGAAAGGTCGAGACCCTTTATATAATACCATGAGAGCCATCCATCTCCACGCACACAACGACGACGACGACGACAACAACAACGTTACTTTCTTTGACTGCACAAAAAAAGAATTTCCATTAGAATAAGCCGATCCGTTGAACCTGACTCTTGGTTTGTGTATTTTGTTTTCAATCGAAGGAAATCGAATTGCGAGGGACGATTGGAGATGGGTTCCGAGCAGAACGACGGAACGAGCTACCAGCCAGCACCATCGGAGCCGAAGCTCTGCGCCAACAACTGCGGCTTCTTCGGCAACGAGGCGACGATGAACCTCTGCTCCAAGTGCTACAGAGACTACCGCATGAAAGAGGAGCAAGCGGCTTCGGCGAAAGTCGCCGTGGAGAAATCTTTCAACCCTACGCCGGCGCAACCAGACAATCATCAGGAAGCCCCCCTGTCTGGTTCTTCCGCGGACAGCCTCGTCTTGGTGACCTCTTCTTCTACGTCTCCGTCAACATCGTCGGTGTCTGGAGCTGTTGGTGATCGTGAAGCGCAGCCGCCAAAGATGGCCAACCGGTGCCTCACCTGTAACAAGAAGGTGGGTCTGACCGGGTTCAGGTGCAAGTGCGAGAGTACCTTCTGTGGAGCCCATCGGTACCCGGAGAAGCACGATTGTACGTTTGATTTCAAATCCCCGGGTCGTGACGCCATTGCCAAGGCTAATCCTTTGGTTAAGGCCGATAAGATTGATAGGATCTGAAACCTGAATCTTTTCTCTAGTCTGATCGTGGGTCGAATTTGGTAAGGGGCTAGCGGATGGTGTTTTGCTCGGTGCTGATGAATGAATGACTCGTGTTTTGGGTGGTGGGTTGGTTGGTGGGTCGGGTGGTTGGGGATGATTTCATAATAAAAAGTGGATCACCGAATTGTTAGTTGCACTCTGCTTCTTATTGTTTGGCTTTCTTCTTTTGGTACTTGATAAGAATCTTTACCACATTTCATGTCTTTATGCTATATGATTATATCTTTCCATCTATATTGGTGCAACAATTACATTGTATATGCTCTGTTTTTTAAAGTGTTGGGTGTTCCTGGTATCTTTCTATCTCAATATGTGGCTTTACAGAACAACTCTTCTTTATAAAGAGAAAGGCTTAAGCTTTCAGGATCAGGCTACCTATAACTTTCTAGCTCAAAATACAAATACTGCATGTAAATTGCATTCTAATTAATGTTTAGTTTCATACTTTGTTTCTATCTCTCTGTCAACAAATTGTAGAGGATATTAATCTTGTGTTAAGGGTATAAGATTTCAGGGATTAGGGGTCTAATATGCGTGCCAGAACCCACTTGCTCATTCAGACTTATAGCATTGGCATTAGACCTATCATTGAACTCTTCAAATGCAAATTTGATAGTTTTATTTAAAATAATTTTATATTGAACTTATCAAAATTTATAAACTCAAATGATCATGTTTCATATTTAAAGGATTATTATTCACCCATCGAAGTATTTTTTTTTATTGTCTTTTAATATGTATTTTAGATGAATAAATTATAAATATATTTGTTAGGTTTATAAGTTATATATTATATTATTGTTTTGATGAATCTAATAATAGGTCTTCAAAGTTTGTGTTTTAAGTTATAACTTATTATTTTAAGTTATACTCCAAAAGTGATCTCTTCCAGCTTCTTTAGAGAATGGAGGTGGTGATCTCCTTCTCCTTCTTATGAGGTGGAAGTTTGGTTATCTCGAACCTTTCAGACAAACCACACTTATGTGGTCTTGTCTTCTGAGAGGTTAAAAGTTAAAACAAAGTTCGTCACTTTGTGTGTGAGGATGTTACAGATCTTTTTGTTTAATTAAACTTGTAATATAGATCTCTCCAAATTTATCATTTTCAGCTATAAATTTTATTTATGAAATGAATTGTGATTCTTTCTTTTCAAATATATAAAAAAAAAAAAGCTCTTCTAAGTTATTTTAATGGAAAAACTAGACTATTTAGGTGTTGTATTGAAAGTACTATCTAATTCCAAATAAGCTAAAAAGTAATCTAGATACAATGTATCTTGGACAAATCTTTTATAAAAATATCTTGGATAAATCTTTAAATGTGTTTTTTCTGGATAATGTGCAATGTAGTTTCAATTTTAAAAAGATTGTCAATAGACAAAAATATTATACAACTTGTAGATAATCATAAATTTTAAACTTACGGATATGGCTATAATATTTAAAAAATTAAATGATCTTTTATGCATTTCTATCTCAAAAATTATTTTTTTAATTTGTTTTCAAACAAATGTAATATGTTTGAAAGTATTTTAAATATATGATTATTAGATAGTAAATAATTTTTTAATAGGAAAACTTATTACTTAAATTATAAGCCTTAAAATAATAAGTTATACTTTTCATTACAATTCCAAATTAAGTTATAAGATATTGTCTATATTTCTCACTTCGGGACTGTTTAAGGTTGCGGTAGGTGTCTTAAAAAATGCTTAAATATTCTTAAAAGCTCTTCAATATAAAAATTAGATTATTTGAATGTTACATATTAAAGTATTTTTAATACCAAATAAACTAAAAAGTATATTGGAGAAAAATGTAAATGGACAATGATACTTATATAATTTTCAGATAATTATAATTTTTAAATCTTCAAGAATATGGTTATAATTTTTAAAAATTTAAATAATCATCATTTCTACTCTAGAAAATAATTTTTTGATTTGTTACCAAACAAACGTAATGCATTTGAAAGTACTTTAAACATATAATTATCAAACAATAAATAATTTTTTAATAGTTGTATGTTTGAGATATCATAATATATAGCTTATAATTTATAACTTGAATGATAAGTTTTATTATTAAAAAAATAATTAGGTTCCAAGGCATGATATGGAAAAATGCATTTGAGAAAAAATATTTTTTCTCAAATGTACTTTTTGACTTATTTGAGATTAAAGAGTATTTTAATAAATAGCATTTATACAACTTAATTTTTCTATTAAAGTGTTTTAAAAACTATTTAAATACTTTTTAAGACACTTAATGCAAATCTAAATAGGCTCTTAAATAATTTAGGTTATGTTTGGATAGTAAGATAAGATACGATAGTTTTAAATAAAAGTTGAATAAAATATTATTAAGATTTTAATGTTATTATTGCTTTAAAATTTAAAAAAAATGATTTGAAATTTAAAAAAGTTGATTTGTTTATTATATTTTATATGAGAATTTGAAAAAATTGTAATTATGAGATAAGATGAGATAAAATAAATTGAATTGAGATGATTTTTCAACCCATACAAAGCCTTTGTTTTTTTAATCAAATATATTCTAAATACATTTTAAGACTTTTAATGCATTTCTAAACAATCTTTGAGTGCATATTTTGGGTTGAGGTGAAAAGAGAAAAGACATTTACAATTATGACATGGGCAATTGTCACGTAACCATTTTGAAAAAAGTGAATAAAACATAAGATTTATATGAAAAAATTAATTTTTTAATAATAGATCCTCATATTTTTCAACATAATTATACGACATTTACGCACCTTAAAGTTATATGTAAAATTACTTAGGTAAAAAATATAGTCTATAACTTTAGATATTCTAACTTATAGTTTAAATAATAAATTCTATTATCAAAAAATCATTTATTGTTCTGTAACTATATATTGAAAGCACTTTCCAACGTGAGCGGTGCTATTGTGCCTGTTGCATTTGGTCGCTAGGTCAATTTCATCGTTTCATTTTTATTCAAATTTTCTATTCAAATTATTTTTCTTATTTAAAAACATTTTTAAAATATAAAAAATAACAATACACAAATAATTATTTTCTTAATTAGTAACTAAAATAAAAAAATATTTAAAAAATAAATACATTCATAAGCGGTTAAAATAAGCGATCAAAATATGTTGGCAAAATAATATTATTCTTCAAACATATTAAATTTATTTGAAAAAAAAAACTTTATAAGATAAAAATCACGAATATTTGATTTTTTATAAATATTATGATCATACTCTTAAAAATTTAAAAGTTGTAATTAAATGCAGATGTGTTGAGTTGGTGCCTAGTCATTATAGTTGGATAGTTTATTTGAGTAATGATCCGATTGAAGCTCCAAGAAATATTTGTTTTTTCTTTCCTATCTATTGCCCACCTAAAGGCCGAAGCCTGAAGTAGATGTAGTGCCGTGCCGGCTAGAGAGCGAGAGAGTGCCTCCTTCGAGCAGCGGGGGCCGTGTTTCGGGACCGCGTTATAAAATCAGGGCCAGTGCTACGTACCCCGCTCCTATTCACCTCCATGCATCCCGTATTGCTTTTTTGTTTTTAAGTTTTTTTTTTTTTTACATAATTTTTAAATAAGATATTTTTTTTATATAATTTTTTTAACATCTTAAAATATTTTTTTAAATCATAAAAAAATCACAATATTATTTAAAAACATTTATTTATATGTTTTATCTTAAAAATGAATAGTAAAATTAAAAATTTGTGCAAATTTTTTTGCTTAAAAATAAATATATTTTTTTTGATATGTGTGTATATTTATATTTTTTAAAATTTAATTTTATATAATCCAATTAAAATGCTGTAATAAAAATAGCCATTTATTGTCATCTGTTTCTAATGGTAGCAGCTTTTGCAATAACACAGATTTTTTTGAAGTAGTTTTTTTTTAAACAATTCTTTCTTTTTTTAGTTATTTGCATTTTATTAAAATTAGATTAAATTAGATTGAATCGGTAAAATCTGAAAGTATTGGTTTAGGAGTAACTGATACATAATCAATTTTAAAATAAAAACACTAGAGTTACAAAATAAAAATTTACAAATAAAATCTCATATAATAACATGTCACTTTTTTATTTATTATTTTCTCTATGATCTCCTCACCTTCTCTCTCTTCCCTTCCGGCACGACAAAAGCTAACCAAAAAGGCTGCCCCTGAACTCAACTTTCCAATTTCCATTGATTCATCTTCTTTTCGCTGCCACTCCAAGTATTCATTTCATCACCAATACATGCACCACCAGGATTCCAAAATGCATTTTTCATAAACGCCCACATTCCCGACTCAGCACAAGGACCAAGCTCGACCTCCGAAACCTCCCTTCCTTCCTGGTCCGATTTCACATACACTTGCTCAAACTAGGTACTTTTCTAATACAGGTCCAGACCCACGCCCTAATTACCAATTTAATGACGCTTTCTTGTCCAGATCATCAAAACAAGAACGACTCGTTTAAGAGGCAAAATTTATGCTCCAAGTTCATATAGTTTTACTCGGGCTAGGCCACTTTCTACCAAAAAATCCGGCCCATATGCCACGTCGTTGGACCCATTTTCTACCTCTCTTATCCAGTATAGGGTACATCTGGTGCTGCAAAGTCCTCAACTCCACTGGGTAATACTTTATTTGATTGCCCAGCTGATGGAGACAACGAATGTCTTTTAGAAACAGAATGAACTTTAGTTTCACTGAGAAAGATAAGGCAACAGGTTTGGTAAATTCAAGACCAACTTTAACGCCAATTAGCAAAAGTCCCTGATGCGTGGACATGCTTATGTATGGAAACATCAGATTTTCAGCAAGGACGACGTTGCAGGACGTGTAATGACTGTTCATTTCGAAAGGATGCAGGGAAAATATGGAAATGTCTGTTCATTTCCTTGAAGGAAAAAAAGTAGTGTGGCAATGTCACGTCTAAAATTTATTTGTGTAATTTATTTGTAGTTGTAGCAGTTCCTTTTAAAAAATACAAAATTGATATTATCAATTCAATCTTAAATTTTGTTAAAAATCAGATTAAATCAAAACGGTTACATTCCTACACATGACATGAAGAAGACACTAGGGTGGGTCATCTTGGATTCTTGGGTGCCCCCAATCTCTAATTTGCAGTTTGCATGACACAGAAATCATGTTACTTGTTCTTCTGAATTTAAGTTTAGGTTGGAGACCCAACTAGTTCCTCCCATCGAAGCAGCCCAAACGGTAGAGAATAAGCTCATATGCATATTTTTTATTTTTCTTATATTTTGATTTTTTTAATTTTTTAATTTTTTAATTTAATTGTTAAAAAAATAATTATTAGTGTATTGATATTTATATATATATATATTTAAATAATTTTAAATAATAAAGAAATGATGAATTGTTTTTTTTTTAGCTGAAGTACGGTATAGCAGAGCGGTCAATATGGGGCGGCATTCAAGCATCATCCATAGAGCATTCATGGAATCATGAGTAGCTACCGCATTCAAAAATCAAGAGAATGGTTTACCCTGCATGACCACTTCATCGCCAATTGATGTCCGATGCACCCCCTTTTATAAAGTAACACATTTTTCTTGTTTTCGTAAAATAGCGAAGCCATCTACCTTCTCATTACTTGATTTCCATTATCAAGGCAATCCGACCCTCATTTTATAGGCGGGATGAACCTTCTTTATCGCTTAATTAGGACAATGAGGATTAATTGCTATACATAATAGGTATTTAACACCCCCTTCGTCCCGACCTGTCGGACGGATCGGATCGGATCCGTCAGTCTAACACATATTTTATTTTTATTTTTTTAAGAAAATTGATTAATAATTTTTTTATTTAAAATATTAAATTAAAATTAAGTTATTAATATGGATTATGTAACTAACTCAAAAAAAAAAATATTTATTGTGGTAAATGATAATAAATTAGATAAGAATTACATTATTAATTAACATAATTACTATATAATTACTTAATTGATACTATATATTAGTTAATTGATAGAATATTAATTTGTTAATAACATATTTAAAATTTCATATTATTAATGGTATTGATAGGTTAGATGAAAATTACATAATAAATTATAAAATTATTATAAAAATAATATATTTTAATATACATATTTTAATTTTCATTCGGTCTAGGGTTTGGTCCTATAAAATTTGGGCTGATAATGACCAAACCCAATCCAGGGTCGATCTGGCCCAATCCAAAATGACTAGTCTGGTCGATTTCTCCTATCCGGACCAGTCGAATCTCACTCCTACTAGCAACCAACCCTAATATCATATTATCATTCATTTGAATAATGATTTCAATGGAGAAGATCAGAACAATTCTCATATACAGCCAAACATTGATCTTTGTCTACATGATCATCATCATGATCATGTGGAGTGCCAAGAGTTATATTTTAGGAGTGCACGGTTCAAGGGTAGCCGGGCCCCCGCATGCACATATGGGCAACAAAATTTGGAGCGACACCCAAATTTGCAGAAAGATGGTCAGCTGCATGCCAAAATATTGCTGTTTGATGCAGTTCACCTGATTGTTATATTTATAAAATCTTCCTAAATAATTTTCCTTTCTCTCAATCACCTGATTCGTGTAGAGTGATCAATTGGTATGTATGATATAGACAGCACCCATGGATCATCACTTCCTACAGTACCTTCATGTTTATGCAGCTAGCTAGCATGCAAGGGAAACCATGTGATGACAATAATATTGCTGAGCTATTTGATATGTACTACTGGACGTAGCACGATTTAAGGGCAAGTTTCTTTGAACTTGGAACTCTTTACTGGTGATTGGTCTAAAGAAACCAGGATCTTACTACGATCGATGAAAAGTGATAAATTGTGATCCATTAATTTGGGGCTGAGACAGATTACAAGTTAATTTATATTCTCTCTGATGATTCAAAATAAACTACAAATCCTAATATTTATACCCATGCACTCCTGACCATGCACAGAAACCCTACTCTTATTCTGATAAAAGTAATTACAATCTTAGCTGACATGAACTAGTTTAAAGCAATAGAACAACTGACAAACATAATAACTTTTCCTAGCCTAATTAAATAATAACACTTCCTAGAATAAAACACATGCATCATGAACTTCAACTCACTTGGTAAAGACTTTCAAGTTCCGTTTCCATCGTTCCGTCTTTGTTGAACAAAGTGAAAGAGGGAAAAAAATGATAATAAAGATAGCTCATTATATATGGCTTGAGAGGATGGATCAATTAAGCTCCCTATATTAATGGAAGTCTCTAATATCAAACCATGCAGGGATCAATCCTTTCTCTCTTTGATCTCTTAGGCTAGCTCCCACGCTTTAGAAGTAAAAGGGTAAATAATAATTTAATTTATACAAAGAACAAATCCAATCTCATGATGTGAAAATTCGAGAACTGCTCAATAAATACGGTTTATCATGGCAGTAAGAGGTGTTCATCCGGATTTTGAATTGGAAAAATTGAAATCTGGATTTGAAATTTTCTTAAACCTTTTTAAACAAAAAGTTCAAAAATATTATGAAATAAATAAAATTTCAAACCGGTCCGACCCGAATGAACCGGCCTAATGACGGCCATTGATGGCCTTGGACCATATATATATATATATATATATATAGGACAATGAGCACTCGCAAAATTCTTGGTCCATTTTCCTCCTTGTTCATTTGGATGTCACATAATTTCTTTTTTGGACAAAAATTCTTAGTTATTCCATGTAATAGTATATACTATATACCTGAGAGCTGGGGTTTGAATAGGTTGCAAGTTTTGTATAGTACTCCTCAAAGAGCTTCGATCAGTCTACTTTCATATGTCAAGTTTAATATCACAACGAGGGCCCTGACAAATGGACATGTTAACCACTAAAATGGGTAGATCGGACTGAACAACCTCCGACCATCCAATGTACTGCACATCACAATCTCTTCTGGACTTGATGTAGGCTCCTTATCTTCGATGGTTGGCTATAGTTAAATGAGTGTATACAAACTGAATGTCAACATAAGGTACCAATAGCATGACCTACCATGTGATTAGTGGGATGTATGATGGATTAAAATGATGATCATTTAAAGTTTTAAACCGCTAACTTTAAAGGGTTTGAAAAATGTTAATTATGGCGTGCTACGTGAATGGGAAGATAAGCATCGTGTCATTAGGTGGTGCACCGGCCATGACACATGCAGGATTTGACTTCTGTCTTTTTTTTTTTTTTATAATCCCACAGTGAGTCAGCATTCGTCTGTCAAACGTAGTCCTTATTGGATCCCATTGTTCTTTTATTGACCCCACGACTTCTATCATGGGAGATTAATTTGAATGAAAGAATGACGCGACTGGGGTCATTAATTTACAGATGTGTCATTTTGGTTAATTTTAGATGGCTTTTGAAGAGATTATAAATAAGACCTATTTCAAAATGGTAAGTAAAGAAATAGGCATAAGCTTAAGGGTTAAAATCATGAAATTGTTATTTATTATTTAAAAAGTTTAAATTAATAAGAAAATATAGATTTTATTATTATGTTTGTCTTAGTTAATATTTCCTTATATGTATGAGTGAGGCTTCCTTTCAATTAGTGAGTTTAACACGTGTACTGTTTAATTAATGAAAAATCTTTCCCGCCAGTCCATCTGTTAATACTTAAATAATAGCCCACTAATAAACTATTGCCACGCAGCTCTTCCATTTTAAATCTTATGCGCCTGACTACAGCTAATAAGGTGTAACTTCCCAATCCATTGTCATTCCCTTTTCTTCTTCCCTCTTAAGCCCCCAACTTCCAATCACTAGCTACTGACGGCTAATTAAGCATTTTATTTTTCAAGTACATTCTAGTGTGGAGCAGTGTGTGGACCTTGAGCATTTGTCATGGGTTTTCTTTCTCTTTTGCATGTAATGGGTTTTAATCATGTGTGTGCATTTGTAGTGTAAATTTAGGCCATTTTCCTAATTGTCTTTTTAATAGATGGGTTGTTCCGTGGAGAAATTCTTAATTAATAGAAGCGCTATAAAGAAGTCTGACACCACACACATATATTTAACCAACACATGATTTGTCAACTTTTTCATTCTATTTAAACACACTTATTTAAACATTAAGAGAGAAGGACAAGAATGATAAATTACATATTGATTAAATGGAGTGGTCTAAGGTTTCCATATTGTAGAATTTCTCTTTGGATAAATGGGGGTAGAGTACTTAAGATCAGTTTAAGAGTTTGAACTCATGAAGACGATCTACAAGTTATGTTATCATGTAAAATCACAAAAAGGTTGTAAATTGAATGAAATAGGTAGATTTAATCATCATAGTTTATCTAAATAAAGAGTATCATGATCTCAGCTTATTCTATATTGTTTTGAAATTTTCTTAAATTTTTAAAAGAAAAATATTAAAATTATTAAAAAATAAATATAATTTTAAAATCAGACCAAATAAAATTCGAGGAACAGACCTAGGCAGGAGAGCAAGAGCTAAAAACCTAAGGTTATCTTTGGCTCCATAGACGTTTGAATTCAAATATTTCTCTGTAATATATTCGGAGTACAATGAGTGCTACTCCATCTTTACTCACTTTATTTCTTCTTTATGCAAAAAAGCTCACTCTCTCATCATTTTATGGTTCCTGCCTCAGGATTTCAAATTTAGGTGATGTTGGCGTCTCGTCCGATTGTCTTCAGCATTAAAAATAATAAAATTATTTTTAATAATTAACATAATAAAAAATTTTAAAAAATACAAAAATAAAATACAATAAAAAATATAATAAAAAATACAAAAAATAAAAATAAAAATATAATAAAAAATACAATAAAAAAATAAAATGAGAATAATTTTAAGAGAAATTCGACTTTCAGTCGAACGGATCAGTCATTGTTGGTGGCGGTAGACGACATCGCTCATGCTATCGAAACCAGTGAACTCCAATAAATTTTGATGAACTCATTCTTGTGACGATAACCTTCAACTTTCTCCTAATAACATTAAATCCGAAATGAATTTTAATTCAAGAGGGGCACACTACTTTTTATAGAGGGATTCCCAATATTTCTCTTCTTCGAATTAATGTTCCTTAATACTGTTTACGTCTGATCAAAGAGATAAGACTGCCCATCTTGCTACCACCTGAACTTCGCCCAAACAACGACGTCAAGGTTTGCGATCTGATCACGATATCTTGGTCTGGTTTTAAGAATGGTAGTTAATACAATGGATGACGAGTGAGAACGAATATAATATGAACTCCTATATATGTGCTATTATCCTTTTCCCATAGTACTGCACTGAAACTGCAGTCTTGAGTTTATTGCATCAAATATCCAATCAATTGAATGGACTTAATTAGCCTCCTGTATTGTCGACAATGATCATGAATCCATGATAGAGATCAATGGATTGTAAGATTTTCAATTGCTCAGAATATTATATTAGTCTTATTAAAATAAATTATTAAAATTAAAAAAAAAAAAATAAATTTAATAAAAAGTAATATCAAAATAATTTTATATTGGATTCATAAAAAATATTTTTATTATATTTGATTAAAAAAAAATTCTTTTGATTTAGTTTTTGAATAATAACTTTTTAAATTTGAAGGAAACTATTTAATAGCCAAACTGAAATTATTTTTATTTTATTTTTTCTACTTTATTTTTATTTTTTTTATTAATTATGATGAAAATATTTTTGATAAGTCTCATGTGAGATTATTTTAATATTAATTTTTAATTTTTTTTTTCAGATTTTAATAATTTATTTTGATAAAATTAGTAAGTGCTGTGCTCTCGGTTGAATTAGAGGAATATGATGTTTGGATCAAAATAAAGTATTCTTTACAATAATTAAAAATTACAATTAAAATTGTCAAGAATGAAAAAGTCATAAACTAAGTACAAACTCAATAATTATAGTTAGTTTTAAGGTGATGACGTCGTAGATGTTTTTTTTTTTTCTAGGTTAGGTTTCATATATATATATATATATGTCACGGGTAAACCCGTCCATACATGATGTCTTTGTCCAGGTTACACAGTACAAGAATTAACCCAACAAACTCGGCAGTTGGAAACTTGGAACTGAATGTGAAGCCACGTTTCGGCACCATGAAACATTGAAACCCCCATTACTTGCCACGGTAAAACCGTGAACCAAAAAAAGTTACAGTATTCTTTTAAGTAAAGTGAATAGTATATATAATACTATTATTTATTATTATTATTATTTATTACATATATTTTTATTATTTAATAATAATAAATATATCACATATTTTATAAAGAAAAAATAAGACTAAAGTGAATAGCATCTATTTGATAAATAATAAAATTTATTATTAAAATTTTAATTTTTTTTATATAAAATTTATATATTTTTTAACTTTTTAAAATAATTATACAATAATATCTTAAGAACAACAAACATTTTTCATAGTTGTTTTTATCAAAAAAAAGTTTATTCAATTTTTTATTATTCTCATAATCTTTATACACTACATATTATTTTATTTTATTTTTAATTAAATATTTAATATATAAATAATGAATAACAAATTAAACTAATTTAAAAAGAATAAATTCAAAAAAAAAAAAATAAAAAAAAAATAATATGTGTGAAGATAAAGAGGTTGTGTAGAAATGCTTTTAGCAAAATAGTCAAATATTCTTTTGAGTCTCGTCGCTGTCTCTCTGTCCTCCCCTCCACGCTTCGACTGAGGAAGCAAATCGAAGCAAAGTCCGGTTTTCTCTGAGTCACATCCTACACGATTTAGGTCCACCTTCCCTAAAATCACCTTTTCCAATTTAGATTTCACACTTGGGTTTGTCCGGCCTCTTTCAAATTCTTCATTTTCTCGAGAAAATTTTCATTTTTGCGCTACATTCCCCCCCGTACAGCCAAGGGAGAGCGCTTCAATGGTCCGAGTAGGAAGATCCAATTTGAAGCTTTACTAGGTCTCGTTGACAATGGCCACTTCGGGTGGTGGTAGTTACAGAAATGGGACTCACAGGAGCTCTCTGAAGGTGGATAGGCCTCTCTCTATGAACTCGAACCCAAAGCCCTCTGTCAAGTCCAAGCCTTTGTCTTCTTCTGGGCCCCGCCGGAGCAGCACTGGCTCTATCGGTGCCGCCAAGGACGATGCTAGAGGTGAGTTTTTGCCCTTTTTTTTTTTTCTATCTTTGCTGTCTGAAGAATTTGAAATTCTTGTACTTGGTGATTGAGATCTTGGGCTACCAATTATCTTGTTTTGGTGCGTATTGGTTTTGTATCTAAGAAATGTGACTTGTGCACAATTCATTGGGAGGTACTGGCATTACGGGTTTTGTATTTCGAATTACTTCTCTTGTTTTTGAAAGCAAAATTGCTTAAGGAATGTGCTTTCTAGATACTAAGCAGATGGGACCGAAGATTGAATTCTAAGTGTAATTAATCTTCCGAGTATTGATTACCTTCTGAGCAGTTCGGGTGATCATCTACTTTCTTGGTGCTTATGTATGAAGAATTACTACTATTAATAGATAATTTTTTTGATTGGTTTATTGTTCATTTATAACCTCTGCTTCCCTTTATACCTGGTTTGTTTTCACAGATAAGATAGAATGGGATTGGATGAAATAAAAGTTAAAATTTGAATAAAATATTGTTAAAATATATTTTTTAATAATATTTTTTGTTTTGATATTTGAGAAAGTTGAATTTTTTATATTATTTTATATGAGAATTTGAGAAAGTTGTAATAATTAGATTAGAGGGGATGAGTTGAAAAGTTTTTTGAAAATAAACGAGGCATGAGAGCTATGAGGTTTCTTCGCCTGCGTCATTCATATCAATAAAACCTTCATTTTACTTATCAAAAAAGAAAATAAAATAAGAGTTATGAGGTCAGGCGAGTAAGAGGTCGGTCCTGGTAAGGAAAAGTGATTATGCCTTTTTCTCTTTGTCGCTATTAAAAGAGATTGGCTAGTAAAGAATTCCCATTTGAAGAAACTGTGTTTTTTATTTTTATTTATTTATTTATTAATTTTACTCAGACAGACTTTTTATTATTCATTACAATTTTTTCTATATTGAGAGTAGTTCCTGGAAGAGTTCGAGTGGCAGTGAGATTGCGACCGCGTAATGCAGAGGAATCGGTGGCAGACGCCGACTTTGCTGATTGTGTAGAATTACAGCCAGAGGTACTCTTCAACTGCTATTAATACTTATTTTATGTGGTTTCCTTACCTGTTTACGGCACCGTAATTCGTATTTTGTGTGATCCTGTTCAGCTTAAAAGGTTAAAACTTCGAAAGAACAATTGGGACACGGACACTTATGAGTTTGATGAAGTGCTCACTGAGTTTGCATCCCAAAAACGTGTTTATGAAGTTGTGGCAAAGCCCGTTGTTGAGGTATGCATTAAGTATCATGGGCTGCCAATAATCTTATATGCATTTGAAACCTGGTTTTTTATTTTGAAATATCATATTTCATATTTTAAATTTGAGAAATCCAAGCTGAGAAAAAAAGAAAAGAAAAAAGAAATCGTAAAAGCCAAGAGTAAAGAATGTTGTAGAGAAATGAGGAAAAAACTATTGGATCATGTAGGCTTGTGATTAAGTGAAGGGTCAAGTTAGAAGCACTTGAAGGTATTATTGAGTTGTGTCCTTTTTTCTTTTTACCTAAATGTTGTGTTTATTTTTCCTTACATCTAAAACTATCATTCACTTATTTGAATTATGCATATGAAACAAGCAGTTGTTATCAACTGCATGCCTTTCTAGTGCTTCTTGTTTTTAAAGTACTTTTGTTCTCACCTGTCATATGCCTAGTAGCCGGGAAAGTATGCAGGAGCTGTGTTATATTCTTCATTATGAATTTGAATAAGTTTGTTTCTTGTTAATTTTTTTTTTATGTAACTCCTCCAAGTGACATTCCTTTTGGTATTAGAGTGTCCTGGATGGTTACAATGGGACCATCATGGCATATGGGCAGACTGGTACTGGTAAAACATATACTCTTGGACGACTTGGAGAGGAAGACACAGCTGCTCGTGGAATAATGGTGCGTGCTATGGAGGATATTCTGGCAGATGTTTCTTTCGAGACTGATTCAGTCTCTGTCTCATATCTTCAGGTTGTTGTTTAATTTTTATTTTCTAGTTTATTGCGTTTGACTTCATTATCATTTTAAATGTATCTCATGTTCTGAAGTATACATTAAACATTCTGCCAACACTATTAGAAGTTTATGCTTAACATTTTGATTACATATACATGCAGCTTTATATGGAGGCTATACAGGACCTTCTTGATCCTGCTAACGATAACATTCCTATTGTGGAAGACCCCAAAACTGGCGATGTTTCACTGCCTGGTGCTAACCTAGTGGAAATCAGGGAGCAGAAAAGTTTTGTAGAACTGTTACGATTAGGGGAAGCTCACCGCTTTGCTGCAAACACAAAATTGAATACAGAATCTTCTCGTAGTCATGCTATACTGATGGTGGATAAATGCACTTTTCTTGTTTTGTGATGCTTATGCTCTTGAAATTTCTTGGAGCTTATTGACAAGTGAAAAATCTTCTACCATATTAATAGAGCATTAACAGAGAACTCTAATATTGCAGGTTCATGTAAAGAGGTCTGTCAAGGGAAAACATTCAGCTCTTTCAAGTGAAAATGGTAACAACCCCCACATGAAAACGTTAAAGCCTGCCATTGTTCGGAAGGGAAAACTAGTTGTGGTTGATCTTGCTGGTTCAGAGCGTATTGATAAGTCAGGTATCTAAGCGCAACAATAGGACTTGATTAGTGCTCTTCCCTTCTAATAACGTGGCACTTCTTTATTGTTGTTTGTTTTATGTTCCTATTCTTCATTGATGAATTAACAGCTTCCTTAGTTCTTAAATTTTTGTTAGATCATGCTATAATCTGTATCTTTATATGGGGTAGTTTTTCCTCTCCCTTAGTTTATAGTAGAGATTGCTCATGATGACATGTGGGCTTGCAAGAGTCAAATTCTTGTATATCTTTATGAGAAGCTAATAGTTATAATTTACTTATAAAAAAAAAAAAGCTAATAGTTAGAATTCAATATTTTGCTTAAAAGGCGATCTTTTGGTCAGCCAAATATATTGAAGAATTTTTAGAAAAAGCATTTTATTTAAAAAGCAGAGAGTGCCATCCAAGCACACTGGAAGTATACATAGGAGAACTAAATGCATTCGTTGTTCCAAGTTGCTGAATATGATTTATATTCTGTGAGTGTGAGTTTGCACCTGTGCTTTGTTGTGGATAAAGTTCTCTTGTAAAATTTTCACCTTACTTTTCTCATCCAGTGGAATAACAACTTATGCCAGTTTTAGATGTCATAGTTATGGATTCTGGGAAATGAAGCACACAGAACAAATTAATTCATTTTGCTGCTTTTTTTCCCTTTTTTTTGGGAAACCGGGGGAGGTGGGGTGGTTGTCTCTTTATGTGTTAACGAATCTATCACATATTGGAGTTCTATTTTTTAATAAATATATTATGTGGCAGGAAGTGAGGGACACACCCTAGAGGAAGCCAAATCCATTAATCTCTCCTTGAGTGCATTGGGAAAGTGCATTAATGCACTGGCTGAGAACAGTGTGCATGTTCCTGTTCGTGATTCAAAGCTTACAAGATTGCTTAAGGATTCATTTGGTGGTACGATCACATGTATATGAAGTTTTTTGCCTTTTGTATTTTGGGTGAACTCAATTCTTGAGCAAATGATTTTGGGACATGTTTCCTTCATTAAGATTTGTAGAATTTAAATGGCTGAATGAGATGTGGCTGATCTCTAGAGATTCAAAATGTTGTTACAGATTCTGGGATGAAGGCCTCTGAGTCCTCAGTTCTTGCTGATTCTTCTATGCACTGAATTACTTAGGACTGGATTCACTAGCTCAATATGTAGTCGTTATAATACAACCCGAAAAAATATATAATCATTATACTTAAGAAACCTTGTTTAGGGCATGGGATTTATAAAAATGGTGATTTTGGCAGGTTATTCTGTCTTTGGCAGTGCCATTGTACCATGCAAATGTCCAGTATGCTTGTTTTTTTCTCCCAGTTCTATGAAGTACCATTTGGTACATAATTTGGTATTGCTATATATGTGACCTGAATCGAATAATTTTAACAGGCACAGCAAGAACTTCGCTGGTTATCACTATTGGTCCATCCCCACGTCATCGGGGAGAGACAGCAAGTACCATAATGTTCGGACAAAGGGTGGGTTCCAAAATCAGTGCCCTTTCATCTCACATTCTAAAATTTTGTTCTTACTAGTTCATTCTGTATGGACATCATTATAACAGACCACTAGCATGTTCTGCATGATGTTCCTTTGTGCTGGGACCTCAATTGTGTGATTCAGGGCAGAAATCAGTTATATGGGACTTCAGACCACATAATGTTTGTTTTGACTTGATGCTTTCCTGTATGTTTGAAGGTGCTAATATTTTGTTATCTCATAGGCAATGAAGGTGGAAAATATGCTGAAATTAAAGGAGGAATTTGATTACAAAGGTTTATCTAGAAGGCTAGACATACAATTAGATAAACTTATTACAGAACATGAGAGGCAGCAGAAAGCTTTCGAGAATGAAATTGAAAGAATAACTACAGAAGCACAAAATCGTATTTCTGAGGTTGAAAGAAACTACGAAGATGCACTGGAGGTACTCACTGAATTTACTCATTTTTATCTTCAATATCATCTGTGCTAACATCTGTAAAATGCACGTGTGGATACACGTGGGAGGGAGGGAAGGTCTTTCTTACATGCTGTTGCTTATGGTGGAATATGTATATTTTGTATTATATCTTGATGTCCTAATCCACTTGAGATTTACTGAGATTACTTGAAATAGCTTGTCCTGGTGCCTTGGTTTGAGGGGATAACTGTAGGCATTGTCATTGGTCTCTCTGGGTGCTTCTCTAAAGACAACTGCGTAGCAGCCTCTTTAAAAGTTATATTTATTTTCAATTATATTTGTATCTATTCTGTTCCCTCAAGAAAGCTGTTGGATTTTGACATGATTTTGTAATTTGAAAGCTAAACACTTCCAAATATTTTTAAATCTCTTAATGGGAATGGTTGTTGTAAGTGGAAACTTTGTGCTATATGTGAGTTTAATTGTCACTTGAACTTCATTTCGCAACTATCATGGTTTTCAATTGCATATTGAAATCCATGCATGCCTTCTTTTTTTGAAGGAGGAAAGAGTAAAATATCAGAGAGACTATATGGAATCAATAAAGAAACTTGAAGAGCAATTGGTGAAGAATCAGCAAAAACATGGCTTTGAAAAAGTTCCAGTTGGAAGTGAGGACGATTGCTCTGCTTTGACATCTAACACAGAGGCAATCTTATTTTAAACTCAATATCTTGTCATTTATCATTGAACAAACTGTAGGTACATGCATGGTATTTTTACTAATGCTATTTTCATTGTCTTGTTTAGTTTATGGTGTTATATGCTAGATATAACACGTCTTACAATTTTCATCTTACAAGCCAAAAGAAAATGGTGTATGTAACACATCTTACAGTTTTTGTCTCTTCCCCTTCACACCAGGATATATGTCTTCCTTATCCTTTCTTTGATTAATAATATTTTATCTTCCTTATCCTTTTTGACCTTTTTGCTAGCTGCAATTTGCCCCAGGCCTGGCCAAGTTTGTTGAATAGCTGAAACTGGAACTCTATTTGAACTGCACACAGAGATTATGCATTATATGGCTCTTAAAAATCTTGAAGATATTTGCTTTCTGCATTTTAACTGTTAATCAAGTCAAACAAAAGCCCCATAACTAGATTGATAAGGTTTGCACATCACGTGCTAATTTTTTTAGTATGCTGCCTTAACGTGCGGTAGTGCCATCAGATTTAGCATCATTTTAATACAAAAGAGAGCTCTAGGGTTTCAAACTATCAGTTACGGAAACTTGCAGTGTATGGAGAGGCTTATCAAGGTTTATCAAGGTTTATGGTAGAAGGATGGGCTGGTTGAGGGGAGCACTTGTTGAAGGCAAAAAGGGGCGTACTTAGTATGGTCTTGGAATATGAGTGTGATGCAGAAGGACCTTCGTACTGTAGTACAATGTGTCGGGCAGTTAAAGGAAAGAGATGATATGGAGGGTAATTATGGATTATCAAGAGAAGGAGCTGGGAAGAGTGGGCCTCATTACGCTAGGTCCATGACCTAGTCTAAAGCTGGGAAGAAAAGAGTAACCTGGCATAAGGCTTCGAGCGCCAGAACCTAAGCTTGTTAAGCAGTCCATTGGCCCATTACAAACAAACAGGAGAAAGGAAGTTGCGTAGCTGGAGTCCGATCTTGCCCATTGGAAATAACAATGGGTTGGGTTCGACCCAACCCACGGTATGATCCGAAATCCCATCAAACATTGGAGAGCAGCTCCAAAGTCTCGGCTTCGTGCCGGATTTGATGCCGCCAAGGACGCCGCCAGTGGCTAGGACCCAGACGACGCCAGCGATGACCAGGGACGACTCCTCAATGGCGGAGGGTCGTCGGAAGGTGACTGGCAGTGTTTTTCCGGTACTGACATCGACGAAAATCACTGTTTCTTCATCAAGGGATGGTCAGATCCTGCCGGCAGAGAGGTTTGTTGAGCCCAAAATTTCGACAGACCCCATCTTGGCCGCCAGAGGAGGAAGATTCAGATGATATGATACTTTCGGTGGGGGACGATCTGCTCTTACCGGATTTGCTACAAGGTTTGGAAGATATTTCGGTGGATGAGGAGTTTCAGGATCCAAATCCACTAGAGTATTATTTTCCTGACCAATCGTATTGGGTTTTACAAACGGCCAAAGAGATTTATCAACTGGTGGGAATTAGATGTGCAGGGTATGAAGAGCAATTTATGGATTTACTCACAGCTATAGATTCGGGACATAACCCAAATCGCAAAAAGACCTCCAAGCAAAATAGGGAATTAAATCGGCTCATTTGGTCGTTGAACTAGGAGAGTCCTTCCGGTAAGGGTAGGGCAAAGGGGAAGGGGGCAGCCTTTCCTCAATGAAGCCAAAGATTGTAGCGTGGAATGTCCACGGATTCAATGAAGTAAATAAACGTTTACAGATACGTAATTTGTTTCGGGACTGAAAAGCAGATATTGTGTGTCTTCAGGAGACAAAACTGAAGCATATTAACAGGAGATTGGTACAGAGTTTGTGGAGTGGCACATGTGGATTGCATTTACATGGCAGCCGCAGGGGCATCGAGAGGGGGGGTTATTTTGTTGTGGGATAGACGTGTGGTGGAAAAAGTGGACGATTATGTTGGAAGGTATGTGTTTGCAAGTATGTTTAGATGTGTGTCTAATAACTTTGTGTAGGCTTTTACAGGTGTGTACGGGCCTAACAACGATGTCGACTGATGCTTGTTGTGGGAGGAATTAGCAGGGCTACATAGTTGGTGGGATGTCTCTTGGTGTATGGGGGGTGATTTCAACGTGGTCAGATTAGCCAGGAATAAAAGAGTGAGGCAAGCTAGTTTGAAGTTCTCTGAATGTATCTCGGACTTAAATTTGGTGGACCTTCCACTCGTCGGGGGACCAGTTACATGGTCCAATAATCAATCATGGGCTAGGCTGGATTGTTTTCTTATTTCTCAAGAGATGGAAAGTCATTTTCCAGACGTTTGGTAAAAGCGTTTGTATCGCCTTTCCTCAGATCACTGGCCCGTTTTGCTTGATTGCGGTGGCCTTCGAAATGGGTGGCGGTACTTCAAATTCTAGAATGTGTTTGAAGACAGAAGGTTTTGAGGATAGGGTTAAACATTGGTGGTCCTATCAGTTTTCCGGTTCTTTGAGCTTCATTTTCGCTAATAAATTGAGAGCTTTAAAAAGAGATCTGAAGACTTGGAATATTCAATCTTTTGACAACGTGGAGGCCAATAAGAATGTGATAACGAGGGATATTCAAGATTTTGAGAGTATTTAATGGAAAGACTGCTCACTCAAGAAGAACAGGTCCAGAAGACATTACGGGAAACAGAACTCGAAAAGATGATTTTATTGGAAGAAGTATCATAGCATCAAAAATTAAGAGCTTTGTGGCTTCGTGAAGGCGACCGCAACACGAAGTTCTTTCATAGGGTGGCCAACTCTCATCGTAGATACAACAATATAGAAGTGGTAAGGATCAATGGGATAGAATGTAAAGAAGAAGGGGTCATACGTAATCATGTTGTGGATTTCTATGAGACCCTCCTCAAGGAACAAGAGGGATGGAGACCTAACCTAGATTGTCTAACCTTTGATATGATTGACTCAGAGGATGTAGCCCGACTAGAGAGGGTCTTTAAGGAAGATGAGGTAAACAATGTTATTCAGCACATGGTTAAAGACAAAGCTCCAGGGCCGGATGGTTTCTCGATGAGTTTCTTCCAAGAGTGTTGGAAGGTGATTAAAGAAGTCCTTATGAAGGTGTTCCAAGAGTTGTCTACTTTTGGAAATTTTGATAAAAGCCTCAGCGCCACCTTTCTTGCTTTAATTCCCAAAAAGGTGGGGGCTATTGAGATTAAGGATTTTAGGCTCATTAGCTTGGTAAATGGGGTGTATAAGATTATCTCAAAAATACTAGCCAACCAACTTAGCGAGGTCATCGGGGAGCTTATTTCCAAGCCCCAAAACGCCTTTGTAAAGAGCAGGCAAATATTTGATGTGGTTCTTATAGCTAATGAATGCATCGACAGCATACTGAAATCAGGCAACACAGGGATCTTGTGTAAAATAGATATGGAAAAAGCTTATGACCACGTCAATTAGGAGTTTCTTATGTATCATTTGGGCAGGTTTGAGTTTGGGGTTAGATGGAGGACTTGGATCAGGTGGTGCATCTCTACAGCTAGATTTTCGGTCCTTATTAATGGCTGCCTCGATGGTTTCTTTCTGAGCTCCCGTGGGCTGAGACAGGGTGACCCGCTATCTCTTTTGTTGTTTGTCTTGGTCATGGAAGCTCTCAGCAGAATGCTTGCAGCATTAGGGGCTAATGGTCTGGTAAGTTGTTTCCACATTGGAACACCCTCTTGGGGTTTCTCTAATATATCACTTATTGTTTGCATATGACACTCTTGTCTTTTGCGGAGCTGAGCGTGAGCAGGTTCGTGCGCTGAAGGCTCTATTCCTATGTTTTGAAGCGGTGTCGAGCCTGAAAGTGAACTACGAAAAATCTGAAATGGTGCTGATTGGAGATGTTCACAGTTTGCGACAGTTGGCGAGTACCATGGGATGCAAGCCTTCATCGCTCCTTATGACATATTTGGGACTTTCGTTGGGTACAGCTTTTAGGGCGGCTTAGATATGGGACAAAGTGATTGAAAGAGTGGAGAGAAAGCTAGCAAGATGGAAGATGATGTATTTGTCGAAAGAGGGATGGGCCACCTTGATAAAGAGTACTATTTCTAATTTACCCACTTATTTTTTATCACTTTTTTCTATTCTGGCTAACATGGCAGGTCGTCTATAGAAGCTGCAAAGAGACTTCTTGTGGGGTGGCATGGGAGAGGAATTCAAGTTCCATTTGGTAAAGTGGGAGACAGTTTGTCGCCCCTGTTCCAAGTGGCGGTCTTGGTATTCGTAACTTGAGGATGTTCAATCGGGCGTTCTTGGAAAAAATGGCTGTGGAGGTATTATTAGGAACCAAAGGGTTTTTGGCGCCTAGTGATTGATCATAAGTATGCGGGCGCCCGGGGGGGAGGGGGGGGGGGGGTAACAACGAAGTGAGGGGGCGAGTGGGGTGGGATTGTGGAAAAACATTAGAAGTGGTTGGAGTGAATTCCAACGGCATATCTGGCTTTGGTTGGACAACGGTTCAAGAATTAGATTTTGGATAGATGTGTGGTGTGGAGACAGGGCTCTGGATGTTGTGTTCCCTGCTCTATATCAGATTGCAAGTGTCAAAGAAATCACGGTGGCGGGGGTTGTGGGGTCAACCGGGGGGGAGTTTGGTTTGGAACATTAATTTCACTCGGACAGTTTGAGATTGGGAACAGGGCATCCTTGTGGAATTCTTTAGTCTCATCTATGCGCAATGACCAAGTATGCAGAATAAAGACGGCTTGAGATGGATCTCTACAGGTAGAGGAAGCTTCACGGTTCGTTCTTACTACAAGGCACTCACTAAAGGACCCGAGACTTAGCTTCCGTGGAGACAGATATGGCATCACAAAGCACCCCCGAAAGTTGTGTTTTTCGTGTGGACAGTTTCACTGGGAAAGATTCTCACAACAGATAATTTGAAGAAATGAAGAATTTTTATAGCAGATTAGTATTGTATGTGTCGTAATGGGGGCGAGTCGGTTAACCATCTTTTGCTACATTGTGAGATTGCTAGAGCATTATGGAATGAGATATTCAACAGATTGAACATTGCTTGGGTTATGCCTGAGACGGTAAGGGAAGCAGTTGCAAATTGGCCCCCTATGCGAGGTAGACAGATCAAAGTTGTGTGGAAGATGATTCTAATTTGCAATCTATGGTGCCTCTGGCAGGAGCGTAATGAGAGGATGTTTGAAGACAATGAGCGATCTAGAGAGGAGAGAGGAGCTGTTATTTTTATTTTTTAGAATTCTTTGTACATGGACTTTAATGGCATGGACCTTCACAATTTCCTTAGATTCAATGTGCCGTCTTAATGGGCCATTGTTTTTTTGATGTAATTGGCTTAAGCCTCCTTATTTGATTAATAAAACTTTTACTTATAAAAAAATATATATATATGAGCAGTCTTGAAAATGTTCATTTAGTTGTAGCCTATGCTGGAGTGTGTTTTGTGACATGATTTTTTATTTTTGTGGGTGGGGGGTTCTAAAGATGCCATTCTTGGCCATATCGTCCATTGCAGCAGTAAGAACTAAAAATTATTTAGTTGAGTAGGAGAGTAAAATCATTAGTATCAAAGAAATTTTTGTCTGTATTATCAGATTCAGAATGCTCTTTAACAGTTTGAATTAGCCTTACTTGTCTATTGCTGTGGGGTTTTCCAAATCATGATTGTTAAATTCTGTAAATTCACAAAGGCGAACGGTTTGATCCTTTCTGTCCTTCTTTCCCAATAAATGGTGCACATGTGAATCCTCTTTTTAAGATATTCCTCCATTTTCAAATTGGTTCAGAGTTCCAAGATATCGGCTGTTGAGGAAGTTTCCGAGCTGAAAAAACTACTTCAAAAAGAAAGTCTTCTTAGGAAGGCCGCTGAAGAGGAAGTTAATAGTCTTAAAAGTCAACTAGCTCAATGGAAAAGGTCAGAGGTATGTTTAATGTATCTCTAAGCAATTATTTTCTCAACTTTGTCTATGGTAGTCGTCCTCTCTCCCCGTTTCCCCAATTTTTCGGATCTTAAACTTGCGTAGAATGCTACTTTTGGTATGATAGGCATTGGGAAACTCAGAGATCATAAAGCTCCGTAAGATGTTGGAAGATGAGGCATGCCAGAAAGAGAAACTTGAAGGAGAAATAGCAATACTGCATAGTCAGTTGCTTCAAATAAGTTTTGAAGCTGATGAGGTATGTTTTATTTGGAATTTACAAGACTGTGGCTTAGTTTTATTTTAACTCTGTCTGGATGATATCCATTGACGTCCTCCCTTGGAATGTTGTGTCATAGTCCTTGCCTTGTTCTCTCATCTGGTAGAAATATAGTTCTTGCCAGAAATCCTTTAATACTTCGGCTATGTGATCATGGATCATAAATTTTTTGGGTTTGGTTCATTGTTTATTAATTGGACTTGGAATGTAAAACTTTTGAACATTTTTTGAAAGTTGGTTTTCATCAAGTCAGTGTTGGGATTCTTAGTTCCTAAGGCACCTCAATTCCTGCAAAAGGTGGGGATTTGAAATCTTACTACTTGAGGAAGAATATTTCTTCTCTATTCCAAGTGATTGTTTGAGATAAAAGCATGAATTGTGTTTAAGATGTGCTATTTAAAGCATGTTCTTGGTTTTTGTTCCTTGTGGGGCTGCCCCATGCATTAAAGGCTCAAGGCAACCACTGCATCCATCGCATGAAGCAAAACAACGTTGTTTTGGGCAACCAGCATGGTGGGCAGACACTTTGAGCCTTCCATACTGTGGTTTCCTTGATTTTGCAATCCTGGGCAACAGCAATCCATGCCTTAATTTTCCTGTCATTCATGAGCAGAAGATTAGGATAGTGTATTGGTAATTGTTGAAATGAAGTGACAAATTTCCTATTGGTAATTGTTGGTTGGAGGCCTAAGCATAGTGTATTGAAAGTCTAGTGCAATTTGATTACTTAGTCTATTTGGGGTATCTACAGACAACAGAGTGATTTCATTTTGATCTTTTTGAAAATCTATTGCAACACGAATCTTATCTTGACACTTTCTGGACTGATTTACTCTCATGATGAGAGCTTGCATTTTTTGGGAATTATTCATGATATTTTGTGTCATTTTCTCTCCCTCTCTCACTCTCTCTCTGTGGAATTAGAGTATGTTCATGGTACATATCTCTGTCTACAGAAGTAGCATTTTGAATTTGAGTGATAAATTAATACTTGATCTGTAGACAAGAAGAAGACTTGATAGAGGTGGGTCTGGTAAAGTTCCTGGTGATCTAGATTCTCTCATCTCTCAAGTTAAACTTCAACAGCAAGAGCCGGGAAATGGGGAAAAGGCCTCAATAGCGAAACTCTTTGAACAAGGTAAATTCAATGCCTGTTCTAACATCTATTTTTTTATTTGAAATCATTCCTCTGTTTACTTTCTTGGTGTTTCTTCCTGATAAAGTTCAATATTCTCATAGTGGGATTGCAGAAGATTTTGTCATTGCTTGAATCAGAAGATGCTGACTTGCGAATTCATGCTGTGAAAGTGGTTGCAAATCTAGCTGCTGAAGGTGCCTGTATTTCCTTGCATTAATTTCTAATTTATCACCTGATCATTCTGATATCCGCTATCATAATATGCTTGCAATATGGTATTACGTTATTGTCACATTTTCAGTTGATAGTTATTCTTATTTCTCTAGTTCTTGCATAATGTAGGCAATATAATGTGTTGTACTTTTGTTGGGCTGTAGTTTTTTCGCTTCAACTAAAATGGGGAGATACTATGGGTTAGTTGTTGAGGCATGAGTTTGTAACACGTCATGTAGGGTAGAGTTGATTTGTCTCTTTTGGACACACTTTGAATTCTGAACCATTTCACTATTATTCTGAGAACTCCGAGTCTTGAGATGGGTTTTTCTAGGAAGAGCCACACTTAATGATGATTCACATTAGGAGAATCAATGTCAAAGTGTCTAGGGCTTTTGAGCTGGCTAGGGTTCGGCCCATCTTGACCTAGGTGACATAATCCCTTGAGTAGCGAGATGAATGGCTTTATCTCTATAGAAAATAATGTCACCATCTTGAAATGTTTGGCAAGATTTTTACCAGGTTGATTCATTCTTCATTTCAGTGAAATGTGTGGAAAAAGCAAGTGCAGCGTCCAGAGTTTTATAAGCTTGCAAGCTAAAGTTGAGTTATACTAATTTTGGGATATAGAAAAACAAACTATCTATAAAGTTATCGATTGCAAACTAAAATAAGCTTGAGCTCTAGTGGAAGCTTGTTTGTCTTTAGTTAGCTAGCCAAGACAATGTCAAACACATTAAGTAGCTCTTTGAACCTTGTTCAATCAAAATAACCATTCAAAAATTGATTAAGCTTTGGGTCAAGCGCAAGCTGTTTTTCATTTATCAGGCCAAAGCCTAAGTATCCCATAGCCCAGTTTGTTTACAACCCTTGAAAGTGCATTGTGGGTATTGTTATTGTTGTTGTTTCGTCATTTGGCCATTGGTGGAATCCTGGTTGCTAAAAGTATTGGTGCCAACAAGGATATTCCTTGTATCACTAAACTAGCACGCCTAGGCATTGCTCTTGTATATGTCCTGTACTTAGGCTATTGCCTACTCTTTTGATCAATAAAAATTTGTTTACCCATAAAAAAAAAAGTAGTATTGGTGCCAATAATGTGCAAGTTCTTGGTTTAACTGGTTAAGGTGATAAATTTGTGTAAAGGTAATACTGCTAACTATGAGTTGAATCAAACCCCTCAGAGCTCAAGTGGTAAAGGCCTTGGTCTTGTTGGTATGCTTCCTTAAGGTTCACGGTTTAAATCCCATTAGGTGCAAACAATCTCCAGAGACCATTAGATTGAGAGAATTTTTCCTTGAATTATTAGAGGTGCACTTGCAGGTATTCCTTGTCGAAGGTCTGTGCACCCTTGTGATTAGTTGGGACACTATTCCGGGGCATTTGGCACCAACAAAAAAAAAAAAAAAAGATTTGGGACAGAGATAAAATATAAAAACAATTCTTTGGAAGGTAGAAAATTTTATCCATTGCAGTCGATAATGAAGACAAGTGTTATAGCAGGTGGCTAGGTGTTGATATCAGTAAGCTAGGGAAGGCCGGGTTCTCCTTTGTTATCATTTTATTCGAGTCTGTATTTTCCAGTTTCAATTGAATTTAGGGTCTGTTCTGCAGCACAGGTTCCTCTTTGGAAAGTGAAGTGTTATAGGAGGTTTAGGGGTGATTTTCCTTGGTGATCTATTGGAAGGAAAAAGTTCATGAAGGTGATTTTTGTCATGCATTTTGACTTTGTTATGATGCATTTTGACTTTGTTCTCTCAAATCATAATGAGAAAAGCAAACCCAGTTTGAGAGTCTGATAACGGTTCCCTCCCGTTCTTCTCCCCAGCTCTGCCTTTGAAGGACAAACTGAACAGATGTGATTACTTTGTAGATCTGTCTCTCAGTTTCTCACAAAACTCTTCCCTACCGGTACTGCTTCTCTCCCCCTCCGTTGCTTTTCTCTCTCTCTCTCTCTCTCTCTCCAATGGTTGCTATGCACGGGGTTTGACACTGTCTAGCAGGGAAGGGGACCAATTACAAACGTGCGAAAGGGGTGGAGGGCGAATACGATGGAGTTGGGGAACTATGAGGCTTGGGTACTTGAATAGGTTGTGGCATCGAGAAACGATTGTGTACAGGTGAGCCTGTGAGCTTCTGGACCATGTCCCTGAAGTCGTTCTTGTTGATATTGTACACTGACAGCTGATGTTGCTGCTGCTGCATCTGTGCCTGTACCTGCTGCTAGACCTGTGGCTGTTGTGATGCTGGTTGTGATTGGGGGTGATTATGATTAAGAATTTTGACTTTGATTGGCAAGATTAATAGAGGATTTTTGGATGATGGGTTAGAGATCTTGTGGGAAAGCATGTTGAGGTGTCTGAGGCATTGGTCGTTGTTGGTATTATTGTTGCTAACACTGCTGTTTGTGGTAGCAGACGTAGTAGCGGCAGTGATAGTGGTGGATTGACAGCCTTTATCCTTCGTAAGATCTCTCCCTTCTGTTCGAATCTTTCCCCCCTTCTGAAGGGGTTCTTTGGGGACGGAATTCTTAGTCGAATTTGTTCCATTCTCATGGCTAATTGTGAAGATTGGTTCATTTCATTGAAAGTTGCATACAGGTGGCCAAGTGTTTTGATTTCAAATGTTTCAAATACAGAGCAGAGTTATAATCTGCTTGTTTTCATGCAATTTACTATCTGTGTTGATTTTTTATTGTTAATTTCATTTTTGCAAATACATTTCCAAGATATTTGAGTGTTTTTTTTTTTTTTGGGGAAGAAATCTGCAAGCTTTTTCCTAAAAAGAAAGGATAAATGATCCGTTTCATAGATTGGCATGGGGAAACAAACTGAAGCAAAGAGTAGAGAAAATAATAGCAATTATAAGCCAGGCTGGCAATCGTGTGTGGTGTGCTTTGATGAACCGGCTACTCAGTAGCTTTTCTCAATCATAGTACATGCTTGACATTGTGTATGATATTGTTTTGTATTGAACCAAGTTCGTTTTATGTGCATATGGTTATCACTACAGCACTTAATATTTGCTACAATATTGTTTTTGCCTGCAATGATAAAGCTTTCCCTGTTTTATCCAATATGCAGAAACAAATCAGGAAAAGATTGTAGAAGCTGGTGGTCTTACTTCCTTGTTGATGCTTCTCAGGAGCTCTGAAAACGAGACCATACACAGAGTGGCAGCAGGTGCAATTGCCAATCTTGCGATGAACGGTAAACTTTTCAAGTACATTACCATGAATATATACCACTCTTGGCTGATAGTATTACTTGTTTTGGCCTTGATTTTCCTCATTTGTGCAACCTTTTGTTCATACCAGAAACCAATCAGGAGCTCATCATGGGTCAAGGGGGTATTGGTCTGTTGTCGATAACAGCAGCCAATGCTGAGGATCCTCAAACGCTTCGGATGGTTGCTGGAGCAATTGCAAATCTTTGTGGGAATGGTAAACTATCTAATCCTTCCAATGTGGATTTATGGAAAAAATTTGTTAGATTGTGCCACAAGGTTGAAGATGTCACAAGTTCAAATTTTTATATTGGATCAAGGTTAATGGATTGTGCTAGAAAATGGAACAAATTAGATATACTTAGAACTATAGTTCATGGATACATGAGATCGGCTATATATGTATATGTTTCATTAAGGTCAGAAGCAAAGATAGCTTTATTTGAAAATCGGTTGAAATAGAGAAGGTAACTGCTGCTTTCTGCTACAAAATTTGGACATACTCAATTATTCATTTTTATTTCCCCTTTTTTCTCATGCTATGAGGATAATATTGATGCATTTTCCGTAAATTTGGTCATCAATGATGGGCTCCGTATACTTATAAAATCAGCTTCACCTGACCATTAAAATGTATCCAGTCACTGTTGTGTTCTGTTTGCCTAATTTTATTACTCGTCCGATCATGGCTTGGTAGTCTTCTGAGGTTCTTCCTAGAAAGAGTGCAATTTATATTGGGCATTTCATGTTGCAACTATGGGTAGAGCCGTCTTTCTGTGAGGGACATCATGGATTTGTTGAATGTAAACAAGGGGGCTAGCTTGTTCCTTTGGGATGTGGTAGTAGTCCAATTACTCAGTGAGAAGTTCATTTCAATTACATTGGTGGCTTACAGTCACTAACAAGTACATGTTACTGCATCATCCAGATAAGTTACAGATGAAACTAAGGGGTGAAGGAGGTATCAAAGCATTGCTAGGAATGGTCAGATGCAGACATCCTGATGTTCTTGCACAAGTTGCTCGTGGAATAGCGAATTTTGCAAAATGCGAGTCAAGAGCGTCTATGCAAGGTGAAAATATTGTGAAGATTCCTGGTGTTCTAGTTGCTGCTTTGCTTGTCATGTGATACACTGACACAAGAATTTCATCTTTAGTTTTCTTGTACTGTATTGGTGAAATCGCACAAAATGATACCTGATATTTTTTGTGAACCACGTGTACTTAAATCATCCTTTTCATCCCCTTTCGCAAGTTTAACTGTTTTGTTTATGGTGTAGGAACCAAGACTGGAAGGTCCCTTCTGATTGAGGATGGTGCACTTCCATGGATTGTACAGAATGCTAACAATGAAGCCTCACCAATCAGGCGTCATATTGAGCTTGCACTCTGTCACCTAGCACAACATGGTACGTTTCTCTTTTCATTTTTGAACAAGATTTGAGTTCCCATAAAATGTTTTCTGAGATGTCTTGGATTACATTTCAGAAGCAAATGCAAAAGACATGATCAGCGGAGGTGCCTTGTGGGAGTTGGTTCGTATCTCACGGGACTGTTCTCGGGAGGACATAAGGACTCTTGCACATCGAACTTTAACTTCTAGCCCTGCTTTCCAAGCTGAAATGAGGCGTCTGAAATAACTGAAGCAGCTGAAGTTCACATAGACAACCAATCCCAGCTCAAGGATTGACCTTTCTCAAGGTGACAAGCAGGATGCTCTGAGTTTGATACTTTCAGTTTTATGTGCCAAAGTTTTGTTATTAGTAGGTATGCTTTGGTTGTTTTCCCATGAAGTTGATTACAGACGATACCTCTGCTTGGTAGGGCATGCTTATTAAAAGTGTATCACCCAGGCGTGACCATCTATGTTAGCTAGTACTTAGCATGTAAATTCGATTTGTAAATGAAATAATTAGGAATTTTTTCTTTAAAAAAGAGAAAAAGAAAATGAGCATCTTGTTCTATCAAGATGTGATCGGTTGGTCATTTAAGTAGCTCATACTGATTTATTCTGGCTATGATTTTCTTTGAATAACAACATCTATCCACGTTTCTTTCTACCGATTCTCTAAAATTATCTTCTATGAGATCCCACTTCAATTCTGCTATGATAAGTTCTGTGTGGATAATGGAACTGTGGTTCACTCCTGAGAATTATGATATTCGATATTGGTATTCTAATGGAACCAAAATTATACGCTTTTTATTCTTTATTATGTTAATGCCAGAGATGTTGATGTTAGAGCATAATTGGATTCTTAATTTCATTAAAAAAAAAAAGAATACACTTAATCAACTGAATGATCATAAGTGTCTAATTCGACTGATGTTACCTCGAATCAAGGATGATAAGTTCTATAATCTATTCTTACTTGAGATGTAGTGAAATTTGACGTAGACCCTATTCTATAACGGGAATCTTTTTTATGTACTAAAGTCTTTATGGGAGACTACGAACTCAGTCTGAAACAGGTACTGGTTTCTTTTTCGGTTATGGTGGGAGTCAAAAGCCTATGGCACCGATATGTGTTCCTGACCGGCACAATTGGTGCCTTAATTATATGGACATCCATCTTAATGTAGTAGTACTTCATACTGTGGTATAGAACAAAATCCACTTTATGTTCGGTCTTTGATAGATATTGTTCAAAAGAGGGGACCATCGAGAAGAAACTGGCCTATTTTGGTGAATTTTGTTCTTTTTCAATCTGTGAGGATGTGTACAAACTTGTCTTTTCTCTCTCTCTCTCTCTCTCTCTCTCTCTCTCTCTCTCTATATATATATATATATATATGTTCCCTACCATGAAATCAACTGAACAAGCATGTTAACAAAATGACAGTTGCTGGGCATGTATCTTCCATCTTACATGATGAATGCATCATGCCGTTAGTGGACTCTTGAAAGAAGAATTTCAGTCATTTTTGTTTGATTCTTCCTGAAAAATATTATCCAATAATCCTTAAGAAAGTATTACACACTTTTATGTACTTTGACGGTCCTGCATTGGCGCTATGATATCACCATCCTGCAGAACTTTATGGTCAATAGCGATTTCTAGATTCTATGTTCACTAAAATTTGGAACTTGTTTGTTAACCATCATGAAGGAATCTCGATCGATTCATAGATTCTGCAATTGATCCTGAAGACCACAACCTGTGCCATTCCAGAAGAAGATCATGCTCACAAAGGGGAGATCATCATACTGATGTAAGTGATGATTTCTTTGATTTTGTGAAGCAAGAACATGCACTTGCAAAAGAACTTGATTCTAAAAGCTGAGCTATAGTAGTACTAAAGTAGAACAGTATAATCCAGGAAAGAAAAATCAAAAAATGAGATTATTTTGAGCTAAGAAGAGATCTATAGGTTGTCATGTTGAGTGGTCTTGGACCTCTCTTAACCTCAAAAGCTACCTTAAAAGGTAAGACTTTTACTCACACTTAATTGACCATCAGTCTCTTTCACAACTGGTGTAGGATAATCCCAACATCTCTCTCTCACACATCAGTTCCTGGGTCGGAGCATCAACAACTCGTTTCTCTCTGACTGTTGGCTAGAGAATGTTGGTAAACCTAGTTCTGATACTAGTGTTGGGTGGTTTTAAACCTTTCTTATTCTCAAAAGTTAATATAAGAGATAACAAATTTTCCTTACACTTATAAATTGACCACAACCCAATCTACAATTGATGTGGAATAACTCTAACGGGCAACCAGTGTTGGGTTGTCTTGATCCTCTCTAAACTTCAAAATCTATTTCAAGAGATGTGACTTTCCTTCACACTTATAAATTGACCATTAGCCCTTTCCACAATCAATATGGGATAGCCCTAACAATCTTTCTCTTACACATCGAGTCCCAGGTCGAAGTAGCAACAATTTGTCTCTTCTGTGGACTGTTGGGACAGAGACTATTGGCAAACTTAAGTTCTGATACTAATTTCGAGTGATCTTAGACTTCTGTTAATCTCAAAAACTAACTCAAAATGTGAGAATTTTCTTCATATTTATAAACTAACCATCAGTCTCTTCATAACTAATGTGTGATAATTTTAATAATCTACCCCTCACACATGCAATAGTGACAAAAAAAAATTAACAACAAAGAAGCATAATAATTGACTTGATCCAGAAACTCATCTCTATTTATATGCAAAGGTTGTCGATGAATGGATACGTTTGTGCAACAGAAGCAATGGTACTTGAACGTAGATATCTAGAGATCTGTTCAAAGATGAATGGATACGTTTTTTATGGCCGTAAGGGCAAGCTTTTGGGGAAAACGAATGTAGCAATGTTTTCAAAAGGGAGTTTCAAATTTTCAATACACGCAGAGGATCTGAACCCGCGGGCCGGTTCAGCTTGAACCATGAAACTTCGAAGACTTAGCGGATCCCCGAAGATTCCCAAAACCAGAGAGAGAGAGAGAGAGAGAGAGAGAGAGAGAGAGAGAGGCTATAACTCTCGAGGGCACTTTGTTGTCGTGGTTTTTGTTGCCTGCCTTGTAATCGAAGTGTTTTAGTGGTGTTCTTTGCCTCGAAAAGGAGTTTGATCAGAACAGTGCACGTGTAAACCAGCACCCCAATATTTTCATGTCCCCATATATCGGAAACCCCTCATTACAACTCTCTAGAAAGAAAGAAAGAAACTTTCATGTGTAAACTCTCTCTCTCTATATATATTATATATATATGCCCATACCTCATTTCCTTCTCGTAAACAGTTTGGCAAATGTCACCCCCATTGAAACCGTCAGGTTCAATGAATCCTCCTTAATTTGTTCTTAACGGTATCCCAGCAGATATATCAATCATAATAATGAGGCTACAAAAGCATAATTGGGAGAGATTGACGGTTGTTATAACTATAAAGAAATTACATAAAAATAATTTTACAATTTAACGTGATTTCATGTAATTATTAATTTTTATTTTATAATAAAAATAATTTTACAATGTACATTAGTTTATGGAACAAATTAATTTATAAAATTATTTTTATGTAATATATTTGTGAGTAAAGTATTTCTTATTGTGATACAATACCTTTCTGATCTTTATCGCCAAATGCTGCATAAAATATATAATAGTCCTTTTATGCATAAAATAGTAGTCCTAGAGAAGTACTAGTTTATATATATATATAGTATGTATGTATCGGATAAGTGATCGATAACTTGGGGAATTTTCACTAGCGGATCGAAGGGACTTTTGTAATTTCGTGAGTGGCTACTCAATGCGTGAAGGGACATGAATTGTTATTGTAGCTAGATGCAAGTGAGTACGTCATTGGGTGAGAATGAGAGATAATAGGTACTAAATTTTTCTGCAGGCTGCTCTTTTTTCTTGTGCTTAATTCTTTCTTTTTCTACTACACTAAACAAACTGCAGCTGCTATTTTAATAGCATCAAACTCACTCCAGGAATCTATGAGTTTACAGTCCTTCAGTCATGTAAACACACAATCTGTTCATCAATTGCGAGACAAAAACTAAACAGAAGAAAAAATAAAGACCTGCAATGCTCGACAACCAAACATTCCTAGCTACAACGTTGGTGATATCTTGGTACTAAAGCTGAATCTGATATTCAATGTGAAATTGAAAAACCTCAGTATGGAGGGCGACCAGTTGCCCAGTATGCCTCAGCTGGCAATTGAATGGAGTTGAGAAGATTAGGCGGCAAGCCATGAAAGAGTGGCGCATTTGCATCTCCCAAAAGCTGCTGCTGCTGAGTTTGCTGCTGCTGACCAACCGCCCCTGGGGACCCAATTGAACCATCTTGCATTGGCACCTGAGTTTCCTCCTCTTCTAGAGGAAGCCTTTCATATGCAGCGTTACTAAAGGAGGCCGCCATGACCACAACCGGCCCAGATGCAATTAGCGTCCCGACAACACTACCCCCCACGACCTGTCCTTGTCCTCCTGCTAAATATATAGTCAATCCTGTCGCCGCAGGCGGTGCTGGTGGTGGTAAGAACGATCCGGCTAGAGATAAGATCTCGAACCGACCATGTAAAGTCACGATTGCACCGGCTGAGGCCGGCTGTCTGAGTGTCACATTAGTCACCGTGCCGGTCCCGCTCATTATGCAGACCCCTCTCTGGCGTCTCCTTGCAAAGGTAGCGACACTCTCAACAATATCACACCCATCACCGATTTCCATTACATGGGTGCGTAGAGCATTGGCGCTGTCGCGTGTGATGATGATCGGTGGCTTGGGCTTGTTCTTGGATCCGGCTGGTCTTCCACGGGGTCTCCTTGTGATCTCGCCTTCTCCAGGGACCATGACGAGTTCGTTGCCTTCACTGGTATTGATGTTATTGTTCCTGCTGCTGTTGTTTTCATCACGATCTCGTTTCTGGGGCCGGTTTAGGCCACTACTTCCGCTTTGCTCATCTTCTGAATTTTGTTGTTGTTGCTGGTGATGAAATTGCTGTTGTTGATGGTGGTGTAGATGAAGATCTCTTGTGTGGAAAGGAGGGGGAAGAGAATGGCTATGTGCTGCAACTGGATCCATTAGTTATTAAGTAGTACTTTCTACCTTCTATTCTTATCTCAAAACCCTGATCACTTCCTTAATCTAGATAGCAACTAAGCATAATTAGACCAAGAAATGGAAAGACCAAGGAGTAAAGGGTCTACAATTTCAAAAGAAGAAGAAAGAAAGTGGGAGCACATGAAGGGAATAAATAATAAGATGACTTCTGGGTGTTACCCTTTTCTCGCTTTGTTGCTTGCTTTCTTGTTTCTTTATCTAGATTAATGAACTAAGTATTACTGGCCTTCAACGGAAAGGAGAGAATGAGTGGATTTTTGGTGTCATCCACCGAATTCTCAGCGGAACTTACCATCTTTTAGGGGAGCTTTTGTACGTGTGGCTTTAGTTTCTCCTGGTGGTGTTGTTGAGAGTTTTGGGAGAGATGAAGAGGAAAAGGATAAGCTTGGGGTTCTGATCTTCTTCTAGGGGATAGTGTTGGGTTAGGGTAATTAGATTGACAAAATAGATCAGAGATGGGTTTGGTTTCGGTAAGACTGCGTGCGCATGGGCGGTGGATGGGTCCCCACATCTCTCTCTCTCTCTCTCTCTCTCTCTCTCTCTCTCTCTCCTTTGTTTGATCTTTCAACACTCCACGTTCTCTCTCTTTCTTGCATATATATCAGATCGAGCGAGAGGAAATTAATTTTTTAGGCCTTCTTAACTTCGCATGGTCCTAATTACAATCTCCCATCTCTTCTGACCTTCGGCTTAAGAACCTCACTTCTCCTGCTTCGATCTTAAAACTATGGTCTCAATGTTTAATTTCTAGGTTCGCCAAAGTTCAAATCTCATCATCCTTCGCCATAGATTCCTCTACTAGAAAATTGTTTATTTATGATTAAAGAAGTCTATGCACAATTATTTCCTATTTTTTTTAATTACTAATTATTTATAGTAAAATGATTGTTTTTTATTAAAATGATTATCTTTTCGTCATAAATACTCTTTTTTATTTTTTATTTTTGTAATTAATTCTCACTCCCCGGCCCCTCTTAAATATTACGCCTCGTGAATTTGTTTTTTGTTTTCAGGTCTAAGATCCACGATTCTATGTTTTAAGATATGTACAAATGCTTTGTTCCAAAAACTCATAAACGAGCTATATATATATATATATTTAATGCATGTTTGCAACAACTCTTAGAATTATTTAATTAATTATAACAGCACTGATCAAGAACTTCTAACAACGACATGAAATTAAAACTGCCTAGCTGTAACCATAGGATCACCACAGCCTGATCTATGTATCGTTCTTGGCCATGATCATGACTTAGTAATTTACAAAGAAAAACTATAAAATGAAGAGAAAACAGTAGAATTAACAGGGTTTAACAACGTAAGAAGGAAACGCATGCTATATACAGTGGTGGTTGGGTAGTAAGTTAAGCGAAACAGAAAGATGATCAACGAGAAGGACAGATCAGACGAGCGCAAGGTAGAAGAGCATGCTTCAATTTTGTAGATGCCCTGCATGATGCTCCACTTGTGTCTACAAATTGATCCATCTTTATCTCTATAAAAGTCTAAGGGTAGTGACTATCCTATTACTACCCTTTTACTATACTTTTTTAAACCTTTAACGTTATGGTCCACATGCTTTTGTAAGCAAAGAGACGTGTTTATCCCCCCGCTCTTTTCGGGTCTATTCCTGATCTGCTTCATCTGTATATATATATATATATATATATTTATATATATATATCTTGGGTTGGGTTGCCATCGGTTACAGTTATATATAGGCTTATAGCTATGGACCCTCGATCGTTGGGTAATGGTTGGTACGACGTAGCTAGGGCAATGCGTGATGGTATACGGAGCGTACATGACCAAAGGAGCGGTAAGATCAGCTAGCGAATCTAGGTCAGTTAGTCAGTCAGTCTTTAGTTTGTCGTTAAAATTCACACATCGGATCATCCAAGGCAATGATCTAGCTATTATAAAGTTTGAAACTTAACTCAGAAAGTACTTGAGATTTTAGATTTTGGCTAAGTCAAAATTATTGAAGAGGTTAATTAATCATATTAGACTATCTATTTAAAAGTCAAAATAATAATATAATATTAAATATCTTAATAATAATTTACTTTTATTTTTATATTTTACAAACATACCTATATATTAATCAATAATTTAATTTTAACTTAAAATTATTATTTTCTAACTTTTTTTTTTCCTTAAGTGAATAGTAGTATAAATAATAAAACACTATACAATAAGCTAATGATCTCCTAGCGCAAAAGCCGATGATTGATAGTTATGCGATCTATTTCAATCCGTGTTGGACCGATTGATATTCACTTCATTCACAAATCAGCCTTCTTTGTTTCAAAGCATACTTAAACCTACTTTTGGTCCCCTTTCGTTAGCTCTGCTTTATTGCCTTTGTCTTAGGCTAGCTATTAGCCAATACAAGGTGCTCCACTTTTAGAATATTAAGTAACTAATTGGTGAAGGGTCAAGTAGGTGAAGCGTCTAGCTTAGGGGCGCGTCGAATTTGGGAGTGAGGCCCCTCAATAGTAAGTTGCTGCTACATTTGTTGCTCACGAAGGGAATTCATTTTAGCCCTAATTCGAAAGAGAATCTCATAACAAACATTAGCAACATCAACCTAATTATCCAACAAACATATTTACTCAACCTAATTAGAGTAAAATATTATAAAATGTTGATGATTAGTGACTAGCCAAATTTGAAGAAATTGATGAATTTATTATAGCTCAAAAGTAGAGCCTTTGAGTTTTGACTACTTCAATGCAAATCATTTTCTAGCTTTTTAGTCAAAATTTGGTTAGATAGTGGTATTTGATTAAGCCAATGCCAATTCTCTTCGAGGACCAAAATTGTGTTCTTTGAATTGATCCATTTTATAAAAAGAGAAATGATACTATAATTTTTCTAAATTTTCACACAAAATATAATGATAAATTCAATCTTTTCAGATGCAAAAATAATAATATTAAAAAATATTATTTTACTAATTTTTCAAGTTTTATATAAACTCATTTCATCTTAATTCACTATCCAAAACACACATTAAAGTATTGAAGTGTGCAAATGTCACACAATCTTTTTTTTTTTAAATAAGTAAATATGAGATCTATATAAAAATTAATTTCTTAATAGTGGATTCGAGCCACTTTTTTTCAAAATGATCATGTGATATTTGTGCACACCACGACTAGGGCTATACACCGATATCATCGGCATTGGTTTTGGCACAAAATCGAAACCTCATTGACATGGGAGAACATTGCTTAGAACCAATTGAAACTAGTCAACTATGGGAGAGAATAATGATCCCATCAGTCTTGACGTGCGTTGGCGCGATCTTTAGTCTGCCATCAACGTCTTTATCAAAAATGAGCGTCATCTAGCATTTGAGATTTTTCCTAGAGTCCGCGAAGAATAGTTGTGAAGAAATTCTAATTTCTGACTAAGGAAGAAGAAGACGGGAAAGAAGAAGGGGGAAAGGGTTCATTTAATGATTTATCCCATTTTGAAAAGACGTCGACATTGTTCCACTAAAATTTTTTCTCATCCTGGGTGTCAAACGACGTTGTTGCACTCATTAAAGTGAAACGACGTTATTTCTATATAGGTATTAAATCAAATAAAAGGATACAGTTGATGTCGGCCGATTCAACGATTTTTCGAGGTCCAAACCGCAAACCAAACCAGCCCACGTCAGTTCTACTTAGTTGCTGTCGCTGGCGGATCGGATCTTCATCGGTTTGATCCGATTCCTGACTGAGGCAACCGGTTCTCGTTGCTGGCAATTGATTCGAGTGGTTCCTATACACTCCTATCCATGACTGTATTTAGTATTACTCGTAAAAATGTTTATGAAAACAACCCCAAAGAAGTTGGTATCTTATAATTATAGAGAGCTATGCTATCCTACTGCTTGTATTGCATACTACATGTATTTTAATTTTTTTTATTCATATTAAACTAATTGAGTTCTTCTACTCATCATCCATATATTATATGAGGAGCGTTACACCACAAAAAATTATACAAAAGTAATCTTATAACCTGGCGTACTCCATGTGAGCCATCAGATCTGCATTATAATAAAGAGTTGTGCTAGGGATCCATACTTAGAGATTCCTACTTAGGACATTTTTTTAATTTTTTATTTTACATGATTTTTATATAAGTATTTTAAAACAATGTTGTGATTTTTTTTATATTTAAAAAAAAATGGTTTAAGATGTTAAAAAATCATGTAAATAAAACATAATCTTATAACACTTAAATCTTTAATTTTTTTACATTATTTTTTTAACATCTTAAAACATTTTTTAAAAATATAAAAAAATCACAACATTGTTTTAAAACACTTATATAAAAATCACGTAAAATAAAAAACTAAAAAAAAAGTTTCAAGTAGAAATTTCCAAATAGGGATCCAAAAGTAGGGATCTCTAGCATTTTTCTATAATAAAAATAACTATACAATTTGACAAACCACATCAAAATACAACAGTTTGTAAAATTCTCTTTTGATAACTATAGAGTAGGCTCAGCTTCTTTAGTTTATTTCTTGCAAGTCAACCACTTGTGTTACTCGAGAATCTTTTAGTCCTTTTCTTTATCCTGATGGCACTACTCATCTATGAGATAGATGAGAGAGTGGAAAAATACGGTGTCATAAGCTTTTCAAATAAATAAAAGATAAAAGTATAAGGATGATAAGTAGATTTTTTTAATAATTATTAATTAAATAAATTGTTATCATTACACATGTTCACATTTATTGAGCGCTTATATATTCACATTTAATTATGTCCCCTCCAATTGTGTGTTGCCATGTGAGCCACAAAAATAAGCATTAATATTCGTCATTATATGTTGGAAACTTTTGGAAAATGAAAAGAGAATTTGAAAATTAATTAAGGCTTTGAGACATATACTAATATTATCTTAAGACGATATTTACCTTCACTCACAAAGAATTTGTTAATAGGTTCCTAGTAAATCGTTTCCAGAATATAACAAAACTTTTTGAACTCTACAAATAATGATTTTGTAGAGTTCCTAGAGTTACTATTAAAAATGACAGAAACAAAAGAAGATAAATGATTTTTTTTTCGTGACTTAACAGATCTGTCACTACACTATTTATAAAGTTTGAAGAGGTATCTGTGAGAAATCACGTTATTAGCAAATTAACTGTTTCTCATTCAAGCAAGGTATTGAGTGAAGTTACTGTCTGACCCCTTGATTGAGCGTCACATCAAGCGAATATCAGGCGAAGTCACAGCCTGACTCTCGCTCGAACAACTTGTCGAGCGAGATTGAGTGACCAATGATAACGACACATATCAGTTCAATTGAGACGCGTCTTTCCTTCAAACGTTGCATAGATTCATTCAAATAGTTTCGTGCTCGAGCGAAATGTCAAGCGAAGATTTAGCAAGATCACAGCCTGATTCTCGCTCGATCGACACATCGAGCGAAGTCTGACCTTGTCTTCACTAGAGTGACATGTCGAGCAACAATCAAGCGAGATCTCTGCCTATGCACAATTCTCAACCATTTTATTCATAAGCTTTATTCCTTCAACTTTTAAATATATATTACAACCTATTCCAACAATCCCCCACTAGGTTGTGATATATATTTAAAATTTTGTTTCAATATTAACATTATCATGCATAAAAGAATGTATTTTTAGATTTAAACATTTTCTTAGTGTAATTAGTTCAAAGTTATGAAAAGTAATTGGTGGCTTAGACTTAAACCAAAACTTTTTCGTTCAAAATCGAAACCAAAACACATATGATAATATTCTTTTTTCAATAGAATTTTACTATAATTAGCATTATTATGGCCTTGTGCTACATCCTGGTTTAATGAATATTTACAAGAGATAAACCCAGGTCTCTTTTTGAAGCAGCACCACTTCTATATTCATATAGGCGAAGTTACTTTTAAGTCCCCATTATCAAGACACTTCTAAATTTGAACTTCGTTAAGAGAGAAACTCATCCTCTTCAAACGTAACAGTCAAGCACTTTTCATCTTGAATAAGACGTTATTGTAGTACTTTGCTAATCACAAATTAGTATCTCATTTTTACCCATTAAACTCTTTTAAATAAATCTTAAGAGTTGGGTTACCATTACTGGTGATTATTTTGAAAGGGTTTCAGTCCTATTCCAATGGATGTGATTCTCACCAGTTCTCGCGATAAACTTTTGATAAAAAGATCTGCCAAGTTATTACTTGACCTCACATAAACGATCATTATGATTCCATCAATTACTAATTGTCTAACATAATCATGTTTTAGACTTATATGTTTAGACTTTTCATTGTATGCTTTATTGTACACTCTAGACATAGTAGTTTCACTATTACAATGTTGAGAAATAACAAGCATAGGTTGTGGCCACAACTCTTTATCTAATAACATATTCCTAAATCATTTTGCTTATTTTCCTGCTATTGCTAAGGCTATAAATTCTAATTCCATTGTAGAATGAGATATACATGTATGTTTCTTCGATGCCCCAAAAACAGCACCCCACCAAAGATAAATATCTAACCTGTTGTGGATTTATTGTCACTTATGCTAATGATCCAACTAGCATCTGAGTATCCTTCAAGTACCACTGGAAACTTTGAATAAAAGAGTTCTAAACCAATTGTTTTATTTAAATAACCAAAAACTCTACTAATTACTTTCCAGTGATCTACACTAGGACAACTAGTATATCTTGAAAGTTTGCACACAATAAAAGCAATATTAGGTCTAGTCAATACATAGCATACATTATGCTACTGATTACACTAGCATAAATTAGCTCCAGTTGTGCCACTGCTCTTTCAGAATTCTTATCCAATTTGGCACTAGAGTCAAATGATGTATTTGATTATTTTATTTCTAAATATTTGAATTTAATAAGCACTTTCTCAATATAGTGAGATTGACATTGCGTATAATCATCACTATGTTTCTTCACTTTAATACCCAAAATTGTATTTGCTTCATTGAGATATTTCATTTTGAACTTTAAAGTCAAATACTTCTTGGCTTCACAAATACCTTCCAAATTAGTACAAAAAATTAGCATGTCATCAACATAAAGACAAACAACAACACTATAATTTTCAGTAAATTTTGAATAAATATACTTGTCAGCACTATTGTATTTGAAACCATTAGCCAAAATAACAGAATCAAACTTTTCATGTCATTGTTTTGGTGCATGTTCTAGTCCATATAATGACTTGAGTAATTTACATACTTTCTTTTTCATTTTCAGGTAGAACAAATCTCTCAGGTTGTTCCATGTAAACTTTCTCGTCAAGTTCACCATTTAAGAAGGTAATTTTTACATCCATTTGATACACAAGTAAATCATATATTAATGCAAGAGCAATAAGTACACGAATAGATGTGATCCTTTTAACTGGAGCATAGATATCAAAATAGTATATTCCTTACTTTTGACTAAAACTTTTTTCAACTAACCTTACTTTAAATGTATGAATTATACCGTCAGTATTATACTTCATTTTTAGTACCTATTTGCAGCTAATAGCTTTTGAATTTGGAAGTAAGTCCACTAATGCCCAAGTATTATTAGATAATATTGAATCCATCTCATCTTTTATTGCTTCCTTCCAAAATGCTGCATCTCTAGAAGACAACTTCTTTAAAACTTTTTGGATCATCCTCCATATTTAGAACAATGGGTATTTTGTTGAAGAGTATGTTTAAGTCTCATTCCACAAAGAAGACTAAAGTAAGAGTTAATACAAAATCAGGACTAAAATTCTTTTTTTTTTCTAACTTTCTAACTTTTTCTTTGTACTACTGGTAAATCTATAAACTTTCTCTTATTTTTATTAAGAGAGTTATTCAAGTTAGAATTAAAACTTTGTGTTTGATTGGGTTCTGAAACAAATTCAGAATCACTGTTAAATTTATTTTCAATAAATTCAACATCTCTTTATTCCACTATGACATTAGAACTCAAGTCCAATAATCTATATGCTTTAAAATTTTCAGCATAACAAACAAACACACTTTTTATTACTTTGATCCTAATTTAGTCCTATTTGGATATAAAACTCTGTAAAATGCTAGACATTCTCACACTTTAAGATACTTAGATTTAGTTTTCTTCCAATTCAGAGTTCATAAAATGACATTTGTAGTTTTTAGATGGTATTCAATTATGTACATGGCATATTGTCAGTAATGACTCTCTCCACAAATTGAAAGAAAATTTCACATTTAGAATCATAGCATTTATCATATCTACAAGTGTCCTATTTTTCCATTCTGCCAAACTATTTTGTTGTGATTTGTAAGGTGAGGTCATTTAGTGAATAATTTCATGTTCCTCACAGAAGTTAAAAAATTCATGTGAGAAATATTCTCCACCTCTATCAGTTCTAAATATTTTAAACTTCTTTTCCTTTTGATTTTCTACTTCTGATTTATAACGTATGAACATATTATAGGCCTCATCTTTACTTTTCAACAAATACACAACAGTCTATCTAGAGAAGTCATTTATAAACGTAATAAAATATCTTGTTCCTCCTCTAGTCAAAATGTCATTTAATTCACAAATATCATAATGTATAAATTCTAAAATTTGTGAATTTCCATTAGTAGTAGAAAATGATTTTTTAGTCATTTTTGCTTGAATGCATATTTCACATTTTGAATCAACTACATTGTCATAAGCTATTAAGCCATGCTTTGACATGTATTTCAAGTATTTAAAATTTAAATGTGCTAAACGACCATATCACAAAGAAAAGGAAGTAACCATATAAGTAGAATGTGCAACATCTTTATTAACAATACTGAGTTTAAACATTCCATTATAAGAATATCTTTTATCTACAAAAATTCTATTCTTAAACATAATTAACTTATCAGACTCAAAGACTACTTTAATGCCCTTCTTACATAACAAATTAGTAGATAAAAGGTTCTTCTTAATTTTTAGAAAATGAAGAACATTAGTTTAAACTAATTTCTTTCTAGAAGTCAATTGCATCTCTACATCTTCTTTTCCATGGATTTGGACAGCGTTGTGGTTCCCTACAAGAACTTGTTGACTATTAGTAGCCTTGACATTATTCTTGAATTGTGTTTTATCATTGCACGTGTGCACTGTAGCACCAAAGTCAAGTCACCTATCTAAGGAGTTTGTAGTAAAAGCGAGATGCAATTTAGTTATCATGTCAATATACATTTCTTCGACCATTGCAATTATTTCTTCAACTGTATTTGCAACATTTGAACTGTTGTCATCTTCATTCTTCTTATAGTTTAAGAACCTATATTCACGAATGTAATGACCTTTTTTTCCACAGTTGAAGTATTGTCTATTTTTTTATCCTTATCGATGGAGAAATTCTTCTTGAAAGTGTTTCCTTTCTTACGCTTAAGAAAATTCATTTTCCTGTCATCTCCCTTTGAACATTATTTACATTCACTTTAGAATCAAAGTGGATACCATCACGAATTCTAATCTTCTTTTCTATTCGTAAATGTTTTTTAATTTGCTCTAAAGTGAGTTCTTCTGCCATATGCAGCAACTTCTTCCTATAATTATTTCAACTTAGTGGGAGTTTTGCAATAATTACTTCCACTTGGAATGACTCAAGAATAATAATTGACTGATCACGAAATTTGTTAACCAAGACTTGTAATTCATGCACTTGGTCTAACACAGACAGATTTTGCACAATTTTAAATTCAAAGTATTTCAAAATTATAAATTTATCAGTACCCAGTTTTTCTGTCTTATACTTTGCTTCAAAGGCATTCCAGATTTCCATGGAAGACTTCATAATAATAAATAAATCATACAAATGATCAGAAAGAGTGTTTAAAATGTGACCTCTGCAGACCAATTCATCCTCCTCACATTTCTTTCTCAACGCCTTAACAGTCTTAGTGTCTTCAGGAGTTGGTATAAGAATTAGCTCCAAACTTGCATCCAGAACACAGAAGATCTTCAGTGCAGTAAGAAGAAACTTCATCTTGTCTTGCCAGCGAGTAAAATTGGTTCCATTGAACCTATCCAGTTTCACAAAGTCTTGATTTATGACTTTGACGACGATGGATTCAGACCCTCCTTCCATTAAGCAAATATCGTCTTAAAATTGTTGGAAACTTTTGGAGAAGGAAAAGAGATCTGAAAATTAATCAAGGTTTTGCGGCATATAGTAATATTTTTTTTAAAACGATATTTGCCCCCACTCACAAAGAGTTTGCTAATAAGTTTCTAGCAAATCGTCTCCAGCATACAACAAAACCTTTTGAACTATACAAATAGCAATTTTGTAGAGTTCCTAAAGTTACTATTGAAAATGACAGAAACAGAAGAAGATGAAGAATATTTTTTTCATAACTTAATAGGTTTGTCACTACACTATTTATAAAGCCTGAAGATGTATATGTGAAAAATCACGTTATTAGCAAATTAATGGTTTCTCTTTCAAACGGAGTGTCGAGCGAAGGTCTAACGAAGTTATTACCTGACCCCTCGATCGAGCATTATATCAAGCGAATATCGAGCGAGTCACGGTCTGACTCTCACTCGAGCGATTTGTTGAGCGAGATCGATCGACCAAAGGTAACGACACATATCGCTTCGGTTGAGACGCTTCTTTCCTTCAGACGTTGCATAGATTCATTTAAATAGTTTCGTGCTCGAGCGAAATGTCAAGCAAAAATCTAGCGAGATCACTGCCTAATTCTCGCTCGAGCGACAGACAAGCGAGATCTCTGCCTATGCACAATTCTCAACCATTTTATTCATAAGATTTATAACTTTTAAATATATATTACAACATATTCCAACATTATAAGCATTGGGATTAGGCCGGCCAGTTTGGATACATAATTCAAATGAAATGATATAGTTTTGATTTTTTAGGATCTCATAAATAGGTGAGTCCTACTTGACTTTTTAGCACTTAAGTTCATGTCATAAATTATTTGTGATGAGTTTGAAAATTTATAGATAAAATAGAGATAAAATGATTTATTTTTTTCAGATTTGATGAATAGGTAGGTCTCACTTACTTTTTTGGAATTGAGTTTTATGTATTTTATTGTTTGTTATTGTTCATGTCAAAAATTATTTCAGATGAATTTAAAAATTTATAGATGAAATAAAGATAAAATGAAGATGAAATATAACCATTTGGATGCCTTATAAAACCTTCCATCCGTACAAATCCAAATGAGATAATAATAATATGGATACGCAAAACTATTCTACAATCAGCCAAAATCATGATCATGGTATTATTTTATTAAAAATATAGATTGCGATTTTTTTTTCTTATTTTCTAGTGTTCTATATGATTTAAAATTCAAATTTGGTAAAGCCGATTCTATTTTGTAAAATAGTAATTTCCATATATATCAAGCTTAATTATGATCCCTATCGTCTCTATTTTTGGAAACAGATCATAATTTGTTTCCAAATGTTTCCAAATGATTACGTACTCTTGTGTACTTCACCAAAAGAGACATTATATATATATATATATATATATATATATATATATATATTATGTCGTTAACCATATCGATCTGCAATCGTTAACTGTCATTAACGTTACCGATCAGCAACATCTTATGGGGAAGGGCCAGGGCTACGTACCACAAGGTTCTATGATCCATCCTTTTTGAGGATCAGTAAGACTTGTAGAAAATTTATTTATTTACAATCATTTATTTTTAACAAAATTATACTATTTTCATTTTAAATAATTTTTTTCATCGTAAATAATTTTTTTTATTAAAAATAATTAATCATAAATGTCTATTTTTCTTATAATATATTTGGAATGAGACATGCAGGTCGGGCGCCTTGACTTAAGGCTGTCTCAATCTGCTTAACCCTAAGTAGGAGCGGACCCAGCTGATGCTTGTCCCCTGAAATTTTTCAAAAAATTTTAGTAGTATATATATACATATAATTTTTTATATATAATTAAAATTTCTCTCTCAAATTTAGAAAAAAAAATACCCTCCCAAATTTTTTTATTGAAACTATTTTTTTAAATCTCGATATTTATCTAATTTCATCCTAACTTTTAATTTTGAGTGACACCCAAATCTTCAACTTATTTAGTCTTACAATTATTATAGTAGTCAAACTCTAACTAAAAAACCCTATGCTAAAAATGAGATCTCGAATATTGTCCAAATATTTAATTTTATGAGGTATGATTATTATTTTTATATATAGTCACATGAAAATATATACATTATTTATACTCACACGTATTATACACTTTGTCGATCGCCTCCCCCCTTTCAATAATAAATCTTGATTTCGCCCCTAAGTCTAAGTACAATCTTCAAAAGAATCAAAATTGAATGTCAATAATTTAAAACCTATATATATATATCAATGATGATGCCAAATGTAGCTTAAAACCATTTGTAGAGAAAGTGAGAGCGTATGATGTATACATATATATTAAGTGAGAGAATGATGAAGGAAACAGGTTGTAGGGTACTTGGTAGTGGTGGGCATGGTTTAAACTTAGAGGGCATAATCCAGAGTGTTGGGGAGTAAAAGAGGCGTAACAGGCGCTGATACGCATCCGCATGCACGTAGAAAGCGCCAGGATTACAGGAGCGCCGCTCGTTGGAGAGTTTGCTGATTCTGAAACTGAAAGAAAGAAGCTCGTGATCTCGTATGACTCTTGGACTGCAAATCCATGCATTAAAAGATGCCCTTTGTCGGCCTCTCTCATGGCAGGCCCCCTCTCCATATCGATCTTTTGCACCTCTTCATGAACCTCAAAGGAGCTCGTCATTATAAGCCAATTGAAATGAGAACCCAAACTCGGATAAATATATACAGCCCTACAAATTAAGACAGCTTATAAGGATAAGAGAGCTGGAATGGATTTAATTTTAGGGTTAAGCAATATCATGCATCATAGCTAGCCATTTCTTGGGCAATGCGGGTGTTCTGTCATTTTTACTACATGAATAGGGTTACTATTTACTGGTACTGATGTTCTGTACATGAAAAAAATAATAATAATTCTATCTTTCATCTAATTTGGTCCGATGAGGTAAGTGAACCTTTTAGAAAAGGATGGATCAATCATCCATATCTCAAAGAAAAAGATGGCACGAATTTTGAGGCCTACATGAGTGAAAGAGAGAGTAAATAATAAATGCATGAATAGTTCCTATAATATTATATATTATTTATATATAATTAACTGTATAATTCTTTTGGAGATAAGATCCAATATTTCAAGTATTTATTTATTTCTGATCATTTAGAAGTTAAAGTTCGAGTAATAACTTCACGAAATCTTATTCCAAAACTGATCATACGCTCACAACCAATTAATAATGTTAGTTCTAACTAATATACTATTATATATATATATTTGGTAAGGCTTCTATTGACCAGTAATATTATTCTTTTGAGATGAGCTTATGCTTATATTTAATTAGAGGAATTTATACATGACTCCACTTCTTAATTCGATCCTCTTATTAAAATAATAAAATTAAAAAAATAATTAATTGGTAATTAGCTGATCAATGATCTCCACTCGCATGAGTCCATTTACTTTTGCCCATGATATCATGCATGATGATGGCCGGGCATTTCAAATGGTCGTTTGGCGCATATTGTTGGCGTATGGTGACCTTTTAATGGGGAGATCGATCGAGTTTAGGACTAGCTACAACTATTTAATTAATTGCCAGTTTTCTATTGCATTTGCGGCCTTTAATTTCTGGTTTTCTCCTTTCAGTGACAACTACACAGCTAGCTGGCTTTTTTTTTCATGATTTTTTTTGGAGTTTAGCTAATTAAGAAGATGAAAATTATATATTATAATATTATTGATAGTTGGAAAATAGTAGATGTTGGGAATGGGCCAGTTAACAGACAATAAATAAGAAGTGACGCAACGGATGTAACTAGAGAAAGCAAACAAAACAAGTACAGAATACCAATGAACATTAAGATTTGAAATGGTTTGGCTTAACACAAGCATACGATCACAGTTGGGTCAGTCTCCATGAATCCATTATAAAAACAGAGACGGAGTACAGAGATTGAATAACAAGATTCTTACACTAAAATACTCATCTCACTTACAAGTTGCAAAGTTCTCTCTTACAAACTCCCAAACCTTTACAAATAGGTCTCTCTCAAAATCAGAAACCAAAACGAGAAATGATGAGCTCCTCATGGCTTAGCGTTCAAATGAACGCGAGACTACTTATAAGCCTAGGCTCACTCGAGTGAGGTATTCTCGCTCGAGCGAAATATTATTGCAAACGATGCTACCCTGGTATAAAAAACATTAGCTCGAAGCGAAACTTCAAGCGAGACTCGAGCGAAATCTCTGTCTGGAATCTCGGTCGAACTGGATGTCGAATGAGGGTCGATCGAACACTCTGTCTGATACCTCGCTTGAGCAGGATGTCCGGTGAGAGTTGAGAGAACTTGACCTCAATTCAAACCACATCTCAACAGTAGACACTCCGCACGATTAGTGTCTGAAGATGAAAATTATATATTATAATATTATTGACAGTTGGAAAATGGTAGACTCAGCGCGCGATCAGTGTCTATATACCGATTTTTTGTATTGCAATGCATGTATTATTATTATTATTATTATTATTATTATTTTGTTCTTTATTATTTGCGTTTGTTTATTTTTAAGTGTTAGTATGTTTATTTGTTTTAAATACACAAAAAATGCTTTTGAAAAAACACTTTTAACTAACACATCTCTGTACAAATTAATGTTGGTGAGCAGTGCTTGATCTCTTGGTGTAGGTGTATAATAAGTAGCACCGTCCTCAAGAGTTAATCACTTCGATCCATATATATATATATATATATATATATATATATATACATACATACATATATACACACATACATCTTGTTTACGTCATGACCGCTACTGATCATTAAGCAATACATGCATGAATAATATTGATATATACCACGATTAAAAGCTTCTGTACGTGCAAGTTGCTCAGGATCTCGAGCTGATTTTGATTCATTGTTCTAGCTTACCATTGAACTACTCCATCTTATATAATATTTCAGAATCCATCTCGTAATTAGGGGAGGAAGAGATTTTAGGTCTTATGTTTTATCTTTTTAAGGCTACATGTAAATTTATTAATTGTCACTAATTTCTTAATCATTAAATTTAACGAGATCGACAAAATGAGAGAATAAATCCTTGGGGCAAAGTATATTGCATTTTCCATATAATAAATATTTTGAAGAATATATATCTCGCGTACGTAGGAAGTAATTAGTCCAAAGGGGTGGCAGTCTAGCTAGTTCTTCAATTAATCCCTCGTGATCATCTTAATTAGCCTGATTGTGGAAACTTATACGCGCCACTGGCCGCCCGGATTGTTCAACGTTAATTTCTTATTGAATCAAGCCAATCCCCGGCTGATCCCTTCTGCCCGCCCCGGCCCTTCTCTCTCAAAATAATAAATTAAACAAACTCATAATTGAACCGACAACTGAAAGACATGAGTCACAAATTAATTAATTCCTATGCTTAATTAGATCATTAATTCGATCGATAACGAAATTAAATTATTGCTATTATAACTAATAGTAAGTCAGACCTAAACGCCAGTCATCATGAGCTTGATTGAAGAAGATCATAGGACGTCATCACTCTGGGAATTTATCGGCCATGATAATGACATTAGAGTATTCCCTTTAGAAAAGGAAATAATACAATTATATATATAAACCAGCTTTTCACCCATCATTAATGCCGTAGCTACGAGGACGAGGAGGCCGAGGAGTGACGGTTTGAGACCTTGGAATCTGTAGATCGAGAAGCATGCAAATGGTCATCTCATGATGCGCGCCTTGAATACTATAAATTACGTACCAATCCTGCAATCCTATTATTTGAGATTTTTGATCCAATATGCCAGCAGTACTCATGTCCTGATCATATATATGTAGATCGATCACGTAATGAATTTAGATGAAAATTCTATCAATATTTTTAGGGCGGGCCACCATATTAACAATCCTGAATGCATGCGTACTCTTTCCTGATCATGATTGAAATTAATGAAGTTGATCAGGTCTTCCAAGGAAGAAAGGCATGATTATTATAATATTGTAGTATATATCTAGAGTCCTAGACCATATATATAATTAAAATATATATATCATTAATTTATTAAGACATTGTATCAGCTTAAATCTATTAATTCATCTCATTAATAGACGTCAAATCAACCCGTCACCATATAATAAGGAAAATATAATTAATTAATTGACTAATTCGCGTATATAACATATGAAAGGCATCTATGACCTCAAATGATCTGTCTCGGATCGAGTTGCATGTGTCATTATCGATATCGGCCCTTTATTTCCGGCACTGGATTAGTACTGACGTTGCATTATATCATGAACGTATAAGTACATGATTAATATCAGTCTACGGGAAGACCAAATGATCCTTTCACATGTGGGAGTACTAGTACTTAATTAATTATTGTCATATATATTAATTATATATTGACAGAGTACTATTGGAGCTAATTCTAATTAATTTTAAGAGTGTACAATATGATAAGCAAACGACAAAGCGGGTCACCGGGCCTGCATGATTAATGGCATGCAGTAGTAGTAGTAATACTTTATCAAATTAATTGGAATCTTTTAGCATACCCCTAGGCTAGCTAGCAGCTAGGTCATTCATGCGTGAAATAACATGCATTATATACCCACTTTTCCTGCATTAATATACGTGTACTCAAATTAAGTTCCGGACTTTAACTTTGACTTGGGTTATATAGATGTGAATTAATAGACCTAGATCAATTAATTATAAGGCGCAGGATGTTAATCTGTGTTAAAGTGGTTGTTAAAGAACTAATTAAATCCATATTGATCATGTCAACCACCTAGCTAGCTTTATATATAAGGTAATTAGCTAGGCTGTTATTGAGCTAATTAATTAGCTAGCTAGGTGTTGTAATTTGAGCTAATTAATTAATTAAAATAATATTCTCCATTCTAGGGTACTTATTATAATCATGATTAATTAAACAACTTAATTCATATAATTTTCTTCTTCGTTAGATATTAGACTAGTAGTTGCCTAATAAAAAGGATACTTCAATGAACATTACTTATCTTACCAACCAACGAAGTCCAAAGTCATATTGATCAATTACAAATTAATTAATCATAATATAAAATATATCAAAACCAGTAAAAAATATATATATAAAGTATGAGCAGAAGATTTTAATTTGTTGACAAACTGGGAATATATATATATATATATATAATATATATTAAAGATCAAAAAATTAAGGTAGCTAGACTCTTTCAAAGAATTATTTTGTGTGCTCAATCGATCACTATCAAACAATTTAATTATATTCCCTGCTGAATTAAAGAAATCATCAGCGAATACAATCAACTGCTTTGAAAGAGTCAATTAGCTGTTTTAGAACATGGCTATCTATTAATTTTCTCCATCTTCTTTTTCTAATTATCAACTGCTTTGGTTGATTTTTAGTTACAAGCTGGGGTTTCCGCATGCAAGAGTACTGGAGGAAGGATCTCAAACTCATGATGTTGAGTGCTAGCTGGCTATATACGTACCAGATAATATGAGTATATATAGTACTGGGCCTGGCTTACTTCATTTTCCTCAAACGCACTAAGGCCCATTTGGCGTCATTACTTCTCTTTACGCCGAGGCAAATGAGAGGAGAAAGCAGGCCCGAGGTGCCGCCGAATAGCTAGCTAGCTAGTTGGTACTGCAATATGCATGGGTGGGTCATAAAAGCATTTGTAGATATTACAGACATATATATATTGGAAGAACATTAATTTTCTAACTAGATCGTGACTCGATTAATACTATAACTATCGTGCATTCTCGTTTTACACGGAATAAATTAGAACATAAAAGGGTACGTACATGAAAGGCCGGTTTCATAACCATTAATGCACTACGTCTTATATCTACCATATTCTCAATATTTTTAATTGCTTCGAATTTGATTTAATTTGCATGAAAGGAAATTGCTAATTATAATTAATAGTAGTCTTCGTAGTCAGTTGACGTACATGCATGCATCGCCAAAGGCTCCAATATTTAGGAGGATATATATAAGAAAATTTACATAAACGTAAACTTTATTTTTTTTAATTTCTAGCTAGTACTGATCAACCCGTAAGATCATGATCTGCATAAATTAATACATCGTGCGGCATAGATAAGGCAATTAATTGTTGGAACACATACAACTTAATTAGTGGATAATTAAAGAGATTAATTATGTGTATCTTGAGCACGATGACTACTTTCGATGTTTTTCATATTATTTTAATGTATGTCATGCTTATAAACTGGATCAACATAATCCCACAATCAATATGGAGGAGAAAATTCAGATATCTTTTGCTGGGAAAAGCTTCTCGAAGATCATGTGGTTGCTGCTCATGATTACGTACATAATAAGCAATATCTGATTGATTGTAATGTAATGATGGCCAGGTGGGGCTGGAAAATCATCAGTGCTAGATCTAGTAAATGAATGACGTTGTATTTTTGTATATTGTTTTACAATGAGGCTTTGGCCTCTCTTATATGCATAATTATGACAAAAAGAAATATTCTAAATAATTGAATACTACATTTAGATAGCAAATAGGCATCCACTCTAAGTGCTACAAAAAATGATTAGTGGGTGCAAATTCGAGATTCTACTTTTGAGTGCTGGTTGATGGTATCTGCTGCAGTACCTTTTGCATTGTGTGCGTGAGCTATAATACCTTCTACATTGTGTGCATGAGCTTTATCATTGTGAGTTGCAGACATTGCATGTAATGCATGAGCAGACATTGCTCTAACAGATCCCCTCAAGTCAAGCGGGAGATGTCTCAGGCGTAGACTTGAACAAAGGTGATGAAAACGTGCAAATGAGGTGGCTTTGTAAGCACATTGGCTAACTGATATTTTCCTCGAGATGAAGGACACAATGGGAGATTTGTTCACGAATCGATTCCTGACAAAGTGGAAATCAATTTCCACATGTTTAGATCTATCAAAAAATATTGGATGTGATGAGAGGCACCTTGCCCCTAAGTTATCACAATAGAGAACGAGAGCAATGCTCAGATTTAAGCCAAGGTCTCAACATAAGTGTCGCAGCCAAATAATCTCGACAGTAGCATTTGCAATGGCTTTAAACTCAGCCTTGGTGGATGATCGTACTATCATTGGCTACTTCTTGGAGGACCAAGAAATGAGATTTGATCCTTAATAAATAAGATAAGCACTAGTGAAGCATCTGTCATCAATACACCTAGCCCAATTAGCATATATGAATGCACTTAAGTTCATAGTTGTCAATTTAGAGAAAAACAAACCAAGTTGAGATGTATGCTTCAGATATTTCAAAATTCTTTTACAAGTTTCTAGTGCGTTAACTCTTGGTGCAAGCATAGACTAATATATTTTGCTTATAACAAAGGCAAGATCGGGCCTAGTGAACGAGAAATACTTTAAAGAGTCTACAGTGCTCCTATAAAGAGATGGGTCCTCAAAAAAAATCTCCTCATGCATAATCAATTTTTTAGATGTTTCCATGGGGATCTTCATTGGTTTTGCCGACTCCATATTGATTCTTTTAAGCAAATCTGCAACATACTTTGCTTAAGTAAGCATTAAACCATCACGTGTAAGAAGCTTCGATCCCTAAAAAGAAATTGATTATGTTGAGATGAGACTCAAGTTGTAAGGCTTTGTAAGAGATTAATGATAAGTTTCATGTTAGATTTGTGATGAGTAAATCATCAATATACACAAGCACATAAATTGTCATAGGGCCACAAATTCAAATGAATAAAGAGGAGTCAACAGAAGAGATAATAAAACCAAGATCAACTAATTTTTGATTGAGTCGAGAGTACCAGGCTCGTGGAGACTATTTCAAGCCATAGATGGCTTTCTTAAGTTTGCATACATGGTTTGAAAACTAAGGGTGAGTAAAGCCAGGAGGTTGAGCCATGAAGATAGTTTTAGATAGTTGTTCATGAAGGAATGCATTTTGTTAGTCATATTGAGAAGAGGCCGCCCATGAGACACATCAACAACCAGAACTAAGTGGAAAGTTGTGGCTTTGACAACCAGATTATTGTAAAGATCTCTTGGCAACTAGTCAGGCTTTCTGACATTCAATTGTGCCATCAACAAATTTTTTTGTGCTAAAAATCCATTTGCATGAAATTGTGTAGGTAACTTGAGTGGCTGGAACCAGAAACCATGTGGAATTGGCAATGTGGGCATTGAATTCTTGTGACATTGTAGCTCTCCATGCAGGATACTTGTGAGCATTGAAAAAACAAGAGGGATTTTCAAGGATTTCAAAAGTAGTTGTTAAGTGGGCTCGAGGTAGTGGTCAATGGATTGTGTCCTTAGTGAATTGTCTAGAACGAGTTGAACCAGTCTATGAACGTGTCAACATTGGTTGAGCATGTTGCAAAACATGAGGTGAGATTGGTGAAGAAGTCAAGCTAGAGGAAGGAGATGGATACGAAATGGGCCCTAGGATTGATGAAGATGGACTAGGTTGGCCCATGTTAGAGGAAAGAAAAGAGAGAGGAACGTGAGTGGGTTCGATGCTGGTAGTGGCTTAGAAAAGTTAGCAGGCTCATTAAACCTAATATATTTATAGATACAAACATGTTAGGTTGGAATGTGGTAGAAAATGGAACCTTGATGCAATGGGCTTAGGCCCAAGTAGACACATTCCATTGCTCGATAACTAAACTTATGTGGGTTAAAGGAACGTGTAAGGGGCTAATAGGCCAAGCTGAAAAGATGCAAGGACTTTAAGTCTATTTCAATTTTATGAAGCAAATTAAGGGAAGCAAATTGATAAGTCTAACAGTATGCTAAAACGCGTAGGCCAAAATCAAAGAAAAATTGAGGCATAACCTAAATAAGGTCAATCTAGAATCAACTATATGGCGATGCTTTCTCTCAATGACACCGTTTTAAGTGTGAGCATGAGGACAAATTATTCTATGGTGGATTCCTGATGAGGAGAGGAGATCAGAGAAAGACTTGGACTCCATTCCCTAGTCTATTTTTATCTAAAAGTATCTTATCTCACTATTTAAATAGGACCTCAATCTAAATACTAAATAGCTTCTACATGCAAACATATTTCTAATAAATACATCTCATAATATAACTCAATCTCATAACTTAAAAAAATAAATTAGAGAAAAACACTAATTGACTAGAGGATTGGATGTGTATTCAACTCTGTTACACACTTGACAGATTGGACGTGTATCAGTATAAGATGAAGATGAAGGATTAAACGATGTATTTGAATGCCTAGAGGATCAACAGGATCAAATTGGGGCATATCGGACTCCAAGTCCACAATTTCCATTGTTGTGACCACGTCCATTATTATTATCACGTCCACTGATAGAGGAACGAATTGAGAACTTTGCAATAGTTGCATGAAGGGAGAACTAAAAGAGTTGGCTGCATGATGCTGAAACCTTGCTTCATGAGCAAGAAGATATCTAAGGAGTTCCTATGTCAAAATAGGGTCGACTTGGGTGGAAACATAGGAGACAGCATCATAGTCTGGACCAAGTCCAGCTAGAAGATGGGGAATAAATTCAAATGCAAGTAAGAGACAACTCACTACAAGCCATAGTATCTGCCAGATTTTTCGCACGTTGAAAATACACTTGAATGGAATCTACTCCCTTTTTAAGGGATGTTGACTGAAATTATGTTTGAACCACACGAGCTTGAAAAGCATAAGCATATGAATTCTCAAGAGAGGTCCAAACATCTCGTGTAGAGAGGCAGCCTACTACCTAAGCTATAATAAACTCAGATAGATAGGAGATTAATGCAAACATGACCATTTGGTCATGCTACACCCAGAAATCATATTTTAGATTAGGGGAGTCATCGAACAATTTGGGTAAGGGAGCTGGATGAGAGTCATTGTCGATTTTGAAGAATCTTAGGCCTTTTAGGTAAGGGACAATTTGAACCTTCCATAGAATGTAGATTTTTGAAGTGAGCTTAATAGAAGTGATATGGGACAGATTTGGTAGAGAGGAAGAAAAAGAAGAAGAAGAAAGGGGGTGGGAAAGAATTGCTGATAGTGGACAGCTAGTTGTAGTATCGCTCTAATACCATGCCAGATTAAATGAATGTTGTATTTTTGTAAATTGCTTTACAATAAGTGTTGGCCTATCTTATATACATAATTCTAACAAAAGGAAATATTTTAAATAATCGAATACTACAGCTAACAAATGGGCATGCACTATACGTTCTACAAAGGATAATTTGTTGCAAGTAGCTTAGTGGGTGCAAATATTCGCGAGTCTTCTTTTGAGTGTAGGTTGGTAGAATCTTTTATAGTACCTTATGCATTGTGTGCGTGAGCTATAATACCTTCTGCATTATGTGCATGAGCTTTATCACTGTGAATTGCAAGCGTTGCATGTAATGCATGGGCAAGCATTGCTTTAACAATCACATATATACTTTTAAGTCTTACAAGAAAATCGAGCATTTGTGAGAGATTATTTACGAAGATAATGATTATTTATGATGAGAAAAAACTTATTTTGATGGATAAAAAAATAATTTAATCACAAATATTAATCACAAATAAGCAATTTTTCTTATCTTGTATACGTATGTATGTTGATGGTGGAGGTACATGATCCCTCTAATGCTCCCTTCTACAATCACATACGTATAGATGTGGTAAAGAAATTACTACAGTTAAAAAGAGAATGATAAAATGATAAATCATATGTACAATGCCCCAGGTTCAATCATTAGGCCAATTAGGTCATTGCTTAAGGCTCCACCTTGTGCAAGGCCTCTAAAATTAAAAATAAAAATAATTTTTTAATAATTTTTTTAAAGATATATAAAAAGATATTTCATTAAGTGTTTTTTTATATTTTATAATGTATTGCAATGGTCTAGATTTTTATAATTTTCTTGTTTTTATCTTTTCTTTTTAACTAGGTTTAAACTTGTGTACACCCCTTGTGTACTTAGATTGTCTATTCTCATTCATAAAAAGATTTACTTACAAAAAAAATGTGGAAGGCCTCGTAATACTAAAATTTAATATTTAATTCAATGAATAATTTATATTTTTAAATAAATTTGTCTATGATCTTCCTAAATTGAGGAATAATATTTACAATGAGGCCTCATTTTAAATTGTCGTATTAAATATAAAGTCAAGATTTGTTATTCAAATATTTTAAATAAAGCCTAATTTTTTGAAAATTTTAAAAAATATTCAATATAATAATTTATATTTTATTATATTATAATTAAAATTTACTTACTAAATTTTGCATTAAGCCTCAATTTGTATTGAGTCGTCCCTGCAATTCCTCCCCCCCCCCCCCCACCCCCACCCCCACCCCCAACATTTTTTAAATTGCTAAATAGCCCTCCATTTTTTTAAAATTTGACATAATTCTTAAATTTTATTCATAATTTCATATATATATATATATAGAAATTCCCCCCCCCCCCCCAAAAAAAAAAGTTTATAATTTCCTTATTCCTCATACGTTTTCTAAAATCTTATAAAATTTCAATATACATAAAAATGTCTTTTCTAATTTTTTTTTCTATAACCCTTAGATTTTATATAATTTTCTTATATTATCTATTTTCTAGAATGTGGCTACACTAAAATTAAATTAAACAATAATTTATTAATATTTACCCCAATTTTATATTATACATTATTGAGTTTCTTAATATAAAATCTAAAATGAAAATACTAGAAAAACTATTTAAGATTGATCATGATTTATATGAAAAATAGTGTATGTGATTTATCCTTTAAACTTCATTAAGGAAGAAAAATTTTATTTAAGGTCTCATATTTGTTGTATTTTATGCTTAATGTGACATTAAAATAGATAGAATTTACATTAAATTTGATCAACTAACTTAAATATTAAAATAAAAAATGACATTTTAAAAGATCATTTGATAATTTTAAAGAAGAAAATAATTCCTAAATATTTTATATTTACAAAAATAATAATGAATGAACATTACTCTTTGAAATAAATATTAAGTTACATTTTCACGTTATTTAATATATTATCAAAATTTAATTTTATATATGCTTTATAATTTTATAATAATTTATATATTTTATATAAAAATCGTGTAATAGAAAAATGGACTCCCTAAAAAAAATTGTTGATTTCGCCACCGCATGTGTAGTGTAAGAAGGCTAGCTTGTGCATGCATAGATTTCTTATGATTTTATATTCCAAGACCCTAGTGGGCATTTGGACCGATTTATCTCGCCCAACCTTGTCACTGTCTGCTGCCACTTCCACTTTACACATACAGTCTTACAGGGTACTGGTGGTAAGACCTTTTTTTATTGAAAAGTGAACGCTGATAAAAACCAGCTACATGCTTGCAGATCTACCTTTATATAAGAGGGTACTAGTTAATTATATCTTATATATATATATATATAGAAAAATACTTATTTGTTACATTTTTATTAGTCACTAATAATATATTTTAATCGCTAATAATTTATTTTAGTCGTTAATAATCTTTTTTATCGCTAATATTAAATTACTATTATCCATTTTTCTTGTAGTGACATATGTATGTATATATATCCCTCCATATCTTTTGTTTTTTCGGTGTATAGTGCCTATGATTGTCGAAGATTAATGTGTTTAAAAATTAATCTCTACAGACTAATTGCTTGCTTCGCTGTTCAACTTCTTAGTTCGGAAATAATTTTAATCAGGATCGTTTCTGTTAAAGTTGCACTTTGTTGTAACAATATTCTTTGTATAATATAAAATAATATAATATATATTATGGATCAGCATATAATCTCTGGATATATACGTGGTACATTCCCAAACCCTGAAAGAATCTCGCACTTACAAATTAAAATACTCTTTTATATATGTTTCCTCCGATTGATACTAATTCCCGCATCTAGCTAGAAATCTGGATCCTTAGTTATTTCAAAGATTAGATTCTTATTCATCATGATCGTCAACTTAACATCATATACCAAATCTGCATAAAGAATGAAATACTAAAGTTATAAGCTCTTGCAACTTAATCATGATGATGAACACGTGTGTACATGAAGAAACTAAAGTCAATCAGAGTCGATAATATTGTAAATAGATCAGGCGCACTCAAGGTTGATTCCTCGATCGGCACTTAACTTGTTCATGATCAGCATCCAACGGGACCAAGCTGCCTGAGTCCTAGTCATAAATCAGTCCTCTCGATCATTATCTCTCTCCATCGATCCATGCATGATGGTCATGATCAGGTAAATTGGGCTAATTAGATCAATCATATATATATATATATATATATATATATACACAGAATAGACAACACTCAAATGGAGAACAAGTGGCCGGAAAACCAAAGTAGTGCTCCAGCTTATAAAGATATCAGATCTAAAGATGAATATGACCATTGATCCACGAGCGCCCTTTCCTTTTGTGGCCTTTTTTGAACCAGTGACTTTTGGGTTTTTTTTATTTTTTTTTAAAAAAAAAAGGAAGAACTAAGATCATAGTCTAAAAGACCAAGAGAAGAAAATGAAATCCGGCCATTTTTTCAGAACCAATATGCATGGCAGCCGGGCAAGTAAGTACACGACATCATTAGCTCATATCATACATGCATTCAAAATCAAATTCGGCCAGCCACGCGGTACACGGCCCATGTTCTTTCGTGTCAAAAGGTATATCTGCATGGAAAGGGAATTTTAGGCCATTCGTATCTTCTTATAACATGAATAATAGAGAATGGGACAATCGATCCCCCAAAAAAAGGGGGAATCGAAGAGCATTATAAGCATCCGGTTCTAGTTCAATATTCAATCTCTTTTTCAAAATTTGCATAAAAGTCTCACGTTTTCTATTCTATTCACCTCTTAAAAAATACTTTCATTTTATTGCAAGTGTTTCTTTTTCATTCTCTCTTTTTCCAAAGGCCAAAATAATACCAAAATGAGCCTGGAAGGGATTTAAATATAAAGCATGAAATGGCTCTCTTGATTTGAATAGGCAAGCATCAATTTGCCCTTGCATTCTCATCACGCACTATGAAATTAATCCACCACCATGCCAGCCCTATCTCTTCCTTGATTGGCCATTACAAAAGCCCACCAATCTGCTCCTCCTTTAGAGAACAATCTCCTCACGAAACCCATGCACTCAAACATAATTAATCTTTTGCTAATGATAACCCAACTAATTCTCACCTTTCACCAATATTAATATAAAATACATATATCTGGAGCAAACCCACCAAGCCATTCTGCCATTAAGCAATAATGTCTGCAATCCTGAAATTGGAAGAGACAGTACCAAGTGAGAAAACCTTTCAGCCACCTTCAGTTCAAAAATGGCCAGCCAACTTTGCAGGGATTATGCTGGAGCTAAAATTGCAGAGGAAAATTGCCCTTCCCTTGGTAGTAATGAATTTATCATGTTTTGCAAAACTAACGATCACAACAGCATTTTTAGGCAGGCTTGGGGAGCTCAAACTAGCAGGTGGAGCACTGGGGTTTACATTCGCCAATGTCACAGGTTTCTCTGTCTTGAACGGGCTCTGTGCCGCCATGGAACCCATATGTGGTCAAGCTTATGGAGCCAAAAACTTTAAACTCCTTCACAAGATCCTTCTCATGGCTATCTTCTTGTTACTACTAGCAACACTACCTATAGCGTTTTTGTGGCTCAACGTTGATAAGCTTCTCATTTATTTTGGCCAACAAAAAGACATTTCAATTGTGGCAAAGACTTATCTGTTCTATCTCCTCCCTGACTTGGTTATAACTTCATTTCTCTGTCCGCTCAAAGCCTACTTGAGTTCACAGGGCATAACGGTTCCTATAATGTTTAGCTCGGTTATGGCGTTATGTTTTCACGTACCCATCAACATATTACTTGCAAAAGCCAAGGGTTTTGAAGGAGTTTCGATGGCAGTTTGGATCACTGATCTCATGGTGGTGATTCCACTTGCTTTGTATGTGTTTATGATGGAAAATAGAAAAGAGAGAAGGTGGAGGGAAGGAGGGTGGTGGGATCAAGGCATTAATGACTGGCTCAGGTTGCTCAAGCTCTGCGGGCCATGCTGCCTCACTACCTGCCTTGAATGGTGGTGTTATGAGATTCTAGTCTTGCTCACTGGACGGTTAGAAAATGCCAAGCAGGCAGTTGGAGTGTTAGTTATCGTGCTGAACTTCGACTATTTGCTATACTCTCTGATGCTATCACTAGCCACCTCTGTATCCACCCGTGTGTCGAATGAGCTTGGTGCAAACCAAGCCGCTATTGCTTACCAGTCAGCCTATGTGTCTCTGGCAGTGAGCATCGTCTTGGGTTGCATAGGCGGCTTGGTGATGGTTGCTGCAAGGGGAATCTGGGGGCCTCTGTTTAGCCATGATAAGGGGATTATAAGAGGTGTAAAGAAGTCCATGTTGCTTATGGCTTTGGCAGAAGTTGTGAATTTCCCATTAGCAGTATGTGGCGGAATTGTCCGTGGAACAGCTAGGCCATGTTTGGGAATGTATGCCAATCTTGGTGGATTCTACCTTCTTGCCCTGCCTTTAGGTGTGGCTTTAGCTTTCAAGGCCGCCCTTGGACTTGGTGGGTTGTTGATAGGGTTCTTGGTCGGGATGCTAACCTGTTTGGTCTTGCTGTTTATCTTTGTTACAAGGATTGACTGGGACAAAGAAGCAGGCAAGGCACAAACAATTGCATGTGACAGGGACATTGTTAAGGTAGATGGAAATCACAGAAGCATGGAAACAGCAAGTAATGCTTAAAAGGATGAGAACAACGTAAAAAGTATTTGTATTATGATTATGAACGTCTCTTACCATCAGACATGCTGGAAAGTACCGGTTGAAAATGTTCAAGGTAAAAAATTACAAGTTCCATATATATATATATATATATACATATATTTTCTGATTGGCACGAGTGTCCAGAATAACGTCCCAACCACAACCAAAAACTTTGATTATCATAACGCTAATCTAGCTAGCAAAGATGAGCACCACAACATGCTCTAAGCAACTTGTCACCTTACTCCTTGGCTTGCAATTTAGGGCATTGGAAACAATCATTCAATTAAATCGAATCCATAAGGGGGACAACTTACATAGGCATGCTCAACAGGGAAGCAATCTGTGAAGTCGTAACCTAATGTATATGTATCCATGAAAGAATTTGCAACTTCAAAGGACATGCGGTATCACTAACCCACCATTGAAAAAACAGAATTACATTAATAGCAACAACATGCGGGTCAAATGCGTATCAATCATCATCAGGTCCAGGTTCAGAACTTAAAGACTTTAGTTCTTTGGCTTTCTCATCATTAAACCCAAGGGTAGCCATGATCTTATGACCTGGCGATTCAACTTCAGACCATATGCCAAGAAGCAGATGAGATGTCGTAACTTCCCCACCACCACCTGCATATCATGATTAATCAAGCAGCAAGTTTTGAGAACTATGATTTGGGAAAATAAGAATCATCAAGTGATACAGCACTTGAACAAGGAATTCCAGAAAATATGAGGCACGGCAAAGCTGTCTGCAATACAAAGAACTATAATGTCTACTAGTTAGGGGCGTAATAATTTTTTCTATTGGCACCGCTTGTCTAGAACAGAATCCCGACTAATCCTGAAAGGGCACGGACCTCATGCAAGATGTTATAATTATTATATATCAGTATGAACTATTGTTGTAGAAACACAAACGACAGAAAAACTTGGAAGTCTTAGTTAAAAGACCTCTTAATGACACTCTTGGTAATGAAATTCCAGTCTCTACATTGTCCATTACACGTAAAACGTTATTATTCTCAATTTCTTATCAAGTTCAATGGAGTCATTTGGAACAAAGATGCATACTCGTGTCTCATCTCTTTTCTCAATACATATATACATACATATGTATGAATGTATGTATATTTACATCCATCATTTCATGGAAACAACTATGATGTCAAATTAATAAAACTAAGATTCATAGAGAATATATCTAAAATGATACTGAAATCAGAAATAGTCCTAAACTAGAAGTCTCCCATGATTGATACTTCATATGGCAAGCTAGCTTGAAACATAAAAACCAAATAAACTCCAATGACATGAATATGATAGTAATGACATTAGTAGTTAATGACCCCAAAATGATATAAAGCTTTTCCAACCTACAGTGTTGTCAAAGGCAACAAAAGCCTCAAGGTGCCAAGTCCTAGTGTCGCCCTAACACCTTGAATAAAAGATTTTTTATGTTCTTAATTACAGTTTATAGAAATTATAAAACTAACTAAAAGAACACTCAATCAGCAGGAACTTACCAGATTTTAGCTTCTGGTCAAATGCCCAGTCAAGGGCCCTTAGAGCTGCTTCAGTTAGCGGAGGATGCTCTGGACTGAAAAGATACATGTCAGATTTCCCAAGTAACTTGATTGTTTCTTCACGAACCTTGGTAAGTGTAATTCCATTAGCCCGCAAAAACTTTGAAGCCAAACTAGTTCCTGTTAGTGCAAAGAAAAGGGTTCAATGAAGTGCAGCTGTGCCATCAATGAAAGAGGTGTGGATCCCGTAGTAAAACAGCAGGAAAGAAAGATAAGTGAAAAGGCCCAAGATGAATTGAAAATGTAAGGCAGGAGAAAAGCCTTTTTTTCTCTTGAGTAATGACAGACAACCCTTTTTAACAAAAGTGCCCTTAATTTAAAGGGCAATTCTATGGGGCCCTGGGGTTGGAGTCCCTTTGTGCCCCCATGGAGGTTTTTCAATAGAAAAAAAAAATTATAAGTCACATATATTTTATCTCTATACATTTTTTTTTTTTGAAAAAAAAATAAATGCAAAAAAGTATAAAAAAAATTTACACTACGGAGATGCCAAGGGGCCCCAACACCAAGGCCCCATAGATTTTCTCTAATTTAAAACAGAGTTGCAAAAAGAATTGTAAAATGGTTCTATATGCATAATTTTCATTTTCTTTCTCCTGTGTCAGTGTAAGACATCCCATTTCAACATGGGGGAAGATAGCAGTTGGCTAAATGGGCAGGTCTCAGACCTGCTTTGTATCAACAAGCGCTCCCACATTATGATAAGGGAAATGCTACCATGCCGCCTCACTTTCCCCCCCCCCCCCCCCCCCCATTTTGACCGCTCATGTTTTTTTGCTTAATGTTTAAGGAAATGTACATTAATATTTTTTTTTTTTTTTAAACATGCTTAAAATTAAAAACATAAAAATGGGCAAATTGCATAGGGGGCGCACCAAGTGAGCAATTTGAGGAGGCAGAGTAGCACTACTCTCATGATAAAGCCCAAGGACTGGAGCTCTACTCCCGTAGGAAAGGACTAGAGGGCAAGGTACTAATAACCTTTAGAAAAACATGCATTCGATTGTGACTCGAAAGGCTCTAGTTCAACTAAATTATGATAGGTCATACGCCATAACATTCCAATTTCTCACACCTCAATAGTCTCAGGACAACATCATGATATAATGGGCAAAATCATCTCAGAATCATCAAGTGCTCTAACTCAATTCATCACAAGATTTACGAAGCCTTCAAGTTTCCAGTTTGACTACAAATTTCTTTATCTACCAAAATTTCGGAATCTCTGGAAGCATCATTTTATAGTTTATGCTATTAGCATTAGAGATAGACAAAAAAACAAAAACCACTAAAGCCGTTTGGATTAGGAGTTAAAAGATGAGATGAATTATATAAGTTTTGAAAGTTGAATAAAATATTATTATTATTATTATTATGAGATTTAAAAAAATTAAATGAAAATTTGAAAATAATTTATTGATTTGAAAAAAACTAAATAAAATTTATATTTTTTTTATAAGAATTTAAAAATATATAATAAATTTGAGATGAAATTAAAAACACTGACTCATCTTTGAATCCAATGAGGACTAAGATGAATGGAGCTCCGTACCCTCGATGAGAATCCCCATGAGAAGGGCTTCGGTTCCTGTAGTTGGGTACTTGAGCTTCCTTGCTTCCAACTCCCCCATAGCAAATGACTTGATTGCCCTCCTAGACCATCTGTTCAATTCACCCACTCAAATGATCAATCCCCATCAAGCCACCAACGAAAAAAAAGCTGGAAAAAAAAACCCCCCAAATCTAAAATCCAAAGAAAATTTTAACTAAACTCACTTGGGAACTTTTTCAGTCGAGGAAAGTCTCTCTGGGTTTCTGCAAAATCAGAAGAATCTGAAACAACAATTTGGGTCATCCAAAACCCGCAAAATTTTTCCGAAGAGTGGAGCTTCACAGTTTTGAGATTAAGACTTACGCAGTGGGGAGGCTGAACGATACCGTGGCAGAGACGGGTCGGCGTTTTAGTATGGAGGGTCTGATATTGGAGGACTGAAGCGAGAGAGTGTTGGTGCCGAGCCATGGGTGAGGCAGCCCGAGTTGGCTGAGCCTGAGGGCCCGAACCAGACGCGAAGGATGAAGGTCGAATCGTCTTCTGCTATCGGAGTCTGAGAATTGAGCTGTCGTTACTGGGAACTTCGAGATGGTGCGAGCGGCCATTTTGACAAGAATACTGCGAGATGGTGCGAGCAGCACCGAATCGTAGATAGAGTAGAGAATTGGGTCGCATGGAAAACGACGACGTGTTAGCGGATCTCGTGACTCGTCCAGCAATATTTGGACTTGGTCACACAGTTTGGGCTGAGTGGGCTCGAAGCAAATCTGCATGGGACGGTTTGGAGGGCTAGATAAAAGGAGTACCAACAATCTGACACGCATGGGCCTAGGCCTGGGCCTAGGATTGCTTTGAACAAGAAGAGAATTATGAATAAATATAAATTATCCTGATCAAATATACAAGTAATGCCTGCATAATTTCAGGACGTTAAGTCATTTAAAAAAAAAAACAATTTTTTAAGTTGATTCTACTTTTTTGAGTTTGCCAAGTCTTTTTTTTACATGAGATTTTGTACATTTCATGGTACATTTTTTTACAATGAGATTGTACATTCGTATTATCTGTTTTGTTTTTAGGACAAAGTTCTATGCAGACATCCTCCGAGAACCTAAAAACTAGGCAAATAATGATACTTCATTTATTTCAGATACGGACACTCAAGATGGCGAAGGAAATAATACGTCCCTAATATTAGAATTTAGAGTCATTCACAGAGTCGTAGCTGATCCCTAGGTACTCCCCCCCCCCTTCTTTGGCATTTCTTCAATGTAACAACAATTCTATGGATCATGAAAATGGCCGATTAAAGTAGATCATAGACTTAGTTTGGATTGATAGCTTTTTAACTCTCATATTAAATAATTTAATTTTTTTAACTTAAAAATAAAAATAATATTAAATTTTTTATATGTTAATATTATTTTATTTTATTTTTATCTTATCTTTTAACTTAATTCAATTCATCTCGATTCAACTCAATATCTCAATATCCATATTCAAACCTCAACTAAATATAAAACCCAGGACCTCAGATTTACACCATGAAGTTAAGTACTGGTTAACCCAACTGGGTCTTCATCCATGCCTGCCAACATCCAGACAATTAGTCAGGGACGAACTTTACTGCAAGATCACGTGGTATCATGTGAACTTTACTGCGGGAAATTTTGACATCTATAGTCGAAGGCAGATCGAGTACAGCAAATAGAAGAAATTCTTCACAAAATGGTACTGATCTTTTGCTTACCCCACTGCACATGATAACCATCAACCGACCGGCTGTGGAAGATCACCCCCTCCGCAACATGTTGCAGCAGATTGAGGAAGGGCTTAACACACAGAATAATGAGATGTCTGAATGGTCAAATTAGATCTTTGACATCTTTAAGACTTTAATGCATCGATCCCAGTGGTGAAAGTCATCAGGAAGATAGATATGTTAAAGTAGATCATCCGGGAGACTTCGAAAATCTATGCATCATCATGTCAATGTGCAGCAGCGCCAAGCAAAACTCCAGTCTCGTACATGGCGTGGGTCCCCCAAATACAAGGTTCGCATGTGCCCTTGTGCAGTAAGCGAGGCTCATGATAATGATCATCTCCTCTTTTTGACTTTTTTTTCAAGATATTTCTTTTTTTTTTATCTTTTTTTTTTTTTTTTTTTTTTTTGGAGTTCGTAATTTTTTGATCTAATTTTGACCAGATTGCAGTAAATTTGTAAATCGTTTTCTGAATGATTTCAGCCATTACGTAAAAACATGGTCTGGGTGGCGAAAGTCGGTGAAAAGGAAAATCTGAGTCTAGATTTTATTGGTTTAGAAAAAAGAGTAGCTTTTAATAATTGCAAAAATTAGTTGTATCCGTCTACCGTCTACCGTCTACCTGGCATGCAGCATGCAGGTATTTGGGAGTTTGACAAAAAGATCAAAAAAAAAAAAAAAAAACACAGCATCATTTGGGTCACAGATTCCAATTGTGTCAATGTCTCATTAAGTATTCAATTACTCTTTCATGCTAATTAGTTGACTTAGAGAGGAGATTAACATATAAATAATATGAAAGAGTAGGCCGCCTAAAAAGTAAAAAGCAGCTAGCTAATTAGAAATTTAGAAGGGTACTTGTCATTGTCATTGTGTTGTTAAAAAGGTTTAATTCTTTTAATTATAAGTTGACAAATCACTTTTATGTTTGGTCAGTGTCGGCAGATCAGTATCTGATCATCTAAATTCTTAAGAATTAGTCGCGTGTTAGCTAGCTAGCAATCCATCATCCAGAAAACGGAGAAATTAATGTTCTTGGAATGAAACAAGAATACTGGTCATTGACATGTCTCAGCTCAAAAACTATGATAACTTCTCCTATCATCAATATATTGAGAATCTATTTATATATATATATATATAATTAGTGCTCAACCTTTCCGAGCTAGCTCGCTCCTTTTCTGGTTCATTTTTTCTTCGCTTATTATTATTATTATTATTTATCACAAATATAAAGAAGATGGATGGAGAACTAACCACATGAGCCATTTGATCATCTCCATACCTATAAGATGAGAGCATTAATATATAAAGGTTATACCTGGCTGAATTTATATTGTTTTCATCGAGCGAACATAATTAGGGGAAATTAAATCAATATACAGTAAATAAACCTTATAATTTGCTAATTGCAAATTATTTTGCTACTCTTATAATTATTGCGTTGGAATTATTTCACATCGATTAGAGATTAGGTGAGCGATTACTTTATAAGTATGAGAAAAAATTTAGTTTACTTTTGAATTAGTTTTTGAGATTGAAAGAGGTCTAAAACTACTCAACACTAATATTAGAGTCAAGTTAATTTATCAATATTCTCTAACTTAATAATTTATTTGAAGAACGAATTATTGTTGCTCTGACCCAATACTCGATGTGAGGAGAAGATTATTGGAATTATTTAGCTATATTGATCGTGGAAGAGATTAGTAGTTAATTTATAAGTGTGAGAAAAACTTTTTTTCTTTAATTATTAATTTATGAAGTTGGAAAAGACTTAGAGATTATCGAACACGTTAACCAGTAGTAGTACTAAAGCAATTTCAATAACAAATAGATCAAGACTTTTACGGGAGAAAAAAAAAAAGTAACCTGCAGGCGCTGTGAAATATATATATATATATATATATATACACGGTTCATCAACAGGTTTTTTATTTTTTTTTTATTTTTTTTTTATTTTTTATTTTTATTCTTTGGTGGGTGTCGGCAAATCCAGGGATGGGTAAATTTAGGAGAAAGGCGATTTGGTGGAATGGGGCAAATCTTTTTTTCTCCAACGTTGGAGCTTGAAGAGTGACCCAGATAGATCTGTGTGTCCTTTCAAAGGGAGCCAAAACGGTCCCCCGAGTGGACACCTCTTACCTGTCAAAAACATGCACCGCCAAAAGCTACTCATCATCATGATCATCACCCATCATCATCATCTTCTTATTAGTCACTTCAATCTAAAATTAATGAACATTTTAATTAGTTTTTTTAGAAGGTGTTCGATCTCCAGCTGGGATGAAAATGCTAGCATCTTTGTGATGGTTATGCGAAACCAAAACCCTAAAAGGTGATGGGAAACTGCTACTAATTCATGTCACCTGCAAACAATATATATTATTATCAGTTGTTACCCTTCAAGAACTTGGAATTATTATCGGGGGCATGATATATCTCTGGTAGATGATCAGCTAGTTCCTACTTCCTCTTCGACTTTAAATTAATAGATCAGGATCATATACTTGTGCCTCACGTACATTATGTCCAACAGGCAAAATGCATCTACATACAATCAATCTTAATCCAGACAGCAAATTTTACCTGCATCGTGTATTAATATCTCAATTGATTAGATTTATGTACGTACGTGATGACATGACGTCTATCCATATCTCAATTCATTAGATTTTTTTCTCCTATTTAAAATTAATCTATTACAAATATCTCTATTAATTAGATTTAGCGCCAATTTATTTTAGAGATAAAATTAAAAATTTTAAATTATCTCAAATTTATTATTATATTTTTTTAATTTTTATATAAAATATAATAAAAAAAGTTCTATTTCTTTAAATTCTAAAATCATTTTTTCAAATCTCCATACAAAATTAATATTAAAAAAATAATTTATAATAATATATTTTTTATTTTTATTTGATTTCATTTCTAAAAACAAATAAATCGTTACATACCTATGTATCACTATCATCAGTACTCATATATGTCATGAATGAAATGCTCAAATTTTTTTCTAAAGATAAACACGTACAATGGGGCACAATGTTTTTATGAGATTATAATTTAATGTAATTATTTGTAATAGATTATTTATAAAGATGATAATTATTTGTAATGAAAGCATATTTATTTTAATAAAAAATATTTTTTTTAAGAAATAACTAACCATTTCAAATTATATGCATAACGCTCAGACTTTTTTCAAATTTAGAGTTTGTTTGATTAGAGGAGTCCGTACCCTTTGAGGTTTCTTCAAATGGACATCATGAAGTTATGAATGAAATTTCCTTTAAAAAAAAGATTATAATTCGTTAAAATAGAAAAAACAATGCACGCAACACAAGTGTTGAGGGCCTCGATCCAATCCGAAATATCAAAGGGGGTCTCGCCTTGCTTTGTTGCGCCTCCAATGACCGATTAAGCTTCCTTTACTTGGTAATAGTTCCCGTACACCAACAATGAAAGAATGGATGTTGTGACGTTAAGGTGATTAAGGGAAATAGATTGAGTTCGTCTTGGCAATGGTTTAAGCAAGTTGAGTGATGTGGTGCACGACAATGGACTTGGATGAGAATAGGCGTCTCTTGCACTTGGTCTAAGGTTGGAAGATAAATGTTTAGGCTAGAGTGAAGTGGGCGAAAATGCTAGAGTTTGGGTGATGATTTTCAGCCAAGGGTATGGGTGGTAAAATATGCTAGGGTTTGGTTGTAATATCAATCCTTTATTGATTGTGGATTGATGGATTTGTGGGATAAGGTGGCCGAATATAGTCTTGATGGATTGAGATTAGATTTTGATTAAGGATTGAGTGGGTCTTTGATTGGGATTAATTGAATTTAATTAAGTCAATTAAGGGTTAGTTAATCCATCAAACAATATATGAAAAGATTTAATGGATGAGGTGGCAAATGAGGTTCCTTTATGACACTTGTGAGTTGGCTGAATATGGCTTCTTATGGTAAGTAGAATATATGTGGCCGGCTATGGGAGATTTGGAGTGGTCGAGTATGGAATATATGGAAAGTAGAAATTCTTGTGGATATGGAAAATTAAGTGGATGGGCGGCTATGGAGTTGGTGGGGGCATGTATGGCCAAGTATATAAAGTATTAGCTAGGGTTGGCCGAATGAGATGTTTGAAAAGATAGAAACTTCAAGAAATTTCAAGGGAAACTCAAGAACATACAAGAAAATACATAAATTTGTGAAGAACTTGAAAATCACTAGAGAACTTCTTGGAGTTTCGGCAATCACACTTCAATGCACTAATCAACAACACTTCAACAATGCAATCACAACTTCACAAATAATGCAACATGCCTCTAATAAGGAATCAATTATCCAAAGAACTTCAAATGACTTCAAGAATAAAAAAAAAAAAACAAGAGAACCGAAACTTAAAAGAAATCTCAAAACTTGATAAATAAAATGATAAATGAATTATACATATTCATGAATTGCAAGTTGCAATTCTCTTCAAGAAGATTCACGAATTGCACTCCAAAAAATTCAAGTACAAAGTACCGAAGATAATCCAATCACAAGAGTGGCCGGCCTATGCTTTCTCAAAGAGTCTCTCAATTGTTTAAAATGTCAAAAGATGTGAAAGTGAAATATAAATGTCTTATTTATAAAGTTTTACAATTTAAAAACCTACAATAGGTCCATAATAAAAATAATTAATTAAAATAAAAGGAAATGAATAAAATAATATATGCAATGAAAGATGATGGGCGCCTAAGTGATGTAATTGTGACATGCATGGCCTAGTGTGCGGCATGGCCTACGGTTGGGTTAGTCTGCATGGCGTTTGGCTGCATGTAGTCCTACATGGCGTCTGGCTGCATGGCATGGCATGGTGTCATGTATTGGTCTGGTGGTGTGCGTTGCATGGTGATGTGCGGGGTTTTCTGATAGTGGGCATAGCAGAGTGCCACGTATGAACCTGATGGTGGGCACAAGATAATTCTGTGTTGCTACGTTGTGTGGTCCAATTAGGTCTTGGGCATTGATGCTGCAAGATGCAGGCTAGAACAGCGCGCTAGATAGTATGCATAGTATACATGCCACTAGCCTAGCTTGCAAGGCACTGACTGGAGTTATGCGTTGGATAGCATGTCATTAGTCTTGCTTGCAAGGCACAAGTTAGTGTCGTCCGCTGGAAGACATGCCTGTGAAGGCATGCCACTAGTTTCGTTAGAGTTCACTTGTGTGTTAAGGCATGTAAGCAGACCTACTGTGATGATGTTAGGGATGGTTAAAGGTGGTATCGAGGTATAACTCAAGATCACTTGCCTAAGGGTTCTAACAACATGACACAACACATGCGAGTGGATCAAAAAACACGTACATTAATCAATATTGGACTATGTTCAAATATCTTCCATTAATCTAGGTTATATGTGGGAGAGGTGGAAATTATATGTTTAAGAGTGGTGGTACTTGGACCGCGAGTCCTACCGATTTGACCGATAAGTGCATTTCAATTTTTTTGTTTTTTATTTTTTATTTTTTGCTTTTCCTTTAACCATTTTTTAAACATGTTTATACTTTTTTCTAAAAAAAAAAATACATATATTAAATCAGATTCATTTTATTAATCACTAAGCAAAAGGAAAAAAAAAAAGGGGGTCAACCATCAGTCAAGGCATCAGTTCAATAAGCATTTTCCTATGCTTTCTTAGTATTGTTTTTCACAAAAAAGACTAATATAAAAAACAATAAGGATCATCAAATTGACAATTCCGTATTCGAAGTCGAAATATCTTCCCTACTTTGTAAGACAATTAGTACATGATGAGAATGTATAAGTAGATATATATATATATATATATATATATATGATCATTGATCATGTCGCATTTTTACCAAAGTACTTTTAAAGCTGGCCGCGGGTTTATAAGGTGAAGGCTAATTGTGAGTAGTTTGTTCACCTTTCGATTTCGACATTTCCACATCTAATTGGACAGGTTGAAAACCTTTTAATTAAGCCTGTCCACGTCTTAAGCATTCATTCATGACAACAAATATTTTAAAGCGAAATACTTTGAGAAAGTAATTCGTTCTTAGAAGAATCATTCACCAGCTGGCAGACTTGATTTAGTAACCTGTTAATTGCTATATATCGGATGGTGCGGATCGATGGTACGTGCAACCTTCAATTTTAGGATAAACATGATTTCCTTTCTATGACATATTATATATATATATATATATATGTGTGTGTGTGTGTATGCTCTGCACGTACGATACATAGGTACATATATAGAGTGAAGCAACGTCGTCATGCTACCCATGAAGCAGACACCCATGCATGATCATATTCCAATACCAAATTCAAGATTAAAGCTGTCAAATTCCTTGTTGAACAAAAAATACAAAAAGAAGTAGATCGTTATCATATCTTCGATCGTGTACTAAGTGGCGGAACTAAAAATTTATTTTAGGGGATTAAGTAAAATTAAAATTATAATAAAAGATTTTTTGTTTTATTTTTATACATAAATTTTTTTGTGATATAAAACAATTTGATAATAAGATCTAAAATAAAAATAAAATATGTTTAATACAATATATGTATTAAAAAATATATGATAAGTCAAAAATAATATATCATTAAAATAACATGAATACACAAATATAAATATATCAAACTATGTAAAAAAAAATACGAAATATCTAAAATTTTAATTTACGTTCTTAAAAAAAAAAACAAAATCATCAACTATTAAATTTAAATCTAAATTCTTAATTATTTCTCAACTAAATTATTTGCTACACACTCATCATCGATTTTGTTACAAAATCTTGTTTTAATAATTTTCAACGTGTCATCATATTATTATATCATTTTATTTTATGTGAGATGTATTTTATTTATTTTATTTTTAAATTTTTAAATTTTTATAATTATACTTATAAGTAATTAATTTATAACAATAATTTTATAAAAGAGGGAAGGATCAATATATTTTTTAGAAAAGAGATTAATACAACATGAGATTAATATCATCCTATTACATAATAAAAAATAATATTTATATATATAATTTTAAAATTAATATATATATATTTCGAAATCATAGGGTCTGACTTTCAAACAAATTAAAAATTAACATTGTTTAGGTCTGACTTTTTAAATGTCAAAAGTACTTAAATAAGTACTTTACTAGTACTTTGTATTCAGGTTATAATCATGATCATGTACTGATAAAGTCGTTGCAGGTATTGGCATTCATATTGGCATTAATTTATTTGTTTGTGTACGCAATTTGTCTCCACTCTTCTACATATTTTTATTGTAGATGCAATACTGCTAATGTCTTGTAACTAATTACCTGCCTACCTATAATATATAATTAACTTCAAAATAATATTTGGATTCGGATATGAGATAAGTTGAAATAATTTTAAATAATTTTAAATATTATTATTATTTTAAAATTAAAAAAAAATAAATTAAAATTTGAAAAATGTGTATTGAAATTTTAAAAAAATATATAAGAATTTATATTTTATATGAGAAATTGAAAAAGTGTAATTATGAAATAGAGATGAGTTGAGATGAGTCTTAAATCTAAACCGAACCTTATTGTTCATATATAACATCATTAGTTGGTGCACAAATCATTTATCATTATTTTGCATACTTAGTGAATCAACCAATCACTTTATTATTAAATTTTGATTGGGATTTCAAATTTATTATTAAGATGCATTGTGAAATAGCTCAACAAATATAACCCGATCATTCATCATATAGAAAAACTCCAATAATATGATCAGTTTCTATATTACTAATCTAAAAGGATAAAACCTAGAATTCGGTATCCCTTGATTCTATTAATTTCAAAATGTTCTGAATGATAACCTAGAATTCAATCTTCATTATCTATTCGAATCTTAAATATATCATTTGGAAGTGATTCAATAATTAAATTGTCATGAATCTTTTTTTTTATCGTTTTATTTCATGTGCTATACTCTACATTATGGTTTGGAATGAGTCTAATATGCTTATTTTAATTCTCTTATCTTGTAGATGTAAACTTATAAATGCCCAATGAGTCAAGTTTAAGTTGGATTGATTGACCCGTAAGAGCATTTGCAATCGATCCCTTATAATAGGGATCTACCTATTATTTGGAATAGTCCATTTTGATCTCCACATCTATTTTTTAAAAACTGAAGAAAGTTTGATATTGTGAAGAGTGGTCTCTCATAATTGGGAAACCACTATTCCTCTTGAAAATATTGTTCACATTTTTATTTATTGTGTTTTATGAAGAATAGTATTATTATTTGAAATAAAATAATAAGAAAAGTAATAAAAAATAATAGAATAATATTATATTAATAGATGAGAAAAATTATAGGAAATGAGATATAGAATTTTTTTTTGAATAATTTTAGAGAATGGGATGTGAATGCTCAAAGTAATTAGTATCCCCAAATCCTATACGTACAAGAATTTCTAATTTCAAATTAATGCTTCTTTTTTATATGCTAATTAAAGAAATAAATATTTACAAAGCAAACCATTTTTACTAAAGTAAATCATCCAAATAAAAATAAAAAATAAAACCATCCGGAAACCACTCCTTTACCAATTTTTTATAATGTTTTTGGTCAACAAATGTAAGAAAACATTTCCCTTGAGCCACACATAATCAGTCAATTATCACATGCATCTACTTTGACCCTAAAGTTTGGTTTCGAAGCTGCAAAACCCGCCATTGAAGCGGAAACCCATCAAACCAAAATAGGCACAAATCATAGTAAGAACCGCAAGAAATCCGAAATTATAGGGTTCGGATAATCTTTTTTTTTTTTTTTTATAATATATATATAAAACATGTTTGACCACGTTGCACAGAAATCATGCCCGGAGTGTCTCACGGAGAGATATGCGGCGCCGCTGTACACAATCCCAACCTACTAGCCCGGCCAACAAAATCCCCGAGCCATGTGAGAGTCCCATTTTCGAATTTCGCGCCAGTGCACTAACGGTCAAAAAAGCAAAACCGAAGGATAGAGACCCGAGCGGGATTTGCAAAAAGAAAAAATATCGGGAATCCTTTAAAGGGATTCTACATTCATTATTAAAAAAAAAATTGTAATATAAATCTACTTTATAAAATTTTAAATTAATAAAAAAATTAAATTTCTATTAATTTTTTTGTAAATTTATAAGAACTTTTAGTTTAAAATATATATTTTTTCATTTTGCTCTTATTGTAAATAAAATTTATCTTTTTTAAATTATTGTTACATTGCCGACATCCTAGCTGTCACCCACGTGTCGCCACGCCTCTTAACTCTCTGGGCCTCTCCTCGTACGTTACAACCTTCATCTCCTATGCCAAAAGCCACTGTCTTTCCCGGTCTCCAATATTTTGCACCCCCCACCGTAACAAACTTTCCACGTCGAGCACGTGGGCCCGCACTTTGCTTTTAAATTTTCCCTCCAGCAATATCGATCTGAGTCTAATCCGTGATGATATGGACCCACCAGCGGCTTATTTGGCGGGAAACGGTGATCTTCCCGCCAACAGCGCTTGAATAAAAAAGAAAAGAATTGCCTCCCAAACATAACGGCAGTTGAGTTTTGGTAATTATACTAACGCCACGTGGCCAAAACGACGTAACGGAGAGAATTTATGTGGTGAGGGGAGGGGACCGTGACCGTTGAGACTTGAGACGGCATCGCGGTCGGTGGCGGAGACATCGGCCAACCAGAGAACGTGTTTTGTGACGGGATGGCACGTGATAGTGAAGACAGAGGGGTCAGTTCATGGGACCCACGCGTTGCTGGTTCATGACAGCAATTGAGGGTTGACAATACTCCTTGTCCAACACGTGTCGGAGAGTCTTTGGCATCTGCAATTTAAAAAAAAAAGACATAATAAGTCCGAAAGCGTGCCTCCACGACTACGTAACGAATGATGCGCCTAATTGTGCTTTGCACAAACCCATCCATTGTACCCCTCAGTGCCCTCACTCTGACAGAAGCGCTGCATTTGGGTGCCCCTTTCACCCATTTTGTCAGGCGTCCATATCAACAACCCATTAGTTATTCATAATCATTTATCTTTTTGTTTTTCATAGGAAATAATCGATATTTCATATAAGATGTCAAGTTCGTTCATTTCATAATAGTAGCGTAGAAAATAAAAGAATTTCCGTTATAACTTTATATACTATTCTCATTCCGTTTATTGGGGTAAAAAATCTCAAATTTTCAAGTTACAATACTAGTATGCGCATTGGAAATGAATTATTCAAATCTAAGTGGAACATTAAAGTCGATCAGACATCTATACATGTTCGATTTAAATTAGAAGTTAAGATGAGTTTATCTTATTTATCTCAAATTTATTATTAAAATGTTTTTAATTTTTATATAAAATATCATATATAATTTAATTTTTTTTCAACTTTTATTCAATTTTTAAAATTTTAAAATAATAAAAATAATATAATAAAAATATTTTATTTAATTTTATTTTACAATCTAAACGAGATCTTCTCAAGAGTTTAATCAAGCAAACGTAAAGGATATATGACGTGATTTACCTGTACTGTATCATGTTTAAAATAAATAAACAAATCAATCAAAATATCTAGGAGGTTCGTATCAAGCTGGATGAGATGACTAATTTGTCCTCTAGACGAGTAAACGTAGCAGGAGAATATGCTTTATACTCTTATCACTTATACCACTCATTAACACGACTTGATTTCAACGTATAGGATTCGAATCTTCTTCGTTAAACGGAATCTGGTGCTAAATTACTCAGTGGCCCTCATTGGCGGTTACTTCAGTAAAGAGACACGAGGGTATTGTGTTGGGAATAAAACGGTTATAAGCAAGAGCAAATATCAGGAGACGACGATAAAATCAAAATAAAAAGAAATTTTTTATTCATTATCCTTTTCATCATATATTATATATATTTTTATTTTTAAATTTTTTTATCAAATATTTAATATATAAAAATTGAATAAAAGAATTTAATTTATTTTTAAATATAAAATAAAATAAGATAAGAAGTAGGAAATGCCATATAGTATGAAAATGATAAATTATAAAATCACAAACAAAAAAGCGGCCGATACAATGACACAGGAAAAGCCGATATGGCCGGTGTTGTCACGTGCGGCTGTCATAATTAATGAGCGTCGGTAAAATCACAGCGTGATTACAAAGTCATCTCGAGGGGCTGGGCGGGGCCCAGGAACCGCCACGTAGGACGTTCCTTCACGTCCATCAGGGGACGCCCTCTTTTCTAACACGTATTTTAAGTCTAGCGCACGCAAACCGACGCTGGAGATGCTCGTCTGGCATCCGAGCTGGACTTACTAACCACCACCCTAGGCGATCGGTCGACACGTGACCCTTGGGCCTTGGTTGGTTGGACGAATTGTGGAGAGAGTGCCAATGTAGCAATGAAACTATGTCGTTTTACAGCTGGGGAAAAAAAATAAAAATAAAGAACTTGGTTGAGCAGGTGCAGGCTTCGGACAGCGCGCCTATTGTGAGCTCTGTTTTTTTTCCCCACCTTTTTCCTTTGCTTTAATAGGCGTGGAAAGGAAATTATTAAATAATATATATATACCCCCGGATAGGCAGAGAGTTGAGACCAAGGCGTGCTTTGCGCTTTGAGAGAGAGAGAGAGAGAGAGAGAGAGAGATCAGTGACTCTTCCACCGAGAGAGAAGTTTTGTAAGGTTTGTTTACGGCGATTTTGGTCGAAGTTTAAAGTGAGAGTTTGAGAGAATCTGGCACCTCTGTGTTTTGTTTCGTTAATAGCCAAAGTGAGCGTTATTTTTGGGGGTTGGAGTTTCTTTGGTGCTTCTTCGAATATCTTGTCGTTCTTCAAACTACACACTGTTCAAGAGAGCCGGTGTTTTGGGGGCTTTTGATTTTCCAGTGCTTTGTTTTCTTTCTTCTGTTTTACCTTTGTAATTGAAGGAAGACAAGGATAGAGATGGAGTGGCCAGCTTGTGTGGACGAATACGAGAAGCTTGTGATCCGGATGAACACTCCCAGGTCTGTTCCTTTTCCTTCTTTGAATTCCAGCCTCTGGGTCTGGATCTCGACCTCTTGTTCCCTCGCACAACACCCACCCCCCCTCTCTCCCCCTACACCCAGACACACTCTTTAACAGTGGGTTCTATCTGGGTTTCTGGTTTTGGCATTTAAAAAGACGGGTCTATTTCTGCTTGATTTTCCGTTTTTCTTCTCGGTTAGGCGTTGATATTCATGAGATTTCCTAAGACACAATTTCTTTCGTTTGCTGCGCATGTTTCCTTGTGGCTATAAGCTCCTGAGCTTGCTTTTGGTTTGTGGTTTTAATTATTTTTGACCGTTCTAAGGTGAATGTCGTAGGAATTCAGGCGATTTTATATTTGATTTTTTGTTAGTGAAATTAATACCTTTGAAAACGTGGTATCTTTGATAATTTGAACTTCGGACTCTCTGTTTCCCATCTAGAAAAAACATTTCTTCAGAAACACACCCGAGATTCAGTTTTCTCCTTGATTAATTTATCTGAATAGAATTCTTTAGTCCTCCATCAGTTTAACGTATTTTTTAAGCCAGTTTTCTACGGACAATAATTCATTGATTTGATTCTTTTAAATATTTTCTGACTTTTCCACCCGTTCTTTCTCTCCGAAAATTCTTTATTCCTGCAAAGACTTTTCAAAGACCTCTGTTTATCTACAGTTTCAAAATTTTGGAAAACAAAAAAGTTTGTCTCTGACTTGACCTTTCTACCATCGCGCAGGGTCGTGATCGACAATGCCGTGTGCCCAACTGCGACTTTGGTCACGGTGAGCCTTCCACGAAACCCTCAAATATAATCTTCCAAAAGAACAAAAAAGCTTCCCAATAGTGACTAAAATCATTGTTTTTCGCTCGTGCTTGATTTACAGGTTGATAGCGCTAGAAGACATGGGATTTTACTAGAGGCCGTGCAGGTTCTCACCGATCTGAACCTTTCTATAAAGAAAGCTTACATATCTTCGGATGGAAGGTGGTTCATGGATGGTAAGAAAAACCCACTTCTTCAATGGTGCCCTTGCCAAATTTCTGGCACGCCTTAGAGTCTTCTTTTTTTACTTAGAGTTTTCGAGTTAAAAACATGTTCATGCTATTTCCACGAAGTTTCCGACACATGGATTAACATTTTTTTTCTTTGGGCTCAGTTTTCCATGTGACTGATCAAGACGGAAACAAACTGACGGACGAGAGCGTTATCAGCTACATTGAGCAGGTAATTTCAGAGTCATTCAACGGTTAATTCAGTCCCCCTTCTGTTTTTCTTCAGTTCACGTGGACTGAAATTGATCGATATTTTTCTATTTGACAGTCCATGGGCACCATTCACTACGGTCGAACCAACGACTATAACGGCCTAACCGCTCTGGAGTTAACCGGAACCGACCGCGTCGGTCTTCTTTCCGAGGTATTTGCAGTGCTGGCCGACCTTCAATGCAACGTAGTGGAGGCCAAGGTTTGGACCCACAATGGCCGAATCGCATCACTAATATACGCAAAGGACTGCGACTCGGGGTGCCCGATCGAGGACTCGCAAAAGATAGACCGAATCGAAGCACGTTTAAGGAACGTGCTCAAAGGCGACAACGACATACGGAGCGCCAGGACTTCTGTCTCTATGGCAGTCACACACACAGAGAGGAGGCTACATCAGATGATGTTCGCGGACCGTGATTACGAGAGGAAGCCGATTTTGAATCAGGGTTCTGATTCCACGGTTGTAACGGTTCAGAATTGGGCCGAAAGGGGTTATTCGGTGGTGAATGTTCAGTGCAAGGACCGGTCCAAGCTGTTATTCGATATTGTTTGTACGCTCACGGACATGGAGTATGTTGTTTTTCATGCCACTATTAACTCTGCTGGAGAATCAGCTTATCTGGTACGTACATATTTTTGTTTAATAAATAGCATTTGGGGTTTCCAATTTATATCAGTCTGTTGAAAAGCTCTTGTATTAATGTTTGTTTTGTTTCAGGAATTTTATATTAGGCACACAGATGGGACACCAATTAGTTCTGAACCAGAAAGGCAACGTGTAATCCAATGTCTAAAAGCTGCCGTTGAAAGAAGAGGTTCTCAGGTATTGTGCACATGTTCTGTTTCATTTCTCCATTAGTCGAGTTTTGGTGAGCAGGCCTGCAGAAGCAGAATGGTAATGAATGAGTCTGATTTTACTTTGTTTTTGTTTACAGGGTGTGAGGCTGGAATTATTTGCGGCGGACAGGCAAGGGCTGTTGGCCGATGTAACAAGAACATTCCGAGAGAATGGGCTTAATGTGACAAGAGCCGAGATATCAACGCAGAGTGACATGGCTCTCAACTTCTTTTATGTAACTGACGCGATTGGGAACACTGCAGACCCAAAACTCATCGAAGCTGTAAGGCATAGAATCGGATTGAGTAACTTGAAAATCAAGGAATTGCCATTACTTTGTCAAGAAAAGTTGGAGAGGGAAGAGCAAGGTGTTGGGATAGGTGGGGCCGTGTTGTTATCACTTGGGAGCTTAGTAAAAAGGAATCTGTACAACTTGGGATTGATCAGATCATATTCTTAATCTTGGATTTGTAGCATAATATTCTTTGCTTCACGTTTGGGCTTTGTGTACATAAATAGAGAAATAGAGAAGGTGGGGGAATTTGGTGATGGAAGTTGTTGCTATTGCTGGTTGGGTTTGGTTGGTTTATTAAATAGGGAAGACACCATTTTCAAATGCTTTGCTTTATTCGGAGGAGGGTTTTGAATTAATGTGTAGGGGAAAAGAGGTGGCAAAGTGAAAAGGGTGCTTGGTGGTGGGTGTTGGATTGAAACAAAAAGATTAGGTAGAAGAAAATAGGGCCATTTGTTTCGTTACAGTAGCACAAAATGTGTACATAATGACTTTGTTTAAGTTCCTACTTATAATTGGTTGACTTCATTTTTTTGCACGTTGGTTTTATTTTATTTAAACTCTCTTCCTATATATCCTAAAGAATATTCTCTCATTGAGTCTATCATTCGATTTTATTTTATTTTATTTTATTTTTTGGGATGCCCTCAACACCCTTTTGCCCCCAAGCCTCTCCTTGAATTGAATAAAATGTCCAATTTTAGGTATTTAAAATCTTGCACAGTTGCACGCACCGGTCAACATCCGGATGCATCACAATCTAAACAATTTCATCTGTCCGAAACAATTCTTGGGTCTACCTGTCGGATTGGATATTTTATATGAAATTCGATTAGGTTCGATTGGGATTTAAATTTTTATTTTATTTTATTATTATATTTTTTAAAATTTTCTATATAATACAAATTTTTATAAATATTTTTAAAATTTAATACACATTTTTTAAATTTCAATTTAAATTTTTAAAATTTTAAAATAATAAAAATAATAAAAAATAAATAAATTTTATTTAATTCATCTTATCTTTAATTTCAAATAAAACCTTAGTTATCCAAGACAATAGTTTTTCAAATTCTTTTATTTTTAAATATTTGAAGAGAATCTGTCTGAATAGACAAATTCATTTACGATCACTTATTTAATTTTTAACAAAAATAAAATAATAAAATAAATCTATACTAGAGGTCAAAATGATCTGGAAACAAAATTAGGGGCCATTTTCCTTCTCAATTCAGCCACTCCTACATTACTCTATGAAATTCAATCACAAATACTAGATAGAAAATAGAAATAGACGCATTATGCGAATCTCACAATACTTGGAAGTTTTGAATAGTGTAAACTCCACGTGGATTTCTCTAACACGTTAAGGTAATAATTAATGAGACTGCCTTCCGTGCTTTTTTCTTTTTTTGTGCACTTTAGGAAACTTTGTGGACTCCATAATGTAGAAAGTAAATAATAAAATAAATATATAAAAGAAAATAGAAGAAAAAATGAGAGATAATCTCTTAAGGCTACATATTTGCTATACTGAATTTATTGAATACAGAATATGTCTTTATTTATAAGAGAATGAGATTAGAGAAATAATAAAAATACAATCAATCAATCAATCAAATAATGATATTAATTGATATTGATTGATTTATATAATAAATTAAATTAAATATGATGGACAATAATTCATATTGCCATACTCACTAGAATATTTTAAATATTTTTCAAGTATGGTAATATTCAATCAAACACATAATTTGATCAAATTATGTCAAAAAAAGATAAATTGGATGGAAATATTTTACCCTTTTTTTTTTCTCCCTTGCTTCATTGTTACACATTAAAAGGGCTTTGAAAGAGTAGGTGACCCGAATCATGGAGTATAACTGATTTTCATTAATGTTTGTGGAGTTAATATGTGTGACTTTACTTAAATTTGAATCGACTGGCAGTTTTATATATATATATATGTAATAACTATATGCCGAGGTTATATGGTTGGCACTCATAAATGCCACCCGATAACATGTTGTTCTGACAAATTAAGATTCGTGGCTAAGTACATAGCCTCTCAATTTGTTTGGCACGATGGTTTCTAATATATTATAACTTACAACAAATTAACTCCAAAGGTAGGACCTTAGGCAATGACTTAAATGGTTTTATGATTAAGCCAACCCTCGGATGGGTAGAAAGCCGACACGCATGTGGTAGCCTTTGGGCGTTCGAGTCCTTCAATCTTGCAAAACCAACATCCAAAAAATCCAAAAACCACACCATCACCAACTATAACTAAAAGTGATGGCCGGAAAAAAATAAAGAAACAGAATGAAGATAAAAGGAGGAGGAACGAAGTTGAATTTTTCTCCCCCTTACGCCGGCAAAGAAACTTGAAGAACTCTAACCCCGCAAAGAAACTATTGAGAGAGAGAGAGAGAGAGGAGCTATATTCTCTCATCTTATTCGCAAATATTGTTTTCATGCTTAAATAATGTTGTTCTTGTCTTACATTTTGTCATTTTCAGCCATTTTACTTACTATTAAATTACTAATCCAATAGTTGCTGGGACATGGATTTAGTGGTAGAAGTTTTATTCAACACGCAGTGCTAAGCTGTAGGATTCTATATATATGTTACAAAGTAGTGCTGGCAAAGAGGTGCTGGACGACTCGAGGAACTTAGGTTTTTAACTTTTAGGCATGAAAATGAAATGTACCGTACGTGACTGGTGAACATGGCGCTAAGCGCGGCGGTTTAAGTGGGGGTGGCCGAAATGGCCAATTATATACTGATAAAGAATGAGTGACAGCATGAAAAATCACGTGCAGAGTAGTGTATCATGACTGCCTTTGACTTCAACACCTCTGTGTTTTTTTTTTGTTTCTTTTCACATTGGCTCTGCTTTTCATGATAGATTTGCCTTCTGATAGTCTATCTGCCTCTCTGGAGATGGTGAGATTAGGCTACATATCACATGCGAGGTTTTGATATCTTGACTGGTTTTGGGGCTCAAAAACCATGAAGGAAATTATCGAATTTTGTGAGAGAGAGAGAAATATATTTTTGGAGTGGAAGCATTTTTTTTTTTTAATCTTTCCTCAAAAAAAAAAAAATAAATAAATAACGGGCATTTTATTTTGATTTAAAGACTATTTGTTTTTAAAATTAAATTTTATTATTTACAATTTATTTTATATTTTTAATTTATCTTAATCATTTATTTTAAATTTTAATCCATTTTCATCATTTATTTTATTATTATTCATAATTCTTCTTCTTTTATTTTTAAATCCAAACAAATTTTATTGTTGCTTCACATATAGAAAATTGTTCACATACAATATTAATGAATTTGTTGCAAATTGTAGATATGAAATAAGAGAAATGATATTAAGTAATCTTTGCATAATTATTTTAAAATAAATAAATAAAATATATAATTTACATAAAAAAAATATTTTTTGATAATAAAATTTATTTTTAAAAAAAATAATTACCTAACATATACACTGACTGCACTGTTATATGTATCATTACTAATAAAATAAAGAGAGCAATTTGAGCCTTACAATCCCAATCTAACAGTACATCAAGACCGAGCGTCAAAGAGTCAATCAAAGCATTGCTATATAATGCAGCTGCAAAGCGGCAAAATGAGGTGTCAAGGCAGCAGCATTTGTAGCACCAGTCCGCTCAGTAATAGCGCTGGCTGCCTATGATAGCCTAGCGATTCGATGCCAAACACCACTGACATACATAAATGTGGCCGAGGCACTCATTTCTCAACTTGTTCCAAACCTGCATCTTTTTCACCTACCATTAATTTCAGAAGATTGTCCACAAACCCCACTACTCAGAGTCTGCTGGAATATTCATTCCCAACCTTTATTAAGCAAAACCTAAAAGAAGGTGCCCCTCGTGACTTTAAATGACACAGAATACCTACCAACCCGTTATTATTATGGGTTGATCCTCTGAGTGTAAAATGAAAACTGGCAGCATTGCCTTCAATTTTGGAAGGAAATAGATATTATATAAGAAAATTATTTATTTTTAATTAATTAATTTTAATAAAATAATTATTTATTGATAAAATAAGTTACAAATAAATTTTTGTTATAATAAATAGTCTTTTTATAACAAATAATTGATTATAATTTTTTTTTTTTTTTGTAGTGAGGTTTAAAATGTCATGAAGTACAATCCCATCACATTTATGTTTTACAGTTGAAAGTTAGTATTTTGATGCTTTATGCTTCCAGCTTGAGGCATAATTTTAGTGCATATATGTGCAAGTAGCAAATGGGGTAAGTCGAGGTGTTTAATTTACTTAAAAGCATACAGCTAAGATTTAGTGCATGCAGTATCTAATGGATGTGTCGTGCGTGCCTCACTGACAAGCAATTAGTCTGCGAAATAATTGAGCAAAAGCGTGTTAGAATCATGAATTCCTTTACCTGTATACTTGCCAAGAAAAAGATTCATTTATTGAGCAAAAAGGCTTTGAGGATTGATTCATTTACAATTTAAATACAGAAAACAGTTTTATCTTATTTTATGATTTTATTGTTATAATTTTTTTAGATTTTTATATAAAATATAATAAATATTTTTTTTTTGAAAATTTCAAGATAATTATAATATTAAAAAATAATAATTTATTTTTTATATAAAATTACCCATCTCTTCTCAATATTTAAACAGGGCAGTAGCATGGATAGTTTAGAACCAAAGAGTTGAGACAAAAGGCATGCACGAACGTCATATATTATCCGTACCATACCAAGCTACCAAGAAAAAAAAGAAATAAGACAACACATAAATTTATCTTTCGTATTATAAATATAAATATAAAAATATATATATATTATTTTTAATGACTTCTGATTAGAGAATCAACAAAGCGGTTGCTTAGCAATGAGACTTGTATTGGAATCTCGATGATCTTTTATGCTTTTGCTTGTCCTTCCTATATAGTATATATGGACTACTATTGATCTCTTCTTTTGTTATGTGTTCACGTAACTTTGAAGTTTATGGCAATAAAAATAAAAATAAAAACAAAAACATGTGGGAATTCTATCTCTTTAATCTCATTATGGCCCTTCTCCGTACCTAGTAGGGCTGCTCTTTAAAGTATCAGAATCTTAGCTGTCTTTGGCTATTGGCTAGTTGTCATTTGATATATACTACGTACATTGATAGATCGAACCATTAATTAAGGTATAGTATATATATATATATATACTATACCTTAATTAATATATATTATTGGCGGGTCCTTAATTAAATAGTTGCAGCATGCTGAACTTCACCAAACAAATTTATAAACAGTTCCTTGAAAATGGCAAAGTACACGTAACTAGATCTCCCGCATATAGGATGAACAAGATGTTGTGCCGAGCACACACACCAATAATGACAATCAAAGTAAACAAACACACGATCAAGCAAATATAATACATATAGAGTTTTAGACAGGAGTTGAGAAAAATGATCCACTGACATTTCTATTAAAAGGGACGTATAAATACAGATTGAGAAACTTAAGTTACTCCTAAACTTATGCTAACGTATAACAACGTATATGAAAATATGGAAAGAATGAGCTGTTGCTAACGTATAACAACGTATATGAAAATATGGAAAGAATGAGCTGTACAGATTTCCTAAACTAGCTGATCACAGGTGTCGGATTATGATGCTGATTTTCTACATGAATGGTAGCTGTCCTTATATGCCCCCTCAAGATGGAGGTGCCATCGGCAACACCAATCTTGGATCTTAATAGTTGAAAGCGTTGACGTGTTAAGGATTTTGTAAGGAGATCAGCTAGTTGATCAATTGTATGGATGTGATGCACACGAATGGCTCCCTTCTTGACAAGATCTCGAACAAAAAGGAGATCAATTTCAATGTGTTTCATCCGTGTGTATTGGACTGGATTTAGACTGAAGTGATTAGCACCAATATTATCACAAAACAGTTGAGGTGCTTCTGTGAGAGTGAGACCAAGTTCCTTGATAAGTGAATGAAGCCAAACTGTTTCTGATGTGGCAGTTGCTAGTGCCCGAAATTCTGCTTCTGTGGATGATCTGGATACTGCTCGTTGCTTTCGTGCAGACCATGAGATTGGATTAGAACCAATGAAGGTAATGAAAGCAGTGGTTGAAACTCGAGTGTCTGTATTTGATGCCCAGTCCGCATCACTGTAAGTCTTGAGTTGGAATTGATTATGCTTTTGTAGGAGAATGCCATGAAACATGGTCTATTTTAGATACCTGAGAAGGCGTTTTGCTGCAGTCCAATGGGTTGATGTGGGTTTCTGCATGAACTGGGATAATCTGTTGACTGCAAAGGCAATATCTAGCCGAGTGAGGCCCAAATACTGAAGTGCTCCAATGGTCTTGCGATACTCAGTGCTATCAGCAGAGTCTGAATTATCTTGAGCCGTAAACTTAGCTGTAGTGGACATTGGAGTGAGTGTTTCTTTAGCATTGTCCATGGAGGTTCGGGAAAGTAGGTCCCGAATGTACTTATGTTGTGTGAGAAAAAGGCCTTGTGGTGTTGGAATCACTTCTACTCCCAAGAAGAAATGCAAGGGTCCCATGTCTTTGACTGAGAATGTAGAGCCGAGCTTTCTTATAATGTCATTTACAAAGCTAATTGTGTTCCCTGTGACAAATATGTCATCAACATAAACAAGGCAGTAGCACAAGATATCATTAGATTTATAAATGAACAAAGAAGTGTCAGTGGCCGAGTGAACAAAACCAAAGCTGAGGAGTGCATCCCGAAGGGCTTGGTACCACTGTCGTGGTACTTGTTTGAGTCCGTAGATACTCTTTTTGAGCTTGCAAACATGCTTAGGATTGGATGGATCTTCAAATCCTGGAGGTTGGTGCATGAAGACTGTTTCTTCAAGAGTGCCATGCAAGAATGCATTGTTGACATCTAATTGTCGAAGAGACCAGCTATTCATAACTGCAATAGTTAGAAGAAGCCGAATTGTTGCTGGTTTGATCACAGGGCTGAAGGTTTGAGAGTAATCAATACTGGGCCTTTGATGAAATCCTTTAGCGACAAGTCGAGCTTTATATCGACTGATTGTGCCATCTGGATTTCGTTTCTTTCGAAACACAAATTTACACCCAACAATATTCTGGCCAGGAGTGGGAGGTACCAGGTCCCACGTCCCATGTTGAAGAAGGGCTGTTACTTCTTCTGACATGGCCTTGCGCCAGTGAGGGTCTTTGAGGGCTTGACTGACACAAGAAGGTTCGGGTGGTTCAGGTAATGGGTGCTTAGTGGTGTTGTGAAGTTGTTTTGGCCGAAAGATATTGTTCATGGATCGAGTAATGATAGTTCTCGGACGTGGTTGGGGTGAGGATGGTATTGAATTTTCTAGTGGTGTGACAGAAGTAGATAATGGAGTGGCAGAAGATATAGGAGGTACTTGAGCTGGAGCTTCACTTGGAGTCGAAGAAGCAGAGGGGAGATCTCCTTGAGGCCGTGTGATTGCTGGAAGTTCCCTGGAAGCAAGCTGCAGAATTGGTCCAGAATGAGAGGGTATTTCTGGTGTTGAGGAATCAGTGGGGAATTGTTTGGGGAGCTGTTTGAAAGGATAGACAGACTCATCAAATGTTACGTGCTTGGAGATGTATAGGCGCTGACTGGGAAGATGAAGACATAGATAAGCACTTTGGCTGGTGGAGTACCCAACAAAAACACACGGAACAGATTTCTTTTGAAATTTGTTTGTGTTATACGGCTTCATCAAGGGAAAGCATAAACATCCAAAAGTACGTAGTTTTTCATATCTTGGCTGCTGCTTGAAGAGAGCTTGAAGAGGTGATTTATGTTGGAGAACAGGTGATGGAAGTCGATTTATCAGATATGTGGCTGTAACAGGTGATGGTTGTAGATATGTGGCATGACTAAGGAGAGTTTGACCTGTCTCCACAATGTGCCTATGACGACGCTCAGACACTCCATTTTGTTGGGGTGTATAAGGAGCAGTCGTGTAATGGCTAATGCCATGGGCAGTGAAGAAAGGTCGGAGAACAGTAAACTCGCCTCCATTATCGGAATAAACTGCTTTAATATTTGTGTTAAAACGAGTTTCTATCATTTTATAGAAATGAGGAAATATTGTTTTAACATCTGATTTGTGATACAGGGGAAAGAACCAGACATATTTTGTAAAGTGATCAACAAAAATAACATAGTATCTGTGACCATTGAGACTAGGAGTGGGAGAAGGTCCCCATACGTCAGTGTAAAGCAAATCAAATGGAGCTGTGCTTGTTAAACCATGCTTGTGAAATGGTAACATATGAGCTTTATTGATGGCACACGAATGACAATTATTGCAACCAGAATTACATGAACTGGTGGGAAGAGAAAAAGAGCTAATTAGCCGAGTAACAACTTTGGATGATGGATGACCAAGGCGCTGATGCCAACCAGCTGCGGATGTTCATTCATGGACAAAAGCAACTGGAGTAGCAGCAGGGAAGGAAGGCAGAGGATAAATTCCATTTTCACATGGTCCTTGAAGTAGAGTCTCCCCCGTTCGACGATCCTTCACAAGAAAGTAAGTTGGGTGAAATTCCAGGACAACATTGTTTTGCTTTGTGAAGTGGTGAACTGATATCAGGTTTTTATTAATAGTAGGAACACAGAGAGTATCTTTAACGTGGAAACTTCGGGTTGGAAATGAAAGAGTAAGTGAACCGGAATGAGTAATGGGCAAACTTGATCCATCTCCAATAAGAACCTCATCAGTACCATCATATTCAGAGTGAAATTGTAAGTTTGAAACCTGAGAGGTAATATTATGAGAAGCCACTGAATCAATGAGCCAACGTTTATCCGGACTAGGAGTGGCAGTTGTGCAGTTCACAGTGGCTTCAGAGAGCTTCAATTTCGGGCAGTATTTAGCAATGTGGCCCTGTTCATCACAGTATTGGCATTTGGGAGGATACTTGTATTGCTTGAACTACCGAGGCTTTGATTTAGAGTCAGTCTTCGATGGTTGATAATTTGATGAAGATTGAGTCTTGAAGAAGCGTGAGTCCCTGCATTGAGTGGAGTTGGCAGTAAGGACCAAGGATTGGGTAGTGGAGTCAAGCCGTCGAAGATAGGCCTCATGACCAAGTAGCAGATCATGTAATTCTTCAAATGAGAGAGAAGACTCTCGTGCGCGAATTGGGGCAACTATGTCGCGGAAGTCAGATCCTAAGCCATGAAGAACATATAAGGTGATGTCATCTTGGGATAACGGTGCATCAATGAGGGCAAGCTCATCGGCAATAGTTTTGACAGAGTGGAGGTACTCTGTAATGCTGCGAGTTCCACGCTGCATGAGGGTGAGATCCTCTTTGAGCTGCATGACACGCGTCCTGGAGCGACTAGCATAAAGTTTTGTTAGTTTAGTCCAAGCTTGATGGGACGTCTTGGAGTTTGCTATGAGTGGTATCACAGCTGGGGACACTAAAGTCAGGATGGCACTTAGAATAAGTTTGTCCTGACGGAACCAAAAGTGATGAGCTGCAGTGGCAGCTTCATCAGGCTCTGCATTAGGCGACGTCGGTAGAGGTGGGCAGGTGTGAGTGCCATCGACATAACCAAAGAGGTTATAGCCGAGAAGAAGCGACTCGAATTGAGCATGCCATGAAGGGAAGTTGGTAGGTGTGAGACGTGCAGTGATTTGCTGGTTGGCATCGATAGCTGTTGGAACATTATCAGAGGAAGAATTAGCCATGGCGGAAGCAAGAAAGACAGGAAATACTCGTTGGAGGTTTTGGGGCTTAAACTGATACCATATAGAGTTTTAGACAGGAGTTGAGAAAAATGATCCACTGACATTTCTATTAAAAGGGACGTATAAATACAGATTGAGAAACTTAAGTTACTCCTAAACTTATGCTAACGTATAACAACGTATATGAAAATATGGAAAGAATGAGCTGTTGCTAACGTATAACAACGTATATGAAAATATGGAAAGAATGAGCTGTACAGATTTCCTAAACTAGCTGATCACAGGTGTCGGATTATGATGCTGATTTTCTGCATGAATGGTAGCTGTCCTTATAATACATAATTTATGTAGTTCGGCAACTTATTTATGTCTATAAAGCTACATAAATCATATTAATTAAAAAAATTATAATTATTCAATCTCAACTCATTTTTTATAAAACTTTTATTCTCTCACCACATAATATGCACTCACTTAACCATTATTCTATCTAAAAAATATATTAAAAAATAATCAACAATAAAACAAATATTACTTGCATCTTTCTAGTAAACGGTGTTAGAAATCCTTATTGAAAAATTTGGATCAACTTTTGTTCAAGCGATATGTTGAGCATGCCTTGAGATAGAACTCATGGGTTGAGCTTCGCTCGACTCCATTGTCGAGCATCTTGAATAAACTCACGAGTTGATATTTGCTCAAACAACAATCGAGTGAACTCTTTATTTCTTGATTTTATGCTCACAAATTAATATAAATTTTATTTGTATATGTGTATTGTATTTAATTAATCACATGTACTCACATGCACCATGGTTAGCATGCACTTTAGTTGGCTTTGTATAAAATTTTTTTTCCTTTATTTTGTACATTTTAGTACATGTTAAAGAGATTTGAGGTATTCTAGATTCTTCCCTTTATCATGGTATCAGAGTAAATTTCTCTCTACCCCTTTCGAAACCCTAGTTTAGCGATTCTAACCCTAGTTTTGCGATTTGAGATTGAGCATGGCTGTTGATGCTCCTCCTCCTCTTTCTTCTTCTACGCCACGCCACATTTCTAAAGATTATTTGAATCTCTATTTTTTTCACAGTGGTGATCATTCTGGTGCCGTTCTTGTCTCTCAGCCTCTGACTAGAGACAACTATCTCACATGGAATTGTTCCATATCCATGTCTGTTATATCCAAAAACAAGTTGTGTTTTGTTGATGGCTTTTAACCAAAGCCCTCTGAATCTGATCCGTTGTATCGTGCTTGGATTCGCTGCAATATTGTAGTTCTCTTATGACTTCTCAACGCTATATCGAAGGATATTGCTTCTTCTATTTTATACATTGATTTGGTAGAAGAGATGTGGTTAGATTTGAAAGAGCGATTTGCACAAAGTAATCGATCTCATATTTTTCAGGTCAGAAAAGCTATAGCATTCTTAACTCAAGAATCATCCTCTGTAAATACATACTTTACTCGGCCTAAAAGTCATTGGAAAGAAACGGTTCATTTTCATCACATGCCTTCTTGTTCTTGCGTGCTATGAGGAAAGTAGTTGAATATCAGCAAGAGGATTATGTTTTACAATTTGTAATGGGACTTAATGAGTCATATGCTTTTCTTTGGAGTCAGATCTTGCTTTTTGATCCTTTTCCACTTATTAATAAAAAAATTTCTTTGCTTTTTCAAGAGGAAAAATAATGTGAAATTGTAGCTGATTCTTTACCTTCACATGAGGCTATTGCTATGTTTACTAACTGTGATTCTGGCAATATTGATGCTATGAAAGACTATGTTGGTTTTAAGAACAGTAAGCAATCTGCTCCTCGCAGGGCATGACATCTATGCACACATTGTGGTTTGTTAGGTCATACTATGGATAAATGTTACAAGATTCATGGTTATCCACCTGGTTACAAGACCAAACTTTGAAACACTAACAACAATAGGTTAATGTTAGCCAATTTATAAATGATTCGGTTTCTGTTACAAGATTACCTTTTTCTCAAGAGTAATGCCACAACTGCTTACATTTCTCCAATCTCATACTAATAATTATTCTTCTGTAAATCAGGCAAGTACAATTTCATCTGCACCTAGCATTTTGTTTTTAGATATATCTTTTACTACCTCTTCTCAGTCATTAGTTTCTCCTGCTATTAATACACAAAAGTTCAATCAACAGATTTGGATTCTTGATTCTGGTGTAACTGACCATATGGTTGGTTCTCTTTTAGTATTTTCCTCGATCAGATCCTATTATAATATTTCTGTCAAATTACCTAATGGATCATGTATTCGAGTCACACATTTTGGCATAGTTAGAATATCTCCTTCATTGATTCTGACTGATGTTCTATATGTTCCAGATTTTTCTTTTAACCTCATTTCCATCATCAAATTAACTTCACAGTTATCTTGTTTCCCATCTTTCTCACATGAATTTTGTTATATTCAGGACCTCGACAATTAGAGGACGATTGGAGTAGCTAAACTTCAACAAAGATTATATCACCTGCAAGTTTCAGACAATTCTGTTTCTTGTAATATCAATATTTTTTCTTCTTTTAATTCTGTACAAACAATTCATATCTTTGGCATTGTCATTTTGGACACTTACTAGATTCTAGATTGTATGATTTGTATATGATATTTCCTGTTTACAAAATATCAATAATCATTCTTGTTCTGTTAGTCCATTAGCAAAACAAAAAAATTTATCATTTCTATTAAGCAATTTTGTTACACAGTTTATGTTTGAGCTCATTCATTGTGATATTTGAGGTCCATTTTCAGTTACTTCCTATAATGATTTCAAATATTTTTTTAATCATTGTTGATATTTTAGTAGATGTACTTAGATTTATTTACTCAAATCTAAGTCTGACACTAGATTATCCATTCAGTCATTCTTTACTTTTGTTGATATTCAATTCAATACCAAAATTAAAATCATTTGTACTAATAATACTCTGAAGTTTGATATGAAATCATTTTTCTCTGAAAATTGAGTTATACATCAATTCAGTTGTGTCTATATTTCTTAACAAAGTGCAATTGTTGAGCGAAAATATAAACACATATTAAATGTGGTTCGGGCTCTCAGATTTCAAACTTAACTTCTTTTGAAATTCTGGAGCAATTGTATACTCACTGTTGTCTACCTTATTAATAGAATTCCTATTCCTGTTTTGTCAAATAAGTCTTGTTATGAGATTTTATTTTTTGTTAAACCAAAATATTATCATTTTAAAGTGTTTGAGTGTCTCTATTATGCGTCTATTCATAGTCCTTCATCTTATCACAAATTCTCTCCTAGAGCTCAAGCATGTGTTTTCCTTGGTTATCTTGTAGGGACCAGAGGTTATAAACTTTATAACCTTGATAATCATAATATAATCATATATAGAGATATTGCATTTCATAAATTTGTTTATCATTTTAAAACAGATTCTTCTATTAATTTTTAACTCTCTGATTTTCCATCCTCTATTGGTCTTGTTCTTCTTGTACTACTATCTGATCAAACAAATATTCTTCTACCAAATTTTGATGACACTTTACAGAATTTAGTGAGTCATAATTCTTCACAGAATTTTATCAAACATTCTTATCAGAAAATCTATAAGAATTAGGAGAACTCCTGATTACTTGTAATATTATCATTATTCTTTGATCTCTAAAAATAATGTTACTGCTTCTCCTATGGTTATTGGTTCTTCTAATTCAAGTATTTCCTATCTTATATCTTCTTATCTTTCATATCTTAGAATTTCTCCTTCATATCAATTTTTTTTGTGCTTCTGTTGGTTCCATATACAAGCCTACATTCTTTCATCAAGCCATTAAATATCTTTATTGGAGAAATGCAATGACTACTGAAATCAATGCTCTTGAAACAAATAAAACCTAGACTTTAACTAATTTACCTCCTAGCAAGTAGCCTATAGGTTGTAAATGCCTTTATAAGTGCAAGTTGAATTTGGATGACACTTCAGAGAGGTATAAAACTTATTTGGTTGCAAAGGGGTATACTTAAAAGGAAGGGATTAATTATTTTGATACTTTTTCCCCTGTTGCAAAACTGACCACTATCAGATGCCTTCCCACTTTGGCTGCTATAAATAACTGGACTTTACATCAATTAGATGTAAATAATGATTTTCTCAATGAGCATTTGGATGAGGAAGTTTATATGACACTTCCTCTCGATTTCTCAAAACCTAGTGATATTCGGGTTTTCAAACTTCTTAAGTCCTTATATGGACTTAAACAAGCATCCAGACAATGATTTTCTAAGTTTTCCTCAACTTTGATTACCTATGATTTTTATCAATCAAAATCTGATTATTCATTGTTTACAAAAGGATCTGGTGGTTCCTTTATGGTATTGTTAATTTATGTAAATGAAATTGTCTTTGTATCTAGTGATTCTAAGGTTGTTGGTGATCTAAAGGATTTCTTGGCATTGCATTTTAATTTGAAAGATCTTGGTAATTTGAGATATTTTTTGGGTCTTGAAGTTGCAAGATCCATTAAGGGTATTTCTTTGTCTCAAAGGAAATATGCCCTTGATATTGTTAATGGCATTAGTTTACTAGCTGCCAAGCTTGCTCATTGCCTTATGGACTAGAATCTTGGATTGTCTAAAACAGATTCTTCAGGATCATTACTGGACAATCCCTATACTTATAGAAGATTAATTGGTCGACTTTTGTACTTGATTATTTTCAATAATGATTTCTAGTAATTGGTTGACCTGACTTATCATTTTCTGTTAATACTTTAAGTTAGTTTTTGGATCAGCCAAGGTAGTCTTATTATGATGCAGCCATTAAAATGATCATATATGTGAAAGCTACTGTAGGTTAGGGCCTATTTTTCTCTTCTTCTAGTTCAGTAACTCTCAAGAGATTTTGTGACTCGAATTGAGCCACTTGTCTTGACTGCCGAAGATCAATTACTGGTCTTTGCCTCTACATTGGTGATTCTTTGGTTTTCTGGAAATCAAAAAAATAGGTTATTGTTTATAGATCCTCTGCTGAATCCGAATATAGATCCATTGCTTCTACTTGTTGTGAGATTAAATGTCTTATTTCTTTATTTCTTGATTTTGGTATTTCTCTTATTACTGTACCTGTGTTGTATTGTGACAGTCAAGCAGCACACCACATAGTTGCTAATCCAATATTTTATAAAAGGACTAAGCACATTAAAATCAATTGTTACCTAGTTCAAGACATGGTTTAAGCCAAAGCTATGATTACTCTTCACGTTTCATCTTCAAATCAGTTAGCTGATTTTTTTACTAAGCCATTTCCATTAGACAGATTTCAATTACTATCACTGCTTAACAAGTTGGGTATTATTAATTTCATACTCCAGTTTGAGGGGGGCTAATATAAATTTTATTTGTATGTGTATTGCATTTAATTAATCACATGTACTCACGTGCACCATAATTAGCACGCACTTTAATAGTTTAATTGGCTTAGTATAAAAGGCTTTTTTCTTTATTTTGTACATTTTAACACATGTTAATGAGATTTGAGGTATTCCAGATTCTTCCTTTATCACAGATCAGGCTATCCACATACAACAACACAGGATTCATGGAGTTTATCAGATGTATGCTTTTTACATTGTTTCAAAATGAACTCAAGCACACACATTTGGCCAAGCAAGGTAGACGCACTACAAGAAAATTGACTTTTTGCGATATTAGATTTTACCTTAAAAAATAGAAAGAATGCTGCAAAAAAGTATTTGCAGTAAAAATAACCATTTTGGCTGCAAATAAAATGTCACAAATAGCTGTTTTTTTTATAGTGACGCCTTGGCCGGGGGGTTTTGTCATGTTGAAAGTAAGTTTTCGTTCAAATTAAGCAAGAGTTGACCCTTGGGATACCAAATATTAATATACATATATATATATATATATATATATATATATATATATGAACAAACAAAAAAGCCAAAGGCACCAACAACTTATTTTTGTGGGAGAAAATTACAATGTCGTCACACTATGAAAAGACCATGTTCATCTTCTTTCTCATCTCTATGTTATATATATATATATACATATATATGTATATATACATATACATATACATATATATGTATATGTATATACATATACATATAAAAGACCAGTACTTAAAAAAACTGCACAAACAACTCCATATAATAGCACAAAAAAGCGGGCCAAATAACTAGAAAACTTATTCAGTTTTCGAATGAGGTAGCCAACCTTTTCAGTTTGACCAAAGAATAAAACAAAAGAGTAATACTAGAGAGCATCCAACACTCATCACACTCACTCACATAAACAATACAATATGTACTGTTCATGTGAATGAGCGTGATGAGTGTTGAATGCTCTCTATATTTTTTCAAAACAAAATCATCTATTTCCTAGGAATATTCTAATTAATTTGGCTGTGCTATCTTCAACTTGATATTTTCTCTTTGTATGTGGAATCTGTCCGATGCCTGCACTTGGCCCTTTCTACGTGGATTTCGTGAACTACTGTTGTGGTGCATGTCGAGCTGACGGGAACTGTAGTAGTTGTGGACATGGAAGATATATATATATATATATATATAAAAGAAAGAAGAGAGTCCCATATTACAACTTTGTGGAAATATATCCTGGTATGATTCTACAGGTTGGACGGGATGTTATTGTTGTTGATGCATGCCATATTGCGACCTTCCATGGTGGTAATGATGTGACTAATTAGCAAATTAGCTTCATATATATTCTACTCCAACTTTGAACTTACCCAAAAAAATATTCGCATTTCATCGTCACTATAAACCATTCATTTATTCTTCATGACTATATATATATATATAATAATAATATTATAAGACAAAAGTACTAAACTTTTGAGTTGACTTCTGCCGGTCGGCCATGAATTAATCGGTATTAGGTTTTAGATCGATCTTTGGATCATCTATATATATATATATATATATATATATATATATATATATCTCTATATTTTCCTTTTGATTTTATACGAGAAAGCCCTCATCATGCCTTGTTTCATGATATTGAAAGTTTGTTATAGTTGATGAACAATGATAATGATACAATTATTTTTTAAGATGGCCGACTATTTTACTACTGTCTAATACTAAAATACGTACTGTGTAGTTTCAATTATTATTATTATTATTTAAAAGTTCTATGTTAATAAAAAATATATAAAAAGTTTATGTTTATATGATTCCTCAAAAATTAAAAAAATCAAATAAGCATAAAATCTTCCCCATATTCTTATGTATGTGGTGAAATAAATATTTATATGACGAATTTCAATGATCAAACAATCCCAATTAATATGGAGTTGGGCTTTTATCAGGCTGCAGACCTCCAAAAACCCAAACACACGGTAGATAAAATCATAAATGTATAGAAGTGAAAACCCCTAAAAGCCCATCAATATCCGAGTCCTTAGGGTTTGATTTACTGGCCCAAAATTACATACTTGCAATACTACTGTACAATAATGAAAATATGCCATATTTTCAATTCCATTGGAGTCGTTGAATCCTCAGCTTAGGTGCAATGCTTGCCCTGATTCAGACTCGGCCCAAAACTTTAGCAAATGTGAGGATGGATATGGGCTTGAATGAAAGCCAGTCTGGACTTACATATAAACTTTAAATAAGGGCCTGGCCCTATTCTACATATTTCGGCCCTTTTGACCGGCTTCGTGGGCCAGTAAGCCTCGCCTTTTTCCCCTAGCTATGACACTCCAGCAGAAGGTAACCCAATCTGGTAGTGCTAAAAAGAGAAAATAAAAATAATTTTGAAAATTTATTGCCCTCCTTGTACTTGGTTCTTCTACAAGCAAATTTGTTTCTTCACAGGCCAAGTCATTAAATTAATTAAAAATTAAATAAAATATGTAAATACTCCATTTATTTATGGGATTTCAGTCTTGTCTTTTTGACATGGACCTGAAACACGCATATAATGTACATTGGAGTGTGGTAATTTCCATTTGTCAAAATCTCTTTAAACATGCCCTTTCGCTTTCCTTAAGTTAGGTCCGACAGACAAAAAGATGGGGAAAAAATTAAAATAAAAAACAATTTTTTTTAATGTTTTAAAACGAAATTATGCATATATGCAGGCGTATATACCATATAATATATATATATATATATATATTTATATATAAAGGTGTGTGATGGTAATGTACATCGAGTTCGTCACCATAATTATTAATTGCTCAAATAATTAAATAGTTGGGTTGTGATTATCTAAGCATTATTTCTTTATTAAAATCTTTTTTTTTTTTTTTGGGTAACTTAACTAAAAACCTTGTTTAGAAAAAGATACCTCCAATCTTGGGGATTATATATATTATACAATATGTTGTTGTCTCTCAACTTGTATTTACTTAGTCAATGGCTGTGGTCCCATTTTTAAATAAAATTTAATATAATTGTTTATTTGAAGGCAGATAGATCACTTTCCTCTCTCCCATTTTCAAAACCACTTCCATTAAACATCCTTTACAAAAATAAGTTCAAGATAATTCAAAACCTTTAATTATTATTTTTTATTTTAGAAAAAAAAAATTAACTTTGGCCAATAAAAATATACAAGTCAGTATCCAACTTTATAACTATGGTTAAGAATTTCCTCCAATTTTGACCCTGACATCTTCTGAAGAGATGGGATAAAAGACATTTTTAATTATATATATATATATATTATATCCACTTTTTTAAATAACCATTCTTTTTTTTTCTTTTTCTTTTTCTTTTTCTGCAGAGGATAAGAAGGGTGAGAATGGGGATAGCAGCAGGCATGGAAAAGCTCCAGCATGTGCAGCAGCCACTAACATCCAGTGGACATCTATGATCAAACACACATGACATACAATATATATAATATATATATATATATATTCAAAAGCTCCCATTTGGCTCTTGGAAATGATACGAAATTGAGGAAAAGGGGCCATATCCAGATAGGTTTTCCTTACCACTTTTCCCACAGTCTCAATCAATTTCTCATAAAGGAGTGAAAAACAAATGAAGGTTAAGAAGCATGTAATTTCATACAAAGTTGAGAAATTATTATTATTAATAAGGCATATTATGAAACTAGTGTTTTACTTAATTTTATGTTCACAAGATAACTGTGTAGAAGATTGTAACTTTAATTTTTCTGGTCATTTGCTTGTGAAAAGTGGTTTACCAAAGGGACAAAGGGTTAAACAAGATAATAATTGATAAAATACGTTATGGTTAAGTAAAGGAATGAAAACACTGCTGTTCTTTTGTTTGTTTCTGTTTGGTTTTTGTTTCACTTCTCTCACAAAGGGAAACGGAAAATATATCTATTATTTTTATTTTTATTTTTATTTTTATTTTTATCAAACAAATAAAATAAAATAAAATAATATACTGTTTAAAGGTGAAAAAAAGCAAGAGTGTTGAATAAAAATAAGATTTTGCTTTTCAGAATTTATGAATTTTTTTTTTCTTATGCTTTTTTTATCAGTCTTTGCTTGCACAAAGGTAATGCTTATGTCACCCAGAACAAAGGATGCTTGCCTTGGACAACTCTTGTTTCCTTATCTAAACAATTTCTTCAATTTTTGGCAACCAAATTTTACTTTCCATTCAATTTCACCTAAAAGATATTATATATTGCTTAGAAAATAAAGATATGATATGTTACAGTACAAAAAGACATATAATATAATAATAATAAAAAAAAGAAATATGATAATGTTGATGATAATTACATATTATTTCGGCTTGTCCACTTTTACAAAAGCAGAGAATAATAATAGAAAAAGGAAAAATAATAATAATAATACTCCCCCACCCACTTTCAAATTTATTTTATATTTTATCTTCAACAGATTCCAACCAAAACTCAAAAATCAATGTTTTTTATTATAAAATATTAAATCATCACAGCAATATTCATTATTGTCCATTATTCAATATTTTCTTTTCCCAATTTTTATTTTTTTATAATCTCAATTCGGACAGACTTTGGAAAGTTAGGCACCAATTAGCTAAAACAACAAAAACAAGGTTTCTTTTCTTATTATCTCTGTATTTTTCATTCAAATCACAAAATCAAAAATCAGTCTTTTATTTTCCTCTCAATCTCACCCAATTTTCGAAAAATAAAATTAATTTTTACAGCAAAAAAAGAAAAAAAGATCATCACTCTCCGAGCTCTGTTTCAGCTTAGCTTTGCAACAGTTTTGCAGAAGAAATCTTACTGCTAGTTTTGTAATAATATTTTCTTCAAGCTCTTCTGCTAGTTTAACACTCCAAGGAACTTCATAAGCTCTAAAATTTGAAGCTTTTGTTTTTCTTTATTTTTTATTTCTGGTTTTGGGTTCAAAGTTTAGTTTTTTCATTTTTTGGATTTTCATATCTTTCAAAATCTCTTGGATTTTTTTTTCTCCCTGGTGATTTAGATTAAGAGAGAAATGGGCTTTGAATAGAAGTTTTAGAAAAATCTGTGGAGTATAACTATGGAGGCAAGTAGTGGGGTTACAGTGGTGGGATCAGATGCCCCGTCGGACTACCATGTAGCTCCAAGGACGGAAAATCCGGCTCAGACTACTGGATCAGCTCCGCCACCGAGTGCGGCGGCGCAAGTGAGTGCGCCACCTTCAACAGTTGCGACTGTGGTGGCTCCAGCTATGCCGGCAAAAAAGAAGAGAGGTCGTCCTAGGAAGTACGGACTTGACGGTAGCGTCACGATGGCACTGTCTCCGAAGCCGATATCGTCCTCCGCGCCGCCACCGGTGATCGACTTCTCGGCCGGGAAGCGTGGAAAAGTGAAGCCAGCCAGCTCGGTGAGCAAGACCAAGTTTGAGGTGGAGAATATAGGTATGGGGAAAATGTGTATAGCTACATACGCTCGAAATCCGATCTACTGTGTTTGTTTTATGATTAAAAATCGGATTGCTGCTTGTTTTTGCTTGTAGTTTGTGTTGTCTTGATGCAGAGGGCCCCGTGGTTTTTGTTGGTTTGGGTTTAGGAGATGCTTGGTGGGTAGATGTGGGACCTCTGATTTTGGATGCCCTTAGTGAGATCTCGAGACTTGATGTTTCTGGTAGTTCTGAAAAGATGGCGAGAAGGATGGAATCTTCTTAATATGGCTTTCATTTGGTACTTTCACCTTTTTTAGGAACAAAATTGTGCAAGGTGCCAATTTCGGGTACAAGTGATGTGAACACACGTTGGACTCGAAACTTGACTTCAACAGCCCTCACTGCGAAGGGGGAAGAGGAGGGAAGCTGTTTCCAAATTCTCTATAGATATTTAGTTCTGAGTTGGTGTTTTGTTGTTGGTTTCTTGGGATATGGTTAGAAGTATCTAAGGGTCTTCAATATTCTGACCTTACTCTGTATTTTGATTCGGTCTATCAGGTCAGTTGGAAATCTGAATATGCATCAGGACCTTTTGTTTTGACTTCTCTCTCTTATTTGTGTGGTCTAGAGTGCTTGACTGCCTGCACTCCTTCAAGATATCTTAGACCGTATGTATATGAGAATATCTTTCTGGACAGACATCATTGTTTGTAAAACTGTTGTAAGCTAATTGCTTATTCCCATATTCTAATGCTGCTGACTTCTGCGTGCTGCATGGAAATTTAGTTTTCAAGACATCCATCACTATAAGAAAATGCAGCGCTCTGGATTATAATTACTCTTTCACCACATTAGTAAATAGGTTGTAGGAAAGTTGTAAACTACAATTTCTGCAACATCAGCCAGTATTAGTTGTTATGCATGGTTGTAATGTGAATTTGGGAATGAAAACATAGAATCTACAGTTACAGATTGGCACTGCAATGGTATTTATATTGTTAGGTATTTTTAATATTATGCCGATAAAAAAAAAAAGATTACAATTTAGCCTTCCCTTCTCAGAGTCAGTTTTTTTTTTTTTTTAAATAATTTTCTTTTCCTTGCAGAAATAAGAAAAAAATTTATCCAGTTTTTCAGCAAAATCTTGCATCGTGTTTGTGGGTTGTTTATTGGGCTTTCTTGACTTCAGCTCCATGCACTTAGCTTTATAGAAGAGAGGGACCTTGTCTTGAGAGTGAAAAGCAAGCACAAGCAATAGGACTATCTGGTGTTTGGAAGTGAATAGGATAATGAAAAGAGTGAATGGAAGTATGGTGTGTTAAGATTATATTAGTGAGGAAAAATTTGACTGACTCAATAATGTCCCATTCATTCAAATGTTTATCTGGAATATATGAATTCCTGGTATTCAACTCTCTGATATAAGAACTGTGGAATTGGATTGAGCCTTCTTGTGGAAACCTATTATGTAATAACTTTTAAATTCTGAGAAACTCTATTATGTAAAATGGGCATGTTGCCAGTACCAATATAAGATCTTCCTCTGATGAGATTCAATATTCACAAATTTTTATTTTATTTCAGTTTCTTTTATTGTGGTACGTTTGTCTTGAGTACTCATTGAGAAAGTCAATTTATCATTTTTATACAATCAGTGATGAATTCATTTATTTTAAAGAATGATATAGCCCTTAGTTGACCAAGTCTCTGCATGTTTCAATAGATATAATACCTATGAGATCTCTATTTTCTTTAAATCTTCTGCTTTAAAGAAAGCAATTACGAGGCAATTTACATTGTTTATTTGGTGGTAAAATGCTATATATTGGTATGGCTAGTGAGCTTTTCAATTTTACTCAAGAGAGGAGGTTCCTTATTGTGTTTACTGATATATTAAGAATCTTCTGTAGGTGAATGGGTTGCATGCTCTGTTGGTGCCAATTTTACACCCCATATCATCACTGTTAATTCCGGCGAGGTAATTGTTGAAAATAAAGGTGTCTTTTGAATGTATTGAAGTAAATTCTGCTGTGTTATGGTTGGCCTATATGAAGATAATATCTGGACTTCATGGTCAGAGAAGAATGACAATCTTTTAATACAAGAAATTTGGCCCTTGACTGATTTCCCATTGATTTATTTGGTAAATGATAAAAGTACTTTAGCCTATGGATGAATAAAGAACTGGACTAAAACCATTGCTTTGGTGATCCAATTTTTCTGCATTGCATTGGGGTATCCTTTTTTTCCGTAGTATAGTTGAATGTCTTACAAAAAAGTGAACAACTAATGTAAATTGGTTTCAATTTATTTTAATAGCGTATCTGTGGTTCCTTCTTCTGAGCAGATTAGAGGTTTTATATAGGTCTGTTCATCCAAATTTTATATATTTATTAATACTTTTGAATTTTTTTTTAAAAAAGCTTTAAGGAAATTGTAAATCCGGGTTCCGGATTCCTAAATCCGAAATGCGGATGAACACCCCACTTTTATATAAGAGATGTAACTAGTTATAATGACAGCATTAATTTACTTGTACTGCCAGTTCACATACCCATTGTATGTCTTAGCTATAAACATTACCTACTACATAATTGATTGCAATGGCAAGAGTGGATGCTAGTAGTCCTCAACCTCTTTGTTCATTCTCTATCATACAACTTTACAGTACATTGACCTGTAATTGATTGAAGAAGGACAAATCCCATGCAAATTCTTTTAAATTCTCACGTCAAGAAGCACATAAAAACAAGGTTTTTGTAATTGGGAAACTTCCTAATTCTGAAGGGTAAAAACTTATGTGCTTACCTAATTTTGGGCCTAATGTAGATAATGATTACTTGCGCCTATATATATATATTTATTTTTTACTAACTTCTGAAACTCTACAAATCAAGGAGAATTAGATGGTCGATATTGCATCAATGTTGATTTTTTTATTTGAGGGCATTTTTTTTTGTATTGCCCCCAAGGCGGGGGAATGGTGACATGGTCACCTAACTTTGTACTTATGCTTTAGACTCTGCACCCCTTGGGATATGTAGGGGTAATGGCTCAATGACATTCCAAGACGATTGGCAGTACTTCCTATTTGTATGCTTTTAATGTCTAATTCAAGCTTGACAAAAAAAAAGGTCTAATTCAAGCAATTAAATTGAATTTTATCATAAAGGTGATGTTCCTCTTGATTGTTTCAGGATGTTACAATGAAGGTCATATCATTTTCTCAGCAAGGGCCTCGAGCTATATGCATTCTCTCTGCAAATGGCGTGATATCAAGCGTTACACTTCGCCAGCCTGATTCTTGTGGGGGTACATTGACATATGAGGTGATGCAATTTATCCCCCTTTAAAAAGCCGGTGGACCTTTATATTGAAGGATCAAACTCATTAGGCCCCATTTGGAACTTAGACTGAATATTCAATCTAATTTTAAGTTGAGTCTAACATCCAAACACCCAGCTCTAAAATCACTAAACTCATCTCAACTCAATTTTTTTATACATGAGACCTACAATCTTTTTCAACTCAACAGCTCTTTATATGTGGGACTCACAATTTTTTTCAACTTCTCATAAATACATTTAAACTTATCTTAACATCCAAATACATTTAAACTCATCTTAGGTGGCCCACAAAACTTACTCTACCATATCAACTCACTATTATTCATAAAAAACTCAACTCAGCTCAATATTTAAATGGGGCCTAAATGAGTTTCATTCTAAGTTAGTAATTCCTGCCATGTTTGCCTTGCTGGAATCTGCATTGAGAAAGGTGATAGCTTTCTACTTCTAGTAATTGATTTATGTTCGTTCATGTGGACTGCCATCTAGTCTGTTCATCAGTATTCATCATTGGGTCAGCTGGTCCTGTCTGGTAGTCAGTGCCAGTGGTCCCAAACTTAGGAGTACAAAGTTTTTGTATGTATTTATTTTGTCATTATTGTTTATAGAAGTGATGACTGCTACTATTAGTTTGACAATCACAATTCTGATCCAATACCCGCCACTGTGCCAAACCTTCTGACCAAATCGTTGACCATTTTCTCATCATATCACCTTCTATTATATGTATCATGTTCTGATCCTATCAATTCTATCAAGTCATTAAATTAAGTGCTGTTGTTCTCACAGGGTCGTTTTGAGATACTGTCGTTATCCGGATCATTCATGCCAAATGAAAGTGGGGGAACGAGGAGCAGATCCGGTGGGATGAGTGTTTCATTGGCAAGTCCAGATGGGCGTGTGGTAGGTGGCGGTGTTGCTGGTCTATTAGTAGCTGCAAGTCCCGTGCAGGCATGGTTCTTACTTTTACAAATTAGTGCAGAAGAGAAACGAGAAACTAGTCTCCAATCCAAAATCTTTTATCCTAAACCTTGTTAGAAATGATGATCACTATAGACAGTTCCATAGCATGAGGGTCAAATTCTGATATTACCTTCTTGTTGGTATGTGTACAGGTCGTAGTTGGGAGTTTTCTGACAGGGAATCAGCATGAACAAAAGCCCAAAAAACTGAAACACGATTACGTATCAATTGCCACGCCGACTGCAGCTGTTCCTATATCTAGTGCAGAACCTTGGTCTTCGTTGCCACCAGATTCCAGGAATAAGCCTACTGACATTAACGTATCTCTACCTGGAGGGTAATATAAAGGGCCTCACATTGTTGTGCAGTACGGGATTTGTTACTGACCACATTGGCAATGGAACTCCATTAGTTGAAGCTCACTTTCGCTGCGTTTCTTTGGTCTGTAAACTTTATCAACTATATATATATATTAGTAACAGCCCGTTGTTGTAGTGCCAGGGGTTTCCCCTTCCATCTTAGATAGAATTTTATCTTTAGTTCAGATGAGTGTAGACCACCTATGTTGCCGCTGTTGTCGAGTAGAATAGTTTGATGTAACATCATCTAAACTTGAACCTTCCCTCTTGAATTGATGTTTTATTGTGATTTGAAAGTTGTTTGGACATTCTGAATTGAACTCACGTCTCCAGTGGCTTCTTTATGTCAAGTTATTCAGCAATGGTTCTCCAAAAAATGGAGGAATCTGCAGCGTATATACAACACTTTCCTGTCATTCATAATTCAAGGGGACTAAATCCTAGCACAAGGGCCAAGAGCCCAAAAGTCACTGACTCACTTCTCTGCTGCCTGCACTAATTACTAATTTTGTTCTTCGAGTTTTAATTATGTTCCTCTTGAATTATTGTGGTCGTCATGATCAAACTGTTGATCTAAACTATGAATATGCCTAACACTGTCAAAGAAAATGGATCAGAAGGGGAAAAAAAAATCTTGTTTCTCCCGTTGCTTCGAATCCCTCCCTCTCCGATGCTTCAGTGCTCTCTTTTATCTTTTATTTTGACTAGAGTTGTGTTTTCTACCTGGTTATTTTGCTAACTCTCGTCTTCATTAATAAACATTCGGTTCATACCAAGGCCCCTTTCCTCATTGTCCTCCCTCTCGGCTCTTTCCTCCATTTTTCCTTCTCTTTTCTTCTTAATTACCAACACCAACCACGCATTCTAGATATATACATCTTGTCTGAGGCTCGCTCCTTTTTTACTAACGTTAGATATAATTATGAGTTATTTTTTGAATAAGGATAGGGTTTGTTACTAAAAAAATAACTTTTTATGTGAGTTTTTATTTTCTCAAAAAAATGTGTGGCACTTGTGTAATCTATGTCTGCAAGTATCATTTCTTCCATATCATTTATTATCATTTTTTTCCAATTTTGTCTAGAATATATCATCAATATGAATTGATGCTTAAGAATCACTTTGTTTGTTCCTTGATCTACATGTCGCCTCTTATACACATCATTCTTATTTATATATGAGAGTCATTTGCATTGAACATTTAGATCATTTTGTATCATCCTAGTTTATGACAATTTTTTGTTGTTTTTTTTTAATGTAACGTAACTAGTATTCACTCTCACCCCTTTTAACTAATTCTCTTGTGATGATATAATATTTAGGGGTGGCAATTCATTTTCATATTAAGTCATAGAAATTCAACTATATAGATCAATCCAAACACAATCGTTAAACTAAACTGATCAAGACATTCAAATCCTAATACGACTAATTTATATAACGGGTGACACAATGCCACTTATTTAATAATTAATTAAAAATTGATCAACACAATGCCATTAATTTCAACTCGTTTAAGCCCATATTATTTAAATGAGTTTAATTGATCCGTAGAATCCATTTGATCTAATTAACTTAATCTTACATAAAAATTAAAACCTAATAAAAAGTAAAACATGCAATAAGACTATCTACTAATAAAAAAATATTAATATTTTTTAGATTTTAACATAATACATATTCCAACAATAACAAATATGAGGATAGGTCCAAAATTACTACCCTAACAATAAAAATAGAATCATATTAAAAAAATATCAATATTACAATCTAACAATAATAAATTAACTTCAGATTAAATAAATTAATTTATTATTGATCTATTTATTAATCGTATCTTAAAATTAATTTGTTTTGATCCATACCTATTTTTATAAAATTAAAATTTATTATTTATGTATTATGTTCTTGTTAAATTCATGAATTGTACCACATATTCATGTCAACCCTAATAATATTAGCATTGAGGAAAAAAATCAGGGGTGGAACTAAGATTTAGTGTTTGGGGGGGTGATCGATAAAGTGTATGGTATGTATAAATATAAATAATATATATTTTTTATACGTGGCTATATATAAATATAATAATCATATATTATAAAATTATATTTACAATAATCTCACAATTATATAAATTAGAATGAGATTAAATAAATATAATCAATTAATTTTGACAATTATAAAAATTTATAATCAATTCAAAGTGACAAATGAGTAAGTTAATTATTAAAAAATATCTCATAATTCATAAATTTCATGACCAACAAAAGAAGTGAAATTAGTTAATTTGAAATTCACAAATCTAAACATCAACAAAAAAATAATTAAATAAAACTTCAAAAAAATAAAACATTAGAAAAAAAAAATTGAGAACTTAGTCTATTTGTTTAGTAAAAATTGTTGGGGAATAATTTTATTTTATTTTATAATTTGATAGAGTAATTTTAATTATATATATATAAATAATTACATATATTTATATACTATATATTATTTTTAAAAAATTTTGGGGGGCGGTAGCCCCTACATATAACGTGGGTCCGCCCCTAAAAAAAATATTGGTCAAAGAGAGAAGTTCCGAGTGCCTTCAATGGTTATAATCATGATATTTCTTGTACTTTTCGTTTTATGTATTGAATTACAAATTAAGCCACTCAAAGTTCGTTCTTGTCATCACAATGATGACACGTGAATGATTTAAAAAAGAAACAACTTTGTGATCGACTTGTTTCATCAATATTGAAACAAACAATAAAATAAAATAAAAATAAAATAAAAAGTAGCTTGTTTGCAGTATGAAGAGGAACCTAGAACACGTACTACAAAACGGCAGGCCAGGTCAACAACAGATACGCGTCATTTGACAGTTTGAGGTATATATGCATATTGCTAACCTATCAACTTCATCCAATCATCCACGTCACATGTGACAGGTGTTATGTCATCGACAATATTTTTGGTACCAAAAGTTGTTGATGAAAAGTAAACTAAGCTAGAAGGTCTGAAGTTCGACTTTTTGAAGAAGCCACTAGTCCACTTCCACGTTTTGCATTGAATTTGTAAACTGTCACGTCAACAATTTGTACCATCAAATTTTTCAATGACCTATCGCATTCAAACCTTTCCCAAATGAAAGGGCTTTAATTTATGCCATAGAATTTCAAATATTCCGCCAGACATATCCCAAATCATACAGATTCTCAATGAGAATTTATGCACCAAATACCAATGGGGTGCGCGAGGGAATTTCTCAAATATTAAAAAAAAAAGAAAAATTAGATGCTACTTACAAGTTTCGATAGGAAAATGTTATATATTTTACCTTCACGTCCCTTATACTTTAAGGATCATAATATGGTACAAACCATTAATTATTGAATTTGTCATTTAAAAAAAATCATTTATTAAACGGTTGATGTATGGTATCATCTTGCGATTCTTTCGGATAAATCTCATATAATAATAATAATAATAATAATAATGCTTGTAGCTCAAGAATTGAAATTTCCGACATATGGATACTTCCCACAAATCCACGTAAAGTACATAATAATAGGAAGTTTCGGGGTTTATATCATATATATATATATATATATATGTGTGTGTGTGTGTATAATATGCTTGGAAGTTTTTATTCCTTGACGAGGTGTACTACCTGAATTTCCTCGTAAAAAATAATGGTATTCTAATCCTACAATCTGTTTCTCTTTCGAAGAAACCCACTTTTGAGGGAATAAATAACTCCATATAAATTCTCTCTTCCACATCACTAAGATATTATAGATTTTTTTTTCTTCTTTACAAAGCAGCACATACGTACAACGTTACCTATTACGTGTACCCATTTTTGTATATTGGTTAGGGGCATGAGATTTGTCGAGATATTGACACCTCAATTACTGTGTTTGGCTGCCATTTTATTCCTCAACTTGAGGCCATCAAACCGTCAACAAGACAAGCTGCTTCATGGATTCTCATTCAGTCCGCTTCTCCTGTTTTCAGTTTTTAACATGATAATCATAGCCATCCTTATTGGAAACTACAGACCTTCACAAAAAGTTGATGGGGCTTGTCCTCGCTTCCTTCCTTTGAATGAATTAGAGGAGGAATATATGAAATACAAGACTAGGGATCGCATTGAGGAGGACGAAGACAATGATGAAGACGAAGATGGTTTTGCTGCTTCAGATGGTTATGTTGAAGATGATGACGACGATGATACTGGTAATGACGATATCTTTTGGCAAGATGAAGAAGAAGATGACGATTGTTTGAATAAAAGAATAGAAAGCTTTATTGCCAAGGTCAATGAAGAATGGAGGAAAGAGAGATTAAGGGATTTGTGTATGTAATAACCAGCTCGATCTGATGTAAATTATACATCAAGTACTCATTGTAATTTGTATGTGAATTATGTGTTAATCCATCGTCATAGCATATTTTTAGTTTTAGATTTTGCCTTTCTTGTCACTACAAGAAAAATAAGTACTATTTGTAATGAAATATTTGTAATGAGAATGATTATTTGCGAGCAAAACAAACCCATTTTTAATAAAAAATAATAATTATTTTTGCAAAAAATAACTAGACATAAATAAATATTTTTCTTGTAGTGTTGTCGGGAATATCATTCCTTATTTATTTTTCTCATTTTCAGATGCATCCACTCTTAGGAACAAAAACAATGCATTATAAATTCTAGCAATAGATATGATGTGAGTTCAAATTCTTTGTTAGTTATAATTTGTTGAGTATATATTATTATCTCAGCAAATTTTTTTAAAAAAAAAAATCTAAAGAAAGTCGCGATTTTGGACTGAACTGGAATAGCAGGGGGTTCATGAACTTCAACATGGTTCTCAACATGAGGTGGTGATTGTAACACCTCTTTGTATTTGAACAAGGACAATCATGCCATATGGCTTCTCTCCCATCCATATATATAGTTGGTTTGCACATTTAAAATATCTCATAATATTAAATAAATAGTAATAAAATAATTTATATATAGTAATCAGATAATTTGAGATAAGATATATTATTAAGATTCGAAAATGAGCAAAAAAATGTTAAATAGAAATATTATAAAATCAAAAAGTTGTATAAATACAAATTTTCAATATTATTTTGTTTTGAAAGTTTAAAAATTTGTATTGTTTTTTTTTTTCTGTTTAAATCTTGTGTTTAAATAATAATTAAGTATAGATGAAAAGATTGGAGATTTAAAACTAAAAAGTATTCTATGTAATGTTTAGGAAGGAAATATCTGAGATTAGCTTGTTAAACAAATAATATTTTCCTGATTGATATATTAATACACACACTGTAGATTATAATTTCTTGTTCAATAGTATATATAGAGCGTTGCTAATTATCTTCTAAAGAAACTATCATTTCATAACATCATAATGTAATTAAGCTGTATATTGGAGAAACAATAGAAAGCAAAATTTGTTTAATTGATACGAGGCCAGTTTGAGTTCCTGCATCCTTTGGAGGCGCATCTGCCTTGATACGAGGTGGTCTGACAATCCGATCAGTTAATTCAAGAGCCTCCTGAGCATTAAAGCGTTTCATCCTGCTCAAGTCTATGTCAATCTGCATATATCCATTGAGATAGACGTTTTTCAAACTGATCATAATCCCCCATCCTTTCAGAAATAAAAATGGATCATGAGTTCAAGAAATGGAGGAAAACATACTCTCCAAGAGTACCATAGAAAAAATTGTTAAGACGAGCATTTAAAAAGGTCATTGAAGATTTTACAAGCACACTTGGTTTGGTTGAATGTGAAATATAGTGTATGATTTTGGAAATGCTTTAAAGCTTCTTAACAATGCCCATAATTAGAAATTCCACATACTGATATGGCTTGATATGGTCTGTCAAATCTATTTTATAATAAAAATAATTTTACAATCTGATTAACCACATCAAACTACATTAATTTGTGAAATTTCTTGTATGAAATCATTTTATAACTAAAGTATTTCTCTAATTAAAAAGTAAAAACTATTTGAAATAGATTTACATGAAAAGTTGGCATGCTGTAACACTAGCCCCAGTAGCAGCAGGAGATTGTAGTGCAATTCTTGAAAGAGGCATTGCAAAGCGATTACCCTTAAAAAATTAAAACATACAATTTTTTATAAGTAAAAGAAATTTTATTAATATGAAAATATGCATAACTAAAGTACACAAGTAGTATACAAGAGAATGCACCTACTTGGGAAGTACTAGAGATAGAATTAAGGTTATAAAAGGAGCATGCAATCAATATAAAGAGCATATTAGGTTAAACTCAACTATGCCTTAATCCTAACATTTGGAATCAATGTATAAACTCACGTAGTTTATTATGTATTCCTTTTAGCTATTCTAATCAATCTAAATCATACTCTCAAGGCGACTAACTCCCTATTGGCATCTCATTCTCCACCATACAGGGAGTTAGTATCCATGTTTTAAGCCTCAGAGCATATTAGACAAAATAAAAATATATTCCATGAACAATGGTAAAAGTCTCGTCCCGTTGCCTTTTGCAATCACCACTATTATTACTAAAATTGAGAAAAAAGGGAAAGCACTGCCCACCATTGTTCATCATTAATCGCATAGGTGAAAATCTCTACATCATAAGTCCAAACGCCCCCACAATATATAGCATCGAGCAGCAGGTTTTAGACTCATTGGATCCCTGAGGGAGATATAACAATACTGTCGTCGCTTAATTCAGATTCTAAAAGAGAAAAGATATTACCTCTTCTCCAGCTGTAAGAAGAAAGGTTGCTAGATTGTAGGCATAGCCCACATGATGGATGCCAACAAGACTCTTCAAGTCTGCATGGTATCATAAATTGCCATGCTAGGAGTAAGCTGTAAAGAGCAGTTTTTAGCAAAGGAAAATAGCTCAAGTGGTAAAGGCCTTGGATTAGGGATATGCTCCCACTAGATCTAAGATTCAAGTTCCCTTAGATGTAAACAATCTCTAAGAGCCATCAATTGAAATTTTTTTTACTTGAATTAACCAAAATACTGCACTTGCAGAAAGTTGAGGCCTGTGTATCCTGGAGATTAGGCGGGACGCTGTTCCGAATACCCAATGCTAATTTTAAAAAAAACTCACAAGCAACAAGATCAATACAGAGAAAGAAGCATGATTTGATTGCAGAAGGCAAATTGATAAGGAACTCACTTCTCACCAGGACCATTGATGTACATATAGAGATTTTTGGAATTATCAATACCGTCAAGGTACAGGATTGTTGCTAGTATTTTATTGCTAAATTCTTCATCCATGTGTTGTCCAATAAAAATATCAACCTCTCGGTACTACATCATAAGAATTAGGTGAGTTTCTTAGAGAAAAATCATTAAACATAAATAGGATATAAAAATAACAACGGAACTTGACAAATGACATCCTTATATAAGAATTGACATTGAATAGATGAGCACCAGGCACCAAACCCACTTACGATCTGGCTCAACAAAACAATTTTAAGGCTGAATTTTCGAAAGATTATCGAACCAGCAACAATAACCAAATACTATGTTTTGAATTAGAACAAAAAGTCCAAATTTTAAACTCAACAGGGTTAAAGATCATTGGCTTGAGTCCATGGCCCAGGACTGGAGAGTCGTAGATTGTGATTGCGAACCCCCAAGCGTGCATCATATCTATCTTATTAGCCATAAATAATAACCAAGTATTTACTTAAGGTAGAGTTAGCTTTAGTGACTCATAAGGGCATTCCCCAGATCAACCCATTGCCAAGTTCCCTTACCAGAAGTTCTATATGGCACTCTTGGTGTCCCTATAGAACTAATTCTAACTGATCGTCCTCTCATCGCTGTATGGTTATGAGTCCTGCATACAGAGAAAGTACAAACATATGCAGAACCATGATAATTTAAAAATGAGACGGGTTCAGCGGAACAAAAATATCATACAAAGTCTTGATACAATTTTTTTAATCAGTAAGGCAAAACCTAATTTTATTTTTAAAAATAAAAGATTAGCTAAGATGTCTGCTAGGGTACAAAACCATCATGGAACAATAAAAAGACCAACTAACAGAAGGAACCATTACATAGCTAATCTAACACAGACTTGGAGCCTCCCATTATAATGCATTCGCTTACCCGGGTTCCAGGCTCTAATTAACTTTTCCATAATACTCAGCCGTCAAGTTAGGTATTCCAGTTCCAATCGTAACTTACAACAACGAAAAATAAGTATTGGACAAGGTGGATAGGGAAGGAAGGGCATTTGAGGAGAAGGTGAAGGAATGTGTGCATCCTTGAAGATTGAAGCTTTAGTCCTGAATAAAGCTTTGTCCCGCACTGCCAATGACACAGTCAATTAATTAAAATACTAGCCGATTCTCATGTCCACGCCAACAAATATATGAAAGAGAGAGACAGAGAGAGAGAGCCTGAAAGGATGATGACAGGCTCTAGTTTTGGGGTGGAGACTCGGAGTGGAAGAGGCTGTATGAAGAGTGTCATTTTTGAGTAAAAAATACTATAAACAGAAAAGAGATTTCAAAAAAAAGATCTCATGTAATGATGTCATACATTATCAATATATCACGTCTTTCTTATTTTTTCTCTCTCTTCATTTCTCTCTCTCCCTTCTTCTCGCCCTCTGCCTTCTCCCTAAACCCTTTACTTCCACACAGGCCAAACGTGGTCTAGGACTACTATTTGTGATTGGAATGGTCAGAAACCATCCCTTAGAGGGACAGACAATTTTGACGAGTTACTGAGCTGTTGTCAGAGTCCCAATTTCGTGATGTGCATTCTCAATTTAGATTAAGGAGATGAAAATGTCGTGAGGGATTGCCGACGGTGGGAAGGTACTTGTCGATGTGGGGGAAATCCAGTCAGGTAGTCAGTCGTGGTGCAAGTGGCCGACGGTGATGGGTTGCCTAGAGAGGAAGAGACAATTAGGGGCAAGAAAGGGAAAAAAAATGGAGGAGATGTGGCACATTATTAATGTGTGAAATTCTTTTGTGTGAACTATTTATATTTGTAGCAGCTCTTTTTCGAATAATTTTATAATTGTGAGATGTGTAATTATTTAAAAAAAAAATAAAAAAATTAATTTTTTTAATAAGAAATTTACTATTTTAAAAAAAATTACGCGACAATTACGTACGTCCCAGTTTAATGTAGATATGCCGCAATTGTGCGCTAAGAGGACGAGACGGTGCCGGTACTACTTAGGCCTGCTTTGTACATAATTGAGATGAGATAGTTAAATGGCTGAGTGAAAATAGTTTATGAGATTTTAAGAAGTGAAAGAGAAAAAATTAAATTTTTTATAAAATTTAAATATTATTAATATATATATATATATTTTTAATATAATTCTTATCTTAAATTTAAGAAAGACTAAATTACTTTGAAGGTTAGAAAATTTTAATAACTAAATAATAATTAAATGAAAAAGTTTGACATTTAAAATTGAAAGTTTTTGTGTTAGTGGTGTTTGAATATTGAAAGTTGATGGTGCAGTGTTTTTAAATCTGGAAAAAACTGGAATTGGGACTGTTTTACGAGATCGGATGGGGAAGGTGCTCATGGCTGCTACAAAATCTGAATTTAATGTTGAAGATGTAGAGGCCATTGAAGTATTGGCAATTTTCAGGGGAATGCAACTATGTGTTTCTATGGGTATCTCTAATCTCATAGTAGAAAGTGACACTCGAATTTCGGTGGAAGCTCTAAATAATAATAGCATGCTTTGTTGTAGTCTAGGCCTACTATATTCTGAGATAAGAAAATTGGTTTCCTGTTTTGGTTGTTGTATTTTCACTCATGTGTATAGGGAGGGTACTAATATTGTTGCTCATAATTTAGCTAAAAATGCTAAGTTGGTTGATAATATTAGCTTGTGGTAGGATAGTATTCGAGTCTGTATTTTTCAAACTGTATGGCTTGATAATTGTTTATCCGTTTGATTAATGAAATTTTCATTTCATATCAAAAAAATAAAATATATAGATATATATTGAAATAGATAGAAAGAAATGAGTTGCGAACATCTCATTATTCAAACCAAGTCTTCGATTGGTTATATAGATGAGATAAAAAATTATATTTAAATAAAAAATTATTAAAATATAATTTTTTTAATATAATTTTGATAAGTATAATTTTTACATGAATTTTATTACTTTTTTACTCATTAAAAATTGTTATTTTTCTTTAATTTTTTATTTTATTTTATTTTATTTATTTGTTTGTGTTGAAAGACTGAATTAAAAATTGCAAAAAAAGGAAAAAATTAATACAAGCTACAACGCACAAGTAATTGGGCCCATTAAACTCAACTCAAGACTCAAGAGCCGACATATGCACTTTATTTGGTTTTATTTCACATGGCCACACGTTTGGCTTGGGCTGAGCTATACAATGAGGGGACACAATTGAAGTCACGGCATGAATATAAAGGAAAGAGGCCGCTCGAGATCATTTGAACAATTCACCATGGGCTGCAAATCAACTTCACATAAAAAGGGAGGGCTGCACATCACTTGGGCACGGCAAGTGGCACTCTCTCAAGATAAAATTCGGTGTTACAATTTGACTACAAGGGACCCGCATGTGTCCCTCTCTACAAGGGCCGCAAGAATGCAACGTGCCGTTTATCTAGTTTAAAAAAATCATAAAAAGAAATATGATATATTATACAATAAAATTTTTTTGTGTACTTATACTATAGCATGATATAAAAAAATATATTTATAATTATACGAAGATTTCGTATTAGACATATCTCTATAGATGATGTGTAATATTTTATTCAAGTAGACTGCATAAATTTGTAATGAAATGTATGTTTGAACTGATCTAGATTGCCTAAATTAATAAATATTAGCGAGTTTTTTTTTCTAAATTGATAACAAAGTTCATTAATAGTTCACATATAGTTAAAAAGATTTATATAATGAGATTGTTTATATTTGCCATCTATGATATAGTAATAAAGTATAAGATTTAAATTGATATCATAAAAACATGTTGTTACAAATTAGCTAAACAAGAAGGAACTTAATGAAAAATCTAGTAGAAAGGTGTATATGTCTATGATTTACATCATTTCCATATCAATGATCTTCAAAGTGAAAAAAAGTAGATGTAGATGTCCTTCAGGAAATTCAAACATTGCATAGAAGTGTACTTTCAAAGTAAAATAGAAAATATAATAAGTAATTATGAGAACAACCTATAGAGAAAAAGTATAAAATTGTAGAATTGTAATTATTGCTGGTAACTATATTAAAGAAGGTAGTAGAAATCTAATATTTTTAAGTAGCATGCATATGAAAAAGCATTTATAAAGAATGTATATTACTAAATTTTTCTTCATATCTATTTAATGAGATTAAAGTATTTAGTCAGCTTTGTTAAGTAATATATATAAAAAAAAAAATTACAAGAACAAAAGGCATGATTGAAAATATTCACTATCATGGTGAGTAAAATTTACATTTGAAATATTTTTTATTAGATATGGTATGTATAGATTAAGAAATTGTCTAGAGTACTAAATTGTCAAAGTATTCAGAAATAGTAAATATGCAAAATATAATGAAAGAATGAAAAGTTTAGAAGAAAAAAGTATCTTACTAATTTCTCTAGATTAGAAATAATCTTAATAAGAGAAATATATCTGAAATTAAAAAGAAATAAATTATAAGAATGTTGATCAGGAACAATGTTGATCAGAAAAGTATGAGTGCTAACTGCTACTACATGTTTTGAAAGATGTGTGTCAAATATTTTTCTGAATACGTTATTTATCTTTTTTCATTTTTTTTAGTTTTTTTATTTATTTATATTTTATATATACTTACATATTTTTTTTAGAAGTAATAAAAAATTATAACATCACTTTCAAAAATATTTATTTAATTATTATTTTAAAAAAAAGTTTATAAAAAAGTACTGATTATCATGAATTTAAGTTTATTAGAAAAACTATTTTAATTGAAGAAAATTTTATTATTATAGGAAAATGAAAAATTTTATATTTATCTATACATTGCAAATGGTTACGAATCATTTCTACATTGCTGAATAAAAAGTGACCTATAACTTCAATTTCAACATTTTTATGTAATAAGAAAAGTGTAATCTAAGCAATAGGTTAAAAATGAACAATTGAATAAAGAAATTTCACATATAATAGTTAAAGAAGTTAGCTTCTCTTACATGAAGAGTCCTAGAGTAATTTTTACAGTCCAAAATAGTATATCAAATATTACATCTTAGCATTTTCTCAATAATAATTAGGACATTTCCAAAAGTTAGTTCCAACTATACTTTAACATAATACTTGAACCCAAAAATAAAAGTGTGATGCATTTGAGTTTTAGATATTTAGAAAGCATGTTATATACGTAAGGCAATGTTCGCATTGTAAAGTTATGCTATATCATCTGCAGTAACGATTGTTATGACATTGAAATTTTTGTTATGTGGATTTCTTGGCTGGATGTCTCTAGTAAGTTGCATTGTCCATCGCTTCTCACAACTTTTTGCTGCCATTTCTTGCAAATAAAGTAGATGTTCCTACATAGATTAATATTTATTTATTGGAATAAGTAGTATTTGAATGAAATATTTAATAAGGAAAAAATTATTTAGAATATAGCAAATAGTATCTATAAATTGTTGGAAATGAATGATAGCTTTGTTTTTATGATAGCTTTGTTTTTCATGCAATCTGATTTGTTTGGTTTATTTTTTTTTTTTATTGTTAGATACATAATGACCTACTTAGTCCAAATCATAAAAACAATGGTATAGAGATTTGCTTTATATGGTTTTTTTTTTTTTTGCATGTGGTTTCAATTTTAGTCGTCTAAGAATAGATAGTAGTTGTGAAGATCCAATAGATGAGTGAATGTTGTGCTTTTTCCAATGCACGTCCAATTAATTTTTTCTTTTGTTCAATTTTTTTTTGAATGACTTTAGTTTTTTTTTTAACATAAAATTAACAAACTTGTAAAAAACATTTCCTTAACTATTAAGTCAAAGAAAAAGTAAAAATAAACCAAAGTAGAATTCAGTGAATAAATTTTGTGGCAGTGGTGTTTTTTTAGATGAGTGTTGTCTGGTACAATGACAAAATTAATATGTTGCCATCTTTGAAAATTCTTGGAGAGCTTTTTGTAAATATCCTGTCATATGTTTAATTGGCTGTGATACTCAATTATTGATAATGATAATTTTATGTTGTTTAAGAAAATGTTACAAATTACAAAGCTTGAGGAATATGTGTTTGGAAATGGTCATGTTTAGAACTAAAAAAAAAATGGTCCATCTTTACCAAAAATGGAAAAAAAAATTCACAAAAATAGAGTGATATTTGATTTTTTAGAAAATAGCAAGAAATTTCTTATAGTAACTTGTGGATGTGGAGTTGGAATTGATAGATATTTGTAGTTGAAGATGAATTATATGAAAACAGTTAATTTTAGTGTATATATATAGATATAAGCATGTTGTAATCATATTGTTAGAAACTTTGTCTTGCATTTGTCCAAATAATATAACATGTGATATTAGCACGTCAGAATGATGTAAGATTTTAAATAAATATTTGTTGGTTAACGTAAGTTTGTTTATAATGTAGCTTAAATTAAAAGTATCAGGTTTTTTTCAGCTTTTGTTTATTGGTAGAGCTAATAGATATTTATTTATTGATAAAAAAATGGTATGAATGAAAAAGTCTGAAGAAGTTACATTATTTGTTGTAATATGATAATTTTATTTTTGATATATTTTTTTATTTTGGTTTTAGTATTTTCTTCATTCATTTTGAGAAGTGAATTTTTTTCTGTTGTAGAAAGAAAACTTTAGTATTCATTTTGAATAGTTTTTGTAATTTTCTTAAAATTGAATACTCATTTATGTTGTAGAAAGGAAACTTTAGTATCCAATAGGTAAAAGTAAAAATAGAATGAGTAACTTATATCTTCATTGAATAGCAATGTAAAGCAAAACATTAGTTAGATTGAGTAGTATTACCTCGTCATCATGTTCCATAAGATTTGTTGCTTTGCAACCTAAAGCAGTCTCTGCAACTGGTCCAAATAAAGTTGTTGGTAGTTGTCCTGTACCATCATCCACTTCAACATATGCGCGAGTACTATAAATAAAAGATGAAGAGTATAAATTAACATGAGTAAAATAAATGTATTATAATTGTAATTTATAATTTGACAGTAATAAACATACTGAGGCTGTGCAGTGTTTGTTTGCTTGCAATAAAGACAGTTGAACGTTTCATTATACTCATATCCTGTTGCTTTGTGGCATCCAATGCAAGACATATAAATGAAGCTTTGTTGCAAGTCCATGATAATGATTTTTCCTCTAATCCAAAATCGTGGTTTCTACATCATATTTAGTGTGATTTTAGAGTGATATTTTAATATTAAGAAATCGCATGTATTATGTTACAATGTTTGTACATAAAGAATGTCAAATTTTTTGAAGTGTATTAACTTTACCTTTAAAGGCTGCAGTGATTTTAAAAGTGTAGGAACATCAGAAATTTTAGTTATGGGCTGGATAGCAGTAGTTGAGGTAGATGCAGATTCATTTTCCAAGCAGCTTTCAACGATGTCATCAAGTAATTGATAGTTCAATGTTGCCCTTCAAATGAAGAAAAAAGCTGGAATTAGAAATAATTATTATAGATTAATATACTAATTTTTTATGTTGTGAGAGATTATAGTTAAGACAAATAATACATTTTAACTATAGAACTCAATCTAGATTTGCACAGCTATAATAGAAATAGTTTCAAAGCAATAAGGATTGATAGGATTACCACTTTGCTAGTTCTGCTGCATTAGGAATAAGAGGATTTATTGTGAATATCGTTGTTGGACGAGATGAGAGAGACAGACCTAATTCATTGAAAAAGCGATTAAAAAATATTTGTAATATGTAACAGAAAGAAATTAGATTTGTTATATTAAAGAGATAATACCAGTGTAAGATCCAACTTTCAGATGTGTAGCTAAAATGACAGGTTTTGCTCCAATAATTTCAGAAAGCTTTTCACATTCCATATAGACAAATCGATCCCACATTGTTAAAAATATGGGTTTCAGGCTACAACATTTATCAAATATATATAGTTGTAGTTAAGGCAAGTATAATAAAATTTAATCAATTTGAAAATTGACAATAATATGCAAATAAATAAGAAAAAAATTTACCTTTGATCAATAAAAAGTATTTCTTGGATCATGGTTGGACCTTGTGCTGTGTTCACTTCTCGAGGCAATTTAATGTGAATTGCGACAGCCATGAAGTCTAAATAGTAAAAGTGAAATATTTATTTTTTAACACTAAAATGTTATATGATGTTTTTGCATGAAAATATTTAGAAAATATTTACCTATCTCAGCAATTGTGTCTTTATATGCATCAAGTTCATTAAAAGGCACAATATTATACTCTGGTGGTTGTAATGCGTCTTCATCATTTGGAATCTCTTCAACAAGAGTTCTTGAATTTATGATCCATTGATATTGATGTGTATTACCTCGAAATTTAGGATCTAATGGTTTGACATAAGCATTACTGATATAGTATGATTGAAAAATGTTGAACGTATGATCACGCAAGTCTATATCTTGATCAAACATGGTTGCTTGCAGTCGATTACCCTGTAAAATATGAGATTGTTTTTGACAAAGTAATGGTGTGTAGATAAAGTTATACATAGGTATTAAAAATTGTAGCAATTGATAGCTAGAACAAACATAAATATAAATTGAAATGATTATCTCATATAAATAAATGTAATGCATGTAGAAATTTGCTATTTTTAAATATGAAATATGATACTTGTAATACCTTTGGATCAATCAAAATTAACTTTTGATAGTTAATTGGTGAATTTTGTCCAGTTCGTTTGGGTGCTTTTTCAGTCACAATCATCTTAATCTTCCAATTACGCGTATTTGGAGTGATATCTTTAATTGATGTGTAAACCGTACGTGGCATCTTGAAAGCTAGTCATATAGAAGCAGTGCAAACATGTTAGAAATCACAATTTAGAACATTCTACAGATTAATATAGGGATTTAAGTATAGTATTATTAATGTAAATAACAGAAAATTGAAAACAATGAGTTGCATTTTCTATGATAACTAAGCAAATTATAAAGAGTTAAAACGCTTATAATACAATAGTATTACCTGGCTAAGTATTTCATGAATCTGCAAGCATTAGAAATTCTTTATAAACAATATTTTTTGTGTAACATTCTTGAACATTTTCCTTCAAGATTGGTCTTATCAGAATTTTTATTGATGCAGCATTTTTTGCTCTTGACAATGCTACATATAGTTGGCCATGACAGAGGACTGGTTGAGGCAAATAAATTCCAACAAATTGTAATGTTTGGCCTTGAGCTTTATTTATTGTCATTGCGAAGCATAATTTTATGGGAAATTGTGTTCACTTGAATGGAAACCCGCCACTTTCTTCAGTTGTTGGTAAGAAAGGAATCATTGGTATAAAAACTTGTTTCCCACTATGGTGCCCAACAGCAATTTCTGCACTAATAATATTCTGTTCAAATTTTCGATAAATAAGACGTGTTCCATTGCACAGCCCTTCTGAAGAATCAATGTTTCTAAGCAACATGATAGGACAATCTGTTTTAAGTAGCAATTCATGAGGTGGAAGGCCATTTGGAATCAAAGTATTTAAAAAATCTTCCATAATTCCTTATTCAGATTTCTCAATTGTTTCATCAAAGCTATAATATCGTATCATTTCACCAGGAAATCTCTTAATAAGCATTTCATTCATTTCGTCAATAGAGCTGTTCTTCGGCGTTAAAATAGCTCGATTTAGCATTTCTGACAAATTTTCAGAATATTTGGCAATATTTCCAAATACAACATCCATTAAATTGTTCAAAAAATCAACCTCATTTTCGTAACTAATAAGCATGGAATCTGGAATCCTGATATTTTCTTCAATGGTTATTGGTGTGGTTCCATTGCCAACTTGAAGCAAATAATTGGAGAAACTTGGATCTAATCTTGCTCGCATATTTTCTGTTAGCTCAATTTTAATCAATGTAGGCCATAGGTATGAAGAAGCTAAGCTGGCATCAATTTGTTGTTGTCTTGTGCCTTTTCGAACAACGGGCAAAACTTGACGAAAATCACCTCCAAATCATTTAGATCTTGTAACATTTTAGACAGTGCTTCTATAGATTCTTTTCTAGACATTGGTGCCTCATCCCATATGATTAGTCTAGCGAGACGTATCAATCTTGCAAGCCCACTTTGTTTGCTAATATTGCATGTATTATTCTTGTCAAAATCTAGTGGAAGTTTGAATCTTGAATGTGCTGTAAAGCCTCCAGGCAAAATAGATGCAGCAACTCCAGATGATGCAGTTGCAAGTGCAATTAATTGATTTGATCTGACTGATGCAAGGAGTGCCTTATATAGAAATGTCTTTCCTGTGTTGCCTGGCCCATGAATAAAGAATGCAGCAGGTTGATTTGTGAAGACTTTTTCTATGATAGAATTATATGCATTTTGTTGTAGATGGTTAAGAGATGTTGAAGCAAAGAGGTCTTCCTCTGGAATTATCACTGTTGATTCATCATTAATTTCTCTACATCCAGTTTCATCATCATGAAAAGAAATAGTGCCATCTATCAAGTTAAATGTGTTGATATTCTTTCCCATTGACTCAAGAATGGAAGCAATGTCACGTAAAACTTGAATTCTAATTTTTGCTGAATTTCCATTATGTTCCTGAAAGTCCATTGACATATCTTCTTCAAAGCGACTCCAAATTTCTCTTGGATTTGTTGGGTTACAATAAACAAGGATTGTTGCAAATAACCGTCTCAAGCTGTATGGCATTTGATAAAAAGATGCTTCTTGCAAAGAATCTTCTAGACTACTATCTTTTTGTAATAGGCCATGCAATGTAGCTGCTTCACAAAATGTTGTTGCCATTACACCATTGACTGTTTTAAGCTGATCAAATGATAAAGGACCTTTGATATGATTTAACAAGATCCTCAAGTAATATCTTTCCCCTTCAAATGGACTTGCTGTTACAATTCGGCCTATAATAGTTAGCTTCTTTCTAGGAGTCCACATCTTGTATTGTTGACTCCAAACAAAATCTCTAGGGAAATCTTTATATAACAATGTTCTTGCATGTTCATTTGTTCGGTTTGTTGCAAAAAACTCTGTAAGCATTGACTTTGTTGAGCGGTCAGAGGTTTGAACATTGGTCAAATCTTGATAAGAACGAAAAGATACCAGATGTTGATTTTCAAGGTGTAGATGCAAACTATATACAGATGGATACATTTCATTAAAAATAAAACCATATATTCTCCACATTGCCTCAGGTGGAGAAATCCATCGAGCTGCTTGGAACTGCTGAATCTCATCTATTTCATGAGTGACATCTTTTGAAGCCAAATTAAATGCAATACGATTATGGCCTTTATAGATGTACTTATAAAGGTATTTCACAGCTTTTATCGTGAAACAAATCTCTATATTAATATGACAATCAAACTTTGCCAGAAGATATGAGTTATATGGAACGACCCAACAATTGTCCAATTTTTGGCCTCGAACTTTGGCAGTAATACCATTGTTGCATCGTTTGTATTGTGGGAAACAATCAGCTCCAACAGTAGTAGTGGATGCAAACTTCTTTGGATAATGGTTTTTACAAGAACCATTTTTTTTCATACAAACATTAGTTGGATTTAATATTCCACAAGGCCCATGCATCATATGCCTCACAACTGCTTTGTATAAATGCGGATTTGCATTTTCATCAGGAATTTCTGCACATATAATTTGATCAATAGCTTCAGGAGCATGAATTTTCCAATCTCTTTGCAGTATGATTAAGAAATGAGCATGTGGCAGTCCTCTTTTCTGATGTTCAATCACATAAGCGTAAGCTGAGATTTTTCCAAAGATTTGTCGTTTGAGTAGATCATCCTTCAAATTCTCAAACTTTGCTCTAAAAATCCGGGCAATTAAATCAGGCCGATTTTGTGCTTCTTCTTGTGGTGCTAGTTCATCTAATATTTCTTTCCAACTTGGGTTGCACGTCATAGTTAGAAAAATATCAGGTTTTCCAAAGTGCTGGACTAAAGCCATTGCTTCTAAATATCTTTTTCGCATATCTCTTGGGCCACCAATAAAAGATGAGGGTAAAATGATGTGTTTGTCAACTTTTGAAGCGTCAGTTTGTCCAACTGAAATACAATCAACAATTCCTTGATATACTTCAGATCGAATTTGCTGTTGTTGAGTTCGAAAGTAGTCTAATCTTGAAGTTTCAATTTTGACATACATATCAACAGCAAATTGTTAAAACAAACGACCAGATAGTAATATGATAGATTTCTGATTGACTTTGATTTGCAATTTGTAATAGTAATATTCACGCATGAAACAGATGGTGTTTTTCTTTTTTGGTTCAAGACTGTAAAAGTGAGAGAAAGAATCAAGAAGTTGCAAATTTCAAAATTTAAGAATGTACAAACATAAGGAAATGAGCTATTCTGACCTTGTTGTTCCAAGCTAAGTAGCTGATATGCAGATGTAGAATGTTCAGGGTTAATTGATGATGTTGTTCTAGTATTAAAAGATGTCATTCCTTTCTGGACTCTTTGTATGCCTTGATGCCAACCAATATTTCCAAAAGGAAATAATAATGGATATTGCAAAGGATCGTAGCAGCCATAATAGTATTGAACTGTGTGACTCCCACCTGAATGGTTGGAAACGATAATATCTCGTCGTCTTAAAGGATTAGAGTCATCATTCTCAATCCAAATAGCTGCAACTTGTGATGCTGAAGGTGCATTAAAAACACGTTGATCTAGATTGACATCAGATTTGATTTGGATTTCATATTTATCTAGATTAGGCACATCACCAAGGCTTCTAAAGAAACGTGAATACGGATTAACTTCAAGAATAGCCATGAGTTTAACAATAATTGAAGGATCCAATCTTCCTGAGTCATAAATTCGATTTTGTAGTTCATGTTCAGTGTCATAAAAATATAACTGTAGATAAGTAGGATGTTCATGAACAGGCAGCAGCTGATTGATGAAATGATAAACTTGTCCTTGAGCTCGAAAGGTATAGATTCCTTTATTCCTTTTGCATAAATCTCTGTCAAATTTGACTCCAAATGATGTGAATGCAAATTTATTGTTATAAGTACGCACATAGTTGCGAAAGTTAGTAGATTCAGCTGACTCCGAAATAAATAGTTGATAAAGTTGATCTGGAACATGATCGGCAACCAAAGAAATAGTACCATCAGCACAACAGAAGCCTTTTGTTTCATGATGGAATCTTTTTGCTTCACAATATTGACAAGATGGCATTGATGGCAAGAAATTTGCTTCAAGCGAAATACTTTGAAGTATTTGCCTAAAGCAAACAGATCGTTGAAGTTCAATCTCTATGGTGAAAACCAAACGTACATGACATAAGGAGAGCAAATTTTTAGTTGTTTCAATTGAGTACATTTATACTATTATGAATGGAAGTGTAAGAAATAAATAAAAAAAAAGATGGGCAATTATGACCAAGTTGTATGCTTCTTTTGTACCTTCAAAAGGTGTTGACATGATTGTTTGATAATTAACTTGATCATGAACATAATATGCAGTCTATAGAAGAAGATGACAACACATGAGAAGACAACATCATATCAACACATGAGAGTTGATTGGAAATAAAGCGTATAAAAAAATATGTATAGTACACCTGTTTATCCTGAATGTGTTGGAAATTGTATAAATCTTGTAGATTTCTAGTCCTCATTGTAGGTCGTAATGAGTTTGTAGAAGTAGTTGGTTGAGAATAATCTTTCTTCATTGTGAGAACTTCATCTATGAAATAATTAGACATAGAAATTTCAACATTAGGAAAAGATGTTTTTTCTATAGTATTAATAGAAATCTCACCCGTTGGAACTTGACTGTCAGAGTGGAATTGGATTGGATTTTGCACCAATTGAGAGATATCAATGTTCTGCGTAGTTACAAGACTGCCTTTTGAATGACTTGGTTGGCTAGAAGCAACGATATTGGATGGTAGAAAATTACTTTCATCTTGAACAATGTTATATCTAGATGCTCTATTCAAAGCATATCTGTCTCTATTCCTTTTACGATGAGCATCTTTGTCTTGCTCTGATAGTGAACTATAGAAAGTCCTTTTTTTTTTTCTGATCTTCAGCACCTTAGAATTTTTATAACAAAAGTTTAATTTATCTAAATTTAAAAATATTGATGAAAATTTAGATTTAAATGTATTTATGTTCTAATGAATCTTACCATTTATCATTTTAGTATATTGAAGAAAGATATTTCTTCAAGAATTGAAGTTCGTTGAAGAAGGATCGAAGATGACAAACTGAAAAAATAGAGTGGTAAGGGAAACCTTCTCTATCTAAGGAAATAGCAAATGTTATACATCTATTAATAAAATGTCTAATTGAACAAAATGTAATATTGAAGATGTTTTATAGGAAAATATTACAAATACGATCGTAAAAGTCAATGCTATACATGCATATATAAAGTACACTTATATATCTAATTTTAATGATAGTAACTGGAAGCAGTTATTATGGAAACACAAGCCATTTATAATATAAAACATATTGCATTGTTTAAGAATAAACTTAATTGAATTTTATAGTGAAATAAAAATATTTGTAGTTAGTATCAATGCTAAGAAGGACAAGTTGTACCTTTTTTTCTATGAATTAGCGTTCCAATAGTGGCATATACCTAATAGTAGAAAAATTGGAAAAGGTTAAATGAGAGCAATTTAAATGAAGAAAAAAATCATACTAAATGATATAATATATTTTGAAACGATGTTAGTTATATGAAGTAGCTAGAAATATTAGAAATATACAATAGAGAAAAACTAAATAAGATCTGTTATATAACAAGTAAATTGCTAATAAACATTACACTTATTAAGTTATTATCATTATTCTTCTTTGTTATTATTTTATTTTATTTCAAATATTACTTAGTTATTTCATAATTGTTTTTAATTAGGAAAACATATTTGATCCTCCTCTTTGTTTTGTAATAATAATATGTCATAGCCTTTTTCAATAAGAAAATATAACGTAAATCATTGGACATGCTTTTGGTATTAAATTTATGATTGAAATCATAATTGAAATCATAATAGTAATTTTAGATATAATACTAATATTTTTTATTTGAAGGAAATAAAGAAATTGAATTTAAATTTTATTTATTAACAATTTTAGAGGGAATTTGTGTGGGCTTAAGTTGTTGGAAGAGAATGTCCTTGTATTATAAAACTGTTGAAATTTGTTAGTATGTATGAATCTGATGTGATGTATATATTTAAAAAATCATTATAAATATTAATTTGGTTGCTAATGATTAAAATAAGTTGGTGATTCTGTTGTGTGTTGGAAGAATTTTTGTTTGCTATTTAATGTGGAATTTAATTGACTTGATGCCTTTTGAATTGTTATTAAATTAGTTTTATCATTGATTGGTTAATTATTAATTATCTCATTTTCAACTGTTATTATTATTGATTTCTTCATGATTTTTTGTTAGGTTATTGTGTATTTATTAATTTAGTTGAGAACATTATTGTATTTACGTGCTTTAATATAATTTATTTCCTTGTATTTGATTTTCTTTATACTATTTGTATTTCGTTTTGTTATAAGAAATAATTTCATTTCAATATTATTTTGAAATTTATTTAACGTTGTATTTGACGTTGTTAATTATTTGAATTTTTTATGTTTTCTCATCATAGTTTAATTCTTAATATTATATGAATTATTCTGAAATGCATTGATATTTTGAATATTTTTATTTCATTTTCTTATAATAAATAATTTCACTTAAAAAATAAATTTGGATTTAATTAATGTTATATTTTACCTTCTTAAATATTTAATTCTTTTTTATTTTGTCATCATATTATAATTCGTTTAATATAAATCATTTGACTGTATTTAAATTTATTTGTAATATTTTTATTTTGCTTTCTTATAAAAAATAGTTTCATTTGTAAATTATTTTGAAACGTATTTAGTATTATATTTTATTTTGTTAAATATATATATTTTTTATCATAATATTTGACTTAATAATATTTTATTGAGTGTTAATAAATTATTTATTTTATTTTATTAGAAAATAATAAATTATTTTAGCTTATATAAATTTATTATTTTATTTGAGCATATATTTAAATTTTTTCTATGAAGAAGACCGGTTAATGCAAATAAAACGACCTAATTAGAAAAGACCGAAATGCCTGTGAGGCTCAGCCCTTCGGCAGAAGGAGACAGCCCAAATCAAGCTGTCTGAAACGCAGCGTTTTGGTGAAAACGCATGCCCCCATTTTGAAACGCATCGTTTTGGCACAAAGCCCTCGTCTGACAGCCCCAAATGCAGCGTTTTGCAACAGTTCCTCCCCCTCCCCCCCCCTCCCCCCCAAAACGTAGACTTCATCTTCAACCTCTAGGTCTGATATTCAGCCATTGAAGCTTAAGATTTTCTTCCTACTGCGTGCATCCTTCGCACTGCCTTCTCACTCCGGCCACCCATCGCAGCCAATCTCCCTTTCGTCTTCAAGAAAACTTCAGAAGCCATGTCCCAAACACCCTCACAGCAAACAATAATAGAACAGAAGCAATAATAACAAACAAAATAATCAAAAGACATAGATAAAATACTTAAATGGAGAAAACCCAACAAGAAATAAAATAAATAAATAAAAATAAATGAAAGAAACAAGTGCCAAATTATTTCGGCACCCAAAAAGCAAGAACACAGAACGAATAACAATGAAAAAATTGCTAAAACAGAGAGGAGAAATACATGAAGAAGAAGCAAATCCGAAAGAGAAAAAAAAATACGTATTGTAAAAAATTTACCCAAGGATTTAACTTCGGTCCAGAGAAGGAAGAACTTCGACTTCCTTCAGCATTCGTCTTCGAAGTCGGTTAATGTTTTCTTGGAAAAATGAGAAGCCTGAACGATCTAATCTATATCTCAATATTTTTAAATATATTAACCTTTAAATATCTAATCAAAATTATAAAAAATCTTTGTCTGACAAAAAAAATCAAAGAAAGGACATTAAAAGAAGAGAATAATAATATATATATTTGACATAAAGAAACGGTCAAAGCATGAAAATAAACTAACATAAATTTTTTGTCTGACAAAAAAATCAAAGAAAGAACGTTAAAAGAAGAGAATAATAATATATATATTTAACATGAAGGAACGGTCAAAGCAGGAAAATAAACTAACGTAAATAATTAAACAATTAAGGGCTAATATTGGAATTGAAAAACGCTGATTTTGCTGTTAAAGACTGTTCATCCGTGTAGACACTTATATTATAGTAGTAGGATATACATATGGGCATTGGTAGGAGATTCGGTGGGGGTCTCGTTTTGTGTCACGTTAATATTAATGTAAATTATATTTCTTTGTTTTATTCTTTTTTTTTATAATATTTTTTAATACTCTATAATAGTTTTTTTCAAAAGAAAAAAATCACAATATTATTAAATGATATTATCTTAATCATTAAATGAAAAATGAAAAAAATCAAAAGTGGGGCACAACAAGGGGACCCCCAACGGGTCCTTTATCATTTTCCATGTACATATTGTGAGTTTTCGAGAGCGGCACAATATAAAAGGGGAAGCCTGGAGACGAAACGGAGGAGAAGAAATAGAAGGAGCCGCGGTGCAGTGCTTGTCAATTCTTTTATTTTATTTTTAATTCTTTTATTTTTTTTCTTAAATATTTTGATGTTAAACTTTTTCATTATAATTTTATTTAGTTTCCGCATTAACTAACTTCTTTTTCTAAGGTTACGATGTAGCCGAGTTTTGATTATATGATTTTTTTATAGTTAATTAATTTAATATTTATATTGTATTTTTGAGTATTTCATTCTAAACTTAATATTTGTGAATATTTGATCACTATTTACATAATTTATTATTTAGTTTAAGATTGAGAAATGATAATTGTTCTAGTCTATATTTGAAATATCATAAGATCATGTATGATAGAGATATCTATAAGTCTGTGTAATTTTTATAGAATTTGTTTTTGTTCTTAATGAATTTTGAAGGGTTTAGAATTTTCATAATATTGTAGGAAATTTGCTTATTTAGATATTTTGTTTATACTTGAAAAAAATTAATGAATAAATTAGAGAGAGCTGATTATCAACAATAAGAACATATATTTTTAATTCAATTAAGAAAATTATATAGGATTAATTATGATAAATCAAAAACTCTAGATTGTTGATTTCTTGATAAAAACTTGCTCATTTAATTTTTTTAGTTTATTTTTCTAGTTTAGTAATTAATTCTTTTCATTTGAGTTATAAGATAGATCTTAATTGAATACATTTTGATACTTATATAATTTTTCAGTTCCAATGAGACAATACTCGTACTCATCTATTTTATTACATATTATGATTCGTGCACTTGCAAAATTGACAAATAAATTTATATTTTAAAATAAAATTATTAAATATATTTATATAAAAATTTAAAAAATTATCATAACTAAATAAAATAAGATGACTCGAGAGCTAATCTGATCCGAAGAGTTGGGAGGAGATGGATGATCTGTCACCTGATGTAATACGATCCTATTTCTCACTTTTCTGTTTCTTATTTTTTTATTGGGAATTTCTTTTACCACCCAACCTATATATAATATTTTCAAATGGTACTCAAAACTATCATTTTTTTTTCCCAAATTGCACCCTTTGTCCATCATGAGCGTACATTGATAGCCCAAATAATTATCTAAAAATACAATAATTATCTAAATATCCTTATTTTAGAATAAAATCAAGACTTTAAAATTTAAAAAAAAAATAAAAAAACTGTTCCATCCAAAAATAATATTTATTATTTTTTTAAAAAATTCACCATTCATGGGTGGTCCGCAACCAGTCACCCCGAGGTGGCTTTAGAATAAGCATTCAGCTTCAGGGTCCACGGTTAGAATTACACACTGGCGAGATTCAAATCAGCCAGAGGTTCCTGCCTCTAAAAAATTTTAGCATCTCTTCACGGGTCTCGACGATGAAGATAACAAAAAGAACGACATAATCTTTAGGCCCAAGCTGCCTCCAGACCACAACATATGATTTTTTGTGCTTTCCTCCCCTCGGGCATTTAAAGAGCTTCGGCAATATACCTGGCCACATCTTGCCAAGCCAGAACCCAACAAGAGATCATACACTGGTCATAAAATGCCTATGGGACTTCGAAAAGAGTGGTAGTTTTCCCCCATCTTTTTCTTCTAGCTTTACTACTAATGAACTCCACCAAGTGGAATCCAACCAGACGTTTGGGGCTAGCATTATTAAGCAAAATGTACATCGAAATTCATTATCATCTACCAAAAGGTAACAGAGATGAAGGAAGCGGTAACTCGTGTAATTCACCCGCAACAGATAAAATTAATGAAATGACTAGTACTTAAAAAAAAATTGCAAAATGACAAGTAAGACATGTTAGTTATATGAACATCATTTAGAAAATGGATTTGAATCAAGTAGGCTTCTCATAGGAATTCTGGTCCCTGAATTCTGCCATGGCGCTTCGTATCATTTCAGCCACATGGGTTTGCACAAAAAGATGAGAATTATCCAATACATATATAATGAATTTCTGTGATGCAGGCAACGAGACATTTAAATTGGTGATGAATTGTGCCATAGGAATGTCACTGCAAGAGAGAAACTCGATGAGTCTTTCAGCAACAATGAAACTTTGCACAAGGGAAGAACAACATGAAGCAAAAAACTTGAAGGGCTTGAAAACTCGTCCTCTGGTCACCAATTAGATTAATGGATTAAGAAGAAAATGATCTCTTAGGACGATCACCAAAATGATAATCAAAACCCAATGCATAGATTAACAGAGATGATTGGATAGCTTAACAGTGATCAAATAAAAATACATTGCATAAAACTCAAAGCTGAAAACATGTTTTGAGCAACATGACCAGTCACACACCTGATGCTTTACATTTCGGTCAAGGATTTTTAAGCTTACCTAACTTCCCAATAAAAGAAGACTTGATATTAAAAAACAGGCACACATACAGAGTGCACACGCACTCCACATAATTGGAAAGCTTCAGGCCACAGAAAAGTATCTCACCAGGAAATGAACAGTCCTTTAGTTGCATTAACCATTATGTATCAGCACCTTTAGGCCTTTTAACTGCTATAGAACAAATACCAAGAAATGAGAGCAGCAAAATCATGATTGCAACAACATAATATTCAAACTTGTGGCTGAAATTATAAAATTCAAAAGAAATCTTGAAGCAATGAAAAAGGTTCCATTGAATGCCCAGGAGCAGTCTACTTAGAATGAAATGAATTATAAACAAAGCACTGCTAGCTTTCAAAAGGATTTCAAGCATATGGAGCCGAGTAGTGCTAGGGAGCACACCATATTTTAACACATTGGCCACACTGGCTATGTGTAAAGTAATATTGAATTAAGTTTTGGAGCTTTTTTGTCTTTTCAGAATTTTGTTAAGGGCTTTTTCAGTCTTTTCACACGGCAGTGTGGATAGTGTGTTAAAATTTCAGGCTGAAGAATAGATTTTCTGTATGGAGCCTCATCATCTAACCAAAATTTTCCAAAGTAGTATTTCTAAGTGGATATGTATGGATATAGCACGCACGCACATATATACAGGTCCAAGATAGAACCAGAATTATAACAAAATTTTCGCCACTTACAACAAAAGAATTTCTCAATCATCACATCCTCTAAGTCAAGACCCAAGTAGGCAATGCGGGTTACTAGTTAGCACGACTAGGAAAATCAAAATCAAAATGAGCTTGATAAAAGCTCGAGTTTCAAATATACGGTTTCTGGAGAATTTCGGAATCGAGAGATTGAGAAGACAACTGTAGTCCCAAAATAATAAAAGAACAAGCAGCAGAAGAACTTCGAGGGATTTGAAATCAAATCACTGGGCGATGGAAATGAATCAAATTTCACTGATAAAAAAAGAAAAAATGTACCAAGGGTTTTCAGGAGGATTCAAAAGAACTTGATCAAAAAATATGTGCAGAAAGGGAGGAAGCAGGAAACACATAGTATATAGGGTTTAAGCCTTTAAGGGGTCACCGAAGAGAACGAAATCTCCCTGAGTGTCCGAGAGACAGATATGAGGCGATTCGCACGAGGGGACTCGTTTCGACTTGTGTATTTTTTTACTTCCGAGTAACCCAGTGGTTGAGTAGGTAATGAAAACCACACAGGTAAAAACAGCCAAGCGGTCCGAGACGAGAGTGGATGGAAGATAAAAGTCATGGCGTCATAAAAATCAACAAAATATTCTCTCAGTTCGTTGAATTTAATCTAGAACAACTAGAATAAAATCAACTATCACACTCAAACTCCAACAATTACTACACGCACACACACAAGAAAGAGAAGGCCGATAGTGATGATAAAATGAAATCGAAAGGAAAAAGTATATTACTTACCTGAGGAGAGGTGTTTCGAATGGATCAAGAATGGAGAGATATGTTTGCTTCTGGAATTGAAAATAGGGGATGATGGGAGTTCTGCGAATCTGACCAGTAACATATTACCCAAATCAAATTAAGACCTTCTTCCTCCTTCCCCTCCCCCTTCTGGCAAATTAATGGATTTTCATGGTTTCATCCTTCGACGCTTTCTATTAAAATCTCCGGAGCAACTATTATTTAAGAGCATTTATTCCATATATATATAAAGTGATTCAAATTTTTTTAAATAAATTGATTTTTTTTTAAAAATAAATTAGTTAATTTACTTAAGAGAAATATAGTTTATATATAGTTTATATATATGCCGTATATTAATATTATTTTATATATTTTTAATTTAAATATTCATATTTTTATTTTTTTTCTTCTTATATTTTTATCTTTTTCTTAGTATTGTTTTATTAAATATTTCAACTGAGGTGATATTTTACTACATTACTAATTCTGCAAAAAATACACAAAATTGTATCCCAACAATACTCTTTTATTTAAATCACTTCATTCACGTATACAATGAATGTTCTCAAATACTAAATGCTCTGTAGCACTGCTATTCTATTAGTTAACGGCACTCATGCGTCAGCTGTTTTGGGCCGACTTGAATTCAATCATCAAATTCAAGCCCAAACACCAAAAGCCCAACAGAAATAAGAGTTTTGTTACAGAGTAATTACTGTAGCAATGCACTCATTGCAGGCATGACGGGATTATTCTATAACAAGAGTATGGGAGAAGAATTTGATTAATTAGTCAAGTAACTTCATGTATACAACTAATGCTATTAAATAATAGACGCTTCCAATATTTTTTCCAAAATAATATCTAAAATCTCGATTCTCCATTATCACGTTAAGACCCAATTTGATATAAAAGTATCCCAACTCATCTCATTTAATATTATAATTTTTTAAATTTTTATATCAAATATAATAAATAATTCAAAATTTTAAAATAATAATAATATAAAATTTTAAATTTTAACTTTCATTTTAATTCATTTTTTCTCATTATCCAAACCTCTCCTAAGTCTATTCTTATTTCTTACGCACAAGTATTACTTCTCTCGAATATTTTGTTTGAAAAACAGAAAATGATACAAGGCCATTCAGCATCGATTGAGATCCTTCGTATTACAAGGATAATGGACTCTCTGAAATCATTTTGCAAGGTTATGAATTTTCAAGCAGTTGATGGTGCATAGAATTCTTAATAATCCCAAGAGCAATATTACATATAAGGGTCTAAATGGTTCGGTCGATCTAAAACAAATGTTGACCAATTTTATTCGATTACTCTAGACCATACCAAACTCTTATTCAATCCATACCGGTCCGGTCTAATTCGATTTAGGGACGATCCAGTTCAGGACCATCTAATGTAATTTAATGGGCTAATATTTTATTTAAAATCCTGCAATAATGAAAAATAATCTTTAGTTTAAATTTAATTATTATACTATTACATTAGCATATTATAAATTTTTTATATTAGTAAATAATGATAAGTTAATAATAATCTATTAAATAATAATAATAATACACTTATTCTATTATTACTAATACTCTATATATATACTATAATTTATATTTTTATACTACAATTAGTCAACTATTATAAATTATAATATGTTAATATTATAAAAGTATATATTATATATTAATATGTTATACTACCACTCTTAATCTATATTAATATTAATATTATAATTATTATACTATTATTTATATATACATATATATATTCAGTCCAATCTGTTCTGGTCTAGGGGGAGAAATATCCTGGACTGGAACCAAACCAAAAATATTTTGTCCATATAAAAATTGGACTAGACCGTACCAAATTTTATCTGGTCCGATCTCGCGATCCAGACTAGACCATCCAATTCGATCTTCTTACCTCCCTAGTGTAACACTTTTCTCACTCTTAGATCCTCCATCTTACCATGGCTAAATAAAAGTTGAACGAAAATATGAGATGTAGCACTTTTGTTCTATTATAAGATATCATGTCCTTAAAAGATATTATTTGTACAACCAATTTTCATATCACAACATTCTATAATAAAATAAGAATACCATTTTATCCATTCTGTGAGAGTACCTAGGCCATAGGCTCGTAGGATTGCCAAAGAAATACTAAACTCGGGCCACAACTTGTCCTCCTTCACACCTTGAACCAAGTTTATGGACAGAAAAATGCCATTATGTGATTTCATTTTGTCATTTTATTTTAGTTATTTGTGTATTTAATTTTTTATTTTAAATGTTTTTTTACGTAATGATTAAATAAGTAATTATTAGTTTATTAATAATTTTTTATTTTTTAAAAATGTTAAAACATGTTTAAATTTTTTTTTTAAAACGAAAAAAAAATGTAATTTGCATTGGAGACATACCAAGTGGATAAATTGAGAATGTATAATAGCACTACTCTTATGAAAAAAGCTTTCAAGATAAATATATTTTACCGGATAATATTATATACCAGACTTCCATCTCACTATCATTTTATTATATAATCTCTCTTCTATACGGTCAAACTGTACACGGGCTTTTTGCAATCTCTCAAAAAAAAAATAAAGACGTCATGCATTTCATCAAATTGAAAATAGACTCGATTACAAACATTCCAATTCCTTTCTCTTTCGCAACAACTTTCGAGTCTCCAATTTCCATCACTCTAGTTTTTCGATGTGTGCGGTCCGTCAGTCTTCGTCGCTCCACCTCATCGGCATGTGCAGTTCCTATCTCTGTCACCCCTCATCGCATCGCATCTTTAAATCATCTCCTTTTCATTGCATCTTCAAATCACAAGTGACTAGAACGATTTTCTTCAAATCGTGATTTTCATTTTTTTTTTTTGTATTTTATGATTTATCTAGATCTTGTGAGCAATTGAATGGAGATTGGCTTGAGTAGGCAACAAAATGATAGAGTCCATTACCATGTCCAGATTCATGAACCAAAATGATGACTTCTAGGAATCTCAAATGAACTGCCCCTTTACATCTTTCAATAACCAGATTTATAAATCAAGGACAGAATCCATTGCCATGTCCATAAAAAAAATGAAAGAACTAGATAAATAAAATGAAATACTCATACAACTATACAAGTCAATCTCCATTAAAAGTCAAATTACTCACAGGGGAAGGGGAGAGAGGGGTAGGACATCGTGCTGGAAAAGGGGAGTATATCCGAGGGGGAGGGGGGGAGAAGGGGAGAAATGAATTCACAGGGAGAAGGAATGCATTCCGTGTGGTGTTGGTTTATGATTATTGTAATGGGAATGTTAGGGCAAGAAATAATTAAAAGGTTGTAATATTGGAAAGTACAGTTAGATCTGATCGAAAGTTTTCTCTAGTATATAAGATATGATATATTTATTACTATCATATGATAAAAAATTATCTTACAAAAAGCATCTAACAATGATAAATATGCATCTTATATAAAATAATAGCATATTGTATATAATTTTTCTATTTTACGGACCCATACCAAACAAAATGGGTAAGTCTAAAAGAATCACATAATCACAATGGAGAGTTTACTTGTTTCTAGTTCTTTAAAATTCGGGGAATGCCAGATATAATCATGGATTGTCCAAATGTCATGTATTCTTTCTTAAAAAGGGTAGAGTCCATTACTACAAAATTAATTTTTTATATATGTCGCATATTTATTCACTTTTTCAAAGAGAGCACGTGATGCTTGGACATTCTATGAATATCTTTTATTGTCCGTGATCATTGTCAACATCTCATGGCACCACCTTTTAGCAGATTGGCAAAAGTACGTGGAAAGAAAGAGATGCGTGAACCTTTTTTCCATGACAAGCAAGAACAAAGAAGGCCTGAAAACTGAGCCTGGAGAGATTAACTTATATTTCAAATAAATACAAACCCTGAAATTAATTCAGTTACAACAGGTTTGAAATTAATCGCCCATCCAGCAGATACTTCCACAAAATAGTATGCGGCATTGAATACACCTCCAGCAGATGCTCCATGAAATAAGCAATTAGTCACCAACTATTCGTGATCATCCAAGGCAGTTAGAATCATCCTGCAACACAAATAGAACGAGTCAAAACAATCTCTTCAAGGAGTATCAAAATTAAAACAATTCATTTTCTGAGAAAAATTGGTGAAAGAAAGTACCAGAATATGGAGAGAAAGAGTAGAAATATGAGATAGAAGAGTTTGAAAAGCCGCAGCTTCTTTTCCCAATGGAGCAAGTTAAATATCTCGGTGACATCTACCAGGTGCTGCCTTCGCATGTACCTGATCACATGCAGGAAAGATATTTAGCAGGATCACGAGACTTGGCATGACATTCAAGCATCTCAGGACACCAAGAAATGACCCCCACAATAAATGACACATATTCAGTTGCAGAAAAATGTCATTTTTGCTGGAAGGGAGAGAAGAACAAAGAACACTTACAGTCTCACATTGTAGTATAGGTATGGGACACAAAACAGTGACATAAACCAATGCCCTGTTGCAAGATAGAACAAGCATAACACTCCTTGGGCAATGAATTCGGGCAAAACCACTCGGTTGATTCGTGATGAAGAGTCATAGGGGTTGATATAATCAAACTCAAGATCAGCCAGGCACATAAGCTGCAAGAAATGTTTGACTGTTTAGCAATGTATTTCATTTACCTCAAGTAACAATAGAGAAACAGTGAAATAATTGCAATCAAGTGCGTATATGTCATACACAAACAACTCTTCTACGTAATTCCAGCGTATAAGTCAATGTGATTGAAACAAGCTCAAATCCAGCCAATTGGAGCACTTCTTTCATTTTTTTTAACAAGCAATTGAAGAACCAAACTCCTGATATAGATGAGCACCATCATCATATATCATTCAATAATTATGGTCTCTTGATGCTTACCAATAAAACAGGCAAAGCTGCTTACAACTGTTTCAGTATTTTGAAACACGAAGAGACCTTTATTACCATTAGAGAAATACTTTAGGCACAATTGGATTACACAAAAGTAATTCCACAAACTAATGTGGCTTCTTATGGTTCGTCAAATTCTAAAGTTGCTTTTATTGTAAAGTAAATCTAATTGATCCCATGAAACCACCCTAGTTTGTGGGATTGCTTTTGTGCAATCTCTTTGTGGCTATTATAGCAGTCATTTTACCATTATCAGTACTATCATTAATTCTACGCTAAAACGTGAACTTCAGGATCTAAAAGTTTTAAAAAGTAACAATATTTTTTAACACAATGGCTCATGGAGGTCAGAGTCACCAAACAGGCCAACGAATTCTGTCCAACATAAAAATTAAACTGATGCACATTGTGGTTTTTATGGATGCTAAAAGATGTACAAGTTTCAACCCTCAATTCCAGAATAAAAATGGTTTGCATGAAAGACGAAACTTTCCCTTCAGTTTAAGGTCGAGGAAATACTTATGAAACAAACCAATAGACTGCACACATCTTTTTTTACAGGTAACCAATAGACTACACAAATCATGGTGAGTTCTAAGATCATTCTTACACCTATGAGCTGCATTTCACATTCCGACCCCATAACTAATCATAAATAAATGAAAAAAGATAGATGAATATAAAACCGAACAAGTTAAATTAAGATAAGAAATTCGACTGGCCATCAAGATTATGAGAACACCCACAAACATGGATGTTTAGCTGAGGAAAAAAAATCCACAGAGACTAAATTCATAGGAAATGCAATACCAGATACTTTCTGCCAATAAGCCCTTTGGCCCCTTTAATTTGACAAAACAAGCCCCAGTTACAAACATTTAGACTAGACCAGCTGACATTCACAAGAGCATAAATTTTCCCACTATTTCAAGCCAAATTTGAGATAAAAATCAAAACTTCTAATATGCACTCTAAATAAAGCATATCGAAGGGGAGGGGGGGGGGGTGGAGAGATCGTACGTACAATACAATATAAATTTAGGGTTTTGTGATTCACCTGGTAAACGACAAGGACGAGTAGGGCTATGAGGAAGAAGAAGGAGATGAGCCACGAATAGAGATCACCCATGCTCCTCCAGCTTCACCTCTATCTATCTCTGTCCAATACAATTTCTCTTCGAGCTCAAAGCGTCAATAACAATCCGAGAAGGTAGTGTCCAGATGATAACAGGGAGTTCCAATAGATGCGCCAGGCGCAGAGGGAGGCTAAAGGAAGAAGATCGAAGGAGGAGAGGTTGGAATCTTCGATGGTCTGGACTCAAGATTGTTTAGTCGGGGACGCTGAATAACGCGAAGCGCCGACGGGTACGAGTGAGAACTATGATGTGATTTTATAATTCACGTTTTTTTTTTTTTTTTTCCTACTTCAGCATTTTGGCCCTCTGGGTCAATAGTCGTCATTAGAGTGTAGACATTAGTCAGTCGATCAGAAATTCCGGGGGAGTCAGGATGGAGGAGTCGATTCTGGAGATAGCTGATGTGGTGTAATGCTACTTCATCCCAATTTTTTATTTTTAAAAGAAGTTGAAGCTGAAATTTGAAATGTACTTAGGTCCAAAATAGAAAATACATTTTGATTTTTACTATCCCCGCATTTAGAGGGAGAGACACTGAAATACCTTCGGCCAATCCCACTCTCACTCAGTAAGGGTTCTCACATATTAACAAATGAAATACAAGAATATATGGATGGATGAAATATATAAACAAATGATAAATGCTACAATTAGAATAAATGGAAGCTGGTAAATGCGTGACTCACATAAATACACTTCGAGGGTCATCTTCTTCCAAATTACAGTTTTTACAAAATATTCAAAATTTCAGATATTCTTCATAGCCAATACCTTCCCTACATATACTATCTTAATTTGACCATAACAAGCAAAAAGGTCATGGGCTACTTATCTAAACTCATGGACCACTACAACTTAACATAACAATCTAATAAAAGGAAGTTCGTTAAACCAGCTCAATAATTGGGTTCATAACAACCTCTCCCCCTTTAAAGAATTTTGTCCTCAAGGTTCAGATATTAAAGCCACACAATTTTGTAACTAGGTGTCTTGCAACTTGACCAGCACTGGTATTCTTATTTGCAAATAGCTTCTATGCTTTAACTACGTTGCCTGTCGCGTGTTGGAATGGAAGGAAAAAAAGGTTTGCATGCAAACTGTGAACCACTACAAAAAAACATCTTCCATATGCTAGATCATTGACTATATTTCACTCCTTTGAATGTTTCCTACTATATAACACTCAAAGAAAGCCCTTGAGAGCATCTCTGAAGCTAATTTTCCAAGGTCTTCAGCTTCATATTAATACTCTTTAAAATGAAAGATCAGCAACCATATGGCTCTTGGAAAGGAAGGCTATCCAATGTTACCGTAATGAATACTTCTCTGTTGAAAATTGCACCAAACAGAGATAAAGAGCACACAATTTCAACAACAAAAAGACAATAATAGACAGTGGCCACCATTAAGATGCAAAGCAGTCTTGAAAACTTATGGCCCTGAAAGCTCATCGTTGAGCTCACCAAACATCCATGTGATCCCCTGTATCATCATTGGTATCCACCCATTAAGAGGCAAAGCAACCTTGCAGACATGTAAGGCCATCTTCTTAAGTTGGATCATTTTAGAGAATTCCTTTAGGCGAGATAGCACTATAGAATCGAGAATATAATCCTCAAGAATTATTTTTCGTCCTCTATCAAAGGGTGCAAAAACACCCTTAAGTGGCCAGTCAACAACTACACGGTTACTTCCAAATTTAGAGACAACGGCATGGGTGTGAGCAAAAACTTGAATAACAGTTGCATATTTTTTTATTTTACCCAGATTGCTGAAGTGACTACAAAAAACCCCTTCAAACATTTCATCGAACGACTGCCAGGCTACATGAGCATACCCAATAGCAGTAACTCCATGGTCCATTGTTTTTCCACAAATTCTTCTCATAACACCCAACTTATAAAAATGGAAGTCACAAGTCATCACCACCAATAATGATATAGATGAACTATAGAACTGCAATTTAGAACCAGGAAATATAAAATCACATGAGAAAGCAACTATGATGTTTGCCCTGCCATGAATTCTGGATGCGTCAAAGCTAGTAAGAAGAATCTCAAGTGCATGTTCTTCTAATTTCAATTGAAGCACATGTTGCCTTGATAATAAAGTGTAGATATCAAGCTGCGGTTGCTGCTTAAAATGTGACTGAAGCTATTGAAAAAGTAACTTACTTGGATGTTGTTGATCTGATTTTGAGCCATCATGACTTTTCTTACAAGGCTTACTAAATTTTGCTCTCAATGTATCAAACCGAGCCTGTAGACAACAAACATTTTCACTACAAGCTTTGATGTAACATCTCAAAAAAATGTACGTAACAGGAATTGTCAAATACCCCTCAAAAACTCCATTAAAGGGCCTATAAAAACTCAGTTGAGGGGCACTATTTACCCTCTCATGCGACTTTTCAACAGTATTTGAAAGAGAGGCTTGCCATATCAACTGTGAAACAAGCCAATGGACAGCACTAATATTGACAGTCTTATGCTTCAACTGGTCACAATTCAGACCATTAAGCTTCTTTCCACACCTCCTCAACTGCACACGTGAAATACCATCCACAATTCCACTAGTAATTTTACAAAAAACCTTCAGATCATGAAGAACATCCCAAGAACCCACATACCTATGGCTCACTTTCTCAAATACATCTATGCCTCTGTCGAAGGGTTCAAATACCACTTTAAGGAGCAAACAATCAAACACATAATGAGCATCACACACTAGCTTCTCTGACTATTGCCAAGTAAATAAATTTGCTTTAAACTCTCCCCCTCTATCAAACGGCTCAAACACGACTGTCAAGGCCATTCCATCAAGCATAAGGTGATTAGGAATTTTCTTACCTCGCAAGTTTGTCTCCTTCTCGAAATCAAACAGCATTCCATTCATTGCATGTATAGCCACACTTGAATAATGTCGATCTGAGAAGATGACAAAAGCGAACAGCTGAAACAGGTGGTGGTTTTGTTGTGGTGAGGTAGTTAACGGAAACTGAAATAGTTTGAGTTGGACTGGTGATTTTTAGAGATTGTGGGGTTTCGGAGATGTGAGTGATTTTTGGGGATGTCCCTGAGTTTTGCTTTTCTCTTTCTCACTTGTCTCTCTCCGAAACTCTTCTCCGCTTCAACTACCTTTACGTCCCCTTCCTGCATGATTTCATCTACGTCAAAAGAGAGAACTGAAGAACCAGATCGAGGACGAATCGAGTGTGGATGCATACTTCAGACGTGAGTATTTTGTTGCATTCAAGTTTGGTTTTGGGATAGGATTAGGGCTTGCGTGTGGAAGGGAAAGAAGGAAATATGGTTAGGATATATTGTTGATGGCAACGCCTCATTCTCTTTTGTCTCCGTCTCAGTTTGAATGACCCCTATTGTAGTTTCGTTGGGGATGTCGTCTTCACTGGAGTCCTTTTCGAAAATTTCCACTACCTCCATTTCAAAGTCTGGTGTTTCTTTGTCGATTTCATCCTCCGAGTCTTCTTATTTGTCTTCGCCTGACCTTTCCAGTAGAATATGTTGTAGTCTTTAATTACCTTCCGCCAATCAGTCAACTAATTTCTTCATCTTCAACACTTTTTCTAAAATTTTATCCATGGCAAGATCAGTGGCTCTAGATACCACTTTTAAGGGTTCTCACAGATTAACAAATGAAATGCAAGAATATATGGATGGATGAAATATGTAAGCAAATGATTAATACTACAAATAGAATAAATGGAAGCTGGTAAATGCGTGACTCACGCAGATGCATTTCGAGGGTCACCTTCTTCCAAATTAGGGTTCTTACATAATATTTAAGATTCCAGATATCCTTCATAGCCAATACCTTCCATACATATACTATCTTAATTTGACCATAATAAGCAAAAAGGCCTTGGGCCATTTATCTAAACTCATGGACCACTACAACTTAACATAACAATCAAATAAAAGGAGGCCCATTAAACCAACCCAATAATTGGGTTCATAACAAGCTCCCTCCCTTCCGGCCATTCCCAACATTCAACTTTCAGCCATCATTAATGCGAGATCCCAAAGTCATGTAGTCGAGAGAAATCTAATCATCTCCAACCTTTGACTTGGACCCAAAATTGATCTTAAGCTTCTTCTTCTTCTTCTTATTCCCATGAACTCTCCCTTCATCCCGAATCCTAATCTTAACCCTCTAAATCGACCTTCATCCCAAACTCTAATCCTAACGATTGAAATCCCCCTTAATTCCCTTCCCGAGCCCTAACCTAGACACATTCTTGTGCTTTACAACATTTTTGGCTCTCTCTATATGTCTCTCATAAACAAGCTAGGATTATCTTGGTGAGGTTCTGAGTCTGGGTCTTATTGTAGGATTGTTTTTCTCATTCTGCCAATTTTACCATTTTTCTACAGTCTATGGATTGTTGTCATTGTCTTGATACTGTCTTGGTATAGATTGTTGCCATTTTTTTTAGTTTTAAGTCTTGTTTTGGGATCATATGATGTTGTTAATGCCTTTTTCACCATTCTGTAATTATTTTCAGTGTTTTGGATTTCAATATCATCTAATCTAAATATCAGTATATGCCTTGACTTTCTCATTAAAATATTTATTGGCTTTCTCATTAAAATATTTCTTGGCTTTAATGAGAAAGCCAAGAAAACTAACTCAAACTCGATTTCTAAAGGAGATGGTGGCATTGAAGAAAGAGATGGTTTTGAAGTGGACCCATTTGATTGCAAAGTCTCGAGGCCTATCAAAAAAGAAAAAGAACAAGGAGAAAAGAACAAGCAACCAAGCCAAAGAATCGACGAGAATAAAAAGAGAAGGCCAAAAACACGATGAAAACAATGCATTAGAGATGCAGTGTACTGTCAAAGAATTAACGAGAGCTTACTAAAAATTGTAACCTCAAAACAAATTATAATTGAGAATCCAAGACTTAAAGAGTGACAAATGAGAGAAAAATTAGAAGTAGCTGGGAGAGAGAATTGGAGGGAAATTGAGCAAATCAAACCAGAGAAGGCCTTTGTTCCCAACTAATGGTGCTATGCTCTTATACTTCTTTTTATCAAAACAACATCCTCCATTTTAATCCCCACTAATTCAAAAATAAATTTCTTTAATCTTTTATATATTCTTTAAATAATCTTGTTCTAAGAAATTAATAAAACCTAGTATCCCCTAAAATAAGCTAAATTTCTCATTCTTTTTTTTTAATAAAACAATGGAAAATGTTCTTGTTTTATGGACTGATTGGCTTATTAGATTAAATGGTGTTGCATTTGAATGTTCGGGTAAAGAACAATAGGGAGTTATGCTCTGAGTTTGAGTTTGGATCGGGAAATGTGTATGTAATGTCAAGAGGCTTGTGGATTTGGCCAGTTAAGTGATTTTGCTGGGTTGTGGTGTAATGATTTAAGAGATCCATGGACTAATAGTTTATTAGATTAAATGGGTATTGCATATGAATGCTCGGGAATAGAACGATAGGGATTTATGCTCTTGGTTTGGGTTAGGATCTGGCTTGTGGATTTGGATTAAGAATTTGTGAAGGCTGATTGGACATATTTAAAAATGTTCAGTGTGCTATAAGCATATATATATTGAGCAAAAGAGTAGATATTACTAAACTAAAATACAGAGTTCAAAGAGTACAAATTAAGAAAAAGTTTAACGTGGATTTTTGTCACTATGAAATTGCAATAAACAAAGAGGAATTTGGATAAGTGTCTGATGTTTTCAAAAGCTTGCATTGCCGCTGTCCATTGCGCTAAGTCGTGCACACATTGATTGTTGAATCGATGAATTTTCCTCTCCGTCTAACGCTTGAAAGTTGTTGGCAAAAGCTTTATATTGTCAATGATGGGTGCTATAATCCAGTCTTACGTGGAGGATGAATCTGATATTGCTTGAATGACTACACTGGAATCACCTTCAAGGATGATGTGTTCTATCTTCCTATATGTGCTTCTTGGAGAGCTATCAGATTTGAGAAGCTTCATTTGTGTTTGGATAAGTACTGGAAATGAAGTCTGTCTTTGCAAATATCTCTTCTTCTAATTATCTTGAGAAAGATTTGCAAAAAAATATTAATGAGCTTCTTATTTGAGAAGGGTCTCTTTGGAAACATGCTATAAATGAAAAGGGTGATGGGATATTGGATTTGTATTAGCCTCACGTTGAATAAATAAGGTATGCGTACTTTATATTTATGGATTTTTAGGTGAAGAGTTTATGAGAAAATGATGGACTTGGACTCTCAATAATAATATTGTGGATATAGAAAGGGCTTTGATTGGTACTTATTATGAAATATCATATTTGAAATTTTGAAGCTTGAAATATTCTATCAATCCTAGGTATCATTTCTAACAACCCATGCTCATTGCATTCCATTTAAAGAATTCATCAACAACTAATACCAGCAAATTTAGAAGTTTCATATATGCATTACAACAAAAGGATAAAATAAAGTCAAGATAATAACTTATACGTTCTTGTCTACAACTAATTTTTAGATAGATCTTGGACTCGCTACAAGGAATACCACTTATCACTACGTTTTTTGTATAGTCGCTATATGTTTTGATGGGACAAGTGGTTCAATTGCGTCTATTACACAAGTCTCATGCATAATTTATGGAAACATCAGGTTTAAGGCATGCGTGAACAATAAATAATATGTAGCGGCATTTGTAAGCTTATAATGTTGACTTTAACACCGTAATAAGTGAGCATTCTCACAAGATGCGGCTCAACATTTATAACGATGCCATATTAATTGCTGCAAAAAGGCTTATGTGCCTTATTTACAAAAGAAATCCCAAACTCACCTACGCTTTTATCCGATACCCTCTCTCTCTTCTCACGCCGACTGTAAGAATCCAAACTCATCGTTAATTGCTAGTTGTCATGCGGTCCTCTCCTCGCTTCCAAGGTGAGTCCCTCTCTCCATCATCTCTCACTTTCCGATTTAGAAATTTCATCTCTCGCTTACTTTTTCTCTAGATCTCTAATTGATCTCACTCAATTCATTGAACTAGATCTCTATCATCCTTCTCTCCGTCTCAGGAAAGAGATCGCACTACAACTTGTTAGGGATCTTCAAGCTTGATGATTTATGAAGGTAAAGTTTGGGTTTTTAAGGTTTCAGTGGTAAGGGGCTCAAAATGGTTCTGTCGAATGAAGAGCAATTCATGTTCGAATGCACCAGGGCGTATGAATTAATACAATATTTGATATGAAAATCAGTCCTTAAACATCCTATAACCCTAGCTTCGATCCCTTTCTTCGGGTTCACTAATCTTATTTTGATAGGTTAATTAGTTGTTAGAATCATTGATCTAGTTTGGATAGGTTAATTAGTTGTTAGAATCACATTTCATGCATGTCATTTTAATTTTGTCCATTGCTCAACACTTAGACCAGCTTCTTGTGTTCCTCAACCAACTTCTTGTTTAAAGAGATTGCATAAGTATTCTTTAATAACTAGTTATATAAGAAGAAAAAGTGGGATTTGATAACTAATAAAAAAAAGTATTCTTGTAGTTTTTCTATAGTACATTTATATATATAACATGTAGGGAATTAATGTTAGTTTTTCTTTTATCTCCTCTCGTATTTAAAAACTCCAATTCCGGTTGTAATTGTTTGTCAAACCCATCATTTACAATGGTAGAAACAAATGGTGAGCATATTATGTACAAAAAATGTAGCATATTTTTTATGGAGTCTATTTTCTATATAGGTGATAGAAATATCAAATAGGATATTGTGTATACATATGAATAGATTGCTGCAAGCTAGTTCAACTCTTGCTTGAAGTGATGTTGGAGATTTCACCCACCCCAACAGTAGAAGCATGTATGAAATATTGTAGCATGAGTATTAATGACCCCCGGTTAAATTAGTAGTACATAAAAATATCATAATATGGCTTAGCACATATGTTGTTTGTATAAGAATACTTAAGGTGTTATGGATGTTTGTGATAAATGGATTTCTTCCTATACTTGGTAATATAATGCAGTAATTTAGTTATCTGTAATTAGAGGTGGGCAAAATTTTCGACTTCCGACTTCCGTCTGAACTCTGCTTCGATTCCGACTCCGATCGGTGTCGAAAGTCGGAGTTCGGAATTCGAAATCAGATTTCAAAATTGGAGTCAGTTTTAATATCGAATACCGACTCCGAACTCTGAGGTTTTTTTTTTAATGAAGATGCAAAACAACACATCTTTCTTTTTTGTTTTTTTAAATTTAGCTAAATGACGTCGTTCCAATTAAATAGGAACGACGTCGTTTAGTCCAGGGTTTCTTGTACTCCCATGATCATTTCCTTCTTCTTTCTTCTTCTTCCTTCTTCTTTCTCTCGTCTGAGACTCCGAAATTTGCAGCTCTGCTCTTCTTCTCCAACGATTCCGAACCTCCAGTGGCTAGCGCCGCTTCCTCCTTCACTCTCTCACACCGTCGTCGATTCCTCACTGTCAGAATTTTGCGGTCGCACCGTCGCGTTACATTGTCACCCGCTAGCCCTCTGAATCCGGGATTAATTGGTAATTACTTTTATGTGTAGGGTTTTTAATTAAAACTAATTAGAAGTGTTATTTTAATGTGATTCTTTGAGTTGGTTGGCTTGTAAGTTGTGTATGCTATTATATTATGAAGAATTCGAGTTTATATTGTGTGCTTTGATAGTGTGTGTAAACTGTTTGATGAAATGTCATTAAAAAAAAAAACTCGAATTTGGCCTAAAATATTGCCCTCTCAGATGCTGAGAAATCCTAAGTGCTCTATGCTCATACGAATTGTTGATTTTCTTTATCTTTCCAGCCAACTATGCCTACATACAGCTTGGCAGCTTGCTCTATCATGAGGTTTTGACCAAATTCATCTGTTACTACCTTTTTGTTTGTATTGTTTACTATCTAATTTTAAATATTATCTTCTATTGGTAGCTAGTTACTGCCATGTCCATGTCTTTTTTGTTTGTATTGTTTACTATCTAATTTTAAATATAATTTTATTAAAGAGCTTTAACATGCTTGATGATAATTTTATTTTTTTCCCCGATACTTCCTTTCCATATAAACTTTAATGAATAATATACAGTCACAGTGAACTGTGAAGGATCCCTATGACTGAGCTTGAGTGCAATATAAGGATCTGCCATTTTAATGTCTCCAGACTCCGCATACAATGTTATTTAAAGTGGGCAAATTGATTGGTACAACTCTTAGATTTATATTCACTATTAGTCACTGTTGTTGTCATGTATTGTGGTTTGCAGGGATTTATCACACAATCAGTTTACAACTTTACTGGGTCCATTCCAGATAGTTTAACTTCTTCAAATTTACAGCTGGTGTAAGTTGTGTGCCTGTATCCATTATGATTCTTATATAGCTATTATGTTGGTGGAAGTTCATCAAACATGTCTACTAACAACTTATATTGCCCTTGCCTATTTTAATAAAACTTCTTATATACTGATAAAAATTCTTTTTTTTTCGTAATCTGGTTTGTAGCATTTTTCTTGATATCTTCTCTTTTGTCAATCTATTGAATGATAACTTACTATAAGGACGAATATCAGAGGAACTTTATTCAATTGGTGTGCATGGTGGAGCTATTGAGTATGTTGTGATCTTATTTGCTTGCTTTAATTACTCTTATCAATGGTTTATTATCTTAAATATTGACAGATAGTTTAGGCTTATAAACTTTTATAGCATACACGACTTACTATGTTTAGTTAGTGATTTAGAATTGTTTAGGAAACTATAGTTTCCCTCAGGTGACTGATGTAAGACTACAATAATAGTGGTTCCATCCTAGCCAACAATTTCTTTGACAAGTAAAATAAAATTTCATCGAATTAAGTCAATTTTTATAGCCCAAGTACGCAAGTATACCATCCTGGCCATCAATTTTTTCCTCTGATTTTGTAACAGTCCTTAGTGTTGTCCATATATGACCAAAATTTGCATTCATACAATCAAATGTATTCCTTTTCTTATAGCTACATTATAACGGCTTGTGGTATTGCTCGGCTATCTAATGTTTTGCAGTAAATGTTGTAAACTAACTTTAGCACAAAGAAATGTTCCAAAATATTACTTTCATTTCATTCTTTTAAACAAAACAAAAAAAAGTAAATAAGGTATAGAGAAATATGCATTTTTCACACTTAGTAAACAAATTTCTCTATTTAGTACAAGTCATGAACTTTCACCTAATAACAGTTTCCTAATATTATATTTTGCTACACTATAACATTATAACTTTTAGGAATTTACTAACATTTTTTATATTGTTATACTTGAATTTTAGGTCTACAATTATAAACAGATGGATCCCTCACGCAGTGCTAGTGGGACTCCGACTCTACATGATACTCCGAATCTGGATGGTAGGACTCTTTCGGCGCTCCACGCTGCAGCTTGGAGTCGTAGTCGGCTACCCTCCACTCGAGCACAAACCTCGTGTACTAGCAGTGAATTTTTACTTCCAGTCAACATAGAATTGGAAGTAGAAGATCTCGACCAGTTTATGAAGAAGAAGGAGATAGGCCTTGGGGACAATCCGATTCAGGATCCGGATGTACCAGTACACTCTATAGCTACAAGGCCACCCCATCCACGATCAAATAAAAAAAATCGTGGACATTGGAACATTTTGAGAAGGTTGAGGGTGGGGATTCCCAGAACCCACGGGCTAAGTGCAATCATTGTGGCGCTCGAGTTGGGTGTCATTCAAAAAGGCAAGGCATTTCTTGCCTTTCAGCACATCTAAACGATTGCAAACGCTACCAAATAGCGAAGGAGATGGCATCAAGAAGTTAGTGTCTTGCTTTATATGCTACTTAGTTTTATGATTATGATCCCATTTAATTTTCATTTAATACTAATATTGGTAATAAATTATCAAACGCAAACGCAGGTGGGTCTCAGGCTTATCTTAACTACGAGACTTCTACAGCCACTGACGGGACAGAGACACAGATAAGGAATCTAGTTGTCCCTCAATACAATAAGAAGATGTTCTGTGAGGCGCTTGCGATAATGATTATAAAAAATGATATACCCTTTACCACAATTGACAATGATGGGTTCTGGCATTTTATGAAGCTGTTTGAGTCAAGATTTCCAATCCCATCCCATTATTTAGTGATGCGAGATTATATGAAGATGCATCTGAGAAAAAGGGCAAAAATGAAGAAGATGTTCTCCACCATTGGCCAGAAAGTGTCATTTACGACCGACACATGGACGCCGATACAGAATACCTTGTACATATGTATCACAGCACATTACATTGATAGTGAATGGAATCTTGAAAAAAGGATTATTAGATTTAAAGAAATAATTGACCATAATGGTGCATCGATAAGAGCGGAGATAGATAATTGTTTGGTTGATTGGGGCATCCAAAAAATATTACGCATTACAGTTGACAATGCCAATGCCAATGAGACCGCCATCGAATGGTTTATCCAAAATACGAGGGCAAGAAAAAATGTAATTAAAAATCACCAATATATCCACATTCAATGCACTGCTCATATAATCAACTTTATTGTTGGTGAGTCTTTCCTGGTTTTGATTTTGTATTTTATATTTTAATATTTTTATGATTAAAGTCTTTGAAAATAGTACTTGTTTATGTTATTATGATAATTAGATATTTTTCAATGATGAAACAGTTAAGGGGTTGGAAAATGTAGACGACTCTATCAAGAAAGTCTGCAATACTGTGCGGTACGCGAGGGCTTCTCTCCAAAGGTTGCGAAAGTTCAAGGCAATAGCAGAACAGATTGGGGTTGAGTTTTCCAAAATGTTGTGCCTGGAAGTTTCCACTCGATGGAACTCCACAGATCTAATGTTGGATGTGGCACTAAAGTACCAGAAGGCATTTGAGCGGGTGGAGATTGAGGATGGAAATTTGAGGTATGCCCTGCTGGAGTCTGATGGAAGGGGGCTCAGTCCGCCAGACAACATCAATTGGTAACATGTATCCGAGTTTGTCACATTTTTACAGATCTTTTATGACATCACGAAGCGGGTTTTTGGATCTGTATATGCGACGGCAAACATGTGGTTTAGCGAGATTTCCATGCTACATCACCACTTGAAAGAAGGTTGTACTGACCCGAGTGGATTGTTATCTGGTATGACATCACAGATGCAGTCCAAATATGATAAATATTAGGGGCAAGTTGAGAAAATAAATATATTATTGTTCATAGCGTCGATCCTCGACCCCCGATTGAAGTTAGCAGTAGTAGAATGGTGGGCAACAGAGGTTCTCGGGGCAGTGAAGGCTAAAATGTTTATCACAGCACTTAAGGCAGATTTGAACGAGTTGTACACCCAATACAGTGCCAGTAATCCTGCTTCATCCTCACTAGCCATGGGTACCTTACATTCGAGTTTGAACTCAGGACCAGCCACAGATGCTTGTTCGAGTCAGGCCAGCGCAGCTAATCGATCTCGAGGTTTCAACGTCATGACATGGTTTCATGCACGGTTAATGAGAAATTCATTGCAGTATACAAATGAGGTTGAGTGATATTTACTGGCAGAGGTCGAGGAGCCTAGTGAGGAGTTTCAGATCTTGATTTGGTGGAGAGCTAATTTACCCAAGAACCCGATTCTCTCTTGCATTGCTCGAGATGTACTAGTCGTTCCTATCACTACGGTTGCATCTGAGACAGCATTTAGCACTGAAGGTCGGGTGTTGGATGCCTACCGGAGTTCATTGTCACCGTCAACTGTGGAGGCCCTTGTTTGCACACAAAACTGGCTCAGTGATGTACCTACTGGACTAGAGAGCATTGGCATCGATGCCGTGAGCCACAGGCTTGAGTCAGGTAAATTTAAATTAATTTATTTAATTCTTTTTAAATGATTAAAGTAACAAAGTTTATATAATTATTAAATTATTTCAATAATCTTTTTTATAATTTTATAAATCTATTTAAATTTTAATTTATACTGTTTATGATTTCATAAATTTAGTTATCAACCCTACCATACTTGCCGATGACTGATAAAATAATTATCGGTTACGTATATTTTTTCTCTAATTTATAGTTACTTGTTTCATATTTGGTTATTTTTATTTTTATTTTTATTTTATAAAAATACATTTTAATTTTATCTTGATTTTAGGTACGACTCCGTATAAGTTCCAACAACAAACTACTTAGCTGTAGCAATTTTTTTTTTTTAACATTGATTCGAGTCCCATTGAATCAGAGTCATCAGACTATCAGTGATAATATAATATATATCTTGTATTATTTTTTGTATTAATAGTCTAGAGTCCTAAACTATTTTTTGTATTACTATTTTTTGTATTATGCTATAACGCTATTGGCTGGCATTAGCATTGTAATTACTACTTTGTATTTTTTGTTTAATTGTTTAAGACTAACAAGTAGTGAAAACTAAAACCTGAATAGATTAATAGTTGTGGCAACTCAATTGAAAAATGAGCTCAATTGAGCTCATATGAAATTAGTATGACCCAATTGGGATCATTTGGTTTCGGAATGAGTGTAATTTGGCCCATACCGAACTTGACATTACGATTAAAATTCGAAACTCCGACTGTGTTTCGGATTCCTTTTTTTGGTCTGTTAATTGTTGGAGTCGGAGTTGGAGCACACCCCTATCTGTAATGGGATGTTGTGGTAGTAAATGGATGCTTATGTAATGGGATCTTTGATTCTAGTTCAGATATACTCTATTTATTATCGCTAATTTTATTATACATTAAAACATTACTTGAATTGTTTATATTACCTTTCTTGCAGCTTTGTAGAAATTGTTATTCTTATCTTAATTACACTCTATTCGGCACAGATATCATTCAAATAATTACACTATTTTGGATCTTATAAGAGACTGTTGTGCTGAAATTATGACATTTTATTCAATAGAGTTTTAAACTAATGTTTGATGACCATTTAACTTCAATAAACACATGCATCTTGTTTTTAATATGCTTTAGGTACAGTCATAACTTGGTAAGGAAAATCTGCATTCCATCTTGTTGTGCTAAGGAATGTATTACAAGTGGTGACAATGCTTGACCTTACAGAAAATCTGCATTCTAACTTGGTAAAGCCTAGAGTAAGATCAGTAAGAGAGACATGAAGTAAACCCCACAACATTGTTAGTTGCGTGAATCAACTCTCGCACAAAACTAATTAAATAAATACATGATAAATAATTATATAGTGCTTAATCTTTTTTTTTTTTAATTTGGCTGCAGAGAAAGCAAGATGAAGCAGCAGTAGTGGATGCTACCCTCCACAGGTAAATATGTAATTTGTTGCTATGCTTTGTGTATATTACTCTACTCTCTATTTGCCTTTTGGAAAGTGATGTTTTGGTGAATAAGATCGGGCTTGATTCCTTTGTCAAGATATCATGTGTATTTATGTTTGTTTTCTTTAAAAATTCATGATTTTCTTCCCCTTGTATGAGTTTGCTTTTATGATTTTCTTACTCTAGGTATAGGTGGTATTGGTTTAGTTTCTGCTTATGTTTCATATTCCCCTTAAATTGCAGCTAGGTATGCACATTAAGTACTTTTTTCTGTTAAATTTAAATATATGTTTTTATTAGTTTTTAATGCCATCTTATGAAAAATCATAACCATACCCATTAAAGTTAACTGTAGCTTTGACTATTTACAACTCTAAACTATAGTTTACAAAGCCATTTTCATTGTATTAAATAATTTGAGATGGTACATCGTAGTTTACCTTTGGCACTTACAAGTTACTTTAAGAAGAACCAACTATACTTTGTGTATTTTCATTCGTGGACGTGCTTACATTGTATTTGTGGTGATTGTGGTGTTGGTTCTGTTTTGATTCTTTTATAGCAAACATTACAACCAAATATGTTTTGGATTATCTTTTTCAATCTATTTCATTTTGAACATAGCCACAACTACCTTTACGAGTAAAGCTTGGGTAAACAGCATGCTACTGTCAAACATGTTTACTAACTATTGCTTCTTTAACATGTCTCTTTTGTGCTTTGTATTAAGAGTAATTAATAGCCTTGCTAATAAACATTTGCTCGAATTGAATGAAAACTTTCCCTTCCATAGTATTGACAAGGCATTATAAAATAACCCCTAACTAAGTTTCCATAGCACATACACAACACACCTATTTCCATTTTAAACATGGCCACAACTACCTTTATAAGTAAAGCATGGGTAAAACACATGCTACTGTCAAACATGTTTACTAAATATTGCTTTTTTGACATGTCTCTTTTGTGCTTTGTATTAAGAGTAATCAATAGTCTTGCTGATAAACATTTGCTCGAATTGAATGAAAACTTTCCCTTCCATAGTATTGACGAGGCATTACAAAATATCCCCTAACCAAGTTTCCATAGCACATACGCAACACACCTATTTCCCGGGATGCTTAGGAACTTGTGATCATCCTCTTTTTTGGTAGGTTTTTTGAGATGGGAGAGTGGGTTGTGTAAATGCAGTATATGTTTTTGTAGCATCTTTTGAGGTAATGGAAACGAGAAGGATGTAGACATTTAATCTTTTTGTGGTCTGTAACTGGATGATTTAAAATTATGAGATATATATATCTATAAATATGCAGTATATCATCTTAAATGGGGAAGATACTCCACTACTGTAGGTAGCCATCCACAATCTTTTTTTTTTAGTACAAAAACATTTTTTTATATTTCATCAATACAATAACTAGAGTGGAATCTTCCTACAAGTATTCCTGGACACTCATTGATGATTAAATACTGGATATGCATGGAGATGATAGTGCACTGTCAATGGCATTGGAATGATATGCAATGTGTTCCATGAAATTATCCATTTAAGGCTCATCATCGATATATCCATTTAAGGCTCCTCATATACATAATTTATTGTTTTTTTAGTTATTTGTTAAGTAATATTTGTTTTTACATTGACTTATGCTTATAAACCAATTGATTGTAATTTCAGGTGGCATTCAGTTTGCCACATTCAACTCTTACATGATTAATTGACTTGTCTTATAGGCTATGAGGCTCCAAACTTTAGGTATAAAATTATTTATCATCTCCCTTCATCTAGTTTACAGCTTTGGCAAGTTTGTTTAGAGTTGGCTTGGTAAATTTTTGACTAAAGTATTGTCATGGGGAGATTGAAGACAGGCTACTCAATGTGACAAAGCCTATTTGATGCTTCTAGAATATGAAATAAATCAAGATGATTACTAAAGCCAACTGGAATATGACCCTACTTTACCATATATTTAGCTATAAAAACATTGTCGAGTACCTAAGCATTAATAAGTGGTGTTGGAATTTGCTTACAGGTTTCCAAGCAAGGCAGTTGGGTTAAAGTCGTCTTTTACCAGATCTACAAGATTTATAGTGGCAAAGGAAGGGGTTAGATTGTAGGTCATCTAGTGGTTTATTGAATGATGTGCAAGTTTCTGCATAGTACTACTCTATCATCGAGGAAATGGTAATTTTAACTCTGCATAGCTGCATTTATGTTCTAGTTTGAATTTAACTGTCATGGGGTAAAAAAAAAACAGCCTGCTCATGTACAAATATATATGTGTTTTACATGCACTAGGTAGAGAATATTCTCTTCAAGTATTAGTTATACCAAAAGTGTAGATATTTGACAACCATACTTGGCTTCAGGCTGTAATGACCAGTAGTTAAATTTAGAAACTAGCTAGTTTATCTAAAAAGTGAGTATAGCATGCATGGGCTTCATGTGAGTATGGCATGCTCATGATTTTCCTACCCCTGCAAAATTTAATAAGCCTCTTAATGATACTTGCACTCCTAGAACTTGCAAGTTTGCCCATTCTATTTGAAAAAAGTGAGTATTATCTAGGTACATCCCCTGGTTTTGCTGCTATTTGTTATGGTTTTGCTGCTATCTGTTTCAATTTTCTATGGCTTCTTTGACTTGTTGTTCCATGGAAGAGAAATAGAAATTTATAACTCGTCCTTTGCTATAAGTTTCTAGATTAATGAATTGTTTGCTCTGTTCTTGGATGAATTAATGACATATTCATTTGCTATATTTAAGGTCAGGATTGGAACATTTTTTATGATTTAGTGATAATAAAAAATGCTTGGTGTTTTCTCCCATACAATTTAGCGTTAACTTAAATTCATATGTTCTAAAATATTCTTAGAAGGAAGATGAAGACTTGACATGCATCCAAGAGAATTCCAATCCACGTGAACATTTTTTTATTACATTTTTAGTCTTATTTTTGTAAATTTATTAACTTGTGTTCTCTCAAAGTAAAATTAGGCTACCTACTCTAGGATTTGATTCTGCATTAGCTGATTTTTTCACTGTTTTGGTGGACATAGTAGAAAATATGTCAAGAATGAGGATGATGTCATGATTTTTATTCATATTCTTGTGTAGATGCTTCATATTGTATCCTTCAGAATTCCAGTGGGCTACATATATGGTTGGTTGACATCCAATTTGGAGAGCTCACCCAGTAAAGAATTCAAGAAGGTTATTTGAATGTTGGTGCAACTATCCCCGATTATTACGCAATGTGTAATTATGATATTAAAGTTGCCAACTCTAAGAATATTGGCTTGATGAGGCTGCATATGGTAATATTGTGTATTCAACCTATTGAGATGTACATGTTTATATAATGAGAAGTTTATATGCTTGGCTCCACGTATAATTATGTACTAAGTGTGGTTTCATGTGTTATATATGTCCTCTAAGTATACCAAGTATGGTTTAATGTAATAACTTATTATTTGTTAGGATGTTGTTTTGATAGTCATTATTTAGAATAATGATCAGCTATTACAGGAGAACTTATTATAATATATTTTAGCAAAATACTAGTGAAACAAGTGAAGAAACTGGTTCACTAGTATATATTTTTTTTAATTTCTATATAAGACTATTTGTGGCGAGTTAAAGACGCCGCAAAAAGTATTTCCCTGCATATATTTGTTTAATTGTGACGGTCATTTGTAATACTTTAAGTTTTTTGCGACAAATTTTAGTCGTCGCAAAAATTATTATCCCATCTACTAATAACCAGGGTTAAGATGCTATTTGCGACGCATATATTGACTTTTGCGACAACATAAGTTCGTCGCAAAAAGTCTCCTAACATCAGCACTTCTTCAATTTTGAAGCCAAAGAATTTTACCCTCCCGACTTATGCTGTGAAAATTCTAGCGCCACAAGAACACCGCAAAATGGTTATTTGCCACGAATTTAGGATTTTTCATTGCGAATTATGGCCGTCACAAAATATCTTTTTCTTGTAATGATTACGAATAAGGGCTTGTTTGGAAGATGGGATATGTGATATCTGGCCCATATGATAAAGATAAGGTATGTGGTGTATCAGATTCCACATTACTTAAAAAAAATTACTTAGAAAAGAAAATTTGTTGTTCTTTGTAAGATTTCAATGAAATACTAATTGTATTATTTACTAGTCATTTTGAAATATAAACCGTGTGATTTGGGTCTTCCATTAGAACGTTACAAAAAATCTCATTTCATATCATCTCATCTGAGCATTTTCAAACATCATTTAATTAACACAAACACTTTTCAATTTTAAATATATAACTTTTTCATCAAATAATTATCTAATCGTTACAATTTTTTCAAACTTTTAAATAAAATACAAAAAATAATTCAACATTTTCAAATCTTAAAATAAAAATAATATTAAAAAATAAAATTATCTTCTATCAATATTTAATTTTATAATACTCAGTTTGTTCTCTCTCTTTTCCAAAATCTCATGAAACATCATAATTCAATAATTCATATTTTTACTATTATTATTTTATTACTATTTACAAATTTATTATCTCATCTCATTTTCCAAGCATTTCTAGCCGTTAGTCTTATTGCATCTAAAACATATTATTATGATTATTTGCATAATAATCATTAGGTTTAATAAATAAATCTCGTTTTTATTATTATTCAATCATACACGTACAAAACACAACTCCATGAATATGAAACTCTACCCTATATATATGTATGAAACTCTACCCTATATCTTATCGTTAAAAAAAAAAATCAGCGTTCTATTTTTCCATAACGATAATGGATCCATAGTAAAATATCGACCTATATAAATAGCTTCTTTTTTATTCATGTGATGTCATATAATAAAATGTAAGAATTATATTTTCCTATTCTAAAACTACTTAATAATTATTTTTTTTGAATTTATAAAAATAGATGTACAATTGTACTATGAGCACTTCAAATTGCTGGGATTAGACTTTTTATGGCATTTATTGTAAATCTTAAAACTTGAAGAATCAAATTGTCAATTATCTTGTAATGGCGTGAGGGAAAGTTTGCATTTGTACCCATCCAAAGTAACAAAAGATCTCTCAAGTTATTGTAAAGTTCTTTTTTATTAAAAATAAATTTAATAAATTATATCAAGTTATCGTAAAATTACTTTTATTAAAAATAAATTTAATAAATCATATTATTTATAAATTTATTTTTATATAATTATTTTATGCCTCTAACACTTCTAAAAAAAGACTATTATTTGAAGATAAAATAGAACGTGTTGCGCTAATGGGAAGCAATAGGAATTGAGAGACAAGAGAGCTCTCTCTTTCTTTCTTTTTTTTCTTTTTTGTTTGTTGAATCAGTTTACAAACTATGCTACATACATAATGTACAAACTAAAATATAATTATTCTTAATAATAACAAGCACCGAATCAAGCAGTGCTGTCTTTATAAACTAAGATCAAGACTTATAAACTAAGATCTATAACAAGAAATCCATCAACTTTGTTAATGGAAAAGCAATGTCGGTTGCCTTCTTTGCTTCCTCGGAGCAGGAAGAACCGGCAGACGTTGATGGCTTTGAGCACAAAAAGAAATTACGAGATCCCAAATTCATCAGCTTTTCCTCTGGCCTCAAACCTGCACCCACCATGCAGATTCCACACAACGTTGGTTAATCTTTTGTAATTGAAAACAAAATTAGTGTATCAGAGGAGAACAATCATGAACAATATATTACTGCCATGCCGATATATGTCTTTTTTTTTTTTTTCTTTTATGTTTTTTCTTCCGAGTTCCTATAAAACATTCCTTTCGGCAAATAATTACTTATAATTAGCGTACAACTCAACAGGCCAGGTAAATATAGAAAAACAAAATTGACGCCAAAATTATGGTTTCCTAGACCCTAGTCCAAATTCAATCACAAAGTTCAGAAAGAAAGGACGATGTTTTCATGCAAATTCGAACAACTTTTCAAAATCTCTAATATTAATTCCATGAGCGGGAGAGGGTACTCGGACGCCTACTCTCCAAGCTGAATTGCGAGTAGTGGAGTTCGAAACGGTGAGGATCGGTCGCCGGCAGCAACGGCCTCCTCTTCTCCTTATCATAGATCTCCAGCGCTGCCTTTATTAAGTCCCGGATCGTCTTCTCCTGCGGCATGACTAACTGTACAGGCCCCAAGCTGCCCTCGATCGTCACTTTGAGCAGCAACTTCGTCAGCCCGGAGGTGGAACCGCCGATGGAAGGTGCAGAATTAAGCCTTCTCGGGGCGGTGGGGAAACCTCCAGGCCGTCGAACGATGTCGGAGTGTCGGTCCGGCGGTAAGGTCTTGAGGGACCTGATGGAGGCCGTCGGAGGAAGCCTAAACTCGTCACGTCGCCGGTTATGCGTTAAAGACCGGGAACTCATGAAGCGGTGAATGATATTTGAGTTGGAGATCAATGAGTGCGTGTTTTCATGCGATGCTTGTCGTTGGAATTAAGTATACTTTGTAAGAAAGAGTACAGTGGTGGTACGTGTAGGGATGGAGATGGAAATGGCGGATGATGATCAGTATTTAAAAGAGGAAGCGCGAAGCTTCCGAGAAAGTGGCAAACTTTGAAAGTGCCCCTGGATGCTTGGCTTATTTACAGATCGAGAAAGGAAAATGCTTAATAGTTAATAGTAATTAATAAGAAAGTTTTATAATAGTTTTTAGTACAGTTTCGACGTCGTTGATATTAATAGATCATTGAAATGGTAACGAGAAATGCCAAAAAAAATTCCAGGAGAATAATATAAAGGCAACTTCCCGAGAGAAAAATACATTAATGCATCATGGTAATAATGCAATAAAGTAAAACAAACAAACAAAAAGAAGAAGGCGCGCCACGCTCACAAATGGACACGAGTACGAGTGAGATCAGGAGGGTGGAATTTGAAAAGATCTAGGCACTTCTAGGCAAGAGAGCCAGATCGAACATGCATGCAGACACACCGCTGCTTGGCTTATCTATCTATCTATCTATCCTGTGCCCCCATTAGAAACGGATTCATGGCCTCTCAAGGACAATTATTGCCTCCTAGCTAGCTACCTCCTGTTGATAATATTGCCAATCCACGAAACTCTTGCATGCGGTCATGTTATATTTATGTATATTGTACATGATGATGTGTATGTATGGATCAGATAATAATGTTATATTCACTAGTGTAGATTTTGAAGGACAAACCCAGCTACTTCTAGAACCAGAATTGATTGCTATTCCAAAGATAATGATCATCAGTCTTTAGCTAATTTAAATCTTCACAACATAAAGTGCATATAATTAATGATTAATTAATTTGGAGCATTGGAAAGGGTTGCACCAGGACATGAGTACTGCAAGTCTGAAGGAGGAGATGTTCTTCGGTCTTCCCAAATCCAAATTCTGGGGATGTGATCCTTAATGGAACTTTTCAGACATCCAAACAAAACGTTTGCTCAAAACACCCGTGCATGGTCAATTTAGATATATAGTTGATCATCAATATCAAGGTCGATTATCAGTACATTTAGTTCTCGTTTAGATGGTGTTAAGTTTATTAGTGGAGATGAGATAAATTCCTTATCAATAGTAATTAGTTAAGATGGTAGAGTGAGTTTTGTAAAACTTACTTAAGATGAGTTTAGATATATTTAAATATTACTTAATAAATTTAGATATTTATAAAAAATTAAAAAATATTGTAAATGTTATGTGTAAAGAGTTCATATATATTAAGTTGAAAAATATTGTAAATCATCTCACGTATGAAAAAGTTTTGAGTTAAAATAAATTTAATAATTTAAAAATAAGTATTTAAATGTTAAGTTAAACTTAAAACCATATTGAAATAAATTAATATCAATTTAATCTACAAGCGGTACAATATTAATGTTAGGTGGTGATTGATTAGTCGACATTTGCTGCTTTCATGGTTGACAGAACAGTACCCCAGCCCAAACCAACACGTCTTAACAACATTTTAGAAAGGCAGAGTGAATCCACAAAAACTGTGCGAGGCCCAATTATGATTGATTTTCATTCAAGACTCGGACAGCATAGGATACAAGTTCTACATGATTTCGCTCCTTACTCAATAGAATTTGACCAAAGTTTTTAGTGTTTGTTTCCTTGAAAGTTTCCACTTCTTAAATATTGGCTAAGGCTTGCCTGTCTTGCACCCAACTTTAATGTGTCATCAAAACACTTGCACAAAAGTCATCAAAAGTAGCTATTCTTGATCAACTGCATGTTACTCTTTTAATTTAGAAGTCTTTTAATTTGTAATACAAAGTGAATGATACATATTTTGTCCATCGATCCTTTGGCATACATCACACAAGTACTTGATGTCTGATGATGTATCACATTGATCGATAGGGAATAGGGATTGGCTTATGCTTAATTTATTTATTGGCTTTATTATACCCAGCGGCCAGCACAGTATTTCATGAGATCATGGGTCTTAAATTTTAATATCCAACCGACTTTCCCTTTTTTTTTTTTTTAACATTTTGCCGACCAAGACGACAAAAGCTAAAAAAGAATGGCTCTCCTTCCTCCTTTATTTCAATTCTTGAACCACCCGGCCACTCCCTTTGTTTTTTTAATGTCTTCTGCTTTCTAGCCTCTAGGGACTAGGGGTCAAATATTGGACAAGGAAAAACTATTCGGTTGCACATTGTCTGTTTCATTCGACCTTTTTCCTGGTTGGGAGACATCTGGTAATTAGGTGAATGGTGAATATTGGATGCATGGATTTAGTAATTTACTAAATTTTTTTCCTTAACGCCTAATTAAGTGTCAATAAAAAGGGCCCAAGACCAAAGTACTACCGATACAATAGCTGTCCCCATTGCATTTTATTTTATTTTCAAATATTATTTTTTGTGACTGTAAAAAATGACTTGGCTTCCTCGCCTATATATAGTTGTTGCATTTTAATTCTGTTTCTCGATCATCGATCATTACTATTTAATTCTCAAATTTTAGGATTACTAGTATTTCCTATCTTGATCATATTTACTCTCACTGATCAATAAAAACATATTATTTTAAAAAAGTTTAGTTTATAAAAATTACTTATTTGGTTATCAGTTATTTTATTAAAAATAACTGTTTTCAGCTAAAATGAATCTACTTTTGTTACATATATTCGTTTTCATCACAATTAAACGGTAACAAATTCTCATTTTTCTTGTAGTAATAATTGACGCCAAAAGAAATAAAATGCAAATTGAATATATTTTTGTAATGCTTCACAGTTGGATATTCATTTTGTGATTTGAACCAGCAATCTGGCTGTATATCTTTACATAAGCAATCTACCCATCAAATGGTTGAGAAAGAAAAGGAGAGTTCAATTCCCTATTATGTACGTAACGTACGTACGTACGTATGATCAAAGAAAATGGAAATTTGTATTGAAAGGAGAAAGGGAAACCAATTGATCAGCTGCTATTGTTATGAGTAACATAAATAATATGTTGTTACTCGAAAGCAATAGCAATAAATATGGTACTGTCTGGCCATCCTCATTGTAGGCAGACCAAGATTTTCCAAAGCCTGCGTGTTCTTCTAACAATTTTGCTGATCTTTCGGGCAATGAAAGAGGGTAGCAAAAATGCAGGGGGTGGAATGGGTGGAGGAGAGCCTTCTCTTGCCGGAACAATTTCTGTAGTGCGAGGAGATGCTTCATTACTTGTACTGTGCTGACTGCTACTCTTTCGAAGATAGAAGCTTCTGCTGCCAGCATCCCCAATCTTTTCTGATTTATCCAAACCTACTCAAGTACCCCAGTGAGGAAAACATTTCAGCAGAAGATATTATCATTTCTCTTTTTAATCTCATCGACATCCTCATGGAGGCCGATTTGGGAATCAAATGTTGATTGAACAACAATCTACTGCCAATGTTTATTTGTCCTTTTAGAGCTAGAAGTTCTTAGACCGGACCATGCATTGAAAATATACATATCCAGTACTCTAGGCAATACTTTCTCGATAGCTTTTAGAAAATAATATAGAATATAAAAGAAGATGGAGAAGAGACAAAGAGGGTAAGAGACTTTTGAGGGCTACATCTTTACTTTCTTTACTTTATGAATTGGCACTCAATACAAGAAATACATTCCTATTTATAAGAAAATTACATTAAGATAAGGTAAATATTTTAAATATTATGAAAATCAAATCAAATCAAAGTGATTTCATAAATATGAAAATCAAATTAGAATAATATTGATTTGATATTATCTTCAACAATAGCCATTCATAATTTCTAAAAGATGACTGTTACATCTACAATGGAATTACATAAAAACAATTCTACAAATTGATGTGGTTTCATCTAATCCATTAGATTCACTTCATCATAAAAGTAATTTTATACTGACAAATCACATCAAGCCACGTCTTTTGTAAAATTGTTTTTGTGTAATCACTTTGTGACTAAAATATTTTTCTTTCTAAAATAGGCTTCATATTTTTGTTGCGGATATTTTAAATCACTTTCTCTGTTATAATTATTACCAGAAACAGTCTTCAGATTATGCTATGTTGAATCATTTTAAGAATGCTAAAAATATAGGTAACCCTCTATTCATGATCAATGTTTGACAGTCTACCGTCATTAGGATTTGGCAACTATATGGTAAAGAAAGAAAGTATTGTTTTGGACATATAATACTTTGAAGGAAAAACTTGAAAACATCTAAGCTGGAGTATTGTCTTTATATAAGAAACCAGAGTCGATAAATTGGTCATAACTCTAAAACAAACACACCCATTTAGGCAAATGTAGATTAGGTTCTATCCATGGAGAAAAGGCAAAGAAATCTTAACATTTGCTTACATTTAAGACTGAAATAGGAGTGATGCAATTCGAATGAGGATGCTGCATCCCGGTGCAGCATAGGAGTTCGCCCTTCTTCGCCATATTTGTCTACAACGAGTTTAATGGTGTCCTCCACACTGGCCCCTAGTTTAACCAAGGTCCGGACCGGTCCTGGACTTCCTTCAACTGTTACATTAACCACCACCTTTGCATCTTTCCTATATCCCTGCAGCATTCCACAACCTTCACAACCTTTGGATATGCACAATGGTTGGACTTTGGAGTCCTAGAATCTCATGATCAAGTGCCAAAATAAGAACTGGCAATGCTTAAGAAAGCATGGGTAACACCGAATCACTGGATTTGACATAGCCAAAAGCAACATCGTTTTGGATTATGTTCAACAACCAATCCATTGGGCCAGTAGTAAATGAAAACCAACAGAAAAGAGAAAAAAAAATAAATCAACTCTGGGTTTTTCCAAGTTTATTGGGTACAATTTGTTAATGGTTTATACAACTCAATGAATGGGGAGAGAATAAATTCTCGAGGCAATCAATTTTGGAAATGGATATAGCATACTTCTAGTTTTTTCTTTGTTGTTTTCTTTTTGGTATGGAGATCGCTGACTTAAAATAGGCGTCTTAATTTTTCTTTTCTTTTACTCTTTTTGGGGTGGCTTAAGAGGTTTTTACAACTCAATGAACAAACGCAGGATCGTAAATGATCTCATCGAGCATAAATAAACTGTTTTTTTTTTTAATTGTTTTAATCCAAAACTTTCAACTAATATTTTGAGTGTGAAGGGTAAAGATTGCTAGCAAATCTGAAATCCCATTCCCGTATACAATACAAGTGAAAAATGAAAAGAAAATATCAAATTTGACTCTTACCTCGTGCCTCTGAGGTGAGAGACCCAACAACGAAGGCGAGGACGCAAAGACGTCCGTAAATGAATGAGGCCCGAAAAGAACACCGCCACCCTCAGATCTCAAACTCTGATCATCGTCGCCGATGCTACTGCTGTTAACACCAGAGGTAGAACTCCAAAGCATCGGATCCGAAGAGCACCGATTCAAAATCTTAACGGGCTTCGAAGCAAGCTTCGCCGATCTCCGGGGCGCCGGGCTCCTCCCCCGTGGTGAAGGAGACGGGTTCGGCGGCTTGCTACACCGGCCACCGGTGGCAGGAGCTCGCCGCCTTAGACTTTTCTCAGGCATATATGGAATAGTAGGAGCACTGGTTTTATTGGTTGGTTTAGGAACTGAAAAGGAGAGGAAGGTTGAGTGAGAAATATTTCTCGTTCTTGTTTCGTGTTGATTTGGAAATTGGAAGGGTAACGAGAAAGGAAGGAACGGCCAACCGGGGAGAAGTTGGAGTGGTAGTTAATGGTTTTTCGAAGTTAACTTCCGTGCTTTTATTTCATTGGTCAGACGGTACTTTAAAGTTCATATTTCTTTTCGAGCACTGAAGTTTGGTCTATTTCCCACACGCTAACTTTTTTTGTGGGGACCTGTACAATTACAAATCTACCCCAAGAAATGCTTAGCATAATAATAATAACAATACTCAAATCCGGTAAATCAAAATATTCTTTTGATTAAAATATACACTTCATCTCTTATAATAGGACTGGTTTTGATATTATAAATAATATTATTCTATATTTGGAAGAGTACTATTCAACCCTAAAATTAAATTTTAATATATTTCTATTAAGAATAATATTATGATATGAAATAAAATAGTAGAAAAAGTAATAAATAATATAATATAATATTATTATTTTAATAGATGAGAAAAAAAATTAGGAAATAGAATGTATGAGATCTTTTTAAATAGTTAGAATTTAGGAAAATTTATAAGGAACGAGATTTTTTATTACAATTTGGAAAAAAAATTGTAGGAAACCAAATATGAATGCTCTAACAATATATAATATAATTAATATTACTTACAATCATAAAGTTAAAAGCAGTAAACAATTGTTTAAAAAAAAATAGAGATTACTATTAAAAAATTAACTTTATTCATATATATTTCATATATATTTATTTTTTTTTTTAAATAATTGTACTTCATTTACAAATTTACAACTACATAGACATTTTTCATATAATATTTAATGGACAATGCTACAAATATACAGCTTCGCGTTTCTTTTGCAAATGTTACAGACAACGTTGGTGTGCACCGTTGGTACCACCAACACAGTTAGTTTTTTTTTTACATCATTTTTTAAATACTTTTAAACATTTAAAAAAATTATAATATTACTAAATAATATTATCTTAATCATTAAGTAAAACAAAAAAAATGGTGCACATCAACGGGACTCATCAATTGTGCTCTTAGCTTTATTCCTTTATAGAATTAGTGACGTAATAATAATATTATATTCGTTAAAATACTAAAAAAAATAAATTAAAAAAAATATGATGAGAAAGAAGCAAAAAAAAAATACTAATAGTTAAATTAAAAGATATATAAAAAAAACATTTGTATATAACATATACGTAAAAAATATACAAACCATGTCTAAATAACATTTTTGTATGTAATTACCATAAATATTGGAGCAGTGCTATTCTACCACCTGAATAGCACCGCTCATTTTGGCCCTTAAGCAAAATTTTGCCTTTTTTATATTAATTGTTTTTGGTAATTTTTATTTATTTATTTTTATCGTAATAAGATGTAAATTTAATTATTTAGATTTATGTGGTTCTCTCTCTTGAATGCATTTTTCAGTTCACCCATTTTGTTAATTTCTTTCTTATGAATGTTTTTCTTTTTAAGCAAAAAGCTCCTTTATTGCATCTGTTATGACCTTCAAAACCCAATCTCTGAAGTCTCCAAGATGCTTGAAAGTACGTATTAATTAATATTAATGATAATATATAGTAGAAACAATTACGGATCTTGTCTCTCTTTCCGACCAGAAGCTCCTAGTTGTCCGATCAAAATGCTTATACGTACACATGATACACTGATGTCACTCTTATATTTCCAAATCACAATTATTGATGGGCGGTGATCTGAATTGTTTTTTTATGACCAGTACTGTACTGCAAATTAAGATCTACTTCTTTTGCCCACTTTGTGTATTTTTTTTATATTATTTTTTAAACATTCTTAAATATTTTTTAAAAAGAAAAAAATTCATAATTATTAAATAATATTTTTTAATTATTAAATTAAAAATAAAATAAAAAATAAATACGAGGCACAAAAATAAAACTTTCATGAAACTCACTATCATGTTTCATATATTTATCTAAAACTTAGCATTTTTTGTGTCTTATGGGAAAAGCAAAAGTGAAAAGATTAATGTTCGTCAATCAAATAGAAATTAGGAGCATTGAAAGGGTTTTGATGTAAGTTTTCTATTTTTAATAAGATTAAGATGGGCAAGAGAGAGAGAGAGAGAGAGCTATCCTCAGTTTTTTCAACCATCTTTCGTAAGATGAAGATGGCAATTACGGCAACCCAAGCCTGTTTTGGTCAAAGTAATAATAAACTCTGACGACCTTGCTGTTTCAATCACCTTTTTGTACTTTGAATGTGATCCCTTTCTTGACATTTGAAACTTGGAATCTTTGCAATTTGTTCCAAAAGAAAATACTACTTGCTGTCAGTTCTGTTTGTTGCATGTGTTAGAGCTATTGCACAATATTTTGTGCTCTGTCCTGCGCATAAAAATTAAGAACACTTTTATTCTTAGAACCTGGTTAAGGACAAGAGTGTGAAATTAACAAGACATTTATAAGGTTTGAAAGAAGATATACATATGTAACTTATACACATACACATCAAAGGATAAAACTAACGATAGAAAACTTGTTCAGAAAATCAGGAGAGTTGATGATATCAGAAATTGTGTGCGTGGATCTTGGCCAATTTGAATTGGGAGATGAGTTAATTTCATCTCAAATTTATTATTATATTTTTTTAAATATTCGAATAAAATATAATAAACAATTTAATTTTTTTAAAATTTTAAAATAATAATAATAATAATAAATAATATTTTAATAATATTTTATTTAATTTTTAAAATTCATCTCATCTCATTTTTCAATCCAAACCATCATAATTGGCAAAAGAAGTAAAAATGAGAAGTCTTACCTGTCTTTTTGTAGTTTAATTTTTTTATTTTTATTTTTATTTTGCAGACCTTCCATACCTCAAATTAACTAATGATTGTGTTTAGATATTAAGAATGTTTAAAAGTATTTGTGAATAATAATAAAAAAATATTAAATAGTTATGAAAAAATAATAAAAAATAATAAAAGTAGGTAAAAATTAATAATAAAAAAAATATTTGAAAAACCCTCCGTCCTCGCACCGTCCAACCTCTCGACTAGTTTTTTTTTTCTTTTTTTTTTTTTCCGGCATCTGTTCAAACAAAGAACCGGCCCGGTCAATATGTCGCATACCCCAAAACCATTGAATTACAAGACATAATAACATCTTTTCCTTGTAATCTCATCGAACACCCTCTGTTCGATTAAACGCTTGTCTGTGTCGTTCTGGTTTCATCCAAAAAAGGGGAGACAAGTATTAGGATGATGGGCTTGGGCCAAGAGCAACTAAACGAAGTGTGATGTTGTGTAGTGGGTCTAGTGGCAATTGGCTGAGCCAGCCCAACCTCGATTACGAGTTTCTTTGTTCTCCTTTTATTTTTCATTTTACAATTGGAGTTTTTTTTTAGCAAATATCATTTCTTTTAGCAAATATCATTTCTTTATTATTATTATTATTATTATTAAGTCCTCATTTATATCCGAATAGAAAGCAATAACTTTTAGTGTCTACAACAAATTCAAAAACAGTCTTGTAATATTATTTCTATAGAAACCCAAAACCATATACTAAAGTGCCAAAACCAGTTACTCTTGATTTTATGAGGTCCTCTGCAACTTCATTTGCTTTTTTATTACTTTATTTTAAATTGAGGGTCGCCATGAAAGTTTGAAATTATTCTTAATAAGAAAAATGATAGATGCACAACCTTTTTGACAATCTTTTACATAACCATATTTTAGATGATAATTTTTTTGATAAAAAAAAAACTTATAAAATAACATTATTTTATAAAAATATCCTTATTTCAAAATATAATTAATAAAAAAATGTGGGCAAATCATCACTATTCTTGTTAGGAATAAAGTTTACTCCGCCAAGCCTATAAAAAATCTAACAACAATAAAAAATAAAGAGATAAAATTAAAAGATAAGATAAGTTAATTCCAACTCTTAAAATAAAAAAATGTTATAAGACAAGTAGGATTCTATTACTCTAAAGAATGAAAGAAACCTCTATAAGAGGAGGAAAACTTTATGCATATGGTCGGGCTCTCTACAACTTCTCTACACAAAGCCTTTATCACACACAATGATTTCAAAGGTTCTACTTTCAAGAGAGGTATCATCTCCAACCTTTTGAAACTCTAAATTACTCAATTGTATTAAGAGATAATTGAGACCGTGAGAGATTATAAAATTGTTTATTATAATAGATTTCGTTTCCAAACAATTCGTGGGTATAGGCTTTTATGCTTAATCATATAAATTTCTATTTTTTATTATTTTTTATAAATTACTGGTTCCATGAATGAACGTAAAGAGCATAGTATTGACTCCAAATCATTATCACGGGCCGAAGATAATTCTTTCCTCCATTTTGATATGTTATGCGGTTTTTGACATCAAGAGTTCTAATAAAATTAAGGAAAACACTATAAACACCAATAAATCTAACGAAAAGATTTCACACACTACTAATATGCCATGTCTATTTCTTCTTCTTCTTCTTTTTCTTTTTTTTTTCTCCCCCCTCTCTTGTGCCCACCATCCTTGCCCTCTCTCCGTGTTGACCATGGTGGTTGAGAACCATCTCACGATAGATAGAAGATGCCGACGATCCAAGCAACACCATCAACGTGGGCTCAATATGCATGCCTGTGCACATTTTCACACACTGTGTGCTTGGTTGACCTCCACTATTAGGCAGTCGAGATCTAAGTCAACAAAAGTTTCTGACTATTGGAGGGGACACGAAGCTCATGGTAATGTCATGAGCTTGTCGTGCACATTGATGCGTATTACGTGTTTTTAAATAATGTTATCATTTTTTTCGTAATTTTAAAAAATATTTTAAGATATTAAAAAAATCATGTAAAAAAATATTAATATTTTAAAATATTTTTTAAAAATACAAAAAAAAAATCATAACAATATTTAAAAACACTTACTTAAAAAATATGTAAAAAAGCTAAAATAAAAAATTTTGTTTGGATGTAGTAGGGATTCCAAAATAGGAATTCCTAATATTTTCTATTTCTTTATAGAACTCTTTGTCTCTAACATCCCTCTCAAATAAAACGATATTCTATAAATAAAGGAAAATGTTAAGTATGCCTATCATTGGAATTTTGATGGATTAGGCTCCCGATGAGAGGTTTTTCATTTTTAGTGTTTTTCTACATAATTTTTAAGTAAATATTTTTAAATGGTATTGTGATTTTAATTTTTTTTATGATTTTTTTATAGTTTTTTAATATAATTTTTTTAACATCTTAAAATATTTTTTAAAAAATATAAAAAAATCACAATATTATTTACAAATATTTATTTAAAAATTATGTAAAAAAAAACTAAAAAACTAAAAAAACTCTCAACGAGATCAATCGGGATCCAATGTGAAAAATCCCTAGCGTTCTCCATAAATAAATCAGGCCAAGCCAATCAAACTTATTCCAAAACGGAGCGGCATAGGTACCCTCGTTGAAACATAGATTAGCTTACTAATTATTATCCTATATTAATTAACTAGATTGTCCAAGCGAATGTCACGAAAGCTACGTGCTAGCGAGCCCCTACTATCTTCTATTATAATAATTGGGCCCCTGATTATGAGTATAACTATGGCTGTCAATTTCGGGAATTCTGGCCCCCATCAGAGATTAGTTTTGTATATTTCGTTATGACTGATGATTGTTCTTTTGAATACTGATCCACATCCATAATACAACGGAGATCAAGAGAGTTTTTTTTTTCCTAAAAACAAAAAGCGATAATAACCCAAGTTTAATACTTTTTTTTGCTTGAAATTTTAATACATAAGTAAATATTAAGAGATCAGACCGTCAGATTGAAAAAGTTTAGGTTTCGAGAGTTGATTTAAAATTTAGATACCGGATGTTAGATCTATTACCAAATTTTTAATTAGATATTCAAATCATATCAAATTAGAAAACCGGATTGTTAAAAATAAGAAATCCGAATTTAAATTAATTTGGATTTGAGATTTAGAACCGGATTCTGGATATCCAATTTTCAAATCGAATCAAATAAAAAATCGGTCCGGATGAATAGACTTATAAATATATCATTTTAGTTCTTCTACTCAACAGCCTAGACCACATATCTATTAAGGAAAATTTTAAAAAAATAAATAAATAAATAACAAAAGTAAGGGTTTGGTGTGGGATTACTGAATATAATTCTTCTATATCATGATATATAATTGTTGACGATAATGATATAATTTAGTAATGAGCTTTATATGAGCAAATATTTTTGTAAATAAAAATATTATTTATAAGTCGATGTGAATAAGACATATATATTAAAGTGTTTGCATGTCATAATTTGATTTAAATAAAAAAATATATAATTTAAATATTATAAATTGAATCTTATTATTTAAATAATGTGGTTGAATATGTCATACGTGCTTGATAATAGAATAACTATGTTTATAACATTGAGAGACTACTTTATAGCAAAAATTATTCCTTACAACCTAAAATCTGTCGTTGTAGTTTATAAGCTTTCATGTCAAATTACATATATCTCTGTTAATATTTATCTTATTGTTTTCTTTTCTTTTATTTTTTATAGAAAATAATAATAAGAAAATTTTACACCATATCCTTTTACCAAATCAGTATGTGATTTGTAGTAAAGAATATGGGATATGATCCGGTTCTCTATACACAAAACTTGAGTTTGAAATCCCCCACTCCTCGTAAAAAAAATCGTTGTCATTTTATTTATTTATTTAAATACAGATATTTTAAATATCAAGATAGAAACATAAAAATAATAAATAAAACACGTATTAGATATATATATATATATATATTTTTTCAGCAAAATTTCTCTTTTTTTTAAATGAAAAGTTCTCCTTTCTATAATTATAGCCGCCTGACTTACATATATATATATATATATATATTATTCCTCAATCATCTGACCAACCGTTGATCATTGTGTCCAAATTCTAATGTCAACAAGATTTATATAATTTGGGATGGATCTCCCTCCCGAAAATATAACTTGAAGTACGAGATTAAATAGGCAAAAAAAAAAAAAAACCCTAAAAATTCCACGACTGATTCGTGATTGTAGTAGAAATTAATGGGGATCATTTTCTCTCCCTTGTCTGGCGATTTTGGACATATAATCTCTTAATTTTTGATGTTCTTTTTTCAAGAAAGGGATGGTCGTTTTTTCCCTCCCTCTTTTCATTTTCATTGTTGTAGTTAGTGTTTTTATTTGAAATAATTGTTGAAAATCCTATCCCTTCTCTTGTAATATATTTTTTTATTTTATTGATGTACAATTTGTTAATAATAATAATAATAATGGGGATCCCCGCCAACAAAAACCTGCGAAAGATTTTCTGAAGCGACAGCCCAGTACTAGTAGTAATTTTGAATTGTCAAAACAACTAGAAAGATTTTTCCAAGGGAATGATTGTTCAAAGTTTCAAACCATTGAAAGAAGAGGAAACTGTAGAAGATTGAAGATGCACAATGAGCAAAAATGGCCAGCTTTCAGACCAAGTAGACCCACTAATTATCCTCTGATTTTAAAGCCCCTTTCAATGAAAGCATGAACATCAACAGTCACTACATCAAAAACCCATCATTTTTTTGGTGTTGATCATGCATCTTCATGCAGGCCGCATGCAAATCATGAGTTTTTACACACACTGATCATCAACTAATCCTGATATTCACACAGACACGACAAAAGGGCATAATAAAAAATAATAATGATAATTAATAAAAAAATATATATTAAAAAAGTGTACTGCCACAGTCCACGCCCCAACTAATCATTTTCTCAAATCAAATCATCATCTTCCCCACACACAAGTCACCGATCAAACGGTGGGGGCCAATCATGGGGTTCCGAGTAGATTGCTTGATCTAGTAATCTACCCCCACCACATTCATCGCATTTTGCTACGTATTATGCAGTCGCTGACTCTCTCTCTCTCTACCACTTTTGGTTTTATTCCCTACCGACGCAATCAAAGAGAACAATGGGAAAGAATTTGAGTTGGTTTTTAATGGAAAAAAATCAAGAAAATGATGGGTTTGATGTGCTTTTTGGAGTCAAGTTGAAATATTACTGATTAATGCTATTTTAGATGTCAAATCCACCTTAATTTGTCTCAAGAGTGATGCTATACGGTCCGCTGCAATGTATCACTAGTTATAAAAAAAAATTATTTTATTTTTATAGTTTTTTAATGTATTAAATTTTTAAAAAAAATTAAAAAAAAATACATTAATACTTTGTTAACCATTAAGCAAAAAAATATCTAAACAAAATTAATATGAGGAGCAGTCACTTAAAGTGAACGTAATAGATTTTTCCTTGTCTCAAACTAATTATTCCTAGACTTTTTTTTTTTAATTTTTTATAAAAATTTAAACGCATCTCAACTTATTTCATAAATTCAAACATATACATATATTTTAATGTACTTTATACATTAGATCAACTCAAATAATTTGAAATCCAACTCGTTGCCAAAACACAGCCAATGTTCTCATTTGAGAAATTTAGATGAAACGGTAAGTCCTTATTAATAAAATTCATGCATCATTTTTTAAAATATTTTATTAAGAATAAAAAATAATATCTATACAAAGTTCAAGATAATCTTTATCTTTAAATAATGTGATATTTCTTTTACTCTTCTTTATTTGTGAGCCAATTTTTATAATACTTCTACAAGTGAATCTCATTAAATCAATAAGTAGATTACAATGTTAAAAAAGTTAGTTTGGACATAATAAAAAAATTCACGCATTTTTTTTAAATACCTTATTAAAATAAGAAAATGATGTCTCACATAAAATTTAAAAATATTTCCTTTAAATAATGTGAGATTTTCTTTACTTATAATTAATTTATAATTAGTGTGAACATGTATACATGTAGCATATTTATGAGAATGTAGCTTTTTATTATGGATCTTAGAAGTATAACTCGGCTCATAGTCTTGAAGAGTGAAGGTGTGCAGTGCGAAAAAAACAATCATTGCTTAATAGGTGTGCAGTGGTAAGCTTTTAACAGCGTGAGAGGACAAATGATGAAAAAAAGGAGTTGCAAAGACTCCAATCCATAACGTTACTCATGCTTCTTGATTTATCTTTGGTTTTTTTATTTTTATTTTTCACTTCTTAATCATGGCTCTATCCCTTTCCAACTTTTCCATCTCAATCTCAAGCAGATAGATATTCAAAGAGCCTTTTGATAACCCACTGTTTTCTCGTGGTGGATTCATGGGAGAAGATCCCGGTTGTCAAGAGATTTGACATTGGTTGTTTGACATTGTGTACTTTCCTATCAGTGTGTTTCCCCCTTTTTTTTATTATCTTTTTTAAGATTCATAATAGGATTATATTTTATCAAAATAATACTATTTATCATGGTACATATCTTATATTATTCTATAATAGATAAATGACTACTAATTATTATATATAATTTGTTATAAATTTAACTATTTATAAATGTGAATTAATTATTATATATATGAGAGTTTGTTATACTTGTTACTTAATTGTTGAGCATGTAAATTGATTAGCACAATAAATAATTCTGTAAGTTACCTATAAAAGTAGTCTTGATGATCGTTTATAAAAAATAAGAAAAGAAATTAAGTGAATGATATTGAACGCTTAAAAAATAAAATATTTTATAATTTCTCAATTTTCATTCTTCTTTTTTACAATCTTTCAATCATTTGTTATTCTTCTTTAGTTTTATAACATGTTATAATGATACGGTTCTATCAATTCTAAAATTAGTGGTCTTATTCTTCAAGTAAGTTTTTTTAATATATTATTGGCAGTCTTTGATACGAATATGAAATATTTTATTACTAATTATTATTTGATAAAATCTACGTGACTTTATAAATATATTTCTGAAATACACATATTTATTTTACTATTTATATGTGTAAAAAATGTCAAATATTACAAAATTAGAATTCGTTGCTCTTGACATATCTGAAAAAAATTACTTATCCTAGATTCTTAATACTGAGATCCATCTGAATGCAATGAACCTGGAAGAAATAATAAAAGAAGAAAATCAAGCGTCCCTGCAGGACTGTGCTAAAATAATGATTTTCCTTCGCCATCATCTTCACGAATAATTAAAAATTGAGTGTTTTACAGTAAAATATCCCTTTATTTTGTAGAATAATTTAAGGGAGAGATATGAACACCAGAAAACTGTAATCCTTCCAAAAACTCGTTATGAATTGTTGCACCTGAAATTGCAAGATTTTAAAAGTGTTAGTGAATATAAATCCGTACTTTTGAAAATCAGTTCAATACTAAGATTATGTGGTGAGAAAATCACCGATGATGATATGTTAAATAATACATATACTAATTTTCATGTCTCGAATGTGCTCTACAACAACAGTATCGATATCAAAAGTTTAAGAAATATTTAGAACTTATATCTTGTCTTCTAGTAGCTAAGCAAAATAATGAACTTTTATTAAAAAACCACCAGTCACGTCCTACTAGTTCAATATCATTTCCTAAAGGGAATGATACTAGATTTACATCATTTACAGAAGTGAATAGTGTATCGTTTAGAAGAAATCGGAGGCGTAGACGTGGTAAGAGAAACTATATAAATGTTAGTCCCAAAAGCGACAACATTAAAAGGGATACTAATAAAAATATATCGTATCACTAGAAATGGTACACTTCATAAATGGGTAAAAACCCCCCAAAATAATTCTTCAAAAATAGGTGAATATGTGTGTTATAGATGTAATATGATTAGATATTGGTTACGTACCTGTCGTACGATCAAGCATTTGGTTGATTTATATCAAGCATTTATAAAAGAAAAGAATAAAAGGGTTGAAACAAATTTATTAGAATCATCAAATAATTCATTGTATATAGATAAGAATGATATAACTCATATTGATATTTCTGATTTTTTTGAATATCCTGAGACTAGAATTGATTATTTGATTGGAAATGGAAGTATTCCTCTCAATTAATGTATTTTATTTATTTGAACTTTTTAATATTTATAATGAAATTTTGTATATTTTGTAAAATCAATCATACAGATGAACTATTTATCTCTGAGTTGAATGATAAAGATGTATGTTTGGCTAATAGTATTACAACTCACACAATTCTCAAAGATAAAAAATATTTTCAAAATCTAATACTAAACAAAACTTATGTTCATACCATATTAGGTTCATTAAATGTAATTAAGGACTCTGAAAGAGCTTATATTGTATTGCATAATGACACCAAATTTTGTATTGATGATACTCTATTTTCTTCACAATCTAGAAGAAATTTATTGAGTTTTAAAAATATACATCGTAATGATTATCATATTGAAACTATCAAGAAATGTAGTAAAGAGCATCTTCTCATTACTAAAATAATATCGGGCCAGAAACTTGTATTAGAAAAACCGTCTGCTCTATTTTCTGGATTATATTATACAAAAATGATAATAAGTGAATCATATGTGGTAATGCACCAGAAGTGTATTACCCCAAAATATTTATGATTTTGCATGATCATCGACATTCGGGATCAATAATGATGAGAAGAATTATTGATAATTCGCATGTGCATCCCTTAAAGAATCAAAATACTCTTTTACCCAATGAATATCCGTGCTCTGCATGTTCTTAAGGTAAGTTAATTATCAGATCATTTCTTTCAAAAGTCGTCGTTGAATTTTCATCCTTTTTACAAAGTATTCACGGAGATCTATTACTGCAAAAAATAAAATTTTCTGAAGGAAAATAATATAAAATGAATTTGGTATTCCTGAAGAACCCATACTCACAATACAGGCTATAAGTATAGTTAATACTTCTGAAGAGATCAAATCTTCTATTCCAAAATCTCCTGAAAATGGACCTCCTGAATAGGTGTTTCATGAAATGTTTTCTCCTGAAGAAAATCAGGTAGTTGAAAATAATGAGATCTTAATTCATTTCATGAATACTATAAAAATTCTGGATAGAAATAAAACTATTATCGACAACATATTTTCATATAAAATAACCATTGACATTACCGGAAGTAAAGAAGAAAGTGAGTCAAAAACTGTCAAAAAATGTCGACATAGAAATGATTGGCCAAAATGGAAAGTAGCTATTAAAATTGAATTAAAGTCGCTAGTAAAACGAGAGGTATTTAGACCTGTTGTCCAAATATCAAATAGTGTAATGCTTATTGAATATAAGTGGGTATTTATAAGAAAACATAATAAGAAAAATGAAATTGTGCGGTATAAAGCACGACTTGTCACACAAGATTTCCTGCAGAAACTTGGAATTAATTATGAGGAAACATATTCCCCTGTTATGGATGCAATCACATTCAGATTTTTGATTAATCTGATTGTTGCAAAATGATTAGATATGCGATTGATGGATATGGTTACTACATGGATCCTTAGACTATGACACATATATAAAAATCTCTTAAGAATATAAAATATCTGAAGCATTTACAAGTATATATAGAAGTATGTACTCTATCAAATTTCAAAGATCTTTATATGGGTTAAAACAATCTGGACACATATGGTATAATCGCCTAAGCGAATATCTATTGAAAGAAAGATTTGAGAATAATTCTATATGCCCATGTGTTTTTATTAAGAAATCAGAATTCGAATTTGTCATTATTGCGATTTATGTTGATGATTTAAATATTGTGCAAATTCCTTAAGAGATCTCAATAACCGCTATATATTTAAAGAATGAATTTGAAATGAAAGATATTGGCAAAACAAAACTTTCTCTCGGCCTGCAGCTCGAGCACTTGCCAAATGAAATTTTTATTCATCAATCCATGTATATAGAGAAAGTCCTAAAGCACTTTTATATGGATAAAGCTTATCCCGTGAGTACTCCAATAGTTGTTCGATCACTTGATGTGAAAAATAATTCATTCTGTCCTTGTGAAGTTGATAAAGAAATTATTGGTCTTGAAGTATCATATCTCAATGCAATTAGAATTTTGATGTACCTTGCAAATTGCACTTGACTTGATATTACATTCTTAGTTAATCTGTTTGTAAGATATAGTTCTATGCCAACTCAAAGGCATTGAAATTGTATTAAACATATCTTTCATTACCTTCATGGTACGGGATATGAGATTATTTTATCAACGTGGATTAAGTTCACAATTTATTGGATATGCAGATGTATGTTATCTTTCAGATCCATATAAAGGTGGATCTCAAACTGGATATTTATTTACTTATGAAAATATTACCATATCATAGAGATCTGTCAAGTAGACACTATTTGCCACATCTTCAAATCACTCAAAGATAATTACAATTCATCAAACAAGTCGAGAATGTATTTGGCTAAAATCAGTGATATAACATATCCAAAAAAAGTGTGGTCTTCTCATGATCAATGATAGTCCAACAATTTTATATGAGGATAATATTATTTGTCTCCCTCAAATCAGAGGAAGATATATTAAAAGTGACAGAACCAAACATATTTCACCTAAATTATTTTATATTCACGTACTTCAAGAGAAATGTGAAATTGATATAAAACAAATACGATCAAGTGATAATTTGGTAGATTTATTCACAAAAGTATTACTAACTGTGACATTCAAAAAAATTGTGCAAAACATTGGAATGCGAAAATTCAAATATCTATCATCATACACTTTTCAGATGAAGTAGATGTCTTGAAAACTTGTGCTGATTGTACTCTTTTCCCTTCACTGAGATTTTGTCCTATTGAGTTTTCCTTTGCAGGGTTTTAATGAGGCAATCTTAAAGTACTTGAAGGTACATAAGAATATTGTATTTTTTTTTCTTCGCCATAAGTTTTTTTTTTCCACTGAATTTTTTATTGACAATATTTTAACGAGACAGAGTTTTTATAAATAGTCATCTAAGGGAGAATATTGTATAATAGGTAGATAACCACCAACTACTACACATGATTTGTTATAAACTTAACTATTCAAAAATGTGAATTGATTGTTGTGCATGTGAGAGTTTGTTGTACTTGTCACTTAGTTGTTGAATATGTGAATTGATTATCACAGCAAACTACCATGTAAGTTGCTTATAAAATAGGTATTGAGAATTATTTGTAAGAGATAAAAAAAGAAGTGAAGTGAATGATATTGAGTTATTGAAAAATAAAATATTTTGCAATCTTTCAATCTTCTTTATTCTCTTTTGTAATCTTTCAATCATTTATTATTCTTTTTTAGTTTCATAACATCTATTATATGTCTTTCTTTCTTTTATAATAGATAAGTTGTGTAAAAATTAGGGCTGCAACCTGATACCCTAGCCTGTGTCTGGACCCGACCTGAATTGACTCAACTTGACTCGACACGTAGCAAGTTACAATCCGGCTCAACATGTATCGGGTTGGGTATACCCAACAACTCATTCTGCTTATAGACATCTCCATCTTTGCTCCCAAATGCAACACCCTTGTTTTTATGGGATGAAATATCATTTGCCCAATCAATTGCATCCAAAACCCTATGGCCGAGAAGGACACCTACAACGAGTACAACTACAACAAGTTTTGAATGTAAATGAACCCAGGATGAAGAAGGAGAGGGATTCGAGTTTGAACTCAGAGACGACAATGACGATGAAGTGTGACTACGTCTTAGAGCTTTCATCTATCTATCACTAAATTCATACAAGTTGTTTTTTTCTTATTTTTTAGGGTTTCACAACTATAGTGGAGGTGTTTTTTCTTGAATGAATCAGAAGAAAAAGAGAAAAAATTTCTTTCTTTTCTTATGACATTACTTTACCTAGGAGCCGTAAAACGCAGCCACTGCAACCAATGCTAAAGATGGTGGGATTGTTGTTGTTGGTGTTGATGGACGTGTAAAGAAGAGAGCAAGTTACCCAGGGAATAGTCCGGTTCGTCAGGTTCATCATCTTAAACTTGAGTTTGCGTTTTGATCCGATTGACTTGTTTTTTGTTGGGTTGACACAGTCGGGTAGGACGGGTGGTAGCTTTTTTTGCACGGGCCTAGTAAAATTAATAAATAAAATAACTCAATTAATTTAACAAGAATAAAACAAAATAAATAATAGTTATAAAAAATTAAAAAAATATATAGTATAAAATGACTGTAGCATCCCTCATCTTATCAATCACATGACTATAATTTCATTACGTGGCTTTTCCTTTTCTTTTCTCTTCTATTTTTTTTTTATAAAATTAAAAAAAAAATCAGTTGTCCAAAAATTTCTCTCTCCTCTTCAATCCTAATGTTCTAAAAAAATTCTCTCCATACACTCGCAAAACCCTCTTCCCTTCACGCTCTAGGCTGACAAGTCCCGTCTTGGCTTTCCCCTTCACATCACACCTCCCTTAGTGTGGTCGCCATTCGGCAATGCTTTCCAAATTGATATCGGATAAAATAAAATTTATTTTGAAAGCTCGTTAATTAATAAAAGAGAATTCTTTTGATCCGGTCCGGCTGCACTCCCCAATATTACAACCCTTCAATCATTTCTTGCCACCTAACTTTCTCACTATAATAACTATAAACTGGCGCTACATGGAATGCATTTCACCCCCCTACAACCCTTCAATCATTTTGTGCCACCTAACTTTCTCACTATAATAACCATAAACTAGCACTACATGGAATGCATTCTCCGCCCCCACCCCCTCCCCCCCGGTGCAGCAGATTCATCTGGATCATACGCCCCCTGGTCAAAAGTACTCTGAAATTACTCTGTGCAAAAAAAAAAAAACCCTAATTCATGGCAACTTCTCTGACTTTGCCCGAGCTTCTTTTACCATCTCCACAAAAAATTTCCAAAAACCAATATTTTCCTCTCTAAAACTTCCCTTTCTAGAGGCTTTAAGCGCAATCTCGATGTACGGACTCGTATTAGGGTCGTGAGTAAAGATGGTGCGCTGGTCAAAGATAGAGAGAGGCAACTGATCAAGGAATCGAAAGATGGAAATGGAGCTACCAATGTTGTTATTGGTGATTCTAGTTATAGTGCATCGGTTGAGAGGTTTTCTGTGCCAAGGAATGGGAGCTTGATGAAGTATGTGAATGGGAATGACGTGATTGCAAGGGAGTTGGCGGAGAAGGTTGAAGATCCGGCGTCAAAGGAGGAAGAAAGGAAGAGAAGGATAAAGGAGATTGGCAAAGAAGAGGACGAAATTATTGTTGGGATGAGGACCAGACTAGAAGCGAGAGATACGACAGAGAAGCAAATAAGAAATGGAGAGAGAATAAGAAGATGGAGAGAGGCTCATTGGAGGTGGATGTGGTCTGGGTGATTGAACGGTGTTGGCATTGACGTCGGGGTTGACATCGTTGATTTCCTTCATGTCGAATTTGTGGGACTCGAATAGCCTAAACTCTACTTCTCAACAATGTATTTCAGTCGCCTATCACATGTGACCGATTTTACTTGGCATTTGGTAAAATATCTTACAAGTCCTTAGCTCATTGGCTGACTGCAAATAATGGCTCATCTGTATAGAAGCGTTTGACTTAGTAAAACTATAGATTAGAATTGAGAAAATGAAGTACATAGAAAATTCTGAAAAATATTCATTAATAATAAAAATTTGAAATTTTTTTAGAAACCCACAAGCTGGACTTAAATAGTCTCAGAACTTGAGATTATGACGATTTTTCAAAAATTAGATAATAAAAAATATTGCATGAAAATCAACTACTTAAATAATCAAGAATCCTGTAAAAATCTGACCAAAATTGAAATTAGAATTATTCTCAAACTTGAAATCAAATATTTACTAATATGAAGAAAAAAACCATAAATAGATTAATTAGGGGGGATATAATTAATATTGCCCCATTCTAAAGAAAGTATTTTGTTTTTCTTTCCATGTTTGAGCAGAAATATCTTTTTAAGCCAGTTTAACTAAATTAACATATATAAAACTTATTTGAGATTGCATTTCGAGATTTAAAAAGTATTTTTAAGTAGTTAAAAATAGTTTTAAAGAAAAAATGACATGTTTTGTAATTTTATAAAAATTGTTTTATGCAGTTAGAAAAGTTAAAATTCAAATTTTTCAAAAAATATCAAATTGAAATTTTTATCAAAAAATTCGTGCAAATAATTATATATTTTAAAAAACTATCGTACCTAACTTTAAATAATATTTTAGACATATGGATTTTAAACAATAAATAACCCTTTTAGTAGTATAGTTTATTACATTAAATTTTAAACATTAAATCTTGAAGTAAAAGTAATATTTTCTACAACATCCTAAATATGCACATAAAATCTAAACCATGTTATGCCATATCAATTTAGATTTACATCTTTCTCGTATGGTTGGAGAGAGTTCATTGTATAATTCTAAAACTTTCCTATCTCGTTCTTTAGATGTCCAAAAAATTAATTAATTATTATTAAAATCAAAATCAGAATTACTTTCAAAACTTAAAATCAAGTATTTATCAGTAGGGGAATGCTAGGGATCCGACTTTGGGATCCCAATGCATCCTGATTTTGTTTTATTTTTTATAATATTTTGTCAATATAATTTTTAAGTTATATTTTGTTATATGATTTTTTTAACATATTAAAATATTTTTTAAAAGTACAAAAAAATTACAACATTATTTAAAAATACTTACTTAAAAATTATATAAAAATAAAAACATAAACAAAATGAAAATTGGGTAAGAAGCATTTCCCTTATCAAGAAGGCAAAAATAACATAAATAGATCATTTGAATAATAAAAAAAAAAAAACAATCCACATTACCTGGATTAAAGGAAGATATTAAGTTTTTCTTTCCATATTTACACAGGTTATATCTTCTTAAGCCAGTTCGAATAATCTATATAAAATCTAGATCGAATACAATTTGGGTTTGCCTTTTATTTTTCCATAATATCCTTGGTAGATTTGTTGTAAGTGTGTTTCTTTTGTTGAATTTGGTGGTAGCTAGGTTTGAGTTAATCCTGCGGTGGGCTTTAGAGAGGGTGTTCATGCGTCGAAATCATTTATAAAATTCTCAAATTTTTTATAATTCTTAAATTTGGTCTTGGAGAGTTCAATCAATTCAAATACCATTTAATTAAAAAAAAAAATTCAAATACCATATAATCCCATTCATCCTCAGTATTCTTAAAAAAAGGAAACCAAAAAGAAAAATATTAATTGGTTTTTTTAATTTTTAATTTTTAATTTTTATTATAAGAATAATGAGTGGTCTTGCTTGGTTGGTCCAACTATGATATATTGATATGTCCTTATAATTTGAGGAGCTTTGTTTGTGATGTGGAGAACACTAGGAGAAGAGAGATCACAATACGTAATAGGTATCCTATTTATTTTTTTCTTTTGTCTTTTATCTCTCTTCGTGCTTTCACAAAACCAAACCGTGGGTGTCGTAGTGTCGATTGTCGAGAGTCGTTTGCTTCCACACGTCTCCCCGTTTAATCGTGGAGGAATGCCACGTGCCTATTCATCGATGAGTGGTATCGGGGTTTTCGCGTTCCTTCTTGTCATCGCAAACAAGTCTTGGTCAGATCCTTCTGATCCCTGATCGCAAGAGCGTTAGCCCGAGATGGGCTCTGACAATGGCATTTTTTTTTAATTCATTTTTCTATATTTTTAAAAATATTATTAAAAATATTTATCAGAACCCAACTTTTTTTTTTCGAAACTAAAACTTTTCTCATATGGCAAAGTTGGGAGAAGAAAAAAAAAAGTAAAAAAAAAAAAAATTAAAGATAAAAATAGGCAATGAGAATTATTACCATCATTAAAAATTAAAATAAATTTATAAATTGATAAAGTTTTATATAATATATTAAATTCATTTTATAATAAAAATATTTTATAACTTAATATACCACATTAAATTATGTTAGCATGCAAAGTAATTTTTGTTAAATTTTCTTATGGTTAAAATCTTTCATGAATCAAGTGCTTCTTAGTCTCAATCTCTTCCGAGCTAAAAGTTGAGATCTTGTTTAGATTCGAAATTGAGATAAGATGAGTTAAGATAAATTTTGAAAGTTAAATAAAATATTATTATTATTTTAAAATTTTAAAAAGTTGAATTAAAATTTGAAAAAACTGTATTAAGATTTATATTTTGTATAAAAATTTAAAAAATATAATGAATATAAGATGAGTTGAAATGAGCTCAACTCGTCTCTAAATTCAAACAAAACCTGAGTCATCCTACTATCAGAAATTTTTAAAATAATAATCATATTAAAAAATAATATTTTATTCATATTTCACTATAATCTAAAATCATGTCATCTTTTATTTTACTATTTAAATAGACCATCAATTTGTTTGAAAATATAATTATTCTTAAATATCTTCAAATTATGTTTTATAAATTATTTATTATTATTATTTTATTATTTATAAATTATTTGATATCAAAACAGAGTGTAACTTTGAATATATATACATACATATATATATATATATAATGATACACTTTAATTTATTAGGGAACAGAACAATAGGAATAAACATTTAAGGTGAGAGAGAAAAAGTATGATAACAAAGGGAGCATAAAATGCATATTAGGGATGAAAAAAAACGTACTCATCATTCTTAAATTATATATTATATATTATATATGACTTTTTAAATTTATTTCTAACTCTTACCGAATGTATAGTGTATGGATGATGTGTATAAAAACTTAATTCATTTAGAAGAACCAAAAAAAAAAAAAATGATATGTAGTGTGTAAAAAAGAAAAATTTTATATACCATATCATCGTCATCTTATTTTTATCATACTATATAAGATTGTTATATTTATTACTATCGAATGTTTTATTATTATTTAATAATAATAAATATGATATATTTTATATAATAAAATTGAGATGAAATCATAAGAGAAAAAACTTACGGTTCAGTCCGACTGGTAAAACTATATATAAAAAAAAACCCAATAATAATGCGACACGTTAGGAAATTCATGCAATTTGATTGAAGTAGCATCGCACTCGATCAACTTGGACTCCCAAACTCCCTCCTTCAGCTTCAAACCACTTTTCCCAATTTTTTTTTTTTATACAGTAAAACTACTATCCCTCAATTTGTATTCGTCTCGATCTTTAATCTAAAGCAGTTTTCTTCATCTCAGGCAAAGTTCTTTTGCATGCGATTACTTCATCCCAAGCGAGTTTTTTCTTCTTCTTCTTTTCTATAGTAAAACCACTTTTCCCATTCTTTTTCTACAATAAAATCACTTTGCCCAAATTCCATTGGTATTGGTCCTTGTCTTTAATCCAACGTGTAATACGCGACCAAATTTCACCAATTGTTCTTGTTTCTTCTTGCGATTTCTTCATCTCAAAAGAAATTCTCCACTTTTCCCAAACCACTTCGTTGAAATTACAAGATTTTCATGCGATTTCTTCATGCGCACAAAAGATTTTCTGATACAAGAAATTCCTCCCCTTCATGAAGACCCATTCATCATCACCTGTCTATACTTGAAAGAAAACCAAAAACCCATAAAATTATTTTGGAAATGAAGCACATTTTTAATATTATGCGGACCCAAATGCAAGTTTGCAGGAGCAATTTTGTTTTTGCATGTAAGTATTTTTTGGGTTTTTGAGCTCTTTATGTAAATTTCTTTTGTGCGCAAGTTAATTCTTTTTGTGGTGTACTGATATCGGAGAAGAGGAATGGAGTGCTCTAGAGGGCTTCAAATCTGATTCGGTGTGTCTAAGACTCAGTAGATTTTCTTGTATGAAGTGGCGTATCTGCATGTGATTGGGGGACTGTATTCTATTGTTTATCAGTCGGATCGGATCATAGCATCCCCATTATAATATGGTTTATAATTTTATCAGTAAAAATAATGAATAGCAAAACAATCCCAAATAATTGTGAAGCTTCTCTCTCTCCTCTCCATGGCGCACTCAGGAAGATTTTCTGTTCACTAGGGGGAGGGAGCTTGCTAGCTCCACCTACCTCTCCCCATCGTCATCCAGTTTTTTCTATTTTTAGTGGGTTTCTTTCTTTTCCTACGTTAATGTCGTCACTTGTTAATTTACTGATTTTCGAGGATTTAGGGTTGATATGCGCCCCCTCCTTCAATACTTATATCACATGTGAGATTCACGCTTTGTCGCACCTCAAAGAATTCTTTGTTGTCATGCACAACAATTTGGGACCTGGAGCCGTGGATATTCTAAATCTGACTACTCTCTTCTCTCCAGTCGTGGCGCGTGATCCGCGTGTGTCGCCACTGAAAATGATGGTCTCTCACCAATGATTTGTTACAATTTTTGGTTACTACACTGTATTCTCGTTTTTTTTAACTAACGATCAAGTGAAAATAGAGGTGATAGTTCATTCCAATTAGATTAGACTAAAATGTTGCAGTACACAACCTTTTATTACGACTTCTAATTGTAATTTAATAATTTATTTATCAGATTATTTAAAAATTATCATCAAGCAATTTCCTTTTATAAATAATAGGTTTGAGTTAATCTTTTGACTTTGGTCATTTTAATTTTAATTTTATTTTTGTGTTGTAATATAGTTAGATTTGAATAAATGCTAAGGGACTCCAATCCCATTAAATTTGTATTTTATAATCTTTAATTTATTTATAAATGTCTTATTTGTTGAGGGAAAAAAAAAAAAGAAGCAAAACAGATAGGCAGGGGTCTCTTCTAATAAATAATAATAATAATAATAATAATAAGGGGGTCTTTTTTTGTCTAATAAAAAAATAGGGGGGTCTGACTGAGGCTCTGAGCCGTTTAGCAATTCCCGCATAATATTACAGACGTCCAGCTCATCACTATACCAAAAAACAAAATCTAGTCCCTTAAATACATACGATCCAACCTGTCATTTCTATTTCTAACTCCCTCTCTCTCTCTCTCTCTCCCTCTCTCTCTCTCTCTATTTGACTCTCTGTATCCGCCACTCGTTAAAACCTCCCCCGAACGTTCTCTGCCTCATTCAGAATCCCTGCCGTCCGATCTCCGATCTCGGAACTCCAATGCTGCCTTACCAGACTCTCGACGAGGCCTCGGCCGCTCTCGGCCGAAACCTGACCTATGCTGAGACGCTCTGGTTCCACTACTCCGCCCGCAAGTCCGATTATTTCCTCTACTGCCATACCATTCTCTTCCTCTTTTTCGTTTTCTCCGCCGTCCCTCTCCCTCTGGCATTCATGGAGCTCGCGCGCTTGGTCGGATTCGACCGCTACAAGATTCAGCCCAAGGTCAGGTTGTCTTCCGCCGAAGTGTTTCGCTGCTACAAGGACGTCATGCGCATGTTCTTTCTCGTTGTCGGTCCTCTCCAGCTCGTTTCCTACCCTTCTATACGGGTATTATGTTTGTTTGTACTTTCTTCATGTGGAGGATTTTTGTAATGACATTTGGGTTCAATTTTCTTTTCTAAAGGTTATAGGAAACTTGGCTCGAGTTGTTTTTGTTACTCATCGCTTACTTTTAAAGGGTATGTTCGAATTTGATTTCAGGGTGAGAATCATGGGCTTTTGGATTTTTTCCATTTCTTGATTTTTAAACTTTATGATTATTTAGTGGGTTTTCAATGCAATACAGTTTCTGTGATTATTGTTATGTGATTTCTCTAATTCGAGCTTTTGACACTTATAATATTTGGTGGAAGTAATCATTGCGAGTTTTGGCATATCCGTGTAATGAGATTTTCAAGCTTTTGAATTAGTAGGAAATTTTGTCTAGTTTTCTGTTCCAAATGTTTAATTTTTAGTCGTGTTTTTTAATAAGTAAAGTGGGTTTTTGTATTTTGGGGGAATTCTCTTTGCTAGTGTTTATGGGATTTTTCTTTTCTTCCCGGAATATCTTTTTGCAATATTGAATTTTAAGCAATTTCCTGTTCATTCACAGATGATTGGGATTCGAACGGGGTTGCCATTACCTTCGGGATGGGAAATTTTTGCACAGTTATTAGTGTATTTCATGGTGGAGGATTACACGAATTACTGGATCCACAGATTTCTGCATAACAAATGGGGTTACGAGAAGATTCATAGAGTTCATCATGAATACACAGCTCCAATTGGATTTGCGGCGCCCTATGCGCATTGGGCTGAGGTTTTGATCCTTGGGATCCCATCTTTCCTCGGGCCGGCCATGGTGCCTGGTCACCTGGTCACATTCTGGCTGTGGATTGCTTTACGGCAGATTGAGGCGATAGAAACGCATAGCGGGTACGCATGCTGCACATGCTTTACTGTCTTCTTTATCGCTTTATTGGACTGCGACAAAATGATGGATACTTTAGAATTTCTTTCTTTCTTTTCCTCTTTACTAATATAATTTTCATGTAAAAGTACGATGGATTTCAATGATCTTCAATAGTGCCTTACCTTTTTGGTTGTGGGTACTAGGATCAGCGAGATGCCTTCTACTCGTCTTTCCTTCTTTGCTGTGTTGTTGTTCTGTTTTTCATTTGTGAGATACTGTTAATTTCTGCACAAAAAATTTGCAAAAATGATGATTTATTTATTTAGAGACTATAACGTGAGGAAAGTACGTTGAATCTATGTGAATTTCAGTCAAGGAATATGTTGCAAGGTCAGGAAACATGATGTCTTTCCACATCAGTGATATACTCAAGAGTCCATAGTCTGTTTTTCTTTTAAATTGTTTATATATATATATCGGCCTGTACACCCGACCCGACCCGACCCAATAAGGGTTCCTATGCTGATTAGCCGATACCCGATAGGCCACTTCCGACATGAAATTGTTTTTGGCTTTCACAATAATTTCTACTACTAGTGCAAACCAATGCTAGTTGCAGGCCTTCCAACCCTTTTGAACAAACAACTGTGAATTTTTGGATAGTTTGAGGATGCAACTGGGAAAACGTAGCCTAATTTATTTTTATTTTTTCTGTTAAAGGGAAAAATGTATCCTAGAAGGTCTCTCCCTGGTTGGTTCCTGAGAAACCTCGAGAAAAAGGCAGACAGAAAATTAGTTTAGGCAAACAGAAAATTAGCTTTACCAACAAGAAGAAAAGTTTGGAAGACGAATAAAGGTTTGAGAAGGAGAAAAGATTTACCACCACTATCACCAGAACTTTAGGCTTGAATTTTCTAAGCTTTCCGTCCTCCAAACCCTTGCTTTCCACCACCACAGTTGTCGGAATTCTTCACCGGAAATTTGGGCTTGAATTTTCTGAGCTTCTCGTCTTCCAAACCCTTGCTTTCCACCACCTCATTCGCTGGAAGTCTTCGCTGGAACCCTGGGCTCTAGAGAGAGAGAGAGTGAGCTAAATGAAATCAGGATTGTTTGGAACTTTGGGTGTTGAAGGCTTGAAGCTGTAAACGAAAGCGGAAAGAATGATTTAAATCGGTAACGGGTTAATACCTGATTACCCGTTTACGCCTAATGAGTCGGAATAACTGGTGCGGGTCGATTTAGAATGTTGGGTCGGGTTTTGGCTTTTGCTTTTTGGTGAAGCAAAGTTGTAGGATGATGGGTGTAAGTGGTTGCAAGGGCTTCAATCATTCTAGTTTAGTTACAATGGCTAAATGGCAACCTAAAACCTCTGCATCAGTTTATTAAAAAAAATCGTGTCTCCTGTGTTCCATCTGAGATCTGCATCATCAATGCTTATCATTTCCTTTTTTAAACTTTATAAAAGCTTCTGGAAATGTAGACTTAACTGATTGCTGGTTGGACTTTCTCAATATCATTTTTGGTTATAGGTGACACTATAAAACTCTCTTTGCTCGTTGTTAGAACGAGAGGCAACATTGAAAATGAAGGTCTAATTGCTGGAAATAGCTGAGAACTCATTTTCCTTGTCCTTGAATCTAGGTCTTTGGGCTTGCCTCTGGAGCTGAGAGGTAAATTAGAAACAGGGGCCTTTTTCTAATTGCTTAGAAGTTTAATTCCTAAGAAGTCGCTTCTGCCTCCCCGACACATGGAAGGCAGATCTGGCTAGATGATGATTATGATGGTCCCTGCTTTCTAGGTGGGGTATTAACAGATGACCACTTTTGGTCTTATGAGAATTACAGCAGGTCCTAGGTCGGTTTGACGGAGAAGAAATATCCTAGTGGCACTAGCAAGTTATTTCAGGTGGTTGCTTGGCTGGCATGCCTATTATTTATATGTTTTGAGCCAATGGCTTCTTACATCATGTAGAATTTTTAATAATCATTTTCAGTAAGCTGTATTGTTTCATTTTAACAAGCTATACTGTATATCATTGTTTTCTTCACTAGACTTTTACCATTCTGATAAAAAGCAGATGATGGTATTTGTGTTGTGATACAGGTATGACTTCCCTTGGAGCCCCACAAAATACATCCCATTTTACGGTGGTGCTGAGTATCATGATTACCATCATTATGTTGGAGGGCAAAGCCAGAGCAACTTTGCTTCAGTGTTCACCTACTGTGATTACATTTATGGAACTGACAAGGTAATTTACAATTTCTTTATTATGTTCTTAATGTATACTTTCCCAGTGAATGCAAGTGAAAAATGTTTCTGAAATGACTTTTTTGATTATTTGCGTCAGGGCTATCGATATCAGAAGCAGCTCTTTGAGAAGGTAAACCACTAGTACTAGGTCAATGCTTCCTGAACTACTATTACTATTTAATTGATTTCATTATCTGGAGCGAGCATAAGAGCAATATTGAGTAACTGAGTAATTTTCTTGACACTTGTATCCCCGTCATTTTCTTCTCATTGAATAGTATACTGAGATATCTAGTATCAGATTGATTGGATGTACCATAGGTTGAATCACCTTACTTTATAATAATTATTATTCTAAAGTGGTTCTAAATGGGATATTTTTTATTTTCTTGTTCCTTCTAATGTTGTATTTTGTTTGCTTTTTATGTAATCCAGTTGAAAGGGGAATTGAAAACCGGTGGTGAACAAAATGGAGGCTCATACCATATTTCTACCCAAGATCTTAAATCTGACTAGCTATGCTACTGCAGAACCCATCTGGAACAATGCCCTTTGTTATGCTTCTCACACCATGACAATTTTCTGAAATATGTGATTAGAATTTAGTCCATGCTAAGTCAAAGTAGAAATATTTAGTGGCTAAGGAGGAAATTGACTTGGGGCTCTTCAAAATTCTGTGCGTGTAGCTTCGTCTGCTTCTTTTTTATCTTTTGGGGGGGGATCTTTTTGTCTTTAATGTTGTGATTATAACAGATTTTCGTAGATCATGGATGGTGATTTTTGTAATGTCAGATAAATGTGGTTCTTCAATCTCTGTTTCAGGTTTCAACAGCTGAGTATGAATGAAGTATGTATATATATATATATATATGTATATATGCTGCTCCTGCCATTTGAGAGTGATATAAATGTTTCTTTTTCACAATGTATAATAAAAGATAAATTAGAACCCTGTTTAGTATGGCTGGGTTGATTCCCAGAAAGTACATGTTCAAGGTGCATCTTTCAAATCGACCACAGTTGGAGAAAGATTAACGTCAGTTTCAACTTTCAACTTTCCAGTACCACGTTGCCCCCACATAAAAGAAACCACGTTCAATGGATAAAGAAAATAATATGCTTGCAATTTTGTAATGATTTACATCATCTTGAGTGGTGTCAGGAACACGGATGAGTCATATTCTACTACAGAGATTCTCATACTTTTGACTGGCTTGAGTGGTGGGAGTCAGCCCGAAATGCTCTTCGGTTTTCAATCATTTGATATCTCCATATCAATATGGGCCCTTTTGGACTTTACAACCAGTGAAACTTTCAACTTTCTTGAGTTTTCGCCAAATTTTGATCATAACCATGCAAGAAGCCCGTCTAGCTCAGTCGGTAGAGCGCAAGGCTCTTAACCTTGTGGTCGTGGGTTCGAGCCCCACGGTGGGCGTTATTCATTCTTACTTTTTGCCAGTTTTGGGTCTACTTTGCTTATCGCCCTCTCTCTCTCTCTCTCTGCCTGCTTTAGGTCTTGTGGATGACAATTAAGTTGTTGCATGCTTTTTAATTAATTTAGAGTTCCAAATTACAATATATTGTTAGAGGTAATGCTCGTGTTGGAAAGATGAATTCAGAAGATGATAACAAAAAGGGCAAAGGAGAGATGTTTTCGTGAATGGTAAACACAAATAAACGGATCGTATTAATTTGTAGGCTGCTATATATGGTTTCACTAAGGAGACCAATCCCAAACTAGGAGAAACTAGATGGATGAACAAGCAAAATTGTGAAATTACTACTACTTTCAAATGCTTAAGGGAAATAGCCCGTAAATTTGATTATTTATATTATATCTTTAACACTCATTCAGACTAAATTCTCCTTCAATAAATGGGTTCAATTTAACACGTTGAATATTTAATTAAATGGAGTAAGTAAAAGTAAAAGTAAAATTTAAACTTAGGATTTTTGGTCTCATATCATATAAAATTACTATTTATCCTCAAAGATTAAGTTGGGATTTAACTCTATTATAAATGAACCAAAAAATTAGCAAAGCAAAACATGAGGCTTTACATTTACTTAAAACCCAACACCCCCCCTCTCTCTCTCTCTCTCTCTCTCTCTCTTATGAGTAATGCTCGTAGGATGCTCAAGTAGTCAAGCGTCGCTTAGTCATTTTAAAAAAGAATAAAGTTTATTATTAAAAAATTAATTTTCTTTCATTTAAATCTTTTTAAAGGGGTGCACTCCACTACCGTAAATATTATTTTTTTCATATATACATAAGATAACACCTATTCCTTTTTAATAGTGAGGCCGGCCTCCTCCTAAATTTATGTCCAGGTCCGTCAATGCTAGTTGTTGTCATCCAGATCCTAAATCCTTTTTGGGTCGTACCCTTAAATTAGAACATGCTCCTGAGTCCTGAGGTCCCTCCCCCATTTGGCCCATCAACTTTAGGGAGAGTTATCGGCACACACTTTTGTTGATAATGCAAAAATTAAAAAAACTATGAACACAACCTAGAGATCATCATATGAATGGAAAGTGGAAACCATTAATATTTTTGATTGATGCCTCCCCCATTTAGAAAATCATACTGCATTGCTGCATAATTCCCATCATAGCCTCAATTACTAATCCTCAGAGAATAGAAGTAACTCCAAAAGAGGCCCATCAGGCAATTATTATCCCTTATCACAATATATGGTGGTCTCAAGTGACGATGATCACGCAATCTACAGGATCGATCTAATCCAAGTGAAACAGGGACATTATCATAATTTCACCAATTGGGGCCCCCCCCTCCTTACGTACTCATGTGCTTGATAAAGCGGCCACTTGTTTTGTAATTGCAAAACAAGTTTGAGCTTTCAGCCTCTTCGTAGGCCTATCCAGCTCCTTGGCCCATTTCTCTTTTCTACACTTTTATAAAGTCGGGAAATTGGCAAATTAGCTTTCTCTCAATTATAATGTCATAGACTTTATGCCCTAATTTCTTTTGTGGCATCATTGATTCTATTTTCTCAAAATCCCAAATTTGACCCCAAATATAATGACATTGACAGAGACAGAAAGTGAATAAAGACTTTTAAAGAGGCGAATTTCACCAATTGTACTAGCCACAATCAATAAAAAAATATATAAAAAAAAAACATGAAGTAATAAATAAATCATATGATGAGGATATTTTGTTTAGGAATTGGAAGATTTTTACCAAATCCATGCTCTTTTTGTTTTCCAAATTGGAACTCCAACGATATAGACAAAAATAGTTTAGAATTGAAGGTATTACGAAACAAATAAATATTTATGATCATTTAATTGCGACTAATAAGATTATTTATAATGAAAACGATACGTCAAGTAAAACATCACAAAGGTTTGTTTGTTTTTTTTTTCTCCTCTAATTGGCAAATTATAATAATTTAAAAAATAGTGCTCGTAAGATTGGAAACAGTACGCAATGATGTTTGTAGAGGTAGGGTAGAATTGTGTAGGGAAAAAGGAGGTCTAATGCAAATAGAAAACGAATTATTGCACATTTGGTTGAGCTAGCGAATCATGAACTCCCACACATGACTCGTGTGAGCTTCGATTGATCACAAGCTTACCGAGCGAGCCATCGTTTGAGAGATGTGCCGGCAGCGTCGATCTTGCTTGCGCCAAAGCTGATCATGCTGATCATGCATGCATCATGCAAATTTGCGAGTTTTTCTACCGCATGTGGTCTTCTAATTTTTTGAAAAATAGAACTTCTTATTCTAGTCGATCGGACAAATATTATATACATATAAAAAAGCTGGCTTTAGCGCGTTTAGCTAAATGAGTTTTTCTAATGTCTAGCGTGGGGAGAGCACTTTTAATTTAGGCGTCGTTTGGATAATAAATTAAAGTGATATGAATTGATCAGATAAAATATAAATACAATATTATTAAAATATTATATTATTTTAAATTAAAAAAAAAATTATTTATTATATTTTATATATAAATTTTAAAAAATTATAATAATAAAATTATATAAGATGATAGGAAATATTTCTTCTATCCAAACCGAGTCTAAAAGCTCTAAATTAAAGAAATGAATGAAAAAATACGATTGGTTAGATTGATCTATAAATTGAAGACAATCAATAAAAATATAGTAGTGGGCAGACCAGAGAATGAATTAATGATGTAGTTAATTAACATTATGATATCTTTTAGATAGTGTAATAAAATGAGATAATTTTATATAAAAATTAAAAGTTGAATAAAATATTATTTAAAAATATTTTTTTAATATTATTATCATTTTAAAATTTTAAAAATATTAAATCAAAATTTTATGTAAAAATTTATGACAATTATAATAATCATGAGATGTTGAGATGTGATCATGAAAAAAAATGAGATGTGTTTAGAATCTTTCTCAACTCAAATAACCCTTTAAATAACCTAACTAGAATATTAATTTAGTTTTGACATGGGTTAATGGACCCTTCAAAGTTTGAAACACAATGTCAAATCCATCACCGTTAAATTCAAGCATGCAATTATACAGCTAGCAGCAACTGGTGATGATGATAATTAGGGTTTGCTGAGAGTACGATCGAGTACGTACGTAGTATAACCAACGAACGGGATCAGTTGATGATATTGTTCATAGAATCATACGATGGCGCAGTAGTGTTGTTTATTTGTGTTGGTTCGTACGTCCAAATGAGAACTTAATATTTGAGTATTTGACGTTGCTTTGAATAAGAAAAGAGAATTTGGTAGGGCATCAGTGCATTGTCCAGTATGAGAAAACGAATTTAGTAGTACGACTTGAAACAGGAAAAAGAAAAAGATATGGATGAAGCAAAATATATATTCAAGGCCTACCAGATAGAGTAAAGTATATCGGACATATTCCATTATCTTCGGGATTGAAAGATCAAAAAGCATTATATTATCTGAGGCCCACAGTCACAGAGGTGAAAGGAGAGGATCATGATCATCTGTTCATGCAGCATGTCCTTGATTAGAAGGACAGTCTGCCCCCGCTAACAGAGAGAAGTTGGAGGGATAAAGAGCTGACTTTATAGACAACTATATACTATACTATGTTTATTGGCAATTGGCATTACGGATTCTGCAATCTGGTAAGACTACTTTTAAGAGAATACAGCGCCCCGAGTCAGGTATCATAAAAACATCTTTCACTAATATGGTACAGTACTACTGCTGGTATATATATATATATATATACCCCGAGTCAGGTATCACAAAAACATCATTCACTAATATCACAAAAACAACATATTAGTGAATGATGTTTTTGTGATACCTGACTCGGGGTATATATATATATATATATATTGCTAGAAAAAAGATAGGAATCTCGTTGGGAGCTTCCGCTCCATTTTTTTTTAGTAATTAAGAAATTATTATCTAATAATATTGTGAGTTTTTTTAAAATATTAAAAAATAATGCAAAATAAAAATAAAAAAAAATAAACTAGCGGAATCCCATGGCAGTAACTAGTATCAGCAGGAGCCTCCGGCGGGAGGAGTAGCATATTATGAAAATAATATATAGGTGATCACATTAATTGGTTAGTTTTACTTTGAATGGAAATTAGAATAATGAGTAATGAATTATTGCATGCATCAATAATCAAGTTTGGGATAAGTACCGATGATTGATCTTTTTTTTTTTTTTTACCTGAAAAATCGATTGAGAAGGTGCTGACTAAGGGCTGGTTTGGATTCGAAAGTAAATTGAGATGATCTCAACTCACTTTATACAGCCTTTCTAATCCAAACGCATATTCAAAGACGAATTTGAGATGAGTTCAACTTCATGCAAATACCACCAATGTTTTTATTACCGTTAGCTTGCATGTTTATTTCAAATATGACAAATAGCCCTGATGCATGCTCTTGAGAAATCGCTCATCGACGGCAACTTCGTCTTTCTGTCCAACGACACCGTCTCTCCCTTGTTCAATCTTGTAAATCTCGACATAGTGCCGACCACACCAACTGTTTCAGGTCTCTCTGGAGGCTCCTAACTTGATACCGTTACCTAGAAACGCCACCGTAACGCGATCTCCCCTGTAGGTGGCAAAATTTCCAAACGGAGGTTGCGTGCTTTGAAGAGGTCTTAGACGACCTTCATCACGGCAGATGCGGCCAACTTCCGCCACATGGTACAAGATGTGACTGGCATGAGACGCGGTAACTCACACGTGCCAGTCGTACTGATCCTGAAGTTGGAGCCCTAGAGACCCAAGGGCCGTATTCCAGTAGAGGGATGCTTGCCGACCCCGATACGTTGGCATTTCTGTTGGATTACCACCACCACCAGTAAACAATACAACTCAATTCAGCTACCGTAGTAGTGAGTAGTAGGGTTTCTGGGACTAACCCACTCTCCTTTGGATCGAAGATGGCTTTAGTTGATAGTAGCAGTGTTGGTGGTCTAACTTTAAACATGGTCTAACTAAAATATAATATAATATAATTCTTTTATATAAATTTACAAAGTCAAAAATATAGTAAATTGATAATTGTTATTGTGTAATTGGATAAAATGATTATTATTTATTTATATACAAATTCATCAATGAAACAAAATTACTAGAAATAATTATGTAATGATTTGTGGGACCCACTTATATTAATTTTTCATCAATCTAAACTCATCTTATCTCACTTTTAATCTAAACGCATATCATCTCATTTTCAATCCAAACATACAAAAACTCATCTCAACTATTTATCTAAACTCACTCATCTCATTATTATTTATAACTAATATCATCTCAACTCGTCTCGTATTCGAATTCAAACATGGTCTAAAACTTTAAAACAATTGGCTCAAAGGTGGAAAAATAAGATATAATTAAATAATTTTACCCTTGGTGTGTACATGGTTGATCTGTCATCCTAGACGTACGCGGTTGTTATGAGTTGTGATGATCATGTTATTATTATTTTATTTTCATCACGATATGTATGCAATAGATTAAGTAATAAGATTTGGTGACATGCAAGCTAAAACTAGCTATATTATTTTATTTATTTAGATTTATGAGTATTTTGTTTGAAAGAGAGGTACTTTTATTAATTAAAAGAAAAATTCAAACACCTGTCTCTCTCAATATATAACTCTCTTGAGGATCAGATGATGATTTTTTATTTTATTTTTGACTTTATAGCATATTAGTTTTACAATATTACCTTTTCTCAAATTGAGTAAAATCAGACATTTCTTGTGGCGGGCTAGCTTGTGGCTTTTATATATTAAATGGTGTTAGGTGTTCTTTTAAGTAGACAATACTAACCTACTTATACCCACAAATTACCACATATTTTAACTTATTATAATTACATGCATCCTAATAATTAAAATACTATCTATGTCTTTTATTTGCATCGACCATTAAGATTATGATGAATTTATTATCCTTGATTATTATCTTAAAGGCCAGCCGTGATCCTAAAGAAAAGTTTAAATTATAAAATAGACGTATAAGTTTAATATTTAGAACAAAATAAAAGTATCTAGTAATTCCTTGTGGAAAACAAAAATTAATTTCCATAATTAGCATGCATATTTAACCGTGAACTGCAGATTCTTCTGTATCCCATTAATTCATGCAGGTACTGTTGAGTCGTTTTTGTTGTAGTTGCGTGTCATAAAAATCGGACTGATTAATAACTTTGATGATTATGCCATTAACAATAATCATTTTTTCATTATTTCCAAGATATATATATAATCATTTTTGTGGAATTATAGTGTATATATATGTTAAAAACAAACTTTGAAGGATATTGTTACGTACGTGTTTAATTTTGGATCGAGGCTAATTTCCATATAATTCATTTATATATAAAGGGACGCGAGCAGGCCGGTAATTACAGGGATCATGAGTACGGGCTAGAAATGTGGGAACAAAAATATGCATCTCATGTAATGTCCGGTTTAATTCAAAATTTTCTTCAATTCATTTTAATTTATTTTTATTTCGTCATTATATTTTTTCAATTTTTCATACAAAACACTAATCTCTATACACATTTTCAAATCTCATATACTTTTTTCAAATCTCGATTTAATTTTTTTCAAATTCTAAAATAATAATAATAACTATAAATAAATTAAATTCATCTCATATCTGAATCCAAACATACTGTAATTTTATATTTTAAAAAAGAATAAACGATATCATGTCGCTAAATTTAATGATTAATTATAGCTTTAAAGGCCAAGATCATATTTTTCGGGGTTTTTTCTCTCCTAAAAAAAAATATATATTTGTATGGGTTTTACGTGCGAGCTTAAACCTCAACCGGAGGGTCTTCATGTGTTAATTTATCTTTCTTTCTCTTACTAATAATATTAATGCGTTTGTGATCTTTACGTTCTTAAGTTGTTTGCGTTTGTGTTTGTGTTTTTATTTTTCTTCTCTCTCTTCCCGAGCAGGTTGTACGTCTTATATGTCGCCAACTTCCGGTTGACGTCCGTCGTCCGGCCGGCAAGATCATGAACAGAAAAGTACTGCATGAATTAACCAATATTGTTCCCTAAAGGAATAAGTACTTTTGATTGTGATGCACCAATACTTAAGCACCGATCACGTAATCATGCATGCAGTTAGCTAGCTTCTGATCTAGATCTGCATGCATCAACACGAACGCGCGCGGCGGATGGGATGCAATTAATTAAGATGCAGGCCGCCGGACTCTTTCAGGACTTACGTTCTCGATTGGAAATAATTAGCAATTTTTAATTGTCATTTTGAAATGCAAATGATGCAGATTGAACTGTATATATATATATATATATATATATATATAAACTTATCATGTGAAAGTTTCCAATATATATATATATATCCAATGTCAGTTTCACCACCATGGACAAACTGGTGAAGCCATCATTAATTTTAGGAAAACGATTTGTATTGTCTTGTGATGCATAAGTCCCCACATACATATTCTTTTTGGAAGAAAGGCAAATATGGTACCCTCACAAAAATTCATTTTTTCATAGCTAGGCAGCTCCAGTACTTTTTTTCAAAAATGCGGAGTTTGTATACTCAAATATTGTTATATTGTATCCAGCATTATTCATATAATAAATAAAATCTTAATAAAAATTAGATAGGTCATGACAAAATTATGACTTATTAATTAATTGTGCCTAAGATGACCTTCCTATATTTTTTCTTGGACTGAAAAATTGTATTGATCACTGAAGAAGAAAGTCCCAAAGATTATAATGTTGGTAATCATGTTTGGTTCGATTCGCAGTCTAATATGAGCTCAAAACAAAAGTATATAAGGATAATTAAGATATGATATTGTCGTATCAAATGAATTAATTAGACATAATTATTAAACAAAACGAATTTATTATTTGGGATCAAGTCAATCATTTAACGTGCCATTTATATTAAATAAGTTGAAATAAATCCTAGGTAATACGGTTAGATTACTCAAATCATAATTTGACCAATTCTATCAATTAGTCTTGTTATGAATTAGTTTTGTTCACTTTCTCAAAACTTTTCATTTTATCTCATCTCATTTCTCATTTAATCATTACAATTTTCTCAAATTTTCAAACAGAATAAAATAAACAATATTTTAATTTTTTCAAATCTTAAAAAGAAAATAATATTAAAAAATATATTATAATAAATTTTTATTTAACTTTCAACTCTTATCTCATCTTTAAAAATAAATAGGTTAATTGCCCCATCCATATTAACTGATTCAATAAGTCAACTTGTTGGGCATACCTCAAATTATGATCAAAGTAATCTTACGGTATACTCATAATTCATACACCAGCCCATGAATCCGAGTTTCCATCCCTAGCTAACTAGTATGGAGATCCAAAACTAACCAATATATGTGTGTGTGTGTGTGTGTGTGTGTGAGAGAAAGAATGTTACATACGATCTCGTGCACGGATCATCTTTGTGGCCAATTAGGAGAATATTATAATAAAACCACCTCTTTAGGAAGGACTTGATTATAAAGAAAAACCGAAATTTTAAGTAACAAAAACAAGGCAAGGATTAGCCTAATCCGATTAGGTAATTAGAGAGGGAGAAAAGGGAGACAAGCCAAGCATTGGGTGCTAAGGCCTCATTTAAAAAGTTAGATGATTTTAGATAAAAGTTAAAAATTAAATAAAATTTTATTTTTTAATATTATTATTATTTTAAGGTTTGAAAGAGTAAAATTATTTATTGTATATTGTATGAAAATCTGATAAATTATAATGATAAGATACAATTCTAATAAGGAATAACCTGGGGTTCGATCGGACCGAAATCCCCCATTTGCAGCCTCCTCAACCGCAGTTGGCGATGGGTGACACCGCCCACCCCATCGGGATCGGAGAGAGCCGGCGACCCCATCCATGCGATACGGACTTATTTTCGGGTTTAAGGCCGTCGGGGGTATATCAGAGATCGCTGGGGTTTGCTGTCGCAGGGATGGGGTCGCTAGCTCTCTCCGGTCTTGATGGGGTGGACGGTGTCGCCCATCACTGACGGCGGTAGAGGGGGTTGGGTAAGACCGAATTTCTTATAAAAATTCATTTTTATTTTATTTTTTTATTGTGTTTTTTATTATGTTTTATTATTTTTTTATTTTATTGTATTTTTTAAATTTTATTATATTTTTATATCAATTATAAGAATTTAAAAATAGAATAAATTAAAATAATTTCTCAATTCAAATCAAACAAATGTGTTTGTGTAGTTCCATAAAAATAAAAAAATAAAAAGTTTAATTGATCAAATTGCTATAGTTTCTTTATAATTATCCTTTTATGATGATGAGACATTTATTTATAACTTATGTAGGCATCGGGTCACACATGACAAAAGAACGACGTCCCTTTTTTTTTTTTTGATCAACACAACGTCCCATTTTGAACTTAGTGTCACTCTCATTCTTTTTATTATGTTTATTAATGTTTGTCGACAGCCCCATTAGGGCCAAAGATGTCAAATCTGTTTTTAAAATTTCAAATTCTTGTGGTAAATCGTGTGGTGGATGACAGTTGGGGATTATATTTATTGTATTCAGCATTGACTAATAAATCATTTTTATAACCTATATATAATTAAAGGTAATGATCTTAAGTAATTAAGCCAAAAGTATAGGGTAAAAAAAAGGGACAAAAATCTTAGTGGCACAACTATTTTAGAAACTAGACAAAAAAGGGTTAGGTAATTTGGCTGAAGATTAACATGTTGGCCAATTCATTGAAATTGTAATTTGTCAATGTTTAGGAACAAGACTTGATTGTCGTAACATAGAACAGGAAATATAACTATATATGAAAATATAAAAAAAAAAAAAAACCATGTCCAAATATGTTAAAAAAGAGAGTATTTAAGATAACTCGTAAATAGTAATGAAATAGCTTATAAACAGTAATAAAGTAGTATAAAAATATCTAAAAACAATTATATTTCGAAACAGCCCTTGATTAGCAATTATTTCAAAGAGCAAAGGAAGCACTTGATTAAACACGCAAACTTGAATGATTTCATTTAAAAAACTGTAAAGAATTGAACCAAAAAATGAGCATATAAAGACCAAACTCTTTACAGAATTGATTGCTTGTGCTAGCTTCGAAATTCCCACTACAAGAATGGGAATTCCAAAGAATGCGGATTAATTCCCCATTCTTTTGGATTTTATAAAGAAAATATTAACTAGGTTTTCATATCAAAATTATAGATATTATAGACTTGGAGTAGTAAAAAATAGATTAAAAAAGTAAAGTAGATTTTACGACATGACATATATTATTGGCCAGACTTTAATATGGTATTTAAGTATCTAATAATTTATACGATGGAGTTTATTTATGTAAAGTTTAATTATTTTATTTTATTTTTTATTTAGATACAAAACAATAAAATGAAAACAAGATTCTTTAATGCCGAAAACGGACATATCGAGTGTGGTTTCGGTCCAAAATCAATGTTGTACCAATAGTATCGGGAGAGCTTCAGAATCGGCGGATTAGGGGGAAGAAAACTGGCATCGACCTGAGTCAGTCTGGTTCATCAATCTGCCGTCGATGTCGTTGCGAAATTAGAGGAGGCGAGCGGCAAACTATGAAATTGCAATTATAGAGAAAAGAAAAAAAAAAAGAAAAAAAAAAGGAAAGAAGAGGGAGTTTATTAACGTCCAGTTTGCTTACGGGAATGGAATAAAAAATTTAAAATATATTTCTAATTTATTATTATATATTTTTAAATTCATATAAAATATAATAAAAAATTAATATTTTTAAATTCTAAAGTATATTTTTCAAATTCTAAAATAAAACTAAAATAAAGTGGGGCCTAGGCCCCGCTTGTATTGAGAAGTGAGTTGAGCTCATCTCAACTCACTTCCATTTCATCATTATATTTTTATAATTTTTTATATAAAACACAAATTTCTATACACCTTTTTCAAATCTCAATACATATTTTTCAAATTCCAACACACATTTTTCAAATTTTAAAATAATAATAATATTAAAAAATAAACCAAACTCATCTCAACTTATCTCATCTCCGAATCCAAGCGAGGCCTTAAATTTTCATGACATTGCATCTCATTTCTGAACATAAATCAGATCTAAATTAAGCCAAATGGTGCCGCCATCTTGATGCCGCTTATTTACTTGTAATAAAAAAAAAGTTATAAAGAAATCTTTTATAAAGTGTTAAGCTTCTCACATCAATACACGTGTGAATCTCAATAGCCAGCAGCAAGTGTAATAAGTCGAAGATTGAAGGACATAATCGACTTTTTGCATTGTCTTGTATATAAGCCTTCTCTCGGATTATTGTGTAATTAATCTTATTTTTTTAATTTTCTTTACAAGTTCGAGATATAGAAAAAAATCGAGAAAGGAATTGGGCTATTTTACTTACGGTTAGAGTTTTTTGGTTAAGGAAAAAATCCATGCGAATGTATGAAGTATGTTGACTTAAGCTTGTAACATTTTATAACCATCAATGAAAATATTTGTAGATGTTAATCTTATCGTAAACATAGATTATTAGGATTAAATCTCGTAATCTCTTATATTTTATTCTTGTGATTTCTTTTGCTATTTCTTTGCTTTATTTCTTGTTTTAATTTTTGATCAAATTTGACACTAGTTACACTAATTACACTAATTTTGTTAATTTGAATTAGTTGTGAACTAAGAGAAAAACGCAACAGTATCTAATCAATCGGCTCGATAATTTAGGTTTGGTTTAGATCAAAATCGAATCAACTGACTTTAGTTTTCTTAGTTTTAGACTCTTAGTCAATTTCGATAGATTCTAAACTCCAACAATATGTTGGCGACGATGGATCCCATCAATTTCTATACGATAATGATGTTATTACAATTATTTTTACTTATTTTTATAAATTTTTTAAAAAAATTTATAATTAAGGAAGTGATTATTAATAAAATTGGATTTTTTTTTAAGATTAAGAATGTTAAATAAATACTTAAAAGAAAATAATAAAGAAAAAAAAATTCAAATAAACTAGAGTAATGAAGTAGTTAGAAAATTGAAAGGATATCACTTTTCTTTCGATACAGCCCTAGTTCTCATATGTGTCTATATTCAACACTCGCCAAAGGAGAAAATATGCGAACAATAAGAAGGAACCTCAAAATCTCTCGAAGATTTGAAATAAAAAAAAAAAAAAAACACACAAAAATAGGAAAAGAAAAGAAATGAACGAAAAAATAGTTTTCCCTACAAGGCCCACAACAAGACCCTAACGAAAAACGAAATTGAAAAAATTAATTAAAGCAGAAAAACATCAAAAGGGCAGAGGAGTGTAGTGGCAAAACTCGTACCTTCTCAAGTGCGCGTGGGATTCACTCCCCAATCACTCGGAAGTTGGAAGTAACGACCAATCCTCGGTCTTCAGGTTGTGTTCGCATACATCGGACTGTAGTTTTTACCTTTAATTTGTACCCCGCTCCCATCAACGTGGCTCCATCATGACCTCCACGCGCATATAGGTGACGCGTGTGCGCGTCGCCTTGTCTTCCTCATTCTTTTTCCTTCCTTCATTGTTTCCCCTTCCTCTCTCTTTCTCTCTCTCTAACGTAGCTGAAGTGACCCCATCAGTGAAACAAAAACCATTAGCTTTTCTCTCGAAAAATCCCCATAGATCGCGGGGCTCCGGCATGGCACTTCGCCGGAAACTCAAACTCCGGCCACTCCAGACTCGTTTCCCTGGCTAAATGCTGCGAGAAGGCTACAACTTCGGCATCTCTATCCGACTCCGCAAGAATGACGACAGCGACGACGACGAAGACTCTACTACTGGATTAAAAAAAGAACCTTTGACAGTTCGAAATCCCAAAACAAGACCCCAGCTTTTGCTTTCCTTTTCATTTGGGTCCTCGCAATGGCGGCTACGAACACTTCGGCACCACCGCCAGTGGACTCAACCGCCGCCGCTCCCCCATCCTTAGTCTCAACAGACGAGCTGACGGCGAAGGCCGTACACAAGAGGTACGAAGGTTTAGTGATGGTTCGTACCAAGGCCATAAAGGGGAAAGGAGCGTGGTACTGGGCGCACCTAGAGCCCATGCTGGTTCATAACAGTGACACGGGCCTTCCCAAAGCGGTCAAGCTCAGGTGCTCTCTCTGTGACGCTGTTTTCTCGGCCTCTAACCCGTCCCGCACCGCCTCAGAGCACCTCAAGCGCGGGACCTGCCCCAATTTCAACTCCGTCGCCAAACCCATTTCGTCTATCTCACCTTCTTCTGCTTCCCTTGCTTCCTCGGCTCCTTCTCTGCATCCCAGCAATCGCAAGCGTAGTTCTTCTTCTGCTTCAGCTGGTGGTGGTGGGGGCGGCTCGGGTTCTTCGTACCAGGTACCACCGCTGGCGATAGTGGATCCGTCGAGGTTTGAGCTGGCGTACTCACAGGCGGTGTCGGCGACGGCGGGGTCCTTGCTGCCACAGCAGCCGCATTTGATGCTCTCTGGTGGGAAAGAAGATTGGGGAGCTCTTGCTATGTTGGAGGACAGTGTGAAGAAGCTCAAGAGTCCGAAAACATCACCTGGGCCGACACTCAGTAAGAGCCAGATTGATTGCGCGCTTGATTTTCTCGCTGATTGGGTCTTTGAGTCTTGTGGGTCAGTCTCTTTTTCGACCTTGGAGCATCCCAAGTTCCGAGCTTTCCTTAATCAAGTCGGGTTGCCGGCGGTCTCTCGTAGAGATTTCACCGGCGCCAGGTTGGACGCTAAGTTTGAAGAAGCCAAGGCTGAGTCTGAAGCAAGGATTAGAGACGCTATGTTCTTTCAGATTGCCTCTGATGGGTGGAAATTCAAGAATTATGGCGTTTCTGGGGAAGAAAGTTTGGTAAACTTGACAGTAAATCTCCCAAATGGGACTAGTTTGTATCGTAAAGCAGTGTTTGTCAGTGGCTCTGTGCCTTCCAAGTACGCAGAGGAGGTTTTGTGGGAGACAATCAAGGGCATTTGTGGGAATGCTGTGCAGCAGTGTGTAGGAATAGTTGCAGACAAGTTTAAGGCCAAGGCACTGAGGAATTTGGAGACTCAGAATCATTGGATGGTTAATCTTTCTTGTCAGTTTCAGGGGTTCAATAGTTTGATTAAGGACTTCAGCAGGGAGCTTCCATTGTTCAAGACGGTCGCTGATAGTTGTTTCAAGCTCGCTAATTTTGTCAATTACAGGTCTCACATTCGGAATAGCTTTCATAAATATCAGTTGCAGGAGTATGGACACTCAGGGTTGCTAAGATTACCGTTGCGCGAGTATGAGAATGTAAACTTTGGGCCTGTATATACATTGTTGGAGGATACACTGAATTCAGCTCGAGTACTACCTTTAATTTTGCTGGATGAATCGTTCAAGATGCTAGCAATGGAGGACCCAGTTGCGAGAGAAGTTGCAGAGATGATTCGGGATGTGGGGTTTTGGAATGATTTGGAGGCAATGCACTCTTTGATTAAATTGATCAAGGACATGGCTCAAGAGATTGAGATGGAAAGGCCATTAGTCGGGCAATGCCTCCCACTTTGGGATAAACTCAGAGAAAAAGTGAGGGATTGGTGTTCCAAGTTCCACATCGCAGAGGGACCTGTAGAAAAGGTGATTGAAAGGCGTTTCAAGAAGAATTATCACCCAGCTTGGGCTGCTGCTTATATACTCGATCCTCTTTATTTGATTAGGGACACTAGTGGGAAGTACCTTCCACCTTTCAAACGATTGAATTCTGAGCAGGAAAAGGATGTCGACAAGCTCATAACCCGGCTTGTTTCGAGGGAAGAAGCTCATATTGTGCTAATGGAACTCATGAAATGGAGAACAGAAGGACTCGATCCAGTCTATGCTCGAGCTGTACAGATGAAGGAGAGGGACCCCATTACTGGAAAGATGAGAATTGCCAACCCGCAGAGCAGTAGGCTTGTTTGGGAAACATATCTTACTGAGTTTAAATCTTTAGGGAAAGTTGCAGTTAGGCTAATCTTTCTTCATGCAACTTCTTGTGGATTCAAATGCAATTGGTCTTTCTTGAGATGGATGTGTGCCCATGGCCACTCAAGGGCGGGTATGGACAGAGCCCAGAAGTTGATATTCATTGCAGCTCATTCTAAACTTGAGAGACGAGATTTTTCAAGTGATGAAGATAAGGATGCTGAGCTTTTCACCTTGGCAAACGGTGAGGATGATGTTCTTAATGATGTTCTTGTCGATACCTCCTCAGTGTAACAATTTTCTTTTCCACTTGTTTAGAAATTAAATTTGTAGGATTTATTGAATTCTTTCCACACGCTTCTTGTTTTTCTTCGTTTCCATTTTGTTATTTCTTTTACTTTTACGAGATTTTGGGGGAGCCGGTGGGAAAGAGAGGTCAATGATGGGGGATTGAATTTTGTACTCCTGCTCGGCCTCATGAATCGAGCAACTGTCCACCTTCACCCTAGATAATATTGGAGTTTTCGGGTTTGCAGAAAAGGAAATCTTCTTGTTTGTAAAGATAGAGAATGCTGCACGAACAAAGTTACCCAACAGGAAGAATGTTGTAAAATTTTTGTTCCTCAAGTAATTCACAATAAATAATATTTATGAAGGGGAAAGTTTTTTTTTTTTTTATGTTTCTCCTTAACTAAATAATGGATGGAAATATTTGTGAACAATAGAGAGGTGATGACTTTTACTTTCAGCAATTATATATTAGACAATGATGTGATGAACTTGTTTTTCAGCTTCTATATCGGAGTTGATTCCTTTAGGACTTCAACATTTACAGGCTTTAGTTGGTTATATGAAGAGGACATTGGTTACTCCAAACTAACTTCGGTCATTCCTTCTCAAAGCCTAAGAAGGTGCTTGCTTTATTCTGCATTCACTTCTTATATTACTAATCTTCTCTTTTTCTTGATCAATAAAGTATAATTTATCTTAAGAGGTCATCAGATTAGTTGGAGAAAGATTGTGTGAATCATGTGCACATTTCTTACCAAAGTTCAATTCATGAACTTTCGAAACCGACATAGCCGAACTTTTGTCCCCATGTTTTCAGATTCAACAGCTGTGTGGTAGTTCCTTGATTAGCCTGCAAGATCAATCCTCTGTATAACAACACTGTTCATTACTTCTCTTTTTCATAAGATAGGAGAATGGTGGAGAGGGTTTTTGCTTGGAAGATCCAATTGTTCTTTTTGCAAAGCCTCTTGTGGGTGGTCTCTTAGCTAATCCACAAACTTAGGTACTTTTTGTTTGAAATCTTTACTTATATTTGTTTCACCTCTACTTTGAAGTAGGTTTTAAGCTCATCATCTTGTCCAAATGTCTGCCCGTTGACAATCCACTTCTCCATTAGTTATTTTCCCTTCAATCTCTTACATGAAAAGGAGAATAAAGTTCCTCTCTTTTAGAGAATCTTAACTTTTTCGGTTGCCCAAAAAAAAATAATAATAATAATTTCGAGTTGAACTGAAGAAGCTATGCATATGATGATACTGAGTCTTGTCTTTTTGGTGGCAGAAGCATTCGACAAAGATATCGTTAATGGCCTGGAGAGGCCACCATAAATGGTTGGTTGGTAGTAGAGAATAGGTTGGAACATGATTTTTAAAAAGAGGAGGAGTTTGCCAGAAGGATCCGAGAAGCTATTTGACTAGAAATCTATGCAGTGATCACACGGCATTAAAGGCCTGCAGAGAGAGTTTGGTTCCAGCCGGGTATAGTTAGTTATGTGGGTCAACTACCTCGGAAGGACCTAAGAGTAACACCTTTATAGCTGGAAGAGCACTTTGTAACTGTTTCCATCTTCAAACACATATCCTGGTTTTTGTGTCTTTGAGAGAGCGAAGCCCCACAATGAAACAAGTGGAAGGAAGTTTAAAAATCATCTCATGTACTAAAAATTTAAACGGATGAAAAGAAATAAATTTTATAATTTATTTTATTTTTTAACAATCTCCTCTCAATAAGTTATTCAACATATAAAATAAAATATTTAATTAAATAGAATAGAGTATAAAGTTAATATTTTAATTCAAGACTTGTATTTTAATATTATATAAAATCATCATTTATTCTAAAAATTTAAGCTAATAAAAAGATTTAGATTTTATTCTTTAATTTATATCTTTGAAGAAAATCTTTATCCAAGATTTGTTTATCATAGAGAGAAATCAGGGGTTTTAATATTATTTTTAACCCAATCAAATCAGCTTTGGGTTACTTCTCTCTTAAACATTCTAAAGCTCGTGAAGTTCATACGTTCATACTGACTTAAATTGGGTGATGCCTCCATGATTACAAGAAAGGTCTCGAAAGGTCCCAGAGCAAAGAAGACTTGTCGGCTTGAAGCAACACAGGAGATATATAGATGCTCGAGTCTGATTTGATTCTACAACGAACTTTGAATCGATTTTTCCGGTTTCAAATAATATTGGGATCGTTGAAAATTACCATATTGATCAACAGAAACTAGTAATGAATGCCAGTGGATTATCATTATTTTTTTTTTAGGATTATTCAAAAATTTGCCAGTCTCAAAATATAATAAGTTTTCTAAAGCTATTATTTCAAAGTAATTTTATAAAATAAATTTTATAAATTAATATAATTTTTTATATAATTTATCAGATTGTAAAATTAATTTTATTATAAAATAAATATAATAGATTATATTATAAAATTAATTTTATAAGATGTCTTTATAACTATAAGAATCCTTTACTTTAGGACCATTATTTCCAACGAGTGTGCATTGAATGGCTTTAAAGGAGATGTTTATAAATGTCCTGAAGAATGGAAGGCATATTTACGATGAAGGACGGAGAAAAGATGTACGATGTACGTGATAATTGCAAGTAGTGCAACGTTTATTGGCTACCATGCTGTACCCTAAATGTTTTTGCATGGTATCAAAGGCTATATAGCTAAGATACAACTTTCTTTATGCCAGAGGAGCATAATAATTATGCAGCTGACTTCACACCAAACGGAAGTGAAATAAAGCGGTACGTACGTTCCATCTGTTGGTGAATCTTTTCTCAAGACAGCAAAATTTCAAAGTTGCCTTGTTTCCCATTTATCGAATTTCTATCATCTATCTACCTTACTAGCTAATAGAAAAATTAATTTACGTATTTCAGTCAGTTTTCGATCTTTTAAATGCCTCCTAGCTAGCTACTCTGAAGTCTGAACCCTACATATGTACAATTGATTGATCAGCATCAACATATTCTTCTGCAATATCCATTATATAATCTGCACGTAGCATGACTATATATATATATATATATATATATAAGTTCTTTATTCTACGTGTGCAAGCTGTTTTGAGTGGGGGAAGAAAATAAAGGCAGACGGGAAAAATAATGGCTAATCATTCAACGTACAGTAGCTTAATAGCTTGCCTTCAACCGTGCATTTCTCACTCCGGGTAAAGGGGTTGCCCTATTGATCCAGAAGGCCATGATCACTGTTTACTTTGCATCTTTTCGTACGTAGTAAATTAAGAGTAAAAAGATTTCCCAAAGATACCGGCATCTATATATATATATATATAAATGCTATTTTGTTCACTTATTTGGTAAAAAATATATTAATATATATATTTTTTTAAAAATTAATATATATTTTTAAAAATAATTTAAAATGATAAAAAAAAATTAAAAAAATAAACAACAAACTTTACACTAGCAGTTATATTGATCGCTACTGCTATTTTAGGCAACAAAATAACACCTCTCTATCTGTATATAATATATATATATATGTGTGTGTGTGTGATCATTTATTTACATGAGATCACATCATACAAAGTCCCTAAAGCAGCTTGAAATATGAACACCCTCGATCTGATCTCCCTCTTGATTGATTTCAGAAATCAACCACACAGCTGCACAAACAGTTAAAAAAAGGTTAAAATATCAAGTGGGTCTATCCCCTTTTTGTATGGAATGAATTGAGTATGGTATTATTTCACCACCTTGGTCTAATTACTCATTTAGTGGAGAGACAGAAATTCTTGTCGGCAAAACTTACATTATGCTATTGCTGACTGCTCACCAACTAAGGCCTTGTACTCTCTCTCTCTTTCTCTCTCTCTCTCTAGAGGTTGATCTTTTTTCATCAGTATGGTATGCTTCACTACTCCACTCTCTCTTTTTTGTGTTAAAGGGAAAGGAAATATCATGATTAGTATAGGACGACCTCTCTCTTTATACAAGAATCTTCTCCATTCCAATGCTTCTCATCATACAACTTTTCTTTTTTCCTTTTCTTTTCCCTCCATTCTGTTCATATTATTATATATATTTATATAATTCAGATTTCTTTCTACTTTCAGCAAGACTACTCATGCTGATACAGAGAAAGATTATTGCTTGCACTTTGTCAATGTTTCAGGTAATTTAAATCTTCAGTTGTTGCTCTACTAGCTAGTAATCACTACTGGGTATTGACTATCGCATGGGAATGATCTCAAGCAATTGAAATGATATCAATTTTTTTTTTTTGAAAAAAAAAGACATATATAAGATAATAATTAATACGAGGCAGCCATGGGAAAGTCAAATCCAAAATTGTCTCCAAATTACGAAATTTTTATCCATAAGATATCACTACATCCAATATCCATGCAAGCAACAGCAGCGGCGCCACCATGCAGCAGCATTAATCCTTTGCCATTAAAGCTTCTTATAGATTCTGCATTCTGATGAAAAACATGAAAAACATCATGATATTCAGTACTCAAACATTAATGTAACATTTTCTAACTAACACGTCGTTCGTAACTGACTAGGAGGTTTCACATGGAATAAGCTGAGAACATAGAAACTGCAGGTAGGATTCCAAAAAAAAAGAGAGAGAGAGAAAAAAAAAAGATTAGAAAGAGTGAGCATTTTATATATACGTTAATTCAAAATAATTAACCTAAAAATATAAATAGATATGGTTGAACATTCTATAATTATAGCCATGCAGCATTTGGACCACAAGTTTTTTGGGGATATTTTTTCATTCATAAATCACAAATAAAGAAATAGATGATCATGGGCCACATGATCAGGAATTAAAATAATTTCCTTTTGGAAAAAATGATACGGTCCAGTACGTTTGCTTTCACTGTTGTTTCACATGGTACACTAAGACTCGTTTGAAATAAAAGTTAAGATGAGATGAGTCTTAAAAATTAAATTAAATATTATTATTAATATTTTAAAAATTAAAAAAATTATATTGAGATTTAAAAAAATTATATTAAAAATTATATTTTATATAAAAATTAAAAATAAAATGAAATGAATTTACAATTTAAATTAGAACTAATTTATGCCCATCATGTCCTTCGAGTAAACTGGCGCATTCTTAGAAATGCTGCCAAAAAAGTCTTCTCTCTTTATGTATTTTTCACCAAACCTCCCACTCAAACTTGGTTTTGTTTAAATCATGTCCTTATTTGTCATTACCTAAATTCTGTCAGTGGTCCCCATTTCAAGAGAGTAACCCAGCTAATGTGTATACATAATACATACATATAAAGAGAGTGAGGCCATATTGGCATCATTTATCCAATTAATTATATCTTAATTCACATAGTCCAGTAGTAGTACTGATGATGATCTATGTCTCATGTCTCCAGTACTCTCCATCATTTTCTTCTCTCACCGGCCATCTCAATTTTATAATCCTAATAAATATTCCTGTTATGTTCATCAGTGGAAAGGAGAAAAATCTGGGGTCTAAAATTCTCAAACCAAGCTCATGTTTTCCAAAGATGTAGCTATAGCTAGATTATCAATGTTTGAAAAAGAGTTTAAATTCCTCATAAAACAGATAAGAGGTCAGAGTCTAGATTCTAAGCTATTATTCATTCTATTACTCTAATTATGTAATAATTTGAAGTTGAAAATTGAATAAATTAGATGAGATCAATATAATATTTTAATATTAATTTTGTTTTAAAATTTGAGAAATTTGAAATGCTTATTTATATATTTTGTATGAAAATATAAAAAAAATTGTATGAGAATAGACTAAATGAGATATATAGTTTGAATTGTGTAACCAAATTGAGTCAAATTATTTTTATAGATGAGATAAGATGAGTTGAGATAAAAATAAAAATTAAATAAAACATTATAATTAGAATATATTTTTTAATATTATTTTTATTTTAAAAATTAAAAATTTTGAATTGTTCATATTATTTTGTATAAAAATTTGAAAATTTTATAATAATTAAATTTGATGTGATAAAATGAGATGGGAAGTTTTATATAAACAAACAACAGTATTAGTCCGGTGAATTTAATAGCAGTTTTACATGAAATTTTAACAGCACATCAAAATTGCCAACAAAAAAGGGAACAAAAGCAACAGATATCTTTGTATCTGTAAATTGATTAAGAAGAGTGCGTGTGTATTAGATTAGATGTGTACACAAGGGAGCAAACCCTCGTGATTGCCTTTCTCCTGCGAGTATAATTGGATTCATTACGTGGGCACGTGTCAAAATCATGGACTTCATGTGAAACTCCATACGTACGTGGCTCCCACCACCAAAGAAATTAATACAAACTAACTAGGCTGGCCCACATATTGGTGGCTATTATTCCATTTGAGGACCCCACGCCGGCCGCCGGGACCTACGGACGTTTATCACGGACGTCAAACAATTTTGACCTACTGCTGGACTTATCTCTACAGTAGTTCTAATTCTGAATGACTAATTTTAAGTACTTTTAATATAAACTTTTTAGTATAAATTTAAAATGTACAAATTTTGTGTAATTATTTTTTATAAAAGGTGGGTTTTATTAAGAAAAAATGAGTTTTCATATTTTTTTTAATAATTAGTCTATTTTTTTAATATAAAATTTATATATTTAAGATTTATATATATCATTTCTCAATTTTACATAAAAATCCCACCCTCCACGATGGATATCGTGCGACCTATTTGCTCTCCCATCTCTCGTTCGGCTGTCTGAATTCTAACTTTCAAATAAATTTATTAGTAAATATTATAAAAAAATTAAGTATATGTAGTTAATTATAATCTGTTAAAATAATTATTTTCTGTTAATTTTTATAATAAATAATCATATTAATATAGAATAATTAATTACGTATATCTATTTTTTTTTATAATAAAATCTTTTATTTGAAATACAAAAAATAATATAAAAAAATAATTATAAACTATTTTTTATTATTATATAATTTGTGTAAACAGAAGGACAAATGGGACTGTCAGGATTTAACAGGAACGTGGACGGTTCCGATGGAAAGTTGATTTTGATTCTCCAGACAAGGATGTCGTTTCGTAGAGGATAAGTTTGCGTTCAATGTGAAAGTTTGAAACACAACGCAGGAGGTCACGTGCGTGCTGCCAAAGGAGCTGCCAACATCCTTTTGACGACCAGAGAAACAAGAGGGACTAATCTACCTATCTATTATGTCAATGTCCGTACGTCATGACGCATAACTTTTCTTCCATACTGATGTCACTTTCATTATATTCATTCTTTTCGGGTTGGATTGGACTGTTCAAGTAAATTCAATTCATCTAATTCATTTTAATTAATTATTCATTTGATTTATTATTATTATTTAACTATTTATTAAAAAATTAAACTTATTTCAATCTACAATCCTACCTAAAAAATTAAATTAATTTTAATATAAATAGTTAAGTTTATCTCAATAAAACTTACAAAATATTACTATTTATAATTCAACTAAAATCATCTCGATATACAAACATAACCTTAAGACTTCATCTCATCATATTTCACATCCAACTTTCTATAATAACTTATAAGAATTTAATTTTAGATAAATTTAGAATTCAGATTCAAAAAAATTATATTTTTGATTTTTAAATTATATTTTTTAACATGAATTATACGAGATTATACATCTTAAAGATTATATCTAACATTATCTCTCTATATATATGAAAAAAATTATTAATGTCATTTTTGCAACCGCTTCTATTGTATATTACAATTAGAAAAAAAAATCATAAACTTTTGATTTCATTGAAAAATTAGAAAATATTAGTCATGAAAGCTTCTTTTGTATTTTTTGGGCTTTAGATATACAATATTAATTATTAGTTAGTCTCAAAGTATGAATACATGATATTTTCATCCTATTAAAAGATAGTATTGTTATGATAGAGTATAAGTTAGTATACCTTATATTTATTTTTTTTTTATGGAAGTATAGCTTATAATTATTTCTACATATATAATATTTGTATATTCTCAATCATGAATTTGACAGTGAAGATCTTATTTTCCACAAAACTAGCTCATGCTAAGCACAAAATTTTCTCACAAATAGTCTGGCAAATTACAGTGAATTAGGCCATGTTTGTATTGGAAGACGAGACGAGCTCATCTTAACTCATTTCAAATTTATCATTACATTTTTTCATATTTTCATATAAAATATAAATTTCAATACAGTCTTTTCAAATTCCTTTATAGCTGTTTCTAATTTTCAAGTCAATTTTTTCAAATTCTAAAATAATAATAATATTATAAAATAAACTCAACTTATCTTGTCTCGTCTCTGAATCTAAACGAAGCCCTAAACGATGTGTTAGGTTAGGGTGATTTAAGCGACATGTTAGGTTAGGTATATTGATGTTATAATTTATGGCTATGACTTTAATACATTGACAATGACTATTTTTTTAAAGAGAATATGACAGATTACTCTCACCTTACAGCGAAGGTGAATACTGTAATAACATACCAAGACACATAAGATTTACAAGTAATAATAAAAACCATTTCAGACATCTAAGCCAATAAAAAACCAAACTATACAATAAACCAAATAAATAAACCAATTAACACATCTAAACATGCCTATTTATAAAGCCAATCAACCAATCCAAACATGACTATTTATAAAATCAACCAGAAAATTAAAAACAACTCAACAACTAAATCAACGCCTAATATTAGGCAAACCCAACAAATCCATCCTAAGCAAACCTCCCAATTATAGGGGTAAATCATCGGATCTTGCAAGAAAATTAACCACCTTGTTACCTTATCCGAATTGATGTGAAATAGTATAGTTCAGTAGATGAAGAGTCAATAACAACTCCTCTCAAAATTCTCATAAATACTATACTGAACAACTCTTATTTGTACTCCACTGAACTATCAATGAAGATCCACTCTCAGGTCTGTTTGAATTTTGAGACGAAATGAAATAAATTGAAATGAGTTAAGTTGAGTTCATTTTTGAATATTATTATTGTTTTGATATTCGAAAAAATTAACTTGAGAATTGAAAAAACTATATTGAAATTTGAAAAAACTGTATTGAGATTTGTATTTTATATGAAAATATAAAAAATGTAATGATGAGTTTGAGATTAGTTGAGACGAACTCGTCTTATCTTCAAATCTAAATGAGGCCTTAATCTCAACTTGATAAATGCCCATCTCTTTGCAAAGTTTCAACCCACCAATAAAAGCCCAAACTCTGCCTCATTATTTGTATCAAAGCCAAACTCGAAAGAAAAAGCAGTCGCCACTCTTCCATGCACATTTTTTTATAACACCCCTATCTCCAAAACTACTCAGATTACTACGGCAAGATCTACCAACATTCAATTTAGCCCAACCAAGTTTTGGTTTATCCCAGTAAATCATATTAATCCTCCTCCTGACAAGTTTAATTATCGGCAGATTCAGAGATGAGATTAGTTGAAATTTAAAATGAGCAATTGAAATAAATTGAAAGTATGAGATGAATTGTGAAGAGTAAAACCTAATTTTGAAAATAAACTAAGCTGCCAATAACTCTTCACTGCACGAGACAATCTTTGGACTTTTCCTGTAGAATTCGAGACATTCCTCAGCCAAACTAGAATAGATCTCTATACCATATCCATTGTCTCATAATACCCTTCTATACGTGCTCTGCAACGGTGTGTCATTATTATTAATAATAATGATAATGTTTAATATTAATGAAAGAAATTCAACATGAATATTATTATTTATCCAAGTCAAGTATGTTTAGAATAATATTACCATTTAGATATTATCATATTCAGTCATCTTAACTTCAGTGACTTAAACCGTGACGTAAAAAATTGAAGATGAAAAAAAGTAATTATAACGAAAACAAAAGCTTCACCAACACAAGATTTAGTTTATAGAATTACTATTATTTTATTTTATTTAGTTCCATCATATGACCATGTGGTTTGGTACTTTGGTTCCTAATTATAAGTACAGGGATTAATTATAATTATAGGAATCTGTAAATTTTGTGGCAATCCCCAATGAATGTGTGGACTACGTTAAAGAAACTCATTATGGTGTTTAACGTACCAAATCCTCCTTGTTAAGCAACCTAATGTACCCAATCCCAGATGCAATTATGGGATGTTCTCATCCACAACTAATCAAAACATTGACAACAACCTTATATCCAATTAATGAGAGGATTAATATTATAAGTATTAGCACGTGCAGAACATGGACGGATTGACCACGTGCGTCTTGCTACATCTGCCACGTGTAGGCATCATTCATGGGAGCAGCTGGGATCTCACGCGACAATATATACTCATGGCAACCACATTATGTAGGTGGGAGGGATCTCATTTCTTTCTTTCTTTCTTTCCTTTTTTTTTTTTAAATTATAAATTTGCATGAAAATAATAAAAACTAATAAATTAAACTCGACCACTTCTCTATTTAATTATTATTTATTTATTTCTAATTAATTAATTATGTCTCAGTTGAAACATAGCTTTCACAAACAACGAACGAAATCATTGTACTTAATTAACCATTCTTTCCATTTTTTTTTCATGCATTCACTTATTATTTTAGTAATTAATTTTCTTAATCATGCTCTTGCTGCCCATAATTGCATTATATATATTATTGTATTTCTAAGGAGGCAGCTCTATGATCTCTAGTTGATTGGTTCGAGAACAACGGTCCATACTCTATGATCATTCAAAATTAAGATCCGATTTGTTTATAGGATAAAATCAAAAATAAAAAATATATTTCAAACCCATTATTATATTTTTTTAAATTTTTATATAAAATATAATAAAGATTTTAATTTTTTCAAATTTTAAAATACATTTTTTAAATCTCAAAAAAAATATTAAAAAAATATTATAATTAAATATTATTCTTTTTTTAATTTTTATCTCATCTCATTTCATCTCATTTTTAAAAATAAATCAATTATAATGAAGAATAGTGCTGCATGCCATAAATTAATACTTTACTGTACATGCATGACTGTAGGGTTCGTTGTATGTTAATTATGTGGGTCAGTTGAAAAACCAGTCTTTTTCTTTTTGAATTCTAATCAGTCCTCATGTGGGGAAAATGTCAAATTTATACTTAACTAATTGATTGAGCAAGAGTAGCTACTAGTACCCTTGTTTTGCTTAACTTTTTAAGGTTAAATATTAAAATAATTCTGATTTTTAATAGGTTGACCCATGCACTTTAATTTTGAACCCTTTTATTTCAGCTTGTTCTTTCACCATTATGAAATTAATTAAAGAAATAAATAAAATAAAAATAAAAATTCCCACATATTGCAGTGCCTCGGTGACCAGTGATCACCAGACCTTTTGGGAAATTTTATTGCCTTATCATTTTAAATTATTTTAAAATGATTATTTGTTTAATAACTGAGAGCGCAGTCATATATATATGGTTTGAATTTGATTTTAAATTATACCTGAAAATATTTCAAAAGAAGCTCTCAATTATTTCCTGCAAAGATGATGGCCTAGCTAGGCTAGCTAGTTGCTCAAATAGAGCAGCAAGTACCTTTATTATTATTATTATTAATAAGTATAGAGAATCTTAGGATGGGATTTGGTGGGTGAATGCATTCCCAGTTTTTTGGATTGCTTAACACAAAAGAAATGGTGGGATTACGTGACCATTTTGAAGGCATTCAACTTATCTGTAATTAATATCATTAAATATTTCATTTTCGATATTACTCAAATCGGAAGGAATCCATATATATTCACCAGTGGCATTTACATTTGTTAATATGCAATATGGCCGAATGGCAGCCTATTAGCACTTACGAATTTAAGAAATTAAAGCTGGAACCAATGGGATTTATAAAGCTGTAAAAGATTAATTAAGGTACAAGCAAGCAATATGAATACCATATTCAACTACTCCCATTACTACTGATCTAATCCAAAAAGCTGGGAAATTTCAATGGAGAGAATAGAAGGAATATTTGGGCCTCAACAGTAATAAAGTCTACGATAAGAGAACTGGCTTAAACTGTTGCCTAAGATTGAGAGATCCACGGTCAAAAAGTCCACAGCTACGATCATGTGGACAGATAACTCTTAAGAAGTTTGAGATAAACTCCACAAATTGAGACATCATAAATGGGATAATGCTTATAAAACAAGGTACTTAGTCCCTCCTCTTATTAAGGAATCATGAAGTATAAGCATATGGAACTACTAATGATTATCAACAATCCTAAGTCTAACACTTTCATGTCTCTTTATAAATAGCCTACGGAGGGAATGAATATTTCATTTGACTTCTATGTATACTTACACTCATACTAAAGTCTACTTCTCGGACTTTGGCATTATAGTTTCTTTTGGACGCTTGGTGCCGTTCCTTTATTTTGTTGCAGGTCATCCGTATAATTGGTGGTGGGAAATGCATCTTTTACAATGTTATTTATTACTTTTTTTTAGTACTGCATTATATATACCAATTTTCTTAATTCGTCCTTGATTTAATTGGGAACTTTTTTAGGGTGAATTTTAATGTCTATTACCGGGTTGAAAGTCACGTTCAAATCAAATTTTTCACTTCAAATTGAAGAGGACAAATTTAAGAAGTTGCTGATCTCTTATCGTGGAAGAGAAAATCAAAGGGAGAAATGAAGAGCATGAACAACTCATGTACACTTACATCCAGTAGGTGGGGGAAGAAAGTAATCACTCGAAACCCCAAAATGAATATGTGGATTGTGGACTAAGTTAAAGATGAGACTCAGAGCATTTCTTCAAGTGTTTTCTTGATGGATACATGCATGGCAGTTCGACCACGGTAGCCGCAGGAGTAAGTTTGATGGCATTAACTTCTTCGGGATACGGATTTGACGCACCAACTTCCAACTGGTGTCGTGATTACTTATCGTAAAGGCTACTGATGAAAAGACAACACTGTATGGGCTTTTTGGGTGTTTAAGCCCAATACTTGCTCTAGGGCCATCACAGGCCCGCAAAGCTTTTGGATAGAATCGGGCCCAACAAACTGTTTTAACGACCATATGCCACGTTTCTTAGTTAATTGTCCGCCACGTCCACCCTTTCAAAACCACAAGTTTAACTGTTGCGCTTCCCTCCTCTAGACTCTGTCTCTGTCTTTCTTCTTCGTTACGCTCCAAAATATTGCAGTCTAACGCGCCGCATCCACTCTCTCTTTGTCGTTCTCTTAACCTCCGCATCGTGGGTCGCATCATCCTCCACCCCCAGCACCTCCTACATTTCGCTAAACCCTCTGCGCACGTTAGCCTCTTCCACGCCTTCTCAACTATGGCCTCCTTATCTTCTCCCCCAAGCAACTCGACGTGCGTACAATCGGGCCGGATCAGGGTTTTGAAGGAACGATCGCGAGCATTGGACGGGAAGGTGGGTCCCGTTGTTTATTGGATGTTCAGGGACCAAAGGATCAGAGACAACTGGGCGTTGATCCACGCCGTTGATCAGGGTAACAAGGCCAATGCACCCGTAGTTGTGGCGTTCAATCTGTTTGATCAGTTTCTAGGGGCGAAAGCTCGGCAGCTAGGGTTTATGTTGAGGGGTTTGAAACAAGTGCAGGGTGATCTCGAAGAGACCTTTCAAATCCCATTCCTCTTGTTTCAGGCAAGTTGAAGTGTACATTTGAAATGCCCATATGGTTTTTTATGTTCGCCTTTTGTTCTGGTTCCGACGAGTAGGAATTAGGAATGGAAGTAAAGATTCTAAAGAAAAACCTAATCGTGCTGCTTGACGACGCGATTTAATACTGCATTGGTGCGATAGGGGCAGTTTTGAAAACAATCGAAATATCGTATCATATAGAACCGCATTCAAAACTTTGCAGCACCTATTTCTGGGGAAAACCATCGTTTTTTAGCAGATAGGGAACAAAATAGGTTTATCTTGCTATTGAAGTTAAGGTATTTATTCAGCATCGGAAAATCATCCAAATTTCACTTTATCCCCTTAAAAATTAAGCGTGCCAAGTTTATCCTGAGCTTTGTTTTACCTAGCCAGCAACAAGGATTTAGAAAATTATAAGGAAAAAAATTACTGGTATCTTACTGGACTTATTTTTCTGTTCAAGTGTTATATGTAATAAAACAAAACTGATGCCATACCTGATTTGACCACTCTATGACGGTACAATGCCTTAAAATAAACAAAACGGGATTTCTTGAAAATTATAGGGACAAATTTTGACAAGCAAGATCTTCAAGCAATGAACTTGAGAGTTGGGTGAATTTTTGAGGAGCAAATATATGCTTCATTTTTTTTTTTTTAATTTTGTGTGTGGGTGGGGGTGCTTTGTTAAAATTATGGAGAACTTACTGACCTACCCAAATATAGTTGTTTAGGTTCACTTGAATGGATTGCTTGCGTTTTGGAACTATTTAAAGTTTGAGAATCTTGTGGTTTTCTGCATAATCTCTGAAGCTAAATGATGCAATATGCTGCAAATCTTATATCTTGTGGGTGAATATCTTTAGGGAGAAGCTGAAAAGACTATACCAGATTTTTTAAGAGAATGCGGGGCTTCCCTTTTAGTCACAGACTTCTCACCTTTACGTGAAATTCAGAGGTGTAAAGAGGAAATTTGCAAGAAGGTGAGTGATTTGGTGACCATTCACGAAGTTGATGCCCACAACGTAGTACCTACTTGGGTGGCATCAGAGAAGTTGGAGTATAGCGCCAAGACCATAAGGGGAAAGATAAATAGAAGGCTTCCAGAATACCTCATTGATTTTCCTACTTTGCAGCCTCCAAGTAGAAAATGGACCGGTGCAACTTTGTCGACTGATTGGGATGGCCTCATTGCCAATATTTTGAGGTTAGATGCTCTATTCGAATGAGTTGACTTGAGAGATTCTATGGGATTGTAGTGTTGATACAATGATCCTGTAATGTTAGGAAAGGAGCAGAAGTTCCTGAAATTGAGTGGTGTGAACCAGGGGAGAAGGCAGCATTGGAAGTATTGATGGGAAGTAAGAATGGGTTCTTGACAAAAAGGTTGAAAGGTTATTCTGCAGATAGGAACAATCCATTGAAACCTAGAGGGCTTTCTTGTCTCTCTCCATACTTGCATTTTGGGCAAATATCTGCACAGCGTTGTGCTTTAGAGGCTCGCAAGTTCAGGAAAGTTTGTCCTCAGGTTTGTGTTGTCAAATCTCAGCTTCATGGGTTTTAGCTTTTATATATTTTGATGGAATAGGGATTAAAAAAAATGAGCATGCGTTTTAAAATAGTCTATTCATTACTTTTTGTTCAGTGGTTTATGGCATCAATGATAGCTTGATCTATTTTCTACCTGCTATATTCTGAAGGCAGTTGATACATTCTTGGAGGAGTTAATTGTGCGCCGAGAACTTGCTGATAACTTCTGTTTCTACCAACATCATTATGATTCACTTAAAGGGGCATGGGAATGGGCACGTAAGACCTTGATGGACCATGCTTCTGACAAGCGAGAACATATTTACACGTGAGTCAAACTATGCTTTAATTGCTTTATGCTGATTCCATACCTAGAGTTCTCAAACTTCTAAATGATTATGCAATTTGCAGCAGGGAACAATTGGAAAAGGCACAAACAGCTGATCCTGTAAGCTGAGTTTTTTTTTCCTATATGAATATCAAGGACCCTCCTTTCGGTTCACAAATTCTTTTAGTGTTTTTGGTCTCAGTTATATCTATATGTGTTTCCTGTTGTATGATTGTTATAACAATCTTTATGGCTTGAATTTCCAGCTTTGGAATGCTTCTCAGTTGGAGATGGTCTACCATGGGAAGATGCATGGTTTTATGCGGCAAGTGACTTCCTTTGTGACTCCCCCCCTCCCCCTTTTTTTGTGGTGGAGATTCATGTTACTTACAACTAAATTTGCCTATGCTAATTTGGTCCATAATTTATTTGTATTCTTTATACTTCTCAATGTGTTGATGCATCACGTAATCTTAGGAACCTTCTTTCATGAACAATTATTCTATCCATTCAGGCCACAAGAGTTATAAAGTTTTGAAGTAAGGAGTCACCCTTTTACTTGCTTTGTTTACTTCCATCATGCTTTGTGTGTTTATGGGGGTGTATTACTGTTTTTTCCTTAGTATTTTAAAAATAAAAAATAAAAAATAGGGCAGTACCCAGTTATTTTTATTAAATCACCTCACTTGTGGCAGAAGAATAGTGTAGTTACAGGTCATGGTACGTTAGTGGTTACATGTTTTTTCCTTAGCCTTCTCGATTGATATTTATACTTCTGAATTTTGATTCCCTGGTTGTGGTGCCGTTTCCCAGTGATGGTTTTGTCACGCGATATATTGCACTTGATGAATATCTAGAGGGGTGGGATTTGCTTCATTTTGGTGGTTACATCATTATCTTACATGAACACAGCTTGTGATTTTCTTGGATCTTATATCTATCTATCACTTCTGCAACTTCTTCATTTGCAATATGTTATCGACGTGTTTGAAAAACCTACTGCAGGATGTACTGGGCAAAAAAGATTCTTGAGTGGACAACAGCACCCAAAGAAGCGCTTGAAATATCTATATATCTAAATGACAAGGTATTTTCACTACAGATTTGTTGTGCTTCAATGGAGGCTTTTACCGAATGTCTTACCGAGTTTTCTTTATTGATAACTTTGGTGTGCAGTATGAAATTGATGGCAGGGATCCAAATGGATATGTCGGTTGCATGTGGTCAATATGTGGCGTTCATGACCAGGTATGGATTGACCATTCTCTTTGTAGCCATGACAGAGATACCTCTGATTCTTAGGAAAATGAGTGCCACCTATTTCCATTGAAATCTGAATGAAATGTAAATCTGAGGCAGCCCAACCTTTCTATAAACGGGTAGGGAGTATAGGGACCTTAAGTAGAAATTTAGAGTATATTGAATATTGGCATTGAGTCTTAATCTTACATGATCCTTAGCTACTTGCTGGGATTTCAGGGTTGGAAAGAACGTCCAGTTTTTGGGAAAATACGGTACATGAATTATGCAGGTTGCAAAAGGAAATTTGATGTGGATGGATACATTGCTTATTCTAAAAGGCTAGTGGGTGAAACTAAGAAGAGAAAAGCAGAAGAAAGCTTGCAGTTGCAGAGTCAGAAAGTAAAGGACCTCCGTAGTTAGTATTGGACTATTGGGTTCGACAATGAATGAAAGTGACGAGTAATTTTTGAAGACAAATTTTATTCTTGTAGCTTGACTTGTATGTTGAACTTTACGTAACCATGGTAGTAATTGGAACCCAAAGGGTCGGGAGAATGCTATTTTAGAGAGAATAATCACAACCGGTCCCTTCCCTTCCTTGGTAGTGAATTTTATTCGTGAAATTGCAATCGTGCAAAATGATCGAAAAGCATGAAACATCTACGAGTTCTGTGTTTCGTTATTTGAATGTTTTTTTTTTATGATTATTCTAAATTTTGTCATTTAAGCGCCGTCTCTTTAAAGATATCACATCAGTAAGTGATTGGAATGATAGAAAATCTAGAATGAAGTGGAGCTTTGTTCTTGTTATTTTAATCGATTTGATGTCACGAGTCCTAATTCGAACTAGATATGGTCCCTATGAGTTAGTCAAATGCAATGTGAAAACATATATAACGAGTACTCCCTTTCCATAGATAATGAGTAATTTCCTTCTCAAATTGTTATAATTAACACAATAAGATATGTACTCAATCTTGTTCACTTTCACAAAACTTTACATTTTTTCTCAACTTATTTAATCATTATAATTTTTTCCAACTCTCACACAAAATTAAAATAAATAATTCATCTTTCTAAATTTTCATGTAATAATATTAAAAATATATATTATAACAATAATTTATTCAACTTTCAATTTTTATCTCATCTCATTGCAAAAACAAATAAGATTAAGCACCCCTCCACCATATGAACACCAGAACTTCCTTCAAAAGTTAATTGACCACTAATTGTGTTTTCCAGCAAGATACGTTCCCTCAGACCATTCTGCCGTTCTTGCGAAATATTCTAGAAAACTTTTTTCAGCAAGCAGCCTAGAATACCAATCCTGATGCTGTAAGAACACCGAACTCGAAAGAACAGTTTAAATTTATACAGGATGATAGATTTATGCTGTCAGGCTTTATCAATTCGATTTACAAAACTCAATTAATTATTTACCATGATTTAAAACTAACATTATACACACGTGGGGAAGGCTCCAACACGTCTATCACAACAAATGCAAAGAGGGAAGGCAAGAAACCTAGTCTAGGCAGAATGCTCATCTGAAAGAATCCTTGATACAGCACCACTGCGACAACGAGAAAGGCAAAAGTTCTATCTTGAATGTTAAAAAATGGATATCAATGACACATTGTCACTGAAACAAATTGGATTCAAGACTGGAGCGAAGCACGTTCGATTCCTCCTAAGCCACTTGCATTATATCTGGAGATCATCGATGGAGAATTCATGTGCTGTCAACATCTTCAATTTCTGCAATCAAATACAACTTTTAAGGCATGGTTAATAAGAGGAGAAGGGAGTGATGGAACTGCTAAACCAAAGTTGGAGTGGAAATAAATCACCGTAATAAATTGTGGAGGATCATCAATACTTGATGAGCCTAGAACAACTTCCCTCTTCAATTTAGTTGTTAGCTTGTGGCAAACCCTAAGCTGACGATGAGTATGTTTTATGAGTTTTACCAATAAGCCAGAAAAGCAGCAATCATAACTGTGTAGAATGGAAACAGGTTTCATACCTCAGATCTAGTAGCTCCACCAACAATAAATACAAATATCCGCTGGCCCATCTTCTTAAAATCACTAGATGCGTGTCTTAGCATCGAATCACTATAGACCAGAAGAAAAACTAACATTACAAATTACGAAATAGTATAAAACAATAGTGGAGGTTAAAAAACACTTTTATAGTTTGTTTCAATGCAAAACATATTCTTTAGTTTAAAGGATTTTAACAAAAATCTAATTCAGGAAAAGTGATTGGTTTATTTTTAGTTTTTTTTTTCCTTGAAACTCTAAAATAATTTTCTAGCTTATAAAATCTCTATGCTAAAACTAACAAGAACCTACAAAAAGTTGGTAGGTAGTGGTGGTTGTGGAGGCAGAGGTAGAAGATGTGGGGGAAGGAAAAAGGGAAGAAAAGAGTTTTTTTTTTTTTTTTTTTTTTGGGGGGGGGGGGGGGGTTGTTCATGCGCTGAGCCCCTTTCACCTATAAAAAAAAAATACCACCGAGAAGTGCAAGGTGTGAATAATGGTGACCCTGCCAGAGACCAAGTAGGTATAGGGGTGCACTCCGACCCGACCCGAACCGAAAAGGCACCATTCCGACCCGACTCGATATGACCCCCATACCGCTTACCCGATTACCCGCTCGCCCGATTAACCGCTTTCTTTTATTTTTCTTCTTCACAAACCCTAAGTCTAGCCATCCATCCCAAATAACACAACACTCAGAGACCCACGGACTTGTGGCCAACTTTTGGCGTGCTTGAAGCCAATCGAGGCGAAAAGATCAGTAGAGGTTCGAGGCGAAAAGATCAGTAGAGCTTCGCACCTTTCTCGATCTCTGATCTTCTATCACTGGCCATTTCTTGTATTCTTCTTCCTCACCTTTCTCGATCATTCAAGCGGAGATGCAGATGAAGTGAGGATAAAGTCGATGATCGACGATATCGGTGGCAGACTATCTAACAGAGACAGGTTTGTAGAGTGCGACGATTTTCAAACTTGTTTTAGGGCACGGAAAGGGTCATCGCCGACGGGTCGTCACCGGAGTTAGGTAACGTTGATCCCTTCAGAGCTTTCAACCCGTATCCCTAAATTGTGTATACTGGCGTAAATGGGAGAAGGATGAATTGGAATGGGGTTTTATCGGGGTATCGAAAATTACTCGATACCGATATTGTTGTAATCGAGTCGGGTTATCGGGTCGAAATGATTCGGGTTAATCGGTCGGGTCGGGTAAGCGGTTAATTTGTTCAGCCCTAAGTAGGTAGTATTGGTTGCAGTGGCAGTGGTGGTGGATGTGGGCTGAGCGGGAGGAAAGAGGTGGTGAAAATAATGATGCTGAGAAGTAAGGGGGGCAGGAGAGGGGGAGCGAGGCAGTGGTGGCCGTGTGAAGAAGGGTGGAGAGAGTAGGTTATGGTTGGGGAAAAAACGAGTGGATGGGGAGCAAGGTGGTGGTTAGTGGCGTGAGCAAATTATACGGGTGGTTGGGTGGTGGTAGTGATGGCACAAAAGAGTGGATAGGAGAAGGGATGGTGAATGCAGAGTGAGGTGGAGTGAGGGAAGGGGGCACGTGCTTGATCTAGAAAATGGCTTATGTTTAGCAGGTGTAAGCCATTTTTTTCTTAAGGGCAATTTTATGTGGATCATGAAACATATCTCTTAAACTAAAAATTTTCAATGGATCAATTATTGGTAAACAAGCAACAAAAAGAAGAAAACCAATTGGATATTTAAAAAATAAAAATAAAAAGATGTACTAAGTTAATGCAGGAATGTTTTGAGTTGAACGAACTACTTGGATCCACGTGAGGAAAGAATAACATTAGCACCTTAAATACCCATCATCAGAGTTCCGAGGCCGAGCCCACGTAGGTGTCCGCCTTGATCTAAGTGAATGAGCAGCTGGGGCTTGATTTACTGCTGCAGTGTGAGACGTCCCGTGAAAAGATTGACTTGGGTCATTCAAACAGGGATAATCATCTTTTGGGAGTTCACCTTTGCTAACTTTTTCAATAAGTTCCTGAAAGATGTCCAAAATTTCCGTAAAGTTCCATGTGGCTTTAATGAGAGCCACAAATTTACAGGATGATTAATCCATCACAAAATGAAAATGTCAACAAGATGCTAGTCACTTACGCCCACCATTGGTTCCTCCCAAGGGCCCCTCATCGTTGGGATGCATCTATAAGTAATATAGGGGCCGCAGAGATAATCCCCAAGTAGCAAAAATATGGATAAGATACATGAATGCCAACTAATATGATTGTTAAATCTGGTATTAATCACTAAAAAAGGAGAGTTAACCTTATGCCCTCAAAGAGAGTCAGCTTAAGGATTTCACACTTCATCAATGGGAGCCAATAAGAACTTCATTGTTTTAACTCCAACCACTGAAACACAGCTCCGGTGGATGGGGTTACGTATCCGCAGTCAACTCCCAAAGGGTGGATCCCAAGGTTTCTACTCTGGTGAGGTTCCATTTTAATAGTAATAAATAAATAAAAAAGGCTCCAACACTATGGAGGCATGGTCATTAAAGTAGGCCTCAAGCAACTAGATAAATTTGCTTTCCATTGTCTCCAAAAAACCAGAAACATAAAAGAAGTTCTAGATTGGCATGGCAAAAAGAACTCATGAACATACAAATGTTTTCTTAGCTTTTATTTGAAGTTGAGAAGCTTCAACAGCAGTTAAACTTGGGCTTTGATCAGCCCAGAACAGATACATATTGGAAAACCAACAGGAAAAGGCTTCAAACATTAGAAAGACGAATGCTAAGAACACTAATTACAACCTAATTACAAGCATTATAGTTATCAGTAAATGATCATGTTGGAGGTCATAGGCCAAGTGCATTAGAAGTGAAATATGGAGGCAAATAGGAAAAAGCTTGCACAAACCAAACCTAGATCGCAAAGGTACTTCAAGTTCATATTTCCAATAATGTGTATAACATATGTGGACAAAATGATAAAAAAGGAAATGACTCGGTTTTACCGTACCTCAATCATTGGATAAAAGCGTGATAGCTGCCATGTTTCTTCTTCGCCAGTACGCTCTTTCCTAGCTGCACGCTTTTTCTGAAATGAGGCATAGTTTCTTTTAGACATTAAACACCAATCAAACCACATGAACAACTAAAATGATGCAATTACCTTGTGAATATCAAACTTCAAAGAGAAAGCTCCAGTTGAGCTTTTTTTGGTATCTGCTGACCCCCCCAGTAACCTCAAGTTATAAACGGCATTCATATCCTCAGGTGGTAACTTTGCTAACTGAAATGAGTTACAAATATAAATTCACGAATGGCATTGATTAGAAGCATCGGCAAAACTGATAATAAAATCACTGACTGCAAAGAGTTATAATACATTGCAGTTCAGTTACCAACCTTCATTATGTTTAGACCCTTTTCACCCTCAAATTTCTCAGGATAAATGGCTACAAGAATCATTAACAGCCGCAACTTATTTTCACGGGTTGTATCCTGCAAAAAAAGTTGTACTTCATTTTAAAATACATATACACCTGTGGTTTTCAGCTATTGTATTAAATGGGAACAATGTTCATAATTTCTTGTCTTTCATTTCCAGTTTCTAAAATGTATTTAGGCGCTCTTATTTATGCTTCCTGTGTACCTAGGCTATGCCTATTTTATTCACTTTAATAATACTTACTTCTTATCAAAAAAAATTAAAAAAAAATACATATACAAAAGGAGTAAGGTACATCCATTTTTTCATTGCAATTGTAAGCTATAATCATTTATTGTAGAATTGCATACCTCTTTTGTGGTCAAGAATTTGATAACATCCTTCATTCCGGCATCTCCAAAAACCAGATCCTGCTCCAGCTGCCCAAGCTCCCGAAGCCCAGATTCCCTGATAGTCCTGTTAATTTTTCCTGCAATCTAGATTATAAAACCATATATACGTGAAACCATGGCTCCTGTATGCAAACTAAACAACTAAAAGACATTTAAACCATTGGAGGTACATTTACTTAAAATGTGCACGAATGTATAAGTTACTCCATTCTTCATGCACGACAAAAATCTTATTCTCTGTTAGGGACTCCTAACAGTTCCCCTGTTAGGATGACAGGGGAACTGTTGACCACAAGGAAATGCCCTTGAATTTATTAAAGCTACAAGGGTGCATCATAAAATCCTGAAAGGTGAGATTTTACAAAAGAAAATGGTAACTATTATATATATATATATATATTAATGAGATCGAGGAAATGATAAAGTAATAAAAGGTGTGTGAACAAAAAAATGAAATTAAAAGTTTCTTTCTAGTCACCAGATGCATGATCAGCTTTGTTTTGTGCTGGTGCAAAGAATTGTTTTTTTCCATTTTTGTTTCTGGGTGGTAGGGTTTAATCACAGAACATCTTATGAATGTTAGCATGAGGATGCAATGTTAGTGAGTTAAAGTGAGATGATAGTAATGAAAAATGACAGAAAGACATCTGCAATGGTTGTACTTGGTAATGAGAAAAGGAATGATTTTTAACTCAAGCTCAAGCACTGCTCAGGAAGAACAGAAAATAAACAAGGTTCAAGGCAAGGACAAGAAAAGCAAAAGAATTGATAGCCAACCCATAGGTAGTTTGAATATAAACTATTTGATGGTTAAATTTGAACCTATCGTAACTTTTTTTGATAAGTAAGAAAAATTATTAAAATGAATGATATAGGCTACATCCATGTACATAGGAAGTATACAAAAGAAAATGGAACCTACCCCAACTAGGGACGGCGTAAAGAGGCTGTTAAACTTGTGCATAAGACACTCAGAGGACCTTTTCCAATAAATTAAAATAAGCATAAAAAGAGATGCCACACTTCATCATGTTGCATTGTTGTGACCAAACTTTTCACAGAAGGTGAAACTACCTAATATTACAAAACTGTTCAAGTAAACAAGACACAAACCTCTACATGGAGCGACAGCTTGTCAATTTGTTCACTATACTGTGGTAATGCTTGAACCATCTTTTGCAATTCCCGTGTAGACAGTTCACCTCCATCCCTATACAAAACATGAGCTTTAAGGTGAAAAGTCATGAAGTCATTATAAGACTGCATATACGATTCAATAGAAGTTACAAAACATAAAGATCATGCCGGCTATCTATGTTTGAGCACTAACATGGAAACAAGACAAAAGTTCAACAACAAAATAGTTTACCATCTTACAATGTCCAAGGACCTGATTGTCAAAAGACGAGGCAGGAAAACACTACAAGCAAATAAAACTGTCAAACCCAGGATGTGTGAGTCTAGTCATTGCTAGACTAATATATAGACAAGGAACGATGACTAGTTCTTTTTTTGATAATTAATAAGAGATTTTATTACCAAGAATAGGCACAGCCTTTTAGGAGGGGGGGGCAGTGGTGCTCAAAAGAAATACAAGGTGCATATGGGGTGAGTTTGTGAAGTTCATTCGAAAGGGTTGGGGGGAATTCTCTAATCATATTAAATTGAAGGTGGGATATGGGAAGAGGATTCTATTTTGGCATGACATTTGGTGTAGGGATTCTACACTTAAGTTGGATTTTCCCTCACTCTTTCAGATTGCTAGGGATCAAGATGCAGCTGTGGAACATTCTTTTTCATGTATTGATAATAATATTCAGTGGACTGTTGACTTTGTTAGAAATGCCAATGATTGGGAAGTGAAGGACGTTAGTGCTTTTGAGGGGAGACTTCATAATAGTTCAAAGGTGATACCGGGAAGAGAGGATAGTATGTTGTGGGTTCATACAGGAAATCCAAGTTCTCCATTTCTTCTTTTCATAGAATTTTAACTTGTAACGGGAGCTGTGAGTTTCCTTGGATAAATATTTGGAGAATGAAGGTACCTACCAAGGTGGCTTTTTTCAGTTGGGTGGTATCTCTTGGCAAAGTTTTGCCAACTGATAATCTTAGGTGTAGAGGTGTGTGCATAGCTGATTGGTGTATCACATGCAAGGACAGAGAATCTGTTAATCATCTCTTTCTTCACTGTGAAGTCACTGAAGTGGCCTTGTCTTTGTGGAATGAGGTCTTCAATCGGACAGGTTTGCTTTGGCTAATGCCTAAGGATGTAGTGGATCAATTGGCAGGTTAGTATGGATTAAAGGGAAGAACAAATGCTACTGATATATGGAAGATGATTCATTCTTGTTTGATGTGGTGTCTATGGATTGAATGGAATGGGAGATGCTTTGAAGGCAAAGAACAATTGATGGGAGAACTTAGGAGTTTTTTCTCTAGTACTTTGTGTTTGTGGGCTAAAACTCTTGCAATGGATGGTATTAACTTTCTGAATTTGTATTAGCTTTCCTTTTGTTTTCAGAGAGATGTAGGTATTTCCTTTGTATACGTCCTATGTACTTGGGCTTTACCTATTCTTGGGAATAAAGTTTCTTATTAAATATAAATATATATATTCTCACCTTTTCCTCATTAGCACTCATAATAAGTAATCTTCACTCACATTTGTTAAGTTCACTATCAAGGATAAAGGTACAAGGAGTGCAAAACAAAAATACTCCCTCTACTCCATTATGGGCTAGGTGTTCTCTCTTGTATGCACTCAATGTACTTGGTTATGCCTATTGATATCAATATATTTTACTTTTAAAAAAAAAAAACTACTCCCTCTATCCCAAAATGACTGCTTTGGTTCCAAAGACATTACTTTAGTCATAAAGAAGAAGTACAATAATCTTCCTAGAATGCCCTTTACAATTTTCAATGTGGGCACTCCTTCCATTGAGAATTTGAGATGCTATCTATCAATACAGCATAAAGGGGTAAAGGTTTAAAAAGCTTTGACACCTTGAATTTTGAAAGTGTCACAACTTTTGGATGCCCCATAAAAGAAATATTTAACAAGAAAAATTTACATCAACCTTGAACCATGTTGGATTTGTGCAGCTTTATTCTTTGAAATGAAGTTGGTCATCTTCTCATGCAACCGCTCACTAGCCTGAGAAGATCATTGATTCAAATTCATAATATAACTCAATTTATATTTATCTATACATGGAAAAAGGAATTATAAACATGTGAAATACATCTGCTATATGTGCGTGCCGAAGCTCAAGCCAGACAGGATCATGATCCTCCAAAAGAACCTCTTTTTTCTCAGGTGGACCACTGGTTTTGCTAGGAACCTGAACAATACAATCAATTGACATACGGTATCCAAAAAGCACTGCAAATAAGTGAAAGGATTTATATAAATTTAAAATGAAGAACTTACCTCGTGCACATATTTATTTCCCTCCAAATTCAGTAAATCGTGACACATGGCATCATATGTCCATTCATGTATGATAGGAGCAATCTAGAAATTTAAACAATGAATATTGTAAACAATGTAAGTAATGTTTAGAGTGAGAAAATTATAAATTCATAACAAACACATGCACCTAAAAACCTGATCTACAGATCTGTCAAGGATAAGCAACTCGCATGTTTCTGTCTTAGGGAAGTTGGGAAGTGACTTATATTTCATAATACCGTCCCAAACACCAGCAGCAAGCTTTGTAGGAATTAGATCACGGAAAGTTGTCATTGTAGTTGCATCAAGGGACTTGGCAGCACGATAACGCACGTAAGGAAATTCCTGATAGAATTAAAGATAAGCGTGCTTGAGAAAACTTTTAATATTAATACAAATCAAATTCAAAAGTAAAAAATTCATATAAATACCCTTAATGAAGCAAAAACTGTAGCAATGCGGTTAGCCATCACATTCAAGCAGGCTACACCTTTACGAAAATCCTCATCATCTCCAAAAAGTTCCTCTAAAGCCCTTTCATTATTGGTGATAAAACCCTATACCAAGAATATAACAAACAAGAAGTGACAATAATAAGACTTTATCATGAATTGGCACACAACAGTATAATTTGAATGAAACACAATTCATCAGCAGCAATGGTTTGTAAAACTCCCAAAAATTATGTTGAAAAGATAGGAGAATCATCAATATTCAATTCAAAATCATCTATACGAAGATAAAAGCATATTGTCTACAATAAATGCACACTATCTATATTACGAATATGGTATTAAACAATTTGACTGGAAGTAGCATCAGATACCTGACTGTCTATAGCAAAGTACTCCAAATTCATCTGCATTTATCACCCAAAGGAGGAATATGTCACCATCTACTTATTAAGAATCCAAACACCAATGGAGGAAAAACAAGGGAGTAAATAGCAGCAGGAGTATTTTCCAAACTGAGATAACTCTTACCTCTTTCAATGCAACTATACGAGGTAAAACAGTTGTATCCTTCTTAATGTGATTAACCAGTTCTCTTGAAATTGGCGAACTGAAGAAAACAAATGCCCTTCACCAATTCAAAGAAGATTAAAAAACTGCAACAAAATCAAAACTTTGTATAGGCGAAACAAGGAAACATAAAGATCTTTCACATACTTCCTGTACAAAGGCTTTCTTCCAGCCATATCTGACAAGAACATTATAACACTGCATAAGAGAGAGAAATTAGAAAGGCCTCCATCTATGCCCGTGTATTATGAAACAAGACAGCCTTTTTTAATTCCCAACACCACACTTTTAAAATAGATCAACAGGAAAACAAAAGAAAATAAGGCAATGAAGTCACTGGCATGACATCAAAACTGGAAGAAAATAAAGACAATCTCTAAATTGATTTTTACAACAGAACTGACTAATATGATGCAATTCTTTTTTTAAATAAAAGAAAATAGAAAGAAAGATATGACCATAAAAAATACACAAATGGAAACAAAGAGCTCCTCACCAACAAGAAAACAAAATGTATGTAATTCTGCTCTTTGAGCACTATGAGTATCTACAAACAGTCAAACGGTTAACCAAAGGAGAACAATTACTTCTCTTTGGACGGTTGGATGAAGTATATAGCATCCATGGAGGGTAATGGCTGCCTTCGCCTGTATATGTCTTCAACCACTGCAGGAAAAATTCAAAACCTAATGACTTCAGGGCAACTAAACCAACTGCTAAGGTAAAAATAAAACATGTTCAACAACTAATTTTCAAATCATCACTTAAAAAAATCCCAAAGTAAAGCGAACTGCTGATTTGATTTATTTCATGTGTAGACCTTTATTAGAATACATGACAGGCAACATAAAAAACTTCAATAAGGACTGCTACCACGTAGATAGATCCAATGAAAAACATTAGAAAAAGGGTTCTTTGATCAGTCTAAAGGAAGCTTGTGCTTAACCCATTCATTAGTCCAACAATTCCCCTACCAGTGTCCACATTAGATATGGTGGCACCATCTTCCAGACCCTATTTATGTTCCAGCCTGGTTTACATCTCCAACAAAAAACTAGATTCTTTTTTTTGATAAGTAAACAATTGTATTGATAGAATAGGCCAAGCCCAAGTACACAAGATGGATACAAGAGTCAAGACCTAACTAAGTCATGGAAGGATTGTTTGCTACAAGGAAATCATGAAGGTTGAGACCATTGAAATCTACAGCTATGGCCTATAAAAATAGAGTACTAAAAAAGAAATAAACAAGCTCTTCCAATGTCCGCTCCTTTTCTTCAAAAGTTCGATCGTTTCGCTCCCGCCAAATGCACCACAAGATACAAAAAGGAACCATCTTCCAAACTTGTATGATGGGCGTTGATCCTCCAAGAGATGTCCAACTAGCCAATAGATCTAAAACTGTGGCTGGCATTACCCAGTTTAACCCTACTCGGCTGAAAACTTCAATCTACAGATGTTTAACTATCTCACAGTGTAGTCAGAGATGATCCACATATTCTCCAAATTTCTTACACATGCAACACCAATATGTGATTATGAATCAACGCTTTCTCAAATTATCAATAGTTAATATCTTACCCAAAGCAGTTGTCCAAGAGAAGAAAAGAGCTTTGGGGCATGCCTTATTCCTCCAAATTTTCCTCCAAGGAAAGTGAGTATTTGTTGAGGACATTAAGATTTTATAAAAGGACCAAATCGAAAAGATGCCCTTACCTATCAGGTTCCACCAAAGCTTGTCAGCTCCCCTCCCATTCAGCCACGTAGAGTGAGTGTGAGTAAAAAAAGCCTCAAAGCTATCAACTTCCCAATCTTAAGCCGCTCTGCTAAATATTACATTCCACTGAACTTGATCACCCGAGCGAACCATAAGATGAGCCACAAAAGCTTCTTTATTAAATGCCAGCTAGTAAACAGAGGGAAAAGCGTCCTTGAGAGTTTCCTCACCACACCACTTGTCCCTTCAAAATTTTGTTCTTAAGCTCTCACCTAGAACAACAAGTTTAGTATGGCACTGGAATATCTCCCATCCTTGTCTGATGTGTTTCCATATCCCCATTCCATACGCCCCAAATACCTCTCTAGAACACCAATTCCCCCACAGGCCTCCATGTTTACATTCAACCACCAATTTCTAAAGAGCATTCGGTTCCAAATTATACCTCCATAACCCCATTTACCAAGAAGGGCTTGGTTGAAAAGTCTAATAATTTTTATGCCCAAACCACCAGATGTTAAGGGCCTGCACACCTTATCCCACATAATAAGATGGAGCTTGTTTTCATCCCTCATCCCACTCCAAAAGAAGTCCCGATAGAGTTTTTCAATTTGCTTTGCCACAGAAAAAGGAATGGGAAACAATGACAGAAAATATGTAGGTAAGTTGGATAGGGTACTCTTGATGAGAGTAACCCGACCTCCTTTAGAAAGATACAATATCTTCCATCCTGCCAGTCTTCTTTCTATCTTTTATATCACTGTAGCTCGTGAAGTTGCCCCCAAAGGTAACCCCAAATACTTCATCGGAAGAAAGGCTAGTTTACACCCCAGAGTATTTGCCAAAACATGAGGGTTTGTGACATTCCCAATTAGCACTAGTTCTGATTTCTCAAAGTTGACTCTCAGGCCTGAAATAGCCTCAAAGCACAAGAGTAGGTCCTTCAACACCCTGAGTTGGTTCTGATCGGTCTCACAAAAAATTAAAGTATCATCTGCAAAAAGTAAGTGAGAGATAAAAATAGTGTCTCTAGAGGGACCACCCACAGAAAAACCCTTCATGAAACTATTTTGGACCACAACCGCTAACATCCTACTAAGAGCCTCCATAATAATACTAAAAAGAAGAGGAGATAGAGAATCTCCTTGCCTTAGACCTCGGGAGCTACTGAAAAAACCAATCGACCTGCCATTGATCAAAACTGAAAATTTTGCTGATGAGATGCATCATCTAATCCACTTACGCCATCTTTCCCCAAAGCCACATCTCTCCAACAAAAAAAAAAAGGAAATCCTAGTTGACATGGTCGTATGCTTTCTCCATATCTAACTTGCAGATGATCCCAGCTACACCTGTCTTAAGTCTGCTATCCAGGCATTCATTAGCTATAAGAACTGAATCCAAGATCTGATGACCCTTCACAAAAGCATTTTGCGACTTTGAGATAATTTTACCTAAGGCCTCCCCCAACCGGTTTGCAAGAACCTTGGAGATGATTTTGTATATTCCATTTATCAGGCTAATGGGTCTAAAATCTTGTATCTCAGACGCACCATTTTTTTTTGGAATCAAAGTAATGAAAGTAGTGTTAAGACTTTTCTCAAACTTGCCTGCCAAGAATAGTTCCTGAAATACTTTCATAATGTCCCCTTTCACAATCTCCTAACAAATTTGGAAAAAACCCATCGAAAAACCATCTGGACCTGGTGCCTTATCACTCGCCATTTACCATACAACATCAAATATCTTGGTCTCCTCAAAAGGTCTCTCCAACCAAGAAGCTATCTATAGTTCAATTGAGTCAAATGCAAGCTCATCCGGCTTTGGTCTCCATCCCTTTTGTTCTGTAAACAATTGTTCATAGAAGTCCACCACATGATCCTTTATAACTGAAGCCTCTGAGCACTCTACACCATTGATATTAAGCAACTCGATAGTGTTATATCTCCTATGAGAGTTAGCCACCCTGTGAAAAAATTTTGTGCAACGATCTCCTTCCTTATGCCATAAAGCTCTTGATTTCTACCGCCAAGAGATCTCCTCAAGAGAGAGTACTCTTTCCAACTCAGAAACCAGCTCTGCCTTGTGATCGGTTTCCTCTTGGGAAATGGCTCTAGCCTCGAAAGTTCTTTCAAGAGCTTGAAGTTCTTCTTCCAATTTTTTCTTGCGTTCCCCTATGTCTCCAAAAGATTTTAAATTCCAAAACTTTAAATCAAGTTTGAGCGCTTTCAATTTCCTTGAAAAAATAAAAGATGGTTTACCTTGAAAATGATAAGAGGACCACCAATTTCTCACCATATCCACAAAACCTTCAGACTTGAGCCACATATTTTCAAACTTGAAGTAGCACCGCCCACTTTGTATACCTCTGCCGTCCAGCAAGATAGGAAAGTGATCCGAACAAAGTCGAGGCAATCTCCTTTGGCACACCTCGAGGTAATGAGATTCCCACTCTGGCGAGCTAAGGAATCCAACCTAGACCAAACCTGATTGTTGGACCATGTGAACGAACCCCCAATAAAGGGAAGATCTACTAGATTCAAGTCAAAAATACAAGTAGAAAATTCTACCATAGCAAGGCATGACCTGCCTTTTCCAAATCTCTCACTAGAAAACCTGATTATGTTAAAGTCCCCTCCTATGAACCAAGGTAGGTCCTACCAGCTATGTAAAGCGACAAGTTCATCCCATAAACGACTTCTATTACTATCAACATTAAGCCCATAGACACCTGCAAAGGCCCACAAAAAGTTATCATCCATAGATCTAAAAGAGAACACCACTAAAAATTCCCCCACACTATCCTCAACTTTCTCCACCATCCTTTTATCCCACATTAGCAATATACCTCCCGAGGCTCCGTTCGAAGCCAAGTACACCCAATCCACATAAAGATAACTCCAGACACTTCTCACTAAGTATCTGGAGATCTTTTTCAACTTTGTTTCCTGCAGACAAACGATATCTGCTTTCCACACCCTAAGTAAATGATTAATGCATCTGCGCTTATTAGAATCATTCAACTCCCTCACATTCCATGACACAATTTTTAGCTTCATAAAGATAGGATAGTTCCCTTCCCTTTCGAACGACTGCGACTTGTACTACCCTCGTTCAAGGACCAAGTTAGTCGCTTGAGTTCTCTGTATACCCTGGGCTCCGATTTCTTATCCCGATTGTGCCTTGTGTCAATGACAGTGAGAAGAGCCATAAACTAGTCCTCATACCCAACACATTTCAAGCCAATACAATTCTGGATCATCTTCATGATGCTAAGTACCCAATCCGATACATTAAAATCAGGAGGTACCTCATAGTTAAGGGGTAAAGGCTCGCCAGTTTCAAAAGGCCCCTCAGATAGAGAGGAGTAACCCCACTCAATCATGGCACCAGAATTGCAGTTCACCTTATTAGCAGGGATTGGAGTAAAAGAAACGGTTTCTTGGACCACTATATCAACACTGCCATCAACTATTGAAGAAATGCTTAGTCCGGTGTCATCACTGCCAACGTTGCCATCAACTTCCACCAAGAAAGCCTCCAGATGTTCAACCGCTCCTGGGAACGTCTCAACCTAGATCTCTACACCCTCCATAGTAGTTGTCGGCTCCATCTGGCCACAGAAAATGGACGACGACAAATTCTGGGCATTGGAAGTTGCCATCGACTCTATCGGCATCAACTATACCCCTGCCTCCTTACTCTGAGTCTTCCCCGAACCTTCCGTCGACGTCGATGGCGCTTTTTGCCCCACTGGCGAGAAAGCCAGCTCCGTTTGGTTGGGACCCATCGGGTTCACCAACACTGGCGAAGAAAGCCGGTTTACCAGCACTGGCGAAGAAGGCTGGTGAACAGCCCTTTGTGATGGCTGAAATTGGGCATCGATTCTCCAGGCTTTAAAAGAGGCCTCAGGCCCAACATGATGAGCTGGCCCAGTGTTGCGAGACTGGGTTTGTGGGTTCAAGCCCAGCCCGCCAAGACCAGCCTTCACCATGCCTTCTCCAAGCCTTTCTGAATCAGGCCCATCTATGTTCCAACTCTTCTCCAGCCTCGACCCCCCATGTCAAAACCCAACCCCTTTAACCCATTAGTCTCAACGCACTGTTTTAATAAACTAACAATACTTTGAATTTCAACAATCTGTTTTTCCAAACCAACTATCATCCCTAACATATCTTCCTTATTAAGACCGACATGTCACCTCCTCCTTCCCTCTGAGAACCGACCTCAAAACTCCATCCCGCGACACAAAGACTTCTCGAGCCCCACCCACCTCCTTGGGCTGCTGCAGCGCCTCACGGTAAGACCTAAAAGACCGAGATGAGGGTTCTTGCACCTGTGGCAACCTGAAATGCCGCCGTGGTCCGCTGCCTCTCACTGCTTCCTCCCCCTCCCCCTCCCCCTCCCCTCTCAAAATACCAAAGAGCTCCAGTACTGTTGCCTCAAAATTTCTCCAACCCACGCCAAGTCCCCCATAAAAAACTAGATTCTGTAATAGCCTTCTAGCCTAATTCCTAAAAACTTCTTCAAAAGCAGACATTAGTCAATGGATCTTCCTAGTGTATCATCAGCCTTCCAGGAGATGACAAATAGCCAGGTCAGGCCATAGGACTGCAAGGATGGTCAAAAAACATCAGGCCCACTGGAACAGCTCCAAATACTAAATGTTGCAAATTGTTTCTTTTTAGATGACTAGGAGACAATAATTCCTTCTTGTTCTTATTTGTTTGCAGGCTGTTGGGCAGGTTCAAGGGGGCAGCTAGAAGTAGATTTTGGAAAAAAAAAAACAAACAAACACTGACTCATGTTCTTTAGAGCTTCAAATGCACAAAAATAATTGCCTTTAGAATAAAAAATAAAAATAAAAAAATAAAAAACTACTTCATTATTAAAACAAGGTAAAAAAAAAATCGAGTTTCTAAATTAACAAAATTGCAGGGTTATTTTTTAGATAGAACAATGATTAATCCTAATTATGCCACACAACAACAGATGCACTAATCTATCTATTTAACATATTTATCTATATAATACTTGTACAAATATATAGAATATTCATGAGAAGAAGGGTAGCAAGATCATAAGATTAATCATATTTTATCTATGGGTAAAAAAGCATTTTTATTGAGGAAAGAGATACGTGTAGCCCAAGTACATGGGAGATATAGAAGAGCAATCCCTGTGCATGATTGTCTAGAGGTACAAGAAAATCATGAATGTTGAAGACATAATACAACCATCAGCCCCTCCCTTTGAGGAGACAACCACAAAGCAAAGGAATCATATTCACCCCAATGAAAATTCCACAATAAACTCGGTTTTTGTCACTCTTTGGTGTCATACTTTTTTCATAGCCAATTCTTAAACAAGATAAAGGAGGGTTGCAGTAGGTTCACAGACATTGTGAAATGGCTTGAATTATATATCGTCAGCTAATACATCTCAAAATGTAAAGAATCCATGGAGGCAGCTGCAACTAGTTAGTATTTAGGTTAGGTTTAATTGATTTCAGTTGGAAATTCCACAGAAAAAATAGAAGATTTTGCATCGGAGACATCAAAACCATCTAACAGAAATTGACAATGTGATACCTATTGGTATGAACTAGCATGGAGCATCAAATTCTACAGTCAACTAAACGTAGCTTGCTAAATAATTATGAGATGGTAACATAGCATGGACTAGGCAGAAAACAAAATTGAACAACACTGAGTGGAAAAAAAAAAAAAAGACCCTTTCAGGAAATTTCCCTATGATCCTTACATGAAACACCTTCGTCTGTGATATCAGCCATCTTGCACGAGTAAGACATTACCTTGACAGTTAGTTTGTCCATGATAAGTACCTAGAGGAAAGAGGTTCAAGGCCAGACATATTTAAAAATGAATTATTAGAAACAGAGAAATAAATAAGTAAGATCAGCAAGTACAAGTTCAACATACATAGACAAGAAAGATAATGAACAAGAATATCAAGAGAGACTAAAAATTATATATCCGTATAAAGTGCATATGGATATAAAAAAGGCACATTAAACACTCTAAAATAGTATGCATATGTAAATGTCCAGAAAGCTACTACAAGCTAGATATACCTTCCAAGTTGATTTTGAATCCCCTGTTTTGGCCGACTGAAGCATTTCATGCAATAATCCTACACATTAATAGGATTTGACTTAGAAACAAACAGTGTTAAGTAAATTGCTGAGCATTCAGTCAACAATTTGGCCCTGCATAATCTCTAATGAACTTGGGAGACTGTCGGATGGTCAACCAATTCATGATAACATAATAAATTAAAAGTTATAAAAGAAACGTAAACTATGTTGTGGATCATCTCTACAACAACATACAGGCATGCTCCAAACGAACATTTTTTCCTCTGATCTACATTTAGTTGCCAATAAAACTTAACAAGAGATTTGGCTGCGTTTGAATGTCGCGCTGAGCTGAGTTGAATTAAATATTATTAGAATATTAATTTTTAATATTATGAGTGTGATGGGATTTGAAAATGTTGAATTGTTTATTATATTTTTTATTGGAATTTGGAAAAGTGTATAAGATTTGAGAAAACTGTAATGATGAGATGAGTTGAGTTGAGTTGAGGTGGGGTGGGTAAAGCATCCAAATGGGGGCTAAGTTTCTAGCTTGTAAGGGAAGGGATTTCTTGTAATGTCTTGTTTTAGTTTTTCTCTTCTAGCTTGTAATTAGGTTTTATCCCTTGTACACTTGCCGTGTACTCGGTTTGGCCTTTTTGCAAGAATGAAATTCTTATTACCAATCAAAAAAAAAAGTTTCTGCAAAAGAAAAACTGTTACATAAAGCACAGTTGAGTGGACTTTCATTACTAGGTTATACATCGTGTGAATCCAAGAATTAAAAACTTGGTTAATTTTCTTTTTTCTAAGTAGTCACCATAGGACAGAGGATGTCAGGAAAATCATTGTTCAAAGTCCGTTACAACCTTCACTGCCATTAACTTAAAAAGAGTAAAAAAGACATTACATAAGCAAGCAGATGTATCAAATACTTGAATAGAAAAGGTAGTTTGTAGGAGATATAGAAAATATAATTTTTTTCCCAAGTTCAACGAAAGAGAAAAAACACACGTTATCAAATTGGAAAAACAATAGATATCCGTGCATGAGAACAGTCAATTGATTGAAACTGAACAAGAGAAGCTGCAGCAAGAGGACCATCAGTTTATACGACTTGTAAGCACCATCATGAGAAGTTACAGAGCACTCAAACTCCCTTGATCCTTCTGGCCCCACAAAAGGATGGTGTCATCAGCGGATGAAAGATGCAATTATTATCTTCTTCATACCAGCAAACGTCTTCTTTTAGCCATATCATTGGTAGATGGTCATGGTTCCTAAAACTCAGATATGATAAAATGCACCATTTTTTTATAAGTATGCATGATAAAATGCATCATTCGAAGTAGATGGTTTACAGTCCCCATGTATACCACTTTGATTTTCATCTTTGGGCGTCTCGGCCTTTAGTTTTTCTCTTTCGGTGTCTTGGAATTTAATGCTTCCATCATTCTGTCATCTCACTTCTCAGTTCTTGTTTCTAGTTCATCCACATCAGTCCAAGATCCGTTAACTGAAATATCTTTTATCTGAGAGAAAGTTTGCAGATGAATCTATCTTTTATGAGGAGTCACACTGCTACTGCTAATCTGCTACACCTTTGTTTCAATTTCGTTACATCAGTCCGCACTTCAAATTCAACGCTTAAGAGTTTATTGGCGAAACATTCATTCTAGCTGAAAGAAAGTTCACAAATGAATACATACCTTCTCTGCGGGGTTACCATTCTTCTAGTTTTTAAGTTCTAAAATCCCACTGCCCAACCATCACTGCCATACTCATGGAACCACCAATACCTAACCTATGTTAAAATATAAAATAAATAATACAAAAAAAATCTACATCTTCTAATCAACTTAAATTTTTGGGAGAAATAATAATTTCACATGATATCAAAGCAGAGGTCATGAGTTTAAATCCTGACTTTACACTATCCTATTTAATTATTTTTTTTTTTTAATAAGTATACAAAAAGGGAGGTATTTTAGAATACCTCATGGTTGCAAACCCTCTATCATTTCTCTCTCTCACCAGCTCTCGAACCCATGACATGGCACTTGAACCAAGTACCCAAGTGACGAAGTCCAGAGAGAGCCGGCTAGGGGGAGTATTAAAATAAAAATAAATAATAATAATAAATTTATCTCTTCCTATCAGTTTAAACTTCTAATACAAGTGGTGATTTCACAACCTTTACAGGCTTCACTCAATCTTTCCTTCCACCCAACACTTGAATTCTCTAGCTTACTCAACCGTAACTACTCGAGCCTAAGCATTGTTCTTAAAAAACCAGTATGAGCGCTAAGACAGGCAGCATCATAAGGTTCAGACGGAAGTGAGCGAGGAAATACTGACAGTTGCGTTTTATTACAAAATGCATTAACCATTGGAACACATAAATATGTACTACTTGAGAACTTACATTTCCAACCACGAATAATGCAAATAACCGATCATAATAAATTACTCCCACATCCAGATTTACCAAAAACATGTAAGAAATCAACTAATAGTTTCACTGATTAATTCCTTACTGAAACCAACCACTGCGAAAAAAATTAGTAAAGCAGAATAAAAGATGTAGAGCAGCAGTTCGTGGAGGTAGAGAAGATACTCACGGTCACGGCTGATTTGTCTGAAATTCTTGTACTCGCCGCCATTCGAAGATGAGTCAGAATCGGACATCGACATAGTCCTAGAAGCCTCTGATTCTCTCTCTTCGCTTTTGCTCCCAATTGATCACTCGGAAACCAAAATGGGGTAGGGACAGAGATCGTGAACTGGACAAGATCAGGGGCTAACAAGAGAAGGGAAACTCGGACGAGAGAGAGAAAGCGCTCGGCTTTTTTAATTCAATTAGCACATTATTAAAAGGGAAGCTACCAGCCTGCCATTTTGCCTTCCTTCGGCTCTGGGTTAGGTTCCTCCAACGCGAGGGTTAAAAAGTTCGAATAACAGCAATAGCAATAATTTTACTAAAGTTTATTATAAAATCAAAATAAAAAGAAGATATTTAAATAAATCTTATATTAAATTTGTCTAAGTTCAAAATTATTTGATTTTAATGAATAAAAAATCATTCAAATTTATCAAATATAGAGAATTATTATTCACTCTCCACCTTAATATTTTATTCTACTTTAATATTTAATATATTAAAATTAAATATCTTTAAAATATTAAAATTACTAACACTTGTTAAAAATTAGCAAGTTTATTATTAATTAATATATTAAGTATATAAAATTAATATTTAATATCTCCAATTGATTATTATTTGCAAAATTAAAAAAATTAATTTATGGTTTACTAATTTAATATTTAATATATTAAGTTTATTTGCAAAAAATTTTAATTTTTTTAATTAAAATATATAATATTATATTATTATTGAGATTTTGATTTAGCTAGTTCAATGTAGAACCTTTGACTAAAATCATATGCATTATAGTCAAGAGAGTGAATTTAGCCTTTAATTTGAACTTAGCAATGACTAGACCATTGCTAATGCTCTAAATTTAGTACTCTCGTTTTATTTTATTTTGATATTAAACATGATCGATATAAATATTTTTCAAATTTAAATCTTTAACTTTATTTATTATTAATCGTTATAATTTTTTATGATAAATCTTACAAGTTTTCAAAAGAAATATATGATATTTGTACAACTCATGATTGTATCTCACGTTACCCTTATTTAAATGATAAATTTGAATTTATAAGATTCAATTTTTAAAATTTAAATTTCAAATCAAATTATATCATAGGGGTGAACAAGATACCCGAATTCCGACCCAACCTGACAATCCGACCCGACCCCACTTCCGTTATTCCGACCCGTTTCGAGTATTCGGATATTACCCGTTACCGCTTTTAATCCTATTTCCTCACTTGTTTTGTCGATTTTGACATCCTCATACCTACTCTCTCGATTGCGATATTCAACTCGATCTCTCGATCTCAATGATGAGCTATCAATCTCAATCTCTCTCTAATACCCACCTCAGTAATAGTGATGAGCTCTCGATTTCGATCTCTCTCCGACCCACACGATGATGAGGGAACTCTCGATCTCGATCTCGATCTCAATCCCGATCTCTCTCTTTCCGATACCCACACGATAGTGATGAGAAATCTGTCGATCTCGATCTTGATCTCTCTCCGATACCCACACAGCACAAAAAAGTCTATTTCCCTCTCTCATCCACACCAAGATCTCTAATGATGTTGATCTCCTGGGACACGAGGATTGCCGAGGTGCTAACGGGAAACCTTTTTCATGTGTTTTTGCTTTTGATCTATGATTGTACGTTTGATTTGTGTTTGGTTATATGTGGAATTTTTCGGTTGTACGGATTTTCATGTGTTTTTGCATTTGATTTGTGTTTGATTGTTAAGAAATAAGAAGAAAAATTGTGTTTGGTTCCTGAGAATATTAAGGAAAGAAATTGTGTTTAGCATTTTCGGTTGCTAAGAAAATTCAAATATGCAAGGTAAATGAACTCATTTAGTGATGTAAGCAAACTGGTTCGGACAATGATGCGAGATGGAGAAGATCACAACGAAAAACCCTAACGATGCGCAGCTGTGAAATGGAGAAGATGATGTAATCGGAACGTTATCGGGCTATCGGCTATCGGCCAAACGGAGTTGTTTGAAAGCGGGTCGAGTCAGAAATGGACTTGTCGGGTCGGGTCGGGTGAACAACCCTATAATATATCATATAAACATTTCAATAATAGTTTTATAAAAATAAAAAGGGAAGAGCATTAACAAATTTTTTCTAAAATTTTCGTTGAAAAGTAATTTTTTACTAAATTTTTTCTTAAACTTTAATCATATTTTTAAAACCTCCTACATCTCTTTTATTTTTTTTATAAGAACATCTCATTCTCTATTATTTATTTATTTTATTAAAATAATTATTTTCTATTATTTCTTTATTAATTTTTCTACTCATTTATTTGGACATCATTAACTATTCATTTGTTTGTATTTCAGAGAAAGAACCAAAGAAACAAAAATTTATCTTATTTTTTCACATCTTCATAATTATTTAATTATTTGTTGTGCTCATATTTTCACAAAAAGGTCAATTTAAAAAATTGGATAATCTCAACTCTATGGAAAAATACATCTAATAAATTGTTTATATTGTATAGTTTAATTTTTTTAAATTTAGATTTTAAACTTTAAATATTACAAATTAAATCTGTTTATGTAATGTAAATAATCCATTCTACTTAACAATGAAATCACTCTATTTTCTTTTTGGATTAGCGACACAACCGTTAAGATTGTTAAGATGTAACTTGGTTTGAAAAGAATGCCGAAGCGAAGGTGACGTGGTGGCTAGCCGATGTCGAAGTTTGAACCGGCGAACGGAAAGTATTGACGAATGGACCGGACTTATTGAAGACACTTGGTCCCTTTCGAGTATGAACCGGTCTTCCCCACGAAAGTACGCTTTCCTCTTTACTTTATCATCGGTTGAGGCGACGTTTAACTTTTTTTTAAACAACTTCTTATATTAAATTATTTAAAAAAAAACAAAATGAAATAATAGAATTAATTTGAATTACAAAACTCGGATGAAAGACAACATTTATCATTTATTGAAGCTTAAATGATTTTCTTACCAGAATATTTAAAGCTTTTTACAATGTTTTAAATTTGAGGACGAGTCTAATGTTGTGGAATTGGAACAAATAATTTATTATTTTTAGGAATTTCTCACCATTAAATCTACAAAAACTCTAAGAAAATCTCAATCTAAAACCAACAAGCGTGACAAGTGTTTCTTTCAAATGTTGGAGACCATAATTTAAATCCGAAACTCTTATGTTATAAGCCATACAAGCTACACAGTCTAGACATATATATAAATTTAGTGAATGAGATCTTATATTCTAAATTTTTTAATATATATTATAATTTTAAAGAAGTGTCTAAACACTTCAAAAAAAATAAAGGTATCTATCATAATGTTTTGATCAATCATTTTAGAGTAAAAATGTAGATATGAGTTAGAATTGGTATTGAATCATTACACATGATTGGTTAACCTTTTCATTTTTTTCACCCATTTTTATTGGGTCTTGTAAGATTTGGATAGAGGCTGGCCATTGTGGCCGATGGGAATAGTCTTGTTTAGAAAATCGAAAAGGCAGGGTTTGGGAAGGCTAGGGGTGTTCAAGTGGGCTAGGTATTTTTTCGATTTGGTCTGAAATTAGGATAATCTGATTTAGGATTCAGTTTCTAGATCTGCATTAAACTCAGATTAAGATCTAGATTTTTAAAAACCGAATCAATATGATCCAATTATGGATTTAAATTCAGATACTGGGACTAAATCTGGTACCCAAGTTTTATAACATCTAAAACGTCGCTCAATGTCCGCACCCTATACGTCTCTCTCTCTCTCTCTCTCTCTCTCTCTCTCTCTCTTTGAAACCCTAGTCTCCTCGCCGATCTCTGTGAACTATCGTTATCACCATCATCATCACCAATCTCCGTGAGCTATCACCGACATCGATCTCTCTCTCTCCACCCCAATAATTGATTCCCTCATTTGCTCTCTCTATCTCCCCCGATAATGAGGCCCTTCCAAAATCACTCTCTCACTGTTTTGAGCGACGAAACCCTAGTCATCGACGCCAGTGAATGGCAGAGGCTCTGTTTAGTTAGATTTGCTCTTTTCTTTTTGAGTTCTAGTTTTCGATTGGGTATGTTTTCTTTCTTTTTTGTTTTGTTTTCTCTTTGTTGATTTGAGATTGTTTTGATGAGAATCTTTGAATGTTTCAAAATTATTTTTTATAGATTTGTTGCTACATACATAAAAATAAAAATAAAATAAAATAAAATCTCTTTAGATCTATTTTAAATCTATTTAGAGTATTTTTATGGGCTGATCTCTATATTTTTATGGCCATAATGTAAAGACTTTCTTTACATTTTCTTAATTTGTGGGAATAAATGATAAAAAACAAATAATAATTTCTGCTTCTATTTGGTTGTTCTCTACTTGACGATGTTCCAAATTTACTTAAAGCACTTCCTGTTTCTTCATGCCACTTCCAATAATTTATTTGGTAAGTTATGATTGTCTATTTGAGGGACTTTCAATGGTTTATGTGGTTATACTTTTTTAAATCTCTCTGCTAACATATCGAAGTGGTGGTTTGTTTTTCTTTTTCTTTTGATGAATTGCATATAGACGGCAAATCAAAATGGGACTTATGATGATAGCAAATCAAAAGTTATTTCATGATGATGTAATAAATTAGTTCGTGTGATGTTGTGTATTGGAGTTTAATTAAATATTTTGTAATGTTGTAAGCAAATTAGTTCAAACAATATTGTACTATGCAGTGGATTTTTTTTTTTACTTAACATAAATTTGGTTTTTCATTTTGATAGATGGACATTGATAAAAATGAAGGATTTTATATAATAACAAAATTTTGCTTTTTAACATTATATCTTAAAAAATAGGTAATAAGATATAGTATTTTTTATAAACATTTTTTCCTTAAAAAATCAACCAAAGATGGCTTATGCTTAAAAAAATGAAAAAAATAATCTAAAATGTGGAAATCGGATTTTTGATTTTAAAAAATTCGAATGGATCCGGATTTCAACCCAAGTGAAATTGGATTGGAGTCCAAACGGTTTTTAGATATTTGATTCCGGTCCAAATTGACTCGAATTTATAGTTTGGAATTCACTTGAGCACCTCTAAGAAAGGCTGTGTATAGTGTTATAGATAGCGGTGTAACCGATCTGGTTTGATTCAGTTTTAAATAAAATTAAGAATCGAACCAGTACCACAGATTTTACATTTTTTAAAACCGATTACGTCCTAATTGTCTTCCAAAACCGGTAGTACTGGTTTTACCGGTTTCGACCTGATTTTCCAGTTTTAATAAAATGTCAATTTATAAAAATCAATTTGTTTTTTTTTAAATTGTTTGAAAATTCTGTTTATTAAAAAGATTGTAATCCATTACAAAAATATATTTTAATAAAAAAAATGTTATATAAAAAAAACTACATGAAAAAACTACTATAAAATAAAATTGCTCTATAAAAACAAATTGCTTTATAAAAAAAATGTTCTAGCAAAATTTGTTATAAAAAAAAGCTGTATTAAAAAATTGCTTAAAATAATTGTTCTATAAAAAATTTACATTACCTCATATATAATTATAATTTATATTATTATATATAGGATATAACATATTATATAACAATAATAAAAGAAAATAAAAAGTAAAACAAATAAATAGAATCAGTCTGATTTAGTCCGATCTAATTTTAAAATGAATGAAATCGAAACTGGAACAATATTATTCAATTTTTTTAATTTATGAAATTGATATCGGATCAAAATGATCCAAAATCGACATTTCTGATTCGGCCTAATTCAATTAGACCCGTTGTTTAAATTTATATACGAAATAGTCGCATTATCCATATTTCATACGACGGCTAAGCCCAAATTAGCCTGGCCTTGGCTTGCCCAATATAGTTTCTAATATCTCCTTTTCTTTAGCACCTAAATAAAATCAATAAATAAAGCTCTATTTATATCTAAGAACTAAGAAGAGGACACACCCTGTCATGTCTGATATGTGAGATTGAAAAAAAATTCAAAAATCTGAATTTTAACCTTTAATAACGATCATGTATTCATGAAAAATAATATTTATAGTTATAAGTTACGATCAGTAAGCATTGCATATTTATCTTTTAAAATATATATATATATATATAAAACTCACATAATTTTTTTTTAATGATAGACTCTACTCTTTTTAAGAAAAATATATCATATTTATATCATCTATGATTATATATAGCATTACTTTTTATTTATTTATGATATAGACTTAGAGAGTGTGTATTCTATACTAACTTACTATAATCATAGATTGTTTAAAACTTCACCTAGAATTAAAAATTTACCTGAAATTGTTTTGTAAATTAAGGCCTGATTTGGGGATCAAGATACTCTAATTTTATCTCATCTTAATAACTGAACATCACAAATATAAATATTTTTTAATTTTAAATTAAATTTTTTTTTATCTAATCATTATATAATTTTTTTTTCAAATCTCAAACATAAATTATATTAAAAAATTATATTATAACTACAGTTTAACTTTACAATATTTTTATTCAGTTTTTCTTTCTCATTTCTAAAACTTCATAAAAATCTTAACTTAAGTTACTTTATTATTATTCACAAATAATTTTATTATCTCTAAATCATCTTATCTCACTATCCCACCCGGAGCTTGCTCTTTTTAATTCAAAAAATGTTAGGCACTAAAATATATGTGCTTACCAATATTTATAAGTTATTGTAAAATTACTATTTATATAAATATTTATTATACTAAATTTGTGAGTGGCACGTGCACAACACCACTCTTTGACTCTTGAGTTCTTTATTGTTGGTTTGGAAATATTATTTCAAACTTCCCATATTATATATCATTTTCGTAGTATAATTTGATTTATAAGTTTAAAATTTATCTTTCAAATCAAATTATTTCGCACAAATAATTCATGGAATAAATATCTTAGAATAGACGGCCCAATTTGGATTCTAAATCATTCTAAACTCTTTTCTTCTTATTATTACAAATTTTTTTAAATTTTCATACACTTTTTCAAATTCTCATATAAAATATAATAAATAATTTAACTTTTTCAAATTTCAACACACTCATAATATTAAAAACTAATATTATAATAATATTTTATTCAACTTAACTTAATTCAGCTCAACTCAACTCGACATCCGAATGCACCTGAGATTGACTATTCTTTACATGGGAAATGGGCGCGTTAGTTAATTTTGCTAAAATTGGATTACGGCTAATCCAAATCCAATGAGAGTGCTCAATAGGTCTTGTTTGGATTCGGAGGCGAGTTGAGATGAGTTAAATTAAGTTTATTGTTTAATATTATTATGATTATTTTAAGATTCGAAAAAGTTAATTAAAAAAATTATATTAGAATTTGAAAAAACTGTATTGATATTTGTATTTTATATAAAAATATGAAAAAATGTAATGATGAATTTGAAATGAGTTGAAATAAGCTCTTATCGTCTTCGAATGCAAACATGGTAGTCCTTATTTGGATTTAAAGATAAAACGAAATGAGTTGAGTTGAATTTATCTTTTAATATTATTATTATTTTAGAATTAAAAAAAAAAATTGATTTAAGAATTGAAAAAAATGTATTAAAATATAAAAAATTTGTATTAAAATTTATATTTTATATAAAAATATAAAAAAATATAATAACAAATTTAAAATAAATTAAGATAAACTTATTTCATTTTTAAATATAAATTGGGTCTAAAGTGGTTTGAGCCTTGATATGCTGCTTTGAAAATAATCGGGGGGTCCAACACCAGAACTTGTCAGGCTTCGTGATGAAATATATACAGTCTGTCAGCAGTCTGATCTCTATATCCTTTATAGTTTCCTTCGCTGCTTAAAAGGAAACGTATATGATATATGCCTTAAGCCGTGGCGGACACAACAGTAAGCCATGCTCATTCACGAGGTAAAAACTCAGCCTACACATCCTGTCAAAAAAAGGGCTGATAACTTAGGCATTGAAAGTGCCAAAATTTGGTGTCCCTCGCTCCCACCTGTTTCTGAGTGACCATTCATTGAAAATGCTTTCAAATCATCATAATCCTTTATTGTATTTATACTTTGTACTCGTTTGCAAATCAAAAGGATTATGTTGTGATGGTATGACAATTCCAATAAATATATGTAATAATTGAAAAAATAATAATAATAATATAAAAATTTTCGTGATTCGATAATATATTAATATTTACAAGAGTGTATCGAAATAATTTTTCGTTAGTATAATATATTTATACTAATTCTAATCATATGAATATATTCAAGAATGTTGGGAAATAGTTAATGCAACAAACAACAAGAATATGAAATAAACTGCAGCGGATGCAACAATGAGAAATAAAACAGTAAACAAATAAAGAACACAGTGATTTAAGTGGTTCAACTCAAAATAAGTTTACATCTACTGTGAGGTTAGCTTCAAAATTTCACTAGATCAAATGGAGGTTACAGAGAAAGAATCAGAAGATTCTTACAAAAGGAAACACTCACCTCACGTGTATACACTCAATCCTCACAAGTTACTCAATATAGTGAAGAAATAGAGAAGAAATGATCAATAGGGGAGGAGCTCTGTTCTTCAGCGTCCAAAATAGGGCCTGTGCACTTCGTCGTCGTCCGCTTCTGCGCGAAATGACTTCGCGATATTTATAATCTACAATCTCGCTCGAGCGAAACTTACTCTTGCTCGAGCGAGGACTTCTAAGTCAAATTCGCTCAACAGCAAATAGACACCTGGCACTTCGCTCGAGCAGGATGTCGAACGACAGTCGAGCGAAGTCACTACCTGATCCTTGCTCAAGCTAAATGTCAAGTAAGGGTCGAGCGAACTCTCAGGTTGAAGTAAGTCTGGAAGTCTGAATGCCTCGCTTGAGGGCCGAGCGAAACAGGTTTGAGACGTGTATTCACAAGCCATACTCAACAAATTTCCACCTTGGCTTGAATACGGAAAAGCCTCGTAAAATCCAGATCAACCCAAGAATGTAAAATGTAGCAACTAAAGAAACCAACCCCATCTGAGTTCCCTAAGGAACTTGGAAACCCCGAACCCCTATCAAGTCCAAACAAAATTTGAACTTGTGTACTGCAACTGGTTTGGTCATTATATCTGCTGGATTCTCTGAAGTAGCAATCTTTTGAATACTAACTGTACCATCTGCAACTACTCCTCTGATAAAATGATACCTGACATCAATATACTTTATCCTCTCATGATACATTTGATTTTAAGTCAAATATATAGCACTTTGGCTATCACAAAACACTGTCATCTCTGTCTGCTGAAGACCCAAGTCACTGATCAGCCCCTTCACCCAAATGGCCTCCTTAACAGCCTCAGCTGCTGCCATGCATTCTGCCTCTGTAGTTGATAAAACAACAATTGATTGAAATGTTGCTTTCCAACTAATAGCAGAACCACACAATGTGAAATATAGCATGTCCATGATCTTCTCTTGTCTAAATCACCAGCATAGTTAGAATCAACAAAGCCAACAACAATATAACTGAGATCTACATTTCTATCAAAAATCAAGCCCAAATGCGAGGTTCCCTTCAAGTACCTCAAAATCCATTTCACTGCCTGCCAGTGAGTTCTACTAGGTTTAGCCATATATCTGCTAACCACACTCACTGCCTGTGAAATATCTAGACGGGTACACACCATGACATAGATAATGCTACCTACAGTATTGGAGTAAGGAATATTTGCCATAGACTGTTCCTCCTCATCTGTCTGGGGAGATAGGGAAGCTAAAAATTTAAAATGCGACGCCAACGGCGTGCTGACAGGTTTGGAGTTAAGACATTCCAAATATGTCTAGAACCTTCTCTATATATTTTCTCTAGGACAAGTATAACTTCACAGCTTTCCTATCCCTATGGATATCCATCCACAATATTTTCTTACTATCACCTAAATCTTTCATCTCAAACTCTTCTTTAAGTTGAGTATTCAACAAATTAACATCAACCATACTTTTAGCAGTTATAAGCATGTCATCAACATAAAGTAATAAGTGAATGAAAGACTTATCAGGCAGTTGTTTATGATATACATAACAATCATAATTACTTCTCAAATAACCATGATCATTCATAAATAAATCAAAACGTTTATATCATTGCCTGGACAACTGCTTCAACCTATACAAAGACCTCTTCAGTCTGCATACACGGTCTTCTTTACCTTCAACTGTGAACTCTTCTAGCTGACGCATATAGATAGTCTCTTCAAACTCACCATGCAAGAACGTTGTCTTCACATCAAGCTGCTGAAACTCCAGATCATACAAAACCGTGATGGCTAGTAAAACTCTGATTGAACCGTGTTTACCACTGGAGAGAACACTTCAATGAAGTCGATCCCCTCTCTCTGACTGTAGCCTTTAGCAACTAGACAAGTTTTATATCTTGCATCAGACTGGATTCCCTCTTTTCTCTTTAAAACCCACTTGCAACCCACAACTCTGATTTTCGCTAGTAACTTAACCAAATCCCAGGTTTGGTTCTTGTGAAGAGACTCAATCTCTTCTGTCATCGCTGAACACCACTGTGCAAATTCAGTACTTTTCACAGCTTCTGAGTAACTGGAGGGCTCCTGCCTAACAATTTCTTCTACTGTAGCGAGTGCATAACTGATCATGTCTGCATGAGCATATCTCAGAGGTGGTCTGATCTGCCTCCTCTATCTACCAGTAGCTATACTGTATTGCTCCTCAACAAGTGTCTCAGTCTCTGATTCAGAATCATGCTCATTAGCTATAGCATGATCCTGAGACTCAGGTGGTGTCTGAAGTGAAGCCTGCAACTCCACATTTTTCCTTGTAGACACGGGAATCTGATTTCTAGAATTAAGCATAGATTTTTCATCAAATACTACATCTCTACTTATCACAAACTTGGGTGACTTGTGATCAATACACCACAATCTATATCTATTCACCCTAGAAACATATCCCATAAAAATACACTTCTTTGTCCTAGGTTCTAGTTTACCATCATTCACATGAAAGTAAGCAGGACAATCAAATATCTTCAAGTTCAAATAATCAGTAGGTTCATCAGACTATACCTGATTAGGTGTCTTCAACCCAATAGCTGTGGCTGGAGAGCGGTTCACTAGAAAACGGGCTGTATTGACTACTTCCGCCCAAAAGTCCTTAGACAGACCGGCATTGGAGAGCATACCACGTGCTCGTTCTAAGAGGGTTCGGTTCATTCTTTCAGCCACTTCATTTTGCTGTGGAGTGTACCTGACTGTACGGTGTCTGGCAATTTCTTCGTTCTTACAGAACTCATCAAAGTCACTGCCGCAAAATTCCATCCCGTTGTCAGTTCGAAATCGTTTAACCTTCTTACCGGTAAGACTCTTTATCAGAACTTTGCACTACTTGAAGTTCTTGAAGACAACACTTTTCTGTTTCAAAAAGTAAACCCACACGTTTCGTGAGTAATCATCAATAAGCGTAAGCAAGTAATTAGCTCCACCTTTAGATGGAACTGAAGACGAACCCCAAAGGTCGGAATGAATGTAGTCCACTATACCTTTTGTTCTATGGACCCCTGTTGCAAACTAAACTCTGCTCTGCTTGCCAAATACACAGTGCTCGCACAGGTCTAGTTTGCCAAAATTCTGATTCCCTAACAACCCTTGCTTACTAAGGATAGACATTCCCTTCTCACTCATATGGCCCAATCTCATGTGCCATAGACGAGCAGCATCTGACTCTGACTGATTAGATACTGAAACTGCAGTTTCATCGCTGACAGTACTGCCCTGGAGGAAATAGAGACCATCTTTCAGGTTTCCCTTCATAATAATCATGTAGCCTTTGCTGATCTTCAGAATTCCACCTTACCCCGTGTACTTTAAACCCAAAGAATCAAGGGCCCCCATAGAGATAAGATTCTTTTTCAAGTCTGGAATATGCCGATGTCCTAACTATCCCATCAAACATCTTGATCTTCACAGAACTCATTCCCGCAATCTTATAAACTGTGTCGTTTCCTAACAAAATAGAACCACTGTTGACCAGTTCATAAGACATGAACCAGTCCTTTCTGGGACACATATAGAACGTACAAGATGAGTTCATAACCCACTTATCACTAAACCGACTATTCGAATCACTGATTGCAAGAACCACATCAGAGCCATCGGATTCACCAGTAGCACTGACAGCATTAGAGGAACTCACTATTGTAGTATCCAAACTTCTGACAGTAATAGCATTTTACATTTTTCTTATTGGATTTGGACTTTGACTTCCCCCGGGAGTTTCCTCTGCCCTTTTCTGAACCCTTTTCACTAGATCTTCCTCTGTCAGAGGTATCTTTGACAAACAAACCACTGGCTTGTGCTTCACCACCCTTATCATACTTACTCCTCAACTCTTTCGAGTTCAAAACTGACTTCACATCTGCTAAGGAGATAGTATCTTTACCATACAGTATAGAATTTACAAAATTCTCAAATGATGCAGGTAATGAACACAATACAATTAAAATTTGATCTTCATCATCAAACTTGATGTCAACATTTCTAAGATCCATAACAATCTTGTTAAACTCATCTAGATGTTTAGTAACTGACGAACCCTCAGTCATTTTGAGTGTATACAACCGTTGTTTTAAATACAATCGATTCATGAGAGACTTCTTAATATACAAGCTCTCAAGCTTGTTTTAGAAACCCTCAGCGGTCTCCTCTTCCGCTACCTCTCTCAACACTCTATTAGACAATGACAATAAAATAGTACTATGTACGTTTTCTTCATCGTCCTTAAACGGTACAGGAGAATCTGTCGTCCTTTCCTCTAGAATTTTGAATAACCCATACTAGCACAATAATACTTTCATCTTCAGGCGCCATAAGTTGAAACTGTTTTGATCATCAAATTTCTCAATTTCAAATCTTACTGTAGCCATCCCTTCAAATATTCACAGAGCCTGAACTCTCTGATACCAGTTTGTTGGGAAATAGCCAATGCAACAAACAACAAGAATATGAAATAAACTGTAGTGGATGCAACAATGAGAAATAAAACAGTAAATAAAGAAAGAATACAGCGATTTAAGTGGTTCAGTTCAAAATGAGCTTACATCCACTGTGGGGTTGGTTTCAAAATTTTACTAGATCAAATGGAGGTTACAGAGAGAGAATCAGAAAATTCTTACAAAAGGAAACACTCACCTCACGTGTATACACTCAATTCTCACAAGTTTTACTCAATATAGTAGAGAAATGGAGAAGAAATGATCAATAGGGAGCTCTGTTCTTCGGCGTCCAAAACAAGGGCTCTGTACTTCGTCGTCGTCCGCTTCCGCGCAAAATGACTTCACGATATTTATAATATGCAATCTCGCTCGAGCGAAACTTACTCTCGCTCAAGCGAGAATTTCTAGGTCAAATTCGCTCAACAGCAAACGGACACCTGGCACTTCGCTCGAGCAGGATGTCGAGTGACAGTCGAACGAAGCGACTGCCTAATCCTCGCTCGAGCTGGAAGTGGAGCGAAAGTCGAGCAAACTCTCAGGTTGAAGCAAGCCCGAAAGTCTGAATGCCTCGCTCGAGCGGCGGAGTCGAGCGAAACAGATCTGAGACGTGTATTCACAAACTATACTCAACAAAAAAAATTTTTAAAAATATTTCTGCTCGCCCACCCGTTCTGCTTCTGCACTTGTTACCGTTTAATTCTCATATATGAGACGGGTCAGTCGCTAGGTTTTTTAGCCAGAATTGCAGCAAATAATTACACCCTACAAGACCTTAATTCGGATTTTTTTAGGATGCAATTATCAGCTGAATCTAAAGTTGGCCTGCTGTACTGTTACACATAAATGACTTCCATTATTTGGTAATGAGAACAACGCTCGAGTAAAACTACAGATAAAATTTCGAGAATCCAAGAAGACAATAATAATTGCACAGAGAAGCAATTTGTTCATTGGGTCCTATCCATTTCACTTCATTTTCTGCTTTCTCCGTTGGTATCATATCCATGTACTTAGGTTAGGACCCATCAAAAGTAATATCGTCTATTTGTAAGGAATCTGAAATTAGAATAGAAGACAATCCCCAGGACTAGAAAAAGGGAAGAAATCCCATGTGCCAACGAATTTAAATAGTGAACAACTTAATACAAAAAACAACGGAAAAAACAAAGAAAACCATCCTCTACTTTGACCCGTAAATAAAAAATACCTTAACCACAGCACAACCTCTCGACACAGAAATAGGTATCCATTAAAAAAAAAAAAAGAGCTTGAACATGCAGTACTATCACAATCATCCCAATTATATAACAACAAGCAACAAAACTGCGGATAAAAGTATTACAAACGAATCAAAATGTTTCAGTTCTAAATCATATTATTAAACCCTTGCCTTAATTGACCATCACTGATTGTTGATGTTGTTGGTAGTGTTGGTGTACCTGCATAGCACCTTGCATTTAACCACGCTGCCGTAGACATAGAACCCAGGTGCAACCATGATCCGGACCACAGACGGCATCAGTGTCCTCATCTTATCTCCACCCATGTCTTCCATGTAAACTCCATCAAACCCCGACCCTCTATCCACCCTGAATATAGGCAAGCTCGGGTGCACCGAGGTGGCTAAAAGATGCACCAACCACACACTTTTTGAAGCAATAAAGAATGCCTGCAACAATGGCTCCGGCCATGCCCTGTTCCACCCCAACATTGCGACAATTTCACTCATTTTCCTGTCACAAAACCTGCTGAAATCTTCACTGAAATGCCTTGTCCCCTTATTCAAGACCTCCTCCCATGTCAACTCCTGAAGCAAGGTGAAGGACTCAAAATTAGCCTCGCACCGATCAATCGGGTTCAATATTTGATTCGAGGCGTTTTTTTGAAACCCAACAGATTCGAAGTCCTCATAGAAAGCTTGGTTCAGCAAAGCCTCGAGGTAGAAAATCAAGCTTCTTGGGTTCTTCGAAAGTGAAACCTTTATATCATAAGGTTGTAGAAGAACCGAAATTCTTTCATATACTTTGTTTCCCATTTGCCTGAGTTGCATAGTGAGCGCGCGGCACAAGAACCGGACCGAGGACCGAGCCTCCGAAACCGAAACCAGAAAATGCTCAATCACTTTGTCATTAACGCACAAGGGGCCGTGATGGCTCTTTCCTATTTGATAGTGCGAGTTGGTGCTGCACTCTTCGAGGCCAGACTTCAAGTTATGGCAATAAACCTCGAGCTTGTTCAGCTTCTTCTCTAGCTCAGTCATGGAGTACTTCAGCCTCGAAGCTTCAAGAAGAGCTTCGTCTCTCTTTCTCGTAGCTTGAACCAGCTTGTGCGAGAGCTCTGCCACCGCATTCTTCCACTGCTCCTCTCTGGCCGTCGTTAACGCCTCCGTTGACCTCGGGCTTCTCCACGTTAGCGACGAAAAGATGGCCTTGAATATGCCATTGGGACTCGCAATCGACGAAGACTGCTTGTTGAGACCATTGTTGTCCAGCGGAACCACCGAGATCTTCTCGCGCGCATGTGGGCGGCACTTGTTACACGAGACCGAACCGTCCTGATCTCCAGTCTCCGCTGTATCAGACTCCGAGTTCTTCTTGGCGTTGGGTTTGGCACTTTTGTAAATTTCATGGAGCGGCGTCGGCCGGTGTTTTGGAGTAACTCCGGCCTTCTCCGTATAACCAGCGGCCGGTCTCCCTCTATTCTGTATTATTTGCTCCTCGCTATATCCATCTTCATCATGCTCTTCTCTTTCACATTCTTGAATCTACAACAAATGAACAACTCCATCAAGTAAACAACTACACAGAACATAACCATATACAGTCAATCATATTCTTTTTCATAATTTCTTTCTCGAGAAACAAACGAGATGTACGTTGGCTACGTCTATGTACTTACAGGGGTGAAGTGAGAAGTGGGTTGGTGGGGAGGAGGAAGAGGAGGAGATTTGGAGGAAGAAGAAGAGGGAGCCATGTATGCTACTGCATATTTTTTCCTGTTGCCTTGATCTCCTCGTTTTGGCACATCTAAAGAACGACAGTTTTGAATTTTATCCTTAGCTTGTATACCCCTTCCAGTTTCTGTCTCTTCTGGTTTTCTTTACATTTTCTGAGGATTGTATTTTCGTCGTCTTCTAATCATGATTTGAGGATCACGTATAGAAGTAAGATTTAGCACGCGTTTGGAACCAGACAATGGAAAGGTACACCCTCAGGTTAATGTCCAATCCAGGTGATCCATCGATCCATGATTGACCACGTCAGTATCATCATGAATCTACGCATCATGTTGTGACCAACTTGCATTGCCAAGGCCATAAATTAATTACATACGTACCAGTACTGTGTTCATTCATGCACATTCAAATCTATCTACTTTGATTCAAAAATACGTAAAACATTGTCAAGTGGATGGATATAGATGAACTTCCTAAAATGTTCTGAATGCAGTAAAAAGTTCGTGAATGTCGCATGATTTAGTTAAAATCTGAACAGAGAAATTAGCTGCTGACACTGACTGGTTTAGAGTTTAAACACGAAAAGATGCTTGGCTTGGCTTTGACCTCCTCTGGCTTTACGTTATGGCCATTTTAGCGTAAGCAAGGGGCGGGAGACGGGGGCGGTGTGCCCACATTAAAGTCTCTGCCCCTTGATTAGCTGCGCAAATACACAATAAATGTACTTTGAAGAAAATTTGTTTAAGCGAGATTTCTCATCATGGGAATCCATTAAGTTAACGTCGGCCGAAGGAATTGTCACAATCATTCTCATTTTATTTTATTATTATAATTTTTTAAAAATTTTAATATAAAAAAATAATCAATATTCCATCTTTTCAAATTTTAAAATAAAAATAACATTTTATTTAATTTATAACTTTTATTTCAAAAATTAATACTATATGGACATGATTTTGTATATCTTTTATAAAATTAATGACGTGATAATAATGTAAATAAGTCAAAAGATTCAACAAAAAATATCAAAAAAAAAAGATAAAAATACAATAAAAAAGAAATACATATAAAAAAATATGAATAATTAGATAAAAAAAATACTATAAAATAATATTTTCATATATATATATATGTAAAAAATACATAAATCATATATAAATAACATTTTTATTATTTCAATTTATCTTATCTAATCTATAAAAATAATCAAAGACTGGGGGAGGGACAACCAAATGACCAAACAAGTGAACAAGATTTTCATGAATTCTTGCATTTCTATGTAAGATGTTCATTAGGCTTGCAGTTATGTTTAACATTCATCTTACGTGAAGTTCAAGAACAAACAAGAACGGAAATTAAGAAGTTGAACAACAAAGTTACAAAGCAAGTCTTCCACAGAGATCTTAAACCCTCTTCTTGCGGCACTTCCAACTACAATGTCCATTCTCCAATATTGCTGCTACCTTCCTTCTTCCCACATCACGAAGTGTATTCGTTTTCAAAGTTTTATTGGAGCAAAAAAATATAGGAAAGTGTCAGAGTCGGTCAATTAAGAAGGGAAGTTGTCACATTTATTGCAAACTTTAAGTCCCACCACCAATTCACAAAGCCTCCAACAACTCGCATTTATAATTCGCACAGAGTGATGTAACACGAGCCATGGCGAGAGAGAGAGAAAAGCAGAGAGGTAGGCATGTGAAGTTAATGAATAAGACAAAGAGGGCCAAAGATCGAGTCATCTTGAGGTGGTCCACTCCAAAGGCTAATGGGACTCCCACACCTTGCTGATTCGTGCCAGCACAGGACTTAGCCCCCGCTGACTTGTGACGTCCACTTTATCTTTCCAGCAGGATCACATGCACCAGTCCTCCCTGCATCCTCCCTCTTGTCTAGGTTTCTTCTTCCTCCCTAATCCCTGTGTTCTAAATTTCTAATCTTAATTTTTTGGTGTTCTAAATCTCCTTTTTGGGATGTATTGATAGAAAATCTGTTCATCTATCTCAAGAGTAGCGTGAATGCAGAATTCCACATTCAACTTTGAATTCCAACTTGATTGTTGTGGATGATAATGTAATCTGTTAAGGACGTATTATGCAGTCTAGTTTATCAGATCCCGATCGACCGGAACCTGCAAAACAATAACAAGGATGATCGGAGTCCAGGATTGCTCTGACGATCAAGTTAGTTTCAGGGAGAAAATATATAGAAGTTTGCTTGAGAGAAGTGTTAGAATGTACCATTTTTCGTCTTTGGTTTGGTTTTATTTATAGGTGTTCCTTTTGAATGAGGGTTTTTATGATAAAAGATCTAGAAATTGGGACATCACTCGATCGTCATCCTTGATAGGGAAAAACCTGAACTGATTCGGTCGGTCTCCTCGCATTAATTGAGTATCCCTTCATTTAATGCTCAATTAGACCCTTTTGAAAAGGGGCATTAAATGCCGCTATATCTTTCGTCAATCTAGCAATTAATGATGTGCGTTTATAATGTCTCCGCATTTAAGAGGGGAGATCTGTAGACCGGTGGTTGTCTATCGTTCATAAATGCGGGAGTGATCTTGATGTGAGGCAGATCCAGAAGATATATCAGTACATGAACCGTCGTTCTGGCCTTTGCGTGTCCTCGAAACCGATTTAATCTCATTCTGTCGGTTCGGGATAACCAGGGACTTGGATCGTCCCCAGTTTCAGTCTCCCTAGTTGAATTCGGATACCGCGTGGTGACGGGTACAGATTACGGGTCTTGAGCCTAACAACCCTTTTGGGCTCGGGTCCGAATGAGTTGGACACCCTTTCAGAATCTAAAGAGAAATCTAGTGAATAGTTGAAAATTATACTCGTAGTTGGAATTATTAACTGAATATAAATGATTCTGGAATTCAAATTCGAAATCTAGAAACCAGTTCGGAAAAAATACAAATGGATCTTCTTGAACAAATCTGAATCAAAAGTGCTAGGTCATGTGCACTGAAAGTTAAAAAAAAAATTGTAAGGTGAGGTTTATGAGTTTAAATTATAAAGACAAACGTACCCATACCACCTTAAGAAGTCAACTCCCAAAAATATATTCATGTCATATCGATAAAACTATACCATGAGCTCCTTGTTTGCATACCATTACGACAGTTTATAAGACGAGACGAGGCATAATATAATATCTTGTATGTTGTTTTTTGTTTTTGTTTTTAAGCAACTAAACTTCATTAAATTAAGAAACAGGATACAAGAGAAAGAGGAACAGGTAGAGTTTCTTAATAATCATCTCAAAATAATAAATAACATAGCAAAAATAAAAAAAATGAAAAAGAGGCAAGTATATTTGGGTTTAATTTATTGGATCCCACTATTGTCCTACAAGAGAATACTGTCTTATAAAAAATAAAAAAAATATTCGCAAAACGAATTATAAAATCACAGCTAAAAGAGGTGGAACATCTGCTGGAAGTAGCGATGGAGTGGGTGCATTGTCATTTATTGACTTGAAATAATTTTTGGAGTCATCCACACGCTACTATAGAAGTTGAGCAAACGATAGATCGAGAGGACTTGAGGCCTTGGAAGATAGCAACACCGCACGTGCCCACCAAAACTCCACCAAAACGTGATTGGATGAGGAAGAAACACACGCCTTGGGCCGCATGACGTGTGTGGCCAATGCACCTTAAAGAAAAGCAAGCTTCCATCATAGGCGAGGAGATTGACAGCTGAGGAGGTCAGGGAGCTTGCGCGTGCTAGTTGGATGTGACCAAAACCCAGAAAATCGGCAACGAACAAAGCTACTAGGGAAAAAAAAAAATCCTAAAAGGCTCAGAGGAGCAAGAAAGTAAATAGGGACAAGGGGAGAAGGAGGATGGGTCCGAAACTCCGGACCTCCTCTGCCCCAAGGAAGAGAAACGGTAAAAGAGGCTGGCGCCGAGAAGAGCCAATAGAGAGAAAACGTTTGAGAGAGAGAGAGAGAGTTCCCTCCTTACCGTTTGTATGGTTCTAATTTAATTAATAATTCTTTTTACAGTCCATTAAATATGGATTGTATTGTAGTCCATATAGAAACGCTTCAATTTTATGACTAAATAAAATAAAATTTTCAGATTTTTAAAATTTTTTATTTGTAAATAAATAAATTTTATTCTAAAATAGAGATTTCTCTATTTGTTTATTACTTAAACTCAATGACGGAACCACTCTTTGGTTTGAGAGGTTTTGACATTTCTAAAATTTTTAAAACTTAATAAAAATCAAATTTTGAAAAGTATTTTTATAAAATAGATTATATAAAAAATTAATATTTGTTTCTCCCTAAATTTTGTTTTGTAAATTGATTATTTCAAACTAGATTTTCTAATTTTGCTCTTGCTTGGACTACAAAAAAGTCCAATTTTTTAGACCGAATGTAATATTGTCCTATTTCAATATACAATATTATAATTCAATTTAGAACATAAAGTTCAAATTTTAAATTTATAGCATTTTTACTTGTGAGTTGCTATGTTTAGTATAACATTTTGTTTACTACTTAGCCATGTTTTCTGGCATGTAACCATCGCTACCTATTCTTCCCTTAGCACTTTTGTTAGTCTCTTTTCCAATGTTTTGAATACCGTACCGGTACCGGTATCGATCAAGTCACTGAAACGAAATATTTCGATACCGGTACCGTTTTATGTACCGTTTTAGAATAATTTATATATAAATAAAATATATATAAATACAATTATAAATTATATTTCAAAATAATAATCAATATGTAGATAAATTATATAGATAAATATATATGTAATTAATTTAGTCTAAATTGAGGTTAAAAAAAAAACCTGGAAGGCCGAAATCCGGTTGGCCGTATCGGACATTTTTCGGCAGATTTCGATTGGTACGGCTGAAAAATCAGCCGAAATAAAATGTTATTTTAATTGTACCGTCGGTATGGAAAATTCTGGTCGTACTGGCCGGTACGGTATGGTATTTGAAATTTTGCTCTTTTCACCTTTTGGAAAAACTATAGCCATAAAAATTATAAAAATATAATTCTATAAAATAATGTAATTTAATATAATTTATCAAATTATTTTTATTATAAAATAGATATAATAAATCAAATAAAGTGTATCAATTTATAAATTTATTATATATATTTTTATAAATGTGACCGTTCTCTTTCAATATACTTTTTATTTTTTAAGGACTTTCTTATTTTTTACCTGACCTCAACTCCCTGAGTCTAGGGATGTAGAACCGGGTTGGATTTTGTTTTTCCTGATCTAGCTTGAAACCTAGAAATTCGGGTCAATTAAGGTGGTTATCAACCCGAATTAAATCCGGGCAGGTAGATAAATATTGTACCCCCGAATCTAGTTATGGATCCAATTTTTAAATAGATATATGTAACTTAATTCTTTTCTTTTAAACAAGCTTTCTTTTGAAAGAATCAAGATTCACCTTTCTCTCGAAAGTCGAATTTTATTGTCTTCTAAGCTTCTCTCTCTCACTCTCTCTTTCCCCCAAAACCCTATCATCCTTAAATGAGTTCTATGATTGCTAGTGACTATCATAAGGCACCATCACTTAATCTACAAGTTCTCAATATTCGACAGTGTTTCTAGGTTCAACTCAATTCTTCCTTAGATGCTCTGCATAATCGTGGCCCTCACTTAGAGTCCCTCCCTCTCGAACCTCTCGGGCATGTATTATTTGGGTCTTCCAAATCTTTAGTCATGGATCTTAATCCATCACCATCTTTGGACATCCCTCACACTTATACGTAGGCATTAAGGTCTTGTGTTACATAAATAATCTCATATAATTTTGTTTTTCAAAATTTTTATATAAAATATAATAAATAATTTTAAGTTTAAAATTTTAAAATAAAAATAATATTAAAAAATAATAATATAATAATATTTATTTAATTTATAATTTTTATTTCATCTCATCTTCTTTATATATATAATCAAACTAGGCCTAATAATATTGTCTGTGATAATTTGATAAACTCATGGACAACACGGATCCTGCTCAATGTCTCTTTCGCAATTTCAATGAGGATCCAAATTACGATATCCTTATTGGGTCAACCAGTGTCCCGTAGCCTAGATAGATGTCTTATCGGACTCTCAGTATGAACTATTAAGCCCAATTCATTTGTTTAGAAGTTAGAACCCAGGACAGGCTTGGTCCGATGTGGCTACCGACGACATTATATGGGGTTTGGGTGATAATGCTGGGATCTATAGATCAAAAGTCCGAGCTCCCAGATCCATTTTCAACTCCGACCGAACCGAACGACATACAAATTACAAGCGATCTCCATTCTCGATTATACTCGCAATCCCTCTCTGCTGTTCACACTATGCAAAGGTCGGGAGCAGCAATGGCTTGGAACGTGTTCAAGTTCTGTACGGCCCTGCGTGGTCTCGGCTCCATCATGATCCTCCTGGTCCTCGCCATAATCGGGGTCTCCTATTACACTATTGTCATAGCCATTTACGGCCCTGCTCTCTTCCACACCGATCTTCCCGATTCTCTCATTGCTCTCGCCGTCTTGCTCCTGTTTCATTTTCTGGTACTTTTCGTCTCAGTACTTCTTTAATCGGTTCTTAATTTAACTCTGAAATTGCTTGGTTGATGAGAAATTGAAGAAAAGGAAAGAAAATCATAGGCCCGAGTACAGTTAATGGAAACAAAAGTGGGAAAAGTTGATAATTGAATCTCATTACCTATATGGTTCCTCACCTCAGCAACAATCTTAGTCTTGAATTTTTAAATACGCACCTCGTTTTTTCACTTTTGTAACATTTTTTAGTTCTATTATGCTTAAAGGTACTTTTTTCCCAATCCATCTCAGACAGGAAATTAGAATAGTGAAGGCTGATTACGGTGCAAAATACTATATTTTACGAAGTTTCTCTAAGTCAATTTTGTTCTGTAGTTGGGGATGCTATTATGGAGCTATTTTTCTGTTGTTCTAACGAATCCGGGCAGTGTTCCTCCGAATTGGAGGCCAGTAGTGGATGAGGAGAAAGGAGACATGGATCCATTGATGTCATCAGAAAATGAGGGCCCAGGTTTAAGCTCAAACCGTTCAACTATGGACCCAGCCAATCCAAGAATACGGTTTTGTCGAAAGTGCAACCAAGTTAAACCACCCCGTTGCCATCACTGTTCTGTTTGTGAGTTCTTTGCATGAAATCCCGCTTTCAAAACCTTTTTGTTTCCTGATAAGTTGCTTTGAAAACTTATGCTTGAAATTATGAAAATTAAAGAGGATTAATTCATGCATTTGTTATAGGTGCGAGGTGTGTACTGAAAATGGACCATCATTGTGTTTGGGTCGTGAATTGTGTTGGGGCGTTGAACTACAAGTACTTCTTTCTTTTCTTGGTATGTTGATTTCATTTCATCAACTTACAAGTCTCTTTGCATTAGCACACTTTGCTTGATATCGTACTCATGCACAAGCTCTTGTGAATTTTTGCCTTTGCCAAATAAGGGCAATAGAATCAAGACGGATGATTTACTATTGGATATTTGTTTCTTTATTTATTTGTTCGTGTCATCATTTCTATGATGCAGTTACAGTCAATATCGTATGTATCCTATCTAGAAGTTCATGGTCTTGTAATGGTGTGCAGTGTGCAGAAGAAATAAAGGATTTTAGAACAAGTAGAAATTGAGTGCAGATTAGGTTTTCTTTATAATGTGTCATGTTTTACTGATATAATGCTTCAGCCGCCACTGGCCCAGCAAGTAAAGTATATGCTAATCTTAATACATATTGGCATTTGGCCGGTTTGCACTTACAAAGGCCTAACGTTGTCTTTGCTACTTGCCCAGGATAGAGTCTTTGAAGTACAGTGTCTGAGACGAGGAGAAATGTGGGAAAATAATTTTCAGTGTATGAGGTTTCTCGAAAGGATGCTTGCTTATATCTAGCATCAATTTAAAGCATTGCCTGTAAACAATTTCCGTTTCTTGTTTGTTTGTTTTGATGCTAACAGCGGTAGTTTGGGATTAGATCTTCAATCTGGGGAATTATATAGAATGTGCAAATGCTTTATTCTGTTGACTGCTTTAGTTAATTTTGTTGATGGTATGCCTTCCCTTTCTTAGCATAGTTGATTAGCAGGAAGGCTGACTGTCACTGTTTTGCCGCAAGATGTTGCAGAGGAAGGGTTTGCATCAACGCTTACCAGCACAAATAAAACAGTCTAATCCTTTCAGTTTTGTAAATTACACTAAAGTTTCCATTTGATACTAGATAAAGTATTACAATTTCTTCTCTCTCTCTCTCTCTCTCTCTCCCTCTCCCTCTCTCTCTTCTCTTATGTGTTGGCATGCACACGTTTGATGTCTTGATTGCCCGAGCTTGTTTATGGTTTGTTAAGGTGGCACTACAGGGCACTATTCGATTGTTCTTGTTATTAATGTACTTTATGAGAGTTTTTGACTTTGAGACAGCTTGCTGCGTTTGGATCTTGAGGTGATCTCAGATGATCTGAGTTGATCTGTCAATGGTAATGTTTTGTGGGTCCCATTGAGGTGTGTTTGAATGTAAATAGGTTAAGATATGTGTTTGAATGTGTGAAGTAGGTTGAGATGCGTTTAACTTTTTTGTAGAAAATTGAAAAATTAGTAGGTTCCATCAATGACTGGTCTGAGATGAGTTGAGCTGATTTCAACAACCAAACACAGCTATTTTATTGTGTCTTGTGCTTTTCTGCTAATGGTGCAATTTCAGAGAATTGAAAAAAAAAGCGACAAGAGTATGACTTAGTGGGGTCTTTTTAACGTTATTGTCCAATTTTGCTGCAGTTTTACACGTTTCTTGAGACAATTCTTGTCACTTTATCATTGCTGCCGTATTTTGTCAAGTTTTTCACTGATGGTGAGATACCTGGAACGCCAGGCACCCTTGCAGCCACTTTGATTACATTCAGTAAGTTCTTTCAAATATAACATCTTATATTTTAGATTTTCATCTGTACCCTTTAAGTGCTCAGTTGCTGTTGTTTTATCCACTCAGTTTTGAACTTATCCTTTGCACTGAGTGTTCTTGGCTTTCTGATTATGCACATATCATTGATTGCTGGAAATACCACCACAATTGAGGTAAATCCTTGTTGTTTGCAATGTAACTAGGAATGAATTTAAACTTATAAATGTCTCATATAATGTTCTTGATCATTCATTTTTCTTGATTTTAGGCATATGAGAAGAAAACAACTCGCGAATGGCGTTATGATCTTGGATGGAAGGAAAACTTTCAGCAGGTTAACTCCTATGTGTGTATGGGTGGGGTCTAGAAACATAATGGATATGCGTGCCATTTTTCCTAATGTGTTTTGCTAGATACATTGCATTGCTTAAGTGAACTTTTTTTTATAAGTAAAAATATTATATATATATCCATTGGAGTAACCGAGTACACTGGTTGTATACAAGAAAATATCTATCCTATACTACAGAGTTCCTAATACCAAGGGGACAACATCTTCCCCTGACATAGTTCCCAATGGAACACTAGGTCCTAAACATTTTATCCTCACAAGGCACCAACGACAGACCCTTATTCAAATCCCATGCCTCCTTAACAACTCTATTGATACTCTCCATTGGAGAGTCTAGGTTGGTAGCAAGTCTTTTCACCTTTGACGACCTTGTATGTGCAACTTTGATGGACCCTACATCTTGTTTGGACCTCGGCGTTACACCATTATCTTTCAACTCTGATGTGGGAGCCATAATATTGTTTAATGGAGGAATAGATACAAAGGGGACAACATTTTCCCCTGACATAGTTCCCAATGGAACACTAGGTCCTAAACATTTTATCCTCACAAGGCACCAACGACAGACCCTTATTCAAATCCCATGCCTCCTTAACAACTTTATTGGTACTCTTCATTGGAGATTCTAGGTTGATAGCAAGTCCCTTCATCTTTGGCGACCTCGTATGTGCAACTTTGATGGACCCTACATCTTGTTTGGACCTCGACGTTACACCATTATCTTTCAACTCCGATGTGGTAGCCATAGTTTCGGGCTGACCAAGGGTGTAACACCGACTATCACTCTTTCCTGTACCACCTGTTGCAAAGGACATTCTATTATGAATGTCTCAACACCAATACCTGACGTTAAACACATTTCAAGTAACCTGGTTTTCCTTTTGACCCGCCACACTCTCCATGATCTAGTTATAGGGACAGGGCTGAATCCATTTTTTTGTTTTCCTTTATCTAAGCTTAAAGGATTTGGGCCTATCTTAGGCTTGTTTCTTACGACCATGTTGCCTCCAACTGAAGGCAATTCTATTTTTGAAGACGAGAAAGCGATCGTTGCCTTCAACTTGACAAACTGGGGTTTCGTCTTCTTTAATGTTTTGTGCATCACAACAAGGGTTTGCGTGATCTGTTGACCACTAACATAGTTTCCCTCACTCTGAGTCACCGAAGCTTGACCTGTCTTCAAAGTTGCCGCATATTATTGCCTCGCTACTGTGGTTGTGCTTAAGTCTTTTTGTTTCAATTCCAAGTTGATGTTCTCATGATTGGATGTTCTCTTTTGGATTTCCTTCATTGACCCATCAATATAAAAGGAAAAAAACATATCCGCAGCTCTGCGTAATTCAATAGCAAACTTTAACCAACCCTAACCTTCACACCCTTCAGGAATGACTACAACACTTTGTTAGCCTCCTCCACCATGCTTAGTGACAGTTAGATACCTCCCAGTACATTCGAGCATCGTTGAACCACGAATGCTTTGTTTCCTTTGCACAAATGTTTTGAGAATTCCAAATTTCTTCCCGCCTGTAATACTGCTTCCACTGGGACCACCAGCCATCCTATACCGCTATAACCCCTAGCTAGAGACCTTCAAACCCTTATGCTCCTCTCCACAATTTTCAATGAGGATTTTAATGCTTCTGGTAAAAACTCAAAAGCCTTTAATTCCACCCAAAATTGTACCACCTGATCCATATTAATTTCAAAGTTTTGGTATCAGATTGAAGGGCTTTCCAAGCTTCATTTCTGATGAATATTTATGCAGAGATACGGGCACAACACAAGACAGATCTGGTGCACTAAAGAAATGACTGTAGAACTACGGGACAGATAGATCTTGAGGCTACGATAGGTCATATTTTTACATTGCTAGCTGTAAGTAAAATTAAAAGGTGGCAGACTATGGTTAACACCTCTGCTTATCATGACTTCCAATGGTTAATTGGAAACATTTCAATGTTGTATATTACTTAGAATCCTTTGTCATGATGCAAGAATCAACTGCTCTTCCTACACCATGTGAGGCAGGAATTCACCTTCTGCCATTGGTGTTTCTACACGTGACTTGACACACACAAAAAAATAAAAAATAAAAAATAATACATTCCTTAAAACTGAACTGCCTTGGCAATTGTAACCAATTTCTTATTTTTAGAAATTCTGAAATTTTTTATCGAGTTCCTGAATAATATGACAGATTCTCAGTTTGTATGGGAAACTACAGTGTAATGAAAAGTAGAAACCAACATGTAGTTAAAAAGTTTTAAATTTTTGACAAGTAACTTGTACTTAAGTTTTGTGTTTGCTTTAAAAATAAAACTTTACAGCGTCTGTGCTGTGCATCGGAATTACATTGTCGGCAACATTGTAAATTTCCATTTTCCATTTCAGGTGCTTGGTAGGGATAAGAAATACTGGTTAATCCCTGCATATTCAGGCGAGGATCTGAGACAGATGCCAGCACTTCAGGGTCTTGAATATCCAACAAGGCCTGACTTGGATGTGCTTCGGGGTTTCTAACTATACGTGACCAGGACAGTTGGTTGCAGTTTTTTTCACATGTTGTCTCTGCAACCGGAAGGAAGGGAATATCATTCTTGAGTTATGGACTGGAATTGTATGGCCTAGAGACAGCAACAACGGAATCATCAAAATGGTATTATAAGCTTCAGCTTCAGCCTTGGAGATAGATTACCTGGATGTTTTCAAGGAGTGATTGAATCCTCAAACTTGGACGGCCAATGTCAATGATGTCTTTGTATTCCACACGTATAGATTCTACCTGCGCGAAGTTGTGTATATGTCATGTTCACGATATTTGTTATCATTTACACGATAAACGTAACGAGGATTGTTGATCCCATGAATGAAATCTGGTTTTCATCATGATTTGTTGAACATGGATTAGCACTTTGTTCCCAAAGATTTCTGACATACGGTCAAAATACATAGGCGTTAACGAGCTCGGGAGCCGAATCAGAACTTGATTTTTTAGTTTTAAAGCGAAAGGGAAAATATATTAATTCTTTGTGATTTTCTTTTCCTTTATCTACATATTTGTTTGCTATCTATTAGAAGATTTCTCACCTGCGGCAGCAATTTTCTCTTAAGAAAACTTTTGTTTTAGTCACAAATAAATTTATAAAAATATGTTAATTTATAAATTAACATATGATATAATTTTAATGTACAAATACTTTTATAAAATGTTAACTATAGCAATTCTCTTTCTTTGAAAATCTGACCTCCACCAGGATAAATTTTCTTAAAGGAGACGCTGGGATCGGTTGGACCGACCCCCTGCATCAACAGTCAAAGCTGTTGGAGGTCACGGGGGGCGATATCGCCTATATCATCGGGATCAGCGACCTCTGTTTTGGACCTATTTAGGTTTAAAGCTGCGTGGGACAAATCGAAAGTCGCCGGAGGTCGCCGTCGCATGAGTGAAGTTGTCGGAGGTCGTCGGTCCCGATAATATGGGTGGTGTCGCTTACGGTGGCCGGCGGCAGCTCCGTTTGAACTGAAACTAAATGCCTCTTTATTCATCACGTAAAATCTTTATTTTATTTTTATTGTATTTTTATTATTATTATTATTATGTTTTCTTTATTGTATTTTTTATTATTTTTCTAAATTTTATTTATTTTTAATATTTTTAAAAAATTTTATTATACATTTATTAATTTTATTATTAAAATTATTTTTAATAAGAAATTGATCGGATCGATTTCTAAATTTTATTTCTTTAAAATAAAAATGGTGAAATATAACTTCACTCAAATGCACACATTTATATCAATAATAATATATTATTATTTATATCATTATTGATATGAATATGTGCACTAATATGGTTGCTTCCTAATATTACACTTCTTAAGAGGGAATGTTTAAAGATTGCCTGAGCTTTTCAGCTCTCAAGTATATCTAGCATTAATGAGGCACACGTGTTATCTTCATATATTTGAATCTCAACTCTGAATTGTGTCAGAGGCCCGTACGTCCTTATCCATCACACTGTACATGTGATTCCAGTCCCAAACTCCCATGAATCACGTGGTAGTAGCTTCAGACTACGTTTGATTTTTTTTCCTCAAACGGTTACAATAAACAAACATATTTTTCCTCGACAAGCTCACTGGGATAGGACTTTTTCTATAATATTTTCAAAATTTCATATATAACACAATACAATACCAAAAAAATAAAATAAGATAAGTAATCGAAATTAAAATATTAGTTTCCATCCATATCTAAAAAAGAATGACCACTAGATAATAATTTTGATAAAATTTGATGAACAGATTATAAAATTATAATTAAAAATTACAGTAAAGAAATGTATCCTATATTGTGTTGGACTAAGTTGATTATGAAAAACTTTCATGCTTACTTTTACTTGATTCTTAATTGTAGAAAACGAAAATATAGGAAAGTATTGAGAAATAGAAACGAATCGTCCGCAAGGGATCACCATTGGTGGTACTTGAAAATGAGCTGGTGGACGGAAGAGAGAGAGCTAATACCATTGATCTCAATAGTGCTACACGTGGCGACATGCGGGCGTCCCAAATGCGATGGCGCGTGAAACTCACGCAATATATAAGACGTGCATGACGATCACGCACTACTCAAAACAACAATTTTATTTTGCCGGGTTGAAAATCGGCGCTAGGGAAAAAGGTTCGTAGGGCACATGTTGAACCAACCTTGCTGGAAAGTAGATCATCTTGTTTGAGAGCAAACAAAAAATCTAAGAAAAAACCTATCTACAAATTAAGAAAAGATAATGAAAAATGACAATTGGGACCAACAAGGGAGGGAGAGAGGTGGGCAGAGCTGAAGTTTCAACCTTCATTTCCTGACGAATAGAGGTAGAAAGTGGAAACGGTGATGAGAAGGTTGGAGAGAGAATAGAGGAACGACAAACTTGTGTAATAAATGATAGCTTCCGACTATGTTTTGCATACGTTTTTGTATTTTTCTTTTTTTTAAAAAAATTCTATCTTAAATCACACATTATATATAATTTATTATTATTATTATTAAATATATAATGTATGAATGATGAATAAAAAGTTTTAACTAATTTTAAAAAAACAAATAAAAGTAAAAATAATACCTAACATATAAAAATAATAAGTAGCAAAACTATTTATTATAGCAAACGCTTCATTTTCGAACTCCAAGATAAGTCTAGCAATTGCGAGGTCAATTATTGTTTCGGATCGACTGTTGTTTCATTTAGGAAAAACTTATATAACTGAGTTTAATTTTCATTTATATAATTTACAAAGATTTATGTACTTCACCCACATGAAGCCACATGAACTCATATTCTTTCTAAAAGAGTTATTTAAGGGACAACCTTTATTTTGTGATAATCAAATTTGATAATTATAAAATAAAAATTATTTTCTTCTATATATTTTTTTAATTCTCTTAAATAATATGATTTTTCTCTTTAACTTCTCTTTTAAAGAAATTTAGGTGTTATAACAATAAAAAAAAAATTGTTTTTATTGATGGTTATCAAAATTGGTTGTCAAATGGGTGCTAAGTATCATTTGTCTTTTCAAAAAATAATAAAAAAATATTTTAAATTTTTTAACGCATCTATTAACAATATCTATCCATTAAAGTATGCAATATATAAATCCTTATGGAAAGTCAGTTTTGTAGATCTTTTCACGAACTTCTGTACATGAGATGACATAATTAAACTGAATTTATGTTAATACAAGAAACGTAAGAATTAAAGAAGGATTGAAAAAAAATTTAGTGATCTATATCTTTCAATTTCACCAGAAAGCTACTTTCTGATAACATGCTCCTCTCCTGATTGTTGATCCACATGTTTGATCCATTTTTTCGCACCTGAACCTGAATTTCCCCCACCGGCCGTCGCTGCAACATGTGCAATATCCAGTCCCATCCCCACCGGCAGAAACACAGAGCGCACGAGATGCTGCGATCCACCATCAAGAACGCTTCGCCATTTGAAGCTTGCTGCCGACTTCGTACTGGCATTCTTGCACACCAAAACCGCACCACGGCTACTCAGCTTTGCCAGCCTCAGTATTCTTGCAAATTCCTTGCGCCTGCAATCAACCACCATGAAATCTATGCCTATTAGCTCCTCCATCGCTTCCTCCGGTTCTCCGACGATAACTTCCGGTGACATGCCGGCCTCGACCATGCCTTGGGCATACTCCGACCTGGACTGCTCATCGGGGACTATGCAAACGTGTCTTCCGCCTGTGTGACGGCTCGCCACCGCTAGGCCAGTACTTGTTGCCATAACTCCACCTTGAGACCATGTCTCCACGATGAAGTTGGCGTTCCAACCTGCAGCCATGGCGGAAACGAGCTCTGCCACGCCTGATTCTTGATACAGCTCGCACTGCAAACAAAACCCGACCGTAGATTCATCAGATATATATACGGAAAACAAAAAGAAAGCAATTCATTAAAAGATTCAAAAAAAAAAAAGGGGGAAGGGTCGATGCATTTGCAACAGTACTAGAAAATGTAATTGGAAATTAGTTTCTTACAGATTTAACAGTATCGATGTAGGCCTTCGATGCAGTCTCAGGAGACCAAACTAGCTTCATTTTGTGTTGTGTTTATCTTGATGTCTCGTCTTCGTCGATCGTCTTCTTTTCAAGTTAAGGTTTTGCTTGGTCGTGAAGTAAAAAACTCGGTTCTGGGGATAATATATATGGAGTCATTAATATGGCGTTTTATTTGAGAGTCTGAGATCCAGAGTAGGGCTGTACAAATAACCCGAAACCCGACCCGACCCGTTTTACCGATTCATGCCGACCCGAAAATGCCGACTCGATAGGAGTTATATCGGAAACGGGTATTACCCGTTACCGATTTAAACACCTTTTTATTCACGTTTTCGTCGTTCAATCTCTCTCTCACAGTAGCAATGAGGATGGATCAGTCGACCGAACATGGACCAGACCACTGAGCTCCACATGCGACATCTTCAGGTGCGAAAAGTCTAATCTCAAGGCTCAGATTTATCTCCCGGAGAAAAAACTTGGAGAAACCGAAAAGTTTCCCATCCTAATCCACTTCCATGGCGGCGGAGCATTAGTCCGCCTGATTGGCACATCTCGAATGATTTGTGTCTCGGTTTTCCTACTCTTGCGCCTGAGCACCATCCCCCGGCAGCCATTGATGATGGCTATTCCACGCTCCTTTGGCTGCAATACTTGGCTCGAGGTGATTCGAACGATCCCCGTTGGATCAAGGAGAACGCATATTTCAACTGTGTTTTGATATATAATCTGTTACTTTTCTTGGATTATGATTATTAAGGTTTGGTGTTCTTGGATCTGGTTATTAGGGTTTGGTATTTGTTAGGGTTTGCCGTTTGTGTTCTTGGATTCTGCCGAATCGCCGATCGTTTTCACCAAAAATATATATATTATCGGGTAATCGGGTGATCGGTTAATGGGCTATCGGAAATGTGCCAGATTCGGGTCGGGTCGGAAATGGCCGATATGGTTTCGGATCGGGTCGGAGTACAGCCTTAATCCAGAGGGTCGTCTCCCATACAGCAAACAATGTGGTGGACCGTGTTGACAATGACATCCAACGTGTAGATGAGGGATCACATAATGGATTAGATCAATAACGTTGTTTCTCATAAATACGAACGTGCAACATGATTAACCAGGTAATTTCCCGGCATATATGTTTTCAATTGCCAACTTGAATTAAACGTACCTAGGCCGTAATAATTAAACAAGCTCATCATGATGGACCTTGAGGATTGCCCAAGTATGGTCTTCTCAACCATTAGCTAGCGTTTGCTTGTTAATTTGTACGTTTTATATACGTTCAAATTTATCAACCTTGTCATTGATCGGTTTCTTAAATTAATTGTTGCTTACTCTTTGTTGTTAGTTTAATTGAATTAATTTGTTATATATATATATATATGGACATGAACATATATAAGAGCTAGCATGCATGCAATTCGATTAATATTTAAAATCCTAATTTAGAATTTTATCTACTTTTTTGTACATGTTTCTAATTAGAAAAATTAGAATAGCAAAGTATAGTACTGAAAATTATGAAATAAAAGCATCCTATATAGCTATATATATTTTTGTACTTGATATTGGGTAATACTTACATAGTTATAAGATCGACATGACTTCTGGTTCAAGTACTCATGAAATGAATATATATGGTACTTCGTGACATCCTTGTCAAACATATATACCGCCATTTGCTCCATGTCTTGTTTACTTATTACAACGACCATTATTCGAGATTATTCTTTATAATTTGTAATTTTTATTTTTTGAGAAAATAAGCCACTTCATCATGTGATGGCGAGATAAAGGTGTAACGCGTTTGTACGTATTTTGTAACGTGGAAAAGGACAATATTGGTGGACTATAGTACCGCGCGCTTTGTCAAACATGTACACGACCGAGATCGATCTGCCCCAATATTTTATTTATTTTTTATTTTTTATTTGTTTACTTAAATTTTGTTTGATAAGAATTGGTCCAAAATCTTTGTCACCCCGCAAGTCACATCTTCACCATCCAAATCAATGAATCGTGATCATAAGAGCATGGAATATATTATACAAGCATAGACTTTCTTCGTCGCGTTCTGTCCACCGGAGGAGAGAGAAAGAAAATAGATCATCCTCACTTTTTCAGAACCTTACGTGTGATAGCCAATTATGAGTTTGGCAGACTTCCAGCCTTTATTTTTTATTTTTTAATTTTTAATTTTTATAAAAAATATTTTTACTATTATATCAAATTATATCAAATTTTCGAGTTTACTATATCAAATTATTAATTTTATAGTCTAATATATTATACCAAATTATTAATTTTTGAGAGTTTACTTTTATAAAATATAATAAATAAAAGTTATTAAAACAAGAAAAGAAAAAGATATTGAAAGTACATGACCCATCTAGCATCTAGAATCAAAATTATATATAGAGCACAACAAATATAATCAGTATTATGTTTCAAAAAATCATAATATTACGAATTGCTAAAACACCATCAAAATGTAATATATGGATGGTAGAGACATTCTTAGGACTAATATGGATATAAGAAAATACTAAATAAAAAAATAAAATTAATAATAATTGAAGATATGTATATAAATTAAAAAGAACTAAATAAATAATGAAAAAAAATGGAGGATTTAATTCTGTCGGTAAAAGACAAAGAAAGCCAAAATCCCAAATTATCAAAATCCATCGAATTACGAAATGCTGTGTGATATATTTTTCAAAAACTTGGTTTTGGGGCTTTATCTTTCTATTAATATTGTAATCCTCAAGTTTTTTTCTTTCTCTAATAAAATTAGAAAACAATTATCTTTTTTTTTTTTTTAAAAAGAAAGAATTATAATTGAAACAAATTAAATGTCCAACACTTTGACTTTATGGCGTGGTAATTGGTAATTATATATTGAAAATTTATAATTAATTAATTTGTTGTACTGTTTTTTGTAGCATCTTTTGAAAAGGACATTGGTTTCCTAACAAAACCATGATAATTAATTTTAATGAGGTCAACTTTATTCTGAAACTTATATAAATCATGTAAATGTTTTTTCTTTTGTTGGACAACTCATAGCCAGCTGCCTGCCCACAATAACTTATATATATATATATTGAAAATGAGGGGGAGTAACTAATATTTATTGTATTTATTTTATATAAATAATATTATAAACAGTAAATAATACTATTTATATGAAATGAATGTAATAAATATTGGTTATTCCTAGCATCATATTATATATATATATATATGTGTGTATCTGTCATACTAGTATGTGTGTGTTAATTTGCATATATAGAAAATGTTTTGTATCGGCCAATGGTCGTCAACAAAAACGGTACTACCATATATTATTTTATTGCAGCCATATCAATCTTGTCTGGATCTGACAGCATCCTAACATATTGTCCGAGAATAAAATTAGAAACAGTTTTATCATTACACGTCAGCAATGATGATAATTAAACATTGACATTACGTGACTAAAAAGAAAAATGAAAGTTTGTTATAAACAAAACGTCGGCCGTCGCTCCTACGTCCCACCACTAAATTATGTGAATGACCCCACCACTATTATTTTAAATCTGTATAGTAATTTGCATAGTGACTTGCATAGTGACTTGCATAGTAATTTCAACGCCTATAAATATAGGCTTCAGTTGTAATGAAATTCATAAGAAAATATAGAGAGAGAAAGAAAGTTTCAGTTCTTAAGAGTTTCTTTTCTCTTGCAATAGTAGTAGTTTTCTTTTTAGTTTTATAACACGTTATCAGCACGAGGTTCTACCGATACTGAAGCTAATGGTCTTCTACTTCAAGTAAGTTTTTCAATATATTATTTGCAGTCCTTGAGATAAATATTAAAGGTAATATTGCTGAATATTACTTGATAAAAATTTATTTTTATTCTCATGATAATGTGAATATATTTATTAAATTCATAGATTTATTTTTGTAATATAATGTCAAATATTGAGATTTATTACTATTGACATTTCTGAAAAATATTATTTATCCAGATCCTTGATGAGATCTATTTGGATATGATGATGAACTTGAAAGATACAATCATAGAAGGAATTCATGTGTCCCTGAAGGACCGTGCTGTGTATCTCATGATGAAAGATCATCATACTGTGTGAAATAAATTAAGAGAGTGATATAAGCACCAGAAGATGTAATCCTCTCAAAGGATCATTATGATTTATTGCACCTAAAGTTGCAAGATTTTAAGAGTGGTATTGAATATTCTGCACTCTTTAAAACCAGCTCAATATTAAAATTATACAGTGAAAATGTCACTGATGATGATATATAAAAGAAGACATTATTTTTCATACCTCAAATGTGCTCCTGCAGTAGCAATATCGAGAGTGAAAGTTCAACAAATATTCTGAACTTTTATTTTGTCTTCCAGTGATTGAGCTAAATAATGAGTTTTTGTTACACCAGTTACGTCCTATTAATGATATCGAATTTACACAATTCCCAGAAGTGAACGGAAACTAAGGGCGTAGACGTGGTAGAAAAATTATAGAAGTGTTGGTTCCAAAAGCGACAACACTAAAAATGATAAAAATATATCGTATCACCAGAAGTGATCAAACTCAGAGAAGGGTAAATGCTCTCAGAATAATTCTTCATAAAAGATGAAAATGTTTGTCATAGATGAAATATGACTAAACAGTAGTCACGTACCTGTTGTACGGTCAAGCATTTGATTTATTTATACTAAGTTTTTATATATAAGCTTATTAATATTTCATCATGTTTTGAAATAATGAAATATCGGTGCCTGAAGCACGACAAGAAATTACTTGGGATAAAGTCCTGTTTAAATTTGATCCTCTTACAAATAAATGTGAACCAGAAGTTCAGAGGATTATTTATCTGCAAAATGTTGCAAATCAATTACATGATGTATTTACTGACACTAAAGGTGTTGTAAAATCATATATTACTGCTGTTAATGCTTAAGCAAGAATTGAAGTCCCTGAAGGACGAGTTGTTAAAACAGAAATAAATGAGTCTAAGATACACCTGAAGCGTTGAAGACTTATTGGTGCACAAGAAAAATAAAAATCGGTGCTCATGAAGAGACCGTATTTTATGTACAAAATATAATCCTCCTGAAGAGGAAACCTCCTGAAGAGGAAACCTCCTGAAGAGGTAACTCCTGAAGAGGTAACTCCTGAAGAGTGTAACTCCTGAAGAGTATAACTCCTGAAGAGAAAACTCCTGAAGAGTATAAACCTCCTGAAGAGGAACCTCCTGTAGAGGTGTTTCATGAAATGTTTTCCCCTGGAGAGGAACAAAGAGATCTCAATACATTTCATGAGTACTGGAAAATTTATGGATAGAAATAAAAATGTTGTCGACAACATATATGATAACACTTGATATTACCAGAAGTAATGAGCCAAAAACCGTCGAAGAATGTCGACGTAGAAATGATTGGCCAAAATGGAAAGCAGTTATTAAAACTGAATTAAACTCGCTAGTGAAGCGAGATGCATTTGGACCTGTTGTCCAAACACCAAAGGGTGTAATATTTGTCAGATATAAGTGAGTATTTATACGAAAGCGTAATGCGAAATGAAATTATGCGGTATAATTTGTCGCACAAGGTTTCCTGTAGAAACCCGAGAGCAATTATGAGGAAACATATTTCCTTGTTATGAATGCAATCACATTCATATTTTTAATCGATTTGGTTATTGCAAAAGGATTAGATATGCAGTTAATGAATGTGGTCACTGCATATTTATAAGCATCATTAGATTATTACGATACTTGAAGCATCTAATCCAAGTACATTTAGGAGTATGTACTTTATAAAGCTTCAAAGATCTTTATATGGGTTAAAGCAATCCGGACACATGTTGTATAATTGAATCAACGAGTATTTATTGAAAGAAGGATTTAAGAATAATCCTATATGTTCATGTGTTTTATCAGAATCTGGATTCGTCATTATTGCAGTTTACGTTGATGATTTACCTTGTTAGAACTCTTGAAAAGATCACAAGGGTTGCTATAAATTCAAGGAATGCATTTGAAAAGGAAAAATCTTATTATTCAATTCATAGATGAGTTACAAGAATTTGAGACTTCTAGCCTCATCTCTCAAATGCATTTGTTTTTCATAAAGCAACGTACCATCCTTATCTAAAGGATTAGGCAGTCGAAATGAAGAGGCAAGTAAGGATTTTAAATCCTTATTCTCCTGCTTTAAGTCTGCAATTTTTTTGTCAGACTCTTGAACGAGTCGTTGAAGTACAGAAACCTTCTCGTTAAGCTCCTCAATCTCACGATTTTTGGATTGTAATCGGTTGGAAAATCCAACAATAGAGGAGGAGTATCGGGTGCCGAGAGTCACCAGCTCATAAACAGCTTCACGATCTGACTTATTAGCCAGATCATTTGCTTGCTGCAGCATTGCACTTGCGGAAGATGCAGGATCAACTTGTAATTGAGGTGAAGGATACCTCATATGTTGATTGTGAGAAATAGTAAAAGGAAATTGATGAGCCATTGGAAATTTGTAGAATAAGAATACAAATACAGATGAATTATAGATATGAGAAGAAGATTTGATGCGTACTAAATGAAACTAAAGACGGTTCTTATAGAATTGGAAATAAGAACAAGACAAACCATCATCTCTTCAAATCTCACTTTACAAGATATGCTGGATGCATAATTTCAAAAGCCAGCGAGATTAATTACAGCTATCCCTATTTTCTTGTAAACGCTGAACCTCTGCCGTTAGCTGCTGTTGTTGACTTTGTATCTGAGCTCTTTCTCGTTCCAGCTCTTCTACTCGTGTTTTCAGGTCAAGAGAATACCAGTCTACAAGTTTCTTCAGCTCCTTGTTATCTTGTTTTAAATTTTTATTTTTTCTATCTTTAGTTGCAAGCGTTTGATGCAACTCAGATATTTGATTTTTAAGATGATCAACCTCACTCTTTCTCGCCAATAGCCTCTGAGACATGGTTGTAAGAGAGGCAGCATATTGAGCACTGAGGGTTCTTGATGCTGCAACAATTTCAGGATCAGATTTACTAGATAGATATATCTCTGCTCCTATCATGGTGTTTACAGCCTCATGAGAAAATATAAGTGGTTGAGGTATAAAAGGTTCATGGTTTAAATCTGGAACATTAGAATTTCTATCAGACATAATATTGTTCTGGATGAACAACAACTGAATCTATGAGGAATGCGAGATCTTTTTGCTGGAGTAAACCAATGGTAAAATTGGTTATATTTAAAACAACAACCCGAAGCCTTCAAATCTCTTCAAGATCTCGTTTGTCCACAATGTCAAGCGGATTTGATTTTCCGCCGAACCGATAATATTAAATCTCAAAACTTTTACAGCTTTTATCATACATAGATGGTTTCCAATATTATTTCCGCCGTATATAAACAAGTTCTTCCTAATAACGCCGAATGAGGGGGAGAAAATTTTACATGAAAATATTATCATACTCTCTCTAATGCATTATTTAGTTGGAGATCATGTTTGAATTCTTAACTTGTTATATATACTGAAATCATATTTGCTTATTACTTGAAACACTAACGCATATTATCAAGGGGGAATTTAAGTATTACTGCAGGTATCAGATTTATATTAAGTTTGTCAACCAGATATTATTTTTCATCTTCAAATCACTCAGAGATTATTGCAATTCATGAAACAAGTCAAGAGTATATTTGGCTGAGATCAATGACTCAACAATTTTATATGAAGATAATGCTACTTGTATCGCTCAAATCAAAGGAGGATATATCAAATATACGATCAAGTGATAATCTGGCAGATTTATTCATGAAGACATCACCAACTGCGACATTCAAGAAAATTGTGCAGAATATTAAAATGTGAAGACTCAAAAACTATTGTCATGCACTTTCCAGGGGGAGTAAAAGTCCTGAAGACTTGTGCTGATTGTACTCTTTTTCCTTCGCTAAGGTTTTATCCCATTGGGTTTTCCTTTGCAAGGTTTTAATGAGGCAATCTTAAAGTACTTGTGGATACATAAAGAGACTGTACTCTTTTTCCTTCGCCATTGGTTTTTCTTCCCACTGGGTTTTTCCTTGGCAAGGTTTTAACGAGGCAGATTCTTTATGGGTGGTCATTCAAGGGGGAGTGTTATAAACAAAACGTCGGCCGCCGCCCCTATGTCCCACCACTAAATTATGTGAATGACCCCACCACTATTATTTTAAATCTGCATAGTAACTTGCATAGTGACTTGCATAGTGACTTGCATAGTAATTTCAACGCCTATAAATATGGGCTTCAGTTGTAATGAAATTCATAAGAAAATATAGAGAGAGAAAGAAAGTTTCAGTTCTTAAGAGTTTCTTTTCTCTTGCAATAGTAGTAGTTTTCTTTTTAGTTTTATAACAAAGTTAAATTACTTATTTGGCACACATACACTAACTTTAATTAATCCTATATAAATTCTTAATGAAAGCGTAATTATCATGTTCATGGATGTCAAAGGGACGATATTTATCATATCTGCGTATTACTTGAAACATCATTTGATGAAGGCATCTTATGTTTGAGCCATCGTATCCTATTTTATCCCGAATCTGCTTTTTTTTTAATATAATTTATTTAAAAAAGAATATCAAAAGCTGTGCACAAAGTTGGGCCAAGAGTTGGGCTTATTCGGTAGTCGAATATAACTAATTAACTATGCAGCGGCCCAGCCATTTCTGCCTAAGATTCGATAGCTACAGGTCTCGCTCAAAACTTCCATCGAACACCTAGCAATCTGGGGCTGACTTCCATTACATTAACCTTCACTCTAATACACGTGGTAAAAGCTCAGAAGCCTTTTGGCACACGTCTCACCGAGTCACCGACCCAACTTCCGCTCCTTCCCTTTTTCATTTCGAAGCCTTCGTTCTGCTTGTTCATCGTCGCAGAACGCAGAGAAGTGAGAACACCAAGATAATGCAACGCTTCAAATCTTTCCTTTGGTACCCCAAATTCGCTTCATATAGTTTCGTATCAAAGCGGTTCTCTCACCTCGAAACCGCCGGGCCCCTGGCCTCGCTCCTCAGGTCCCGCTCTGTGGTCCGCTTCCGAGGTCCTGACACTTTGAAGTTCCTCCAAGGCCTGCTGACGAACGATGTGCGGAGGTTTGGTGAACCTCTGGGCGAGAGAACCTCGACCTCGCCCACGCCCAATTTGCCCGTCTTGTCTGTCCCGCCAATGTACGCCGCGCTCTTGACCCCTCAAGGAAGGTTTCTGTACGACCTGTTCTTGTACATGCCGCCGAGGCCCGAGGCCAAGCTCGATAGGAACGGTTCCGGGCCCGGGTCTAACTCGGACGAGTCGTTCCAGCTGTTTGCGGATGTAGATGCGACTGTTTTGGATGAGCTCTTGCAGACCTTCAGGAAGTGAGTTAATCGAATTTTCACTCATCTTACATTATTTTGCGTTATTTCTCAAGTAGGTTTTATAAATAATATTACTAGGAATCTCACCAAGTAAGTTTTGTAAGTTTTGTAAGTTATAGCATCAATTTGGGACCATGAATGGTTAATTTCATAATTTTGGCTTGAGAATAGCAGTTATTTATGAAATAAAAGAATGTTGTATTCGAGTCGGCGATTGTTATGATTGTTTTATTTTCCTAAATTGGATGGTGAATTCGGAAGAGTAGAATCGTAGTTAGATTACAGCTGAATTTGTGAACTTCGAGTGCACATTTTGCTTTTGAACTATAGGAGTTCGGTTTTCTTTTAAAGAAACAGGTTTAGTTCTTAAGAAGTCGTAGATTAGTAGTTAGATTAGGTCACAATAAGTCATGAAGCATGTCCCAGCATGTGGTAGGTCACTTGAACACAATGAAATATGGGGGAGCTATTGTTTCGCCGTGGAAAACAATATCCTCCAAGTAAAGATTCTAAATTTAGATGGTTGGAGATCAAGAATCATTTTTGAATGGAAATGATTCTTCCCTATTAGAAAGTTCATCGTTTGTGTATTCTTTTGAGTGAATTTTTATTAGCTGACACATCAGAGTCCTTCAAGCGACACTTTCTTCTAGGGTACTACACCATAAGTTCCTCTAGCTATTTTCCTAGTTGCAGAAATTTGGCCTCTAACCCGTCTTATGAGACTTGGTGCTGCCTGTGTTGTGTATGACCAACTATGGTTCACTGTTTGACCAGGCAGTCACTGCAATTTCTTTGGATAAGTATGAAAATGGAAAGTTAATAAGGAGGGAAAGAATCATGGAAAACACAGTTTTCAGATCCAGTCCCAACTCAACAGACAAAAGGATCCTCTGTTGCTAGAAAATTGATGTTTATTTTATTTTTGATCCACCAACATGTCTTGCACTTCCTTCTAAATATGCATAATTGTGACCGAAAACAAGAATAAATTAGTAATCAGTTTCATTTTTTGCACTTATGCTATGAGATATGTGACCAACCACCTAGACAGCACCGGGACAATTACAGAGGCTTTCCCATGTGGGTGAACGACCATTTTTTTCCTGCTCTTTTTATTTGCTTAATCTGTAATAACAAAACCACTAATACTTATAAAAAAAAAAAAGGCAAAACAAAGCCAGTAATATCCTTTTGTGGAACCCATTGGGTGCTTTTTATTTTTGTCAATATAAGCTATTAAATTTATGCATTTGCATATTTTCGATTTGAAAATCTTGTGCAAGCAGATACCGATTGAGGTCTAAGGTTGAGATTGAGAATGTCGCAGAAGAGTTCTCTTGCTGGCAGCGTTATGGTGGGAACCTTTCTGAAAAGTTGTCATCCGCAGAAGAACCGGAGGCTGCCAGTGTTGGGTGGGGTGGTGGTGTTGATCGCACTGGAGTGTCAGCTTCATGTGGAGTTAATCTTGGATGGCAATGGTTTAAGGATCCCAGATTGGATTCTCTTGGTTTCAGGGGAATCTTCCCATCGAACACGATACGTGAGTTTTCTAAGCTGCTCCTGAGATCTGCATATGTTTACGGTATCAAATGTGTCCAAGGGCTTGTGATGACATCATGATAATTTGACAGACCCACTTACTGAATAAGCTGCATAAATATTTTCCTTTTGTGCCTGTTGCAGCACCTTTGGTTGAGGCTGACAAAGAAACAGATGAACAGAATTATTTACTCTGGAGGTTGCAGAAGGGAGTTGCAGAAGGCTCGACTGAGATTCCAAAAGGTAGATTTTTGTTTCCTCCTTGAGGTTATGGTCGAGTATTGCAATAAATTTCCTGAACTTTTTTTCCAATCCTGGAACTCAAATCTAATTGATTTTTGTATGCGGCCCCTCACCCTTTCAACTGCTATGGCTAGTAACATGTTGGCATTTTGTAACTGTAATCATGACATGATTATTTGCCTAGTTTTTCTCTTTTCAGTTTTGATGACATTGTCTCTCTCCATATCTGTTTTTTGTACAAATATCACACACGCATATTATTTCTAGGAGAGGCAATTCCCCTTGAATACAATCTTGCGGGTCTGAATGCAATAAGCTTTGACAAAGGGTGCTATGTGGGCCAAGAGCTTGTAGCTCGTACACATCACCGGGGTGTCATTCGCAAGCGTGCAGTTCCTTTAAGGTTTCTCAGTGGTAATGGAGAAGGTAAATATTCCTCCCTCATCTGAAATCTTGCCCCTTCTTTCCCTTCCCGGTCCTGGTATGATGACCCAAACGTTTCATTCCCATTCTTAAGAGGTGGAGCAGAAAGTCACTCCTGGTTTGGAAGTGAAGGACGATATCTCCCACAAGAAGGTTGGTACGGTGACAACCGCACTAGGGTGTCGTGGGCTGGGACTTCTGCGGTTGGAGGATGCCTTTAAAGGATTGGGTGCATTGACTGTACAAGGACGCGAGGATGTGAAGGTGGAGGCTATTAGACCAGATTGGTGGCCTGTTGAGTGGTTTCAAGAGCATCAACAGCACAGTGCTGTTGCTTAGAGTAGTCATCCTGTCTTGGCGAGTATGCTGATGGCCGTGAATCTTCTTCCAAGGGTTGAAACCTCGTAGCTCTTCGGTTTTTTTCCCTTATTCTGAGAAATAAAATGAGGCCGTTCTTTATTCTTTATTGCCAGAAAGAAAGAGAATTTTTTTGTAGAAACCCTGATTTGCATATTTATTCCTCAAAGAACATTTGAAATTTTAGCTAGGGGAAATAGAGAGAATGTTGTGGGTTTCTACCTTTTCTCAATGTCTACCTTTTCTGTACAGGCTTCATCCAAAGTTTTCTAATTTTGTCAAACTTCTAATTATGCCTCTTGATTGCATCAAAGTAAAGAATCAATGACTTTAAGTTACAGATTTAGGTAGTAGGAGAACTGTAGCCTTTCTTGGGCCAAGAGACAGACGATTAGGTTTTTCACTTGTTAAAGACCATGCACCTCAAGAATAAGAAACTACTTGAGAAATTGTGACGTTGTAATAAGAGACCCAGCTGCTCTGGGTCAATGACGTAATAAACATGGTCAACCCACCACAACCATGTGGACAAGCTTGATGATTCAACTTTTTTACACGTCTGGTTTTTTTTTTCTTAAGCAAGTTGAGTATATTAAATAAATTAACGGATTACGAGATACAAGTTTTAGTGAAGTGGGAGTCTCCTACAGTTGTTCTAAAAAGTTAATACATAATAAAATTAAAAAAAAAAAAAAACCAAATGAAAGACTTCTTAAAGAAGGGCCGTAGAGCTAAGAATGACTTCTACCCATAATCCCAATAAAGGGAGGAACCGCTTAAAGACAATTTTAGACTGCAGCAAGAAGTTGTAGTGGTGAGGTATGTGTTGTACTGTGTTAGTCTAGGCAGACTGGGAGGGACTTTTATTTTCACCTTCGCATTATTTTCGATTAGAGGAAGCAGGAGCATACAGAGGCTAGAAACAACACCGAATCATCGGCAGAAGACCCATGGTAGAGGTGGCGTATGTACTACACGTGCCATTTGAGAAGGGGAGTAGGTGGCCGGATTAGGGATATCAGGTGCTGCAGAATCCGCTGGAAGGACGCGTGGACCACAAAGCCGTTCTAGGACGCTGTTACGCCCGTGCGGCGCACGCACCCATTGAAACCACAAAGTCATTACATTAACTGGAAAATCGGCTGCTATAGAGGTTTATTGGGTGGCGCGTGTGGGTCATTGAGGGCCAATAAGCATTAGATCGACAAGGAATAGCTTTGACAGAAAATCCAAGTAAAAACCGACAGAAAACAGTAAAGGAAAGGCAATAAAAAAGTAAGGGAAAGGCAAGAGAGGGGGGAGGAGGAGCCAAAATGCTGTGAGTTGTTGCTAGATATCGCCAATGGGGGAAAATAAGAGAGAAGCTCTTGGGCTCTATTCCTGCTAACCTCTTACACGTCTGGTTGCTAGTAATGCTGTGGAGGCTTGTGGGATGGCGCGTGTGGGTCATTGAGGGCCGGTAAGCAGCAGATCGACAAGGAATAGCTCCAAGAGAAAATTCAAGTAGAAACCGGCAGATAACGATAAAGGAAAGACAATAGAAAAGTAACGAAAAGATAAAAGAATAGGAGGAGGTGGCTGGAGCCAAAGCTCCGACCCACTCTCGCCCGGAGGAGGAGCTGAAATGTTGTGAGCTATTGCTAAAAATCGCCAATGGGGGAGAATAAGAGAGAAGCTCTTAGGCTCTATTGCCGCTAACCTCTTACACCTCTGGTTACTGTTAATGTTCTTATTTTTGGTCTAACATCAATTATGAATGAACACATTAGCATTTGGCACCAACACTTGGTGGGGCAATGGTCACAAATAAATTTCTTCAATTTATGAGAAACTATATATATGTATATATATATATCATATGGATGAAATAATTAGAGTTTCTTCTAATTCCTCGTCACAGATATTGTTTTTCACAAATTATGCATGAGAGGAACTGCAGTAATCGAGAATCAACAATATGGGGCCTACATTCGCGAACGACTACTACTGCTCTTAGCGATCTCATCCAAGACCGCAGCCAACAGATTCATGTGAATCTGAGCGTACACATGTCCATCCCCTTTACTTCCCACCAACTCCTCATCTAACCTTAATGCAGCATTGACCGTCTCCTCCGCACTATCGTGCGCTGAGTCGGTAATCCCCCTCTCGACGGCTTCCTTAGCTGTCACCTTAGCCATTGTTAAAACAAAGTGGCGCCGAGTTATCGGAGTAAGAACATACTCTAACAATAAAGAAATTACATAAAAATAATTTTATAATTTAACGTAACGTTATACAATTTTTCAAATTATAAAATTACTTTTATCATAAAACATATTTGATCCAAATTATAAAATTATTTTTATTATAAAACATATTTAATAGATCAGATAAAATAGTGCTACCTCCCCTGCAAGATATAGCCCAATTTTGTCTTGAGAAGCATTTTTTCTTTTTCTTTTATATTCTTAAATTTTTTATTTTTTAAAATTCACGACATTATTAAAAAATAATTTTTTTAATCACCAAGTAAAAAAATTATTATTTATTATTTTTTGCATTGAAATTTAATAGAGAGATCTGATAGAATGATTTAATATTTTTCTTATAAAATTATTTTTGTATAATCCTTTTGAGCATTACTTAGTTAATCCAAATGGGACCTAGTTTAAAAAATGATCTCAACTCAACTCATCTAATTATTAATTTTTTTCAAATTTTCACACAAAATATAAAAAACAAATCAAAATTTTCAAATTTTAAAATAATAATAATATTATAATAATATTTTATTTAATTTTTAACTTTCATATCAATTTATCTTATCTCATCTCAATTTACTATTTAAACGGGATTTTTTCACACGTATCAGTAATATCATTAGTTTGCTCAGAAGGATATTACTATAAATAGGACCAGCTTCAACAAGAGTAGACAGATTAATGGTGTCCATCATTAGGTTATTATCTTCAGCAACTCCCATGAAATAGACACAAAAGTAGGCCATTAAGAACTGTCACTACAACTGCTTAGCTCCTCAATTACGGCCTCGATGTTTGGCCTGTGGTCGGGGTGCTCGTGGGTGCACATCAGTGCAATTTCTGCCAACTTAGTTGCCTCAGATTCAGAGAAATTTACCTTCAGATTTGTGTCGATAAAATCTTGAAATCTATAAGATTCAGCTGCCAATTTTATTGCGTTGGTGACATTCTGCTTACCGGAAAGAACTTGGAGGATAATTACTCCAAATGCATATATATCACTCTTCTCAGTGAAGCGACCGGTGGTAATGTATTCAGGAGCTAGGTATCCCATGGCAGCACTAATTTTAAGAACCGAGAAGATAATGTCATCAGCAAGAATCTTAGGAAGGCCAGAATCTGAAATCAATGGATTGAACTGCTGATCAATGAGAATCTTCTCCACCGATATGTTTTGGTGAATTATGGCAGGCTTGTTTTCTTTGCTGCTATGTAAATACCCAATCCCTGGTCATAAAAGTACAACACAATATCAAAATAAGCAACCATATATTTTGAGGTCTTGTGATTCTGCATAGAATAGAGTCTGATTCTGCATAGAATAGAGTCTCACTTGATTGGTTTTCTTAAACTAAATTTGTATTTCGAGATTCAGAGGTGAGATCAGTTAATAAAAAATACAAGAAATAAGTGTGCACTTACACACCTTGTTAAAATATGAAGTTTTAACATTTTGGCAGCGCCTCTAAAGAGCAAAACATCATCTAAAATCAGGACATAAAATGAAGAGGCACTTGAAGAAATGGACAGGATCAGGCTTAAAACTCCACAGTTGGTGGCATGCTGCCAACATCTATTCTGTAATAACTTGTCATGATAATGCAACTCACTATTATGGAAATCTCCCCCCCACCCCCCCCCCCCCCCCCCCCAAAAAAAAAGTCATAACAAATTTGTATTAATAGCAAAATCGTAATAGCAATTAAATCTCCAAGTGACACATACAGCAAATGATATGGGGCAAAGATATTCATCCAGTCAAAGCATTTGTGTTGATAAATTCTCAAATTAATAGACCCATAACTAACCTACTAATATTATCGAGAAGAGAAAAGCTTCAATCAGAAATATTAGATTTACACCACCCAATCACAAGTTGATACATAAGCAATTCTTAAAACTGAAACAAGCTTGGCTGCAGTGAATCCGTAGCCACAATTCACTTTCCCCTTTTTCAGTTTTCACCCTCCCTCTCTCTTCCTCTCAGAACACCATAAACACAAGGGAAAGCACGAAAACGCTCTCAGACCTCAAAACACCATAAACCACAAGGGAAAGCATGAAAGTAACGGATAAAGGGGTGAACATAGTCCCGTCTCCTTTCTTTTCAAACAAACCCATTTTGGCAAACTCAGATGCAAGCTTTCTGCAAACTCAGGTGATCCCATGTCCTCTCTCTCTCTCTCTCTGTGTAATGCTCAAGTTGCCTGAGAGGGTTTTAAAGGAGAAGAAGCTTAAAAAAACCTACTTTGGCCTGAGGAGAGAACGATAGCATGAGGGGGGAGGAATCGGTGAAAACTGGTTGCTACAATTCGAAGGAGAGACAGAATAGAGAAATCTAGATGAAGTAATTGGTGGAAATGGATTCATTGTAGCCAAGCCTATTTCACTTTTAAAGAAATGCTTATGTGTCAACTTGTGATTGGGTGGTGTAAATGTAATGTTTTACACCTGTTTCTGATGCCAGCCTCTCTATTGAGAAATGTACATCATGACCATGAATGGGAAAACTGTAGATATAGCACATCATATCCAATTGTAACTGTCATTTCCTTGGACTAGGATTACCTATCAACCCATCAGCATCGAGATACAATGCAGCATCATTGCAACAGATTTGAGAATAATGTGATGAATAGAAATCACTGACCTTTTGCAATGCCATTGATGATAGAAACCCTCTTGGACCAGTTGAGAGCTAGGTTGCTTCCATCATCCAAATCAAGATATCTGTCTAGGTTACCATTTGGAGCAAAATCATATATGAGAAAACATTCACCCCTGCTCCTTGAGCAACAGAAACCTCTCAGCTGAACAAGGTTTTCATGTCTCAGTGAGGTTAATAATTTCAAACCCTTCACAAACTCCGCTTCCTCAGACTTACAGCTAGTCACACTAATGCTTCTAATAGCTACAATAGAGCCATCTCTAAGAACTCCTTTATACACAGCTGAGAATTTGCTCTTTCCCAGTAAATTTACCTCAGAGAAGTGCTGGGTTGCAGACTCAACCTCTTCCACGTTGAACCTAAAGTAACTTAGATAATCGTGAGAAGATCCAATGCCATTTGGCCCATTTCGGCCATCAGCCAAAGGGTCCCATCCGTTGGAGTACTCAAGAATTACTAGTGGAGAGGCACTATTCACGTAGAACTTAGTTTGGTCAGTGCTAAGTCGATCATCAGAAACATCAGATATGGTCCCGATCTTTTGTTTCTTACGGCGGTACATGATAATGATCAGAAATACAGCCCCTGTCAATGTGACAGTGACTATAATAACCCCTGCAACTACTGCAGCCTGTGGCAATTTTGTTGACATTGAGCAATGCGTCTGGCTGCAATGACCTCCAAAATTTGCGGGCCGAGGGTTGGCTATTGGAGAATTTGAATTTATGCTTGGTCCAAGTTGATCAACATTGACTTTATCATCATCAAATGCAGTGCAGACTCGCACTGCAGAAAACCCAACTCCACATAAACCTGGATTGTTCCCACACTGCAACCCTTCATTTAGTCTCCTGAAAGCTTCATTTTCATATATCAAACTTATAATCAGTACAGATCAGTCCACAACAAATTTAAGAAAGAAAATGGAAGGGAGTATCCAAATGAAATTTTTTGAGTGAACATGAGTGGGGATGGAAGAAATAGACATACCAGAAGGGACAACTCCGGAGAGAGAATTGTTTCGGACATCTAGAAATTTCAACTGTAAAATATCCGCCAGACTTGCTGGGATTCCACCAGAGAAGTCATTAAAGCTAAAATCAAGCCTTCTTAGCATCCCCAAGTTCCCTAAGCTTGCAGGAATTTCATCCACTAGTCTGTTGTCTTGCAAGGCAAGAACATTTAACCTCTTCAAGGAACCCATCTCTGTAGGAATCTTCCCCGTCAGCTGGTTACAACATAGCTGTAAAACTACAAAACAGAGAAGTTTTTTTTCAACTAAGCAGAGTTTAAGGACCAAAGTCCTGAAAGCAATACATCTTTGATTCCGATTTTTTATTGACATCTTCGTACAACAACACTAAATTCCTAATCTCATTACCCATTCAGTTGTTGCGGAAATCTTGGAAAGGAAATGACGTATTAAACGAAAAAGTCGGTATCAGTTATAAAACTTGCCTTTTGGTGATAAATAATAACACAAAACATGCAAATCTTTTCTTTTCTTTTCTTTCGCGTAGTTGCCTCTGTGAAGAAATGTGAACTAAAGGTGGCCAAGATGCAGATATTAACCATCTCACTTGATCAAAACAAAGACAACCAGATGAATAACTGAAAAGAAACCTCCACCCCATTCGACAGAAAAGAAGAAAACAAAAATGCCATAATAATCAACGAACTTAGTTCTCCATGAGGCCTTCGATCCAAAAATAAGCAACGAAACCACATAACATATAACAATTCACTAACACAATAATTATGCACAATTTGGAACCAGAGCAAAAAATAAAAGAACAAAAAATTCAAAATGCCACACCAACATGACATTTACCCGCATCTAAGGGGATTCTTTCATTTTTTTCTGAAACCAAAGAACTTCAATCGAGATTTTGAAATTCATGTCTTCCTTCCCTCTGTTTCTCCGCAACACGTCAGCCATACGTAAATCAATTGCAAAAGAACACCCAAAAAGAAGAAACAAAAGATACAGATTATTGAGCAAAACCGGAACTTTTTCCCATGAAACAAACCACTGACCTTGAAGACTACTCATCTTCCCTATCTCATGCGGTATACCACCAGATAGATTATTCACATTGAGATAAAGATCAGTCAGCTCAGTTAGATTGGAAATCTCTTTGGGTATCTCTCCGGACAAATTGTTGTAATGCAAGTACAACCCCGACAAGCATTTTAGCTCGGCCACGGCTGCCGAGACCTTGCCTGAGAGACCCTTTCCCTGCAATGAAATGTTGGCCACTTTGCGATGCTCGTTGCACGCCACCCCCTCAAATGAGCCACTGCAGTGGTCATCCTCACCGGTCCACGACTGCAAGAACTTGTTCTCTGGGTCCAGTGAAGACTTCAACTCGAGAAGAGCTCTCAGCTCTGCGTTTCCACGAACAGGTCGTAGAGTATAAAACGTGAGCAAAAGAGGTAGAGATATTAGAAAGTGAAGGAAATCCATTCCGCTTTAGTTGTAGAACAATCTTTTGCTCTGTTTGGCCTATCCCAAGAAACCCATATTTGTTCTGGAACTCCGGGAGTATTCTTCCAATTCTTTGTCTCCGTCTGCCACTGACAGTGCTTCTTCCCTCCTTTAATTTCTCTATCCAGAATTTTTGTACTCTTCCGGGAAAGAACGGGCAGAAAGATTCGTAAACTTTGTCCAAAGGGTAGAATTTAAAATTTTACTACAACTTCTGTACTTTACGTTGTTGGGCTACAGATGGGTTCACATATGGATTCGTAAAGAGACAGTTGAAGAAATTTACTACTACCCGTCGCTGTTGGACGCATTTAAATCGGCGATTCAGATCAAAGACGACGTGGTGGATAAAGGGTCCTACACGATAATGAGGAGCAACTTTGATTTGAAATTAGTGCTCAAGAAAATGGGCTCCAGCCGAAGCCTCCAATGTCAACAAGTTTACAGTAGTCAAGAGGTGACGCTCCATTGGAGCGAAACATTAAAACCGATGACGATGAGGTGTGGACATTGCCTTTAATGCTTGAGCCATTTCACATTGGAAGCATTTTCATGAATCCCACCTTCACATAATACTTAAGACAAACTTGTATAAAATAAAAATACTTAAAGACAAACCTATGTGGCATTAATTTTCTGTGTGCTAACAAGAATTACTCATCTCTGATTCAAATCATGTAAAGCACTTTGAGCTATTAGCAATATCCATATCAACTGTTTTAACTTTTACCAACTTCGATAATTTTAACAAATTATGAATTATAAATTATAAATCATTACTTATTCTATAGATTTTTTAACAGATGAAAAGATACATACTATAATATCACGTGAAATTATTATTTATCTCAATTGTTTAAAATGGTTTAAAATAATTACTTATATTGTATTCTTATCAATCGTAAAGATCTATAAAAGAATTGGGATCCAACCTTAGATTTCCATTAATGTTGTCTCAATAACTTGTTATGTACGAGGGAACAGTTCGGAAAGTCAAAATGGTACCCAACAATTATGGTATAGGATATGAATTGTTTCAATTTCTTATTACAAACCCCACATTTTTATTCTAGACATTCTTTCTCTAGTTTGATTTTAGTAGTCTACTTCAATGGTTGGAAACCTAACTTTGGCGCCCAGAACATGGCCTGCCACATGGGTTTGACTATGTGTACAATTTGATTGGACAATTATGTTTTGGTTGACTCTTGTCTGTATTAATACTCGTGTTGTTCTAGTAAACGTAATCAATTGATAAATCATAAATGTTGTTGGAGATACTAGGAATTCCAGTCAAAATTTTTCATTTACACATAATTCAAAGAAAGATTAATGATTTAATTATAAAAAGATTTTATTATAAAATAAATTTAATGTATTATATAAAATTATATAAATTTATAAATTTACTTTTAACAATAATTCTGATGCTCAAATAATATATATCCATGATTCAAGGGAGAATAAATGCTTAAAGTATTTACATTGATTTCATCAAATAATTCATCAAACATATATTTGATGATTTATGCTGAAAATAATCTCACATTAGTCTCATCAAAATATATTTTTTTAATTTTGAATTACAGTAAAATAAAGAGATCTTTTAAAATATAAAAGTTTATTATTTACTCATTATTCTATTTATTTACTATATTTTATTTTTATTTATTTTCCCTATCTTTTTATTTATTTTTCCTTTTTTTTAAAAAAATATTATTATATTATTATTTTGATGAGTTTAATAATAAATTTAATATAGAATTAAGATGAATATAATATGTATATTTTATTAAATATATATTTCTTATTAAATTTTAATAAATTATTTGATGATACCAATATAAATATTCTTATACTTTTAAAAATAGAAAAGGGTAGCCAAGGACAAAAAACACCACTCTTCCACTCCTCGGATTCCCTCGGATTCCACTATCTATTTTAGACAGCAGACAACATTATGAGATTTTTGTCTTTTCAAAGGTTAAATGATTCCACCATTTCTAATTTAAAACATACACATTGTGATAAAAAATAAAAAATAAAAAATAAGTGGTTGTGGTACCCACAATCATGACGAACTGATATTGTCATGCATGCACCCTACGTATCGAACCCTTATAAAAAAGAAAAATATTAGATGGATTTAAAAAAAAAAAAAAAGTAAATATATATGGGACGTACGTGAAAAAGTTAACTTTTTCTTAAAGCGACTGCACGCCGTTTGCAACTCAACGACTGTATATAGCATTACCCATATTGCTCAAAAAAATAGCTCAGTAGAAACTTTTTATGGAGGTTTGAAACCAAAATTTTTTAAATATTTTTAATCACTTATTATTATTAATATTATTATTTATTTTATTATTATTATTAATTATTAATTATTATTATTAATTTATTATTTATTATTATTTTTAAATATTTTCAAACACTTTCAACACTCAAACGCAATCTTAAGCCACGATTATCCAAGTTATTTTATTTTATTTTTAGGCCACGATCCTCCAAGTTGATTTGCTCCGTACTTTATAACCTCTGATATCTATATCATTTTGATCCTCGAGGTTGCCCTTTTTTTCAAGGAATTTTGCGTGAAAATTAAGCATTGATTTTTTTTTTTTTTGGTTTAAGAAAATGTCAGCATTCATTAATTTATTCATCAAGAAGAAATTATATTCATGAGATAGTGTGGGAATATTTTCATATTAATCTTTTGAAACCCTACTAATATACTATTAAATTGACATAAACTTCACGGTTATTGATCTTTTATACAGGTAAACATTTAAGATACAACATTTTATTTAAATAAAAAATCGACTTCATCCTTTATAAAAAGCAGGGTTGGCTCATTTATGCCTAAAACTTTCTAATGAAAAAAGACTAAAAAAAAGTTTAAAATAGATTTTTTTTTAAATAAAAAAATATTTAATTAAAAATATTAATTAACTCAATAAAAGAATATCAAAAATATTAAATAAATATTACATATGACATTATTAATTAAGGATATTAGTTGAAAATGTAATAGAGATTATTTTTAAATAAAAATCTAATCTAAAAAATAAAAAATAAAAAATAAAAAATAAAAATAAATTTATCTAATTTTACTATAAAAAAAATAGATCTGAATCAGAGTTTTAGTTTTAAGACCTCTAACTTATTGAACCGCCCCTATTAAAAAAAAATTATTTAACTTCTATAGATACAATCGTCTAAGAGTGGAACCCCTTTTTCATTTTTACCATATAGTAAGGATGGATTTAACCAAGCATTTCGCATTACCTCTAAAATAATAAAAGGCAGATCTGAAGAAAGGATAAATAATGGTCAGTAATCCTTATCACAAAGAAGTGATGCCATGCAATCGACCCATGATTTAGCTTTATGAAATCTCGCCACCATTTGCGACATGATTGAGAGTAAGAAAACGATAAAATAATAATAATAATAATAATAATTAAAGAAAAATGTAAGACTTAAAGGACAGAATTATAAAATTCATTTTTATATGTTTTTATTTATTTATTTATTTATTTGTCTCCATTTAGATATTGAATTCTAGAGTTTTTAAATCCCCGTGAAAAGAAAAAAAGGGAAAACAAAATACAACTAATCGGAAGAACCCTTTGTAATTTTGCCCTGACGCCTGACCAAACGCGTTGAAGTTCAAATACATATTTCAAATGTCTTGCTTTTGATGTTCACTTTTTAAATCTTGATAATCTAACTAATTCATGTCAAATATTATAAAAGATCTCTCTCATATTTTTTAATTGAGTAATGATATCGGTATAATTTAAAATAATATTATTTTTATACATTCTTTTATCAACATACTTCTATAAAATTATATTGAAAATTTTAAAATAATTGAAAAAGTCACTTTCATTTTTCGTATTGTCATCCCAACCGAGATGTAATTGGAACATTCATATTGATTTATGCACATGTATATGCATATATATATATATATATAAGAATAATGTTAGAGATAATTTACTATTTGAGAACATCAATTATACTCATAAATAATATTTAAAGACAAATTGATTAATTTTTCTTAAAAATTACTCATGAGTGTAATGGATACTAGATGCTCTAAAAATTTTCTCCATATAAGATTATCTTTTTTAAAGATCCACTTTACCATTAAACAAAATTTTCACACTAATTTATGCATATTTGACGCAAAATAATATATAATATATAATTATTTTTAATTTCTTTTATAATTATTATTTTTATATATTTTACAATGAGCACCCACTTTATATCACCAATTTAATACAAACTTTATGTATTAAAATCATCTTATAAATTTCATAAAATTAAGTTTAATGAGTAGGAAAGAGAAAAATAATAAAATAATATTTAAAGAGTAGATAGTGGCTTTTCAAACTTAAAGAAATGCTATTTATAATTATGTAAATATTTGAAAATGTATAATTCAATGTAGAAAATTTTAAAGTCGTACTATACAAATATGACTTTGCAAGCCATTAACCAATGAGAAAAGTCTTCACTAGAAGTACATTATAATGTTTTTTTTCAATTTTCATATACAATAATCAATTTAATAATTTCAGATGTCAAAATAAAAATAATTTTAAAAAATTAACTTAAAAATATTTTATTCAATTTTTTTATTTTCATCTCAACTATAAAAACAAGCCAACCAATTGGGTCCAATTGACATAAAAACGATTTTATTTCATTTAATCTCACTATTCAAACGAGTGATAATTTTTATATATTAAAGTATTGATATTGCCTTCATCAAAATCGAGAACATAAAAAATCTAATGGCTCGCTAGTCAATCATGAGAGTCGAGAGAAGCTAGATGCAGTAACATAAACTCAGGGTCATTGGCTTGGCATCCATGCCATGGGCCAGCCAAAATTGATAAATTAATGTCTCTGCTTCTTACTCTTTTCAACTTTTTCTGTTTTGTTTTTGTTTTTGTGTTCTTAAATAAAGTTCATTTTGACAAAACTATACAAGATAGAATAAATTGTCATGCATGCAGTAACACCAGTATGCTACTTTCTCTGTATAAATTCGCAACATTCTCATCACTCTCAACTAAACTATAAAGCAAATCAACCCAATATTGTTGGGCTGGAGTCAGTTTTCCTGTTCTAATTCCTTCTTACTTATGTGGTTGTAATTACATGTTACTTAATGGCCGCATATATATTTTTTTAAGAGAGGATAATATCCTAATTATTGAAAAAATCAACCTTCTAAGAAATTAGTAATGAAAATTACTAATAAATCATATTAACTTAATATCTTTAAAACTTATTTAATAATAATGTTATTAGCAATTTGTTTGATAAGACCACCTCTCTCATATGAAAAAACAAAACTTTTTCCTCTCCTCTCGTTTCTCCTTGTCGAGTTCCCATCACTCTTCAAGCCTACCATCGCATCTCCGTTGGGTGCCGAGGGGGGTGGGGCTTCATCTCCTCCCCCTTTTGCCTGTCTGGCCCCTTTTCTAGATGTTCTTTTCGTTTTATATTAGTGTTTCTTGTTTTTCCTTTAGTTTTTCTGGATATGAAAGTTTGGATTTTCGATTTATTGCTTGTTGGCTTTCTCCGACTGCCACGCGCCCCTCTGTTAGACTCTCGACCAACTGATCTATCGAGCAGTGTACGCTTTTCATCCAGGAATACAACGAGTGTGTCTATGCGCATGAATCTCAAGCACCGCCGTGTTATAAGGAGTCTTTAACCGTCATGTGCGATCTTTTCGGAATTAATAGTTTTTAAGTATCAAGATTGACGTGCTCGTTTCTTATTCAGTGTGGTGCGTGTTCTCCATACGCCACCACCGTTGGTGGTGGTTATTTGCCGGTGTATCGAATCTTCTTTAACTTTCTTCTATTTTATATTCCTGCTTTCAATAACTAGCGATTAAGAAGACGTGGATATGATAGCCTCATTCAATCGGAACAAATCAACAAAATGTAGTGTACATTTTTCGACTGTGACTTTTAGTCATAAGTGTATATTATGTTTATCAGACTACATCAAAACTACTTTTGAGTGATTTCTCCTTATGAAAATTGGGTTGGAGTCAATTTATTGGTGAAATAGCCTGTATTTTATTTTTGTTTTAATGTTGCTTTTGTTTATTTTAAGATGACTATTTAGAATTCTCATCTTAATATTGTATCGTTGTATATATCTTTATAATTTATTTATAAAATGCTTTAACCCTATGAGAAAAAAAAAAATTCTTTGATACCAGCTTCACTCAAAATGCATAAAACTCGCATTATGCATAGCCTCCGCATAAGAAAAAGTGGCAGTTTGGATGTCCACGTGTCAAGAGTGTATTATGTGGGATATGATGATGATCCCATCCCCACTTTAGTTGGGATAGGCATAAAAAGTGAAACGATGTCGTCCTCTGCATTTATCATAAACAGAGAGAAACTAGAAACAACAGGACACCATTTTCCATCTCGGAAAGCGACACAGAGACAGAGAGAGAGAGAGAGAGAGAGAGAGAGAGAGTAGAAAAATCACTTACGGAGCGTGAAGAGAAGGAAACCCGACCCGGAAACAATGGGCAAGGATCTGAGCGATGACCAAGTGTCGTCCATGAAGGAGGCCTTCACCCTCTTCGACACCGACGGTGACGGCCGGATCGCACCTTCCGAACTTGGGATCCTAATGCGGTCTCTTGGGGGAAACCCGACCCAGGCCCAACTCAAAGCCATCGTCGCGGAGGAGAAACTCACCGCGCCTTTCGACTTTCCTCGCTTCCTCGACCTCATGGCCAAGCACATGAAGGCCGAGCCCTTCGATCGCCAGCTCCGCGACGCTTTCAAGGTCCTCGACAAGGACTCCACCGGCTACGTTTCCGTCTCCGAGCTCCGACACATCCTCACCAGCATCGGCGAGAAGCTCGAGCCCTCTGAGTTCGACGAGTGGATCCGGGAGGTGGAGGTCGGGTCCGACGGGAGGATCCGGTACGAGGATTTTATAGCTCGAATGGTCGCCAAGTGATGTGACTGTAGAATCGGGTTTGGTGTTTTGTGAGAAGGAAATGTTTTCTGGAATTAATTTCTTTCATGTTCGTTGTTCATTTGGGTTTCGATGTGCCGGATTCTTTTTGTTAATTTTTTGGTAATGCTACTAGTTTCGTTTCAATAGATCTTGGGTGCGTTGCTTGTTGTTCATAATGTGTATGGGAACTATCGTCTTCAGCGGAATGTGAAATTGCTAGATTCTTTGTTCTGGATTTTGCTTAGCTTTGTTTGTGAGATTATTGTGTGCCTTGGAAAAATCAGTATTGTATTTATGATGAGATTTGCCTGATTTGGGCACTTGTTTCTTTGTTGGGTATCATATTATTGACGAGTTTCTACTACGCAGACAGCCATTTGTTTGTTCCGTTCCTTCTCTTTTCGTCAGTGTTGTGAAGCTAGAAAGATTAAAATATTATAGGATTGTGAGAATTAGACCATATTTATTGTTTTCGGTCATGCATTCTTCATATCGCCGTTAGCTTGTATAATACATCTTGTGGGGGTGAGAGGCAAAATGTTTAAATCTTTAGAAATGCCACAATGCTATGTGTGGTATGCCTTCTGTGCAGCAAGTGGTGATTGATGAGTTACTGCTTGATGCTGAAAGTAACCTTTTAGTACGTATAGATGAATTATTATGGATGGAATAGGGCTATATTCGAAACATGTATATAGAAGATGGTGCAGCTAGAGTAATAGATTAAAGGTTTGAGTTGGAAAAAGTAATGAAGGAATTGAGTTGCCATACTTCCTTATCATTTATCCATCAGGCTAACCCATAGGGATTGTTTCAAGTGGTCTTAGTGGTATCTCCTTCTAGATCTAAAATTTGAACTCCTTGGTGCAAACCCTTCTAAGGGTCACATCCCATCGGTGAAAAGCTGATTATTTCTGATCCAACGGGGATCCGTTATGCAGGTTCGGGATTTAACCGGGCAAGATACGTGTTTGCACGGTCTCCGGGGTTTCTTATCTTAAAAAAAATAAATATATTCATCAGACTAAAGTTTGTTGATTTTCTTTGCATGAATATACTTTTCTATTAGTTTCCCCTTATAGAACCTACTACAATGTTTCAAGGTGCTAATTAAGGATGATTTAGTGACAGCAAAGTTGAAACTGAGTGCATCATCTTGGGTTAGCTGCAACGTTTTCTTGGCCTGCTTGTTTTCTAGCATCAATGTGATCATCATTTCGTTTTTACTCAGATGTGAGCAAGAGGTTTCTGTGTCTTGGGCATTTTTATGAGGTAGTCTTATTCACCGGTTGGAGCTGTAGGCATGCTATGTAGCTGAAACCATAGAGTTGTCATCTGCACAGTCAAGTTATACAAGTCCTTGTATGGAGATGCTAAAGGCTTGTGGTCCGATTGACATAATCTCCAGCCTCTAAAATTGTAAACTGAGTCAAAATAGAGGTTTGGAGTTTGAAACACCCGCCTCCCCCAAATGTATATTCAAAAAAAGAAAAAAGTCGTTGCATGGAGAATTTACAGACTATGAGAACTGTCACATCTTGCTTATGAATAAAAGTTGAAGGTTGTATGAAACCTTCCTAAAACCCCCTCTTCTAGCAAATTTGTATGGTATCATCAAACCATGTTAACATACTGGGTAGCTGTAAAAGATTAATACATAGGATCGGTAGTTATTTTGGCATGGCGTTTTTGAAACTGAACGATGAGCACATATATATTTTTCTGTTTTGTTTGTAAGAATAAATGTCCAGACTTGCAATAGCCATATTGTTTCATACTCTCAACACTGGATGACCTATTGCTTAGGAGATGTATGGCACATACAATATAATTTGTTGGAAGAATGAAGGAGAAAACAATAGTGCTGACAATCAGGCACGTTGGACCTTAGAAATACGCCAAGTGTGACTTGATTAGATTTGGCGTTCTATCTCGATATGTGTTCTAGAGTACGTGATGGGCATGCTATGACGATCTTGTAAGTGCTGTTGGTTTGCACCATCAATGGAAGACCAAACTTATTCCAATTAGCACATGCAGTTATGTCAAAGTGGAAGACTAAAACTATATGCAGATCATAAAACTATATGCAGATCATATATAGGCTGGGAGCTTGAACAGTTTACCATCCTGTTGGCGATATTGGGTTCAGGAAAGAGAAGAAAATGGAATTTGATGCTTTGGTTGATGACTCAATATGCATGTGTGCCCAAAAGTTTGATGCTTTTCTGCGGTAACATTGAACTAGGGGTAGCAATATGTGACACGACACATTAATACGAAACGAACACGACACGATAAAAGTGGGTTAGAGTTTAACCTTAACGAGTTTCGGATCAAATCGTGTCAACTCGTTAAGACACGATTTGATAACGGGTCATAACGGGTCAAATCCGTTAAGATCCGTTAAGACACGTTAAGAAATTTGAATTTACTTTCATACCCTTGAGCTAAATTTTAAAAAATCCTAATTTAAAATTAGATTTATATTCTTAGACACTTAGCTATTCCATTTAAGTACTTATTAAAAAATCATTAACGAGTTAATTCATTATTATTTAATATGTTTGAGTTATAATTTTAATATTTTACAATGTGTGGATCATATTTATGTGTTTATCATATTTTATAGTGTATTACTTATTGAATTATAATTTTAGGATTGTAATTTCTAATTAATTTTTTTATATTTTATAACTATTTTTTAAGTTTTAATATTTTTATAAAATCAATTAGGTTAAATTCAAACGTGTCACTAACGGATTTGCGGGTTGAAACGTGTCAAATCGTGTTGTATCGTGTTGTGTCATAGCGTGTCATATAGTGTCAAAGGTCTTAACGAGGTCTTAACGGGTCGTATCGTGTCAACCTGTTATCTTAACGGGTCGTATTAGGATTGAAATTTTTGACACGAAACCCTTAACAGGTTGTGTTCGTGTTGACCTTTTAAGCATTATGTATACGCCTTGACACAACATAAACACGATCCGTTAACACGTTTTGACACTCCAACATTAAACTAATTCATAAGCATTTGTAGGCTAGCTATGGAATTTTGGAAGGAAGTAGAGGTAGAGAGAGAGAGAGAGAGAGAGAGAGGGATGAGAGTATGCTTATTAGCTTTATATCAATAATATTTATCTCTTCACTTATCCAAAAAATAAAAAAAGAGATTGCTTATTAGCTTTATGGGAATGAAGTTTATACTTGTGAAGAGGTTAGGAAATGATGATCTCCTTCTCCCACTTTTTTAAGCTATGACGTCCTCGTACTCTTAGGATATCTTAACGCAGATAGAGGTTGGCAATCTGCGATGTGTTGGTTAAATTAAAGTCTAATTTTGTCAATATCCCTCAAAAATGGCAAGGGTTTGAAGGCTTGGATGCATGGATATTGTAATCAACTAAAAAGTAGCGGGTCGGGATAAGCATCTCACAATCTCATAGACAAAAGTCAATTTAGGATCATTGCTTCATTTCTATAAATTTTACTCATTTTTCAAAAACTTCCTACATCCTATTCTTTATTATTTCTCTATTCTATTAGATAATATTTTTCTATTACTTTTTTTTTCCCATTTTCATTTACAAACTTAACAACTCAATATTTTTTTCCTATGTTTTGAACTATTACTCTTGTGAATATTTTAAACAAAAAATTAAATTAATTTATTTGTGGGTATGACAATTTTTTAACATTTTCGTAATTATTTCAATTATTTTTTAAAATTATAACAAATATGAGTATGAATAGTAATTCCCTATATTTGGGAAACCACTGATCATCCTCTAAACATTTTGCCTAAAATAAGGATTCAGATACAGGTGGAATTTTAACCAAATCCCTAAAATTTTCCTCAAATTATAGAGCGGTAAAGGTTTGGGAAACCGGATGGGAATGTTCGTAGTGAAAAGCATTTACAAGGTATCATCCTGACATATAAAAAAGTGAGATCAAATTAGAACAGTAGAGTCGCTCCCGAAGGCCAAATATGTAAAAGACAGAATACAGAAATCCTAGGCACACACAAGAACAGCCGGTATAAGCCTGTACAGCAAAAATGTCTCAACATTTCATTTTACACTTCTTGTTAGACTTTCCAGCAATAGTTCAGAGTAATGTACAATGACCCTAAATAAAGAGGAAGCAAATATAGAAAGAAAATCTCAAGCACATGAGGTAAGAAAAGCACCGCCAGATCTTCATTAACCAAGTGGCTGAGGAGTTGTTCATGTAAACTATGAGATTCTGAGCTTTCTGGAGCTGGATGCAGCTGACTATCTGTGGAATGACCTTCAGAGGGTTCCCCATCATCCTTGGGTGGATCATCAGGGCCTTCTCTTCCCTCATTCTCTTCTTCACCATGACTTCCACCACTACCTCCCTTTGAGATGCCTTGGACCAAGTCAACCCGAGCTTCTACACCGACCCGTCTCAGGTGCAGCTGCCACGTCGAAGATACATGTTGAAGAACAGGCTCGTCAACCAATACAATTATAAGCAGATATATAAATAAGGACTACCAGAAGATGTAAGTTAACTTCATCTGGACGAGCAAGAAATGGAAAATCTCCCCCAGTTTTCAAATATGCTCGCCTGGCATCAGGATACCTCTCGCCCAGTTCATCTTTGAGTTGTTGTGGAATTGCACAGTAGTCGTTTGTCTTCAAGGAGGGAGCATTTAAACATGTCACAAACAACCGGTATTGTTATCGGCGAAAACTTGTTGATTTCATTCTTCTAGTATTAAGCTAGGAAAAGATAGCCAAGACGGAGATAGAATTCAATAACTTAAAGCATTTGAAAAGCCATGCAGGAAGACACAAATAACTCAAGTAAATGACTAGTGAAAAGCATTGTATACCCAGCAGAGATACATGGGATTGTGTGTTGATAGAGTTGCAATAAGTTTTATGAACCGAACTGTGATATATTTATCCAGGTATGGTACTCTACTGACCTTTGGTCTGTCATTTCAACACATTTAACAACAAAGCTTGGCTTATAGCCATAAAATTCTCTCTAAACCTATGTTGCACATTTAGTCAGTTTCCTCCCTCTAAACAACCCATGATGAAAAAACTTAATAAAAATATGCAACTTAGAATCTTCACAAAATCATTAGGACCAAACGCCGCAACATTTAGCTCAGTGTGTATACAGGTCCAACCATTTAATTTCAAGCATCCTCTCCCCCATGTGAGATACCACTTCAATTACCAGTTAATTGGATTTTGACTAGTTGCAAAAGGTAGCACATGCCCAACTTGAATCAAAGGCTTTTTTTCCCCCTCACTCTCACCAGAGAAACAATAAAGAGAAAAAGAACTGTGAATGATGTTTCTCAATATCTATTAATTATCATTATTTTGGCAGAAAACTACACTAGGTAAATTTTCCAAGGAGTTAAGTGCATAGACCATAAGAAAAGCTTTTCATATGACCATTATATGTTAGATTCTTAAGTGTTTCTGGTGAATTCCAGAAGCGACAGATAGAACTTCAAATATTAACTAACACATCACACAGCGGGAAAAAAAGGAGGAAGAAAAAGAAAGAATGAAAATTGAACCAAAATCACAACAAAGTTTTAGAAAGCCAGGATCACTTACATATATCCACATATCCACAGGTTCAGATAACTTACATCCATTATAGTTATAAAAGAATCTGAAAGCAGCAGAGGTCCAACTGCGGCAGTATCAACCGTCAAAGTTAACCTTGAGGCCAAGTCATCCTTTGAGAGTGTTTCAACCTGAACTGACAGTCACATGTTAGGATTCCAAAGGAATTAATTAAGTAGTTTTCTACAGCACATATATGCACGGAAAAAAAAAAACCCAGAGCAAGCAAATGGAAATTCGATTATAAACAAGACTCATTTCTGACCAGATAAATTAGAAGTACCTACCTAGAACAAAAAATAATAAGACTGGGCCAGGACAAAAAGGAAAATGAAAAAGGTTTGCTTCCTCAATTTTGGTAAGCATTCACCTCCTCAATATTTGGAATATATGATTTGAAATAAAAATAAAATTCTCAAGATCACATAATATACAGTTGAGAACATTCATCAGGTTAATTCTAAATTTTCTGAAAATATTCAAGGAAATATCAATAGTACTTAAATTTTTGCAAATATTGAATTGACTGCACAATTGTCAAATCGATAACAAATGTTGATTTAACTTTTGCAAACACATCTCCATTTAGGTTTAATTATGTTGAATTCCAATTTCAAAATCTTGTACGATGAAGTGTTTCCTATGAAGCTCAAAGTATTACTAGGGTCAGAAAAGTTGGGGGAGAGATGGAGAGAGAAAAGGGAGGTGGGAGGGGAGTGAGTGCAGCAGGGAGGGATCATGACCCCAATACCATATGCAAGAAAATAACGAAGACCACGGGACAATTGCATGCCAATCTATGAATGGTTGAGAAAAAGGAATTTGAAGAGAAAAACAGAGTTGGGAAAACTGCAACCAATCATTTCACAAAGAAAATCTTGTTCTGTGCTGAAAAACTGAACTATTGGGTGTTTAAGGGCAGAATGCTTCAAGATATCTTTTACAAAGCTAAATCCAAAACATGGTGGAGACCTTCACAGACTTTACCTGAGAAACAACAAAGTCCACAGAATCTGCAATGAATGGTTCATGGGGACCCTCACGAATTCCTGTTAAGACGTATCGTTTCAGCAAAAATGAAGGGGTCCAACTGACACTGCATAAAGCATACCCCAATCAGAAAGTCAATTTGTTGGAAAAAGATTGCACCAAAAATGCAACTTACTGCAATCAACAAATCCGGCAAAAATGACAAGTATACACATCTTTACATAGAGATCATAAAAAGCAAAAGAATATATAATAGCGGTTATTGAAATAGTAATATCTTAATTAAGGAACTATTGGTTGTCAACTGATGTGACTACAGAACATTGCTGTAACCACAAAGAATTAAGTCACGAGAGAGGATGGATACACAAAATGACAACTTAATCTCTTCAGCTCATGCTCTTTCCAGATGAAATGGAAAGTAATCCGGGGATGTGAGGATTAAGCGGAGAAAAAAATGTGATCCTGAACTGATGATGCTGTGCTTCATCACATATAGATACTAATAGTAACATATCTGTATCTCCTTTCACCCTTTAAAACGTGTCAACCCACCTACCCTATGGACTCAAGGTTGGAGATTTTTTAAATTTAACAGGACGAGATGTGGATAATGGGCACTAGACCCATATGAGAACCAAAATTTGAAAGTAAGCATACTTTTGAGTTCAACCGCCAAATTTTGGTCAAGTTTTTTTGTCTAGTAGTCTAGAACTTTTTTAAAATTGTCATCTACAGTATTGACCACTAGGTTGAAACTTAAACATGCAATTGTGGCTAATAGATAAATTTTGGATCCAATGCTCATTGCTAGAGAAGTTTTGGATTGTAGGAGCAGGCAGCCAGGGCTGATTTGTAAGTCAGATATAGAAAAGGCCAAGATCATTTCAATTGGAGTAATAAAAAAGAATTAACTAGCTTACTCGACAATCTGTTCAAAAGAAAAGGAAAAAACCAGAACCATTACAAAACCCAGGTGGGTCGTGTGAACTCAGGAGCTCCAAACACATAATCTCATATAACCAGAATATTAATCAAAGCAGATCTTTTAACCATATTGCAAATCTTTTTTTTTTTTTTGTTTGTTAAATATTGGTAAATACAAATTTTATTAGAAAAGGCAAAGCCAATCATGCGGGACATATACAAGACCAATACCTATGCATGGGTGTCTAAAGATACAAAGGAAATAATGTACATTCACGCATTAAAGTTTATTACAATAGACCAAAAGAATAAAGTTTGAAGAAAAAAAGTTCTAAGCTTGTCCATTGTCCATTTGCGATCCGCAAAACTGAGACCATTCCTCTTCATCCATATGCACCACCATAGACAGATTGGAATCATCTTCCACAAAGCTGCAATTTGAGAATTACCCCAGAGGCCTTGCCAGCTGGCCAAAAATTAAACTACCCTCATTGGCATCACCCAAATGAGCCCCGCTCTAGCAAAAAGATATCATTCCACAAACTCATAGTCACATCACAAAGTAATAATAGGTGATCCACAGGCTCTCTCCACTTGCACATATGACACCAATCCAACATAATGAGTCAGCGTTTCCTTAGATTATCTAAGATGAGAATCTTCCCTAGTGAAGCTGTCCACACAAAAGAAGCAGCTTTTAGAGGGGCCTTAGTCTTCCAATTGTTCTTCCATGGGAATGGTCTTGTAGAATGTTTCATTAGGGACTTAGTATGACCGTAGAGTAAAACTTCCATTCACTCTATAATCATACACAAGGTGGAAGAAATCTGTAAATGTATCAATTTCCCAATCAAGTGCAGCTCTAATGAAAATGATATTCCATTGAGGAGAACCACTAGACAGATCCATGATTTCTAGAGCCTCATGTTTTCATGCAATGCCTTATAAAGTTGGTAAGCTTCTTTAAGAATTCGGTCTCCACACTAAAGGTTATTCCAGAATTTAATTCTGGAACCATCCCCAATTGCAAAGTGTGTATATCGATGAAAGTTGGTCCAACCTCCTCTTATGTTTTTCCAAAGCCTCACCTCATGTGGTTCGCTCAACTCATTCAAGCACTATCCTCCCTGCAATCCACCATATTTTAGATCTATAATAACTCTCTACAACACTCCCCTTTCATTGTGGAATCTCCACAACCATTGCCCCAATAAAGCTTTAGTGACAACCAGCCAGATCCCAATTCCCAGCCTGCCTTCATGTATTCGGGTACAAACCGTATCCCAATTCACCAAGTGAAACTTGAATTTTTCATCTATTCCCCCCATAGGAAATCTCGTTGCAACTTCTCTAGCCAGTAAGCCATCTTGCACAGTATTGGAAATAGAGATAAAAAGTAAGTAGGCAAGTTGGATAGAGTGTTTTCTGTCAACGTAACTCTACCACCTTTGGACAAATAATTTTTCTCCCAACTTGCCAGTTTTCGCTTCATTTTTTCCAACACCCCGTCCTAGGTAGACTGCGACTTAAAGGAAGTACCCAAGGGAAGACCAAGATACTTCATTGTTAAGGTGGAGACTTTGCACCCCCCGGATATTGGCATAGCTCAAAACACTGGGAACGTTTCCAACTGAAATTAATTCTATATTGCAAATCTTGTGAAGATTTTAGTAGGAACTAAAAACAGACTTTAGTTCATCAGAGAACTTAATCCCATTTCTTCATAATTATTTATGTAAAAAACCCCATAACACATTCCTCATATGCCTACTGGAGGTAATTAGAGTTGTAAGCAGTCTCTTCCTAGCATCTTGATGGTACATATTTATCAAAAAAATTTATGTGCATGATATTTCAGTGAATTAAATAGCAAGTCATCAACTCTAGTTTCATTTTTTAAAAAGTACATAAAAAATTAGGCAGACTGATCATTGCAGTTACAGACCTCAATCTAAGAAAGATATGATGACTTACATGGGCGCCCATGGCATTGCAGTAGAAAAACTGCATGTATCCAGAAAAGAATTGGATAGTATCAATGATCGAACTCGTCTTGGACGATGCTGGGCAAAGAGTTGTGCTAAGAAGCCCCCAAGGGACGTACCATATAGATGTATCTGTTAGATATGGATTGATTAGTCCACTCAACAATTACTGAAGTTGTCAGGAACTTATAAGACTTGAATTTGCAAGTTATGTACATTGATATTACAATTTTTGAATCTCAGTTCATGACATATAAATACAATCATGCATCCATGCTGCCTGTAAGAGAACACATTGATCATGAAACTTATTTAAAATTGTTCTCACCCCAATTGTATCTTCTCCTCCAATGATTGTCTGGCACAATTTGTAGCTCTATGATTATATATAGGCAGTTCTATGTTGATTTATCTAAAGATGATATATTGACGATAGTGGTTAATGCCATCAATTACCATATTGCATGAAAGATTAATCAAAGTCATGATGTAATAAAATCCAATCGCTAGTTGGTGAAACAAATCATGTCAAAGTTAAGAGAGAACATTATTGGAGGATGGCTTATGAGGCCTTCCATGTACAAAGTGACCCACGGTTTATGCAACACTGGTTCAAACCTGCTCTGTGCTTAGAACTGTATGAAGCCCAGCATAGCTACTCATTTTGCCAATCCAGAATACCAAAATTAGTGAGTATGCAGGCATCATAGTAAGTGCCACAACATCAAATACTGCAATGACAGTAGAATGATATAGACAAAAACTTCAATTGATAAGACAAATATGGTAGAATAAACATGAAAAGGAAATGAAGCTCTTACATGATGAACATCAATAGCATCCAAGAACTTCTCAAATGCTTGAATCCACTCAGGATGATTCCAAACTCGTGGAATATCAACAGAAATCACCCTGTAACCCTTCACATTTCAAAAGGATTTGATTATTCAATCTTAGTTAAAAATTTAAATGATATATAATATAAAGAAATTTAGAAGGGTTTCCCGGTCACAAACACAAAACAGAATTTAGAAAGTTACCAAGTAGAACCAGAGCGTCAATAGAAATAATTATAGCTGATTCATTATTGCTGTAATAGTGTCCAGTTTCGAAAAATTTTCTATATGGTGTGACAAGGACTAGGAACACCACAAGGTAGTGGCCGCGTTAACCTTGAAGTTCCAAATGAGGTGAAATAATTTGGCTATTACACAAGTGCATTCATTTTGACACCAGCTAACTTATAATATTCTGCCCGTGTTTGTTGGTCTTAGTACACAGATAAGCAAATTCAGTTTATACAGTGGTTAATAAAGATTTTTATAACTGGTTAAGCATAATTCATTTTATGCTGACCAACTACATAAATAGTTCTCTATCCCTTCAAATGAAAAAAAGTTATACTAATAACTAATTGCATATAAAATGAGCAAATAATGGAGATTCCAATAATATAACCATGCTATAGCTGAAGAACTCCATATCTCCTCATTTGCAACTGCACTATAAAACTCTCTTCATATAGAAAACACTAAAACTATGTGAAATGGAGGGAGGTTAGTGATAATTTGTGATGATTTCCTTTCATTATAGACATTCTTTCAATGAACAAACTCTTAGAGTGGCACTAGTGCTCAACAAAAATAATGGGCAGCATCAATTGTTCTGTGATCTAAGACGCTAACTTCCAGAATTTAATGATTCCCAGTAGAACTACACTATCGAGAAACCACATAAAACTTCTTATGAGAAAAGAAGAACAGGGGAAAGAAAAAGAATGAGCATGGATATTTAACGTATATTGAGCATAAAATGTCATAAATATGATGAAGACCCTAAGGTCAACCTTACTACCTTCATGGACAATGACATGATTTGTTTGTAATATACATCTGCTGTCCCTGCTGTTCCAGGAAGACAAATAAGAGGAGGTACCACCTTTGGACCAAAATCATAATATCGCCATTGCTTTATGCCAATCTGTGAGGAATTAAAAATAAAATATAAAAGGTTCCCACAGAGACATCATCAGGCAGTAAAAAGCACAATAAACAACCCAAATGTAACCAAGGATATGGGATTACGTCTAAAAATAAAGGCATCGGCATTGCTGGAATGAGATAAGCAGTCAAAATAATGAGAGCTACAACCCAAATTCACACAATCGAAAGAATAGTGTGAAAAGCGACACATATTTAAACAGACATCAAGAAACTCATAAAGGACCTCTATGCTCAGCAGAGAAGAATGAGTCAACACAAAATTCACGCCCAGCTGCATTGCGAAGCCAAGATGTAAAAACCATTATAAAAAAACTCCTAATTTGAACGTAGAAAAGAAACCCATACAAAAACGAGTAAAATATGGATACATTCTCATCTGTGTCCCATTGATAGAGAGCAAAAAAAATATAGCAGAAGCAAAGGCATACCAATAACGAGTCTAGAATAACAAGCTAAACCCATATTTAAACAAACATAAGCCACATACGCACATAAAAAATGCTCACAATTGGCTTGTAAGTTGAAGCTTGTTTTATATAATGGTCAGAGAACTACAAACCCAAGCTCATCCACTGCCCATAATTGACTAACGAAAAGGAGACACCAGAGGAATGAAGATATACCCAATAACAAATTGAAGCTAATGAAAGAGACCCATGATCAGAAATCAGATGAAAATTGAAAAATAAAAAGAAAAAGGAAAAATGAGAATATAGTGCGAAAGAACTTACGGGGATCTTATGAAGAGGGACCAGAGACTTGAAGTGGATGTAATCTCCGGGCACCGAAAAAGCACCTTTCATCGCTATATTGTTAATTGCTATGCACCCAACACTCCCGTATCCAAAACCATATTCGATTGGATCGATCACTGAAACTCCCTCTCTCTCTCTCTCTGTGTTTGTTAGTCCTCGCTGTCCTCTGTGAACTCGTCAATATTATTTCAAGAAAAAATTTATTTTTTTGCAAATCATTTCGAGGGCTTGACGAGATGAGAGAGACGTGTGGTTGGGCCCCATATGATATATCATCCTCCTACCTACGGTGATCATAATGCTGAATGACAGCGATGCTCTTCAACTGCTCATCTGCGTTAATCTATGCTGTGACGCTGTGCGCATGATATTTTATCATCGATGCACCATACAGGCGCACTTTAGCGTGGCATTTCTTTCATTTTTGTTTGTATTAAAAATAAAATACTACTTACGTTTGAGAAAATGTTTTTTTTTTTACCCTATCACATTCCATACATTTTCTTAGAAATTACCTTCTCTCTAATTAAAACTTTCGTGACATGATTAGCAATTTGTTAAAATTAGGAATGCTAAGCAACAATTTAATTGTTTTTTTTAGTTTTTAATGGCTGAAATTTATTTATTCATTTACATGACATTTAAGTGGTTTTTCATATAAACTATTTCTCTGTGAAATCATGTAAGAATGGGACATGTTAATAATAGCTTGAAGTATGTTCACTGCAATAATACTCGGCATGGAGTGGGACCCTTTCCTCTCAAAAATCCTAAAATTTTAATGAAAATGGCGCAGAATTTCCGCTCCTCCCTCCCCCTTCCTCTTGCCTCCTCCCTCTTCTGGTTTTTATTTTCTTCATTTTTTTCAATTTTGTTGGTTATGGTTTTTTTCGATTCTTCGCCCTCCTTCCATTTTCCTTTTGTCTTTTGTTTTCTTTTTGTTGTTTTTGTTCTTCCCCACCCCATCATCTCTTCCTTTATTTCTTTCATTTTCTTTTGTTTTTTTTTTGTGTTTCAGGAATGGTACTTTCCAGTTTTCTTTTGGTCTTCTGGAGTCAAATGGCGAACGGCAGCTTTCCAGTGTTTAGGACCCCCAATGCATTCCATCGCTTTTCTCCCAAGACGCCGATCTCTTAGTCGGAACAGGAATCTCGTCGAACGAAGCAGCGATTGAGTTGCACACACAACCTGAAGCAAGAAGCCTACCTTCCACGCGCCACCTATAAGGGTGGTTTTTTGCTGCCACGCGCAAGTCCTTTGGGATCGAGGCCACCGACCACTTTGAGTGTCCAGCCATCATTCTCTAAGGGCGGCACATGTATCCACGCGCTACTTACAACTACAGTATTTGTTCTTATTGAGTTTCCTCCCAGGTTGAAAATTGGATCTATGTCCTTATTATGCCTTACAGTTTTTTCATATGTTTTTTTATCTATCTTTTTAGTAAAATAAAAAAATTCAAAAATATATTGTTTCTAGGACCTCTCCATTTGACTTTTTGTTTGAAGGGTATGTTTCTCCTATTCAGTTTAAGAACAAGATGAACTTTGTTTTTAACTTTGACTTGGATAGAGTTGGAACTATTTCTCAAATGGTGATTTGAAATGGTGAGTAGTTAGAATTAGATTATGTCAATCACTTTTAGTACATCGAGAAGTTACAAATCGTCATTAGTTGATTTGTAATATATTTTTTGAATTCAATTATAATGCTCGTTATTAATGAATACAACTTATTTTTCTAAAAAAAAAAAGGTTAGCATGGACTATCTTCGAGGCAATCTCAACTACCAGCATCTCACTTCTATGAATTTATATTCATGATTATTAGAGTCACAATAGAGGTAAATTGGTATCAATCATATGCAAGTAGACTTTTAAATTGACCACTAATTTATCTAATTCTAAGATTGCAACGCCACATTTTAAAAGAATGATGATATTCTGCTGTCACTGAATTATAATTGCTATCTTCTGCTCTAAGTGATGTTACTCCAATGGCAGATAGAGTATTGCCTCAAACAGATGTAATAAAGTGGAGACCTCTTCCTATTTCATGGTTTAAAACAAACTTTGATGCAAGTTTTATCAAGGCTGAACAAAAAATGGGGTTAGGAGCTGTGATCCGAGATGTTGATGGAGAGATACAAGCTGTGTTGGCTGCCTCACGAGTTTCTATTGCTTCAGCCTATCTTGCTAAATACTATGCACTGGAAAGAGCTTCATCCCTATGTGATGAGTTGGGTTTTCAACAAGTGGAATTTGAGGGGGATGCAAAGGTGATGATTGATGCGGTTAATGCTGTTAAATATGATTCTTCTTGGTTTGGTCAAATTATAGAGGACATCAAATTTACTATGAAACAACCTTTAAGATGGAATTTATCTTTTCCTCGTAGAGAGTAATAAATTAGCTCATTAGGCTGCGATATTAGGCTTGTCTTTAGATGCTGAAACTATTTGAATGGAGGATGGGCCGGATGTGGTCATACCACAAGTTATGTTTAATAAGTCTTGATTAATGAAATATGAGGTCTTCATTTTCAAAAAATGCCTGGTTAGTTTTTGAAGATAAGATGATATTAGTTTAGATAAAAATTAAAAGTTTGAATAAAATATGATTAGAATATATATTTATTATTATTTTTATTTTAAGATTTGAAAATTTTATTTTATGTGTGAATTCAAAACAATTACAATAATTAAATGAAATGAAATCTTGCATGTTTGTGATTGCATTGTGAAATATAACTTATAATTCTAAAGTTTATAGCCTATAATTTAAATAATAAATTCTATATTTTCAAAATTGTATATTAATTTGTAAATGTGTATTTAAAACGTTTTTAAAGTTAGTTAGAGTAATTTTTTTTAAATACACAATTATTTATAGTATTTTTTTATTATAAAAGCTCAAATTTGGTGTTCTTTGAAAAATTTGAGTTTTAGCTTTTTTTTAATTAATTAAAATATTTTTTATAAAATTACCAAATATGCTATTTTTTCTTTAAAAATATTTTTAACTGTTTAAAAATATTTTTCAAAATTCGAAATGTAATTCCAAACAAGCTTGAAATAAGAATGGTATGGAAAACAAACTAGACAAAAACATGAGGAAAAAGTGTGGGGCTGAACTCTAAGTCCAGTTTTCCAAACCAGTACTTCTATATATAGTAATGGACTCTTTGTGTATGCTTGCTGATGTGTACATTTTATATTATTAAAAAAAGCAAGGGAAGGAAAATAGATTGAAGGATTAAGAACCTGAAAAAGTTATAAGTGAACGCTCTTGTAATCAAGTTAATTCTCCTTCCCGAAAGACCTTATCTCCCAAGCGATTCCCATCCATCTTAGGTGATTTTTGACAATCCTTCTCCAGGCGGGGATGGGTTGGAGCTTAGGCTCCAATCGCCTCTTCTCCTCTTAATTTACTTTTCCATTCGTAAATCTGCTGCTTTTCCATTTTCTCTTCCACTCTCCAACCTTCACCATGCTGGTCTTCTGCTTGTCGACATCAATGGGCCAACATGTGCTGCCTTAATCAACTCAAGAGGTGTCTCTTCAAGTTTGATGGTGGCTTTATTCTTTAGATGGGTGCGTCCTCTACACGCACGACTTAAGTTGAACACATCGCCTTCGTGCTACGGCTTCTTGGTGGGTTTTTGTGGGCTATGCGTGGTTCTAGCGGCCTCTATGGCCACAGATCCGTCGAATCTGATTTTGTGACCTCTTCCTAATGGCGTATGTTATGTGTGCGCCACTATCGCGGTTGTTGGTTCTTTGCCAGTAACTGGGCACAATTTAAGGTTTTTCTACTTTCTTACAGCTTTTTCTAATCAAGAATCATGTGAAAGCGGGCGTAAAAGTTTCTATTAATTAGTCTAGACTATCACGATGCAGCAAACACTTTATCATTGCGACTTTCCGCCTCAGCCTAAAACCACTTTTTAATCATCCTTACTTTGTTTGGAAACTGAGTGGGAGCCATTTATTTGGCTTCAAACTATTTTTTTTTTGAGCCATTTACTTCAATGTTTTGAATACCGTACTGGTATCAATACCGGTTAAATCACTGAAACGAAATATTTCGATACCGGTACCGTTTCGTGTACCGTTTCGAAATAATTTATACATAAATAATTTATATATATAAATATAATTATATAAATAAATATATATGTAATTAATTTAGTTTAAATTGAGGTTAAAATATAGTAAAAAATTAAAAAAAAAAACTTCAAAGGCCGAAATCCGGTACGACCGGTACCGGCCATATCGGATATTTTTCATCTGATCTGGTACGGCCAAAAAATCGGCCGAAACGAAATGCCAGCTTTTTTGTACCAGCTGACCGGCCGGTACGGAAAATTCCGGCCGTAACGGCACGGTATTTAAAACACTGATTTACTTGGTTTCCTTTTTAACGTTGTATTGTGTGGTAATTTTTTGAGAAGATTGTAGGGAATTTCCATTCTATTTAAATTTGTGTCCCATGATTATGAGTGTCAAATTTTATCAACGGGTCGTGTTCGTGTCATGTTAAAACGTATATATTATACCATATAAGTCAATTCTAATATGACCCGTTAAGTTTATCTTGTTAAAATCTCAAATCCTGACACGACTCAACGGGTCGTATCGTATCAACCCGTTAAAACCCATTAGTGAATATTACGAAATAAATTAACACGAAAAAATATGATACGTTTCAATCTGTTTATGTAAAAGTGTTGAATATGCTCGAAATTAACCCGTTTGATTTAATTAAATTTAGCATAATTTTATACAAATATTAAAATCAAAATATTTATAAAAATGATAATACTAATTATAAGTATGCATTATAATCTAAACAATAAAAATATTTAAATTAAAATTCTAATAATTTTACTTTTAAATATAATGATATATTTGTAATTTTAACTTTTTTTAAGTGGCATAGCGGGTTAAAAAAGATTGATCCACTATCAATCCATTAAACAATCGTGTTATAACAAGTCAATCCATTTTGATCTAAAATCTATTAAAATTAAACCCAAATTCGACATTATCATGTCGTGTTTATGTTAGATTAATAAATCATATAATATATTACCACTCCTATCTGTGATCCTTTAATTTATCTAATAAATTTCATTTGCTCAAAAAAAAAAAAACAAAAAGGAAGAAGAAAGAACCTGAAAAATGTTGCAAACTTGGAAAACTAACGTCTTTCTCAGTCGGTTCCTCGACGAGTTAGTTATTCATCATTTTCGCAGAAAGGGAACTTGAACACGGACGTCTCTCTCTTAGACCGTTTCTCGGCTACAAAATATTCATCATTTTTGCAGAAGGGTGAGAAGCTGAATCCACCGTCTTTCTCTAAGACCCTTGTTCGTCGGCTGCGCTGCAAATTGCTCCTTTCATCTGTATTTTTTTCATGTGTTTTTCACAGCTCAAATTCACTTCAAGTTCAAACCACCATTTATGCATTTCACTGTTGCTGTTCCAAAAATAAGAAACCCCCAAATCTATCATTTGAACATGATTTTCTGCACAACTGTTTGGTATTATGGGGTTTTCGATTTTTAGTTTGTTTCATATATGGTATTATTCTATCGGCTAACAACATGATTTTTGAAACGGTCGTGAATTTATAAACGGTGCGTAATTATCTAAAAAAAATATATATTTTAGATTTATGTGAAAAAATTAATTTTTTTAATAATTAATTTTTTATTTTTTTAAAATGATTATATATAACTTACCACTCTACAATTATATATAATATTAGTATTAATTTTATTCTTTTATCGGTTTTTGAGTTTAAGATGTTTTGGCAGGAAAACATTTTAATAGTGAAAAAAATGCATTGTTGACCGCGGGGGAGTTAAGGATGAAACGCACCGTTTCATCTTCTATAAAAATGCCTCACATCCTTTTAAACGAAACGCCCCGTTTAGCTTTTTCCTTTTCCCAATAGAAACATAACCCCTGTCATGGATATCCAAACTGGTCATGACGGCCACTGTACACTCCGCACCTCCATTGGAACCCACCTTGAAACCACACCACCACCACTCACTACGATCAATCTCAGAAAGTTAGTCAATCTCAGTCATCCCTATCTTCCCAATCTCAGTCCTTTGGCTTTTGTTTTTTGTAATTCAACATTAAAATAAAGATAGCCAATCATGGTTGTGTTTCTGAAAGTTCGAAGCTTTTTCTGCACGATACAATCCAAAGGATTGCAAGCCCTAAACCCCTTTACTTCATGGAGTGTATTTTTTCACTCTGAATACTCTAGTAACTCGGAATCATCAGGCTCTTCAAGACCAAAAATTGCCCAAAACAATGTGGCAATCTTCTGGGATTTGGACAATAAACCACCGAACTCGTTCCCACCATACGAAGCCGCTGCCAAGCTAAAGGCGGCGGCATCTTCTTTTGGGGTTGTTAGATATATGGTGGCGTATGCAAATAGTCGCGCGTTTGCCTATGTCCCGCAAGTTGTTAGGGAGCATCGGAAAGAGAGGAGGAAGAAGTCGAACCCGTTGAAGAATAGGGGGCTGACTAAGGCAGTTGAGCCGCAGCTCTGTCGAGTTTGTGGGAGAAAGTTTTATACGAATGAGAAGCTTGTCAATCATTTTAAGCAAATACATGAGCCGGAGCATATAAAGAGGTTGAATCAGATAGAGTCAGCGAGGGGGGCAATGAGAGTGAAGTTGGTGGCTAAGTATTCCATGAAAATGGAGAAGTATAAGAGTGCTTCACGGGGAATTTTGAACCCCGATGTGGGGTATAGTTTGGCCGATGAGGTGAAGCGGGCAGGGTTTTGGGTTCGAACCGTGCCGGATAATCCACAAGAGGCGGATGCTGCCTTAAAAAATCATATGGTGGATATGATGGACGGAAGGAGAGTTGAGTGTATGTTGCTTGTATCAGATGATTCAGATTTCGTGGATGTTTTGAAGGAAGCAAAACTGAGATGTCTGAGGACAGTTGTTGTTGGGGATATGAACGATGGAGCTTTGAAGAGGGTTGCAGATGTGGGGTTTTCATGGATGGAAGTTTTGATGGGAAAGGCAAAGAAAGAGGCAGGATCGGTCCTTGGGAAATGGAAGGACCGTGATGTTTTGAAGAGTTTAGAGTGGACATACAAACCTGAAGTGGAGAAAAAGGTATATGATTTTGAGGATGATGTTGAGGACATTGAGGATAAGGGTTTTGAAGGAATTGTTCTTGGGACAGTTGATGATAATAACATACAAGCGGAGGATAGCAAAGCTTGGTGGGAGCTGGACTCTGGTGATGATGTGGCTTCCTCACAATCACTAAAGAGATTGCAGTGGACACAACCCATACTAGAAGAATAAAGTTGTAAATGATTCCGAGGATGAGACTGTTGAGGAGACTGAAGATATCTGTTTTGTAGACTGCATGCAAAACAAAGACAGCAGTACTTGGTCAGATCCGGACCTTTAATCCTGATGCTGTCTCTTCACAATCATGTAGATGATTGAGTTGTTTGTATATTATGAGTTTGTTAACTTACTTTCTCTTGGCTAGCATTTATTGGATAATGAGAGGATTAAAGAGTTGGATGATACATGATACATGATACATGATACATGATACATGATACATCTATACATCCAACTCCCTCTAATGTATTAAAGGATGACTAGGTCTGGCAGGATTCTGTATGATAGCATGTAATATTTATAGTGTGACATTGATCCCACTAATGTGCTTTCATGCATGATAGCATCTTTTATAATACTGATGTCTACTATGGGTTTAATCTTTTCCTTTCGCCTTGGTTTCAGACATGTTGAGCATTTTGTCGTGTAATTGTCTGTATGTGTGTGGGTTATAAAGCTTCGTTATGGCATAGTTACCTTCTAAAAATATGAAATTACCCAACGTACAAAATGTGGCAAAAAAGGAACCCTGAAAAAAATACTGTCACAGCACGTGATCAGAGAAAACAGTACTGTATACAATGTGAATGATGTAGACTTGTCAGTTGATTTAGTGTTAGGGTTCTATATGATCAACATAGGTGGGCTAAAGCCTCTACCTACTAAACATGGCATTAAAGAACCGGATATAAAAATTGATGGCAGTACAGCTTAATTTCCATGAGTATTTATTTTCAAAGTTAATAAGCTAACCAAAACAGATTATTGCTGAAGATTGTAACACATTCTTTGATGTTTATCAAGGACTAAGGGTCATTGTTTCTTTCAAATGTTAGGTAAAACCTACAATTAAAGGCATGGTTTTGTAGGAGATGAAAAGTTCCACAGGTTATTGACTGATGCCCATATATGTCAAGTTTCAGCATATATGATACACTGAGCTTCACTTATTGTATTTTCTTCCGTTGTGTTTATTTATCAGAATCAAGTCTTTGAAAGGTCTGTCTGTGATTTATTCATTTGAGGTGTTCTTTCACCCTTTGTATGTATTTGAAGTCCAAAGCATCATCACCATCTTCCTATTCTAGAGTGCATATTGTTTGTGAAAAGATGAGTTTTTATTGATGATGAAGAAATAGGAACAAGGCATTATTGATGTACATAAGGAGTATATATCAGACAACAGAGAAAAGAACATCGGAAAATCCTGGAAGGTAAAGCTAGAAAATCATAGTTGGGTTGCCATTCAATGGTAAAGTGTATTGAAAGAGAAAACCTTGGGGTTTTCTGCAGTCCTTGTACTATCTTCAAAGTTTTGGTCATTAATTTCCCTCCATATGCACCACATCAACCAAATCAGGATCATTTTTCACAATGTGTCACTGTGAATACTATCAAACTGCTCTTCCATAGCTACATTTATAACCTTATTATCTGCTTTGTTTTGGGATAATACTTCAGTTGTATAGGTTGGTATAGAAACATCAATTGTCTTGCTCTATGTCACTATCTTCTGTTTGTTTGAGATTTCTTGTTTGTATTTGTGCCTTCTGGGAAACTCTGTTTGGATCCCATTGTCAATGTTTGGTCTTATAGGAAGTGGCTGTGAAGAGGTTCCTAGACCAGGATATTTATCGTCAATCACTTGAGGAATTCAAAAGTGAGGTACAATCTGCTTCTCCCTTTTAAATATTTCTTTGCATTTACAGTTGTTTGGGTTCTTAGCTCCTGTTTCACAAGAAAATAAGACAGTCATATTTGTTTTAAATGCTTTGTGTTTGCACCTTAATTGATATGATTTTTCCACTTAATATTGCTTGCAAGATGTCACTTCAAGAGATTGATCTCCTGGTTTACATCTGATTTACTGCCATTCTTGACCCCTCACATTAACTGTGGCGAATATATTATTCATTGCTGATTGACACATGGGAGATGAAGTTATAGTGCAACACAGAATTATTTATGTGGTCTCTTCAGTTAAAAGCCTGCTTGTGCTGCCAAATAAACAATCATCAATGTTTTGGAAAAAGAAATAATGATGAACAGAGATGCCTACGCACTACGCGGAATGTGGCAGAACAATCCCATTAATGGCTTTTTTTTTTTTTTCCAGAAATAAAGACTTAAGCATGCAGTGGTATCCTTCTCCCTTAGGAACTTTAGAAAATCAAAATGGCTTACCAAATTAATCAACAACTTCTAAAAAACTTGCTCTGCTAGTATGATACTATTTGATTATGACTTTACAAGTTAATTCTTGTTCTTATTATTTATGCCAAATGGTATGCTAAAGAACTAGTTTTTCCTCTCCTTTATTTTTATTTTTATTTCTTGCAGAGGTAGTTTATATAGGCTGATTCACCGGCCTAACACTCAATTAGGTGAAAGAAGGCGCTTGAGAATGGCCCTTGATGCTGTATGATTCTGTCATTCTTGCTGTTTATTCCAGTTCCAGTCAGCTATTTGCTATAATTTGTAAGTTTGCTGGAAATAATGTCTGTTTTGGATGATTGAACTTTCAGGCCCGTGTAATGAATTATTTTGCACAACTGCTCTCCCATAATAGTGCACCGTAATTTGAAGTCTCCAAATTTACTAGTTGATGAGAATTGGGTTGTGAAGGTGGTGTCTTATCTCTTTCCTGAGTCCAAGTATCTTCCATGCCCAAGTCCAGAATGATGTGAAATTTCCTGCGTGTTTAGGTGTGCGATTTTGGCTTATCACAGAAAAAGAATAGCACATTTCTTTCTACAAGGTCAACTGCAGGGACAGTAAGCCATTTACAATTTTCATCCTTTTTTTTCTCATGCTGAACCAGCCTTTTTTCTTTCTATTTTTTTTGGGTAATGCATCACATTTATGTCTCAGTGCTGGAGATATTCTTTTTGACATCTAGTTTATACATACCTTTGATATGTTTCCAGCAATGGTGAACACTCTGTTTTGTACCATACAACATGTTACATCATTTCTTGCATTTATTGTGAACTCTCTGTTCTTTGTGCTGCCAGTACACAGAGACCTGGTAAATCTTGTGGCGAATGCTCAGAATTAATATTGATAAATGCATTACAGCGAAGTCACATGTTCTCTCAACTTTCCTAAATCCCTACATACTTATCAAAAAAAAACTTTCCTCAATCCCTACATGAGAACTCTACCAAGTGGACTTACTGTTTGCAACAAAGTATATTCATGAGTAAATGAAAAGGTTTATTCGCTTCTCACCAAAGGTTTGAACAGCATATATACTCTTGGTGGCTGCATTTGGTGGTAGTTGATACAACCATATGATTTATATGATAATGTTAAAAAGGTATTTTTTTTTTTTATCCCTAAAAAATGTTTAAAGGGAAGGTACTGCAATAGGTGGTTGGTGATATTGATATGGAAGTTGTGGTTTATCTCCATTAAATGAACTGACTTTTTTGGGAATTCTGTCATGCCCATTGTGTATACATGCATCTTACAATGTGCTTTGCTTTCTTGATAATTGACTTGTTTCCATGTGTCTTGGATTGCAAGTATGCAACCCTGGAAACTGGTATTGATAAGTTAATGCTTGTATTGCACTCCTTCGGGCTGAGTGGATGGCCCCAGAAGTGCTAATAAATGAACCTGCAAATGAAAAGGAAGCCTTTTTTGATGCAGCATCTTGTTTCTTACCCTGGATGGATGCTTTTTAATTACATCGTAATAATATGCAGGTGTGACATTTATAGCTTTGGGGTCATACTTGTGGGAACTCTCTACATTGCAACAACAATGGGGGAAAATGAATCCAATGCAAGTTGTTGGTGCAGTTGGATTTCAACATTGGCGTCTTGACATTCCCGATGATATGGATCCTGCTAATGCCGATATTATTCAAAAGTGCTGGCAGACGTAAGTATTGTTTTGGTTATTCTCTTCCGTCCACTCATTAATTGTTTAGATATTGTTATGCTGATTCAATAAGTCCAATGCACAAACGCTTTTGTTGTGTTGCCTTACACTTTAACCATGGCTATTAATACATGCTTGCTCCCGTAACAGTTGAATGATTGAATTTCAACTGTTATTCCCACTTCTCCTTTTGTTGGAGGAGCCCTACACGCCTTGAACATTGCCAATGCGATTCCATTTAATTTCTGTTTGTACCACTTCTTGCTACCAATTAATTAATGCTTATCTTCTATCTTCTTTTCTACGAAAGAACTATCTTGTCCAATTCATTCCTACATAGAATGGACTGGATTTCCTATGCGTGACATGATCTCTGTGCTCTCTTTGAAAAAACTGATTATAACTGTTGCTCAAGTAGAATATGATAATGCCATTGAGAAAGATCATATAAGGTTAAATTCTCTTATGAATTAGTAGTGGTGGATGGGAATTTTCTAATTTTATGTTTACCATGGCTGTTACAACGTATCGAGTATACGCAAAATTCAGTTCTGCATTCCTGACAAAAGATCCAATTTAACATTTTAGAGACCCAAAATTGAGACCCACGTTTGCTGAGATCATGGCTCTGCTTTGAAGCCATTGCAGAAGCCAATAACCAGTTCTCAAGTCCCAGACCAAGCACATCCGCAGGCAGTGGCCATCAGAAGCTTTTGCCATCACAAATTGCAGAAGAAGCAGGCTAGAAAGAGCAAACTATACCATCATACTCTGTGTCATTGGACTGCAAAAATATGGGGTGAAGTTCTAGATTGCCTTGGACTAGTCTGAGGAAGTGACGGGTTGATTTCTCTACATTCAAATCCGATTTGAGATTATGATTCTTTTTTCTCAATTCCCTTTTTCCCATCACAGTGCAGCTATCCTCAAGGTTGTATGTATGTTTATACAAATCCATTGAATTTGTTGTAATAAATATTTTGAAAATTTTCTTTTTGTGAAGTTTTATCAATTGGTTGGGAAAGCTTTAAGATGTCTGGGGTGTAGTCGCTATAGAGGGATGGAAACTGACATGTACAGGGTGATTGGGCAAAAAACATGATTCCAAAAACCCTATGTACATTTTCTAAGGAGCTCCAGATTAAGATTAAATCATTATCCTTTTGCCATCAATCCGACCATGTAGCATACGATTAACCTGGAGTCACCCTTAACACCATTACTATTCGTATCAGTGCTTGACCTTTTTTGATGCACAATTTTCCACTTTTTCTTCCCAAATCACAAAGACAGAATGCAATCTGGCATTAGTTGTCAGTACAAGGATGAGCAAAGCACTTCAAACAAAGGAACAACGCCGAAGGAACTGCTAAAAGTACTTCTAGTGCTCCCCGGTAGTATGAGCTGGTAATGGCTCTAAACCTGCAACAAGATTATGTTCATATTGATGACCACAATAAATCTGAAATTTTCCTAAACATTAATGGGTCTCTATAAAGAAATCAAATTGATGATTATACAAAATGCTCAACATGTCTCAAAACCAAGGCGAAAGGAAAAGATTAGACCCATAGCAGACATCAGTATTATAAAAGATTCTATATTAAAGGGTTGTGTAATACATGAAAGCACGCCTTTTGCCATTTTACAACCCTGTAAATAGCCAGTATCAAGGCCAGAGGAAGCCCGGGACTTAGGCAGCTGATTTCTTTTGAGGAAGTTAACTTGATCACATCTTTAGCTTGTGAATCTTAAAATAATATGTTCAATTACATGGATCTTAAAACAGGTTATATGGTCCTATAGATAGATAAAGCCTAAAGGCGTAGTTGCATTAGCCTTGATTCTGATGAAAGTCCAATGCCCTGGATTTCACTGGCAAGTCTTGAGCAAAATTATCTATGTTTCTCTGCTTGCATGGGGCATGTAATTTTAAAATCTAACCTGATGCAAAGTACCGTCTCTACTTCAATATTTGTGACTAAATTGTCCATTGGCATCTGGTGACAATTGCAAATATATATTCTGCAATGGAAGAAACAATTAATAGGATTCTTTTTCACTTCCCCAGCCCTCTCTTTAAGGGTTCCAATATGCTCGCCATTCTCACCCCAGGCTGTTTATATTGTAGAAAATACTTTAGCTACAAAAAGAGACTATATAAAAGTAGATTCATAAACTGACGTGATATGTCAGATTATAAAATTATTGAACGAAATAATCATTCAGTCCAACTTATCAATCCGCTGCAGTTCTTTTGCAACATCAACCATAGTTGGCCTCATCTCTGGATCCTCGTCTACGCATACGAGTGCCAACTGCAGCACTGCTTGCAATTGTTGCTCCATACCAATACCTGCTACTTCTCCCTCTGCCAAGATTGCATCCTCCACGATCTCGTTTGTTCTTCGGTTTCTTACGGACTCTACCAGTTGAGGAGCACGTCGTCCTGTTAAAAGAACTAAAAGAAGTACACCAAAACTGTAGACATCAGTCTTTTCTGTTACGTAGGAGGTTTGAACATAGTTGGGGCATTGATAACCTCGGCCATACCCAGAAAACGAAACTCGTACGCAGGTTTCACCCTCGGGAATTGTTATGCAATCAAAAAAGTTTGACAATTTGGGAACATCATTTTCGTCGAAGACGATAGAAAACACGGATATTTGCCTATGGATTATGGGTCTGGAGAAAGCAGTATGGAGATACGAAATCGTATGAGAAATGTCCCTTGTAATCTTTAATCTTCTTTTCCACGCCATGGGCCGTCTTTGTCCATCATCGTCATCTGAGGCATAAATTCGAGCAGCAAGGGTCCCATTTGTGATAGATTCATACACTAAAATGGGAAATGGAGTCTCGAGACAGCATCCTATTAGCTTCACAGCATGCTTGTGAGGCCTCATCTTTGCAGAAATAGCGATGTCGGTGAAGATACTCTCGATCGGACATGGATTTCTTCCATCTTTCTTAATGGAAATGGTTCGCCCTTCAAGACAACCTTTGTACCATATGTAGTACGCGTCAACACGTAGAACAAGCCCTGAATCGAAGTTGTTGGTTGCAGACACGAGGTCTTGGTAAGAGAAGATACGGATGGGAATAGGCCTACCATTACAAGCGGCAACCAGCTTCTCCAATAACATGCTTCCATTCTCTAGAAACGCCTTCCCCCTCTCTGTTTTTCCGGCCATTCTTGACAAATGATTATCTCTATCCTTCCTTCCCATTCTGCCAGCTATTAACCATTACCACATTAAAATACACGAAAGTAAAGAGAAAATTCGCGGAAAGTGTGTGGAACTGGGTTTGATTCAGATGTTGAACGACCATTTCATTGGTCAACTTTCCCACCGATTGCTTTGCTTCTTGCCAGAGCAACTATTCTGGCAATAAAATGCTTTATTGTGTTTTAAAAAAGGATGAAGAAAAAATTGAATACAATTAATATAAAATCAAGAAATTGTTTGAATATAATTTCTTAATATTATCTTTGTAAAAGTTTATTAATTTTGTTTGTTTTGAGATTTGTAAGAGTCTTATAATCATCATATGAAAAAGCTGAAAATTGAAAATTGAAACTATATATGCAGCTTTGAGAATTCTGTATCTGTCTCACTGTCCAAACGAGCCGTTTCAACCAAATGATTGTGCAGATATTGGCAGCAGTTTTTCAAACGTACCCTCAAGAATACTCTTTCTTGTTAGATTATGGCTCGGTTTCAGAATTCAGGAGCTAGATACTATATAAGCGCAACATCCCACTGAGAGGGAAGGAAATCCTCCAAACAATTTTTTAACCTCGTCCTCCACCACAAAGAGTGAAAAAGAGTATATTATATAATCTGAACTTGGAATTTGCATACCAGTGACGGTAAGGCTGCCGATTAGCACTGTTACATTGAGCATTGCAAAAACAGTACTATGCAGTCCAACAGTTTGGAGACAGTGCTGCAAGAATCCGTGTATGGCTTCTTGAGCAGGCATTAATTTCATATTTCATTCCCCAGCATGATAGCATCTGTCTCTGTCTGACCTGGTTTGCAAACACTCTAATTTCTTCATCTTTCTTTGATCTTGGACAAGTTTCTCATAACTATAAAATGTAAGAATCGAAATGTGAAAAAAAAAAAAAAAACTCCACTAGCTAGAGTACCTCAGAAAATCCAACAACAATGGCAAAATAGCGAACAAGGATGAGAAAAACCAACCCAAAAGAAAAGAACAGGGCATTGAATGGCGATCCCCTTCTACCAGCAAGGTATTCAACTACTCTTCTTAAACTACTAACAGCACGATTGTATTCAACCCACACTAATTGGTCCCAAAAATGAAAGTTGTAGCCCTGTCATACAACTTTTCAAGCTTCCAAGTTATTAGATCTCCTGCTTCTCTACAGGCAATCCCTGCAAAGATGTCTACAAACATCTTCCGAGCAAAGTGTTGGGGACTCAATGAACTTGGACAGACGTGGAGACTAGGAGAAAGGATCTAGAAAAAGTCGGCTAGCTGCCTTATTTAATTTTTGCTAATTTTTTATTTTTCTTTTTCAATAACTCTGGCCTAAATTATTCAGCTATATTTTGCTTTTCCCTAATTGAGAGATGTGTTGTTGTTGTATGGGCTGTTCGGCTATTTAATAGCTTGAGGCCAAGAAGGAATATTATCTCATCAGTATTATCTTCAACCTTGTGTTGATTTGGAGTTATGGTATTTCTCGAATTAAACCAAATCAAGGAGACCTAGGATCCCTTAAAGTATCCTATAGAAATTATCACCATGGGTAAATTAAGCAAGAACGATCATTGCGCTTTACCCGTTCACAAGCCCGTCACCCAGTCACCATCTAGGCAACGTGACACAAAGATACAAATATACCATCAACGGAATGCAATCGATATCTACACCCTGTTGACTTTGGGCTTCTTGTCCCATGTGTTTATGTTCTGATCAGAGATGAGCAAGGAGTTCTATTCAATCAAGTAGCACGCGAGAGACTAAGAAGGTGACAATAAAGATCCTAATTTAGAATGTTACTAACACGTAGAATGTTAACCCCTGGAAACAATCAAAATGGTGGGAACCGATTAGATCAGTAGAGCCACCAAACTGCACACGGACTGCCTACCCTGTCACCTGAAGAAGCAATTCCAAGAAGGTGACAATAAAGATCCTAATTTATGTCTAAAATAAAAGTTTATCTTCTGTTCTTAATTTCCTTACAGTACAAAGGCATAAAAGTGTACAATTCACAACACCATGCATCCAACACATTGGATGCTATAGCCTACAGACTGGCCAAGTGATTTATGCCTGAGTGGAGTGTTCATGTAACAACACTCATCAAAGAGCACATCCACTCCCAGCAACTATAGCATATTACAAAAAAAAGGAAATAGAAGAAAGAAAATAGAAACCATGCATCAAAAGGATGAAGACTGTAAGAGAAGCACAGTTGCAGTGAATTCCAAGGTCATTCTAATCAGAAACAGAAAAGTGAACTATAAACACATCGTGCAGTCAATCCATACCAAAATAGCTGAAACATAAACATAGATATCAATTATCATACATCTCTTATGGGATATAAAAGTAAAAACTGCCATTGCACAAATGTTTTTTTTTTCTTTTATTTCAATTGCAATCGAGATGATGAAATGAAGTCCAGAAATCGGATATCTTTGTCATCTACCACAGGTCATGGACTGTACAAGCCCTGAACTAAAAACTAACACCCTAAATAAAGCAGAAAAATGTGGTAAACAGAAATAAAATTTTCATCAACTCTTCCCTTGATACAAACCAGCCACGCCCTTCAAGAAAATGCATATCAATGGCCAATCACCGGACGGTTAAATCCCTTTCATGACAGTATCGAGATTATAATAAATGCAGAAAATGAGAGCGAAAGGCAGGTAATTCATGTCAAGAAGAGAAAGTACTATGACTTGTAGGGGCAGCACAGATTCAAACATTTCACCAGGCACTCTTCTTCTTTTCTCCGGGATAATAATTAAGGTACCACCGCACGAACTTCTTTAGCCCCGTCTCCAAATCAATTGTAGGCCTATATCCGAGCTCCCTGTGTGCCAAACTTATATTTGCATGAGTAAACTTCACATCCCCATTTCTGGGCATCGGCAACACCTGCCTCTTAGCCTTTACCTTCAAAAGCTTCTCCAATATACTCACAAGCTCGGTCACCGGGATCGGTGCTGTATTTCCCAGATTAAAAACCCTCAACTGGGCCGGACCCTTCTTCTTCCCACCACTTCCAGTGCTCTTCTTCGCCGTATCCAAGGCCGCCAAGCACCCCTTCACAATGTCATCAATATAGGTGAAATCCCTGGCCACCGTCCCATGATCAGAAGCCTCGAATATCGTAATTGGCTTACCCTTTAGAATATCCTTTGTAAAGAAGAAATACGCCATGTCCGGCCGACCCCAAGGCCCGTACACCGTGAAAAATCTTAACCCTGTAATAGAAAGCCCGTATATATGGTTATAAGTGTGTGCAATTTCCTCACCAGCCTTCTTTGTCGCTGCGTAAAGGCTCGCCGGTTGGTCGGTCCTGTCCTTTTCCGAGAACGGTACCTTGGAATTCAATCCGTAGACCGAACTCGAAGATGCCCACACGATCGAGGGCTGCGGATTCGCTGACTTACACACTTCCAGAAGATTAACCAGCCCGGCAATGTTGCTGTTCACATAGGAGCCCGGGTTTTGCATCGCGTATCGCACGCCCGCCTGCGCGGCGAGGTGCATCACGTGGGTGAACGCCACGACGTCGAAGAGTTTGTGAAGAAGCGACGCGTCGTTGATGTCGCCCTCGACAACGAACACTCCGGAACGCTCCAAGAGCTTCTGGCGGGCGCGCTTAAGGCTGGGGTCGTAGTAATGGTTGAAACTGTCAAGGCCCAGCACGCCGTCGCCGCGGCGCTTGAGCGCGACAGAGACGTGAGTCCCGACGAAGCCGGCTGCGCCGGTGACAAGGACGGTGAGGCCAGAGTCGGAGCGCTTGCGAGCCGAGCGGCTGACCCGACGTTCCCATTCGCGGCCGCCCCAGGAGTCGGACCCGAGGGCTCGGCGCGAGGACGAGGATGGGGCCGCCGAAGGATGGGTGAGGAAGAAGAACAGGAGGATGAAGGCCACAAAGAAGGACCAGAAGGTAATCTTGGAGTGCAATCGAAGGCGCTGGACGTACGGTGTGTGTTTGTCCTGTTTGAACTTTCCGGGGGTAGAGGGGAGATCATCAAGGCGGGAAATTGTGGTCTTGAGCTGAGACATTGGACCTAAATTTCTTATTCCAGGGAGGATATTTGGGTTAGGGTTCAAAATGTTTCTGGGTTCGTGAGAAGGGGTTTGCAATATGGAGTGTTTGGTTGGAGAGAAAATGGGTTGGGAATGTGTTGCGCTATTGCTGTTGACGATGACGTCCGGTGGCTCTTCAGAAATAGGGTGTCACTTTAAGGAAAAAAATGGCAAATTGGGAAGGTTCACCTAATTGGGATTGGAAATATGCCGTGTTTTAAAAAAAAAAAAAAAATAATAATAATAATAGGATGGATGCTCATGTTTATACTTTTTGTTAATCTTTTCACTGATTTTGATTAATAAATACATATAAATATAAATATTTACTTTTTTGATCTTTATATGGTGAGACGTTCATTTAGGTAAAATGTTTGGAAGGTATACTTGGGTTTAATCGAATCCGCTCTCAATGCCATTTTCCTAATTATTTTTTTCTGTCATGAGTTGGCATCACTCCCTTTCTCGGGTATCAATCGACCTTCAATATTTTTATTTGAAAATTCTTTGTTAAAATGGTATGAGAAATTTGAGAGATGGTTTGTGGTTTATCCCTTCCTTTGGAGCTCTCTTTTTTGTTTTTTTGTTTTGTTTTTGGTAATGTTTATCTCATTAACATTTACACTAACTTGTTTTAGGTACAATACAACAATGAAGTGCTGTTTGGCCAATTTTCTCTCCCTTTGTTTTCAGTTTGAGAAGTTTTTTGAGCAAGTGACAGTCATAAATGGTATTTATTGAAAGAGAAAATATTGGGAGCATCCAACACTCATTGCACACACTCACATGAACAGTATATATGAACAGCTCCAACACTCATTGCACACACTCATATGAACAGTATATATGTATTGTTTATATATACTGTTCATGTGAGTGTGTGCAATGAGTGTTGGATGTTCCCTAATATTACTCTTATCGAAAACCAATAATTACCTACCACGTAATAGAGTTCATAATCTATAAGGGAACATGCATAGTAGAGATTAGAGAATCCTAATACCTGTAAACGCGCATAATAGTAACTGTCTCTCCCGATATCTCCCTCCTCACTCTCTCCTTCCCCCTCTCTCTTCTTCCACTCTCTCGCACTCTCTTTACTGCATTGTGTTTATTCAAAATTGAATTAAAAAAAAATAATGGTCATAAAATAATCACACGAAAAAAATAAATATATCTGAAAAAAATAAATCTCAAGAAAATCTAGTACTCATCGAAATCAATAGGGATATTGGGAGGATTGTGAAGATGATTGGAAGTGCTAAAAAATGGCAAAATGTGACTCATTTTTTCCTTACTACCAAACTCCCACCATCTGCTTACCCAAGAAATGCAAGTAATCATTGAAACATCTAAGGTTTTTGGTTGCGTGCTTCACTTTTGGCCATTTTCTCTCCTCCACCATTTCTTGAAGATTTTTCCTATTCCCAGAAAAAAACCCATAAACAGATGGAAAAATCATAAAAGCTGGTAGCTTTCACATTAGCAATTCAAAATCTTAAAAAAATCGCATGTACTATGACATATTTTGGATGAGATGCAATTAGCCTAGCAACGGTACAAGGAAAATGGAGCAAAAGAAAGTAACAATTAAATTTAGAATGTATTTATTTATTCACATTATTGTTTTGCTCGCCAAGAACTAAAATCAAACAAAACAAAAATAGCAACTGAGCCAAATAATCTGTTGAGGTCACTTTTGTGGATTTATTATATTCTCAAGTTTTAACATATATAATTAGAGCCATTTATTTATGTTTGATTCACCTTGTCACTACCATTTGATTGTATTTCATCGTTGTGTGCCCGGAACGGAGAGTGCGAGGGAGACAACTATGCAAGAATCGGAAAAGCTTTCACTTTGCAAATGGCCGATAGGGGGTTTTCATGAGAGAGAGAGAGGGATCCAATTTTTTATTTTTATTTTTTAGTCCACACTAATCTTCTCATTAATTATGCGTGGCATGTTTCTATTGAATTCGGATAATGAGAGTTTTAAGGTAGCACCTATTATAAGATTTTTTCTTTCAATTTCATTTCTAACTCTATTTCAATTTCTTTTCTTAACTCTTTTTCATTCTTTACATCTAACCTCCTCATCCATAACCCAACGAGGGTCCCTAAGGCCTTAACACCTTGCAACTCCACCCTTCTCAACTCTCTCATCTTCATTTATTTTTCCTAATTTCTCCTAATTTTTCTTCACTTCCCTGAACACTTTGAAGGCTACAACTAGAGCATTTGATCCACCCACTATTCACACACCCCATCCAAACAACTATATATATATATATATATATTTTTTTTTATTTCTTTGCCATTTATTAACTAAATTGAGGTTTTTTTGGGGTCCTCCTCCCCCTTTATTGAACTTATTACTTTAATTAGTATTATTATATTTTTTCAGAAAAAAAAAAGTTTGGGACAACTAATTAATTCATGAAATGATACCCATGCTCGTTTGGACTATTCGGAAAGATATAATTTTAAGATATTATATTCTATACAATTTGTTCTTACCATTATTAAGAAAGAAATTGCGTTGCCATATTGCTACATCCATATATATTTATAAATAATATATTTATATTAATAAGTATGGCATACAATTATAGAGTATAAATATCACTTAATCACTTTGATAAAAAGTGGCATGGGTTTAATATTAAAAAAAACATATATATTTTTTTAATGTGGGTTCCCTTTTTACTTAATTATTTTTAAAAACAATTACATAATAATTATATAACTTATAATTATAAATTATATCTTTGTGTTTATGGTTTGAGTGGCTTCATCTAATGAGTGAGATCTGATTTGGATTAGGAGATGAGCTGAGATGAGTTTTAAAATTTGAATCAAATATTAATAGAATATTATTTTTTAATATCATTATTGTTTTAAAACTTGAAAAAATTAAATTGAGATTTAAAAAAGTTGAATTGTTTATTATATTTTATATGAAAATTTTAAAAAATATAATAATAATTTTGAGATAAATTAAAATGACAACTTATCTCCCAATCCAAATTGGGCCTGAGTTTCGAGATTGACTTGCAACTTTGCTTGCACCTCTCGTACAACTTTGGCAAGGGAAATAAATTAGGTAATTTCTTTAAAAAATGATAAACATATACTAAAGTTTACAATATTTTACACAACACAATTTTAAAAGGTGGAGTAATTTCTAAACTATCTTATAAAATTAATATTATTTTATAAAAATATCTTTCCTTTATCGCATGCGTTATGAAATACATTGTGTAAAGATAATGTTAGCCTGCCCGCTACAGCTTACTGCTGCAGCGGACCACTAGGCAAAATAAGTTTTCTATTTTTTTTATCATTTTTTTATTTTCCTTTTTTTAATCATTTTAAGACATTTTAAAAAAAATATGAAAAAATATTAATACACTAATAATCAATTTCTTAACAATTAAGTTAAAAAAAATTAATTTACATGAAGTGTCAAAATGAGTGGACAAACTAGCATTTTCTTATTGTATCATGTATTGTATGTGTATCATTTCTCAATTTTTTTTAGTTAGTCATAGTTATTATAATGTTTATTTTTAGAGCATTCACAACCTATTAGCTAAAGGGCATCTTTAACTAAATTTTGGCTAAAAAAAATTAAAAACCTGCTTCAACAGGTTTTCTAAAACTAAAATAAATTTAATTTTCTCTCTTATTGCTCTCCAAATTTAGCTAAAGGAAAGAAAAAGCTAAATTACTTTTGGAACTAAATTAATTTAGTTTTCGCTCCCATTGCTCTCTTGATAGTTTTTAAATTATTTTTAAAAATTAATATTTTAATAAAATAACTATTGATTTGTTGAGCCTGTTATTTGATGTAGTAAAAAGTAACTAACTAAAATTTGTAAAAGTGAAATTTTAAATCAAAATTTGACTAAACTTTAGTTAGTAGGTTGTGAATGCTCTTATATTATTGTTATGGAAATAATTAAGCTGTAATATTCCATATTGATCATTGACTAGTGTAAGGGATCTATAAGATTCGAAATTGTTTGGAAGAGAGAGCTTTTATTCTTTATAATGATGATTTGAATAAGATTTCAATTATACAATTGAATTAATTATTAATTTTAGAGCATGAGCCAGGTGTGAATAGGTTAATTTCCTTACAAGTAACGTTATTTTTCGTTTCATTTTAGTCTTCTTCAATCACACTCACTAATATGACAGCTTTTTCAATGCTTTGAATTGGTCGTAAGATTTAACGGAAGGAAAGAGAAAGGAAAATAGAGAAGAAAGATAGATGATTATGATGGAAGGTGATATAGAAGAAGACGTTAGGTTGAAACAGTAGTGGCAAGAAGCTGGAAAGTAAAAACTTGGAAAGAAGGCAAAGCCTTTTTACATGAACACTTAAAAACTGAGGAACCTTGTTTTCTAATTAAAGTCAGGCTGTCTCTCTTATATATAAATTATTTAATTGATGAATCACAGTATATACTAGATATACCTAATTTAATTCTTCAAGATCTCATCAGGAAGATTACATTTTAAGAAAGAAGATCAAAGTTCAAGAATTATTTGCAGGTTTTTATTAATATTTACAGGTTTTTATTATATTCTTGGACTTCTAGCTTCGTTTTTTTTTTTAAATTATTATTATTGTTATTATTATTTTATATATAACAAGACTTTTTCATTAATACTGGAGCATTACAAACATTGTTTCTCAATCTAGCGGCCAGCCCATCCCTGCTTTTTGTTGATATAAACTTTTTGATTTCTTCTATGCCAAATATGCTCCGAGCAATAAGAAAAAAAACTTTTTTCAGATCCTCTTTGTTACATCTTGCTTGCACTTGTCTCGCTATGTCAACAAATTCTATATTGATTGCCTCACTTTGCATGTATAAACTCTGATTCTCCTAGCACTCTCTCAGAGTTGGACGGTAATATAATGGATGTGTAAGATACTCCACTTCATCACAACACAATTGACAGCTCTCATCCATTAGTACTTGCCTCTTCTTTAATCCGTCGTTTGGATTGGAAGGTTAGTTGAGATACTAAATAATTTTATTATTTTAATATTTAATTTAATTTTTAAAAAATTTAAAATAATAATAATATTAAAAAATAATATTTTATTTCATTTTATCTCATCTCAATTTTTATTAGTAGTCCACTCTTGTATGCTCTTCAATAAATAAAAAACCTTTACCTTGTTTGAAATCTGTAATTTCCACGACACTTTCCATATGTGCTTTTGTCCTTATGCATTGGAGCTTTCACCCTCTTTATTTTATTTTTCGTTGGAAAATGATAAGGAGCCGACTAGAAGGTCTCCTTTTAGTATCCTATTTTTTTTAAAAACTTAATAATTAAGGAAATATTGTTTAATAATATTATAATTTCTTTTTTTATTTTTAAAAATATTTAAGCATATTAAAAAATGATGTGAAAAATAAATAAAAATATAAAAAAATAAAAATAAATTAACACTAAGTTAGCATTCTAGTGGGACACATTAACAGACCCCTAACAATGCCCTTTTCCATTATTTAAAATAATTTATAAGTACTATTCACACTTTACACATCTTTCTTCTGTCTCTTGTTCCCAAATTAGCTTACCTTGCTCACTTGAACCCAAGATAATCTTGAATACTTCTATTGTAGCTCTAGCTAGGAGAATATGGCTAGCCTTTTCTATGTCTCACCAATTTGTAGTCTTATCAATCAGACACTCCACTTTTTTGATGAATATCCAAACCAACTTCCTAAAAATTTGTTTCAAGTTTCTATGGTTAAGTATCCAATATTCAGGCCCCACTTGGATTCGAAAGCGAGTTGTGCTAATTTCAACTCACTTTCATTTCATCATTATATTTTTATAATTTTTTATACAAAACACAAATTCCTATACATCTTTTTTAAATCCCAATATACCTTTTTCAAATTTCAATATACATTTTTCAAATTCCATAATAATAATAATATTAGAAAATAAACTAAACTCATCTTATCTCCAAATTCAAGCGGGACATCAATCTGTCCAGAGATTGATATCCCTTCTATTCCCAACTTTCTATCCACTATCATTTCTTAGCTTCTCATATACCTTTTCCGGGCATAAGATGATTAGTGGCCCAACTTGACTTTGGAAAAACAAATATCAGCGAAGTATTTAACTTTGTAAACTCATGTAGCAAAGTGGTTTCTTCGCTTATTATTTTCCATTTTTGTTTATTTTTATTTTCTAAGCAAGCAAGTAAATTTCATCAAAATTAAAAAAAAAATGATACATGAGGAGGGGGTGGGATTTTCTAATGATCGTCCCAAAACCATAACAACAGTGCAAGGAAGTAAAAAAAAAAAAAACAGGTGGTAGTGATCCAATTTCTTGGTCTTCACCCAAGTCCTACAAAGATGACACCATCTTAAAAAATAAGAATAACCTGTTTGCAATAAATTGTGAACGATAGGTCCACTGCTGGAGACAGTAGAAGCTTTGCTAAAAGCGAAGAAAGCGATAGGTGCATTGTTGTTTGTTGTCTTGAGATAATTTTTGGAGAGGTTCTTTGACTCATCATCGAGATTATTGGTTAGAGAAAATGATAACATAGTGGAACACCCGATATCGAGTGGACAAAAATGTTGCAAAGGATCACTGTAATTTCTGCGCCCCTGTGAGGGCGCGTGGCGGCCATGCGCTAACGAGATGGGCAAGAAGTAGCTCCGATCTGAAGGATCTCGATAAGACAAAGTTTCTAGTACGGTGTGTGCAGCCTTTTGCGGCGTCTTTGCGCAGCGGCGCGTGAAGACCATGCACAACATCAAGCAGCGGGTGAGGGCCACTCGCTGGTTGTTTTGGTGCAACTCCGCTCCATTCCAGTAGATCGATGACTTTAGATTGTGCTGGTGGGGCGTGTGTAGGCAGATGGAGGCCAAAGAGCAACAAATCTAACCAAATTCAAATCGGGGGAAGGAAGAAAAGAAAAACACTACTTAAAAAGTGTATAAACATTGCCATAACTCTACCCTCCTCTCCAGCAGCAATACTCACTAAAATGGAAGAAGTTCTAGAAAGGAGTCTTTCTCTCTAAATAAATGATGGTAGCGTATCCAGTTCCCCATTCTTGTTTAAGTAGTAAAACAATATTGAAAGTTTTAAGAATTTTGAAACCCATCGTCCTATCCTTTTTAGGTTTACACATTTTACTTGGACTCATCCAATAAATTTTTGTCTCCTCATTTTGTTATTGCTTTTACTAGAACTATGACATCATATTTCAAGATTCTTGCAAAATCCTCTAGATAATTTGAAATAACTCAGAGAATATGTCGAGATCACATAGCCACTGCCTTCATCAAGATTTTCCTTCCCCTACGTCAACAATTTCCTTTTAACTTTTGCCAAACCCTATGCTTTTTGTCATCGACCAATTATAGGAGGCAATCACAGGTATTTATCATATCATACTATTGAAAACTTTGAAAGCTTGCTTCGTTTTTGACACGTCTTCCTTTGATGTCTTATATCCGCCAGCAACTCATCCCTGTACCCTGCGCCATCTTTGATCGGTTTTTGTTTTTGATGGCTAGATGTTATATATATACAAAAAACTTTATTTATTAATTTGGTTTTCTTTCTTGTTAATTTTATCTTTAAGTTAGATAATTTATTAATTTTTATATTATTTAAATGCTTAATTTACTTAATTCGAGAGAGAAAGATGGAAAGAAAATTTAAATTGAACTTATTACCCTAATTTGTTAGTATTAGTTCCCTCATAAGATACAGATAAAAGATATAATGAAACAAAAAATTGAATTTCTTAATATAAATTTTATCTTAATATTTTTTTAAACTAAGATGAATATAGTTTTAAAACAATTTCTATTATTGCAAATGTGTGATTTTGATAATCCATATATAATTCTGTGCCATTAATATGTGATAACGTTTCTATTAATGCCTAATATGCACAACAAGTCAAAAAGAGCAAAAAGTCGCTCTTGACCTAACGAGGTAGTCCAAGATTAGGTCTAGTTTAAATTCGGAGTTGAGATGTGATGAATTTAGATAAAATTTGAAAATTGAATAAAATATTATTATTATTGATTTGAAATTTGAAATTTGAAAAACTTGCATTGTGATTTGAAAAATCTTTATTGAGATTTGTATTTTATATTGGAATTTAAAAAAAATTATAATAATGAGTTTGAGATGAGATAAGTTGAAATAAAATGAGTTTGCAATCCAAACGGAGCAAATGATTCAAAGCCCATCATAGCGGTACAAAGTAGTGATACAATGCCCATAGATACATTGATAGCTGTAAATAAAAGATAAATGCAAGAAATACACATAGAGATGAAGACATTAAGACACAAGCAGTCTTAGTGTACAGTTGGAGGCGGTTTTCGAGTTTTTGTGGATGTTTTCGACATGTAGCAGGTTGATGCAGTTCCGGTAGCTAAAGCCCACTACATGTCCCATCGCTGTTCATGTTGTCTGCCGATCTTGTAGTCAACCAGAGCTTTTGTTGAACGGAGTGGTACGTGCTCCGAACGTGTGGGGCCCTTCTTTGACGAGTCTCACTTTTTGGGAAAGGCCCTGCCGCCGCAAGCGGTTCCGTGCGGATCTTGGGCCATCATCCTTATCAACCTTGCGGTGGAGCAATCCTAGTGTGGTGCATGTGGTACACACGCCACCACAGCCAAGTCTTTTGTTGTTTTGTGTTTGAGTTGTTGGGCCTGTGTAGTGGTTTTGTTGTGTTTTTGTTTTTTATTTGTGTTATGTTTGTATAGATTAAATCTTATAATGAGAAATAGTCTTCCAGATCTTTGGTCTGTGGAGTTTAGTTCTCTTTTCCTTTGGAGGAGAGATTCTTAGTAACTGCTTTTTTTGGAGGTAGTTCTTGGGCTCTCAGACGTTTGTCTGAGAGATATAAAGTCTGTGCTCCAGCTGCATGCTAGATGACTTGTAAACTAAGTTATCAGTCTTTATAGGTCACATTTATAAATTCAAGTTTTAGTTTAATGATAAATCTATTTCTCAAAAAATAAGACACAAGTAGTGGCGGAACCACTGCTGGGCAGTGGGGCCATGGGCCACCCAAAACTCTTTGAAACTAAAATTTATCCCTATATGTTATAAATAATTTTAAAAATATAGAAATGACCTTCCCAAAAAATTTATAATTTTCATATGCTCTATCTTTTTTTCAAAATTTTAACATACATAAAAATGTCTCTCTCCAATTTTTATTTTATTTTAGTCCCAAATTTTTGTTTAGTTTCTATATATTATCTATTTTTAAGGATATGGCTTCTCCAAAATTAAAATTAAGTATTTTAGGAGAAATAATAAACTTATGAATATGAATTTAAGAGTTTTATTATTATACAATATTATGTTTCTTAATATGGAATCCAAAGTCTATATACAAGAAAATTTATTTGAGGTTAATGGTTTATATAAAAATAGTTTGTAATTATGTTATTATGATTTTATAATTTTTCAATATCTTTTTAATTTACATAAGAAAAATTATATTTGTAGTCCTCTAATCCAGTATAAACCCCACCCATTCCATTTGAAAAAACAAATTAGATAAATTTAGGAACCACATAAAAAAATATCATTTTTTAATCGTAAACCCTACTTTTTTTTTTTCAAATAAAGCGTGTAAAACTTGTACAACTTAAAACTGTATTTAGCATTACTCTTTATATAAATGTGTCACATTAGAAAAGTCCCCCCCTCAATACAATTGTTGGTTCTGCTACTAGACACAAGGCCTATATTTACTAGTCGTTTGGAGGGCAAATCCACTCTAATATGGATATTTTAGTATCTTTCATAATCTCTCATTTTTTATTTATATAATGGAGGTTGGATCCATCTTTTTTAAAGAAGATGATATCTTGAAGCTCTCCGTTCTAAGAGCATCTATATCCGGATCCTCAAATTTTTTCTCAATTTTTAACTAAAAACCTCACTTCCTATAAATCTTTTTCAAATTTTACTCATTTTCAAAAAATCTCATACATCTCATTCTTTATATTTTTTTCTCATCTATTAAAATAATAATATTTTATTATTTTATTATTACTTTTTCTACTACTTTAGTTTACATCATAATACTATTTCCAATAAAACATAATAAATAAATAGATTAATAGTGATATAGAAATGAATAGTAGCCACTCATATATGAGAAGCTATTGTAACACATTTTAAAGAGTCCCTCAAAATAGGAAACCGGATGTGAGGGTGTCTTGGGATAAAACCTCAAAACATCTCCCATTCTTTGAGCATCTTATGCACCCAATACGGGTGCTCTAAAGTTAAAGAGTTCCTATATGTTCTCATAATCCCATTTTCCTTATGTGTTAGAATTTTTTATTGTGTCTCGTATGAGATAGGTGAGAAAATCAATTTTACTCCTCTTTTTTTGAGCGTCTGGCTTGCTTTACTATATTTCTTCTTTTTCTCTTTTATGTTGCCCTCATCCTCTCTTAACACTTGCTTCCACATTCGATCCTTTCGATGATGCCAATAGTCATTTCGATATACGATTTAATTTTTGTTTCAATTTTATTTATGAGTAATGTTAGGAACAAACGTTAAGGACAAACGGCGGACAAACATAAACTGATATGACATAATAAACAAAATACATTGTTTTCATTTCCTTCAGTTTTAGATCTATTTCTTCATTCCTCAACTTACATATATTTTGTAGCACACAGCAAACACTAAGCACCACACGCTATCAGTTAGCGTTTATCCGCCGTTTATCCCTGATGTAGCATTTTTGTTTATTTATTATCCTTGATCCCAGATCACTTTTTTCTTTTCTGGGGTGGTACCTCCCAACAAGATTGATCCGTTTGGATTTTGGTCCATGATAGCCTTTTTATTGATGATACTCTTTGGGCTAGGCTTGAAATGCCATATGGGCCAATGGATTTGCCCCAATTTTCTTTGTATTTTTGTTTTTTTTTTCAATTGTCAATGTTTGTGAAGGTAATTGATATGATCTTGCGTTTCAAGTTTCCGCTCTATTTAGGCATGAGTTTTCTTCTCAAATTAGTTAGTGAGTTTTGTTACAGAGTAACTACTATTTGACAAGTTAGGTTCCCAACTTCCAGTAAAATCAACTTATGTATCCACTCTCTACCAATGTTTTTAATTTCGTACCGTACCGGCCGGTACGGCCGGTACATACCGTACCGGAGCAGTGGCCGGTACAGAAATGGAGTTTGTTTCGTACCGGCCCAGATTTCGGCCGTACCGGCCTGTACCGGCCGGTACCGGATTTGAGAATTTTTTTTTTTCATTTCTTCTTATTTTTTTATCCTAATTTAGACTAAATTATTTACATATATATTAATATATATAATTGAGACTATTATTTTGAAATATAATTTTTATATATTTTTATATATTTAATTTTTTTTTATGTATAGACTATTCCGAAACGGTACACGAAACGGTACCGGTACCGAAATATTTCGTTCCAGTGCCTTGACTGGTACGCTCACCGGTACGGTATTCAAAACATTGCTCTCTACTAGAGCTTTTCCCTTCTCCTCGATGAGGGTTCAATTTGTTCATTAATTCCTGTCCTTCCCTAGATTTCATCTTGTTTTGAGTCATAGTTTAGCCATCTAGGTTTCCTTTAATTTCTTCTTAATCTATTCCCTTTACTTAACCTCCCTAGGGATTTGTGTTTTTCGATTTAAGTCATCCATCTCTCCTTTATCTTCTTTTATTTTCCTCTTATCACTTTTACTCCCATTTTCTAACCTTGTACTTGCCTTCTCTTTCTACTATATCTCATTTTCTTTAATTTAAGTTTTCTTCTTCTTTTGAGTATGGCGCATATGGAAAAGACCCCTGAACTTAACATCCCCATACCAAATTCGGATGATATCAAATGGAATACTAATTATCTCAAGCCAACCCTTCCAACTGATGATGACAAAGATTTTGAGAAGATCTCTCGTAGACCCATGAACAAAAGTCCATTCATGAAGTTGTCTATGCAAGTTGGATTTTTTCATAAGGCCTACAGATAGATGATCTCCCTCAAAATATTCTCATGTTTTCATTTCGCAAACTTTTCGACAAGCAGAGGGTACTAGATTAAAGACCTTGGAATATAAGTGGTCATCTACTGGTTGTCTCTGAATGGCCTCTAGGATTAAGTATATAAGAGGTACCTTCAAACTCTTCACCATTATGGATTCAAGTTCATGGTTTGCCAAGAGACTATACGAAAGAAGAAGAAAAGTTTCGTGATATTGGGAAGTTGTTGGGTGCTCTTATAAAGAGAGATTCGGTTCCTCATTTTGGAGGGATTCTAATTTTTTTTTTAGGATTCAGGTTGCATTTAATATTGATCATCCACTACCAGAGGGTTTTTTTTTTCTGCCTAGAACTGATATGTCCACCCTTTGGATTCCTTTCAAATATGGACGTCTATCCGATTTCTGTGACTTTTGTGGCTTAATAGGGCATGTTCAACTCCAATGTCCTTACTTCTTGGAAGCACCAACAGGGGTTTCTTATGGCCCTTGGATGTGAGGTTTCTTCCCAAACCAAGATAAATCGTCTTTGAGGGATTTGGTTCATCTAAAACTACAAAACTCTAGTTCTTATGTCTCACTTGCAAATCTAGATCTCCCACAGGAAACTTTCTCTAGGCCACAATTGTTAATGGACGATGGGAAACAACTAAAGTCATCCATTCCTTCTTCAGCACATATTTCTCAATTGTCCTCTATAGATTGGATGCAAGCGGAAATAGCGACAGGCTCCAAAAGCACGAATGAGGAACAATCATTTATCTAGAAAGTGGACAAACTACAATCTATCTCAAAATTTTTGGGAACTCCAAAGCTATCACTGTCAGCTTGTGAAAAAGAATCCCAATTGGTGAGAATGTTGGAAAAAAGACAAAGTTTTTCAACCACGTGCTCCAAACCTCGCTATCAAACTCCTATTTTGGGAAACTTGATCTTCACGTGCTTCACCATTGATCTTTCTTCAGATCATCCAACAACTCAAAAACCTCACTCAAGCTATCATTTTCCGCAGCCACAAGTCAAGTAAAGACCAAATAATGTCAAGTCAAGGGCCCTACCTTCAATTGTTGTTGATCTAGATGGAATTTTCCTAACTGCACCAGCTTTACGGCCTCTCATTTTTGGGAAATCTAATTTTCACTTACAACAACTGTTTGGGTCAGGGATTCAAGCCCATCATGGTACTTTCGGCTTTTTGGTTAAAGGTTTCTCAAATTCTAACTAGTTTGACCTCTCTTAGTATATTCCGCCCAGCTCTAATACATTTGTAGTTATTAAGCCTTCCAACCCTAGTCTTGAACTCTTTCCTTCTGTAAAACTCAAAATTTCAAGTCTCGTATTTACGTATAGATTTTGATGATAACAAATAAATTCAAGACTTAAACTCAAATTGTCTACGTATGAAGAAAGCTAAACACCTCAAGAAATCAAGCATGAGTAAGAAGAAGAACAATTCTACAAATGAAACTCATAGAGTAATTTTATACATCTCTTAAAATTTGAAATTGGATTAAAAATCAAAATTAATATTTTCTTATAAAGCATTAAATTACATTTTTTACATTTGCATAACTTTATTAAAATATTTAATTTCGAATTTTTTTTCCACATATGCATAAAGATTTGAATTTGTAAGATAATTGATTGTCATCTTTAACATGTACATATGTTGTTTGAAAATCTTGAAGGGTGGTTGTGTATTTTTTTGACAAATGTAAAAGATAGATGATTTGTTTAAAAAATTTGAAAGACGGTTGTGTGTGTTTTTTTTTTTTACATATGCAAAAAAGAAGGTGATTTTGTTTAAAAAATAAATTATGCTCATTTTGTCATGTATGAAAAGTAAAAGATTAGGTTTGATATATTTGAAAAATGAATGGAGTTGTTTTTGACAAATATAAAAAGGAGATATTTTTATTTGAACCTTTTGAAAAGTGAATAGTGCTCTTATTTGACATGTGAATCTTTTTAAATTTGAATATGAAAACTCATTTGCCTATAAATAACTCACTTGGGTTTTACAAAAAATACAACAAGAGTTTACACATCAATTGCTAAGTTTTGCATCATTTTTTCAAAACCCTCATTCTCTATTCTCTAAATTTTGTTCCTTAATTCTTGTTTATTTTGAGAGAGATATAAGTTGCATTGTATTGTTTTTATCTAACTTATTGAGGAGTGTATTCTGATAACTTACCCATTATCAGATTTTGTATTTGTAAGAGGGTGCGTATAACTCTTGTGTGTGTAGAAAATGTTCTAGATATGGAATAGTTGAATCACCAAGTGTGAGGTGATTGCAAGTGTAGAGAGTATTCTACACTGATTCTTTATAGCGGTGTTGCTCAAAGGTGTAATAGGTTTCTATCTCCACCTGAAAAAAATTGAATAGTGAATTTGGAATCCTTAAGGGGTAGCTTGAGGCGATGACGTAGGTAGTGTGACTGAATCTTGTTAAAATACTAAGTTAGTTTCTTCTTGCCCTTACTTTTTATATTTCTTGCTGCTTCGTATTTATTTATATTTTATATTGTATATTTGGTTTATAAGTGTTAATTTTTTTTATAACTCAATTCACCCCTCTCTTGTGTTAGTCATCTAGGCAACACCTTCCAATACCAGTACCTTCCTCTTTGCAAACTACCTACCCACCGACTCAACAACCATGGAACCTAAGGAACAAATTGAATCCTCGAAACAGGAGAATATCTCGGGGACAAATTTCCAAGAGCAATGCTAAAGGGAAACAAGTACAGACCAATCCTACATCAAAGCAGCAGCCGATTGGAGGAAAGTTGAAAAGGAAATCTTCCCCTTAAGGTAGCAGAAAGAAGCAACGACACTTTCCTTACCGGTGGATCGGTGATGTTCATATGGGTAGCTATCATCAAACCCAAACTCTGAAATTTTTTTTCTTTCTCTAAAGAGACTGAAGAGACAGTGCCGAAACTGTCTCCCCCCAATCATGAGCTACTCTATTGGAATTACAGGGGCATTGTCCATCCCCATGCAATTTGTAACTTACGGGCAACTCTCAGGTCTTATAAACTTGATGCTCTTTTCTTATGTGAAACTCTTTTAAATTCTAGTAATGTTTCTACCATTACTAGGGTTTGATTAGTACATTTGTAAACCACCTATTACTAAATGGGGTGGACTTCTGTTTGTGTGGAAGTCTGATCTAGATTTAGAATTTCTTTATAGTGATGCAAATATTATAATTATGTTGGTATACTCGAGTCTTGTACATGCTCCTTGGATGCTTTGTCTTATATACTGTCTAGCTGCATATTGTTCAAAGTGAAGATTTTGGAATACGTTGGATAAATACATCAATCTATTTGGGGGTCCTACACTTGATCTGGGTGATTTTAATGATATCCTACATCCTTCAGAAAAGAAAATGGGGTAAACCCTTTGCCTCTTCTTCTTGTAAGACTAGTCTTTCTAAATTCATGGAGGACAACGGGATAATTGGTTTGGGTTTTTGTGGGCCTAAATTCACTTGGACTAATAAACTTCATGGATTGGGGAATATCTAGAAACAGTTTGATAGGGGGATTGCTAACACTCTTTGGTCCTCTCTTTTTCCAAATGCTACGGTGAGGCATTTTCCTATTTTGTCCTTGGATCATGCACCTATTCTTCTGGACACTATGGGTACCTAGACTCACTTTAAACCCTTTACTTTTGAACAATTTTGGGTTTGTGACCCCACTTGTTAATTGGTAATACAACAGGTTTGGAATATTCTTAAATTTGTTACTCCGACTTTCATTCTCACCAAGAATCTGAAAGAGGCTAAGCGACTTTAAAGAAATGGAATAAGACTTGCTTTGGTCAAATTTAGACAAAAATCATAGAGTTGAACAATTCTCTTTCTACTCTTCAATACTAATCTAATCATTCATTCCCGAGTGAGGTGGAGTTTTCTCTTCAAGCAAATATGCAAGAAGTGCTTAAAAAAGAAGAAATCCTTTGGAAGCAAAAGTCAAGACAACAATGGCTAGCTACCATTGACCTTAATACCAAATTCTCCATCTCAGCACTACTATTCGTAGAAGGAAGAAATCTATTGATTGTCTCCGTACCCGGCGTCTGCATTGGGTTATGAATCGTGAGGAAGTTGACACTGTTATAGTGTCTCATTTTTCTAGCATCTTCTCTTCCACTCATCTAATTTTATCAGAGGAAATCAGGGATCTCTTTCCCCTCATAATTACAGACGAATTTTTTTTTTTTTTTGTAGTATCCCTCAAGAACAGGAAGTTTGAGACACTCTTAAAAATACTTCCTCTTCTAAAGCTCATGGACTTGACGGCTTCATAGACTTGTTCTATAAGCATTATTGGGAAATTGTGAAGACAGAGGTCATCTCCACCATTCAAACTTTTTTTCTCAATGGAATTCTCCTCAAAGAGTTAAACCATACTCATATCACTCTGGTCTTGAAGACTCCAAACCCTCAGATGATGCATCAGTTTAGACTTATCAGACTTTCAAATGTTTGCTATAAGCTTATCTCTAAGATTATGGCAAACCGTCTAAAAACTATGCTTGGTAAGATCATTTCTCCACATCAGGTCCCTTTTGTTCCTAGCCGACAAATTCAGGAAAACTCCATCATTGTCCATGAGCTTTTCCATCACCTCAAGAGGAAGAAAGGTAACAGTTATTCAATGGTTGTCAAGATTGATATGGAGAAAGCCTTTAATTTTATGGAATGAGAGTTTATTTTAAAAATCCTTACTAGCTTGGGTTTTTCATCCACTTAGGTAGGCCTGATTAAAGAATGTGTTACTACCCCTTCTTACTCCGTTATCATTAATGGGCAACCTAAAGGTTATATTCAGCCGTCGAGAGGTCTACGACAAGGGGATCCTCTCTCTCCTTTTTTGTTCATTCTTGGATTTGAATGTCTGTTTAGGTTTATTGCTAAAGTGAATCCTTGGCTGGTCTTAAAGGGATTAATATTAGCAGAGGAGGTCTTAGGCTTACACATCTGCTCTTTGCCGATGATCTTATCTTGTTTGGTCCTGCAAATATTAGGATGGCCAGTGCTTTCTTACATGGTTTAGAGAAATACTCATCTTAATCAGGTCAAAAAATTTATCCTGAGAAATCTGTGATTTAGTTCAACCAAAATACTCCTTCCACTGAAAAATGAAGAATTCGGGATTTGATAGGATACAAAATTGCCCCAAACCAACTTAAATATCTGGGTCTTTCGTTAATTTTCAATCGGTCAAAGTCTCCCATCTTCTATGACCTTTTTCATAAAATATCGAATAAAGTGGCAGTGTGGAAAGCTAAACTCCTCTCCCAAGCTGGGCGCACAACTCTAATCAAGTCTGTTGCAAATACTATTCCTTCTTATGTCATGTCTACTTTGTAAATTCCCAAAACAATTTGAAAAAGGATGGATAAACTACTTATGAGATTTTGATGGGGTTTCAATTCTCAATAGGCTCACAAGTTCACCCCTAAATCCTAGACTTCAATTTGTCGGCCTAAAAGCAATGGTGTGTTGGGTATTCGACTTACCTCTCAGTCTAATAAAGTTCTGTTAAGCAAACTCACTTGGAATATGATGACTGAGAGGCAATCCATGTGGTATTCTGTCATTTGGTCTCGTTATCTAAAGCATTCATCTCTTTTTGAAGTTCCTCCTAAGTCAATTGACTCATGGTTGTGGAAATGTATTCTAAAGCAGTGAGATCTTATCAGCAAGAATTCTTGTTTCTAGATTAATAATAGAGCCACATGTCGAGTTTGGTTTGACCCTTGGATCCCTAATATTCCGGACTGTCTTCTCTCTCCTCATAATAAAAACATCTTGCCTTCTTTGGATTTAAAAGTGGCAAATCTTTCTCTAAAAAATCCAAGGTGTTGAAATCTTATGCTTCTTAAGTCTTTGTTTAATCAAACTACTGTTAACATTATTCTTAACATTCCTTAGGCTAATAGTAATTTTTATTTGGTTGAAAATAAAATGGTTTGGAAGGTTAGTTCATCTAGGAAGTTTACGATCAAATCAGCTTATAGGGCGGTCCTAGACCTTGAAGGAACATTATCGAACAGTTTTGGCACCTAAGCCCTTCGGAAAATGCTTTGGAAGCTTATGATCCAAGATAGACTTAAAATGTTTCCGTGGAAATTTTTGAACCAAGTCTTGCCTACTCGTTCAATTCTTCACCAATTCATTGACTTTGGGCAACTAAATTGTCCTCTTTGCAATCATCAAGAAGAATTTGATGTCCATCTGTTCTTGGATTGCCCTTCCTCTCGAATTCTTTGGCGGCAATTCCTCTGGCCTTTGCAATTGCATACTTTTATGGACAAAGGGATAAAAACTTGGATTGAGTGCATTCTATCCCCCGACCAACTTTCCATTCCGGCTAGGGAACATCATTCCTTTCAAATATTTGCCATAATTTCCATGGATAGCATTTAGTTTTGTCGGAACAAGGTAGTGCATGAAAAAGTATCCCCAAACATTGATGTATTTACCCAATATGTTTAGAGGCTCTTCAATGATCATATAGTAGCTTGGGGCGAAAAGGAAATCATCCAATCTTCACTATAGCTAGCTCTTCTGAGAGGATACTATAATCTCCCTTTTGATGTGGCAGTCAGAGCTTGCTCCAATTCAACAACGACGGTTTGCTCTACAAATAGCGGAGAAATTATCTTTGTCTACACCAAAGAAGTCACTCATGTTAATCCAAATTAAGGAGAGACTTTAGCTTTACTCGAAGGCGTTAAAAAAGCTTTATCCAGATCCATTAAGAGTATAGTCCTAGCCGATGACTCCAAAATAACTATTGGTCAATTCAACCTATTGCTAGAGATATCAATTTTTTATTACAATCATTTGACAATTGCCAGCTTAGAAATATTCATGGAGACTTTAATTGATGTGTGCATTCTATTGCGTAATGGGTAGTTTCTATCAAAATATATGGTTGACTATCGCTTCTTTCCATACCACCATACTTGCTGGAGTTTCACAGTGGTAAAGATCCTCTTAGCAACCAAGAATGAGCTGATGATGGTGTTTGTGTATGCTAGATTATGGTTTGGTTTAAGTCTTTTTACTCTCTATTAAGCATGTTTGTACTAAACTCTATTTGGTTTATGATATGGCGATGAACTTCAGAGAAAAAAAAAAAAACTATTTGACATTATTTATTACATACAAGAAGTGATTGCTTTATAACAAGAGTATGAGAGAGGAGAAATTAATCAATTTATTTAAAGAAAAAATTGATTAATATATTTAAACTATCTCATGTATACAATAAACGCTTTTAAATAGTGATTGCTCCTAAAATTTTTCTTAGTTACTCAATAGTCGCCTCTTTCATATTTAAAAAGTCAAATGAGAAAATCTCCAAAAATTAATTCAGCAGAAAAATGTTTTGTTCACATGTGGGCCATATATATGGGGGGCCCCGCGGGGGGCGGGGTTTTGAAAATTCAACCAAAATTGGGATAGGCTATCACGGGATCCCGTAATTACTAATTACTCTTTGTACACTACAATGTTGTAATTGTTATGAAGATTGATATTTGACATTTTGCTGATACAAATTGTTGATTTGTTTTTTGAAAAGCACAAACTGTGGACCTTGGCCCGTCGTCTCGATAAGATTGGATACATATAATCTTATATATTAATGCACATTTTCTATCTTTTAAATAGTGGTGAGGCTTTAATATTATAATGGACAATCAGAAAATTATAAATTATTATATAATAATAATCTTGAAAAAAAATATCACACCTGGTTAGGAGTGTTCATCTTGGAAATCTGAAATCAGATTTGAAATTTCCTTAAACTTATTTTTTTAAAAAATTCGAAAAATTATGAAATAAATAAAATTTCAAATCGGGTCGAGTACAATCCGACCCGAATGAACAGGCCTACACCCGATTGTACGAAAGGAATAGCCGCCCATTATCTCACGGAAAATGATTGAGATAAACCACACTCATTACACTCTATCTCACATATTATTTTTCATATAAACAATAATATGTTAAAGCTTCGATATTGGATTAGTCAAAAGTATTTTTTAAAAAGTACAAGTTTTACACACAATTTAATTTTTTTTTTATCATATTTGATCCATTGTGACTAAAAAAATACATAAAGGGAATAAAAGTATATTTCTTTTTCAAATAAATTATATTTTCAAAAATTTCTTTAAATTTCAAATGTGATAAAATTTTTTTGATTTGTGTGTGAATTTTATACTTTTTAAAGAAAACTTTTATCTAATTTAATACTAATACTAGAACATAATAAATATGATTTATTCCTAATATAATTCTTGTCTCACAAATAAACAAAAGACTTGGGAGTATAGTATGAGGCTTTTAATTTGACTATAAAGTATGGGCGGCTCCACTTGGATCTTACACGAGATTCCATTACTCGATCCCATCTAGGAAAATATAATAATGAATAACAAAATAATATATCTTGTTGGAATCCTCGTATTGTCCACTACAACTAAATTTCAATATTTTTCTTGCCCGGCCCCATTTTCAATTATTTAGTTATTGATAATTTGATCCTTATGGATTCGACCAACTCAATTTCAAATAGTTTAAATTATGCTAATTGTCTCGTTTGTATTATTATTATTATAGGAAGATAATTTATATAATTTTAAAATGTACAATTTATATATATATTTTAAATCTATAGATTTTAGATATATAAAAATATATTTTTAATGATATATTCCACTTTTTTTTTTCCTTAAAACAAAAATGCAAAACTTACAACTTCAAGACTCATATGGTTATTTGAATGATAGAATCCCATGACAGTGGTTTCATAAGCAATTATTGGAAATGAAAAAAATTCAATTTATGATCTCTATATCATATATCATACAAACTTTTATATTTTTAATTTATTTCTTTATCAAATGTGGGCATATAGGTGATGAATAGAATTAAAAAGAGTCAATTAATTTTAAAAAAATAAAATAAAAAAAGTATAATATGTGACGTATTAAATGATAAATAACAAATTTTCTTATATAATATAATATGTCACCTCCATGTTATAACCATAAATATCTAGAAAATGTCCATCACAATGATCACATCACCTATTATCGGTACCCTTTTTTATATATAGAAAATGAGATACGTGATAAAAGTAAAATGGAGAAATTATGATTTAGGTCTGGTTTTGATAATGAGTGATGTTATATACAGCCCATTAAATTAGATTTTTCTGTAGTTTATATATAAGAATAGATAAAATTATTTTTATTTTATCATTATCTTGATCAAAATACCCTTTATTTTTAAATCAAATACTAACCTCAAATCTGAAAGCTAATTTCGATTTCTTCCCCTGTCCGTACCGTCTGGGTCCTTTCCTAACTGCAGCATCTACGATGATCTTCTCACCACTATGATGATAATTGATAGCAGCAGTGATTCTCATTGCGCCCGCACTATTCCAAATGACTAATGACAGCATGCCACCAACTTGCAATTGATGCAGAACAAGTTGTTATATTGTAATATGCAAGTAATGGAATAATCATGAACAATTTATAAAAGGCATTTGGGTTCAGAAACAAACCATGGGGAATTCTTTTTTTTTCTTCTCCACTGAATTCAAATATGATCTCCGGGCTTCAACTCATTCAAACAATCAGAGACATGAAGAACATGTGGAGGAGTATCAACCGTTGGTGCTCTTAGCCTATCACATTCTATATTATCCTCTTGTGTGCACTGCCCATGAGGTGAGTAGTTGCAATAAACATCCATTTTGAGTTACAAGGCTCTGCAACATTTTCCCCATATCTCCAAATACAAATACATATCTGAGTAAGGCATCATAACATGACAACATAAATTATTGCTATGCAGTAAATTGTACAGAGTATTCATGGAACTGTTCAGATTAATCGTCAGAAAAACTTAAACTTACCATCACGATTATAGACTTGAGTCGTAAACCAAATCTTGTCACGATTATAGGCTCTGCAGATGGGGTGACGTCGCTACCCTGTCGTTTCACATATGGGACGAAATGATGGCAGTTGCTAAAACGCAGCATTTCTTTATTTTATTAATAATTTGTTACGTGGAGTGTAAATAGAATTATTTTTTAATAATAAATAAATTTAAGATAAAATATGTTAAAATGAAATTAGTTAAAGTAATTTATAAATAATAATGAAATAATTTATTAATAATAGTGAATTAACTTGAATTTAAATATTTTATTAAGTTTTAAAAAAGAAGAGAGAAAAAATTGAATAAAAAATATTATAATTTTTGTTTTAAAATTTAAAATTTAAGAATTAAATTACTTTTGATGTTTTGTTTAGAAATTTAAAAAAATTATAATAATTAGATAATAATTAGATAAAAAAGTAAAAAAAATTAAAATGATTTATATTTATGATATTTGAATATTCGGATGATATGTAAATATCTCTATTTAATCCAAGCCTTTAATTTCTAAAACAGCATTTTTTTTTTGAAAAAAAAAACATTTGACTGAAACGTTTTACTTTACCCCCTCATTAAAACTTGACTTTAAATGGATGAAAAACATTTAACATGACAATATCTTAATGTTTTAATTAAAAAAATATCAAATCCCTAAAATTCATGACTAAATATATATTAGACAATAGTAAGTTATTAATTAAGAAATTTGGTGAAAAATATGCTAAGCAGTGTTTTCCTGGGCAAAATTCACTTTGTTTTGCTTTTTAAAAACACTTCTGGTTTATTGCGTAGAAATAAAAATCCTAATTCTTTAAGTACAATGTTGGAAATCTTTATTTTTAGAATTTTTTATTTGTTTCAATTTTAACTTTTTTTTTTATTTGTCTTATATGATTTTGTTTAAGTATTTTTAAATAATATTATAATAATTTTTTTATAATTTTAAAAAATATTTATATAAAAATTATGTAAAAAAAAAAATTAAAATCGAGACAAATAGAGATAAAAAAAATAAGGATCCCTTTTCCATTCTTTAAACATTTCGTCAACACAAGGAAAAAAAATAAATGAATAAAAGATTCTTTTACTTTTAGATACCTCTGTTCTCACTCCACTGTTGGATGGTCTCTCTCCCTTTCTGGAATGTATATCCGTATAAAATCTGCAAGCTGGTCGTCCACAAATCCAATCATTCACTGCCTCACATAGTCACTGAGAGCTTCTCTACGCAGCCGTCAAGCTCGCTCCTTCTTCCGAGAGAGAGAGAGAGAGAGAGAGAGGAGAGAGAAATTGATAGGCCATGGAAGCCAGAAACGTCCTCCGCTTCTCGTTTCTTTTTATCAGTGTCTCCCTTGTCCTATTTTTCACCTTTCTTCACCTCCCCTACGCGCCGCCGCGCATGACTGACCTCCTTGATTGTGCCACCAACTCACCGTGGTGTACCGCCAAGAATCGCATCCAAACTAAACAACCCAACCTCCTCAAAGAGCCTTCGAAGCTCAAGCGCCGCCATAACCATGAGTCGGACACACCCCACCACCCTCTAGACCCCCTGACCATTCAAGAACTCAAGAAGGTCCGCTCCATCGTCTCCTCCCACGAGCTCTTCGACTCTTCCAGATACTCACTCCACTCGATCGACCTCGAGGAGCCCGAGAAATCGCTCGTCCTGAAATGGAAAAAAGGCGACCCCTTGTTACCCAGAAAGGCCTCCGTTGTGGCACGTGTCCGCGGCAAGTCACACGTGTTGACCGTCGACCTCGGCACCGGCCAGGTGATCGTTCGAGAAACCGGCTCGCACTCCGGCTACCCCACGATGACGATTGAGGACATGACCCTGTCTACGTTTGCCCCGCTCGCCAACGCGGACTTCAACCGCACGATTCTTCAGCGAGGAATTGATCTTGCGGACCTCGCGTGCCTGCCGATTTCGACGGGGTGGTACGGGACGACTGAGGAGAACCGGAGGTTGATTAAGGTACAGTGCTACTCCATGGAGGGCACTGCGAACTTCTACATGAGACCAATCGAAGGGTTGACCGTGCTCCTAGACCTGGACACCAAACAAGTGGTGGAGATATCGGATAAGGGCAGGGATATACCAATTCCAAAGGCCGCCAACACAGAGTATCGTTATTCAGCTCAGGATCAACTCCGTCAGGCAATTAACCCATTGAACCCGATATCCATTGAGCAACCGAAGGGTCCGAGTTTTACCATCGAAGACGACCACCTAGTCAAATGGGCAAACTGGGAATTTCATCTGAAACCCGACGCGAGAGCCGGCATGATAGTTTCTCGGGCCAAGGTCGTGGACCCAGATACCGGGGATCTAAGGGACGTGATGTACAAAGGCTTTACTTCTGAATTGTTTGTGCCTTACATGGACCCCACCGATGCATGGTATTTCAAGACTTATATGGATGCAGGCGAATACGGGTTCGGGTTGCAAGCCATGCCGCTCGACCCGCTTAACGATTGTCCACGGAACGCGTATTACATGGACGGTGTGTTTGCGGCAGGCGATGGAACACCGTACGTTCGATCAAACATGATCTGCGTGTTCGAGAGCTATGCCGGCGACATCGGTTGGCGCCACTCCGAGAGTCCGATCACGGGTATGGAGGTAAGCAATACTTTAAGCGTACATAAGCAATTATGCATAAAAGATTCATTACAAGAATTATGTGGCTTCGATAAATTTGTGTCTTTTGGCATGCGAATCCACGTGTTATGATGCCGAACTTGTTATATATGTTTGGCTTTTATTTCTTTTGGCAGATTAGAGAAGTGAGGCCAAAGGTGACATTAGTGGTTAGAATGGCAGCATCGGTCGCAAACTATGATTACATTGTTGATTGGGAGTTCCAAACAGATGGGCTAATCAGAGTTAAGGTATGTCAGAAGTCATTTTAATTTTGTGCATATTTTTTTAAGATGGTAGTGTGGATAGTTTCTTAAAATTGTAAGGCTGAACTTGAAGAATAGATTTTCTATTTTTTTAAAGTGCAATTTTAGTAGATATTAAAAAAAAATAAAATCAAAGCTTGTTTTAGAAGTTGTTTTAAGGTTTAAGCTGATATGGACCAGAGATGAAGATTTTTCCCTTACCAAATTTGTTAATTTTCATAAGGGCTTAAACCAATTGGAAGGTGATTAAATCATTTTCTGATACTATGTTCATTTTCAATATCATTTTAAAAGGCTGAAATTTCTGGGAAGACACAAATCTAATTATTTCATTATTGTTTAGAATAGAATGCCCCTACCTAAGAAATGAACGACCTCGAATGATGTCTATGATTTATCTAATCCTCTCAAGATCCTATCTTTGGTTCCTATATAACAAGTGGATATATGGTGCTGAGCTAAATGATGTTACCTTCTTTTCGGCGGTATACTTGCAACTTTGATGTCTTTATCATGCGCAGTTTAATCAATCTCTTATTGCTATTAATTTTTTACCTCAGGTTGGACTTAGTGGCATTTTGATGGTGAAAGGTACCTCCTACAACCACATTAACCAAATTCCCAACCAAGAAAGTCTCTATGGCACTCTTTTGTCAGAAAATGTAATCGGGGTTATCCATGACCACTACGTCACATTCTATCTCGATATGGATGTCGATGGCTCAGACAATTCCTTTGTTAATGTAAATATTAAGAAGCAACAGACATCGCCGGGTGAATCACCGAGGAAAAGCTACTTGAAAGCCGTAAGAAATGTGGCTAAGACTGAGAAGGATGCTCAAATTAAGCTTAAACTCTATGACCCATCTGAATTCCACGTGATTAACCCTTCAAAGAAGACACGGGTCGGGAACCCTGTTGGATATAAGGTTGTTCCTGGTGGCACAGCTGCTAGTTTGCTTGATCTTGACGACCCTGCACAAAAAAGGGGTGCTTTTACAAACAATCAAATATGGGTCACTCCATACAATCAGAGTGAGGAATGGGCAGGTGGATTGTTTGTTTACCAGAGCCATGGTGAAGACACTCTAGCAACATGGTCTGAAAGGTGCGTTTTTCTATTTGAGAATCTATACCCTTATGTTTGAACTTTGGAAAGTATTTGATGTTTATAAGGAATATGTTTTGAAATATGAGCTTGTCGCATCAACTTCTTGCTACACATCAATATGGCATTCTTCTCTCTGTTTCAATGGCAGATTGTATCTAATGTGTTTGGAGTTTCGCCTAACTTGAAGATGCTGATATACCCAATTCGACTTGACATATTAATGGAGTTGATGTTGCAGGGATCGGGCAATTGAGAATAAGGACATTGTTGTATGGTACACACTAGGGTTCCATCACATTCCATGTCAGGAGGATTTCCCTATTATGCCAACTGTGTCATCAAGCTTTGATCTAAAGCCGGTAAATTTCTTTGAGAGCAACCCTATTCTTCGGTTCCCACCTAATGTTGAGAAGGATCTCCCTGTTTGCAAGCCTGCTGCTTCAGTCTGAACTTTGGAGGAAGTAATGTTGAGAAATGATCTCCCCGTTTGCAAGTCTGCTGCTTCAGTTTGAACTTAGAGGAAGTAGTTCTTGGTCTTTGTTATTAAATATGTAAATGTGAAGTAGCTTAGCTATACAACTTGGTGTATCCATATGCTACTTATTTTCAGAACTCAATAAATACGAAGTAACATGGCAGGACTTTTTTTTTTTTAATCTCTGTAAAAGTAGGTGGCTACTGTTAATATCTATATGTATATGAGAGCTGCTAGGTACAAGCAGCTTTGCGTAACAAATCGCGTACCGAATGAAAATATTTACTTGTTTAATTATAAGTTTATAACATAAAGGAGAGAAAAACAAAAGATGTAAATAAACGAAGAGCTTGACGTCTACGTCTCCCCTTTGCTACTCATTTTCATCAGAGAAAACCTAGTTTTTCTTTTACATTTTACGTTTTTACCTTTGTTGTTAAAAAAAGGAAAGAGAGAAAAAACAAAAGATGAAAATGAACGAAGAGGCTTGATGATTTCGTCTCCACTCTGCTATTCATTCACAGAGAGCCATTTCTCGTTTACGTTTTAGATTTTGCTTCCCTCCAATCGAGTCCAGTTTCTTGTACTGCAGACTATACTACAAACCACTCTCATATAAATTTCACAGTCCCAATTAACTCCCCCAAATCCAATTATCTGATTGTTTACTCTTTTTTATTTTTCAATATTTGCCAAAAAACAATTGGGGATTATTGAACCAGGAGCTAAGGATTAGGATAAAAAAAAAAACAGATATTTGAAGGATTAGAAAAAAAAAGAGTCAGCGAGAATGAATTGAGAAATATTTTCCCACAACCAAAAACTAGCCACGTTCTACTTCATCTTCAGATCTGGAAAGACTTGGGATAGGAAGAACGCGTGCGGGCTGTTGAGGGAGATTCATCAGATTGAGAAAGTTTCTTTATTTATCATCATAGATTTTAGGTAAGCTGAAAAAAACAAATATAATCCATAAAATTTCAATACCCAGCAAACACAATCCAAATATTATACAAAGATGAAATCTTCAATACAAAATTTCAACTTTCTACCAGTGAGGGCTTGTGAATTTGAGAGAGAGAGAGAGAGAGAGAGAGAGAGAGAGAGAGAGGGAAAGAGATTTTGCTTTGCTTAGAAAATGGCGGACAAGGCAGTAACCATCAGAATTAAGAAGTGAAGAAGACACAGAAAAGTCCACACTTTCAGAAGCAGAAGAAAGAATAAACAAGTTTGTTTTTATTTTATGAGTCCCACGATAGGTATGCAATGGTTACATAAATTTGCCTGCGTTTAGATTTTTCGTATGTATATATTTCCTAATTTCATAAATAAATCATGATTGCTATCTCCGACAAGAACCATTTCGGAATCTTTGATCAATATTCAAGTATTTTAAGGTCCAGTTTGATTATTAGATTACACTAAGATCAATTCAATTAAATAAAATTGTAAGCAGAGTAATATCTAAATACTTAATTTTTAAATTATTATATTCATCTCAACTCAAAATATCTTTGAACGTGAGATGTACAATTTTTTTTTAATTTAACAAATAATTTACATGCGGGATTTACAATTTTTTTTTTAAATTTTCATAAATATATCCAAACTTATTTTAATACCCAAACATATCTAAACTAATTTTAGTGGGCCGCCCTATAAAATTTATTCTATCATCTCAATTTAAAATTATTTATAAAAAAAAAAATTTAATTTAATTCAATTCAACTCAACATTCAAATACAGCTAAAACATATAATTATTTATAAAAAACACAATTTAATTCACTTCAATGTTAAGTGCAGCCTAAAACTTCAAAAGTCTATGGTTCTGGCGTTAAGCATATGTACGGTATAAGAAGCCTATACATTCTTAATTAGAGTGGTGGAATCAGTCACACGTCTGGGCTCTCAAAGATCTTCAATCTCTCAAACAGAAATGAGCTTGAATATGCGGGAATGTTGTAAAAGAAGAAGCTGGCAACTAATTAAACAAACAAATCCCTTTTTACCAATTGCAAAGTAAAATATATAATTATAGGATGAAAAGAGAGCAGCCTGCTGAGTTGGAACTGAGGTTATGATCTGATAGTGAAGGTTTATTAATAGCCACGGTACTCTCTTCTCTACCTCTCTCGCTTTATACCACTTAACCTGAGTTTTGACTCTTGTGTTTTATTGTAAAAAGAATTCCATTGATAATGGTGTATATCGCAGTGCGCATTCTGGCATAAGAAATGATAGACATATTACTATAATTATTTTATAATTTTTTTAATTTTTAATTTTACTTAGTGATTAAGAATGTGAATATTAATACAATTATTATTTTTATTAATTTTTTTTTCTAATGATTAAGAATATTAAAAAAATACTTAAAAGAAAAAAAAAAAAATCAAATACTCCATGGTTGCTCATGGGAGATTTCAACATAACACGATATGATAATAAGAGGAAGGGTGGCAGACCTCGAAAATTTTCAGCTATGGATGACTTTAATCAATTCATTGAGTTTAGTGGTTTAGTGGATATCCCTAGTATTGGTAACACCTTATCCTGGTGTAATGGGCAGGCTGGTAAAGCAAGAAGTTGGGCTCGGTTGGATGGTTGTCTTAGGAATATGGCTAGCCTAAATTTGTTTACTCAAGCTTCTCAAAAGTATTTATCTAGAAAGACCTCGGACCATTCTCCATTTATTTTAGAATTGGATCATGTTATCTCTAGGTATGGTCCAGTTCCTTTTAAATTTCAAAATATGTGGATTGATCATAGTGACTTCCAAAATTGTGTCAAGAATGCTTGGTTGAATAATGATGATGGTTTGGCCTCGGTTTGTGGCATTTGGCTTTGAAGCTGAAACAGATGAAACATGTTCTCCGTATTTGGAATAAATAGGTTTTTGGGCATACTCAGTTACAACTAAAAAATCTTGAAGATCGAGTGGAACACCTAAAGCAACAGTTGCAAAGATGAATTCTCTGAAGATATTGAAAGGGATCTTCTTATGACTCAAATTGAACTTAAATTGTGGTACCAAAGGGAGGAGACTCGGCTTTCTCAATATTTTAAATCTCAATGGATTGAAAATGGGGGAAGTTTTTCAAAGCTATGCAGGCCAAGAAATTTAATGTAGTTAAAGAAATGTGTCTTCACAATGGGAGAATTTCTCAATTCTCCAAAAGAAATTGATGGTGTGGTAATGTATTTTCAAGAATTTCTAGGGAGTCCAGCTAGAGTTGATTTACCTGATTTGTCTTTTTTAAGTGACAAGGTCATAACCCTAGAGCATAATAATGAGTTGATGAAAGTTCCATTGAATATGGAAATTAAAGATATTATGTTTTCCATTCTTGTTGAAAGTAGCCCAGGACCTGATGAGTTTGGCTCAGGTTTCTCCGTGCCTGTTGGAATATTATGGGTGAAGATATATGTGCTGTTGTGATGGATTTTTTCAGGGGTACTCCGCTTCCCTGATTTTATACGGCTTCAGCGATGGCTTTGATACCTAAAGTTGTTAATCATTCAGGATTTGATAAATTCAGACCCATAAGTCATTGTTTGGTGGTATATAAAGTTTGCTCCAAAATTCTGGTACGAAGAATGGAACTTTTATTGAATTTAATTATCTCTCCGGAACAATGTGCCTTTATTTTGGGAAGGAGTATCTTTGATAATGCCACTATTGCTCAGGAAATGGTTCACTCACTCAATAAGGCATCTAGAGGTGGCAATGTGTTGATTAAAGTTGATATTGATAAGGTCTATGACACTGTGAGATGGGATTTTTTGCTTCATGTATTACAAGCTTATGCTTCTCTCTTACCTTTTGTAACCTAATCAAATAGTGTGTAAAAAATCCTTGGTTCTCTATAGTGATGAATGGAACCAGTAAAGGTTTCTTTATAGGCGGCCGGAGTTTGAGACAAGGGGATCCTTTGTCCCCTTATTTTTTTATTATGGTGGAGAAGGTCCTTTCTCGCTTACTAAAAAAAAAGTTTTGCAAGAGGAAATATTAAACCTTTTATTCATCCTCGAGGGTCCTCTTTTATTTCTCATATTTTGTTTGCAGATGCCATCATTGTATTTGCTAATGGAGGAAGAGCTTCTATGCGGGTATCATTGAGATTTTCAAGCTTTATGAGAAATGGTCGGGGCAAGTGGTGAACAAAGCAAAGTTGGGAATTTTTTTCTCAAAGTCTTGTTCCAGGCCTCGTAGGTGAAATTTGCTTAGATTAACTGGTTTCACTGAAGGTAAACTTTCTACCGTTTATCTAGGCGTGCCAATTATTTATGGTAAATTAAAAGTTGTGCATTTTGACGAGTTGATCATGAAATTAAGAGGCAAGATAGATGGGTGGATGCATAAATTATTGTCTTCAGGATCAAGATTGGTTCTTCTTAGACGTGTTCTTAATAGTATCCTGTTGCACTTGTTGTCAACGGTTGCAGCCCCAAAACTAGTGTTTTCAACTATTAAATGCATATTCAGCTCCTTTTTTTGGGGGTCTTTTGATGATAAGAGTAAAAGAAAATGGGTTGCTTGGAGTAGTCTTTGCAAACCCATGTCTGAAGGTGGTATTGGTTTGAGAAGCTTAGAAGAGATTCAAGATTCTTTACATATGAAATTTGCCTGGAAGTTGCTTACTGATAACTCCTTATGGTCTAATCTTTTTAGAGCAAAATATGTTAAAAATATGCATATTTCTCTTGTGAATGGCCAAAAGGGTACTTGATTTTGGCGTAGTATTATGCAGGTGATGCCTCATATTCTAAATCATTCTAAGTGGCATGTTCGGGACGGTAATATATCTTTCTGGAGGGATAATTGGTTAGATTATGGTCCTATAGTTGATAATTCTTCGGTGACAGATAGTCCATTACTCAAGATTCAAGAATGTAAACTTGATAATGGTTGGGATATTGAGAAAATTTTTCGACTAGTGGGTAGTGACAAATTGCAAGATATCCTTGAAAAGCTAGGTGAACAAAAAGAGGGCAATGATGTCTTAATTTGGAAGTTGACTGATGATGGGAAGTTTACTACTAAAAGTGCCTGGGATTGCATTCGTATAGAGGCCCCACGAGTGGGATGGTATGATTGGGTTTGGAATAATGCCTTACCTAAGAAGATTTCTGTGCTGATGTGGAAGGCAATGCACTATTGCTTATCTGTGGACGATCACTTTAGAAGGATAGGCAATCTGATTGTTTCCAAATGTTAGTGTTGTGCGTTAGGCGCATATGAAGATTAGAATCATGTTTTGGCTAATGGTAACATTGCCAAAGATATTTGGAAGAGGCTTTCACTGCAACTGAGAATTCCTTATACCCAAGGTAGAAGTTGGAGAGAAAGAGTTGAACTTTGGTTTCGCCGTGATACTAAATCTTCTTCTAAAGGCAAGTTAGTTGGTTTGATACCCTCTATTGTTACTTGAAATTTGTGGATTTGGCGTTGTGATGCGAAAATGGAAGAGGAAAAACTTAGTTTGGAAGCTCTATGGTGAAATATTAATAATTAGATAGCTTGGACTGGTTTGAAGCTTAAAGAAGGATCTGCTCTTGAACTGGAAGATGTCTATACGTTAAGATGCTTAAATATCTAGGTAAAGCCCCGTAACCCAAAACCGATAGAAATTGTGAAATGGATTCATCCAAATATAGATGGTTTTAAGCTAAATGTGGATGATAGTTCGATTGGGAACTCCAGGTATGTGTGGAGCCGATGGTATTCTCAAGAATTCCAATGGGAATCTTTGCTTGGCCTTTTTGACTTCTCTTGGAAATGGCACTAACAATTTTGATGAACTATCGTCTATTGTATTTGGTATCCATCATTGCTTTGAGGCTGGTTTTCTTGCAATAGAGATTGAAATGGATTATTTGACTGTTGTGAATTAGTTCAATCGAGGTGTGTGTGGACTTTGGTACCTTTATGATTTTTGGGAGGATATTCAACGTTACTTGGGATGGTATGCAAATCACAATTAGTCATGTGTTTCGAGAATGCAACTAGGAAACAAAATTTTCTTGCCCGACTTGGCGCGGGAGGTACTAATAATATTTGGCATTGGTATAGAGAACTCCCTCATAAACTGAAAGATATTCTTAAGATTGATAAGGTGGGTTTGCCTACAATAAGATGCCAGGTTTTTTTGTATAGGTGGTTTTATTTTCCACTTTTTGCCTTTTATCATTGTTTGGTTTTTTTTTTTATGGGTTTGTCTTTTGGATCACCTGGGTTTTGGTATCTTTTCTTGATTTTGTAAACCCCCAGATGAAGGTTTGTAACTACGATTTTCCTTTGCTATAAGTGAGGGCTCTTTAATAAATTTGGGATAGGGGCTCCTACTAAACATGGTGCCTTGACCTTTCCAAAAATAAAAAAAATTGTAGAATAATAATAAAATAGTAGCATGTGTATCATTGCTCTTCTGGAATATTCACGGGATACAAAAATGTGGAGAACGCTTTATCTATTTCAGTGTTTAAGATTTGAGGAAGATGATGTAGACTTCCACTACATGATGCAAAATGCCCATATAAAACCACGTCATTTAGTGGCAAAAGATGAAGAAAAGGAAACGCAAAACTAAGGTTGTTATTCATAGGCCAAGAGCACCGGCATGATTTGGAAACCCTTATAAATTGTCTATACTACAGAAAGTGAAGCATCACAACCTCATTAGTTATTGTGCATATTAGTGATGAAACCAGGATGTACTTGAGCGTCCTTTTCTATAACATCTCGATTCAAAAATAAGGATTTATTTTAAAAATAATAATTTTCTTATTATTATTATTAATGTTGTTATTATAAGATATATTTTGAGGTAGTTTTTGTTATATGAGATGTCAAGATGTGATGATGACACTTGGCAAAGATCAAAACCAATGATGTCGCTTGAGGCAGATTGATCCAGTGGTTGATGTTTATTTTACTTTACCGGATGAATTAGGGTTACTTAAGGGTATTTGTGTAATTTTCATAAGGTCTGTATAAATAGGTAGCGATGCTACTGTGCACTTAACCTTTAATCCATTTTTGCCATTTCGAAATCACAAATAGAGAGAGAGAGATGTGAGAGCTTTGGCGATTAGGATTAGGGTTTGCTATCTTCTTGGACTGATTTATGAGGAATCTCTTGTAAAGCACTGAGGCTTGATCTCTGTAATTGTTTACCATCGTTAATATGATGCTTCAACTAAGTGTTCCTGCTGTGGACGTAGGCCATTAGGGCCGAACCACATTAAATCATATGTTTCTGCTTTCTTGTTTCGATCTTGATATTTCTTGCTTTATTTTCTTAGTTGTTGTTCAATTTATCTTTCTGATTAAGTTTGGCAAAGGTTTTCGAAACCCTAATAAGGTTATCTTGAAATCTATTTTTCTAGAAGAAATTGTAATAAGATAATACAATAAGTGGTATCTAGAGTAAGGTTTCAATGGGGACAACCAAGTTTGAGCTGGAAAACTTTATTGGTAAAAAGGACTTTGGTTTATGGGAGATCAAGATGCGAGCTATCTTGTTCCAATAGGGGCTTCGGGATACCCTTCTTGGAGATAAGAAGGGGGCTTCCACTTCTCAGGAGGGGAAACCAGTTTCACAATCCATTGAGAAGGTGAAGTCCGAAATCCTCCAGAAGGCACACATTGCCATTATCTTGTCCCTAGGAGACAAAATGCTTAGAAAAGTTGCCAATGAGGATACGGTAGCAAGAGTCTGGCTAAAGCTAAAGAGTTTGTACATGACAAAGTTTCTCTTAAACAGACATTATAAAAAGACTAGACTCTATACTTTTAAAATGAACATTGGAATATCTATTGATGAACATTTGGATGAATTTAACAAAATTCTTTTGGATTTTGCTAATATTGATATTAGTATATATGATGAGGACTAAACAATTTTTTTTGTTAAGTTCTCTTGACTCTACCTATAATAATCTTAAATAAACTATGATGTATGGGAGAGAAAGCTTAACTTTAGAAGAAGTGCAAGTTTTTTTGCACTCAAGGGAAATGTACACCAAGTCTGAGTCCAAAATAGAGCTAGGGGAATGTTTAAATTTGGGGGGTAGGTCTAAAAAAGGGACAAGAAAGGAAAGGGTAACAAGTCTAGATCAAAGTCTAAGGGCAAACCTTTAAAGTGCTTTGCCTGTCACAAGGAAGAGCACTTTATGATGGATTGCCCTGAAAGAAAACAAGCTGCCAATACCACAACTATTGAATCAGAAGGTAGGGTAGCTGTAGTTTTAGATGGATATGATAGTGCTAAAGTATTGAACATCTCTGAGATAGATTCTAGTAAAGGGTGGATGTTAGATTCAGAGTGTTCTTTCTTTATGTGTCCATTGAAAAACTGGTTTGAGTCTTTTACATGTCAAGAAGGGGGTCATGTTATCCTAGGTAATAATAAGTCATGTAAAATACAAGGTATTGGGACAGTGAGGCATCTAATGCTTGATGAGATAGAAAGGGTGCTGAGAGATGTGAGGTATATACTTGAGTTGAGGAGAAACTTGATTTCCCTTGACAGTTTAGATAAAACAGGGTATTCCTTTAAATCTGAAGGTGGTAGCTTTTAAAGTATGCAAATGATCACTTGTAGTGATGAAATGAGTGCTAAAGAATGGGTTGTACACTTTGATAGGAAAGACAGTGATAGGTGAGGCTTCACCTATCAATCACAGGGTGGAAGATCAAGTTTCCTTGTGGCATAAGAGGCTAGAGCATGTTAGCCAACAAGACCTTAAAGAATTGGAAAAACAGGAGCAGCTTGGGCATAGGAAACTTGAGGAATTTTCATTCTGTGAGGAGTGTGTCTTGGGTAAGTCTACCAGAGTTAGTTTTAAAAAGTCCACTTACACCACAAAACAGACTCTTGATTACATACATTCAGATTTATGGGGACCTGCTAAGGTAAATTCTCATGGTGGATCTAGATATTTTCTGTCAATAATAGATGACTTCTCTAGGAAAGTATGGGTTTATGTTTTAAAACATAAAAGTGATACTTTTGAGAAGTTTAAGATTGGAAAACCTTAGTTGAAACTCAGGTTGACAGAAAGGTTAAAACATTGAGAACAAACAATGGATTAGAATACTTGGCAAATGAATTTTCTGATTTTTGTAAAGTTGAGAGTATTGCTAGACATATGATTGTTAAGAAAATCCTCCAACATAATGAGTTAGCAAAAAGAATGAATATGACCATCATTGAAAGGGTAAGATGCATGTTAACCAGTTCAGGTCTGGTTAAGATTTTCTGGGTAGAGATTGTGGCCACTACTGTATACCTTATTAATAGGTGTCCATCCACAGCTCTCAATTTTAAAACTCTTCAAGAAATCTGGTTTGGTAAATCCTCTAATTATCAGGATTTGGTAAATCCTCTGATAAACTAGAACTTAGAGCTATTAAATGCATTTTTGTGGGATACCCAGAGGGGGTTAAAGGTTATAAACTCTGGGTTACAGAACCTGGTAAATAAAAACGTATTATTAGTAAGGATGTATTATTTCATGAAACTACCATGGGGATAAACCAGAAAATTCAAATGAACTTGTTAAGTGTTCTGACACTAGTGACATGCAGTTTGAGGTGGATCAACCCTCCACCTCTCACAACTGTTCAAAAACAGAGGTTGAAGATCCTGAGCTGAAAGCCTTAGAAACTGGAACCTTTAGACCTAGTAAAACCTATCTTCTAGAAAGGGATAGAGTGAGGAGGGTGATAAGATTTTCTCAAAGGTATGGTGAAGCTGATATGATAGCTTTTGCACTTTTTGTTGTTGAAACAGAAATTGAGATGGAGCTTAGGACTTTTAAAGAGACCACAGATAATAAAGAGGCTGAGAAATGGATTCTTGCATTACAAGAAGAAATTGAGTCTTTAAATAAAAATAAAACTTGGAAAATAGTGCCTAGACCTGAGAAACAAAAACTTGTAGGATTCAAGTGGATCTTTAAAAGGAAAGATGGAATTCTTGGAGTTGAACCACCTAGGTATAAAGTTAGATTAGTGGCTAAGAGATTCATACAGAGGGAAGGGGTTGATTATAATGAAATATTTTCCTCTGTAGTAAAGCATAGTTCAATCAAACTTTACTATCCTTTGTTGCTGTTTATGACTTGCATTTAGAACAACTTGATATTAAAATTGCTTTCTTGCATGGTAACTTAGAGGAAACTATTTACATGCAACCTTTCGAGGGTTTTAATATAGAAATGGATAAAAATTATGTGTGCTTATTAAAGAAATCCTTATATGGACTGAAACAATCACCTAGACAATGGTATAAGAGATTTGTTTCTTACATGATTAAAAATGATTTTTGTGGAAGTAGTTATGATATTTGTGTTTATTATAAGCAATGTGATGATTGTCATATATATTTGTTATTATATGTTGATGACATGTTAATTGCTTGTGGAGACTTAGATCTGTTAAATCAAATTAAATACATGCTTAAATCTGAATTTGAAATGAAAGAGTTAGGCCCTACCAAAAGAACACTTGGCATGGAAATAACTAGAAAAAGGGATAAAAATCTTCTCTACTTATTTCAAAAGTCTTACATTTCAAAAGTGTTATATTATGAGTGAGTCATGTTAAACCTATTTCATACCTGTTGCACAACATGTTAAACTGCCTAGTAGATAGTGTCTTGAAACTGAAGTGGAGACATTGTTTATGAACAAAATTCCTTATGCTAGTATGGTTGGGAGTATAATGTATGCTATGGTATGCTCTAGACCTGATTTATTTTATGTAGTTAGTCTCATAAGTAAATTTATGAGTAAACCTAAAAAACCACACTAGCATATTTCAAAACAAGTTTTTCAATACCTATCTAGAACAAAACAATTAGGATTGATTTTTGGAAAAAATGTGCACTATGAGATAGGGTTAAAGGGATATGTAGATTTTGACTATACAGGAAATTTAGATACCAGGAAATCTTTATTTGGTATGGGCTTTTCCATTTTGGGTGGTACTATTAGTTGGAAGTCTCATATGTAGTCTATAGTAGCCTTGTCTACTACAAAAGCTGAATATACAATTTTAACAGAAACCTTTAAGGAGGTTATATGGTTAAAATGACTGTGTCGAGAATTAGGGGTGTATAGTGGGGTTGTCACAGTGTAATGTGACAATCAAAGTACTATTTATTTGACTAAAAATCATGTTTATCATGAGAGGTCTAAACATATAAATGTTAAGTTAGATATGTTATTGATGGTGGTGAAATTGGAGTAAAGAAAATTCTAACAGAGGATAACCCCTCTAATTTGATGACTAAGGCAGTACTAAAAGTCAAGTTTGAAAATTGTTTTAACTTGATTAATTTAAGAAATTGCTAGTACCTAGTAGGGGGAACATGCAGGAAGAACTCTAGGAGAAGAAGTGTGGAGGAAGGATTACAAGCTTGCCAAGGTGGAGATTTGTTATATGAGATGTCGAGTTGTGATGATCACACCTGGCAGAGATCAAAACCAATGATGCAACTTGAAGCAACTTGATCCAATGGCTGAATTTTATTTTACTTTATTGGATGAACTATGGTTACTTAAGGGTACTTGTGTAATTTTCATATGGTTTATATAAATAGGTAGCGATGCTACTGTGCACTTAACCTTTAATTCATTTTTGCCATTTCAAAATCAGAAAGAGAGAGAGGAAGAGATGCTGAGAGCTCTGGCGATTAGGGTTAGGGTTTACTCTTCTTGAACTGATTTATAAGGGTACTTGTGGATGTATGCCATTAAGATCGAACCACGTTAAATTGTGTGTTTCTATTTTCTTGTTTGGATCGTGATATTTCTTGATTTATTTTCTTAGTTGTTGTTTGGTTTATCTTTCTGATCAAGTTTGGCAAAGGTTTTGAAACCCTAATAAGGTTATCTTGAAATCTGTTTTTCTAAAATAAATTGTAATAAGATAACACATTAGTTTTTATATTTGATTAAGTTTCTTCCCTAGTTAGCCGCATATACATCTTTCGAATTTCCTAATTTTTTTAGTAGTTTCCAAACTAATCTCTAATTCAAACTCAAATTTGTTATCCAGAATTTCCAACAATACAATATTCTAATTGAATTATCTACCACCCAACTCTCAACTCAAATTCAAAATCAATATCCGAAAGCTTTCTAATTCAAACTCCCAACTCAAACCATTTGAAATTCTTCAGAAAACCCACTCCCACTCAAGTACAAACCTCCAATTTTGATCTCTTATTTTAGAATCAGAGCTCATCACAAATTCAAATTTCAATTTCCAATTGAATCACGTTATCACCCTCCCCTCATCTATAAATACTACCCCTCATGCATGAAATCAACCAAGCCGTCAGCCTCAATAGAAAATCAAACCAAGCTGCTCCCTTGTTATGAACTGCCAACCTCTACGCACCCCAATTGTAAGCCGCTGCCCCTCTCGTCTCCCTCCACCACTAAAGTACCAAAAACCACCAAATGACACCCTATTCTCCTGCACCGAAAATCACTAAACAAACCGCCCCTGTTTTGTCGACAAGCATCACTTGGCCTCCCTCCTCCCAGCCAACCAACACAGAATCATCCCTCAGCAAAACCACTCAAGACAGCAACCCAAGACTTCCAGAAAATGCTGACACCCTCTATTTTTGTTTTCCAATACAAAACACACCCATGCAGATAATAGAATCACCTTGTTTTCAAACCAACATTCATGCAACCTAAGCCACCAAAAAAACCCCATAAAATTCCTTATTTCAGCCAACAAGAACAAAGCAATTTTTGCTCATGTTGCCCGTCAACCCACAGCCATCCAAGGCATCGGACCTTCAGCCCTTTGGCTTCCATTCATCGTTGACCACTCTCAGCCCTGAGCCGCCGTCGTTCTTCACGCATTTCTTAGTGAGCATCGCACAACACTCCCCTATTTTGGTTCTTCTCCTCGTGTTGTGAAATAGAAGTACACAATGTCTTTATTCATTTTATTTGTAATTTTCCAAAATGCCCTTTTATCACTTGTCAAGCCTTTATTCTCCCTTGTTGCCATGTGTTTCCTTTCACATAAGTTGTTTATCCCTTTGAATCATTTGGGCCTAGTTTGATTTTAATTCTAATGAACTACTTTTCTTAAATTGGGCTCAAGCCTCTTCCTATTTTTAAAGAGTTTTAATAAATATTTTTAAAGTATATTTTTAGTCTTTTAATAAATTATTCTATGGATGATTTTAACTAATTAAAATTATCAAGATATGTTTTTCTATAAATTTAATAACGGTTAGTGTCTCATATAGGTTACAAGTTATGAGATAAGAATCAGGACGCAATGCTAAAGATGTAAGTAGCATGATCATACCCTTCATGCATATACGATAAACATGTTTCTATAAAAATGATTATGTATGTATGACCATTATTAAAAGCCCATTTTTATGTATCATAGTCATGAAAAATCACGAAAATCCATGCATGATTTATGAAAAAGTTTGCATTAAGATATTTATGAAATCTCATGATTTTATGCATTGAAATCATTTATGAAAAAGTCATGATTTTATGTGAGAGCTATGCATAAAATTATTTATAAAATATTATGAACTCATGTGAGGAAGCATGCATTATGACATGTTATGAAAAAAAATGTGTTTATTTTGAAATCTATGATATGACAAGTATGATATAAATGAATATGTAAGTGGCTTATATATGATATGAATATGGTACCTATACATGGACATACTGCATTTTCAGGTCATACAAGCAGGTAGTGCACCTAGTATATCTTTTATATATATAGATTCCACGACCCGCGGTCACAGACGGAATCAGATACTTTTTAAATTCGCTAATCCTAACTCACGGGGGTCAACAGTAGGTAAAGGCCTATGATATGATTATGAAAAGCTCATATTTTCAGCATTTTTGAAAAAACTCATGTTTAGCATTTATGAAAGGACTATATTTATGTTATTATGTATGTATTTATGAGTATGCATGAACTTCGATGAGTATGCATGACTCATTTTCTTTTTATTTCTATGTTTTTATATTTTCTTTTAAAAATCATTTTAGGTAATGAGGATGCAAAGTAAGCAAGATTTGACTTAGGGAGGCGATGCAGAGATCTAGACAATGTATTAGTTATAATTTTATGATTTTCAGTGAATAAAACATTTTTGTAAACAATGTGATTGCAATATTTTAAACAAATGCTTCTGTTAACTCTCTTTAAATTTTAGAAAAGTTGTTTCATTATTATAAAAACATTCGTATATGATACGTTTTGTAAAGAAAAGTTTTAGTAGCACACTAATTTCTTAAAATATTTTATTTATTTAGGAGCGAGGTGTTACATTTCCCCTAGTACAAGGTCTGCACATATTCTTCTCCATGACCCAAATGGAAAGTACTTAAAATTGTTGCCAGAATAATCAAATCTGCCTTGTGGATCGTTTTGAAACATCTCAAATTTAAATTCCAATGGAGTATGACATACTAGAAATGGAACAAGTGGTTGCAAATGGAATGTCTCTTTAATCAAAACATCTAACATAATTTAATTTGAGCAAATTAGATTCTTCAACTAAGTTTTCCAATCCCACGGTTTCTGTTAATTCTTCATTAACTTTTTTCATTATCTCTGGATGCTTTACAGTCTTGCCATGCATCGCACATTTTGACATGGCCGTTATGGGTGTCCGTTGCAGCCACCACTATGTCCTATTTAAACAAGAGAAAGTTGATTAGTTGAACTGAAAATTGGAATAAACAAAATCAATATAAAGTTTGGACATCTATGAATTAGCTAATATTGTAAATGGCACCACTCCAGTTCGACTGTAAAATAATGAAACATATAAGTAGAGAAGTGACACATATATGTGTACCAAAATTAATTAGCACGGCCTTGAGTTGGGTCATGCTCATTGATGGCGCATTATCGTCCGGCCCACTCCCTTGGTTCTAAAAAGACTTGCGAAATTTCCTTTTTGTCCTTTTTTCTTTTTTGATTTTCACTAAACTCTTGATCATCTGTTTGTCAATGGCATAATAATGAAGTATTCGGTCAATGCTTTGGAAAATCCTCTTTGCTTTCCTTCCGATTCCTTGTAAATCAAAACTTGCTAATGTCCGAAAAAGGTCTGAAACATTTGGTTTTCTGACCAGGAACATTATTTCCGCAAACATATGCTTAAACTCAGCTCCAAACGTAGCCCCTTCCTCTTTCACAAACATCTTTCGCAACAACTTCCAATCAAGACCATTAAGGGCAAAAGCAATATGTGACAGCAAGTACAACTCTGTTAGCATCTCGGTTAGAAAATATTGCATCTTGAACAACTTCTTTATCTAGCGAAGGTTGATCTAATCACAATGCGCAATTTATTTGCAAGCCATAAATTGATTCACGTTATTTTCTTAAAGATCTTCAACATTGATTATTCAGCTAATCAATGTTGGAGATTTTTAAGAAAATATCAACCACACAGAAGAACGTGTGGCATGTGTTACTAATATAGGAACTTTACAGAGTTCTATTAAGAGTCTGTTCCAATGGAAGCACTAGTGGAAAACATAAATTGTCTAATTGAGCATATCTTCTAAACTTGGATGACTTATCTGGATCAGGTTCTCTATCCTTAACATCCCCCGAAGTAGAAACTACATTGAGCTTAAATGGATTGTTGGTCTTTATGATTTTCTTGACAACCATGTCCTGAGCTGTAAGATGAATCCCAGGAAAAATACCATATGGCTCTATTACTACTCTTTCGTTGTATCTAATATCTATGACCACCGAAACCCATTTCACATGCACTAGTGTTACTTTCTGACAAGCTCACAAGATATACCGAAATATACCTAGCAGAAAATCTATCAGCTAGCCTATAAGGTTGACCAGCAATTTTTTACACGTTTTGTTAACCGATATGAGTAGGGCTGTAAAAAGACCGAACCGGACCGGCGGATCGGACCGGACCGATTGTCCCAGACTGGGACCGGACCGGACCGGTTGGAGTTCGGTCCGGTCCGGTCCAAAAAATATATGGACCGGAAAATTCCGGTCCGGTCCCGGACCAAGGAGTTCATCCCCCTGGACCGGACCGGACCGAACCCCTAGAATTTTTTTTTTAATTTAATTTTTAAATATATGTATATATAAATAATAATATATAAATTTTAATATATATTAATATATAATATATACTCTTATAATATTAACATATAAATAATAAGTGTATTCTTATTATTTAATATATTATTACTAATTTATCACTATTTACTAACATATAAATATATAATTACTAATATAAATTATAATAGTATTATTACTTATTAGTTATAATTTATTAACATATACTAATGTAATATTATTATTAGACTATTAGATTATTAGTTATAGTTTACTAACATACTTAATATTTAATATTAACTAACATATTAGTATATAATATATACTCTTATATATTAACATATAAATAATAAGTGTATTATTATTGTTATTTAATATATTATTACTAATTTATCACTATTTACTAACATATAAATATATAATTACTAATATAAATTATAATAGTATTATTACTTATTAGTTATAATTTATTAACATATACTAATGTAATATTATTATTAGACTATTAGATTATTAGTTATAGTTTACTAACATACTTAATATTTAATATTAACTAACATATTAGTATATAATATATACTCTTATATATTAACATATAAATAATAAGTGTATTATTATTGTTATTTAATATATTATTACTAATTTATCACTATTTACTAACATATAAATATATAATATACTAATGTAAATTGTAATAGTGTTATTACTTATTAGTTATAGTTTATTAACATGTACTAATGTGAAAGTGTTATTAGACTATTAGACTATTAGTTATAATTTACTAACATACTTAATATATAATATATACTAACATATTAATATATAATATATACTTTTATAATATTAACATATTATAATTTATAGTAGTTAAATTTGGACAAAAAAATATTTGATCATTGTAGAATTTTATATTAAATTTAGCCCATTAAATCATATGGGGCACCCCTGGACCGGACCGGACCACCCCTGGACCGAATTGGACCGGACCGGTATGGACCGAACTCCTGTTCGGTCCGGTCTAGGGTGAGAGAATTCTTGGACCGAATGAAATCGGTCCACAAATTTTTCGGACCGGACCGAACCGGACCGGACCATTTACACCCCTAGATATGAGAGTAAAGAATTAATAGTACTTATTGTAACAAAATTGGCTGAGATAGGCCAACTCTTAATTTAGAAGTGATTCATAAAATATCAATTTCGTGTCAACTTTCTAACTCTACTCATAGTCTATATAATTAAAATATTCTTTTCGTTATAAAATAAAGCTCTAAGACCATGTTAGTTTTCTTTTCTTTTTTAATTCTCAGTAATTTAATGTTAATAAATAACTAGTCAAGTTTGTTCATTTAGATAAATTATGGGATCACATAATTTAATGTTAATAAATAACTAGTCAAGTATGTTAATCTAAAACCACTCCGGGTGTAAGACACCACCTCTAATCTACTATAGAAATTTTAGTTTGTTACAACCAATTTAGAAACACTCACAAACCAACTGCAGCAGCTAAACTTGGCTTGCAACACCACGAGTGACCCACTCGATCTCTACACGCATGTAGTGCCGGAACTCTGACCTTTCTATAGCTTCTCATACGAACATCTTGATTTTTTCATCCAAGCACCTTGAAGAACTCTTCCAGCTTGATGAACACGTCCACTCCAATGGACTCACTAAAATTATGAATGGGTGTTGTGGGGGAGTAATATAATCCAAGAGAATGATCTTTGAAACAATGGAGGAGTTTCTCTCAAGGGATGAAATGGGGCTCCTTGGCTTTTCCTCTGTTTTTCTCCACACAGCAGCAGAAGATTTAAGGATGTATTTATAGGCCTTCTCCTGAAACGGCGCTCAAACCCTAGAGAAATTCGTTTAAGATGAATTTCGCTCGAGCGGGATATCGAGCGAGTGTCGAGCGAAGTCTCTACCTGGACTTCGCTCGAGCGCCATGTCGAGCGAGTGTCGAGCGAAGTCTCTACCTGGACTTTGCTCGAGCGCTATGTTGAGCGACTATTGAGCGAGATCACTGTGTTCTGTTTTTCTCGAGCCATCTTGATCATCTTCATGTTTACTCTGTCCACCATTAGTTATAACTCAATTATATTAGGTTTTTCACTAGAAAATTGCCAACTACTAAATTTTACATCAACAATCTCCCCCTTTGGCATTTCTGTGACAAAACCTCTAACCTATACATTGGACCTAATCCTATCACACACAAACAACAGGACTTCCACATGTAGGTTTAGTCTTGGCAAGTGAAGTATCTGCACACTTAACAAACATGTAAACGTACCAAAAGAAAACACTTGCAAGGAATTTAACAGATGAACTCAAACGTAAAAAAAATTTTGCCACAAAAATTTAACACTAAACCTTCAATAGCAATCAGTTCAACACAGCATACATCAAAAGTTTAATCACATAGCAAAACTAAAAACATCAAGCTACTAGGTACTCCCCCTACAAAGTAGCTTAGCTCCCCCTAAATCTAGCTACTCCCCCTAAGATCACTCCCCCTTTTTGTCACAAATGGTAAGGGGTCTCAATCTTCATCAGTCTCTTCCTCCTTAGCAAGAAGATGCTGAACTTGATTGCCAAGCTCAATCACCTGAGTGTCAAGTGTGTCAAACCGAGCATTGATATGAGTATCCAATTGAGTAACCCGAGTCTCAAGGCTGTTAAGTCAGTTATCAATGCAGGTATCCATGCTGGTCACGGATTGCTGAATGCTAATCAGAAAATCCAATAGGGTCTGCCTGGTTGGTTCTGTAGCTGGTGGCATCAAACCCGAGCTGGAAGGACCCGAGCTGGACTCAGGAGCGTGAGGAATAGGTCCGCTCTGGGTAGAATGTGCAGGAGCGGGTTCAACATTAGGAAGATGCGCCTGACTTAGCTGCATGGTCTTCCGGCCAATTGGTGTCTTAAGACTCACTCTAAGTTCCTGGGAAGTGATGGACACAGACTGAGACAAGGCTATCCTCGTAATGAGACAGGCAAGAGGAAGACCAGTTCGAAAATTTGATGACATATGGGCCTCTATCATGACCCGACAGAGAAGACTGCCCAAATCATTAGTGACATCAGTGAGCAAAGCATGTAGAAGAAGGGCACGATCTGGACCAATGTCACTATAATGACCAGTAGGGTATATGTTGGTCAAAACAATCCGACTCACAATTTGGTATGCATGGGGAAACGACTTGGTCGCTAGAGGAGGAATCCCAGTCCAAGTCATAGGAGACCTGGTGAGAAAACGACCCAAATCAGGTCTGCTAGGGGCTGGGGTAGGGAGATAGGGGTAAACTGGATTATTGACTCGTGGTACCCCTAGTAAATTTGCCACAAGATCGGGAGTCACCCGGAAGGTGATATTCCGGATATCCACTTGAAAAGATCCCTTTGAGATGTCATGCATGTTCGAGTAAAACTCCCTGACCAACTCCACCGAGGGAGCGGGATGACCAGTGGTTAAAGCAAGCCACTGGCGCGACTCAAAAATCTAAGGGACGATGGGATAGGTATCCTGAAACTCACTGATATGAACTTCACGTTCCACAAGAAGGGAGCGATGAGAAAAATTCTATGTGTAGAGTTCCTCAGTTTGGGGACTGTGGAAGTAAGTCTGAGAGGCGGATGGGGCAGTACAAGGACGAACACACCATGATGCCATGGTAGCTGTAGACGGACCAAGCACAGACAGTGAGGCATATATGACATGAAAATGCCTAAAATGCCTGATATGTCTAAAATGCCTAACATGCCTAAAATGTGACCCAACAATGTTCTCAACAAGGTGTGCAGACTATGAATAAGACCTACATTTTGTCTAAAAGATCAATGCACCAAAGGAGAGACAAAATGGAAGACAAATTTTCATTGAAACATTTCATCGAATAGGTAGTGTGCATGCTGTGCAATCATGGGTTTAACACCCAATCAATAATCTCATCCCTCCCTAAATACAACATCATTCTCATAGGATCATCCATACCCAGAATGACCCACCAGGTTTCTTAAATACAAGAGAACCCGAAACTATTATGATCCAAACACAACCCAACATTTTTCTTATGAGTGGAATGAGATATGGAAATAAATGGAAGAAGAAATGGAGAGAAGAAAGCTTACCGTGAATGGGATGCTTTTTCTTGATTAAAATGGAGAGAGTATGGCGTGGATTGAGTGTTTGGGAGGAGGGAAATGTGAGAGAAATGTTTAGAAACTGAAATCAGTGATTTTTGGCTTATCGCGCGATGCAGAGCGCGATATAGGGGTTTTTCGCTCGAGCGAAATTTTATGGTCGAGCGAGACATCGAGCAAGATTCCATTTTTGCCCAGTTTCAGAGTAATACTCACAGTAGTGATTTCAAACTTCAGTGGGCACAATTTAAAACGATCTATAGCATAGCAAATGTAAAATAATATCATATTCTAAATACCACGCAAGTATAAAGACTGTATGTCACAATTAATATGAATATGCGTGTTTAGACAGTGCCCTTGCTCAATCAAGAAATTCTAACCGAGAGGTGTGAGTGGGGTTTGGCTAAACAAGAAACCATAGGTGCTTGGGAGACCCTTCAAAGTGCAGAAAGTCAAACTCAGTGCTGCTAGGACCTAATTTCTTGTGTCTAATAGAACCAGATTCAGGATTTGTATTGTGGCCTTTTTCTTTTTTCTTTTTTTTAAATTTAATACAACGAAAGAGCTTCTTCATTTTCTTTCCTTTCGAGATACAAAAGTTCTTACACAGGTCTTCTAGCCCGATGTCAATTCTAAACACTCGTAAGGCTCCCTTACACTTTTGATTGCCTTCCCAAAGTCTCACATAAGGTCAAATGTCAAGATATTGAGCTAGGCGTGCAGTGTGTGCGGCAAAACGCATATTAAAAGTGACACACATCTTACACCTTTGCAGCATAAACCTATGATACAATTTTCACAAGACACATGCTTGTAAGGAATGACAAGTGAGTCAGAGGAAAGACAAAGAAGAGAATAAAAACAAGAAACATAACAAGGCAAAAGAAAAAAAATGATATGCATGCAGTGTGTATGAAATGCATGTTACATCTTTTGTGTTAAGGCACAAATACCAATCGCCTTTCTAAGACACTCAAAACGAACACCATCTAATGGTTTTGTAAAAAGATCGGCTAATTGAAGTTCGGTGGGAATGTACTCAAGAGTAATTACGTGTATTTCCACAAGTTCCCGAATGAGATGATGCCTAATGTCAATATGCTTGGTCCTAGAGTGTTGGACAAGATTTTTAGAGATGTTGATGGCACTAGTATTATCACAGTAGATGCTCATCACACCTTGAGTAATGCCATAATCACGAATCATTTGTTTCATCCACAGCAATTGAGTACAACAACTCCCAGCAGCAATGTATTCAGCCTCAGCTGTAGACAAGGAAATGAAGTTTTGTTTCTTACTCATCCAAGCAACAAGATTTGTTCCCATATAAAAACATCCACCTGAAGTGCGCTTTCTATCATTGGTATTTCCAGCCCAATTAGCATCAGAGTAGCCTGCAAGCTCAATGTTAGACTTTCTGGAGTACCAAATTCCATAATTCACTGTAGCATTTACATAGCGAAATATACGTTTGACAGCCACAAGATGAGATTCTTTAGGGTTTGCTTGGAATCTAGCACAAACGCCGACACTAAAAGCAATGTCAGGTCTACTAGCAGTGAGATACAGTAGACTCCCAATCATGCTTCTGTACAGAGATTGCTCAACCCCCTTTCCTGACACATCAGCACTGAGTTTTACACTTGTGCTCATAGGAGTTCTAGCATGGCTACTCCCATCTAGTCCAAATTTTTTTAGCAGGTCCTTTGCATATTTAGACTGGGATATGAACAACCCTTCATCTAGCTGTTTTACTTGGAGTCCCAAGAAAAAAGTTAGCTCACCCACCATACTCATCTCAAATTCATTCTTCATTTCTTTTGCAAACTCGAGAGCTAGGTCATCAATGGATGATCCAAACACAATATCGTCCACATAAATTTGAGCTACAGTTATCTCCTCACCCACTTTCCAGATAAAAAGTGTCCTATCAACACTTCCTCGTAGAAACTTGTGCTTCAAAAGATACGAAGTTAGCCTCTCATACCAGGCTCTGGGAGCTTCAACCCATACAGGGCTTTCTTCAACCTGTAGACATGATTAGGATATTTTGGATCCTCGAAACCTTTTGGTTGCTCGACATACACTTCTTCATGAAGGATTCCATTTAGGAAGTCACTCTTTACATCCATTTGATAGAGTTTGAAACACATATGGCAAGCAATACTTAATAGTATTCGGATTGACTCAAGCCTTGCCACCGGTGCAAATGTCTCATCAAAGTCGATTCCTTCCATTTGGGCATAACCTTGTGCCACCAATCTTGCCTTATTCCGTACAATCATTCCATTTTCATCAGATTTGTTCTTGAAGATCCATTTTGTACCTACAACATTGTGCTCTTCAGGTCTTGGGACCAGGTACCACACATCATTTCTCACAAATTGATTAATTTCTTCATGCATGGCATTTGTCCAATTCTCATCCTTTAAGGCTTCTTCCACCCTTTTTGGTTCAATCTGAGAGATGTAACATGAGTGAGCTAGTTGACTTATCACTTTCTTCCTCAACCTCATCCCTTCATTTATATTTCTGATTATGTTATCTTGAGGATGGTTTAACTTCACTCTCGAAGATGGCTCCTTGTGAGTATGAACTTTTTCAGTTGATGAGGTCTCTTGATCTTCATTAAGTTCACTAGAGTTCTCTTCAGTTCCACTTGGTGTGTCAATTAGATTTTGATTCAACTCCTCTTTAGGAATATCATCTATAACCACATTGATGGATTCCATGACAGTTTGGGTGCGTAGATTGTAACATCTGTAAGCATGACTATTTCTGGAATAACCAAGGAATATTCCCTCATCACTCTATGGGTCAAACTTACCCAGATTTTCCCTATCTCTCAAAATGTAACACTTACTCCCGAACACCCTGAAGTACTTCACATTTGGCTTCTTTCCTTTCCACAGCTCATATGGTGTCTGAGAAGTGTTGGGTCGAGGGTAGACTCTATTCACAATGTGACATACTGTATTCACAGCTTTACCCCAAAAATGAGCAGAAACATTTTTGGTATGCATCATAACTCGAGCCATTTCTTGGATAACTCGATTTTTTCTTTCAACAACTCCATTTTGCTGTGGAGTAATGGGAGCAGAGAATTCTTGACGAATGCCTTCTTCATCACATAATTTCTCTAAACTTGAGTTATCAAATTCTCGTCCATGGTCGCTCCTGATTCTGACAATAGGGTTCCCTTGTTCATTTTGAAGCTTCTTACACAAGTTCCTTATCACATTTGACCAAAAGACACTTTTAGTACTATTGCAGCTGTACTATGAAATGGGAGCGATACCATAGCAATTGTCAGAGGTCCTGATTCCTTGCATTAAGTATTGTCCATTGTTGTCAGAAACAACGCACATATCTTTTGAGAACCGAACTTCGGCACCATTATCACACATTTGGCTTATGCTAAGAAGATTTGCTTTTAATCCATCAATATATAGAACTTCTCTCAATGCCGGTAGTCCAGTAATGTTAATTTCACCTTTCCCAATTATGTTCGCTTTTCCACCATCTCCAAATGTCACTGTCCCACATTTGTACTCTTCAATTGTCTTAAAAAGAGTTTTAGCACCGGACATGTGTCAAGAACACCCACTATCAAGATACCACAATGAATTGTTTTGGGTCTTCAAGGCAATGTGAGCAATGTGACATGTGTCTCTTTCCTCCTTCTTGACCCACACTCTTTTGATTTTTGGAGAGTTGACTTGCACAGTCTTCTGGGTACTTGTCAGGTTGTCTATCTTAGCATTTAGACGAGCATTTTGTCTAGTGAGAACCATGACTTGATCCCACAGATTTATATGATCTCCTTTTGGTTGTCTCCTTTTATTTCTCACAGAGAGCTTCTTGAGCTCATAGCAATTTGGCCGGATGTGACCATACTTGCCACAATGATGACAAATGCGATATTCTTTGTGAGTTTGTTGTTTCCTGAAAGGCAAGTCATCCTTAGGAGCTTTTCTGGTGAGTCTTTTAAATTTCAAACAATTTTTTTTCACATGACCTAACTTCCCACAATGATGACACACGGGTCTCGTGTTGTGAGCTATTTGTTTCTATTGAGATGAAACAAACTTTTGTGCATGTATAACTTTCTTTCCCTTTGCTAGTGAGTGATTTTTCACCATGCTATTTTGAGGAGTTTTCAAGCTTGTATCCATTTCAAACTTTCCTCCAACATATCCTATTCCACTCTTGTCTCCTGAGGGCTTTCCAAGAGTTAGAATTTTGTCCAGATTTTATTTTCCAGTGAAAAAGGCTTGCAATCTTCCGTTTAGCTGGGTTAATTCATTTTCCTTAGTTTCCATAGCATCTTCCAAAGCCTCACTTTTCTTTCGTAATTGATCAGTCAAGATATAAGCTTCATTCAGTCTGCCTTGAAGCTCATCATTTTCTTGTTTGCACAGATTTATCTTTTCAATCTGTGCTTTGTTGACTTTTCTCAATTTCACGCACTCCTTGTAAAGTTTTTCATAGATTTCTTGCAGTTGATCTTCACACTCGGACTCATCTTCCGGTATGTTACAATCATCATAAGCTTGTTCACTGTACTGATCTATGTCTCCAACGGAAGATGTAAAAGCCATGTAGTTGAGATTCCTTTTGGGAGTGGAGTTGCCAGATGAGTCACTCGATTCAGACTCACTTTCACTTAGAGAGGCAATCTTTGCCTTTTCTTTGCTCCTCTTATAATTTGCACACTCCAAGCGAATGTGACCAAATCCATGACATTCATGACACTGTACTTGTGTCTTGTCCTTGTTAGGCCTAATGTAATTGTTGGAAGCTCTTTCCTTATTCTCTGAGCTTGACCCCTCATTATATCTCTCAAACTTCTTCTTCTCTGGTCTTTGGCTCCTGTGCTTTTTAGTTACAAACATTTTTCTGAACTTCTTAGCATAAAATGCTATTTCTCTGTCACTCATTGCTAATTCATCAAATGACTCATCTGAGTCCTCTTGAATTGTATTAAGAGCAATGGACTTGCTCTTCCTAACCAATGGCAGAGTATGTTCATAAGTTTGCAGGGAACCCACCAGCTCTTCTATTTTCATGACATCCAAGTCTTTACTTTCCTCAATTGCAGTAACCTTGGGACGAAATCTCTCAGGAAGAGATCTGAGAACTTTTCTTACAACTCTATTTTCTGGGATTTTGTCTCCCAAGTTGAATCGAGAGTTTACAATGTCATTCAATCTTGCCTAAAAGACATCAAATGTTTCATCCTCCTTCATTCTAATTTCCTCAAAGCTGGTGGTAAGCATTTGGAGTTTAAATTTTTTTACAGCCCTAGTTCCCTCGTGAGTGATCTCAAGAATGTCCCATGTCTCTTTGCTTGTATTACACATGGAGATTCGTTTGAACTCTTCCTGGGACACGGCCATAAAAATTGCATTTAGGCCTTTACTATTCCAGTTAATTTCACTCAACTCATCCTTTGAATAGTTGTCCACGTCTGTGGGAACTTCTACTCCATCAACAATGGTGACGGGCTCTTTCCATCCTCTTATCAAGGACACTCACACACGTTCATCTATAGACTTAAGAAACGCTCGCATTCCAACTTTCCAATAAGCATAGTTGCTACCATCAAAATATGGTGGTGATGAGAGGGATTGAGACCTATCCATTTTGACCACCAAAGCAGGATCACACTCAGGAAATTAATCCTAACGAAGTGTACCTGCTCTGATACCAATTGAAAAAGCGGTAACTAATTACCTTACACACCTAGAGGGGGGTGAATAGGTGTTTAACAGAAACGATGGCAGTTTAAAAATTAATCAACATACACAAGCAATCAATGGAGAAATCAACACACAGATTTTGGTTACGAAGTGAAAACTCATTTGAAGAACCTCTTCAAAATCTAAAACCACTCCGGGTGTAAGACACCACCTCTAATCTACTATATAAATTTTAGTTTGTTACAACCAATTTAGAAACACTCACAAACCAACTGCAGCAGCTAAACTTGGCTTGCAACACCACGAGTAACCCACTCGATCTCTACACGCATGTAGTGCCGGAACTCTGACCTTTCTATAGCTTCTCACACGAACATCTTGATTTCTTCATCCAAGCACCTTGAAGAACTCTTCCAGCTTGATGAACACGTCCACTCCAATGGACTCACTAAAATTATGAATGGGTGTTGTGGGGGAGTAATATAATCCAAGAGAATGATCTTTGAAACAATGGAGGAGTTTCTCTCAAGGGATGAAATGGGGCTCCTTGGCTTTTCCTCTATTTTTCTCCATACAGCAGCAGAAAATTTAAGGATGTATTTATAGGCCTTCTCCTGAAACGGCGCTCAAACCTTAGAGAAATTCGTTTAAGATGAATTTCGCTCGACCGGGATATCGAGCGAGTGTCGAGCGAAGTCTCTGCCTGGACTTCGCTCGAGCGCCATGTCGAGCGAGTGTCGAGTGAAGTCTTTGCCTGGACTTCGCTCGAGCGACATGTCGAGCGAGTGTCGAGCGAAGTCTCTGCCTGGACTTCGCTCGAGCGCTATGTTGAGCGACTGTTGAGCGAGATCACTGTGTTCTGTTTTTCTCGAGCCATCTTGATCATCTTCATGTTTACTCTGTCCACCATTAGTTACAATTCAATTATATTAGGTTTTTCACTAGAAAATTGCCAACTACTAAATTTTACATCAACAAAGATGATAAAGGAAGTATGACTTTGGGTTTCTTGGTGAGGTTGGGTCATGGAACTAATAATTCTGCAAAACTCATTGCTCTTCTTGAGGGTTTGATGCATTGCAAAGATCTCGGTATCAAGAATTTGGAAGTGGAATTGGATTGTATATTGGTGGTAAATTGGCTTCAGAGGAACCGCTGCGGTATTTGGTACTTAGGGGATTTTTGGGAAGAGATTCACAATATTTTTATCGTCTATGCAAGTGGTGATCTGACATGTATTCAGGGAGTGCAATAAAAGGGCAAATTTTTTAGCACGTGCTGCCGGGGAGTTTATTTCTAGAACATGGAATAATATGGAGGCAATTCCGCTGGAGTTAAAAGGTATTTTGAGAATTGATAGGATTGGTTTGCCACATATAAGAATTTGACTTGAAGGTTTTGGTTTGCTTATTTAGGCATGTTTAGTTATTTCTTACAACAGAAATGACCTTTCCTAGTGAAATATTTCGCTGCCAAAACTACAACTTTCGCGGCAAACCATTTTTAGCAGCGATATAAATTTGCCGTAAAAATTTTTTCCCAGCGTCCAAGATCACACCGCTATATACTTTTGGGTTTTGTTTAACCAATAGCAGCGATAACTGTTCACCGCTATTAATATTTACATGGCGTTTTTGGCCACGCGGGTAATGAGAAGGACTCTTTTGAAGTCCTCAATTGCAGTGACATATTCTCGCCGCTAATTTAGTTTCGTGTCGTTTTTTGCCACGCTGCTATTAGATTCTGGTGTCCGTATTTTCAATTGTGGCGGTTTTAAAACGCTGCTAAAGGAGTTTACGTAGCGAATTTTTAGGACGTCGCGAAAAAGCTTACGTGCAATAATATCAATACCGGTGACTTTTTTTCACCGGGAAAATGGTTAAATGGCCCGATTTGTTTCTGTTGTGCCCCAATTGACTTTCCTATTACAAATTTCTGCTCAGTTGTTTCTTTCTCTTAGATCACATTCATTTACACATATACTAAATACGATACAATCTTTGTTTCAATTAACAAATGACATTCATAAATATCTTCACAAATGACATCCAAAGTCATATATTTTATACATTGAGATGGTGCATTATACCAAGTCAAGTACAAACTGGGCATTTAATAAATAAGTCACACATGACTATTATAATAGATTTAAGGAGTCTGCTACCACTAAAATAATGCAGCAAATCATGGCTTCACGCTCACGTTGCTGCTACTCATCAACCCAATATTTATGAATTGCCACCATATATGGTTCAAAAGCTCTTCTCTTTCGCACAAGCCACTACATCCATATTTGCTATGCCTGACATAGAGATGAAATGAAAAACCATAATGTGAGCAACACATTATGACTTGCTAACTATACTTCACTTATAAGAAAAACCATTGCAAATATACCCAATGCATACAAGTCACTAGTACTTATTATGTAACAAAAACTAACTCAACTACTAGGAAAACAGCTATATCTGTGTTGACAAAATACCAAAAGTGAAAATCATCTTCTTTTCAATCAATCAATATAAATAAATAAATAATAAGTCCTCTCCTTCATATATTCATCCTATAAATTGCATCTACTAATATTCACCAACATCATTGCTCTTCTCATAACTTCAATTTAGTTTTAGAATTTCGCGTATGCAAATGTATCATAAGGATACATAATCTAACTATACATTTGAGAATATGAGAGGATGTTTAGTTTTTACAAATATGGGTCATGTGCATGATTTTTCTGTATATAAAGGGGTGTTTAGTTTTCACAAACATAAATCTATCAGATGATTGCATCCAACGCATCCAAGTCACCAGTCACCATTAAACAAAAAATAACAAACCCTATGAACTACTAGGAAAAAAGAAGACATATCAAAGAGTTAAATTAAATTAACAAGGTATGTGGAGATTTATAATAGACAACTTATGTAACATATATCTAACACTAAAAAGGGCTCATATGAGACATACTTGCTTGAAAATGAAATGCAACATCAACAAAGGAAATAGATATCCTAGTTGTAGGTACATCTCGTAATTCATGATGTTTCTTCATATGAAGTTGACTATCATTAATACAAAGTAATAGCAAAGTATCTATCTTTAGTATTTTTTCCTCTTCGAGACAATCTGAACAAGTTTATTATATCATTGGTTATTAAAATTTCCCTTCTAATTTTTCTTCACGATTTCTCACCAAGCATTATAACTATCTCTTACTCCAAAAGTTTCCTTTAAAGAAAACAGGAAAAGAATTTCTGAATAAAGCAAACCAAATATATTGGCAGAACAAAATTCAGGAAAAAATGAAATCTAGAAAAACAAAATAGACGTGTATGTTTAACAAATTGTGCTGGTTTAGAGACAGAAAAATAAATATTAAGCGTGCAAAGAACTTGCTTTATGTAAACAAGACCTATAGTAAACGCAAAAACTGAGTCATGGACCCAGTTGGGCTACCGAGATCTTCAAATAGATGGTCGTCAATTTCCAATTAAACTTCCGAATCATTCCAATTGAAAAGACATCAAAACAATACCTGGCGTAAATCAACGATCAAATATAGCATATCCCTATTGAATGTTACAATGGGGATATGCTAATTAAACTACAAAGTGAATCCATATAAGGCAGTTGTATAACTCAAAGGCATATCATTGATTGTGTTTTAAGAAACAAAACAAAATACACTAAGTCTAAATATTTCACCCATGCATGAATTACCAAAGTCTATCAAAACCAAGTTGGTTGGCTACAACAATCATTAAATATATGTTAACCCTATATAACAAATTCCCACTGGTCAGTAGAAAGATATGGCATTTTCAGGCCTAATGAAGTGTATAAATAGGCCTATAATTAATCTTAACAGGTGGTGCTAATTTAGCAAGGAAGACAAAAGGGAAAATATCCATACCTCAATGAGGTTGATCAGGAAATCCATCATCGAGCACTAACTGCAATATATAACAAAATATAACCAAGAATGAGATTATGAAGGTCTGGACACATTCATGCAGAAATAGAAGAATACATGAGATTCTCGATACTCACCTGAGAATTCAGCTAGAACAAAAAAAGTCACAACAAAATGGAAACCAACGTGAACTGTTTGGGGAACTCACGAATACTTTTCAAGGTCGAGGCATCATTGCAAAAGCCATTCATGTCAGTTTACTCTTGAGATACCTAGAATAACCATAGGAAGAATGTGTCAACAATTATTTGTGGATAAGAGTGAGAAAAGTTTGTTTGATATAAGAAATACAACCTGTGATTTAACTGTACTCCTTGCCCAAAAGCTTATCAAAAATCAAAAACCCACCAACGGCTGAATAGACCCCTTTGTGTATATATATATGTATATATATATATATTATATAGCCCAATTGTCATATTGTCCCACAAAAAGCACCCAAAATTGTCTAAACATACAGTCCCCTTAAGTATCAGAGGAATTACTCCAACCCTGATTCTGTTGGAATGACTCAGTGAATCCAGGCAAACCCCTCATTAAAGTCTGGAGCATCCTGTTATTCTGCATCTGCTGCTCCCTAAGATCCCGCACCTCTTCTCTCATTTCTTGGAGTTGACTTTTGTACTGGTCAACATCTTTCTTATATTGTTCAGTATCCTGCCTTTGTCTCTCAATCTCGGCCAAATACTGTTGCATTTTAAGTTGGTCACATTGTCTACTTGACTGAGGGATGACCATCTCTCCGAGTCCCTGTGCATATCCAGGTCTATGGCCAAGAACCTCCCTAAAGACAGTTGCTGCTGCCTCATCAGTACTCTGCTCTGGTGCTAGGACATCCATCCTACCTTGCATAGTCCTCTGCACATTGACAATGCTTTCAATTATTAAAAATGTATATACATTCTGTGCTATTTATGCATTTATCACATTTGAAAAGAAGCATAGATCCCGGGGAATGTAATTGCACTACTCACATAAGTTTCTTCTGTCGCTGGTGTCACAAATGCATTCTTCTTCTTCGACCAACGCGTCTCCTTGTAATAGTCAATCATATTCTTGGAATTTTCAGCCCGCTACATGAGTTAGCAATGTGTACAGTATAAGAATATATTTTCCCAGGAGAGAACTTTCATGAAAGTGGACATGTGCATTCTAAACCCAAACAGCTAGAGTAACCATTCACACCAATAATTTACCACGAACACAAAAATAAAAGAAATAATATTCACCCAAAAATAGTATTTAAAACAACACTAAAAACCATATTCCTAAAATAATAACACACTATAAAATACCCATCTATTGTTGCATATCGTTGTGTTACTTATTCGGGCTTTTGATTTAATACATTATGAGTCATTATGTTACTTATTGTTTGGGATATGAGTTTATATTTGGTACAAGTGTAACCTCTATGAGAAGAAGTTATTTTAAACCTATACCTTTTGCACAAGGATCCGGATAAATGATTTACGTCCTGATGTGTGATTAATCATGAGCTTCTTTTGATTCTCTCGATTTTGAGCTGACATTTTCTGCCACGTAAATTCCCAACGTTAGTTATAATAAACAAACTTGCCACAACAATTTTTAGACATTAAATGGGTAAATAATTTGTTTAATATTGTATACAATACATACCTTAAAGGCGTCGCTGCCCCACCTCCTACACAACTTAACCCATACAGGGGGTCGACCAAACTAGTCCCGTTAGCCAACGCCTCTTCATGGCTTCCATATGATAGATATATCTTGTGCAAGTCATGGTGAAATGCATTGAAGTGCTTACGCAATTGCTTGGTTACTGTCAATCGGTGGTTTTCGTGTTCCCAATCCAACTCAAAGTCACTCTACAAGAAAGTGTCATCATGTCATTTACGCAACGATTATACTATGACAAAACTTTCTAGCAATCAATATTAATTAACAAGGATCATACCTTGACACGACTAATCAACTCGTCTTTCTGGGCTTGTGGGACATCAGACCATCGTGCGTGACTCATGTCACAATATTGTTTAATAATCCATGACACCCGAGATGTGAACATGGCCGCATTCTCACAACACGGGGCAGTCTCGCCATCATTTATCTTCAAAATTACTTTCCCGTTCTTCCTCAGTTTCTCAAACAGGGTGCCTTTCGTGGGACCACGCTTACGTTTCCTCTCTTGCTAGTTTGCTATGGCCTCCATGGGGGCATCTGCAACAATAATTTACAATGATCACAACATTAGTGTTTGAAATTGGAGTTAATCTTTAGACTTAATTCACATGTATAAATAGGCCAATGAATTTTTTTTATCAAGGAAAAAACATGACAATTTGTGGTTTACCGAGATCTTCATTGCTTGTAGGTTCTCTGGGAGGTGATTGTTCTTTAACTAGTGTGGGTTCTCGTATGGGATCCAGTGGGGGAACTGGGTTGGGGTATGGAGGTACCCAGGGCTGGCTCGAAGGCTGCGTGGAATCATCTGAGCTGGTTTGCTCTGCCTCCTCAGAGCTATCGGGTGAAGAGAGATGTGCTCTACGCGGTCGGCCAAATCGACATGAGTACGGTACAGGGCCTCTTCCAGGAATACCTCGGAGTCTCCCTCCGCCTTTTGAACTTCCTCCCAATCGATTACCTGCGTGTGTACGAGTTAATTGTTTGAGACAGATAACATTCTATTCCACATGATAGTCTCAAAGTCAAAGACAGGTACAATGAAAAGATCATATGTCGCCCATTTTGCAATAAGTTGTTAGTAGACTAATTCTTACATTTTATAAGGATTATATTTTTGCAAATTAGAATATTCAAAAGTAATGTCATTTAATGCACTTAGATAGTAGCCTATGTTATGAGCACAACATAGAAAAATAACTAAATTGTCGAATTATATACCTTGATAGTTGATATTGCTTCTCGTGCCTCTAGATTGAAGATGGGATTGCGGTGAAATGTTGACAAGACGTACCGGCTACAGTTATGTTATGTACCCAATTTCCAGAACCCTGAAGGAAATAAGTATCGCACGTTAGGCTTTGTTTCAGCAGGTATTAAAGTAGTAAAGATGAATACTTCTTCTGTACTTGTTTGTTATTTGCATAATTAAATAGGCCGAGACTGAAGCAAGTAAATTCTACCTTGATTGGATTCAAGGAAGCGAAGTCACACGCAACACCGTCTGTTTTCCCCTCACCTGAAAAAGAATAATATCATACATATCTGAAGTCAAACAAGTTTAGAGGAAAATAAATAAACTATCATTTATATTTATCCCTTTATATATATATGGAAACATAAATACTATCTTGTGCATATTAGTCTAGCCCATTTATCAATAATAAATATGTTAATTTTAATAAATAAATCAAAGTAAGAATTTTATATGACATAATAATCAACTACCTATGTTTACAATTCAATTTCAAAGAGTTAATCTATTGTGTTACCCTTCAAATCGGCGATCTTTTTTTCTTTGTTTTTGATGTAATTATAAATCTGACACAGACTCTTCCTCTGTGGATAGATCCCCCTTATCTGAATATTCCACATCACCATACGCATCTCCAGAACCAGAAGCCATAATGTCATCATTGATAAAGTCTGTTGAATCTATGCATTGACCATCTTGATCCATGATATCTCGTACATCAATATGTCTAGGTAGTATATCCATCCTACTCAGTGGAGTTGGCATTGAATCCACATCACATTGTATTGGTGCATAATAATATGATGACTCATCTTCTTGATCAGCATCATCGTCACTTGATTCGCCATCAATATCTTCCAAAACCCTCGGCACTGGAGGAATGTTGTATACATTCCTATTTGTATAGTTCTGCACAACACCCCAATTCCCTTTCTCCCTTGAATCTTTGATGTAGAAACATCGAGAAGCCTGACTCGCCAATACGAAGGGTTCATCCTTATACCACTTCATGTCCATGTTGAGACTAATCATATGGTCATCCACCCGCACCCCTCTTTTTCGATCACCCATGTTAAACCAATCACATTCAAATAGGTACACCCGACGCCACTCCATGTATCATAACTCTACGATATTATTAATAATACCATAGAAATCTAAATTATTTGTAGCCTCGTCACCAGTTACCAACACCCCAGAATTTTGTGTACGTCGGCGAAGTTCACGCTACTTTGTATGAAACCTTTTTCCATTTATAATGCAAGCATTATATGATGGCACCCAACGGTCAGGCCCACAAGCTAACGCATACAAATCAGAGGTCACTGAATATGGATTGGAGATACGTTGTTCCTGGATCTACACCAAAATTGTTAAAAAATCACAACATAAATTTTTTTCATTCCAAAACATAACAAAATCTATGATATTTAAAGTAGATATGGATAGAGAATAACTTACATGTTGCTTGAACCAAGTTGAAAACTCATTTTGATGCGTGCGATCAATGCAATTTGGGTGTTGCACCTTACATTTCTCGTAGTGCTCCCTGCATTTGGAGCATGGAATCGCCAAGCAAAATATTCAAGTTAACTAGTGTGGGTCGATAAGAACTTGTTAAATTCAAATGGAAGTATATATGTATAAGTAAAGCCATTGATGCTTACTCTATATAGGATCTAATCTCCGCACAGTTGTTAAGCACGTACTAGATGGCTGCTTTAAAGACTTTATTTTCTAATTGCACATTAGAAGCTATACCCAAGGGACGAACTTTTTGGTTGAAAATTTTGAATCCATCTATAGTTTCCTCTTCGTTAGCATCAACGTTGCGATCCACTCGACTAAACTTCATCTCAACATCATGGAGGTACATGGAGCAAAATGTCAGACATTCGATGTGAATGTAAGCTTCTGCTATTGAACCTTCTGGACGGGCTTTATTCTTAACATACCTCTTGAATTTGCTGAGATATCTCTCAAATGGATACATCCACCTATATTGTACTTGACCCCCAAGAATAACTTCACGGGATAAATGAACAGCTAGGTGAACCATAATATCGAAAAAAGAAGGAGGGAATATCATCTCCAGTTTGCATAAAATGGTGATGATATCAGTTTGGAGCTAGAATAAACGATTCACATCCAAAGTTCGAGCACATAACTCTTTGAAAAAAGTGCTAAGTTTAGTCAATGCCAAAGCAATGTCACTTCTTAAGTACCCCCCAACAGCAATGGGGAGTATGCGTTGAAGGAAAACATGACAATCGTGGCTTTTTAACCCTGAGATTTTGCAATCACGTAGAGAAACACATTTAGCATTATTAGAAGCGAACCCATTAGGGAATTTGATATCGGTCAACCACTCACAAAATTTATTCCTTTCATTTCCGTGTAATGTGTAAAGTGCATGTGCCATTGTTACACGTTCACCTTCACGCCTTAAATGTAATTCTTTTCTTTAGCCCAAAATCTCCAAGTCACGCCGAGAATTGATGTTATCCTTAGTTTTACCTGGAATGTTCATTAAAGTGAATAAGATGTTATCGGCAATATTCTTCTCAATATGCATAACATCTAGATTATGCCGAAGTCGAAGTGTTGACCAATAAGGTAACTTGAAGAATATTCTACACTTTGTCCAGTTCAGCTCTTCAGCAGTGCGTTTTTTCTTCTTACGAGATTTACCAAACTGAACATCCCCAATCATATGCAACTGCGTTTGAATATCGTCTCCTCCTAGATTTCTCAGTGGCATGCGACGATCTTCTTTACCATTAAATAACCATTTTCTCGTTCTCCATATGTGATCAGGTGGTAAGAAACGTCGATGTCCCATATAACAATGCTTTTGGCCATATTTCAACCAATTGGAGTCTGTGTCGGCATTACAAGATGGACAAGCCAATTTTCCTTTTGTTGATCAGCCAGAAAGATTCCTGTAAGCAGGAAAGTCACTAATTGTCCATAATAAGGCAGCATATAACATAAATGTTTCCCTAGTCGATGCATTATATGTAGGTATCCCATGTTCCCAAAATTCAAGTAGTTCATCGAGCAACGGCTGCAAGTAAACATCGATGTCATTCCTTGGTGACCTTGGATCAGGAATAATCAAAGATGTCATGAAGAACTGGTCTTTCATGCATGACCACGGTGGCAAGTTATACAGAACAAGGATCACTAGCCAAATGCTATGAGGTTTAGCCAAATTGTTGAAGGGAGTGAAGCCGTCACTTGATAGACCGAACCTTACATTGCGAGGATCTGCAGCGAACCAATTATGTTCCTCATCAAATTTCTTCCAGGGCTCAGAGTTGGCCGGATGTCTCATACTGGTATCTTCTATTGTCCGTTGTTCTTTATGCCATCTCATATCACCTACTATCTTTGTAGTCATAAAGAGATACTGTAATCTTGGTTTCAAAGGAAAATGTCGCAACACTTTTTGAGGTATCACTCATGACCCATGTGTATTTGGCATCCACCTCGAGGCCTTACATACAGGGCACTCATTAAGAGCTTCAATTTCTTTCCAGAATAAGATGCAGTCGTTGACGCATGCATGTATTTTGTTGTACTTGAATCCCAAACTGCGCTCCAAAGACCTTGACTCCTCATATGATTGTGGCAAGAGCACATCTGGGAAGGCAGACCTCAACATGTTAAGGAGTATGTCGAATGACTTAATTGACCATCCACCGATTGATTTGATGTGTAATAACTTGACAATGAATGACAACTTTGAAAATTTTATACACCCGTCAAAAAGAGGACGTCGAGCATCCTCCAATATCTGGTCAAAAGATGACGCTTGTGTGGCTTCAGGTATTGGTGGCCTATTTGGCGAATGAGTGTTGTCTTGAGGCACATCAACAAAGGTGCCTGCCTGAATGTCATCCAACATCTGCTGCATGTCGTCGATGTAATCATCTTCTGGTATAACCTCATCCTGAATATTGTCGTCACTGATATTAAATGTCTCATCCTCTCTATGAAATACCCATTGAGTGTAATTTGGATTGATCCATTTAATATACAAATGAGTTTCCACCTCATATATAAGCAACCACAGATTGTTAAGGCATGTACGACAGGGATACTGAATGCGATCCCTTCCACCTGCATGGCTCCTTGCTTGTGTGAGAAAATTGTTAACCCCATCAGCGTATGCAGGTGATAAAAGTCTATCGGGCTCGTTCATCCAACTTTTGTCCATTTAGAGAAAACACATGATTGGAAAATTTTATTAGATAACCTGAGTTATGCGACAATTTTCAACACATTGATCAAGTCACATTTAATGGAAATGAAGGTTGCATATATTTTGTTGCATGTGATTAAATGAATGGTCTCACCACATTATTTGTTGCGACAACATACGTGTGGGAATGGAAATCATAAAATGGTTTCCAAAGAGTTCACCATGAATATATTTTGTTTCTTCCTAGTACTTGGGCACTTTAGCATTTTCTAATGTTCATATTTGAAAAGGTTATTCTTCTTCATTTAATAGGTGGTTCATATGGTTGTATCAAATTCAGATTTTGGATGTTCCTAATTCTCAGATTAACTAGATGATAGCTTGGAAACCGCCTTTTATGGGTTTTGATAATCTTGGATATGAACTTTCTACTTAAATAGATCCAACCTATTTATAGGCTTAGATATTCATTTAAGGATACTTTATACCTCTAATGTTTTAGTAGTGAACTCTAGTGCGGACTATATGCTCAAGGCATATCATGACACGCTCAAGGCATATCACATGAATTTTCAAATGACTTCAATGTTGCTGTGAAAAGGTCGGTTCATTTACATCTCATATCACAGTATATCATTCTATAGGTTTAAAAAACATCTGAACATCAGATGGAGATGAAGTTATTACATTTTTACTGCCTTTAATCATAAGCTGCAAATAGAAATTCACATGCAAATTTGGTTAATGCCTTTACAATTTATGTGACAAGGTTGTTCTCTGAAGGCTCATCAATAGATCTGTGATGATTTTGTAATTTAGCTAGAACAAAATTCACTACTATTTTTTTATGATCACAAGGAATGTTGAATATTTCTTGTGTCACTACTTATCCTAAAAACCCCGTAATTATATAGCACAATATACTGCCAACTATAAAAACAAAGAGAGTAGATGTTTCCTCACCATATAATAATAAAACCGGTGCATATTCATCATTCATTTATTAATATGATTATTATATTAACACCAAGGCAAACATATACAAATGAATTTTATAACGAAGTAATGTACACTAGAAATACTCTATATATAGCTGTTGAAGTTTTATGCATCAATTATGCATTTCTTCAACAACTAACACTGTCCATGTGCAATATATTACTACACCCAATATAATTATATATTTAAATCATATATAGACACTCACACGCACACACAATCATGTCCCCTCTCATTATTCTCACTTCTAGTACAATAGTTAAAATCAAGAGATTTTATTGGTTAGGAGTCAAGGGAAGATTAGTAGAAAAATATAAAGCAAAAAAGGGTAGCTTTGTGTACTAGGATCCAAGTGGAAAGATTAGGCCTAGATCTTGAGGAAACTAATCAATAAAACCATGATCTATATATATAGACACACATAAATCTAATCGCATAAGGAAACCAATCAATGAAATATTAATATATCATATATATATAGACACACTCAAAACCTACCGGTATTAGAGTGCCCAAAAGCAAAAGAGAAAAAGATTCAAAAGAAACAAATCTAATCTATGTAATTACAGATTAATGAGTTGGCTGGCCTTCTCTTCATTTGTTCAGAGATCAACATTGAATATTGTATCTAAGAGTCATAATAACCCTATTGTTAGAAAGTGATAAAATCGACTAGAAAACAGAGCACTATGAACACACAATAAAGAGATATTGAAACTGGGAGGAAGGATAATTTTCGAGGGGCTTTATGCATTTTTAGGTTGGAATAAATATTTCATTAATAAAAAGTGATTAAAGAAAGAGAATTATAAAACTAAAGAAAATGGGCATTTTACATAAACGACAGCAACAAAGGACGTTCATTTATAGAATGTTTTAATTAAAAAAGTCTATCTATAAATTTAAGGAATTACACAAATCAGAATTATGGTTTAAAAAATGTATAAAAAATTAAAAGACATTAATGATACCTACAAATCATAATATCTGATTTATCCTTTTCTATGTTTAAATTAGTTTAAAAGTATATATTAATTCTTCCTAATAAATTGATCGCCTAAAAACTGGAATTTTTTTTCTAGCAAGAAATTATTTATGAATCAAAATCGTATGTGAAATATTTTATTTCAATTTTCTTGAAATAAAATAGAATAGAAACAATAAAGTGCAGTACTTATAGCATAAGAAGCTTCTGAATAAAATCCAAAAAAATATGGAAACTTTGATTGTGTAAAGATGTTGTGAATTTGTGCTCTTTCCATATCTGAGCCATGTCAAAGAATATGGAAACTTGTAAAGGATAAAAGAAAATGGAGTATAATTTACAATAAAAGAACATAATTAAGTGGACAAATTGAGAGGGTATGATAACACCACTCTTAATAAATAGGGTTAAACCAAATTGAGTTCTGAATTATGTATATGATACTTTTACATTTGTTGGACCAAGTTAAATCAATGTTACCTGGTCCTGTATTGCCATAAATTCTGGGTTAAAGGAGCTATGACTTTTTGAAATTAGTTGGTAATAGTATTCTTTGGTACATTTTAGAAGTGAATGGTTATCTAGTCCAATTCGAGCCTACCTGACCCCATTCTGAAAATCTCAGAACCAACACTAGAGTCAAGTACTATAGTTAATAGGTACAAATATCTATACGAATTATGCAGTGTTTGGATGAGAAAATTGTTGGAATTGGATGTGACGCCCCCAAATTTCCCTTAAAATAACACTAGAATCGAGGCGCCAAGATGATGACAACACGGGTCACACATCCCAACGACAAGTGTCAAACATGTGTGCACACATGACATATATAAAATATAGGTAGTAGCGGATAATAAATTATTATGTAAGTACTAGAATTTTTTAGAAATATTTTACAAACCAGTTTAATATATATTCTCCAACAGGAGATTTAATATAGTCATCCGAAATATAAATTGAACAAATACATATTTATAAAAAGGGGAAAATAAATTTCCTGAGATAACAATTAATATTAATATCACCTCTACGGTGGAGTCGTCTCCTCAGGCTCAGCCTCTTCATAATCTGCATCCAAAAAACTATGACACCAAGATGGCATTGCAGGTAAGTACAACTCAACCAAACCAAAAGACAGAAATACATTAATGCCACAACAACAACCATTAACAATTACCATATGCATGAGGCTTAAAATCATCTTCCTCAAAGTCGATGAAATAACCACACGCCAAAATCCCAATTTAATCCACAATAAAATTCCAATAAAATCACCCATCATTTTCCATAAATAATATCCTCAAAACCAATCATACCGGGCGTTACGGATCGCCGTCCCCGATATGATTCACACACACACCCGAAATCATAATGGGCATTACGTATCGCTGTTTCCATTACGATTCACACACACTCATTTCATACCGGGCGTTACGTATCGCTGTCCCCAATATGAAATGCACACCCAATGACCATAATGGGCGTTATGTATCGCCGACCCCATTATGTCATCCACATACACACGCTGATCACAACGGGCGTTACGTATCGCCATCCCCGTTATGACTCAGCCCAAAACCATAAAATTTAATTTAAATCCCAGTTTCCAATTCCAACACATGAATATCCAAAATCATGCAAAAATCCACTTTCCAAATATTTTCATGAGCATGCACGTAAATACACAATGTAGACAACCATGCAGCAATTATCTAACATTTAATTAATCCAATCAACCAACAAATACCAACATCAACCAACACATAGCAACAATAATCAAACACAATAACTGTTGATGTCAAAAATATATTTGAATCTTAAAACTCCTTTGGAAAGTACTTACAGCGGTAAAAATTGTAAATCCTTGAACAACGTCAATTTGTAGCGTTTGTAGCAGTCACATGTACGTTAGGCTAAAATGCTCGGTTTGATACCAAAATTTAGGGAGATACTCATTGAAGGGTGGAGAATCTCATGGAGGTAGTGGTGTGGTGGCACAACCACCGGAAGGTGGTGGATCGGGCTCAAAAGGGGTGAAAACCCATTTTCGGGTTTGAGGTTGTACCAGGAAGGTGAGGCCGCGGTTGGGGAAACTGAGCTAGGGGGATGACCGGCTGGGCGAGGGGAGTCTTTTGGTGGTGGTGGTGAGGCCTACGGTGGCCGGACGGCGGTGCAGAGAAGAACAACCCGTTTAAGACCCATTTCGGGTAGAGGGGGTAAATCGACGGCGATGGGTGGCTACCGATGGTGGGTTATGCTTGCCAGAGGGTGGGGAGTCTAGTGGTGCTGGTCGAAGGCCAAGGGGTGGTCGGCGGTGGCCGGAAAATGCAAGGGAATGCAAAATACCTATTTCGAGTTTGTGGCCTTGGAGGGGCCGGTGGGATGGCCGGAGGGGACACTACCGGTGCTGTTGAACTCGCCGGCATGTGGGGGTGAGGTTGGGCTGGGTGGTGTCGCCGGTGAGTGGCCGGCGGCGGCCCTAGGGCTAAAGAGAGAACCGGCGAGAGATGAGAGAAGGCAGGGGTCGCGGGTTGGGTTCACGGCCTGGGAAGGAAAGAAGAAAAGGAAAGAAAAGGAAGAAAAAGAAGAAAAAGAAGAAAAAGAAAAGAAAAGGAAAAGAAAAAGAGAAAAGAGAAAAGAGAAAAGAGAAAAGAGAAAAAGACTAACTAGAAAAAGAAACACAATAAATTAAATAAAAACCGACTTGAAATACTACAATCTAATATCAATAAAATAAAATATTTAAAGCCCACCAATAAAAATAAATTAAACCCAAGCGCAATATTAAAAATAAAACAATAATTAATATAACGAAAGCAGATTAAATAAGCTCACATAATAAAATAAAGGAATTAAATTCCAATCATTAAAATAATTAACTGACATTAAAATAAATAAGAAAAGCAACGTAACTCAATATTAACTAATTAATAGCTCAAATAAATATCTTAAACAAATAAAATATAACTAATAATATTATTAAAATACATTAAAATAATTAACACCGATAATAAAATAACGTGTAAAAATACATGTAAGTCCGGGATCTCACATTAGACCCTTTATACAGCTCCCTTCTGTTAGGCTAATTTTGGTAGTAAGGTATTTTGAAAGTAATTTACTATTATTATTCATTATTTTCACTCACTTTTACTATTTTTTTACTGTTCACTATTATTCAATATTTGTTTTTAATTACTCTTTTAATACTATTCACTGTATATATGAGATAACATTACTACCCAAACGCAACTTAATCTCACAAAAAGAATAATAGGAAAAGGCATCTCTCATGAAGAAACAGCCCATTGCAAATTATATGCACATAAGCATCAACACATATACACGACGGTAGCAGCTTTAAAATAGACAATAAGTAATTACCTAATGAGATGAAGAAAGATTTTTTTTGTATAAAAAAAAGGCTGAGAACAAGAATAAGACAACCTTGAAAGAAGGGTACCAAATGCTGTGTCTCCTAAAGCTTGTGACAGTTTCTTATGCATGAATTTCCAAGAACCTGCCTCCGTACATGCTTATCTCCTTTTTCTTGTCATATGGGTTTATAATATAAGAAAAACTAGGTTATCTTAAGCTCAATGATACTTTTGTTCTTTACAAGTTTCCACATTCTTTGAAATGGCTCGGAAATGGAAAGAGCACAAATTCACAACATCTTTACATAATCAAAGATCTAACAACTTAGTCGTCAAGCTAGATTGATTAAATTCAAAGTAATTTATTCAGATTCGACCATAAATCAAAAAACTGGAAAAAAAGTAATCAACAAATACCAATGCGCACACACATGGACGTTCTCTATGTATAACCGACAGCATCTACATATACAAACACACGCACATGGAGGAATTTAAGAATTACATTCAGTTTACTCTTCGGTGGAGGAACACTTAACGTAATTTATGTGGATTTTATGGATTTAACAAAACGATTAGAGTTTTACCAATAGATTCTACCGTAAATCACAGAATAATGTATTAAAGCACTTTAAGCATCAACCCACCGAATCAGTTCCAGTCTTCCAGAAGCTTACCTTCGAGCTGTGTCTTTCACGATCTAGGGCTCCTAACCGAAGAACTCGGCAAAATGGCAGAAATCGGAGGCAGCAAGCTCTAAGAACACAAACTAATTCGGTGGAGGAACACTTAGGTATTTGTGGATTTTGGAGAAAATTGGAAGTGTACCTCTAAATCCTTTCAGTGGCTCAGACGATGCTAGCGCAGGAAGATAAATAGGTCCCAGCGGTGAGGCGGTGGCAGTTTGTGACGCCCCCAAATTCCCCTTAAAATAACACGGGAATCGAGGCGTCGGGATGATGACAACACGGGTCACACATTCCATCAACCAGTGTCGAACGTGTGTGCACACGTGACATATATAAAAATATAGGTCGCAGCGGATAATAAATCAATATCTAAGTACCAGAATTTTTTGAAAATATTTTACAAACCAATTTAAAAAAAACTCTCCAACAGGAGATTTAATATAGTCATCCAAAAATACAATTTAAACAAATACATAATTATAAAAAAAGGAAAAATAAATTTCCTGAGATATTAATTAATAACATCACCTCAATAGCGGAGCCGTCTCCTCAGGCTCGGCCTCTCCAAAGTCTGCATCCAAAATAAACTACGACGCCAAGATGGCATCGCAGGTAAGTATAACCCAACCAAACCAAAAGACAAAAATACATTAATGCCACAACAACAACCAAGAACAATTACCATATGCATGAAGCTCAAAATCATCTTCCTCAAAATCGATGAAATAACCACACTCGTCAAAATCCCAATTTAATCCACAATAAAATCACCCATCATTTTCCATAAAATAATATCCTCAAAATCGATCATACCGGGCGTTACGTATCGCCGTCCTCGATATGATTTACACACACACCCAAAATCATAATGGGCGTTACGTATCGCCGTCCCCATTACGATCCACACACACTCATTTTGTGACGCCCTCAAATTCCCCTTAAAATAACACGGGAATTGAGGCGTTGAGATGATGACAACACGGGTCACACATCCCAACAACACGTGTCAAATGTGTGTGCACACGTGATATACATAAAAATATAACAGCGGATAATAAATTAATATCAAGGTACCAGAATTTTTAGAAATATTTTACAAACCAATTTAATAAAAACTCTCCAACAGGAGATTTAATACAGTCATCCAAAAATACAATTTAAACAAATACATAATTATAAAAAGGGGAAAATAAATTTTCCGAGATATCAATTAATAACATCACCTCAATAGCGGAGCCATCTCCTCAGGCTCGGCCTCTCCAAAGTCTGCATCCAAAATAAACTACGACGCCAAAATGGCATCGCAGGTAAGTACAACCCAACCAAACCTAAGACAATATATACATTAATGCCACAACAATAACCATGAACAATTACCATATGCATGAGGCTCAAAATCATCTTCCTCAAAATCAATGTAATAACCACACTCGTCAAAATCCCAATTTAATCCACAATAAATCACCCATCATTTTCTATAAAATAATATCCTCAAAATCGATCATACCGGGCGTTACGTATCGCCGTCCCCGATATGATTTACACACACACCCAAAATCATAATGGGCGTTACGTATCGCCGTCCCCATTACGATCCACACACACTCATTTCATACCGGGCGTTACGTATCGCCGTCCCCGATATGAAATACACACCTGATGACCATAATGGGCGTTACGTATCGCCGTCCCCATTATGTCATCTACACACTCACACGCTGATCACAACGGGCGTTACGTATCGCCGTCCCCGTTATGACTCAGCCCAAAACCATTAAAATCCATTCAACTCACTTTAAATCTCAGTTTCCATTCTCAACACATGAATATCCAAAATCATGCCAAAATCCACTTTTCAAATATTTTCATGAGCATGCGCGTAAATACACAATGCAGATAACTATGCACCAAATAGCCAACAATTAAATAATCCAATCAACCAACAAATACCAACATCAACCATCACATATCAGCAATAATCAAATACAACAACTGTTGATGCCAAAAATATATTTAAATCTTAAAACTTGTTTGGAAAGTACTTACAGCGGTAAAAACGCACTTCCTTGAACAACGCCAGTCTGCAGCATTTGTAGCGGTCACATGTATGTTAGGCTAAAACACTCGGTTTGACACCAAAATTTAGGGAGGTACTCATTGAAGGGTGGGGAATCTCATGGAGGTGGTGGTGTGGCGGCACAACCACCGGAAGGTGGCGGATCGGGGCCAAAAGGGGTGAAAACCCATTTTCAGATTTGGGGTCGTACCGGGAAAGTGAGGCCGCGGTTGGGGAAACTGAGGTAGGGGGTTGACCGGCTGGGTGAAGGGAGTTGAATGGTGGCAGAGGTGAGACCTACGGTGGCCGGACGGCGGCGTGGCGAAGAACGACCCGTTTAAGGCCCATTTCGGGTGGAGGGGCTAACCGGCGGCGATGGGTGGCTTTGGGCGGTGGGTTATGCTCGCCGGAGGTTGGGGAGTCTAGTGGTGGTGGTCGGAGGCCAAGGGGTGGACAGCGGTGGCCGGAAAATGCAAGGGTAGCAAAAATAGGTATTTCGGGTTTGTGGCCGTGGAGGGGCGGTGGGGTGGCCGGAGGGGACACCACCGGTGCCGTTGAGCTCGCCGGCGTGAGGGGAGGCTGGTGGTGTGGCCGGCGGCGGTCCTTGGGCTGAGGGAGAGAAACGGCGAAAGGGAGAGGGAGGCAGGGGAGGGCTGGGCAAGCGGGGAGCAAAGGAAAATGGGGAAGAAAAAGAAAAAGAAAAAGGAAAAAGAAAAGAAAAGGAAAAGAAAAAGGAGAAAAAAGGAAAAAAAAGGGAAAAAGGGTCCAACCAGAAAACACAACAAATTAAATAAAAGCAGGCTTTAAATACTATAATTTTCATATCAATAAAATAAAATATTTAAAACCCCAACAATATAAATAAATTAAACTTAAGCACAATATTAAAATAAGACAATAGTTAATATAACGAAAGCAGATCAAATAAATTCACATAATAAAATAAAGGAATTTAATTTCACTCAGTAAAATAATTAACTCATTAAAATATGACCAATAATATTATTTAAATAAATTAAAATAATTAACACCGAGCATAAAATAACGTATAAAAATACACGTAAATCTGGGATCTCACACATTTCATACTGGGCGTTACGTATCGCCGCCCCCGATATGAAATGCACACCCGATGACCATAATGGGCGTTACGTATCGCCGTCCCCATTATGTCATCCACACACTCACATGCTGATCACAACGGGCGTTACGTATCGCCGTCCCCGTTATGACTCAGCCCAAAACCAATAAAATCCGTTAAACACAATTTAAATCCCATTTTCCATCTCCAACACATGAATATCCAAAATCTTGCCAAAATCCACTTTTCAAATACTTTCATGAGCATGCACGTAAATACACAATGCAGACAACTATGCACCAAATAGCCAACAATTAAATAATCCAATCAACCAACAAATACCAACATCAACCAACACATAGCAGCAATAATCAAATACCACAACTGTTGATACCAAAAATATATTTAAATCTTAAAACTCGTTTGGAAAGTACTTACAGCGGTAAAAACGCATTTCCTTGAACAACGCCAGTCTGCAGCGTTTGTAACGGTGACATGTACGTTAGGCTAAAACACTCGGTTTGACATCAAAATTTAGGGAGGTACTCATTGAAGGGTGGGGAATCTCATGGAGGTGGTGGTGTAGCGGCACAACCACCGGAAGGTGGCGGATCGGGGCCAAAAGGGGTGAAAACTCATTTTCGGGTTTGGGGTTGTATCGGGAAGGTGAGGCCGTGGTTGGGAAAACTGAGCTAGGGGGTTGACCGGCTGGGTGATGGGAGTCAAATGGTGGCAGAGGTGAGACCTACGGTGGCTGGACGGTGGCGCGGCCAAGAACGACCCGTTTAAGGCCCATTTCGGGTGGAGGGGGTAACCGGCGGCGATGGGTGACTTTGGGCGGTGGGTTATGCTCGCCGGAGGTTGGGGAGTCTAGTGGTGGTGGTCGGAGGCCAAGGGGTGGCCGGCGGTGGCCGAAAAATGCAAGGGAAGTAAAAATGGCCATTTCGGGTTTGTGGCCGTGGAGGGGCGGTGGGGTGGCCGGAAGTGACACCACCGGTGCCGTTGAGCTCGCCGGCATGAGGGGAAGGTAGTGGGCTGGGCGGTGTCGCCGGTGGGTGGCCGGCGGCAGTCCTGGGTGGGAGAGAAGGAACGGGCGAAAGGGAGAGGGAGGCAGGGGAGGGGCTGGGCACGCGGGTGGGAAGCCGAGAAAGAGAAGGAGAAAAAGAAAAAGAAAAAGAAAAGAAAAAGAAAAGAAAAAAGGAAAAAGAAGGGAAAAAGAGTCTAACCAGAAAAAATACAACGAATTAAATAAAAGCAGACTTTAAATACTATAATTTTAATATCAATAAAATAAAATATTTAAAACCCCAACAATATAAATAAATTAAACTCAAGCACAATATTAAAATAAGACAATAGTTAATATAACGAAAGGAGATCAAATAAATTCACATAATAAAATAGAGGAATTTAATTCCACTCATTAAAATAAATAAGAAAAGCAACGTAACTCGATATTAACTAATTAATAGCTCAAGTAAATATCTTAAACAAATAAAATATGACTAATAATATTAATTAAATAAACTAAAATAATTAACACCGAGCATAAAATAACGTGTAAAAATACACGTAAATCTGGGATCTCACACAGTTCGCGGTGGAGCAGTGGCCGGTGAGAGGGTGGGTTGTCGTGCGATCGCAGTGGTAGAAGGTTCTTTGGTGAGCGATTTCACAGTGGCCAGCGGGAAATTGAAGGGAGGGGGGGAATAGGCGCAAAACGAAGGGGGCGGGCTAATCAAGGGTGTTTATTCCCGCCTCATTAAATTTAATTTTGCGGCAATTTGTTTCGCCGCAATACATCCAGTTACATTTGCAGCGATTCTTTTTCGCCGTAATAATCACCCACTCTATGAGACTGGGGTCGGCGTCGAAAGTATTTGAAAACTAAGCGGCGAATTATTAATCGCCGCAAATATAAATTTTTCCCAGCAAAAAAATTTGCAGCAGATAGAAAATCGCTGCAAAAGGCAAAATTTCTTGTAGTGATTGTTTATTCTTGGTTCATTTAGGCCTTTATGATTTAGTTTGAGTTATCAAGTTACGAGTCTGTTTGTTTCGAATTTGTTGGTTTTGTGGATACTATACTTAGTGGACCTTTGGGAGTTGATTTTTGGAGATGCAAGGATTGGTTTTTTATTGAATAATTGTTTGTAAATTTTTGCATCTTAGATGTAATCACGGTATTCTTCTATCATACGTGAGAGTTTATTAATAAATTTGGGATGAGGTCACCATTAGACTTGTGGTTACTAGCTCTTTTTCAAAAAAAATTAATTATGATTTTAAGATATAAAATTATGTTAATAACGTCAATTGCACTCATTTAAAGTAATTATTCAAAACATCTCTTCAAAATCTCCAACATTGATTGGCTGAATATTTGAGATTGATGTTGTAAAAGAAGTTGTTTGCAACTAACGAAATAATCAAAGAAACAAATCCCTTTTTACCAATTGCAAAATAAAATATAATTAATGAATGAAAACAGAGTGCAGCCTACTGATTTTGAACTGAGGTTCTAATAGTACAGAAGGTTTCTTAGTGGCCATGATACTTTACTCTTATTGTTCTCTCTCTTTATACCACTAACCAAAGCTTTGGCGGTTTTGCTTTATGGTAAAAACAATTCCATTGCTAATGGTGTATATCCTAACACATGATTGGTGGACTGTACTGCACATTTTGGCATACTCACGGAGACAAAGAATCATGGAGACGCTTTATCCATTGCAATGTTTTAGAATCGATGAAGATGATCATTACAATACAAAACGCTTAAAAAAACATTGTCTAGAAAACCACGTCAGAACGGGCAAAAGAAGACTAAAAGGAAACACCAAATTAAAGTAAGATTCTATTGATCATAGGCCAATAATTGCGCAAATCTAGACAAGCCTCTTTGCAAACAAGCAAAATGGCATTATTTGGAAACCATCATTACATTATCTAGATGGTACTACAGGCCTAGCTAGGAAGTGAAAAGCATCAAAACTTCTTAGTTATTGTGCATGTATATGCTTTATACAAGGTTTTGTTGTGAAAAACAACATAGTATATTCATTGCATTGTACTATTATTTTGTGTAGAGCTTCGACTTGGATAACCTTGGAGTTGGAATTGCAATGGTTGGATTCTTCTTCTTCATAATAGCACCGAAAATTTCAGAAAATTCTATCTCAGAACCTTCTAACAATTTCCACTCATAGGAATGCACAAATGAAGCCACGATGTATTTGAGTGTCCTCTCCCCTAGTGTTATCCCTGCGCATATTCTTCTCCCTGTTCCAAATGGGAAAAACTTAAGATTGTTGCCCGAATAATCACACGTACTAGAAGCATTATTCAGAAACCTCTCAGGTTTGAATTCCAGTGGATTGTCCCAATAGTTTGGATCCTTTTGTATAACCCTAGCATTTAGAAAAATACTAGAACCTTTGGGTATATGGTACCCTCCAATGATGCTGGATTCACTTGGAGTACGAAGTATTAGGAAAGGAGCAGGTGGGTGGATACGAAACGTCTCTTTAATAACCGCATCTAAATAATGTAATTTGGGCAAATGAGATTCTTCAATTAAGTTGTTCAACCCCACGACTTCTGTTAATTCTTCAGTGACCTTTCTCATTATCTCTGGATGTTTCAACAACCTTGCCATCACATATTCCGACATAGTTGTTGTGGTGTCTGTTCCACCCACCACAATGTCCTGTTTAAACAAAAACAAACAAACCAAAATAAGACTTGGATGTCAATGAATCATGAGTTAAAGTTATAATTGACAAAATAAAGGTATAATGAAACACAAAAGTAAAAAAGCGGCCCACATATATATATATACACACACATACAAGAACCATAGCTTTGAGTTGGGTCATGCTCATTGAATGTTCACCATCTTCCTGCTTCCTTAATTCCAAGAGAACTTGCAAAAAGTCCTTTTGTCCTATCTTTGTCGTTCCCTCTTCTTTGGCTTTGGCCAAACTCTTGACTTTTTTGTCAATGGCATAATCAAGTACTTTATCAATGGTTTCAGAAATACTCTTTGCTTTCCTTCCGATCCCTTGTAAATCAAAACGTGCTAAAGCTAGGAAAAAGTCCGAAACATTTGGTTTTGCGATAAGCATCATTAATTCTGCGAAGATATTCTTAAACTCTACTCCAAATTGAATCCCTTCTTCTCCACGTAGCGTGCCACCCCACATCATGTTCAGGATGGTATTCATCACAGTTACAAATGCCATTTCTCCTAAATCTACGGGAGTGCCCTTTTTGTCATACACATTTCTAATGGTGTTCCTTACCTCTTCTCTTCTTAAAGCAAAGGTCATATTAAGATTTGCTGGACTTAACATCTCCCTCACAAACATCTTCCGCAACATCTTCCAGTCAGAACCATATGGGGAAAAAACAATATCGCTTCCTCCATATGAGACAGTACGTGCAACTACGTTATCATCACGGTTGGAAAATATTATGTCATGGTCACGAACAACTTCTTTCACTAGAGAGGGTGAGCTAATCACGACGCACAATTTATTTGCAAGCCAAACCTTATAGATGGGGCCATAGATCCCATATAGTTGCTCAAACTTGGTATGAAGTTCTGTTCCTATAAATGGAAGGTAGCCGACTATTGGCAAGCCACGGGGGCCTGGTGGCAATGGAGGTGTTGCAGCAGCCTTTCTTTGTTTCTTGATGGCCAGCCATAACACTGCAAATAAACCAATCAAAATAGTAAGAGCTGAGCTAGAAAATGATATCCCATCGCTAGCATAGGACCTCCACCAATATCCCATCGCAGAAGCTGTATTCAAGTAAAAAAAATGGTCAAAATTAGCTAGGAATATATATATATATATATATATATATACAAGGGCGGAACCAGGATTTTGTATTTGGGGGGCGATCGATAAAATGTATGCTATATATAAATTTTAAAAGGATATAATAAAAGTATCACATTTTTTCGTTGTCAAACTCTCTAAATGTATTACTCTTCGAATTATCTACGTCCTTTTAAAAAAAATCAATTTTTTTATTTGCTCATATTATTTTTTGATTTAAAAAAAATTATGGATAAAGAATAAATATAAAAAATTTCTAATAACTATTGATATACCGATGTTAGATTTTTAACGAAATATATCTCATAATTATACAATCAAGTTAGAGTGAAACTATATAAGTAAGTATAATTAATTAATTTTGACAATCATATAAATTTATAACTATATTTTTTTTAGAATTAGACTGTTAAAGTAATTCTGAAATTAGATGAGTTGAAATTTGAATTTCAATAAAGTTAAAAGGTATAATAAAATTATATATGTATTGACATTTGAGAAAATAATTTTAATGAAAATTTGGGGGGTAATTTTTAATTTTTTTTTTATAATTTAAGGGATACTTTAATATTATATATATGTAAATATATATTTATATATTATATATCAATTTTTTTGAAGAATTTTGGGGGGCTGTAGCCCCCAACGTTACAAGTGGGTCCGCCCCTATATATATATATATATATATGTATGTATGTTATGTGTGTTGGGTTGAACGTAGCCCGTAAGGCAAGGAAGAAGTTAGAGCGAGACTTATCGGTGGGATTTGAGCATGCAGCATGTATAGATATTTTTGTTACGGAGAGTTGAAGTGTTAGATTTATAAAAAGTTGCCACAAAATAAAGCTCACATATTCCTGTGGTTACGCTTTACCTATTATTACTGCGATGGAAATTACATGGCCACTTACAGTTTGAGTCACATGGGCTTAAAAGTCTAATCAACATGTTGACGTTTTACAGTACTTCATTTTTTTTTTATGGAAAGATTTTATTTTATTCAATAAGTAGAAGTTATAATTGTGATTGAAATACAAGAAATACCTAGATTACAACCAAACAACTAAATTGTTTGGGACACCTCCACCTACAAATTTTTTTATGGCAAATATTGTCTTAATTTTTATACACTCTCATATAACAAAATCATTCAAAAATTTTAATATCAATTTGTCTGAGAGTAAGACACTATAAATATAGATAAACCAATCTCCACCCTTAAAGAAATATACAATACTTCATTTATATTGTACAACGAAAGAGTAGTAATAAGAGAGCCATGTTATATTTTTCGATGGATGTTAATAAGTGATAATAAGTAATTTTTTTACTTTTCATATCCCCGTTCTCATATCTTTATGATTAGTGATTGCAAAAAGATATAGAATACCATGAAACCATACCATAACATTAGAAAACAAAAAGATAATGAGATTTGAGGAAATCGTTTTGGAACTGACTAATGATCAAGAGACTTGATTACAAGTTGGAACTTTGGACGAAACTCACAACTTGATCTTTGAGATCGAACAAGAGTTTAATTACAAATATATATAGAAGTTTTTAGAATGGATAAATGAAGACACTTACAATAGTTGGAACGCTCTGGATGAATGTCGATCGCAGCTTCTTTAAGATCAAGAGTTTTACATGAGATGTAGAGAAGTATTTAGAGTTGTGCTGTACTCATGTTTGAGCACGCCTTTATATTGAGCCTAAAGTCTTGAACTATTTGCTTTGGATCAGTCTACTCTCTCCTCACGAACTCGGATGATGTAATTGGCGAGTTAAAATCCCTCCAACGTTAGATGGTTTTTTTAATCAAAGATATATTTTATTATTCTTAAACATATATCGAAAAACACCTCACGATTTTCAAAAACACAAGAAAAGCCATCTTCAAAATAATTTTTATGAAGAGCTCTAATTAATGCTACCCAATATGATCCAGAGGCAGAACCAAGATTTTGTATTTGGGGGGAGGGCGATCGATAAAATGTGTGCTATATATATATATATTTTAAAAAGATATGATAAAAGTATCACATTTTTTCGTTGTCGAACTTTCTAAATATATTACTCTTCGAATTATCTACGTCCTTTTAAAAAAAAATCAATTTTTTTACTCGCTCATATTATTTTTTGATTTAAGAAAAATTATAAATCAAGAATAAATATAAAAAATTTATAATAACTACTGATATACCGATGTTAGATTTTTAACGAACTATATCTCATAATCATACAATCAAGTTAGAGTGAAATTATATAAGTAAGTATAATTAATCAATTTTGACAATCATATAAATTTATAACCATATTTTTTTTAGAATTAGACTGTTAAAGTAATTTTGAAACTAGGTGAGTTGAAATTTGAATTTTAATAAAATTAAAAGTTATAATAAAATTATATATATATTGACATTTGGAAAAATAATTTTAATGAAAATTTGGGCGGATAATTTTTAATTTTTTTTTTATAATTTAAGAGATAATTTAATATTATATATATGTAAATATATATATATTTATATATTATATATCAAGTTTTTGAAGAATTTTGGGGGGCTATAGCCCCCCTAACGTTCCAAGTAGGTCTGCCCCTGCTAATATCCCTTTATTTTTAAATATTATTATCAAGGAAAATGATACTTAAACCCTTGAATTTTTCCCCTATGTGAAAATTATTGCGTGTACAGTACTTTGTTTTATTTTTTTAATGATTAAGAAATTTATTATTAATAAAATAATATATATATTTTTTTATTTTTTAAAACATTTTAAAATATGAAAAAAAATACATTTACACTAATAATAAATTTAAATAGACAAAATCATAAAACTGAGTAGGCAGTCAAAATTCAAACTGGAAGTTCCAGTCCCGAAAATTCGGCCTCCAAGCCCTAAGGTCAAAATCCTACTTCATTCTGTGGACTGATTTTCGTGGAATATTTCACCTGAGGCCCGACTACATGAAATATGAAAAATGAGAATGTAACTCATGCACGTTACTACGTAGTTTGGCAGTACGTTTTGACTGTGCTGGGAGTCGTTGCATAAATTTACGGTGGTTTGAATATTCATCATGATGTGCTGAGGCGAGAAAATGCATGTACCAAGGCGGCCGCCACGGGAAAAATAAAGCACGTACGTATAGCATTTTTTAACTTATTACTGCAAAGAATACCATCACAACTGGATGGAAAAATAGTTGGATCATAGCGTAATGGCAGTGGAGAAATCAAATGACGTGAAGGGAAAATATGTACAGATTCGTAGCATGTGCGAGACAGATTGAAATGTTGGGTCCGGTACGTATTTTTGTAGACTGGAATAAATTGTGCATTGGATTAATGGAATAGAGAGAAAATGAAATATATGACTCATGAGATCAAATATTCACGTGACCTTTTTCTTTATTTGATACATACATATATATATTATTTTTACTATAATAAATGATTATCTAACAGTTATTTTACGAATTTTATTATTTTTCATTTTTTTATTAGATTTAACTTCATCTATTCGTTTATTTGAATTCTAAAATAATATAATTTTTAAAATTTAATATTTTGATTCAAACATTTAAATCAAACATTTCAAATTTAAATCTAGTCAAATTTAAAACTCTTATCCTTTATTTTATTTTTATAACCAAAACTTCATTAATCAACAAATAAACTGTCCTTACAAAATGTTAACCTTATCAAGTCAGACAGCTTGAGAGATAAAGGACATCCATCCCACCACATTTCCAAATTGTTAACCCCCCAAGCATGTCTTGCAAGAAGATGAGCAACATCATTGCCCAATCTATTTACATGAGTAATCTGAACATCTTGGAAGCCATTCATCAACCGTTTAATATTTTGTCATAGAAAATCAAAAGCAGTCAGACAAACCTCTCCATTTTCAAGTGCATTAACAAGAATTAAGCAATCCATCTCTATAATCAACTTCTGCACCCCCCATTGAATGCACATCTGAAGACCCCTCATTATTGCTGTTGTTTCAATAAACTCTGATGCAAACACTACATTCTCTGCTTTACTGCAAGTTGTGATTACTTTGCCGTGACTATCTCTGAGAACACAACCAATTCCTGCATTTTGATGATTATAAAAAATAACTCCATTTATATTCAACTTTAGATAATCAGTTGGAGGAGAAGACCATCTAACCACCTTTTGAGTATGCTTACTGTTAATATCAAAACAGTGAACCTGCTTGTATTCCTTTTGCAAAGACAAAGCATAATTGGTCACATACTTGATATCTTGCAGCTTCTACTCATAAATGAACTGGTTTCTCTTGTACCAAATAGCCCATGCAATAGCAAAGAATTTAGAAAATCTTCAATTGAGCCCTTCTCTTTAACATACACTGCAAGATCATAAAAAGACAGTCCCGACTCCACACTAGCCAACATTGGTAAAATCCGAAACCAATATTGTATTATATCAGGACAATAAAACAATGCATGTGCTGTATCTTCACTCTTACTTTTGCAAAAGACACAAACATCATCTGTTAAAACTTTTCACTTTTTCAAAGTTTGAAAAGTAAGCAAATAATCCATAGAAGCTTTCCATGCAAACATCTTAGTTTTCTTTGGAATTTTCAGATTCCGAAGACTCTTCCAGTAAGTATGAGCTGATCTCTGAATAGAACTTGTCCCTACATGTTGTCTACCCAACTGAGTAATCAATTTATAAGCACTCCTAACTGAAAAACACCCACTTCTTTCAGGGAACCAGAACACAGAATCTTCACTATGTAAGGATAGATTTAACTTTAAAACTTGAGACACAACTATTGGATTGAATAGAGCTCTCAACATTTCATAGTTCCACCCACCTAAGTGCCCATCAATCAACTTAGAAACTTTCAAATTTTCATCTATGTTTTGTGTAAAATGTGACGCCCCCAAATTCTCCTTAAAATAACAAGGGAATCGAGGCGTCGGGATGATTACAATACGGGTCACGCATCCCCAATGTCATGTGCTAAGTGTGTGAACACGTGACATACATAAATAAAAGCAGTGGATAAATTCAGTCGATAACTAAGTACCAAAATTTTTAGAGTTATTTTACAAACCAGTTTAACGTATATTCTCCAATAGGAGATTTAATACAGTCATCTGAAAGATAAATCATAAAAATACATATTTATAAAAAGGGAAAAATAATTTCCCAAGATAACAATTTATAATAAGAATACTTCAACAGCGGAGTCGCCTCCTCAGGTTCAGCCTCCACAAAACTTTGCAATCAAAAACTACGACGTCAACATGGTATCGCAAGTAAGTACAACCCAACCAAACCCCAAGATATAAAATATACTCATACACAACAACAACCTCACATATGAACAGGACACTGTATGCATAAAGTTTAAGATCATCTTCCTCAAAATTAATAAAATAACCACATACTCTAAAATCCAATTTTAATCACAATAAAACTCCAATAAAAATTATCCATCATTTCCCAGAAAATAATATCCGTAAATCCAATCATACAGGCGTTACGTATTGCCGTCCCCGATATGACATACACACATCACCAATCATAATGGGCGTTACGTATCGCCGTCTCCATTATAATTCCTACACCCATTTCATACCGGATATTACGTATCGCCATCTTTGATTCATATACACCCAATGACTATAATGGGCGTTATGTATTGCCGTCACTATTCTGTCATCCACACACTAACAATCGTAATGGGTATTACGTATCGCCGTCCTCATTATGACTTACACACACATAATGACCATAATGGGTGTTACATATCGCCGTTCCCATTATGTCATCCACATACTATCAATCATAATGGGCGTTACGTATCGCCATCTCCATTATGACTTACACATATAATGACCATAATGGGCGTTATGTATCGCCGTCTCCATTATGTCATTTACACCTACTGATCATAACGGGCGTTACGTATCACCGTTCCTAATATGACTCAGTCAAAAACCATTAAAACCTATTAAATTCCATAAACCCAATAATATTGCTTCTCACTTATAAAACCCTTCAAAAAAAATCATTTTAATATACCATAACTCAAGTTTTACGTAAAAACTTCAAATATCCTATATACACATGAACGATTGTGCAATTTCACAATGTATATCACCATGTACAAAATATCCAATATTCAATAAACTCAATCAACCAACAAATACCAACATCAACCAACACATAGATGTTAATGCAAAAATATATTTAAATCTTAAAAGTTAATTTGGAAAGTACTTACAGAAGGTAAAAACGTAAATCCTTGAGCAAATACCAATCCGCAGTGTTCGTATCGGTTACTTGTATGTTAGGCTAGAGTGCTCGATTTGACACCAAAATTTAGGAAAATATTCATTGAAAGGTGGAAAATTTCATGGAGGTGGTGGTGTGTCGGTACAACTACCGGAAGGTGGCGGATCGGGCTCAAAATGGGTGGAAACCCATTTTCGGATTTGGGGTTGTATAGGAACGTGGGGCCACGGATGGGGAAGCTGAGCTAGAGGGTTGGTCGGCTGAGCAAGGGGGACCTTTTGGTGGTAAAGGTGAGACCTACGGTGGTCAGAAGGCGGCGCGGCGAAGAACAACCCATTTTAAGATCCATTTTGGGTGTAGGAGCAAACGGCAGAGTTGGGTGGCTTTCGGCGGTGGGTTATGTTCGCCGGAGTGAGGGGAGGTTGCTGGAGCCATGGGTGGCCGGCGGTGGACGGAAAACGTAGGAAAAGCCAAGAACTCATTTTCGGATAGGAGGTTGTGCAAGGATGGTGAGGTGGCTGGAGATGACACCACCAGTACCATTGGACTCGTTGGCATGTGGGGGTGAGGTTGGGTTGGGCGGTGTCACCGGAGGGTGGCCAACGGCGGCACTGGGTGGAGATGGGAGAAACGGGTGGAAGAGAGGAAGCAGAGGAGGGGGCTCGCACGGGTAGGGGGAAGCTAGGGAGAAGGAGAAAAGGAAAAGAAGGAAAAAAGAAAGGAAAAGAACAAGAAAAGAAAGAGAGAGAAAAAAGAAATAAAAACCAACTAGAAGAAAAACATAATAAATTAAATAAAAGCCACTTGAAAATACTACCATTCAATATCAATAAAATAATATTTAAAATCCAACAATAAACTAATTTAATTTAAAGAACAATTTAAATATAAAACACTAATTAATATTAAGAAAGCACATCAAATAAAATCACATAATAAAATAAAGGAATTTAATTCCAATTATTAAAATTATTACCTCACATTAAAATTAACAAGAAAAGTAACGTAACTTAATATTTATTTATAAAAACAACATAAAACTAATATTAACTAATCAATAGATCAAAAAATATCTTAAAAAAATAAAACACGACTAATAATATTATTAAAATAAATTAAAATAATCAACAATGAGAATAAAATAATATGTAAAAATACACGTAAATCTGGGATCTCACACAAAAGCTATAACTTCCTCTAGGCTTATTTCTGGAACCCAATTATCCCTAAAAACACAAAATATCCCTTCCACTACCCACCCTCCATCTGATTCCTAATTTTAAATATTTCAAAGCCTTATATATTCCTTGCCAGATATAAGAAGAATTACTTTTCAGCTTTGCCTCAAATAGAGAGGATGAAGGAAAGTATTTTGCTTTTAATTTCTTAAACATCAATGAGTTCTCATCTTTCAAGAGTCTCCAACCTTGTTTAGCAAGAAGGGCTAAATTGAAACTTTGGAGATCTTTATAATCCATACCTCCTTTAAACTTGGAATTACATAACTTCTCCTATCTTACCCAATGTATCTTCTTCCAATGGTCATTTTGTCCCCATAAAACATTTGCCATCATCATTTCCAGCTCATGAAGTAAAGTAGAAGGAATTAAAAAACAACTCATTGCATAAGTAGGGATTGAGATTACAACAGCTTTAAGAAGCACCTCCCGACCCCCTTGGGAAAGAAGTTGACCCTTCCAAAGCTGTAATTTTTGCCACAGCCTCTATTTAATACTTGCAAATGTCCGCTATCTGGATCTACCCACCATAGGTGGTCAACCAAGATATTTCTCATATTGTTGAGTATGGGAACTGATGAGTGCACAAAAATGCACTCTAAATACTCTATTTAAATACTAAAAGAAATGAGAAAATAATGGATATAACTCATGTTATTAAAATTAATGGTCATTTATCTTGAAATAGATATAAGCATGATTTAATATATTGATGAGAATATAAAATGTCATATTTTACTCTCTTAATGTTTAATACTTTATTATTATTTGATGCCTAAATATACTCATTATTCTTATATTTTGATTTAGGACACAAATGGAGACATTAGGAGCAAATGAAGATAATTGCAGAATTTTAGACAGTTCTGACATCTTTTCGTAATATGGGCATAACTCTCTCATCCAATCTCCGATTGAGCTGATGCAAGATGATATAGAACCGCAAGAGAAATATCTATAACTTTTATGTTTTATGTTTGAAGAGATATCCACTCAATCTAAGATAAAATCGACCATCAAGTGGACGAACCTGCACTTGACGTTCCTGGATATTTTTCAGCCACTTGCATCAAATCTAAATGTCATCATAATATTTTCCAGCAAGCATTCCTACACCAACTTGGAAATTCAATGATCAATTCATATGCAAGATGAAGTGCACTCAAGTTTCTTATAGACAAATTATTTGACCACAAGATATTAAGTCATACAAGACAACTAATGGATAGAGAAGCAAAATTGAAACACTCAACCTACAAGCAAAATCTAGCTCATGCATGGTGGGAAAACAAATGATCAAAATGACAACTCACAAATCACTTGGATTCAAGAATGGCACATGGCAAAACAAGTTGAAATTGTGATAATTTTGTCATGACAACTTGCATGAAGGGTGCTTATAAATAGAAGGAAGGGGTGTGTGTTCTAAGACAATACTTAGTGTGTGAGGATGCTTTGGAAGAGCCATTATTTTGAGAGCTTGAGAAAAGAAAAGAAAAACCAAAAAAGAGAGAAGAAAATAATGGTTGGCTCTTCCATATTATCCCTTGGAGAATTTTTGTTGCATATTTTCAATATGTGTAACTAAATTCTCAATGAGGGCTAGGGATGAACTTGTGTGTGTGATGGTATTTATAATTTATTTTTGATTCATGTATTTGGTCTTTAAATATTAAAACTCTTTTGTTCTATTATTCTCAATTTATTTGTGATGTTTTTTCGTCTTCAAATAATTATAGAATCTATTTCGTTTATGAATTCAGTCATGCTTTTTCTATTGAGTGAATTAGTTCTATAATTATGTTTGGAGCAATTGATTATCTATATTGATTTAATTCTCTACTGCAATATCGCCTCTTAGGTATATTGTCGTCGTTGGATTTTCTCAATATCGATAACAATTTATGAGAGTTAAGCGCGAAGAATGATTTTTCAAAGAATTACATGTGATTTAAATTTTGGTTATTAATGTTATATCTTTCGATTAAGAATTTGGACATAGAATTCTTAATTGAGTTATCAATGAATTAAGAATAAATTTGAATACCACAAATACACAAGGAATTCCCTACGCTCTACTTTTCGTCTCATTTTTATATTTTTTAAATTACTCATTTAGTTTTAATTTACATCACACTCTAAAATTTACTTATTACACTCATTTAATCTTTTTGTTAATTTCATTACTGTTCTTCAATTTCTCAATCCATCTCCTTGTGGAATCGACACCCCAAAGCTATACTGCAAACGACCGCGTTATTCTTTGGGCGTAATCAAATTTTGGCGCCGTTGCCGGGGAGATGGTAGAAGAATTTGTAGTTTTTTTTAGTAGTTTGTAAAAAAAAAAAAAAGAGCGGTAACTTCGTTCATTTTCTTTTTAGCTTTCTACATCTTTATTTTATTTTACTTTTCTTTTTGTAATTATTTTTTTTTAGTATTACGCTTTTCTTTACTTTGCATGTGCAGGTACAGAGACGCTTTTGGACGGTTTGTTAGTAGACCCGTGCTAGAATCAGATTCAGAATCTAATTTTTCTAATCGCTTGTTTGATAATTCTTCCAATTCTGACGCGATGAGTGAACACGTGGACCAACCTGTTAGAACCCTCCAAGATTATCTTCATCCCGCACGAACAGCCACACCATCCTGTATTATGTTCTCACCTAATGTTCGTCATGTAGATTTTAAAACAGGAATGATACAATTACTTCCGACTTTCCACGGTCTAGAAAATGAAAACCCCTATGTTCATATTAGGGAATTTGAGGAAGTAGTTGCAACATTTCACAGTCAAAATACCACTGACGAAACGGTAAGGCTAAAGTTCTTTCCTTTTTCTTTGAAAGATAAAGCTAAGAGTTAGTTGTACTCACTAAGACCACGGTCTATTGGAACATGGAGTGAGATGACTCAAGTGTTTTTCAATAAATACTTTCCCCAACATAAGACCAATGCTTTAAAAAGACAAATCTCTACCTTTGCACAAAAGGATAGTGAGACTTTGTACCAGTCTTGGGAAAGATTTAAAGAATTACTGAGTATGTGTCCCCACCATGGATATGAGAATTGACGCTTAGTGAGTTATTTCTATGAAGGGCTTACGTCCAGGGAACGTCAATTCGTGGAAATGATGTGCAATGGAGAATTTTTACAGAAAAATCCTGATGAGGCCATAGAGTACCTCAATGAATTTGCTGAAAAAGCTCATACTTGGACTGGACCTAGTGCTACTGATAGCACAAACAGGTCATGACCTACAGGAAACCCGAGTGGTGGTATTTACCATCTAAGGGAAGAGGATAACCTTAAGATTAAGGTTGAAATGCTCACCAGAGAATTAGAGTTATTGAAAACGAAAAACTCAAAGCCAACACACATGGCTAATCATGCAGAATCTTTTGGGCCATGTGTTGTCTGTGGTGGGATAGATCATCATGCCCAAGACTGTCCTACACATGATAACATGAGAGGATGGCATAATCACCCCAACTTCAGCTGGAAGTCTGAAAACCAACAGCCTGCACAGCCTGCACAACCTTCTAGATCATATCTTACACCATACCATGCACCTCAATCTTCTAGAAATTCTTTAGAAGACACTTTGCATGCATTTATTGAAGTACAGGATAAGACTAACAAAAAATTTGAGTCTTTAATTATGCAGGTTGTTGAAGAACAAAAGGAGATAAAGAGCCAGGTATCTAAAATAACGAGTTTCTTGAGTGTAAATGAGCAAGGTAAGTTCCCTTCTTAAGCTCAGTCTAGACCTCATGGTCAACATATGGCACAAGAAACTGTGAAGAATCACGAGTGCCAGCAGATATATATGATTGACTCACTCATAGACAGGGAAGTTTTCATAACTCATGATTCTGATCCCCTTGAGAATTTTATTGTTGATTTTGAGTATAATCCTATCAGTGATTCGTCTGATATAGCTAATATTTGTGCAATTTTTGACAATACTCAAGATTATAGCACACAGGCTTGGCAACCGAAGTTTGAGGAGTTTCTTGAGAAAAATGAAAAACAGATTCCTTCAAGTGGGCAAGTAACCAAAGTTAATCTTAAACCTTGCCACCTACCTGTGAAGTTCGAGCACTGAGTTTATTGGGCAAATAAGCGTTTCGTTTTTGACCCAGGAGGAATAGTTCAAGAAGTGGAAGATAGTCCGGTTGTAAACTTGATCTACCAACTTTGACCACAGCATGCAACAATAATTATTATTATTATTATTATCTTATTTGTTTTATTTTGTTTTTATTTACTACTGTTTTCTTTATTTTTATTTGCAGGATAGTATCATTTTATCATTTCAGATCACTACTTTTGATGCTTAGCGAGCTATCTACATCACACATCAGGTGTATCCTACCCTTTTTAGTTACTCCCCATCCAATTTTGATTATTAAACATTGAGGACAATGTTTCATTTAAGTTGGGGGGTGGAAATACAAATCTGTTATTTCAATCAATATATAAAAAATTGCCAAATTTTTTCACACAGGCATCTTTTCACACATGATACTCATGCTCATTCATAACCATCTTGGTGAATTCAACAAACCCATTTAAAATCATTTTGCTAAAACATCCACAGAGCCATTTATGCACTTCTCCAAATTTTGTGGTAATATGGTGATTTGACACATGTAACTAAAGAATTATTTTGCTCAAGTATTCATGTGAATTTTGTGAGAATTGAGAGCTTACAAATATAGAAATTGTGATAAGTATCCATTGATCTGTTGAATTTGACACTTCTTTTGAGAATATCATTACATGGTTTGTGGTAAGATGGTGGATATACTTGGGATATGACGAAAGTCAACTTAGGATTAACGTTTGAGCCTTTCAAGCTGAGCCTTTTCATCATAGATCCCTCGCAGCCAATTTTGAGCCAATATACACATATGGCCTTTTCTTTTCATATCTACATCATCCATACCTCTCCACATTGGAGTATAGCTTATACACTATATTTTCCTACCATTTTACTTCCAAGTGTGTACTAGGTGTGAAATTATCATTTAAAAAAAAAAAGAAAAAAGAAAACCATGACAAAAATGGTATGGTGCTAGATGTATCCATCAAATTATTCATGAAGGAGTTCATCAAATTGCGAAGACACCAGTGGCAAAAGAAGATGGAAAAGTATACTTAGTCAAAAATCTAAAAAATTGAAAAGTACATCAAAAGGAAAGTATAGTCTACTGAAAAATATAACAGATTCCCTTTTGTGTATACTTGGAAGTTTTTGAAACCTCTTCACCTTTTCTTCTTAGGAACCCCAACCCTAAGCCACATTACAACCTTTTGTGTTGATTTTTTCGATCCTAAGTATGCTTGTGGAAAGAATGGTGGAAATCTCATTTGTTAGTATTCCTATCATAAGATCAATGTTTACTTGTTACTTATATATAATTGGCTAAATTTCCATGAGAGTAAATGTACACCTTTGTTAACTCCATAGAGAGAACCCATACATGAAATACTTCTATACCCGTGAGTTATGGAGTTGAACCTTTTTTAAGATATTCTAATGTTGCATGTGTCGAAACCTCTGATTTGATAAAAATAGTTTGGAACACATACACACTCTGTGAATTGCTATATTTGAATTACTTGTGAAAGGGTTATTGAATTTCTAAGATTGTTTTGATATGTAAATTTGAAAAATGTGTCTTGATGGCCCCTATGTGTGATTTTCTTTGGTCTTTATCATCATTTTGCATAAAAATTGCTAGGGACTAGCAATGAGTAAGTTGGGGGGTGTGATGAGTGCACAAAAATGCACTCTAAATACTCTATTTAAATACTAAAAGAAATGAGAAAATAATGGATATAACTCATGTTATTAAAATTAATGGTCATTTATTTTGAAATAGATATAAGCATGATTTAATATATTGATGAGAATATAAAATGCCATATTTTCCTCTCTTAATGTTTAATACTTTATTCTTATTTGATGCCTAAATATACTCATTATTCTTATATTTTGATTTAGGACACAAATGGAGACATTAGGAGCAAATGAAGATAATTGCGGAATTTTAGACAGTTCTGACATCGTTTTGTAATATGGGCATAACTCTCTCATCCAATCTCCGATTGAGCTGATTCAAGATGATATAGAACCACAAGAGAAATATCTATAACTTTTATGTTTTATATTTGAAGAGATATCCACTCAATCTAAGATAAAATCGACCATCAAGTGGACGAACCTGCACTTGACGTTCCTGGATATTTTTCAGCCACTTGCATCAAATCTAAATGTCATCATAATATTTTCCAGCAAGCATTCCTACACCAACTTGGAAATTCAATGATCAATTCATATGCAAGATGAAGTGCACTCAAGTTTCTTGTAGACAAATTATTTGACCACAAAATATTAAGTCATACAAGACAACTAATGGATAGAGAAGCAAAATTGAAACACTCAACCTACAAGCAAAATCCAGCTCATGCATGGTGGGAAAACAAATGATCAAAATGACAACTCACAAATCACTTGGATTCAAGAATGGCACATGGCAAAACAAGTTGAAATTGTGATAATTTTGTCATGACAACTTGCATGAAGGGTGCTTATAAATAGAAGGAAGGGGTGTGTGTTCTAAGACAATGCTTAGTGTGGGAGGATGCTTTGGAAGAGCCATTATTTTGAGAGCTTGAGAAAAGAAAAGAAAAACCAAAGAAGAGAGAAGAAAATAATGGTTGGCTCTTCCATATTATCCCTTGGAGAATTTTTATTGCATATTTTCAATATGTGTAACTAAATTCTCAATGAGGGCTAGGGATGAACTTGTGTGTGTGATTGTATTTATAATTTATTTTTGATTCATGTATTTGGTCTTTAAATATTAAAACTCTTTTGTTCTATTATTCTCAATTTATTTGTGATGTTTTTTCGTCTTCAAATAATTATAGAATCTATTTCGTTTATGGATTCAGTCATGCTTTTTCTATTGAGTGAATTAGTTCTATAATTATGTTTGGAGCAATTGATTATCTATATTGATTTAATTCTCTACTGCAATATCACCTCTTAGGCATATTGTCGTCGTTGGATTTTCTCAATATCGATAACAATTTATGAGAGTTAAGCGCGAAGAATGATTTTTCAAAGAGTTACATGTGATTTAAATTTTGGTTATTAATGTTATATCTTCCGATTAAGAATTTGGACATAGAATTCTTAATTGAGTTATCAATGAATTAAGAATAAATTTGAATACCACAAATACACAATGAATTTCCTACGCTCTACTTTTCGTCTCATTTTTATATTTTTCAAATTACTCACTTAGTTTTAATTTACATCACACTCTAAAATTTACTTATCACACTCATTTAATCTTTTTGTTAATTTCATTACTGTTCTTCAATTTCTCAATCCATCTCCCTGTGGAATCGACACCCCAAAGCTATACTGCAAACGACTGCATTATTCTTTGGGCGTAATCAGGAACCCTCCCATAGCTGCATAATTTTCTCTCTCATGTCCTTCTTGACATTTTTACGAAAAACCATCGAAATATTCTCCCTATTAATGCATTGGCTCGAAGCTTTCTCATATTTGCACAAAAGACTCTGAATTCTTTCATTAGTACACACATAAGCTTTACACAAAATCACGAAATCGATAGCAAATGACAAGTGATTCACTTTAAGAGCTCCCCTACATATTCTAATTCCCTCCACATCCCATGGCTAGCATCTATTTTCAATAAACCGATCAATCCTTCTATGCATAACAAGAAAAGAAAAGGAGACAAAGGATCTTCTTGTCTTTATCCCTCTACTCGGTATTATAGGACCTTTTGGATTCCTATTTACAAGTATTGAAAATGACACCGTAGAAACACAATTCATAATTAAGCTAACCAAACCAGCATCAAATCCTAAAGCCCCCATCATCCTTTCCAAGAAACCCCACTCCACTCGGTCATATGCTTTACTCATATCTAACTTAATAAATATGAAACCATTTCTCCCATTCCATTTATTTCTAAGGAAATGAAGAAGCTCTTAAGCAATTAACACATTATCTGTAATTTGCCTATTGGGGACAAAAGCATATTGTGATTCAAAAATTATTTCAGTTAAGACCAACTTTAGTCTATTAGCAATGACTTTAGAGAGAATTATAAAGCACATTGCATAAACTAATTGGTCTAAAATCAGCTACTTTAATAGGATCAGATTTCTTTGGGATTAAAGTGATGAACGTATGATTTAAATCCCTAGGAACCTCCCCCCCTAAATTCAGAACAGATAAGATTGAATTAATAACAGAGTTACCTATCACATTCCAGTACTTTTGAAAGAAGATTGGAGACATTCTGTCAGGTCCAGGGGTTTTTGAAGAATGCATTTGATTGATGGCAACCACAACTTCTTCAACAACAAATCTTTTGGTCAACTCCTCATTCATCTGAGATGTCACTTTTGGCTCTATCCCCTCTAATAGCTCATCCATCTCGGTCTAATTTGCAATAGTAAACAAATTCCTGAAGAAATCTGTAATAAGTCATTTGTTCTCCCTACTATCATATACCATACTCATCTTGTAGCCTCAGAACGCTATTCTTTTTTATTCTACCCGAGGCCTTAGAATGAAAGAACTTTGAGTTGCACTCCCCTTCTTTCAACCACAAAACTCTAGATCACTGCTTCAACATAATTTCATCATGTTCCAACCACTTTTGGACCTCTTCGCATGCCTCATTATAACTTGTAATATTTTGACAGGTTGGATCATCTTCTTGAATCACTTTGAACTTCCTCTTTGCATTGTTCAACTCTTTCTGGACGTTACCAAAAGGGCTTTAATTGATTCCAAGTTTTCAAATCAGTAGCACAAGAGTTAATACACTCCATCAACTGAGACATAGAACTAGTATGGCTCATTGCTAGGCATTTCTTTTCAACTATATTTGCACACTCTGAGCTTCCTAACCACATTGCTTTAAATCTAAAAATTTTTTCTCGCTTTTTTCACAAAAGCATTCCTTCAGTATCAAGCCATAGAGGCACATGATCCGAGTAAGAAGCTACTCCATGTTAAACTTTTAAATTGGGAAAATTGTCACACCAGTAGAGGTTGGCCAAAAAGCAATCTAAACGTTCACAAATATTGCCATCTCCCTCTTTTTTGTTATTCCAAGTAAAAGGAGTTCTTGAGAATCCCACATCTCTTAGATTACAATTTGCTAAAACAGATTGAAACCCTTGTAACTGGGCTTCAGTTTTATCTCTCCCATCGCACTTTTTAGACTGAAAGAGAACTTCATTGAAATACCCAAATACTAACCAGGGTACTTTCCCACTTGGAACTAGACGACGGATTAAGTCCCACACTTCATACCTCTGCCCTGTCATTGGGTGCCCATATACACCCGTAATATCAATCTTTCCTCCAACCACTGATAAATCAATCTCATCTCTCCAAAGCATAGCCAACCCCCCACTACGACCCGAACAATCAACCACAAAACAATTTCTAAAACCAAATTTAAACTTCAAAAAATCCCAACTACGATCATTTAAATGAGTTTCTTGCAAGAAAATTACCTTAGGAGCTTCCTTCGAGATCAAATCCCGAAAAGTACGAATACCTCGTGGGCTCCCAATCTCAAAAGTATTCCAATTGAGGAGTTTCATGGCATCCGGCGGGGCTGGTCTTCAACCACCGCTGATATCTCCTCTATGTCTAATATTTCAATTTGAAGCCACTTTGAAATTCGATCTTCATCTTTTAGAACCAAACTGCCTTTTCGCTTTCGATCTTGCAGAGTAGACGAAACCCTTTCTGTGTTGGTCTTCGACACTCTTGGAGAAATGTTTGTAGAGAGGGCTATCTTCTTTAGCTTATTCTTGGAGTTAAATTCTGGCTTCACTAAGTCAGGCCTCATATCCAAGCCCATATGATCCATAATGGGTACATCAAGAAACAATCCATTATCTCCAAAACTGCCAAGCCCATCCTTCAAATCCATTGGCATTAGTTTTAAAACATCTCCCTCTGTCGCGATCTTCGTCTTTGATACTCCACGATCTCCCATTATGACGACCCAAGATTTTCATTTCATATTATTTAACTGAGTAATTTTTTTGATCAAGTGATTAATTAATTAAATTAATAATATTGAGAGGTGAGGGTGAAGGCATGGGCTTAAGATTTGAGCCTTGAAAGTCTAGAATGAGTCATTGGGCCTAGAAAAGAGTAACAAGCCCACAAACCCATGAGATTGACTCATGACCCACCAAGCCCACACATGAGACACTTGTCACCCATAGAGAAATCCTAGTGAGTCACCTAAGACTAGTAGGTGAAAATGGAAAATTATTAGTAGGTAGGAATTTGACTAGTAGGTGGATGGTGGGGTAGATTGTGAAATCTTATGATAAGATTTTTTCATCATTGGGATATCTTTGGAAAATACTAAGATATTGTCTATTTTATTCTATCTAGTATATTCCATATTTAGATAAGTGACACTTGTAGATTGAAATAGGAAGTAGAAGAGAAGAGAAGGAAGGGATTCGGTTAGGCATGTAGCCAAAACCCCTTAGGGGTTTTTCCTATGCAATCTTCCACAATCCAAGCCAATGATCACACATAGGATCATGTAAGAAAGAGATGACATGGTGATTGACAAGTGAGGAGAGGTGTCATGAAGAAAAGGAAAGGAAAAAGGAGAAGGAAAACTTGAGGGGTTTGGATGGAGATGCTGTGTGCTACCTTGGAGATTTTTCTAGATGTATTTTCAAATTTAGTTGAGGGGACATTTTAGACATGTGTAAGAGGATTAAGTACAAGGTGTAAGATGTGTAAGAGGTATGGTGGTGTAAGAAAATGATTGAGTACGGCTTGTAATAGAAGGAAACTAGGAAGAAGGAGGTGAAGTTTTGGATGACACCAAGAAAAAGGCATGGTTGAACCATGCATGCTCTCTTTCCCAAAAGCATGGTTTTAGGATCTTGTGGATTGACATGAGAGTGGTTAGATGAGTGTGTAATAGGATTGAAATGACAAGAGAATGAAACAAGAGGGAAAGGAATTTTGGTGGAGATAACTAGGAAGGCAATGAAACTGAATGCCTTAGGTCTTGTTGCTCTTTGAGGATTTCATTCTAAAATGAGAAGATCTTCTAGACGAATGACCTTGATGTGATGTTAAATCTTAGGAATATCCTTGGAATGGGATGAGACCTTGCCATTTTAGTCCATCTCCCATGAGGAATTCGGCTACCCTAAGGAAACACAAACCGGTTTCTCACTTTCTCAGACTTTCATCATTTGTTTTTTTCCCTATGTAACCACCCTTGTCTAATCATGTGTCCTTCAACCCAAGGTATGGTGGGGTGTCCTTGAGCCCTAGGAAAAGGGGTATGGCCGAATGACCTTGAGAAGACTCACACCTGACTTGGCCATCTCACATTCTCACAAGCTCTCTCTTTCTCTCTACCTGTCAGCCAACTCCATCTCTCTCTCTCAATTTTCTTTTGTTTCACTTTCTTCTAACTTCTAAACATTAAATTATCCTAAGTAGAAAAGAGTTAGAACAAATATTCTTGAAGAGGATTTGCTCTTGAAAAGGTAAGTATATTTTTTTCTTATCCTTAGCGATTTTAGTATACTTCTGAATGAATTTGGTTGTATTGTTTGAATCTTTGCATGTATGTTAAAATGAAACCCTTTAGAGAGCAAATTGCCATGCTTAGTTAAGCTGAAATTCATGCTTAAGTTATGATATTTTCTAGGTTGAGGATCTAAAATAATATGTGGTTTTAGTTAGTTTACTCAACATGAGGTGCAATGAAGGAAATGCATGCATGATTTTAGGTTAACTAGTATGATATTGGATGATGCCTTTAGAGTTGTTTATTTGGTGGTAAAAATACATGTCTAAGTTTAAATATCTTACTAAGAGTAAAGATTATTTCATGTTGTAAATTTGAATATTTGGTATAAAGGAAGAATAGGGTGTGATCAACATGATGAGTGAAGATGAAAATATACTTGTTAGATTTTGACTTGGAGATGAAAATGTTGGGTTTGTGTATGTATGTGTTTCAGACTTAAGGGGTTTTTGGATTGAATTATTGATTGAATTATTGTATTATGTTATGATTAAATACTTAAGTATTTGGAGAAATTAGAAGTATAAGAACTAAAAGATCACACTAGCATGGTTGGTGATTTTCACCTAAATCATTGGGTGAGCTATCTTGGAAGAAAAAAAAAAGTGAATAAAATAATAACTTATAGGACATAGGGTTCAGCCAAGCTATGTTTTTAGGGTTAGAAAAAAATATATTTAAGTGGTTAAAGTTAAATTGGAGTGCTTGGAGAAGAATAGGAGAAGAAAAGCTAGGAATCACTAAGGGAGGGTCTCGGCCCAACCCTAGTGGGAAGGGGCCGAGCACCCCTAGGTGTGTAAGAGGCCCATTAAGTGTTTTTTGGTGGGAAAGAAGTGGAATTATGAGGTGCGAAAATTGTGAAAAAGCTTGACGTAGAATACGCATTATGTTCGTCTCACATTTCACATGTTCAGTGATATGAGTCTCATGTCTCATGCATACAGCACGAAAATTATGTTTTAAACATGTTTTTAAAAGAAAAAAAATTAATTAAAGTTCTATAATAACCCCAAAGGCTGGGACGGGGTAGTGCCCCAGTGGAACTCTCTGCTCACTCAGAAGTGTCTAAAGTCGAGTGAAAACCCCTGGGTCGATAAAGAACTTTCGGCAGACCATGTATGGCTCTAGAAGCTATCTGGAGCGTAGTCTCACCTAAAGCTAGTGGGTTCATACAGGACGGTGTTGGCTTTTGCCTTCCCGCTACAGAAAAGTTTGTAGTCTTTCCGTGAGTAATCAATTGCCAAGTGATGAAAGCGCAAAAGGGTGCGAAACGTAGGAACACACAGTGCTACGATAACTAGTAGGAACACACGGTGCATAGGGGAACTGTGAGGTGTCCAACAGAGGTCATGATAAAAAGATGGACTTTTGGGCCATATATGATATGAGAAGTGGCGTTTAAGATAAGAAAAATGAAAAACATTTGTGAAAAGATGAATTTTGAAAGGAAGCTCTAACGTTTTGTTTTCTGAGATTATAAGCAAGCATATGAAAAGAATAAGAAAAGAAAAAGGAATTGAAAAGAAATGGCGTGAGCATGAGCACGTGCATAAAGTAAAGTTATGAGTCTCATAATGCAGTGACTCTTAACTATTTGATCCGATGGGCGGCGGAGTCACTACCCTTAGCTGTTTACATTTTGGGAAACATACGCCCTATTGGGTGTTGTCTAGTCCTTGGCATAGACGATTCCCTCCATATGGATCGCCTGTTTGAGTCATCGTTCAGAATGAGTTGTGAGGTGGGACCGACCTTGGATTTGGACCGTCTTTGTTATGACCCAAATTTCAAGGAGATCCAGAAGGAACTAATGGTTTAGAAAGAGATGGCAGGGGATCTTCTATGCAGCTTTTGTATTTATTGCATATATTTTGGTTTTCCGTTATTTTGGAAGAACGAACACTTAAAGATGATCTTTATATTTATGTTAATGGTAATGCAATATTTTGGGATATTATTTTGTTAAGCCATGTGATGTACGCTTAGAAATGTTTGACATCTTTCCGCTGCGAAAACCTTTATTATTTGTTAAAAAAAAACATAGTACACGATAAGACGAGGGGTGAACTTCTTTGTGATACTCATCCCCGACGTCACGATTTGTGTACGATCCCAAGCGCAAGCTGGGGCACCGACACCCATACTCAAATAAAATCCTTTATTCAAGGGATCTCCACCTGAATTTGGGGAGTGTGTTGCTAAAATAATGCGATCCTCAGAGTGACTTAGGATTGAACGTTCCGCTTCCAATATCCCATTAAGAACTGTATCTCCATCCTTATCCAATATCATTTTTTGAAAGCCGTCTTTTTCGGTGACCACTGGTTGACTTCCCTCTGTCGTAGCTTGGTTCCCACCATCATAGATGGTGATTTACCTACTTGCTGATGACTGGAAGTAGGTATAGATGGGCTTGCCTTTCCTCACTTGCGATCCATGAACAACCCTGCTCGAAGCCAATCGCTGTAAGAAGAAATAGAGGAATCGCTTTGATTATGGTTTTCAAGCTTGCATACCTTTTGAGTATGCCCCAATACTCCACAATTAAAATAGAAATCAGGTAATCTTTCGTATGAAAATCGAACCATAAATGAGATACTTCACCAAGATTCATCTTCTTCTAGCGCTGCAACGATTTGGAGATATCTAAATTAACCCCCACCATCATATATTCACCCCACTTCATCTCTCCATTCTCTAGATAAACCTCCAATACTTCTCCCAGTGCTTCACCAATTTGTTTACCAATATACTGATTACAGGTCCCCAATGGCAAATCATGAATACGAACCCAAAAAACGGCTTGCTAAATGTCCAAATTATTAATTTGAATCATTCCATCAAATTCCTTCACCAACACCAATTGCTTGTCAAAATTCTAGGGTCCTTCTTGCACTACCTTTGCCTTATCACTCAGATTCTCAAACTCAACAAGACTGAAAACAAGGCTAAGATCCTTGAACTGCACATTTTTCACTGGCCTCCATATTTTCTTCATAGTTTGTTTTAACGCTAGCCTATTGTAATGTTTCCTTGTCAAAAGTTTCATAATCAAACAGTTTTTCCCCCTGCAGAAACATCCTCCACCATAGAAGGATCCATGGTAACCTCTTTGCTTTCCTTCTCAGTGAGAGAAAGGTTAGCATACAATTGATCTATCTCATCCGCCATGCTGCAAGACTCTAATCTCGCTTGTACCACACGCTTGTACCCACGACGAGAGACAATATCTACTTTGGCCTTAGAGAGAGAGCCGGCTATCTTATTCTCCCAAAATTGAAATCAACACTCAATTTTAAGATTTTTTATGATGTTACCATTCTCCCACCATGATCTATAAATCTTACTAAATATTGAGATTAAACAGTTCAAATTATATATAATTTATATGACATACAAATTATAAATTAGTACTAATCTTTTATTACTAATATTTTATTAGTAATAAATTATATAACATGCATGCAAAATATAACATAACATTATAACATTAGCAAACTTACTTCATGTTACAAATTAAAATATAATATTATTTTATATAAATTATAACTTATAATATATATATATATATATGATTTAAAATTTTTATTCATTTTTTATATAAAAAAAGAAATGTAAAATAATTAAGTTTAAATTTGTCTGCCAACTATATTTGCAAATACAATTATTTGAATAAAATATTATTTATTTCTCAATTTAAATTCATTATGAAATTATAATAATTATTAAATAGTAATATTTTATAAATAAAATTATAATAATTATTAAATAGTTTTCTTTCATCACTTCACATCAGTTTATAATTTACTTTATATAATTATTTCGTTGCTAAGATATTTTTTTTAATACCCGTCAAATATTTGTTAGAACTTAATTTTTTTTCCTCTATGTATTACATTATTTATTGAAATTTATTTCTTTATTCAACCGTTTCACTAAACTAGATAAACGTATTTTTCTATATGCATTACATTATTTATTGAATTTTTTTCCTCCATACATTATATTATTTATTGAAAATTTTTAAATAACCACTTCATTAAACTAGATAAACGTGTTTTTTCATATTACTCCTCACTAGTATATATGTGTATATATATATATATGTATATGAATGATCAATCTTAATTTGACTATTTTTAATTGGAGTCAAATAGATCATCAACCTTGAATTGAATCATTAATTATATATATCAAATTGGTGGAGTAATGTACGTAATTAATTGTATAATTTTTAAACAAAATAATTATCCACCTCAGAAAGAAATGATTATGTTGAATTAACAAGAAAACAATTTATTATGACTTATGTCAAAATATATATAACTGGAGAACTAGCGACGCGTACGTCGTTGAATGTCACCCTCGATATATCATCTCATGCATATTTTTACTTGCTTTATATATCTATCTATACATATAAAGAGCCCATCTAACAGGAATTCTTATTTTAACAGAAAATATCAAACAGAAAATATTGGTTTAACGATTTATGTTGTTTTCCCGTTAAAAGTTCACGCCTTTCGTCTATTCCCATCCATTTACTATTCATGAATCTGTTCAACTCATCTAATTAATGCGTAATAAAGTCGCAACGTAATTAATACCTAATTAACTTGGAGGCTCTCTTTAATACATCTTTAATACATATCTCCGTAGGGAAGTTATTATGGATCGACCATTATATTTGAATTAATATTCATTAAACACTGCATTTTGATTGATAATTTCAAAACAAAAATTAATTGGTTAGTTTGTTTGATAATATTCATTAAATTATGCTCTCAATTTCAAATCCAGATCTAAACCACAAAGGAAAAAAAAAATCTGGAAAAAGACAGCACCTTTTATTTCGTAGTGTAGGAGCCGCAAGGGTGCTTCCTCTTGGCCGTGTTGGGTATGTTAGCATGGAAATCACTGCAACCACAAAGAATTGAGGATGAGGTCGGCGATGATGGTCTTGATCAGGAATCTAGGGTTTTATTATGTTAAAAAAATTAAACTAAGAACTAGGAGAGGCTAGAATCGGTTAAGGGATGCTAAAATTTATGGAGAGAGGGAGAGAGAGAGAGAGAGAGAGAGAGAGAGAGAGAGAGAGAGATGTGTCTGGAGGTGGGGGTGGGCTACTGATGAGACACAGAGAAGAGAGAGAGAGAAAGAGCTGTGTTTGGAGGTGGGGGTGGGGTACTAATGAGACACAGAGAAGAGAGGGGGGTGGGGACGAGAGAGTAGAAGCAAAATAAAAAAATCCTAAACTCTGATGCAGTGACACAAAATCGTAAAAAGATAAATAAACTCTCACTTAAATAAACACAATATAATAATATATGTTGCAGAGTTTAATTCCCTTTTTAAAATTTTAATTTTATTATAGAATAATCATTTATTTACATATCAAAATAGTCAATAAATATATTTTATATTTAGTTCAAACTTCAACATATATGATCAAAAAAAATTTTATAATATTATTTTAAATAAATTATAATGTCAACCAATCATAATAAAACCATGAAAAAAAAAATATCTTGAACTAACCTTTTTTTAAATCTTCAATCAAAATTATCATAAACAATTTTAATAAAATTATGGACCATAATTTTTAGCTAAGTTCATAATCCTTTAATATCCTTATCTTTAAAAAAAAAAAAGATTTTAAAGTATTTGTATCGGCCCATCCTCTCAATCTGACACATTAACACTCAACAAATACCCGACATTGACACATAATCTCATACACTGACATATAAAAATCAAAATTTATGGACTATGCATAAGTTTGCTAAAAGATTATAGATTATGTAATATATTATTTATCGTAATTTATTTGATTAAATTAAACAAACCTGCTTTGTACTAAAAATCTATGACACAAATAAATCTGAAGAGGGTGATTAAAAAAAGTAAATCACAAGTAAATTTAAAAATCAATTTCTTTTTAGAATAAAAATAACTTAGAAAATACAGTTTTATTTTTCAATACATCGATTTCTTTTACTCACTTTACACTAGAGAATTTGAAGCATAATACTCTTCTTTTTCAATATATCATAGCGTGTAATTATTTATAAATTACATAAACATTACGTCGTATATTTAATTAGCAAAAACATTACGTCCTTATTAATAAACAAATTAGTAATTAATTTATTCACATATCAAAATATTCAATAAATGTATCAAAATATTTAATAAATGTAAGTAATATATTATATATGTTTTATATTTAATTATATATATGTTCAGATAAATTTATATATTTAAGATTAAAATTCATATTACAAATTATAATATAATGTTAGAAACAACTATTGTATCAAACTCATTATCAACAAGTTTGCTAAAATTATAGAATATACATTATATTATTGATCGATTTTTTTTACTTATAAAAATAATGCCTTCTTTTAAAAAAAACCATTTTACAAAACTAAATAAATGTATTTTGCACATTGCATAGGAAGAACATCTTTGCATGTACTGCAGGCATGTGCCATAAGTGAAGGAAAGCAAAAATTGAACTTCCAAAATAGTAGGAAAATGTATAATTTCAATTTTTATTTTTTTAAAAAATAGTATTTTACATCTCTCATAGTTTATATATTTCCACCTATGCCTTTTATTTGGAAGTTTGGAAGTCTAAATCTTGGAGGTTTGCAGTAGATATTTATGTAAAATTTCTTATAAAAAGGTAGATAGTATCGAATTATAATGGGACTATCTTATTGTTTTAACTAATGCATTTGTTTTATAATATATGAAAGCGTGCAAAACACGTTTGCTTAACTATTAATTACTATTACTTGTTAATTACTATTACTTGTTCTATTTAACTATTAATTACTATTACTTCTTAATTATTTGTTAGAACTTATATTATTTACTCTATAAATTAAATTAATTATTGAAATCTATTTTTTATAAAAACCATATTATTTTTTAAAACCAAAAAAATAAATAATAAATTAAACAAACAATAAGAAAAAGAATCTAAAAGAAACAATTAAAAAAATTAGTTGAAATAATTAAAAATTAAAAGAATCTAAAAGAAACAATAAGCAAACGGACTTTGTTTGTTATTTTCACCTAGTATATATATATATATATATATATATATACATTGATATCTTAGTGGTAAGGTCAATTGAGTATTATTGATTATTTTTCCCTTGATAAGGTATACTAATTTCAAAGAGGGAAAAATGTTAGAGAATATCATTTAATTTTATCTACGTTTCATTTATTAAGGTTTGATCGATAGTGGTTATCAAAATTTTGTCAAGTCATCTATTTTTATTTATTTATATTATTGATATGAAAGTTTATCTCATCAATTTATATAAAAAATATAAAAATTATTATTTTTATTAATATAATAGATCTCATACTAAACGGTACTATGCTATGTAAAAAACTCTTATATATATAGCATATATAGCTCCACAAAAAATATAAATTTATTTCTTCTTACTAAATGATATAATATGTCTAGTTTTTAATGAAATAGAATAAATTGGGAAGTTAGGATTTTCCTACTCTTTGATATTATATTAAATTACAGCTTGTTTTAAAAGTATAAACTAATAAGATCGATGAGATAGATTCAGTTCGAACTCTCTCTCTCTCCTAGCTTCAATTCGAACTCTCTCTCTCTCCCTCTCAAGATTTATTTCTTTTGTCTGCTAGGGTTTCACTAAGTTTACTAGCGTGAGGGGGAGCAAAGCTCGGGCTTTGTCTCCTCCTTCTCTTTCTCTTTCTTTTCCCGACCACCATTTTTAGTTTTGTTGGTGATGGTGGTTTTCGGTATTTAGGGTTTTTGGAGGCTGGGTTTGTAGGTATGAAGGCTTCAGACGTCCTAAAGCCACCACGTGCAATGTCGTCGTTCTCCCAGTTCGTCGATCATGTCATCACTCGAAGTTTTTGCTAAATGGTGAAGCGCATGCTCCTTAGGCGCAAAGACCGAATGAGAGTGAGATTTCATTGTATCTCGACTCTGGTGGATCCAGCTCGCCGGTGGTGGTTCAAGGTGGATCCAGGACACTGGACCTCCCCAATCCTGTAGTGGATCACTCTTAGAGCGGTGCGTGGTGTCGATACGCCACCATAGACAGCCTTATGTAGAATTTCCGTTTTTGTTTTTGTGTTTTAGTTTGGTTAGTTGGTTTTGTGTTTTCATATTTTTTATGTACAGAGAAAATTGTAAAATGAAAAAATAGTATCCTGGACTGATGTTCGTAGAATCTAATTGTGATCTTCTTGTGGAGGTTGAGATAGTAGTTACGGTCGCTTGGGCAGTACTTAGTTTCCACAGATTTTTCACTACAACATATCTTAATATTTGCCGCAACGTGTTTTGCAGTAATAGGCTTGAATTCTTGTGGCAAGAGTGTAATACTGGCAAATATCTTTTGTTGCAGCTTTGTAGATAAAGAATGCCAATTATACCACATATTTCGACAAAACACAAGTTGGTGGATACTGTTGGTTTATTCTGGCAGGTTTTATTGGGGCTAATATACCAAATGTTTGTCACAATACAACTGCCTATTCATCTGCAATTGAATAATATAAGAAAATATGGCAATACATAGTTGCAGCAAATGATATTAATCCTCAATTTATTATCTTGCTATTGACAATCTCCAACCAATATGCCTGTGGCAAATAGTTATTTTTGGCAATAAATGCCGCCAATTGCTCAAATTTGTAGCAAGTCTATATTGTGGATACTAGCATTTAACAATACTTTTTGTTGTGGAATCTACCTATTTCTTACAAGTAAAATTTGTATAGAAAAATGTTAACCTGCAAGCATAAATCTATAGAAATGTTCATTTCTTGCAAATACTTTTATTGGCAATTACCTATGATCCTACACCAACCTATTTCGACTATTGTAATTTGTCAATTCATTTTTGTATTGATGCAACACTTCTTCAGAAAATACTTGTGTTGGTGAGCATTGTTTGCAATGAAAATGTAATTTCTAGAAAGTTTTAGACCTATGTCTCGTGCTCATCGATTATGCTTTTCCTAGAAAATATCCAAAACTGATGACTTATTTTTGCTGCTATTCTTTTATTCCTACAATTCATCTTCATCAATTTTGAAAACATTTAATTAATCTTTCGCGATCAATGGGCATAGAAAAAGAGTATTTGTTGCCACTTAACCATGCTTACTACATGATCTTTGTTGCAACGTTAAATTGTGAGAAAAATGGTCACTTGTTCACCTACATGATGTGTTTTGGGTTCTATTGTTCTGATCATCCCCGTTTTAGTTCCACACAGACATTTCTTTTATAGAAGGACCACATGCGCACACACACACACACACACACACACATATATATAGTAGTCATCTTGGATGACTTATTTAATTCCTACCTATTATGATCATACAAGGACACAATATATATAAAAAGCATGCATAGCTGGTGCTGCATACAAACCTGTTACATGTTACATTGCTTGTAATTTATATTATGTTCCAAACCAAACACATACAACATCAATAATCATATAATCACATGAGCCCAGTGACAGCCAACATGGTTCTCAACAAACATGGTTCAAATTTACTTGCTACATGAGCCTAGTGACAGCCAACATGCATAACATAGCAATACATAAATTTCCATTATGGAATATGGCAATTGACAAACACAATCTTCAAACAAAATATACATGTCAATACTAAATCATGGAGATTGTCTACTTCCTTACTAATGTACAACTATGGTCTTGCCTAAAAAATACACATCTTCCAATGCACTTTCACCTCTTAACTGGAGTCATTGTCATTTAGCACCAACATATCCCCTTATAATAAGTTCCCTTGCTGTTAGTTGTGGAAATCTACTACATATATAGTGCAGGAAAACATTAAACACATCCCCCATTAATTGTTCAGTGGATACACACTACAAGACAATTCCATAACAAGTAATAATCACTAATAATAACACTTTTCAGCCTATATAGAGTCCCTGGCATCACTCATTTCATCACCCACCAATTATATTTATCCAATGCAGATTTAAGAAAAATATCATATTAAGGAAAACTATCTATTTTAAACAGTCCCACAAATGAAAATATGATTCACTTGTGTACTAGTTGTGTGCACATTAACCTACTGCATGCATATATATAGTGCAGGGAAACATTAAATAATTCTACCTAATTTATTGGTTCAATGGATACTCACTACATCACAACCACCAGGTTAATGCTATCTAATAATCACTATCAAACATTTTTCACCTCATGTGTATGTTACTAGCATCACTCATTTAACAAATATCTTAATGGATGTATCCACTACAATCTATGAAAAAAAATTTCATAAAAAAACCATATCTAACATCTAGTCCACAATTATTGTCCCCTTAAGTGTTGTAGTGAAAATTAATATGATGCATGCATATATATAGTGTAGGAAACCAAAAAAATCATCTCTTGTTATGTTCAATGGATACTAACATCAAGACATCACAACTACCAGCGTATATACTATCTACTAATTAGTAATAATTAGCAATTAGCCTTCATGCATGGTCCCTATACTCATTGCTACAAGAATCTTAGGTATGCAACCAATGTAGATACATAATTAAAAAATCACTTAATTTTATGGAAATCCTTAGCCAACAACCAGCCCACAAAATAATCTATATATATGTTAGTTGTGAAAATTAATATGCTACATATATATAGTGCAGGAAAACATGTAAATCATCCCCCGTGTGGATAGAGAATTAGGATACAAACTCACATGACATCATAGCCAACAACATATATTCTCTAATAATCACTAACCATACAACTTTCAGCTTGGTATGCATGCCATCCTAGACTCATATCAACACTCATCTTAGGTATGCATCCAATGCAGATTGCCATATAAAAAATCACCAAATTTTCAAGAAAACTATGTCCACCAACTAGTCTTAACATGTCACATGCTGCACAAATTCTATAGATATAAATAAAAAAATCACTCCACAAATCCACATAGCAACTATAAAAATAGACCAACATACTAGCTTAAGAGGTTTGCAAATAATAAACATGTTGATGCATCCAAAATTGTCAGTTGCTAAGCTATATAATATCCAACTGGTTGCCAACAAGCCACTGAACAAGTTTCTTGTCAAAAGTGGTCAAAATAAATCTTGGTAATGATGCAATGTGTTGAACTCAAGATTTCAAGTTTCGTGTAATTATAAATCTACACATGGATTTTGATGATAACAAATGAATTCAAAGAATAAAGGAGTCTCAAGCTCAAGTTGTCCACACAATAGAATCAAGCACATCAAAGAACCAAGCATGAGCAAGAAGGGAACACATTCACATTAAAATCATAGAGTAATGTTGTAAATTTCTTAAAAATTTGAAATTAGGATTAAAACTCAAAATTAATATTTTATCATAAAGTATTAAAATACATTTTCCACATGTGCATGAATATTTTGAAAATTAAATTTGAAAATTTTGAAAGATGATTGATTGTCATCTTTCACATGTGCATGACATGATTAAAGGTTTGAATTTTGAAAATATTAAGATGATTAATTGTCATATTTCACATGTGCATGTTTTATTTGAATATTTTCAAAAGTGATGGATGCTTTTCTTGACTTATGCAAAAGGTAGATGTCTTTATTTGAAAATTTTGAAAAATAAAGTGTGCTCCTTTTATCATATGCAAAAAGTAAAAGATTAGGTTTGAAATTTTTGAAAAGTAAAGTATGCTCCTTTTGTCACATGCAAAAAGTAAAAAGATTAGGTTTGAAATTTTTGAAAAGTGAATAATGATATCTTTGACATGAGAATCTTTTCAAATTTGAAATTGAAGACTCATTTGCCTATAAATAGCTCACTTGAGTTTTGCAAAAATCACAACAAGAGCTTACACATCTATTGCTAAGTTTTGCATCATTCCTTCAAAGCTCTCATTCTCTCTTTTATGTTTCTATCTCTACCTAAAGGAGATTGACTAGTGAATTCGAGATCCTCAAGGGGTAGCTTAAGGCGAGGACATAGGCAGTGGGGCTGAACCTCGTAAAAATATTGAGTTTGCTTTCTCTTACCCTACTCTTTACATTTCTTACTGCTTTACATTCTGTTTATATTTTATATTGTGTATTTGATAAATAAGTGTTAATTTTTATAAAATAACCCAATTCACCCCCCTCTTGTGTTAGTCATCTGTACAACACAATGAATGATATGAAATGAATGACTTATGTAGTCCTAAGGGCTACATCAATCGATATGTAATGAATGACTTACGTAGTTGTATCTTGCCAGATCGGCAATAAATCAACCTTTCTTTCTTGACCAATGCACCGCTTTATAAAAATGTTTCAAATTTGTTCCTTCATCATCCTTTAGAATAAAAAAATAGTGTTGTTAGTTATTCCAATCACATTCAAAAGAAACAATTTATAGATTTGTTTCTTAGATGAATGGAAGAAAGTATATCTTACCATTTCCTCCATAATCCTAACGAAAGGCTTTTGGCCGCCTGTATGGTTGATCCGTTGTTTCTCTCTATTCTTTGTATTCCTCTCTAACATCCTCTGAGATTTAATGAATGCAAACACTAAACACATATTGACAATAGTAATAAGAAACAACATTCACTAGCATGCAGAAGAGTTATATCCTGATATGTTATATCCAATGGGGTATAACGTAATTTTCTCAGAGTGAGAGTTACCTTGAAACCTTCACTAGACCAAGTGGCACATAAGTGCTCCCAAACAGGCTTCCTCACCCAACTTGTCCCACCAGAAATTGTCATTTCATGGGTCTCATACGTCAGGTACTGCTTTCGTAGAACATAGTGAAATGCATTGTATTTTCAAACAGTAGCATTCATCATGCACTCTTGGTGGGAACTTTGTGTCCAATCCAACACAAATAATCTATGAAAAAACAAATTATAAATTGTTTGTTTCATAATGCATTAAATAGTGACATGCACAAAGTAGCTGAGGTCATGACCAAAATAGGTGTAATCTCTTACCCATACACGGTCCATCAACTCTTCTTTCTCCTCTTTTGGTACCACTTTCTAGCTTGCATGTTGGATGTTTGAATGCAGTCAAACTATTGTGGTCACTCGACTAAAAAATATGTTGTAATTCTCGCATGAAGGACCTCTTTGTCCATCCTTGATAGTCAACGATAACTTACCAAATTTCTGTATGCATTCAAACAATGTATCTTTTGCTAGTCCCCGGCCATGTTTTCGAGTGGGCTGATTTGTACCATTTGTGCCTACAATAGCATTATATCAATTAGACATTTATCGGCCTCTTGGTTCAGTGAACAAAGACTACGAAGAGGCATAAGAGTCAAAATTCATCTTACCTGCATCAGTTAAAGTCCTTGGTACTGCAATAGCTTCTCCCCTCGCCGCCTTAACAACCACATTTGGTGGTGGAGTTCAATCATTTGATGGTTGACTTTCTTCTGTGTCTTCTACATCACGCAGTCGTGGAGGCCCATGATGGGGCCTAGGGCCCCACCTACATGATGAAACATGACCACCGCGTCCACCTCTAATCCACCTCACCATTGTGTAAATTCTAAATGGAGTACTCCTACTAAATTGAACAAGACTTATTCACAATGCTAGAGGCTAGTTATGATATGTATCAAACCAAACAAATTAAAATAAAAAATTGTAGTATTTTATATACAGCAAAAACTGCAACATTTGTGATGCTTATCTGCTTGTTAACATTAGACATATGTCCACCAATCTATGATGAAAACGGCCATAAAATGTTATTAACATGCACATATATGGTTATTCAAACATTCACAACACAATGTACTTTAGGTTTTACTTTTTAGAATAGAAGTTTCTCACTTCACTATCCCATATGTGTAAATTCTAACATGTTCAGTGAATGCTCAAACACAAGTCCAGGCCATATTATTGCCTCCATACATGTGTGATGAAGTAGAGCATGAATAAAAGAAGTTGTTTAAACTAATAAAAAAACCTAAATTTTTTTAGCAAATTTAAGTGAAATGAAGGGTCATTGCAACTACACTAGCTTGCTAGCCAAGGCCTATGGTTAACTTGAAAAACCATTTAATTAATTAATTATAGTTAGAAGAAAGCAGCTAAGCACACCAAGACACTTCACATAGTTGCATGCATTAATTGCATGCAAGATCCATAGAAACAGTTCCACAAATTTTTGATAGGTTGAGAAGGGACCTTGGTTGTAACTTTCTCAGCTTACCTACTACATGGACATTAGACTTAGCTCCAAATCTAGAGTGCATTCGAAATGCTATTGTTGTTTAAAAGAGGCTTCAAACACAAGTTCTTAGATCATATTAAACCCTACATAGGTGTGTGAGTATGTAGAACTGAAAAAATATCAAGAAACCAACATAATTCTGACAATCCAGATTGGTCTAACTACACTAGCCTGTTAGCCAAGCCCATTTGTCATTCAGCTAGGCCATTTCCAAAAAAAAAAAAAAAGAACGCAAAACAAGCACAAGTCACAACTGGCAGAGATGGATGCAGTAACATGGATGGGTATCTCCCTTAGTTGAAGAAAGGACACAAAAAAGGCAAAACTTTTCAGCCAAAACACACAAATGAGAGTAGAACAAGTCAAACAATAACAACATACACATATGTTCACAATGTCATACATTCACAACACAATGCACTTCCACTTTTATATTTCAGACTAGTCCATATTTGCAAATTCAAATGTGTTCAGTCAATGCTCAAAACACTAGTTTGATGAGAAAAAATTTAAATAATAATACTTACATGTGTCCCTCTGTAGAACAAAAACAAAAAAAAAAAATATTTTACACAAACTAATTAACCCAACTAGAATAGATTTAGCTGAGCGTAATGACTAATTAGCCAGGCCATTCCATATAAACTAAATAAATCATGAGAGCGCAACTAAGACAAAGACATGCATGACCATCTCTAATAGAAAAAAAAAAGAAACAAAAAAGCTAGAGTTTTTTAGAGAAAACAGAGCTAGAGTAGAACAAGTATCACAATAACAACATGCACATATGGTTGAAAAGTTCCACTTTTCAACCAGACTACCCATATTTACAAATCCAGCAAAATAAATCAGTCAATGCTCAATTAAAACATAAGTTTGAGGGGAAAAAATTTAACTAATAATACTTACATTTGTCCCTCTGTAGAACAAAAAACAAAAAAAAAAAACAAAAAAAACTATATCACACAAACTAATTAACCCAACAAGAATAGATTGTTAGCTGAACTGAATGACTAATCAGCTAGGCCATTCCATATAAAATAAATAAATCACAAGAGCATAGCTAATACAGAGAGATGCATGACCATCTCTAACAGGAAAAAAGAAACAAAAAAGCCAAAGCTTTTTAGAGAAAACAGAGTTATAGTAGAATAGGTATCACAATAACGATTTGATGATATAGTTGAAAAGTTCCACTTTTCAATTTCAGATTAACCCATATTTGCAAATCTAGCAAAATAATTCAGTTAATGCTCAGTTAAAACATAAGTTTGAGGGGAAAAAATTTAAACCATACCTACATGTGTGATGTGTGATTATGTGAAAAAAAAAACTTGACACTTAATAGGCACAAATTCAGAAACCCAAGATAGGACGCAATAGAGAGACAAGTGAAACGTGCATTACCATCTCTGTTAAGCAAATGAAAAAAAAAACAAAAAACAAAAACACCACTCTGCAGATAGAGAAACTAGAGTGAGAGCAGAAAAGGTAAGATAGATGAGAGAGAAAGAGAGAGGGGAAGGAGGGAGGAAGGGAGAGAGAGGGTGAGGGCAGATAGTATATCACCTTGCTGGATGGTGAGGGCATATATTTGCAACTCAAGCAACCCATTGAGGCGTTGATAGCTTGCTGGAGTTTCTTCCACCTTGCTAAGTATCTTCTTTGAGTGAGCAAAGTGGCCCTAGTAACTCTTTTCTTTTCCAAAATTATATGAGTGGCACCCTTTTGTTTTCAGCCTTATATGGGGGTACGGATAGTCTACTTGTTGGCTGACAAATGACATATTTTTTTCTTGATAATTTAATCTCGCCTTTTTTGGGTGTTTTTCCCACCCATGGCTATCCACTTATCCAGATGTTTTTATTTCATTTTCTTCGCACTTATAAACATCCCATTTTTTATAATTTCATGCTTTGCCCCTCAATTTGTATATATCATTGACATATGTTAACACTTGTCATTTTTTTTTATAGGTGTACCATAATTTTAATAAAATGTTATTGAATTACATAGATATGACATATTAGTAAATGCCCAGGTTGGTTATCAAGAAAAAAAATGAAGTTTACCCAAATTTATTTTTCTGGGAGAATAAATTAGACAGTCTTGGTTCACATGGAGCCAATGCCACTATCATGTGGAGAATGAATTATATTTGGAAATTATTATTAGAAACAGGTGGATATGATAAGTAAGTGGATTTTAGCAGTTAGGAGGCAATATTCCCCTTTTGAACCAACAAATGCATGTATAATTTTCAGATTATCTACAACTCATTATGCTTCATTGTATAAATTTAGCAGTCTATTTATCCATCTAAATCCCCCCCTTCCCATGGCCTGTAACATCAGCATTTTTACAATGTTTGACTGGTGGATATTGCATGCACTTGCAGTCAAATTGCACTACAAATTTGACTTGCAATCAGTGGGACTTTCTAAATTGGATTTAGCTATATTAAACCTTTAAATAGGTGTAATCCTATCTAGTAAGCATTATATAATTAGTTCACATTGAGCAAAATTCTATTAACTTGGATTGAATTTATTTGCTTGATAATAATTTAAATTGACCCTATTGGTTTGGAAGTTGAAGACAACATCATGATAAGCACTCTTGCTAAAAATCTTCTATGCAATCATCTGGGGTTTTTAGTTTCAACTAATTTGTATTAAGCAAATAAATGCATATGCAATCCTATCAAGTAATCATTATATATTTAGTCCACAATTCCAAATAGCTCATTTATTTGGATTAAATTTATTTGCTTGATAATAAATTGACATGCCCTAGCAATATTGATTTTATATTGAAGACAACAATATCAAGCTAAACACCCTTGCTATACATCTTATATGCAATCAACCGGGGCCTTGTCATTTGAATTAGGATGAATTAAGCAAATAAATGGGTATAATCCTATCAAGTAAGAATAATATATTTACTCCACAATTCCAATTAGCCATTTTAGCGAAATTTGAATTTACTTGGCTTGATAATAAATTCATATCAGTTCAACTATTGGTTTAAAATGTGTCAGACAACAATTCCAAGTAGCCCATTTATTTACATCCAACAACCTCAAACTCAGCACCTTTGATACAATTAATCTGATATGAAATTTCCTTTATGCTTTCTATTTTTATTAAGTTGTATTTAAGTCTTTAAATAGATGTAATCCTATCAAGTTATGTTGATATATTTAGTCAAAAATTCCAATTAGCCAGTTTACTTGGACATGCATTTAGTTGCTTGATAGTAAATCATTGATGTGAATATTGAATAGATGTCACGTATACCCTTTTTAAGTATTAGTGTTCATAGTACGCATGCATATAGAGGGAGAAATAGTAACCTAAAGGGGTATGAGGATTTTATGATAATCTGAACTTCTTCCAATCTGTCAAACCATATTGTTTCTTATGAGAATCAAGATATCAAATTAGAAAGGAAGTGAATTATAAGATATATAGAAATAGGAATTCATGCATATACAAGATTTTTCTACCACCACATTCCATCTATAATTACTTAAATGAAATATACCACAAAAAATTAAGGTATTAATTAGCAAACGAAGCATTCACATCATTGAATCTCCAGCATAGAAGGCAACTCCCAATCCACCTATAATATATGAGAAATACTCTAGGTCAGCACAATTGTGCTAATCTACATAAACGCCACAAAAACAATCATGGTAAGTCATTATTTCATGCATCTATTAGGATGTCTATATTAAGGTATTATGTAGTAGTACAACAAACATTATGATATGTATGTGTTTATGCTTGACCATCAATACTACCTAGATTGCATGTAATCAATGTAGATGTACCTCAATAGATGTGTTTGTCAAGTAATTGAGTCTTAGCCAAAAATAAAAAATAAAAAAAACCATATAAGAGGTCTATTTGTGACATGCAATAGCCATTGAATCTAGCATGCATGTACTACCCAAAATTCCTTTTCCGGTTACTTACGTGTTAAGGTTGCCTCAACTAGAATTGCATTAATTAGGTGATACTCCTAATTAATTTGTTTATTGTACCAATAGTGCTATAAGGCAAAAGTCTCACACTACAAGAAAAATAATTTTTAGAGACAAAATATTTTAGAGACGAATTAAATTTCTTCCTTAAAAGAACATTTTTTAGACGAAAATTCATGTTCGTCTAAAAACAGAGAAGTGGCTTTTTATGAGTTTGAACAGATAAAAATCAATTTGAACTAAACCTTCCAAGACAAAAAGATTCGTCTTTAAAAAAATATATAGTTCAAAGGGCTTAAACCATCCTTTACTTAATGTTTGAACAGTCATATCACTATTCAAATAATAATCATGGGAGAAGAATACATACGATTATGCTGGGAAAAGTAGATATTGTTGGAACTAGTATAACATACGAAAACCTTCTGGCCAGTGTCACCTTCAAAGGACACTTAACGGAAGAAAATAAGAAAAAGCCACGTAAGGCTTATGAGAAAGCAGGACTCGGGTGCACTGGAGTAAGACACACAGGAAAATCCCTCTCATTCCCCCCAGCCAAAAACCCCTCAGATGTTTCTCTCGCCCCTCCCGCTTTCTCTCGCCCCTCTCGCTTCCTCACCCCAATCAATTGAAGCCTCTCATTCACAGGTATGTTCTCTCTCTGTCTCTCTCTCTCTCTCCTCCCCCTCTCTTTCATGTGGCTTCAATTATAATCACTGATTTGAAATCCAGTGATTAGGAGGGGTATTGTTTGGCAAATTAGTGGATAATAGATAAATGAGGCAAAAAATAGAAACCAGCACATGTAAGAATGATGACACTTTACAAGTGAAGATAGAAGCGTGTTGGCTACATATTTTTGCTTATTTAATCTTTGTTGCATGTTTTTATTCCATTCCTCCCTTAAAATATTTTGTTACCTTATGGAAAGGATCAAAAGTATGAAAATTATGTCGTGTACATATGAAATGTGGAGTTGTCACATGCTGCTTTTTATCATACATTGAAGTATTAGATTATGTCTTTGTTTCACAGTTTTCTTCTTCTATAAATTACTTGCCTCAAATGGGATCGTTATGATATTAGAATACGTTATCAAACATAAATAAGTGAAAGGTACTTGTCCTGAAGTAGATGACTAACTAATTGTGAAAGGTACTTCTTGTTAATCATTGAATGAACTATTGTTTTTGTTGTTGGTAGATGAGCTACTAATAAGAAAACCAACAATAAAAACAATAGCTCATCTACTTCAAGACAAGTAGTTCATTCAATGATTAACAAGAAAATGAATTTCAGGTGGAAATATTGTGGTCATTGGAAATTTTAGGTGAATTTCAAGTTTTAAGACAGCAATATCAAGATGTTAGTTCTCATTGCTAAAATAAAGGTTTTCAAGTTTTAAGATAGCACCTGTTAGAGATACTCTTAAGATTGCCCAACCCAAAGATCAACCTCTTAAAGATCAGCAACTGACTTTATCTCCTAAAGATCAATAACAGACTTGATTCAAATATGTTGTTACGTCCATCTATCATGTGTTTAATGTAATCCTATCTTCATTTAAATTGTAATTCTTATCTTCTTTCGAATTTTGAATATTTTGTAATCTTTCACAAGCAACAAACAGATAGTTGCTATATGTTTATACTCTATATATAGTTCATCAATCAATCTGTTTTGGTACGTTGCCAAAACTCAAATCTCTTTAAAAAAAAAAATTAAGTTGCCTGAGATCCTTGAGAGGGAATGTTTGCTGCAAACTGGTGATAACAGATTGTAGAGCTGAGTTATCATTGACATAAAGCAATAAAAACAATTGAGTATTGCCATGATGAAGTACAAATAGAGAACTGTCAACTGATGACGCTGTAAAATCAAGTTCAAGTAAAGCTGTGGACAGTCTAGTGAACCAAGCTCGTGGAGCTTGTTTTAGACCATAAATAGCTTTATTAAGTTTGCAAACATAATATGGAAGTTCTTTGTTCTTGAATCCATGAGGTTGCTCCATATATACATCTTCCACTAGTTTGCCATGAAGAAAAGCATTGGAGACATCCAATTGCTTAATATTCCAATCAAATTAGACTGCCAAGGCCAGGAGAACTCTGATAGTGGATGGTTGGATCACAAGACTGAAAGTTTTTGTGAAATCCACTCCATATTGTTGCTCAAATCCTTTAGCAACTAATCTGGCTTTAAATCTGTCAATGCTACCATCTCGGTTTTGTTTAATCTTGTACACCCATTTATTATGAATAACATTATGATGTTTGGGTTGGGGAAACAAAGTCCATGTTCCAATTTGCTGTAAAGCCTCAAATTCCTGATCCATAGCAGCCTTCCAGTGTGAATCAGTTGTTGCTTTGGAGTAATAGGTAGGTGTCGGCTCAATAAGTGTAGTGTGATAGGCTATAGGATGTTTGGTGGAATAGTAGAGATGATAATTTGGATATGATTTTGGTGTGAGGGAATTAGTTTTGCTTCCAGTAAGCATGGAATGGTCATTTGTTGTGGTGCTAGCTGGAACTGTTTGGGTGTATGGAGGTACCAAGGAGGGATTATAGGCAGGGGAAACAACTTTAGGGGAAGTCTCTTCAGGTGTTGGTTCATATATTAACTGATGTGAGTCATTAATAGATGAAGAATGAGGATTTGGTGAAGATGATACCTGATTATGGTTAGAAGATGGTAGCCTGATAGGTTCTGAAGGTTGAAAGTTTGGAGAGATCAATAAAAAAGAATCAGCTAATGTAGTCTTCTGAGAGGCTAGATTCAAATGAGGTAGATCCATTGCAGGAAAGGAAGCTTCATCCAAAATCACATGTCGAGATAAATAGATCCTGATGGTGAGAAGATCAAGGCATCTGTAACCAGCATGATTATAGCCTAAGAAGAGACATGCTTTGGATCGAAATTGAAGTTTATGATTGTTAAAAGGTCTGAGTAGAGGGTAACATTTACAGCCAAAGGTTCGAAGAATAGTATAATTCAGGACTTTTTGAAACAATTTAAGATAGGGAGATTGATCTTTGAGCATAGGTGTAGGCAATCTATTGATTAGATATACTGCTATCATGAAAACTTCTACCCAATATGTAACAGCCCGAGATTTTGAGTCTTTAATATTAGATTTAATTATATGATAATATTAATAATAATAATAAAATAGATAAGTTAAATGGGTGAGAGAAGGCTTGGGCTTAGGAAGATTAGCTTAGGAATGGTTGATAGGCCCAAGGGCATACTAGGAAAGCCCCTAAAGGCCCTTGGATAGAGTCCACAAGTCAACAAGCCCATGCTTGTGGACACTTGTCAAGCTATGAGAATTTCAAGAAGTCTTCCAAGACTAGTAGTTAGAAAGATGAAAATTTGCTAATAGTTGAGACTTTGGCTAGTAGCTTTCTTGAAAGGAGGAGAAGTAGGAAATTAGGATGGGATTTCCCCACCATGGAGGGGCAAGTAGGCATGTAAGACTAAGGGGACTTCCCAAGGAGGTCTTCACTTGATCACATCAAGGTCAAGTCAAAGGAAAAGAAAAAGGAAAGAAAAGAAACCAAAGGGGGTAGGCGGTTTTGGAAGGGTGCCGTCCACCTTGTGGAGAAATCCTAGGAGATCTTCTTAAGATCTAAGTGAGTAGACCAAGTAGGATAGGTGACATGTTGATGGACATTTGATAGATGGAAGTAGAGGCATTGGGAAGAGGAAGAAGAGGAGAACAAACAAATGGGGTATTCGGCCAAGGAAGAAGCCGTGGGCTTCATTTGGAGTTTTTTGAGATTGTGACAAATCCAAGCTCAAGGCTCTAGGAAATCCCACTTGAGAACAAGTACAAGTGTAAGGTGAAGTGAGACAAGTAGTGAGATGATTGATTGGAGGATAGGAGGAAGGAAAGGATGCATACTTTGGAGGATAGGTCACGGATTGCATGGGAGGGTATATCCAAACCCCTCCATGCTCTTCCTCCAAGAATTGGATCATGTGATCCATTGAGTGACATGTGAGGTGATGTGAGAGTATGTGAAGAGTGAGGTGAAGTGATGAGTGGACTTAGACCCCAAGGGGGGCGCCGACCATCCAAGGAGAAAGGGGAAGAAAACCCCACTCAAGTGTTGCCTAGATTAGGGTCTCATCATGCCCTAGAGATGGAAGTCTAAATCACATCTTTCAATCCCTCAAGAGTCACACCATTGCATGGGGAATAGAGTGACAAGGCTTAGGGAAAGCCCCATCGTCAAATGGCCTCTTGCTCCACCTTTCCATTGTGCACACACACTCCCCACTATACTTGCACCTCTCGGCACTCTCAAGCTCTCTCCACTCTCATCTTTGTTTCATTTTCTTTTCACCCCTAACACCAAAGAACCTCAAGTCTTTTGGAGCTAGGATCAAGCAACCTTTGAAGGAGAACTTCTTAGGAGAAAGGTAAGGCATTCCTTGATTCAATCTAAAGCAAAGAACACTCAAAGAGAACACACACCACATAACCTAGGATTTAAGACTTAACAAATCTTTTTCTTCTTAATCTCAACACTATGACAAGTCTAATATAATATCTTATTTACATTTTCAGATTTCTAAAACTACTAAAATAAAGTTGTAAGTGTACATTCATTTTACTCTTATATCTCTTGAATATAAACGGATGATCATGGTTGTTTGGTTGCTACTTGTGTTGCTATATCATGATATGTTGATAGAGATTGTTGGCATGAAAAGAGTACGTAAATAAACTTAGTAATATAGTATTTAAACTTGATAAAGTTTGGAATGGATGATTTAGTACACAAGATGTTAGAAATTTAGGAGTGGAAAGCATGATAGAGAAATAATCAAAGATGTAGTATTGTATGTATGATCACTAAAGCATGTTGTGATGGTGGAAAGGTTTTCTCTTTTTAAGTTGATAAAGCTTGAGCATGTGGTGATTTGCTTAAAAAGTTATATTTTGAGGCTTAATTTCATGTCACATTAAGGGTTTGATTAACTCGGATGAATAAACATGAAATGTAAAAGGGCAAAGTTTGTTGAGGTGGTGATGCATGTGTGGTTGATGAAAGTATTATGATGTCCATGACGTTGGGGGAAATATGTTATTTTGTGATATCAAATCTATGGACATTTTTGTTGAATAGATGGATCTAAAGCATAATGTTTGAGTGTTATTATTATTTCTAGATAGATGATGATCCGACTTAGATAGGATTGGCGCTATGGAATTTAGAGGGTTAAATAAATTAGTATATGAAGTTAAATATAGGAGATTAATTTGAAGAAAGAAAAATGAAATTGACTAGTAGGGTGGAAGGTTCAGTTTTTACCTAAAGGAAAAAGAACATCATTGGGTTTCAAAAAAAGAAAAAAGAAAGACAGGGGAATAGGGCTTGGCCCAAACCCTAAATGGGAGGGGCCGAATACCCTACCCTACATGCAAGCCCATCATGGGTGAAGGCATGTGGGGAGGGACTAGTAATCGAGGTCCTTGTTTAGTGAGCGAAAGTGTTTGGATGTGCAGTCGAGTTCATCTCTAGGTCAGCACAATTGTGCTAATCTACATAAACGCCACAAAAACAATCATGGTAAGTCATTATTTCATGCATCTATTAGGATGTCTATATTAAGGTATTATGTAGTAGTACAACAAACATTATGATATGTATGTGTTTATGCTTGACCATCAATACTACCTAGATTGCATGTAATCAATGTAGATGTACCTCAATAGATGTGTTTGTCAAGTAATTGAGTCTTAGCCAAAAATAAAAAATAAAAAAAACCATATAAGAGGTCTATTTGTGACATGCAATAGCCATTGAATCTAGCATGCATGTACTACCCAAAATTCCTTTTCCGGTTACTTACGTGTTAAGGTTGCCTCAACTAGAATTGCATTAATTAGGTGATACTCCTAATTAATTTGTTTATTGTACCAATAGTGCTATAAGGCAAAAGTCTCACACTACAAGAAAAATAATTTTTAGAGACAAAATATTTTAGAGACGAATTAAATTTCTTCCTTAAAAGAACATTTTTTAGACGAAAATTCATGTTCGTCTAAAAACAGAGAAGTGGCTTTTTATGAGTTTGAACAGATAAAAATCAATTTGAACTAAACCTTCCAAGACAAAAAGATTCGTCTTTAAAAAAATATATAGTTCAAAGGGCTTAAACCATCCTTTACTTAATGTTTGAACAGTCATATCACTATTCAAATAATAATCATGGGAGAAGAATACATACGATTATGCTGGGAAAAGTAGATATTGTTGGAACTAGTATAACATACGAAAACCTTCTGGCCAGTGTCACCTTCAAAGGACACTTAACGGAAGAAAATAAGAAAAAGCCACGTAAGGCTTATGAGAAAGCAGGACTCGGGTGCACTGGAGTAAGACACACAGGAAAATCCCTCTCATTCCCCCCAGCCAAAAACCCCTCAGATGTTTCTCTCGCCCCTCCCGCTTTCTCTCGCCCCTCTCGCTTCCTCACCCCAATCAATTGAAGCCTCTCATTCACAGGTATGTTCTCTCTCTGTCTCTCTCTCTCTCTCCTCCCCCTCTCTTTCATGTGGCTTCAATTATAATCACTGATTTGAAATCCAGTGATTAGGAGGGGTATTGTTTGGCAAATTAGTGGATAATAGATAAATGAGGCAAAAAATAGAAACCAGCACATGTAAGAATGATGACACTTTACAAGTGAAGATAGAAGCGTGTTGGCTACATATTTTTGCTTATTTAATCTTTGTTGCATGTTTTTATTCCATTCCTCCCTTAAAATATTTTGTTACCTTATGGAAAGGATCAAAAGTATGAAAATTATGTCGTGTACATATGAAATGTGGAGTTGTCACATGCTGCTTTTTATCATACATTGAAGTATTAGATTATGTCTTTGTTTCACAGTTTTCTTCTTCTATAAATTACTTGCCTCAAATGGGATCGTTATGATATTAGAATACGTTATCAAACATAAATAAGTGAAAGGTACTTGTCCTGAAGTAGATGACTAACTAATTGTGAAAGGTACTTCTTGTTAATCATTGAATGAACTATTGTTTTTGTTGTTGGTAGATGAGCTACTAATAAGAAAACCAACAATAAAAACAATAGCTCATCTACTTCAAGACAAGTAGTTCATTCAATGATTAACAAGAAAATGAATTTCAGGTGGAAATATTGTGGTCATTGGAAATTTTAGGTGAATTTCAAGTTTTAAGACAGCAATATCAAGATGTTAGTTCTCATTGCTAAAATAAAGGTTTTCAAGTTTTAAGATAGCACCTGTTAGAGATACTCTTAAGATTGCCCAACCCAAAGATCAACCTCTTAAAGATCAGCAACTGACTTTATCTCCTAAAGATCAATAACAGACTTGATGCAGTTTAGCAACAGAGCAGTTTAGCAACAGACTTGATTCAAATATGTTGTTACGTCCATCTATCATGTGTTTAATGTAATCCTATCTTCATTTAAATTGTAATTCTTATCTTCTTTCGAATTTTGAATATTTTGTAATCTTTCACAAGCAACAAACAGATAGTTGCTATATGTTTATACTCTATATATAGTTCATCAATCAATCTGTTTTGGTACGTTGCCAAAACTCAAATCTCTTTAAAAAAAAAAATTAAGTTGCCTGAGATCCTTGAGAGGGAATGTTTGCTGCAAACTGGTGATAACAGATTGTAGAGCTGAGTTATCATTGACATAAAGCAATAAAAACAATTGAGTATTGCCATGATGAAGTACAAATAGAGAACTGTCAACTGATGACGCTGTAAAATCAAGTTCAAGTAAAGCTGTGGACAGTCTAGTGAACCAAGCTCGTGGAGCTTGTTTTAGACCATAAATAGCTTTATTAAGTTTGCAAACATAATATGGAAGTTCTTTGTTCTTGAATCCATGAGGTTGCTCCATATATACATCTTCCACTAGTTTGCCATGAAGAAAAGCATTGGAGACATCCAATTGCTTAATATTCCAATCAAATTAGACTGCCAAGGCCAGGAGAACTCTGATAGTGGATGGTTGGATCACAAGACTGAAAGTTTTTGTGAAATCCACTCCATATTGTTGCTCAAATCCTTTAGCAACTAATCTGGCTTTAAATCTGTCAATGCTACCATCTCGGTTTTGTTTAATCTTGTACACCCATTTATTATGAATAACATTATGATGTTTGGGTTGGGGAAACAAAGTCCATGTTCCAATTTGCTGTAAAGCCTCAAATTCCTGATCCATAGCAGCCTTCCAGTGTGAATCAGTTGTTGCTTTGGAGTAATAGGTAGGTGTCGGCTCAATAAGTGTAGTGTGATAGGCTATAGGATGTTTGGTGGAATAGTAGAGATGATAATTTGGATATGATTTTGGTGTGAGGGAATTAGTTTTGCTTCCAGTAAGCATGGAATGGTCATTTGTTGTGGTGCTAGCTGGAACTGTTTGGGTGTATGGAGGTACCAAGGAGGGATTATAGGCAGGGGAAACAACTTCAGGGGAAGTCTCTTCAGGTGTTGGTTCATATATTAACTGATGTGAGTCATTAATAGATGAAGAATGAGGATTTGGTGAAGATGATACCTGATTATGGTTAGAAGATGGTAGCCTGATAGGTTCTGAAGGTTGAAAGTTTGGAGAGATCAATAAAAAAGAATCAGCTAATGTAGTCTTCTGAGAGGCTAGATTCAAATGAGGTAGATCCATTGCAGGAAAGGAAGCTTCATCCAAAATCACATGTCGAGATAAATAGATCCTGATGGTGAGAAGATCAAGGCATCTGTAACCAGCATGATTATAGCCTAAGAAGAGACATGCTTTGGATCGAAATTGAAGTTTATGATTGTTAAAAGGTCTGAGTAGAGGGTAACATTTACAGCCAAAGGTTCGAAGAATAGTATAATTCAGGACTTTTTGAAACAATTTAAGATAGGGAGATTGATCTTTGAGCATAGGTGTAGGCAATCTATTGATTAGATATACTGCTATCATGAAAACTTCTACCCAATATGTAACAGCCCGAGATTTTGAGTCTTTAATATTAGATTTAATTATATGATAATATTAATAATAATAATAAAATAGATAAGTTAAATGGGTGAGAGAAGGCTTGGGCTTAGGAAGATTAGCTTAGGAATGGTTGATAGGCCCAAGGGCATACTAGGAAAGCCCCTAAAGGCCCTTGGATAGAGTCCACAAGTCAACAAGCCCATGCTTGTGGACACTTGTCAAGCTATGAGAATTTCAAGAAGTCTTCCAAGACTAGTAGTTAGAAAGATGAAAATTTGCTAATAGTTGAGACTTTGGCTAGTAGCTTTCTTGAAAGGAGGAGAAGTAGGAAATTAGGATGGGATTTCCCCACCATGGAGGGGCAAGTAGGCATGTAAGACTAAGGGGACTTCCCAAGGAGGTCTTCACTTGATCACATCAAGGTCAAGTCAAAGGAAAAGAAAAAGGAAAGAAAAGAAACCAAAGGGGGTAGGCGGTTTTGGAAGGGTGCCGTCCACCTTGTGGAGAAATCCTAGGAGATCTTCTTAAGATCTAAGTGAGTAGACCAAGTAGGATAGGTGACATGTTGATGGACATTTGATAGATGGAAGTAGAGGCATTGGGAAGAGGAAGAAGAGGAGAACAAACAAATGGGGTATTCGGCCAAGGAAGAAGCCGTGGGCTTCATTTGGAGTTTTTTGAGATTGTGACAAATCCAAGCTCAAGGCTCTAGGAAATCCCACTTGAGAACAAGTACAAGTGTAAGGTGAAGTGAGACAAGTAGTGAGATGATTGATTGGAGGATAGGAGGAAGGAAAGGATGCATACTTTGGAGGATAGGTCACGGATTGCATGGGAGGGTATATCCAAACCCCTCCATGCTCTTCCTCCAAGAATTGGATCATGTGATCCATTGAGTGACATGTGAGGTGATGTGAGAGTATGTGAAGAGTGAGGTGAAGTGATGAGTGGACTTAGACCCCAAGGGGGGCGCCGACCATCCAAGGAGAAAGGGGAAGAAAACCCCACTCAAGTGTTGCCTAGATTAGGGTCTCATCATGCCCTAGAGATGGAAGTCTAAATCACATCTTTCAATCCCTCAAGAGTCACACCATTGCATGGGGAATAGAGTGACAAGGCTTAGGGAAAGCCCCATCGTCAAATGGCCTCTTGCTCCACCTTTCCATTGTGCACACACACTCCCCACTATACTTGCACCTCTCGGCACTCTCAAGCTCTCTCCACTCTCATCTTTGTTTCATTTTCTTTTCACCCCTAACACCAAAGAACCTCAAGTCTTTTGGAGCTAGGATCAAGCAACCTTTGAAGGAGAACTTCTTAGGAGAAAGGTAAGGCATTCCTTGATTCAATCTAAAGCAAAGAACACTCAAAGAGAACACACACCACATAACCTAGGATTTAAGACTTAACAAATCTTTTTCTTCTTAATCTCAACACTATGACAAGTCTAATATAATATCTTATTTACATTTTCAGATTTCTAAAACTACTAAAATAAAGTTGTAAGTGTACATTCATTTTACTCTTATATCTCTTGAATATAAACGGATGATCATGGTTGTTTGGTTGCTACTTGTGTTGCTATATCATGATATGTTGATAGAGATTGTTGGCATGAAAAGAGTACGTAAATAAACTTAGTAATATAGTATTTAAACTTGATAAAGTTTGGAATGGATGATTTAGTACACAAGATGTTAGAAATTTAGGAGTGGAAAGCATGATAGAGAAATAATCAAAGATGTAGTATTGTATGTATGATCACTAAAGCATGTTGTGATGGTGGAAAGGTTTTCTCTTTTTAAGTTGATAAAGCTTGAGCATGTGGTGATTTGCTTAAAAAGTTATATTTTGAGGCTTAATTTCATGTCACATTAAGGGTTTGATTAACTCGGATGAATAAACATGAAATGTAAAAGGGCAAAGTTTGTTGAGGTGGTGATGCATGTGTGGTTGATGAAAGTATTATGATGTCCATGACGTTGGGGGAAATATGTTATTTTGTGATATCAAATCTATGGACATTTTTGTTGAATAGATGGATCTAAAGCATAATGTTTGAGTGTTATTATTATTTCTAGATAGATGATGATCCGACTTAGATAGGATTGGCGCTATGGAATTTAGAGGGTTAAATAAATTAGTATATGAAGTTAAATATAGGAGATTAATTTGAAGAAAGAAAAATGAAATTGACTAGTAGGGTGGAAGGTTCAGTTTTTACCTAAAGGAAAAAGAACATCATTGGGTTTCAAAAAAAGAAAAAAGAAAGACAGGGGAATAGGGCTTGGCCCAAACCCTAAATGGGAGGGGCCGAATACCCTACCCTACATGCAAGCCCATCATGGGTGAAGGCATGTGGGGAGGGACTAGTAATCGAGGTCCTTGTTTAGTGAGCGAAAGTGTTTGGATGTGCAGTCGAGTTCATCTCGGGTATTGGGCGTGAAATTGCATTATAGTTGCATAATCATGCATACGTCACGAAAACTTTATTTTGAGTCAAAATATTTTTAAAGAAAAAGAAAATGAGTTGAAAGAACCCCAAAGACTGGGACGGGGTAGTGTCCCAGTAAAACTCCTTGTTCACTCAGGAGTGAGTAAAGTCGAGTGAAACTCCTAGGTCGACGAAGAACTGTCGGCAGACCATGTATGGCTCCCTTAAGGATTTTGGAGCGTGGTCGCACCTAAAGCTAGTGGGTGCATATAGGCGGTGTAGGTCTCGGCCTCACTGATAAAAGAATATGGATTGTAGTCACTCGGTGGGCTAAGGGTCACCGAGCGACGAAGAGCCGAAACGAGTAATGTAGCGACTTGGGTTGATACGGTCACCGGATGTTACGGTAACTAGCGGGGAACACACGATGCATAGGAGAACCGTGAGGTGTCCAAATATGGAAAGTCATGACAAGAGGGACTTTCGAGCCAACATAGAATTGAACAGTATATGGAAAATGGCGCCTAAGATAAAAGACTTAAAAGGTATGAATAAAAGAAGAAGAGTGCTATTTGCGAAATGTGATGGAAATAATGCTTTGTTAAATATGAACATACGGACAGAATCAAAATGACAATTTGAAATTTTAAAGAAGGATAGCATGAGCATGTGTATGAGTCAAGTTTCATCTGCATATGCATATGAATGTTTATGGTTCATTTACTTATATGCCTGAGATGTTTTAGTTGAAATGTTTGTTTACTTACTGAGATTTCTCCCGAAATCTCACCCTTTTTACTTCTTTACTATCGTTCCATGTTTGGTACGATAGAAGTGGTTGCAGGTGATAGATCCGACGACGAGCCTGACATTAGTGACGAGTCCCCAGATTACTAGTGATCTGGTGACTGCCCCGCCTTTTGATGTGGTGACCCCAAAAGTATATGCTCAGTTTATAGCCGATATAAGGCATACGATTATGGTCGAGGCGGGGGGCCACCAGTATATAGGAAACCGCTAGCGTACAGGCTGTTGCCTGACTATAGGTGTAGATGGATCCTTGTTTCTGGATTGCGCCTATACTTCACCCGAGTTGGGACCCGGTCTTTTACGTGTTGGAAGAATGGGTCTAGGGCGATTTTTGTATGGTCCAGGAGTGCAGGAGGTGAAGGATGAGCCTCGGACTTAAGGACAGGCGTTGGGGGTTATCAGTAGCATACGTTTATATTTTGTTTATCTATTTTGGTCCTCTTTGTTTTGGGAAATGCTTTCTTTAAGAACTCGAAACAATGCGTGTATGGTTGACTAAGTATTTAATGATGGGCTGTATAGTTTTAAGAAAAAAGAGAATTTTTATGTGTTTTATATATCTATATAATTCCATGTGACTCAAAGCGAAAATTCCCAATTTTCGCCTAACTCAGTACGGCTTGACCTTAACCGCTACGAAAGAAAGAAAGAAAATTTCAAATCCATATTTTTAAGCAAACTCAAAACTCAATAAGAACATATGAACAAAGGGTAAATGTCCCTGCAATGTTTATCCTCGACACCTCGGTTTGCGTCTGATCCCAAGTGTGGGTGAGGGCATCGACACAATATTTATTTGACAGATGACAATGAGCCAATAAACTGAGACCAGTTTCTAAGATATGTCTAAGCCTCCTTTCGGCTAATCCATTTTGCTAACTGGTATGAGGACATGATTTGCGATGGATGATGCCATTTTGTGTGAGAAATTTTTGAAAGTGATTAGAACAATATTCTCCACCACCATCAGTTTGTAGTTGTTTAATTTTGGTAGTGAATTGATTTTCAACCAGCAACTTGAATTTAACAAAGACTCCATATACATCAGCTTTTGTTTGAAGAGGATATAACCATGTATACCTAGAATAGTCATCAACAAAGATTACATGATATTTGCTTCCATTAATGGACTGAATGGGTGAATACCAGACATCACTATAGATTAACTCAAGGGGATTGGAAGTAACTCAAGTGGAATCAGAGAAAGGTAAACAAATTGCTTTGCCCAATTGGCAAGCATTTTTATTGATAGCTTTATTTGACAATGGGAGAGAATGATTCTTAATAATGGAACTTACAATTTTATTAGAACAATGACCTAGCCTAGAGTGCCAACCCGAGAGGTTAGTCTTTAATCCTAAGAAAGTAGTAAAGGAAGCTGGATTAGGACAAGGATCTCGAACAACTTAATTTTTTCTTGGGAATTCAAGTTTCTTGCAGCTCCAATGGTCTGCACCTTACTCAATCTAAATATGTCTATGACCTGTTACATAGAGCTCGAATGCTTGGCGCCAAATTATCTAAATCTCCGGTAGCACTTGGTTCAAAATTATCCAAATTTGAGGGAGACACACTAACAGACCCTACTGAATATAGACACATAGTTGGTGCATTACAATGTTGCACTTTAACTAGACCAGACATTGCATTCTCAGTAAACCAACTCTGTCAACACATGCATGCTCCTACTTCCACTCTCTGGATTGCAGCAAAACGAGTGCTAAGATATCCTAAAAATACTATTGATCATGGCCTATTCTACACCAAAGGAGATTTACATCTAACTGCCTACTGTGACTCAGATTGGGCAGGCAACTTGGATGACAGACGATCCACTTCAGGTTTTGGCATTTTTCTTGGTGATTGCCTTGTGTCCTGGAGTGCAAAGAAACAATTTGTGGTCTCAAGGTCAAGCTGTGAGGAAGAATATAGGGCTTTAGCCATCACTACAGCAAAGCTCTACTGGTTGAGGATGTTATTCCAGAACTTTGGTTTTCCAATCACTAATGCACCTTTAATCTGGTGCGATAATGCTGGTGCTCTAGCCTTAGCCTTTAATCCTGTGTTTCACATTAGAACAAAACATATTGAAGTTGATTATCATTTTATTAGAGAGAAGGTACTTAATGGTGATGTTCAGCTCCATTCCATCTCAACAAAGGATCAAATTGCAGACATATTTATAAAGGGGCTGACTTTAGTTCAATTTGGTGCATTAAAATCCAAGCTTCATGTGTATTCCTTCCCCATGAGCTTGCAAGGGGCTATTAGAGATACTCTTAAGATTGCCCAACCCGAAGATCAACCTCCTAAAGATCAGCAACTAACTTTATCTCTTAAAGATCCGCAACAGACTTGATGTAGTTCAGCAACAAAGCAGTTCAACAATAGACTTGGTTCAAATATGTTGTTACGTCCATCTGTCATGTGTTTAATGTAATCCTATCTTTATTTAAATTGTAATTCTTATCTTCTTTTGAATTTTGAATATTTTGTAATCTTTCACAAGCAACAAATAGATAGTTGCTATACGTTTGTACTCTATATATAGTTCATCAATCAATCTGTTTTGGTACGTTGCCAAAACTCATTTCTCTTTAAATTCTTTCAGCACCATCAATCCCCTTAGCAAATCTAGGTTAGTTGATGTTTCGCTGTGATTGTGCCTTAATGAACCTATTGAAATATTATGATTTGTGGTGAATGTTATGCATAGTATTTCATTTTTAAGCTATCGTTACTCAAATCAATCATGCAATTAGAGCTTCTGGACTTGTAAGCTAAGAATGCAAGGTTGTGGTCATGCAATATGGGAAGACCATACTAGATTTGCTGGTAGCTAAGGTATAGATATCTTTTTTTTTATTTTTTTGAGTATTTTGTTTCACGTCATCATTTTCCATTCTAGAATGGAATTTATGGGTAAAATATGATGCTATTATTCAATTCCTTCCAAATGAACTGGCTTCTGCTTATACTGGTGGCTTTTAAAGGCATGAAAAGAAAAAATCTACTTCCAAATTGGTTTTATGTTTGTTGGGACCCATAGTGTTGGGTAAGGTTGCTATATTCTCCAATGTTTTAATTTAGGCATTAATTGCCTTTCATGTCAATTATGCTATGCAAACACAACGCATCATATAGACAGCTGGATAAAAGGACTCATATATAAATATATATATATACACATATAATATATACATATATGAGTGATGTTCATATACTAGAGCAATGCCTAGGAGTGATATTCATTCGTGAAAATGCTTAAGATGCACTGGTAGTTGGTTTGTAATTGTAATAGTATTAGAGGTCGGCTTGCAAGAATCCATATTTGGATTAAAACCTACAAGATAGAAACTCACTGTGGAGAACATTGAAATTTCTAAGCTGATTAGCATGATAGTATTGGACTTAAGGGAATTAACTTGTAAAGAACATGGTGAAGATTTGAATGGACTACTACTTACAAAAGAAAAAAAAAACCACCTGTAGATCCTTTCATTTCTCTTGCATTCACAATATGAATTACCTAGTGAAGCTGGTGCGAAATGAAAACAACCTAATGTGGCTAGTTTGTATTATATGATTTTGTATTATTTACTGACCATCTTAAAAACTTTTTCTTCCTATATATAGCAATTGAAGTCGTAAAATTTGTGTTGTCACCATGTTTCAGCAAACGTACATTAATATACTTGTTAATGTTTCTTGTGTGGAGAATAATATGTCCAGCTATTTGACCAAGCACTTGTTGAAGTTTAATCTAAATTTTGAAAATAACCTTTCTATGTTATGACAATTTCATCAATATAGTACCTCCTACTAAAATGAAAATTTCTAACATTCAAGGATGCCTTTTTTTTTTGATGAAAAAATAAAAGCACATGTGCCAAGCGGCCGACTAGCAGCACCCAACTCCGAGGTAAATACGAGCACTTATTTATTTTTTAATTTTTAACATTCATAATATTATCAAATCAAATTAAACATTCATAAAAAAGGATGCCTTTGTTCTTGTTGGAACAAAGCCCGCTCCATGAGGGTGTGAACAAATAGTGAACTGTGAGTGTCATGGGACCCCAAGTTGATAGCTATAACCTATCTTAATTGATTAAATTAGTTAAGCAATTTACAAAGGGACAGACAACTCAACCATCCTTCTTTACAATTGATTAATATAATCACACATACAAGACTAAAGAATGGGAAAACTCTTAAAATCTCTTGCAAATTTGGTTAAATGAATGCAACTACGCATTAAGAACCATGAACAAACATGTACTAATATTCTACACAATACTCAATATGGCTTTTGCACAAGACAAAACCCACAAAGACAGCTCTCTTTTTGAATACAAGTATGCCTAATCAACTCATAAAATGGAGCAACACTGCAGTAAAAGATTATCAAATGACAACCATATACCTGATCAGGTTATGGTGATGTTAAACACTCTTCCATTTATAGCGTCTCAATCAACAGCATAAATTTAACCAACAAAAGGAAAGATGAAATTAAACGCATTTAATAATGAAAGTAAAAATGTATTCGGTATAGATTTAACTAACTTGCAGGTTTAGAAACTCGTGTGTAGATCAGATCCTATTTGCATTATTTCCAGATAAAGTTGACCTAATTATGCTACCAGTAGAGCTAACAAAAAGCCAACCAATAGAACAAGCAACCTAATTTTAAATTTTTAACTACCACCAGGTAATAGTGTGTGACAGGGTGATTGTGAAGATGAGACAAAAGTTGATGGATTGAAAAAGACTATTGAAAGGTGGTAGTGCCAAGAACACTTTGTCAAGCTTGCCAACATGTTTCCCAGCTTTTCTTTGCATGCAATCACTATGCCAAAAATAGACTTAAAGAAATTAAAAAAAGATTTTTATTTTGTTTGCAAGATTATATTACTTTCCCTATACAAAAATGAGGTTTGAGTATTAGAAGGCTTCGTTCTTCCAAGCAAGCTTTATTGGATAACTGGTTTGGTAGTGCAAGAAGGAACAATATTATCATCCTAGTTGGTAGGCGGGGGACTAAAGAATGGTGTGGGGATGGGACCATGGTGCTTGTTGAGAAATGGCTTGAATTATGGTCTTCCCTGTATTCTCGCTCAAGCAAGACACTTCCCCCTCGAGCGTGACTCAACCCGAGAATTCGCTTGACTCTCGCTCGACATCCAGCTTGAGCGAGATTCAGACAGAGACTTCGCGAGACCCTTGCTCAACATCCAGCTCGAGCAGGTCTGACCTAGAAGTGTTTGCTCGAGCAAAAGTTACTCTCGCTCAAGCGAGATTGCATTAATATAACTATCGCAGGCTTCATTTCATGCGAACGCGCCCTCGACGAACAGAGCACACGTCCAGCCTTGGTTCTTCTTCATTTCTTCTTCATTTCTTAAGGGATTGAGTGTAAACACATGAGGATTGAGTGATTTCTCTTGTAAAAATCTATTGATTATCTCTCTATGTACTCCATTTGTTTATAGTGAAGTTTTGAGATCAACCCTACAGTAGATGTAAGCTCAGTTAAGCTGAACTACTTAAATCTTGTATTGTTTGATTGTTTTTCTTCTCTTTGTTGCTACCGCTGCATTTGATTCTTCATATCTGTTGTTTGTTTTATTGGTTTATTCCAAACAAACTGGTATTATAGCTTTGACTCTGTAAAGATCAAAAGGGATGGCCACAACAAGATTTAAAGTAGAGAAGTTTGACGGTCAGAACAGGTTTAGTTTGTGGCGCTTGAAGATGAAGGCGTCAGCAGGGGTTGTTCAAAGTTCTAGAAAAAAGGACTGCTAGTTGTCCTGTATCGTCTGAAGATGATGAAGAGAAGGTACACAACACTATCCTATTATCATTATCTGATGGAGTTTTAAGAGAGGTAGCTGAGGAAGAGACTGCAAATGGTCTCTGGAATAAGCTTGAGAGCTTGTACAGTAAGAAATCTCTCACTAACTGGTTGTATTTGAAACAACGGTTATATACTCTCAAAATGAGTGAAGGTTCTTTGATTTCTGAACACTTAGATGAGTTTAACAAGATTGTTATGGATCTTAGAAATGTTGACATTAAGCTTTATGATGAAGATCAGACTTTAATTGTGTTGTGTTCATTACCTGTATCATATGAGAATTTTGTGAATTCCATACTATATGGAAGAGATACCATTTCCTTAGCAGATGTGAAGTTAGCTTTGAACTCAAAGGACTTAAGGAACAGGTACAGTGATAAGGGTAGTGAAAGTCAAGCCAGTGGTTTAATTGTCAAAGATTCCTCCAACCGAGGAAGATCCAGTGAAAAGGGTTCAGAGAAGAGCTGAGGTAAGTCTCGGGAAAGGTAAAAGTCAAAGTCCAGCAAGAAAAACGTCAAGTGTCATTACTGTCAGAAGTTTGGACATTACAAGAGTGAGTGTACTAAGTCGAAGAAGAATGAGGAATCTACGAGTTCCTCTAATGCCGTCATTGTTGCTAATCAATCTTATGGCTCTGAAATTATCCTGGCAATTACTGACTCCAGTAGTCAGTTTAGTACAAGTGAGTCATGGACTCAGCTTGCACTTTTCACATGTGTCCCAAGAGGGATTGATTCATGACTTATGAACTAGTCAACAGTGGTTATGTTTTATTGGGAAATGACATGGCTTGTAAAATTGCAGGATTTGGCTCTGTAAAGATAAAGATGTTTGATGGGATTGTTAGAACATTGTCTAATGTCTAGCACATTCTAGACTTGAAGAAGAATCTTATTACCATGGGGGCTCTTGATTCTTTGGGTTACAGGTACACAAGTGAAGGTGGAGTACTGAAGGTTAGCAAAGGCTCCATGATTGTTATGAAAGGAGATAAGACAGATGGTCTTTATTTCCTAAAGGGCTATACAGTCAGCGGTGAAGCTGCAGTGTCTATATCTAATGATCAAGATTCAGATGTCACTCGTTTATGGCATATGAGACTGGGTCATATGAGTGAAAATGGGATATCTATCCTCAGTAAGCAAGGGTTGTTAAGAGGCAAGAATACAGGTAAACTTAACTTGTGTGAGCATTGTGTGTTCAAAAAATAGTGCAGGGTCTAGTTCGCTACAGGGGTCTACAGGACTACAGGTACAGTGGATTACATTCATTCCGAACTTTGGGATCCATCCACAGTTCCATCGAAAGGTGGAACAAACTACTTACTTACTTTCATTAATAATTATTTACGGAAGGTGTGGGTTTGTTTTCTGAAACAACAAACTGATGTCTTCAAAAATTTGAAGTAGTGGAAAGTTTTGATTGAGAAGCAGACAAGCAACAAGATTAAGCTGCTTTGGACTAACAATGAATTGGAATTTTGCGGAGGCGACTTTGATGAGTTTTGCAAAAATGAATGGATTGTCAGACATCTTACAGTTAGACATACTCCACAACAAAATGGGGTAGCAGAATAGATGAACCGAACCTTGCTAGAGAGAGCATGCAGTATGCTATCAAATGCTAGCTTGTCTAAGGACTTTTGGGCGAAAGCAGTCAACACAGCCTGCTTATTGGTCAACCGCTCTCCATCTACGCCTATTGGTTTGAAGACACCTAATCAGGTATGATTTGATGCACCTAGTAATTATTCAAATTTGAAAATTTTTGGTTGTCTTGCTTACTTTCATGTTAATGATGGTAATATAGAACTAAGGGTAAAGAAATGCATATTTATGGGATATGCTACTGGGGTGAAGGGATATAAGTTATGGTGTACTAATCCCAAATCACCCAAATTTGTGATTAGCAGAGATATTGTTTTTGATGAAAAATCTATACTTAACCCGAGAAAGGAGCTTATTGTGTCTATAGGTGAGAAGGTGGAGTTATAGGCTCAAGCTCCACAGAGAATGCCACATAACTCTTAGGATCATGCTATAGTTGAAGAGCATGATTCTGATTCTGATATTGAAGCACCAGTTGAGTAGCAGTACAATATAGCTACTGGTAGACAAAAGAGGTATATCTAACCACCTTAGAGATATGCTCAAGCAGACATGCTAATGAATGCACTTGCTACAACAGAAGAAATTGTTAGGCAGGAGCCTTCCAGTTACTCAGAGGCTGTTAAGAGTACCGAGTCTGCATAGTTGTGTTAAGTTATGAAGAGATTGAGTTTCTTTACAAGAACCAAACATAGGATTTGGTTAAGTTACCATGAAGACGAAGGTTGTTTGCTGTAAATAGATCTTCAAGAGAAAAAAGGGAATCTAGTCTGAGACAGATGCTAGATACAAGGCACCCTTAGTTGCTAAGGGATACGGTCAGAGAGAGGGAATTGACTTCAATGAAGTGTTCTCCCCAGTTGTAAAACACAGTTCAATCAGAGTTTTACTTGCCATCACGACTTTATATGACTTGGAGCTATAGTAGCTTGATGTGAATACAACGTTTCTACATGACGAGCTTGATAAGACTATCTATATGCATCAACTAAAGGGATTCATTGTTGAAGGCAAAGAGGACCAAGTGTACAGATTGAAGAAGTCTTTGTATGGTTTGAAGCAGTTGTCTAGGCAATGGTATAAAAGTTTTGATTTATTTATGATTGATTATGGTTATTTGAGGAATAGCTATGATTGTTGTGTTTATCATAAACAATTGCTTGATAAGTTTTTAATTCACTTATTGATTTATGTTGATGACATGCTTATAGCTGCTAAAATAATGGTTAATGTTGATTTGATGAAAATTCAACTTAGAAATGAGTTTGAGATGAAAGACTTAGGCACTACTAGGAAGATTTTGGGAATGAAAATTCATAGGGATAGAAAAGCTGAGAAGTTGTACTTGTCCTAGGGAAAATACATTGAGAAGGTTCTTGACAGGTTTGGAATGTCTACTTCCAAACCTATAAGTACGTCGTTGGCATTGCATTTCAAACTTTCAGCTTCTCTATTTCTCCAGACAGATGAGGAGGAACATTCCATGGCAAGAGTTCTTTACTCTAGTGTAGTTGGCAGCATTATGTATGCCATGCTTTGTACACGTCCAGATATTTTATAGGCAGTGAGCGTTGTTAGTAGTTACATGGCTAAACCTGGTTGAGCTCACTAGTAGGCAGTGAAATGAATTCTGAGGTACTTGAAAGGAACCTCGCATGTTGGCTTGATTTTTGATAGAGATGTTCATCTTAGTTCTAATGTTGTTGGATTTGTTGATTCTGATTTTGCTGGAGATTTAGATAAAAGTAGACCATTGAGAGGTTATGTGTTCAGTTTATGCAGTTCTGCTATTAGTTGGAAAACAACACTTCAATCATCTATTGCTTTATCAACTACGGAGGCAGAATATATGGCAGCAACTGAGGTTGTCAAGGAAGTCATTTGGGTAAAGGGCCTGATAAGTGACTTGGGTCTTCAGCAGAAGGGGATGACAGTATTTTGTGGTAGTCAAAGTGCAATACATTTGACCAAAAATCAAATGTATCATGAGAGAACAAAGCACATTGATGTCAGGTATCATTTCCTCAGAGAAGTAGTTGCTGATGATACTGTGGGCATTCAAATGAATGCTACTATAGAGAATCCAGCAGACTTGATGAAAAGCCAGTTCCAGTACACAAGTTCAAACTTTGTTTGGACTTGGTTGGTGTTCGTGGTATCCACATCCCTTAGGGGATTTTTTGTAGGGGGTTCGTTTCTTTTGTTAACAAATGCTTTATTTCTGTGAGGCTTATGATAATTCAAGCCAATGTGGAGATTTGTTGAGAAATGACTTGAATTATGGTCTTTCTTGTATTCTTGCTCGAGCAAGACACTTCCTGCTCGAGCAAGATTCAACCCAAGAGTTTATTTGACTTTTGCTCGACGTCTAACTTTAGCAAGATTTAGACAAAGACTTTGCGAGACTCTCGCTCGACATCTAGCTTGAGCGAGTGTAACCTAGAAGTGTTTGCTCGAGTGAAAGTTACTCTCTCTCGAGCGAGATCGCATTAATATAAATATCGTGGGCTTCATTTTATGCAAACGCCAGACGAAGAACATACACTCTGTGATTGAGTGTAAACACGTGAGGATTAAGTGTATACACGTGGGGTGAGTGATTTCTCATGTAAGAATATGTTGATTCTCTCTCTATGTACTCCATTTATTTATAGTGAAACTTTGAGACCAACCTTATAGTGGATGTAAGCTCAGTTAAGCTGAACCACTTACATTTTGTGTTGTTTGATTGTTTTTCTTCTCTTTGTTGCTACCGCTGCATTTTATTCTTCATATATGTTGTTTGTTTTATTGGTTTATTCCCAACAGTGCTCTACTTAACTTGTAGGCACCTATAGAGTGGGATATGGAAGAATAATAGTATAGGATCAGGGATTCCTTGAGGAGATCGAAAAGGAGCCACATGACTCGAGTAAGATTTTTCGCGATGTATTGTGTGGGGGAGGTTTTGGTAGAATGCATATTTTCTAGATTCTCAGGAGAAAGAAGATAGGAAAGCAGTGGTTGTTGAAAATATGAGGATATTGGTAGGTATTTCTACTGCATTCCAATATCTTGTAGGGTAGGTCAAGCTTATATTTGTAGCCATTAGTTTCTTGATTTGATGCATGCTTCCAATATTTGTGGTCCTATGAGGTAAGGATGTCAAGCCCGTCATCAAGAACGATATGAGGTTAGAACTTTATATAGGGTGCTAAGGCAAGGGCAGCTATAGTGTCATTGTCATCTCCAAGGACAGATTTACTTAACTCTCAGTCAGGCCCCATGTCTTTTGGGCCAATACAGTTCCCTAAAGAACATTATATGGAAGAAATATCTCATAGGTGTTTAAGAGGGCAATCCCCTACTAGGACAGAAGCAACTCTGGTTAAGAATAGTTGCAAGATAAAACACTATTTATTGGGAATAAATTGTACGTGGTCAGGATGACAAGATAGGTAAACCTATCCATGTAGTTTTAGCTATCTTTTCTTCATAACTTTTGTTACTAATATAAACATAGGATTTAGAAAAAAAAGGTTTAATTAAAACTATGAAAAGAAATGAGAACTTGATAATTTACTTGTCAGAACACGTGTGATAACTCACACATGAAACTTCTTCTAAATATGGCAATTTGCTTATCTTGAAAGGTGTTGTTGTGTTGTCTCCATCCCCAACGCCCTGAATTAATTTCCATGAGAAATAGTAAAGATATGATTGAGAATTGACGAAAGAGTTAAAGAAACCATGAATATAAAGATCAATATGAAAACAAAATCTGGGACTAACCACTTTATATGCCACTTTTTCACCAAATATAAAAACACAGCCATTTTATGCAAAATTTGAGAAAAAAAAGGGGGCCACAAAAGCAGATGATTCAACAGGACATTTTAAATGAGGTCAAAGCTTCATAACATAAAACCATTGAGTCATAACAAAATACCATCAATACACACCGAATGCAGCAGCCCAACAACTACATTTTTAACCTACATCCATAAAAAATTATGCTAAAAACCACAATTATTAGTGAAAAAGTGACATTGATTTAGATACAAAAGATTAATCATGAACCAAAACTTCAAGCAAATAATACCTTAATTCCCTCTAGATTCTTGATAAGCCTTGGTGTGTTTTCACTGCACAAAGAAATGATATATTTGGACATCAAAACAAATGACTTTAAGTAGATAGACTCTTCCTTAAAGGAGCTGGATTGATGTTAAAGCCTAATGTATGAGATTCAAAAATTTTATTGTGAAGGGGGGAGATCACTATACATCTCAAGGTGAACCTTCACAACCTCAAATCTAAATTTGAGAGCTTATCTTTAATAAAGGAGACTTTTGGAGACAAATATGAAGGTAAGTCAGCTTAAACAAGGGGGCAAGAGTAGGGAGTTATTCCATATATTTATGTCCAATAAAAGAGGAGAGCTTATCATTATTAGAGGAGACTTTTGGAGACAAATATGAGGGAGTTGGCTTGAACAAGGGGACAAGAATACAATATTTTATGCTTGTCCCATCAAGAGCAAATCTCATCCCAATTTTGGTACTTACTAGCACTCCTTTCTACAATGAGGAGAGGTGAGAGGAGAGATAATCCAGTATTACGAGTAAGGCTAAATAGAAATCCGAATCACCGACTCTGACACCAGTTCCGATCCGATTCTGCTCCGACTCCGACAAGTCACAGTCAGAGTCGAAGTCGGAGTCGGAGGCGGAGGCGGAGGGGGTACCTTTGCTGCCTTCAACTCCGATATTTTGTATATAAATATAAAAAAAATATAATATCTATATAAAAAATATAGATATATAATTAAATTAACTTATAAAATAATCTACTGATAATATAATAAACATCTACTAATATATAATGACATAAACTAATGTTATATTAAGTTATAATATATTATAAGTTGTGATATTCATCTAACATATGTTATAATTTATAAGTTATAAACATCTAGATGACTATATCTACTTATAATATAAGTTTTAATTAGTTATATTACTAATGTATAATAAGTTTTAATATGTTATAAGTTACTAATGTATAAGTGTTATAAAATTATAAGTTAGTAAAGTTGCTAATATAATAATTTATAATATAGTAGACATCTATTAGACTATTAATAGTTAATGACATAAACTAATACAATTAGTTAAATTACTCATGTATAATAAGTGTTAATATGTTATAAGTTACTAATAAGTTAGTAAAGTTGCTAATATAATAATTCATAGTATAGTAGACATCTACTTATAGTTAATGATATAAACTAATGCATTAGTTAGATTACTAATCTATAATAAGTGTTAATATATTATAAGTCACCAATGTATAAGTGATATAATAATTTATAATAATTTATAAGTGATATATAAACTTAGAAGAGTAAAGTTACTAATATAATAATTTATAATATAGTAGACATTTAAAGTATAGTAGACATTTAAAGTAGACATTTATAATATAGTAAACCTTTTAAGGTACTAATGTATAAGTGATATAAATTAATGTAAGTGTTATATACTAATTACTATTACACTTTTGATTCTATAAGCTATAGAGTACTGATGGATTCATGACCCAATAAAATTCCCATGGTTGTAGAATCGGGTGTTTATACTGATATTTGGACTAGCTACATAGCAAGGATGATGGTGATTTCTGTCATCTTATGTTTAATTGTTCAAATACCACAAGTACTTCTCAGTTCAACCTTGGGGAAGAACTTGGCATTCTTGATTGTGCTTATTGTCTCTCTTCTACTATTGATTTCCTATTGTCTTTATCAAGTAAGTGTGACGTCTGATCTGCCATGACCAATAATTATATTTTATATTTTTTGTACAGTTTCATTAGCCATCCTTTTCTAAATTTTCCTTTCTCCTATGGATCATATTGAATGGTCCTATTTGTCTGATGAAACTTTAGAAATTTGTTCTTTTGAGTGTGACGCCCCCAAATTTCCCTTAAAATAACACGGGAATCGAGGCGTCGGGATGATGACAACACGGGTCACACATCCCAACAACAAGTGTCAAACGTGTGTGCACACGTGACATACATAAATAAAAGGTCGCAGCGGAAAATAAATTAATATCTAAGTACCAGAATTTTTAGAAATATTTTACAAACCAATTCAATAAAAACTCTCCAGCAGGAGATTTAATACAGTCATCCAAAAATACAAATCAAACAAATACATAATTATAAAAAGGGGAAAATAAATTTCCCGAGATATCAATTAATAATAACACCTCAACAGAGGAGCCGTCTCCTCAGGCTCGACCTCTCCAAAGTCTGCATCCAAAAACTACGACGCCAAGATGGCATCGCAGGTAAGTACAAACCAACCAAACCAAAAGACAAAAATACATTAATGCCACAACAATAACCATGAACAATTACCATATGCATGAGGCTTAATATCATCTTCCTCAAAGTCGATGAAATAACCACAATCGTCAAAATCCCAATTTAATTCACAATAAAATCCCAATAAAATCACCCATCATTTTCCATAAAATAATATCCTCAAAACCAATCATACCGGGCGTTACGTATCGCCATCCCCGATATGATTTACACACACACCCGAAACCATAATGGGCATTACGTATCGCCGTCTCCATTACGATCCACACACACTCATTTCATACCGGACGTTACGTATTGCCGTCCCCGATATGAAATGCACACCTGATGACCATAATGGGCGTTACATATCACCGTCCCCATTATGTCATCCACACACTCACACGCTGATCACAACGGGCGTTACGTATCGCCGCCCCCATTATGACTCAGCCCAAAACCATTAAAATCCATTAAACTCACTTTAAATCCCAGTTTCCATTCTCAACACATGAATATCCAAAATCATGCAAAAATCCACTTTCCAAATATTTCCATGAACATACGCGTAAATACACAATGCAGACAACCATGCATCAGATAGCCAACAATTAAATAATCCAATCAACCAACAAATACCAACATCAACCAACACATATCAGCAATAATCAAATACAACAACTGTTGATGCCAAAAATATATTTAAATCTTAAAGCTCGTTTGGAAAGTACTTACAGCGGTAAAAACGCATTTCCTTGAACAACTCCCATCTGTAGCGTTTGTAGCGGTCACATGTACGTTAGGCTAAAACACTCGGTTTGACACCAAAATTTAGGGAGGTACTCATTGAAGGGTGGGGAATCTTATGGAGGTGGTGGTGTGGTGGCACAACCACCGGAAGGTGGCGGATCGGGGTCAAAATGGGTGAAAACCCATTTTCGGGTTTGGGGTTGTACCGGGAAGGTGAGGCCGCGGTTGGGGAAACTGAGTTAGGGGGTTGACCGGCTGGGTGAGGGGAGTCAAATGGTGGCGGAGGTGAGATGCACAGTGGCCGGACGGCGGCGTGCCGAAGAATGACCCGTTTAAGGCTCATTTCGGGTGGAGGGGGTAACCGGCGGCGATGGGTGGCTTTGGGCAGTGGGTTATGCTCGCCGGAGGTTGGGGAGTCCTGTGGTGGTGGTCGGAGGCCAAGGGGTGGTCGGTGGTGGCCGGAAAATGCAAGGGAAGGAAAAATGGCCATTTCGGGTTTGTGGCCGTGGAGGGGCGGTGGGGTGGCCGGAGGTGACACCACCGGTGTCGTTGAGCTCGCCGGCGTGTGGGGAAGGTAGTGGGCTGGGCGGTGTCGTCAGTGGGTGGCCGGCGGCAGTCCTGGGTGAGAGAGAAGGAACGGCGAGAGGGAGAGGGAGGCAGGGGAGGGCGCACGGGCTGGGGGGGATTGCAGGGGAAGGAAGGGAAAAGAAAAGAAAAAGAAAAGGAAAAAAGAAAAGAAAAGGAAAAGAAAAAGGAGAAAAAGGAAAAAGAAGGGAAAAATGGTCCAACCAGAAAAATACAACAAATTAAATAAAAGCCGGCTTTAAATACTATAATTTTATTATCAATAAAATAAAATATTTAAAGCCCCAACAATATAAATAAATTAAACTCAAGCACAATATTAAAAATAAAACAATAATTAATATAACGAAAGCAGAGCAAATAAATTCACATAATAAAATAGAGGAATTAAATTCCCAATCATTAAAATAATTAACTCATTAAAATAAATAAGAAAAGCAACGTAACTCAATATCAACTAATTAATAGCTTAAATAAATATCTTAAACAAATAAAATACGACTAATAATATTATTAAAATACATTAAAATAATTAACACCGAGAATAAAATAACGTGTAAAAATACACGTAAGTCCGGGATCTCACATTCTCCCCCCCTTAAAAAGAATTTCGTCCTCGAAATTCGCTCGGCTACAACTAATAAAACTCCAATAACGCACCTACTACATCACTTAATACTCACTCCAAGTATTAGTACAATCATCTATTTTCCTCAAACACAAATGGATTTTATTTCATCATAAACGTATAGTCTCTAAATAATATTTCATTTCAAAAACTCTCGAGGTAGCCAATTAATCTGAACTCCATATGTATAAGGATCCCAGTACAATCTTCCAAAATCTTAATATTCACTAATTTCATACCACACTTTGTATCACCCTAAAGTAATTTCCAAATTTAACTTTCTAAATTAATTGTCAATAAACATAATTTATCCAATAAACAGATAAATCATCACTTACAAGTATCATCCCAAATTTTAAATCACCACTAATTCCTGAAAATTTACACAAGAATTGAACCTCCAACTATATTGCAATTCATCACGCTTCCGCGCGCACTTTGATAACTTGCTAAATTCATAAAAATTTAAGTCCTCATAAATTATCACCATAGTAAAAATTGGCTTAACATCTATTAGTAAGAAATCCTATACCACTCTTTCAAATCTTAATACTTGATCATCTCACAATTCAAGTTATGCCACCCAATATTAAAGCCTAAAAATTTCTAACTCCCAAACCACTAATATACTTCTCTATCATTATAACTCCTCACTCTCATCATAGATTAATTATTTAAATCCGTATTCTCTCAATCAAACCTTCATTACCTATGAGATGGAATAACTTCAAATATTTTAATTCTTATATGACCTCAAGCCAAAACTAAATTCTTTAAGATACCTCGACAAATGCTGCTAACCATTAAATTCTCCGAAATATTATTCTTAATTTATCCACTCCTAACAATTCGTCCAAAAGCCTAAAATTTATATCTCTTAAATTTATTTCCATCACATCAATTCAACCCTATCACTTAACAAATGAATTTTCCCCAAGTTAAACACCAGCTAAAGACAAATACTCTCCAAAATTTACACTCACATTTATTATACATCAATCTCTAATTATCCACAAATAACATCAAAATTTCACCAAGAAAATAATTGATCGCCCACCATCATAAGCATTACTAAAACAATTTCCATAACACTATACCAATGGCTAAGAATTTAACACTCACATGAAGAGTCTATCTAAATACAATTCCAATAATCTCCCAGAAATAAAATTAGAACTTAGACACTCAAACACTCAGTGAGACCCAGGTAATAAATACACAAAAATAACATATACAATATCGATAAGGAAATGCAATTGCATAAATACCAACAAACTATCAAACAAATCCATCTCGCAATTATAAATAATAGAATACCCAAATACTAAACAAAATTCAAGTAATTCACATAATTATTATATAGAAACACAAAAGGGGGAAAAGATTTAATAAACAATTAAGTAAAAACCACTCATTCAAGAAAACAAGCCCACCTTCTTTAATAAACACAAATTCACCAAAAACTTTTATTAAATAAAGGAAGGAGGATAAATTAAAATAAGAACAAACAAAATCACAAATAAAATTTTAAAATTCTCTACAAAACTCAACTCTTAAAAAGATTATTATAGAAATCTCTAAAATTTAAAATCTGTTAAAAGAAACGAACTATAATAAAATAATTAAATCGATAAATTAATTAATAAATAAATACAAACAAGTCGCCAAAACAAACCCACTCGTTAAAGTAAATAGATAAACTTTTTAAAATAAAACATACGAGAATGTGGAAAGATAATAAATTTTAAAACTTACTTCAAAGCATGTCCCTAAAAATAAAACAACAGAAATGAAAAAAGATAATCAATTTAAATTTATCTCAAAGCATAAACTTAAAAAGAAACAAGGCAGCGATGCTTTTAAATCTTTGTCTAAATAAATTTTCAAATGTTCAGAAATATTTAAAATACAAGAGCCATAATTAAAATAAACAAATAATAAACCAATTTCAAAACTATCTCGTAGGAAACCTATGAACTGAAATTAAAATAAAATCATGATGATAATTGAATAAAAGCTTAAGACAATAAAATAACCCATAACAAAATAAATAAACTTTAAAATAAGGAATTCTATAACACAACTGTTTAAAATATCAGATTCAATAAAATGATAGATTTAAAATAATAATTTAATCCGAAATATCTAAATTCTAATTTAAACAAAAACAAAGGCATATATATAAAATAATTAATTAATTAAATAAATACTCGACAACTTAACCAAATAGAATCACTAACTAAAATCTGAATTACTACTCACGTACAATATTTAACAAAAATTAAAATAAAATAAAACAAAGCCAACAAACCAATCAATCAGAACTGATTTAATTATGAAAATAAATATACAATATAAACATTAAAATAAAAAGCTCAACACAACAAAATAAATACCGATAATGTTACCATATAAATTAGTCGAAAAACTAAGACAACAAATAATAAAATAAAATAAAATAACCCAATCATCAAACAAATAAATTTTTAAAACCACAAACTTTTCTGGTACTGTCCCTAGATAACTTGCGGATTTACCCAGAGCCGAACTGCTCTGATACCACCTGTGACGCCCCCAAATTTCCCTTAAAATAATACGAGAATCGAGGCGTCGGGATGATGATAACACGGGTCACACATCCCAACAACAAGTGTCAAACATGTGTGCACACGTGACATACATAAATAAAAGGTCGTAGTGGAAAATAAATTAATATCTAAGTACCAGAATTTTTAGAAATATTTTACAAACCAATTCAATAAAAACTCTCCAGCAGGAGATTTAATACAGTCATCCAAAAATACAAATCAAACAAATACATAATTATAAAAAGGAGAAAATAAATTTCCCGAGATATCAATTAATAATAACACCTCAATAACGGAGCCGTCTCCTCAGGCTCGGCCTCTCCAAAGTCTGCATCCAAAAACTACGACGCCAAGATGGCATCGCAGGTAAGTACAAACCAACCAAACTGATGAGTGCACAAAAATGCACTCTAAATACTCTATTTAAATACTAAAAGAAATGAGAAAATAATGGATATAACTCATGTTATTAAAATTAATGGTCATTTATCTTGAAATAGATATAAGCATGATTTAATATATTGATGAGAATATAAAATGCCATAAGACTAAGACTAATGCTTTAAAAAGACAAATCTCTACCTTTGCACAAAAGGATAGTGAGACTTTGTACCAGTCTTGGGAAAGATTTAAAGAATTACTTAGTATGTGTCCCCACCATGGATATGAGAATTGGCCATTAGTGAGTTATTTCTATGAAGGCCTTATGCCCAGGGAACGTCAATTCATGGAAATGATGTGCAATGGGGAATTTTTACAAAAAAATCCCGATGAGGCCATAGAGTACCTCAATGAGCTTGCTGAAAAAGCTCATACTTGGACTGGACCTAGTGCTACTGATAGCACAAACAGGTCATGACCTACAGGAAACTTGAGTGGTGGTATTTACCATCTAAGGGAGGAGGATAACCTTAAGGCTAAGGTTGAAATGCTCACCAGAGAATTAGAGTTATTGAAAACTAAAAACTCAAAACCAACACACACGGCTAATCATGCAGAATCTTTTGGGCCATGTGTTGTCTGTGGTGGGATAGATCATCATTCCCAAGAGTGTCCTACACATACTAACATGAATGGTATGTATGAGGAACAAAGTAATGCTCTAGGTATGTACAAAAAGCCCTTCACACCTTACTCTGAAACCTACAACCCAGGATGGCGTAATCATCCCAACTTCAGCTGGAAGTCTGAAAACCAGCAGCCTGCACAACTCTCTAGATCATATCCTGCACCATACCATGCACCTCAATCTTCTAGAAATTCTTTAGAAGATATTTTGCATACTTTTATTGAAATACAGGGTAAGACTAATCAAAAATTTGAATCTTTGATTATGCAAGTTGTCGAAAAAAATAAGGAAATCAAGAGCCAGGTGTCTAAAATAATGAGTTCATTGACTATGAATGAGAAATGTAAGTTTCCTTCCCAAACTCAATCTGTACCTCATGGTCAACATATGGCACAAGGAGATCTGAAGGACGTAAACGCCATTGTGACACGAAGTGGTAAGTCTCTACGTGATCCAATAATAGACAAAAAAAATGATGTAGAGAAAGATCAAGATAGCAGCAGTCCTGAGTTTCCCAAAGAACTTGAGGTAACAAAACCTGAGGAACCTGCGGTAACAAAAAATCCTGGTAAGGTACCTTTTCCTCAAGCATTAAAGTCAAGCAAACAAACTCTAGATCATAACAATGATATTTTGGAAAATCTTAGATAGGTAAAAATTAATCTTCCTCTTTTGCATGTAATTAAACAAGTTCCTACTTACGCAAAAATTCTCAAAGATTTGTGTACAGTTAAGAGGAAGCATTATGTGAAGAAGACTGCATTCTTGACAGAGCAAGTTAGTGCTCTAATTGAACAGCGGATTCCCCCTAAGTACAAGGATCCTGGATGTCCAACTATCACATGCAACATTGGCAATCATGAGCTTGGACAGGCCTTGCTAGATTTAGGGGCTAGTGTAAATTTGATGCCATATTCTATTTATTTGCAATTAGGATTGGGAGAAATCAAACCAACTTCTGTGGTATTGCAATTGGCTGATCGTTCAGTTAGAGCACCACGGGGTGTGGTAGAGGATGTTTTAATTCAAGTTGACAAATTTTACTATCCTGTTGATTTCTTAATTCTAGACACTAGTTCTGCTGTAGAAACCACATCTAAAATTCCATTAATTTTAGGTAGACCTTTTCTTGCTACTTCTAATGCTCTTATCAATTGCAGAAATGGATTGATGAAACTCTCTTTTGGCAATATGACTCTTGAGGTAAATATTTTTCATATTGCAAAACAGCCAGAAGAGGATGTCGAGTGTCATCAGACATACATGATTGACTCACTTATAGAAAGGGATGTTCTTACAACTCATGACTCAGATCCCCTTGAATACTTTATTGTTAATTCTGAATTTAATCCTATAAGTGATTCATCTGATGTATTTGACATTTGTGCTATTTTTGACAGAACTCATGATTATTTCACACAGGCATGGCAACCAAAGTTTGAGAAGTTGCCTGAAAAAAGAGAAAGACAGATTCCTTCAAGTAGGGAAGCCCCTAAAGTTGAATTAAAATCCCTACCTAAGGGTTTAAAGCATGTTTTCCTTGGTCCAGGTGATACTTTTCCTGTTATTATTTCATCTGAATTATCTGAGTCCCAAGGTGAGAAATTAATTCAGATTTTATGCAAATATAAATCAACCCTAGGATGGAGTATTGCTGATATAAAAGGCATTAGTCCCCTAATCTGTACTCATAAAATAAATTTAGAGGAAGGAACTAATCCTCGAAGAGACCCCCAGCGTAGACTTAATCCTACAATGAAAGAAGTTGTGAAAAATGAAGTATTGAAACTATTAGATGCAGGAATGATATATCCTATTGCTGATAGTAAATGGGTAAGTCCTACGCAGGTTGTTCCTAAAAAGTCAGGAGTAACTGTGATAAAAAATGATCTTGGAGAGTTAGTCCCTACAAAACTGGTGACTGGTTGGCGGATGTGCATTGATTACAGAAAATTAAATGCCGCCACACGAAAAGACCATTTTCCGTTTCCTTTTATTGATCAAATTCTTGAGTGGGTGGCTGGTCATCCTTTTTATTGCTTTCTGGATGGTTATTCTGGTTATTATCAAATTGAAATTGCATTAGAAGATCAAGATAAAACTACTTTTACTTGTCCTTTCGGTACTTATGCTTTCCGTAGAATGCCATTTGGACTGTGTAATGCTCCAGCTACTTTTCAACGTTGCATGATGAGTATTTTTAGTGATATGGTTGAAAAGTGCATGGAAGTTTTTATGGATGACTTGACTGTTTTTGGATCTTCTTTTGATGCATGTTTAATGAGTTTAGAAAGAGTACTGACTCGTTGTGAAGAAAAAGAATTGGTTTTAAATTGGGAAAAATATCACTTTATGGTACCTTCAGGTATTGTTTTAGGGCATATTATTTCTTCCAAAGGAATGGAGGTTGATCAATCAAAAGTTGAATTAATCTCTAAATTGCCTACACCTAGAACAATCAAGGATATAAGATCATTTCTTGGTCATGCGGGTTTTTATAGGAGATTCATACAGAATTTTTCTGCCATATCTAGACCACTATGTAACCTCCTAGCTAAGGATGCCCCATTTGAATGGACACAAGCCTGTCAAGAGGCTTTCAAAACATTAATTGGCAAGCTTACTTCAGCACCCATAATGCAACCACCTGATTGGAATTTACCTTTTGAAATTATGTGTGATGCTAGTGATTTTGCTGTAGGTGCTGTTCTTGGACAACGAAAAGAAGGGAAACCTTTTGTCATTTACTATGCTAGTCGAACTCTAAATAATGCACAAATGAATTACTCCACCACTGAAAAAGAGTTGTTAGCTGTAGTATTTGCTTTGGATAAATTCCGTGCTTATTTGATTGGTTCTCCTATCATTATCTTTACAGATCATGCAGCCCTTAAGTACCTTTTTATAAAGAAGGATGCTAAGGCACGATTAATACGATGGATTTTGCTTTTGCAGGAATTTGACATCACCATCAAAGACAAGAAAGGAGTGGAGAACGTAGTGGCAGACCATCTTTCTAGACTCACATTCGAGGACACTTCTGACCACATACCAATCAAAGATGATTTTCCCGATGAGCATTTACTTTCTATTACTTCTCTACCATGGTTTGCTCATATTGTGAACTATTTAGCTGCAGGTGAAATACCAAAGGATTTTAGCACCCAAGACAAAAGGAAATTCATGATTGAGGTACGAAAATTCTACTGGGATGACCCTTACCTTTTCAAATACTGCCCTGATTAAATTTTAAGGCGTTGCATCCCTGATGAAGAGATTGCAAGCGTTTTGGAATTTTGTCATTCCCAAGCTTGTGGTGGCCACTTTTCAATGAAGAAAACCGCTGCAAAAATCCTGCAGTGTGGATTTTATTGGCCCACCTTATTTAAAGATACAAATATCTATTGTCGCTCATGCGAAAGATGTCAAAATTTAGGAGCTATGACCCGTCGTAATATGATGCCCTTAAACCCAATTTTGGTAATTGAAATTTTTGACTGTTGGGGCATTGATTTTATGGGACCATTTCCTCCTTCTTTTGGATATTTATATATTATTGTGGCAGTAGATTATGTGTCAAAATGGGTAGAGGCAGCACCTTGTAGGACCAATGATAACAAGACGGTAATTAAGTTTCTCAAAGAAAATGTATTATCTCGATTTGGTACCCCACGTGCTATCATTAGTGACCGAGGTACGCATTTTTGTAACCGTTCTTTTGAAGCTTTAATGAAAAGATATGGGGTGATACATAAGCTTTCTACTGCATATCACCCTCAGACAAGTGGACAGGTTGAACTTGCGAATAGGGAAATTAAACAAATTTTAGAAAAAAGGGTCAACCCGGATCGGAAAGATTGGTCTTTGAGACTAATCGATGCGCTTTGGGCTTACCGTACAGCTTTCAAAACTCCCTTAGGCATGTCACCTTATAGACTTGTTTTTGGAAAATCTTGTCATTTGCCTGTGGAGCTCGAGCATCGAGCATATTGGGCCATTAAACATTTCAATTTTGACTTGGAAAAAGCAGGAAAATTTAGAAAATTTCAATTGACGGAATTAGAAGAATTGAGAAATGATGCTTATGAAAACTCCAAGATCTATAAGGCTAAAATGAAAGTATTTCATGATAAAAATATTTTGAGAAGAACATTTAAGCCTAATGATCGAGTATTTTTATATGATTCAAGACTCCATAAGCATCCAGGAAAACTTCGATCTAGATGGACCGGCCCTTTTATAGTAAAAAATGTTTTCACAAATGGGGCGGTAGAAATAGAAAATCTAAAAGATGGATGTATCTTCAAAGTAAATGGTCAACGCCTCAAAATCTTAATTGATAGACAAATTCCAGAAGTGGAAGACATTCCACTTATGGACCCAGTATATCAATCTTGACCATCTCCAGGTATGTTTTTATTTTATTTTATTTTCGTTCATTTTATTTTTGTTTATTGTTTACTTTATTTTGTTACAGGTTAATTTTATTTTGACAAATACCATCTTTGATGCCAAGCAAGCCACCCACATCCCACATCAGGTGTATTCTACCCTATTTAGTTATTCAATTCTGATTCTTAAACATTGAGGACAATGTTTCATTTAAGTTGGGGGGTGGGAATACAAATCTGTTATTTAAACTCTGTGGCATATTTCAATCAATATATAAAAAATTGCCAAATTTTTTCACACAGGCATCTTTTCACACATGATACTCATGCTCATTCATAACCATCTTGGTGAATTCAACAAACCCATTTTAAATCATTTTGCTAAAACATCCACAGAGCCATTTATGCACTTCTCCAAACTTTGTGGTAATATGGTGATTTGACACATGTAACTAAAGAATTATTTTGCTCAAGTATTCATGTGAATTTTGTGAGAATTGAGAGCTTACAAATACAGAAATTGTGATAAGTATCCATTGATCTGTTGAATTTGACACTTCTTTTGAGAATATCATTACATGGTTTGTGGTAAGATGGTGGATATACTTAGGATATGACGAAAGTCAACTTAGGATTAACGTTTGAGCCTTTCAAGCTGAGCCTTTTCATCATAGATCCCTAGCAGCCAATTTTGAGCCAATATACACATATGGCCTTTTCTTTTCATATCTACATCATCCATACCTATCCACATTGGAGTATAGCTTATACACTATATTTTCCTACCATTTTACTTCCAAGTGTGTACTAGGTGTGAAATTATCATAAAAAAAAAAAAAAAAACCATGACAAAAATGGCATGGTGCTAGATGTGTCCATCAAATTATTCATGAAAGAGTTCATCAAATTGCGAAGACACCAGTGGTAAAAGAAGATGGAAAAGTGTACTTAGTCAAAAATCTAAAAAATTGAAAAGTACATCAAAAGGAAAGTATAGTCTACTGAAAAATTTAACAGATTCCCTTTTGTGTATACTTGGAAGTTTTTAAAATCTCTTCACCTTTTCTTCTTATGAACCCCAACCCTAAACCACATTACAACCCTTTGTGTTGATTTTTCCGATCCTAAGTATGCTTGTGGAAAGAATGGTGGAAATCTCATTTGTTAGTATTCCTATCATAAGATCAATGTTTACTTGTTACTTATATATAATTGGCTAAATTTTCATGAGAGTAAATGTACACCTTTGTCAACTCCATAGAGAGAACCCTTACATGAAACACTTATATACCCGTGAGTTATGGAGTTGAACCTTTTTGCTTAAGATATTCTAATGTTGCATGTGTCGAAACCTCTGATTTGATAAAAATAGTTTGGAACACATACACACTCTGTGGATTGCTATATTTGAATTACTTGTGAAAGGGTTATTGAATTTCTAAGATTGTTTTGATATGTAAATTTGAAAAATGTGTCTTGATGGCCCCTATGTGTGATTTTCTTTGGTCTTTCTCATCATTTTGCATGAAAATTGCTAGGGACTAGCAATGAGTAAGTTGGGGGGTGTGATGAGTGCACAAAAATGCACTCTAAATACTCTATTTAAATACTAAAAGAAATGAGAAAACAATGGATATAACTCATGTTAATAAAATTAATGGTCATTTATCTTGAGATAGATATAAGCATGATTTAATATATTGATGAGAATATAAAATGCCATATTTTCCTCTCTTAATGTTTAAAACTTTATTCTTATTTGATGCCTAAATATACTCATTATTCTTATATTTTGATTTAGGACACAAATGGAGACATTAGGAGCAAATGAAGATAATTGCGAAATTTTAGACAGTTCTGACATCTTTTCGTAAAATGGGCATAACTCTCTCATGCAATCTCCGATTGAGCTGATTCAAGATGATCTAGAACCGCAAGAGAAGTTACTATTTTTTATTTTAAATTTTTGGTCTTTGTTGTTTTTAAACTTGTTGGTTTGGTTTTTAGGGACCCTGCTTTGTTTGGCTTGAACTATTATGTCACAATGTGTCGAGCGCATTGACATAAAATAGTTAAGATTGTATTAAATCACTTTTTTCTTTATCTATCTTAACAATCAGAACTGGACAGTGATGTTATTTGTCAGGTTTTGAAGTTGAAAGATGCAATGTATCAGTTTTAGTTGTTTGTGATAAATTGATAATATAAAATGCAGACATCTAAAAGTAAGAGGATGTAAAATGTATTTTTTACGAAGTTTAGTGATAATGTTAAGTAGTTAGTTATCAATAATGTATTCATGATTCCAAATATGATGTTTAGTTCTCATCGCAAAGTTTCTTTTTTGATCTTCATCCTCTTCTTTTTTTTTTTCTTTCTATCAAGCCTACTCTGGAGCATAGCAATTGCAGATAATAATTCTTTTGTGCATTGGGATAAACACGAGTGGAGGCTACTTGGCAAGAAGGACCGTATTTTTGTCTATGTATATAATTCTTACCTTAATATGGGTAGTGCTGAACTCCTTTGCATTGCAAATCATTGCATTTCTCATGATTTCAGTATGGTGGCAAGTGTGCTATTAATTTGAGGTTCTGCTTGTACATACATACATACATACATACATGTATATATATATATTATATATATATACATATGTTAATATCAGAAATATTTTGCATGATCCAATTCTGACTAAAAACAAAGTGGAAAATATTGTTTGTGTGTAGCTTAATATAAAGAATGGATATTGCTCTCCAACAAATCAATTATGTTTCATACAATAGAACATGTTTTTAAAAGTCTAAAAATAATCAAAATAATTTAGACTCATACAACTTGATATCTAAATTGGAATATATATAAGCAAATTTGCTTCTCACAAGCATGTCACCAAAGCAAATTGCAGGTCATTGGCAGATTTGTTAGAATAGTAGCTCTTCCCATGATGGCAAGCCTAACACAATCAGCATCATACATTTTTACTCAATTGAAAACATTTTCTGAGGATATAGGCATACATCACAAAACCTATGTAGTAATAATATATTTTTCTTAAAAAAATAATCAATTCATTCAACTAGACAAACGTGCTTTGCACGTTATTCTTCTCTAGTATATATATATATATATATTGTTGTGTAGAGTTGGGTTTTAATTTAAGTTGTTTGGAATCTTGCAGCCCAGCCTGTAGCCCATAGAAACCCATCCCTTTTTCATGCCAAATGTGACGTTGTATAGCACTTGGAATAATAAAATCAGACTTCTTCCTTCTCTTTACGCATCAGCCCCTTTAATTGCCAAAAAAAGATGTCGTTTAAGCCCTTGATTTAATGAATATCAAGTTTTCTTCTTCACGCGAAATCGACGCTGCATCTCCATTTCTTCTTCTTCTTCTTCTTTCATCATTTTCATTCATCTGTTCTACTGTTTACCCGTGAGCAAATATCGAATCTTTGCAATCTTTTTCTTCTTCTTTTCATCCATGCATTAGCCTATTAAATACCCAGGACATAGATGATTGTTTTCATTCCATTTTCACAGCCGATCGATGCTTCACGTGCCCAGAAATAGTCTGGAACGTGCACTCCTAGCCACGTTTTGCCAACATGTTTTCATATGAAAAGCTAAAATATTCTTCTTCTTTTCAGCTTGGTTGTTTTGCTTAATGTTGGTAAGCTTTCAAGTGATTTTTCCACCCAAAAACCAGCGTTTTCCAGCCTATATATGGTCATCGAACTATGCGGAAAACCACTCCAAAAATCAACTCTTATTACCTTGCTCTGTTTTGGATCTAAAATCGTGTGTTTAACTACTTTGTTTTGTTCGTTTCATCTTCTCAACTCAAACTAGAATGTCTCCTCTTCAAAACCCATCTAAATCCAAAAGTTATAATTGGGTTTTCATTGGGTATTTTCTCACCGTAAAATCACTGTTTTACATCGCTTACGATACTCTCGATAAGTAATTCTTTTTCTAATTTAAATGATTAATTTATTTATGTGCTAATCTTAATGTATTTTTTTAGTATGATTTTATTTATGATCAAGTGTTCAGTTTAGTCAAATAATAATTGCATTTCATTTATATACATTGGCACATTGGGCGTGGCTATAGTAGCGGGTACGCCGTTGGAAGCGTGGAATTGCCATTCGGCATTTTCGGTGACTACAGGGTTTATTAACGAGTGTATTGTAAGTATTTTCCAAATAAATTTTAAGAATTAAATATATTTTACATTAACAATTGTGTGTTTGGTTGATGATTGAACTTGCTGATTGTTGGATAATTGTTTATGATGGTATGCATTGTGTAATTGGACACTAGTTCGTGTGTATAATTAGTGTTTTGAGATTTCTATGTGAGATGTGAATTTTTGGGTTATTGAATTGATTTGATTAATCAATTTTTGAAGGAGACGTACTGTAAGGATGGTGTTGAGTAGGGATGGTGATTTAGTCCTGCTTATGATTCCCGCCTATAGTATTATTGGGATTATGGATCTTAATAGTTTTGACGAAATCATAACGGGGGACAGTGATACGTAACGCCCATTATGGTCTGTGTGTGTGTATTTTATATCGAGGATAGCGATACGTAACACCCGCAATGAAAAGAATATGTGTAGGTCATAATAGGGATAGCGATACGTAATGCACGTTATGATTGGTGATGTGTGTATGTCATATCGGGGACAGCGATACGTAACACCCGCTATGATTGAAGTGTTTAGGTCATTACGGGAACGGCGATACATAACGCCCGTATGACTGGCATGAATGTAAGGGTAAGTAGGGACGGTGGTAGAGCCTTGCCTACGATTCCCGCCTTCATTGTTAATTGGATTTCTGCCTTCAGTGTTAATTGGATTTGTGAACCATTTTTTGGAAAAATGGTGGGTTTTGATAAATTGTTTTGAGTACCATTTTCTGGAAAAATGGTAGTTATTTTTAAATAGATTTATTTTGGTCCAAATGAGATTTTGGCGTGGGTGGAAAATTATTCCTTTTTGAGAAAGATAGTTTTTGAGATTCATGCATACAGTGTCATGTTCATGTGTTTTGTTATTGCATAAATATGTTTATATCTTGTGGCTTGTTTGGATTATACTTACCTGTGATGCCATCTTTGGCATCGTAGAGTTTGGATGCAGATGACGAAAAGGCTATGCTTGAGAAGGCAGTTCTGCCGTCGGATTGATTCGCTATAATTTATTATTTTGGGAAGTGCTTTCCCCTTTTGAGAAATATGTATTTTTATGATTTGTCTTTAAGATGTCTCTATTAAATCTCCTGTTGGAGAATTTGTGTTAAATTGGCTTGTAAAATATTTTTAAAAATTCTGGTACTTAGATAATGACTTCAATTATCTGCTACTTTTATTTTATTCATATAATGTGTGCACACACTTGGCACTTAATTTTTGGGGTGCGTAACCCGTATTGTCAGCATTCTGACGTCTTGATTTCTGTGTTTCTATACGTGGGAGTTGGGGGCGTCATTGGTAACAATAGTGACATAACCCAACCACAGGTAATAATAGTGGATATAAGTAAAGACTTGTAAGAATAATGATTTTAAGATAAGAATGAAAAGTACATGCATGATACAAATTTATAAGTCCAAGTCATGCATGAGTCATATAAAGCATGCCATAAATGCATACTCTGGTTGTCGGGCTTGTATTTGATTATTTTATAATGTTTATGGTTTTATTAAGTTACGTGTGTACTTACTGAGATTTCCCTGAAAATCTCATTCTTGTATGTTTCTTTTCTTTCAAAAATTGATTTTCGCTGCAGGATTGATTATGGACATGGACAAGGCCCTAATTACTTGAGAGACTCGGAGGAACCCTGAAGGGCTCTTGGAGTACTCTCCTTAGAAATTTTGACCAATTAATAGTAGTAAGGATCGGTGTGAATACGGGAAGAAATTTCAGTAAAGGAAGAAGGAGTTGAGGTGGCCTTATGAAAATATTTGATAAATCTTGTAATTTTGTATATAAGAAAACTAACTGGGCTATGCATGTAAGGAGATGATGTTATGATATGAATAATTGTGATTTTTTATGCTACCATGTGATGACTAGAAATTAATTTTTTTTCTCAAAATGTTTTTGCTGCAATTTGCATTAGATTTCGATAAGTACTGGGGTGAGTAGCTAAGTGTTACTTACCCTGACACTCCGGTTTACGTTAAATTCCAGACGTAGATTGAGAGCATCACAGTATCAAATTTGGATACTAAAAATTATAAATAGTAAAAAATAATTAAATTTATCTATTTTTTTTCCTCATCGACTACGATCCTCCTACAATGACATAACACGCTCCATTTTGGTCGCCATCTCTCTCTGCACTTGGTTTTAGATTGCAATACGCATTTTTTTCTCATGCTCTCTCTGTTGTTCGTGCATGTGTGTCTCTAGATCAGTATGTCGCTTCAAAAGAGACTCCAACTCCTGCTGCCTCAACCTCATAATATCGTTTTCTCATCGTGCTGTTTCTAAATCTCTGGTGAGATTATTAACCCTTAAAGTTGAGGAGCTCGTGGAGGATGAACCAACTGATTGATTGAATGAACGTCCCAATTCTCTGACCATGCTAGACTTGGGCCCGAGCACATCCATGAAAATATTGATATCACTAGGTGAGGATTCCCCAGAAGTTGAATGCATCTCCAACATTTTGTCCTGCAATTATAAAAAAAAACATACATTAAGTAACAAAATTAATTAAAATCTGAACAAAAATAAATTATTATTTTGATATTGCATAATTTATTTAACACAATTAAAATTACTTACATAATTTTCTTGAGTAGCAGGATCCATCCACTCACTATGTTCATTAGTGTGAGCAACAACATAGACATGAATAAAGGAAAAAATTTCAAGATCGTCACGTTTCTAACAAAGACACATTAGCAATTGAAAATTTTAATGTTAGTAATTAAATAATATTAAATATCATAAAAATAGTAGAATTTTTAAAATTTATTAATTACCATCTTATCAGCAAGAGGATGGAACGACCTTGAACCAGCACGATGGTGAACAATGAGAACGAATCTATTAAGTGCATTTGGCCAACTTAAACTCTACAAAATTAATTAATAATGTTATTGTTAATTAAGAACGAATACAAATGTAAGTAACTAAGTAATTTAAAATACCTGATAATCAACTGATGTATAAAGATCACAACAGTTCACCCAATCATATAACTTCATCTTCTGGAAAGGGAATTTCCCAGTCTCTTCCAACGTTTGAAATTTCTTGAAGTGCTCATAACACTGGCCCTTATGGCGTCGGAATAATGTAGCCATCAGTTCGTTCACAGTTCTTACATCTTCGGTCCGAATAAAATCAAGGTCGAACTCATCCTAAGGGATGAATTAAGTAAGTAATACGATATGCTTGTTGAGAATGAAACAATATAGTTGTAAAGTTATCTTACTAGCACACGACTCTGTATGTGATCCTTAACTTCAATATGAATATCTCGCTATGATCGCACATAAAAAGAAGTATAAGCTTGAACTACTGTATTGATATAAGAGGAAAGTGCTGCTGCATTATCATCAACTCCTCTAGAGGAATTTTCAGGAATCGTGACCTTAATTTTTCCTTGACGTCTACTTCTCTCTAAAGAGATACCACAAGTACAACCACGACCATGTTGAGAGGACGATACATTAGCTAACATATACAATAACATGATATTAGTTATATATGTTATTGAGTATTAAAATATAACTAATTAATTACCAACAACATTTCATTACTATTAGGTGTCGACTGGTTATCCATCTCCTGCATGTTGATTTCTTTAGGTGCGTATTCCTCTGGGGGTGAGTTTGGAGCGGGTTCGGGACTTGGAAAACGTGCTACATTTCTTTGTGCTCTCTTTGGTGGCATCCTTGGAAATGAATAAACAAATAAAAAATTATAATTACAACGTTATTTTTAATAATATAATATTGACAATTTAACTTATATGATTTTGTACTTTTATTCTTCTTCTTTGGATGAAGTTTCCATGGTTGTTTTAGGATTTCTTTTAATGGACCCCTCAATTTAAATTTGCATGTCTTCTTCTTCATCATCTTCTTATTCGTCTTCATCATCATCATCATCTTCTTCTTCTTCTTCTTCTTCTTCTTCTTCTTCTTCTTCTTCTTCTTCAAACTCTTCTTCTTCCTCCTCACTCACTTCAAATGGATGAGCGTCTAGTTCGGATGGGTCGAGGTGGACAGGTGCCAAATCATCTCTAGATAAGGGGAGCATCTCGAGTGTACCTAGATCAAAAAACAAGTTAATTCCTTGATCTCCATCTTCCTAGTAAGCCTCTACAATTGGAGTGTTATCTTCATCTCTATTGGACTAATGATTCACACTCGTTCCTGCCTCATATGTATTCCTAGGAACAAATTTTTGCACGACTCGCCAAGTTATCTCTCCACTATCTGGATCAATACCTTTTAGTGAATCATCTAAGTAATAGACTTGCATAGCTTGACAAGCTAATACGAATGGATCATCTTCATTCCATTTTGATGCAGTATTTACGCTCGTGAAGTGATTATTCTTATGCATTGAAACCAAATCACCACCTAGGGGTGACAATATGTGACACGACCCATTAATCTGAAACGAATACGACACGATAAAAGCGGGTTATGGTTGAGCCTTAACGGGTGTCGGGTCAAAACGGGTCAACCCGTTAAGACACGATTGCTTAACGGGTCATAACAGGTCAAACCCGTTATGACCCGCTATGACCCGTTAAGACCCGTTAAAAAATATAAAATTAAATGTATACCCTCAACTTAAATGGAAAAAACCCTATGGAATCGCTAACTTATTTGCTTTCCAATTTTCTACTGCACAGCCGCAACCCCGGTCCCCTGCAACCCCTTTCCATTTTCATTTTGGATTCGAGCTCCCGTCTCACGAGTCACACTCTCACTCTTGTCTCTCAAGTCTTAGCCTTGAACCTGTCTCACACTCACTCTGTCTCACGGAGTCACGGTCTCACCTCACGTTTTTCATTTTGGATTCTCCCTCCCGTCTCACATTCTCACTCTGTTTTTCAAGTCTCAGACTCTCACCTCACACTCACAGCTCACAATCTCTTAAGTCTCAACCCTAGAAGTCGAAATTGAGAACTCACAGCCCACATGTACTCGTCTTCAACCTTTGGTCCTTCAAGTTCAACCCCTTTGATTTATAATCGCAAACTGAAAATCGAAATAGGGAACTCTAGAGAAATCGCGAATTCACGGTCTCTCCCTGGTGTCGTTGTGCAGCTTGTGCTTCTTCAGATCTTTTTACGCAGCGCCCTCCATCGCTGTTGTCGGCACCCACATAGCAGCACAGCTCTCCTCTTCTCAGTTCTCATGCCGCCCCCTCTTCTAGCTTCATTTGTTGATCTGAAAACTCAAAGTTATGGTTTTTTTTAGGAGCAATTTTTACTATTAAATATTTATATTTTAGTTTTCCATTACTTGTTTGAGTTGTTCTTCTAGATCTGCAGTTTTGTTAGTTTTGATTCTTATATGCTTTTGTAATTTTAGGTCTTGGTTGATTTGCTACTTTAATGGCCATGAGGACCAATTGTTGCATATCATGTTTTATGGTCGGGCTTTTGGGGAAAACGTTGTGGTTGTGAAATTGATAACTGGTAATTGATAATTGATAATGATAATTGATACATTCTGTGAATTGATTTTCAGTAAGCTTGTGAAATTTAAAGTGGCCTAAATTCTGTGAATTGAAATCTGTAATTGTAATATTAACATGGAATGGAAAGGTCAACCAAATAATACATTGGTTTCCCACTGTGTTCAATTATTTGTGGCAAATAGTGTTGCTATTAATTCAATATATTAAGCGCTTCCATATTTGAATTGATACGTTCCCCAATATTGCTTCTTAGTAATATGTGAAATTTACATCTAAAAGCCATGATGATTTTGTCTCAAGTTGAATATTTATTTGGCTACAGATGAACTTTCTGATACTTCTGGCATATACAAATGGACATGTAAATGTTATTATACCTATCAAGGAAATCATAGTTATGCTGTTAAATCCAACTGTTCCACTCCTCCATATTAGTGAATGTCCATTCTTGTTTGAAACAATTGTTCTTCATAACTTTTGCAACCAAGGATTAAGGTCATTTTAACATTCTCCAATATTACTTTGTAAGCATAGCCTTATTGAAGTATTCAATATTGCCAAAACTCAATCCTCCTATTTTTTTATTCTCTCACTTTATCTCAACTCTTCTATTATACTCTATTCACACTATATTATATGCATATTCATATTTGGTCTCTTCTTTGTATTCATATGATAATTCCCGTGGTTCCCTTTTGATAAGTTGTTTATAAAATAATATATGAAATAGATTTTGGGTCTTCTTTTTCTACTAATGTTATAGATGTTGCAAGTTATATAATACATAATCTGTTAGATGGGTTATATTAGATTAGTTTCTTCAATTTATTATATGTAGAGTTTTACAATAGACGATTTACCCCTTGTTTCCTTGCCTTCTTTCTCGCGCCAGCCTCCACGTCTTCGACGGTTTTCAATTTCAGATGGAAGTTATCTCTCTCTCTCTCTCTCCCTCTCCTCACGTTATTTTTTTTTGGTGTTGCATATATACCATTGCCAGGATCTCCCTTCCTCCCCTCACAGCTTCTAATCTTGGTTTGGGCCTCTCTTATTCTTCAGCCGAGCTTCCTCTGGTTTTGTTCCACTGCAACACTCACCAGTAAGCCTTCTAAACTTCTCTTTACTCTCAATCTTTCCATCATTAAACAGATGCGATTTGGGGCTTTTGGCCTTGAATATCTTGGGATTGTTTTCGGTCCCAAAAGCATAGCAGAAACAAAAGTTTTAATTTATCTCTACCTTGCTTTGTTGTGTTTTGTTGTGGAGATTAGGGTGGTTACAACTTCAAATTTGCACATCAAAAATTTATTTTCTATATCTTGCAGCGTGTGGTCCTCGGGTTCTAAGAGTCACAACGCAATTTGAGGTATTGTTAACTCTACTCTTCTTCTACTCTATAATGTGCGACAATAACTGAAGAGCCATATGAGTGTGTTGAATGATTTTTGAAGGATTCACAATCCTTGTGGCCGTGTTGTTTTGCATATGTATTTTTTTGAAGGATTCTACTCTGTATATTTTTTTTTGGAAGTTTTGTAATTTAGGGAGTGTACTTGGCTGCTTGTTGGAATTATTTATGAAGTTTTAAATTTTTAGCCGTGTTGATTTGTGAGTGTTTCATAAGGGGATGAATGATGTTCTTATGGTCGGGTTGGTTTTATCAGAGTGATGCTTGAAATGAGTTTTGTAGTGGGCTAGAATAATTGTTTTTGTTGGAGGCATTTTCAATGCTATTAGAGTTTTGGGTGGTTGATTACTTGAGTTTTATCCGCTAGAAATCCTAAGTTTATGTAGGCAGCGTAGTTTAGTTTCTTTACATTCAGTTTAAGGCTGTTTGGCGTGGTCATTGACATTTAGTGAATATTTTATGAATAGGTAATGAGACTCTTAGAGATTAGACTCAAAGCTTTGCTTATACGTTTCAGGAGTCAGGTAAGCAGGGTTCTTATGCTAGATTTGCATAAAAATAAAAATTATTTGAGGTTGGTTTTATAAAATGTGCAAAAGAAAAGCGGGAGAAACAACCTCAGTATATGTATTTATGCATCCTCTCATGAAAATTCATATAATATAGAAAAGTTCTTTTAGACATGAAATGTGTAGACATGAGCAATATTTGACATACTTCTAAAATGTGCATAAGAGCGAACATGAATAATGATGTTTATTGTACTTGTGAAACAATATGTTTTGATTTGTTTTTTTGTTTATCTGAATTGATAAGAAAGTGAAAATCACGTGGTTTGATATGATATGAACATGGAAAATCCTTGGCATATTTATTTGTTTAATTTTATTTCTGAATATGGTTCTGAGATGAGGATATGAATTCACATGATATGGTTGGTACTACCATGATATTATATGATAGGGGTGCAACCACTTTGAAAACAAAGTAGTCTTTTATGTATTTTTTTTCTGTGTGCACACTTGGGACTCCGAGAACAAATAAGGGAAAGTCTCACAATATGATACCGCTTTGTTTGGCCACCGGGATAGCACAACCCTACCATGGGGGTTAAACATGATACATGTTCTGATATGATGATAAGATGAGATCTTTACAATTACTTGTGCCAAGATGTTTTTGTTTTTGAAAAGTTGTTTTCTGTTTATGTAAAACGAAAAACATATGTTCACTCAGCTTTTCGATTGATAATATGTTTTGGAAAATGTTTTTTATGAATAAAAGGTTACTGTTTCATGCATATGAAATTGTTATGGAAAATGCCCATGTATTACACACTAGTATAGGTGCTTTGTTTACTGAGTTGTAGAAAAACTCATGATCCCTTATTTCAAATATTTTTCAGATGATGAGGATATCTCTACAGAAGATCAGGAGTAGAGATTGTGAGCAATACTAAGCTGTTAGAGTAGTATAGTAGATGGAAAGACTGTTATTATATTTTCTAGATGCTATCTAGTTGTTTTTGGACTTAGAGTATTATTTATCCATTATGTTAAGTTTATTGGGAGATTTTGGACCCCTTTGTTTGTCAAGTATAATCTTTTCTTTTAGATATGACTTTGTGGATATTTATTTTACACATGGATTTGGAAATGAGATTTTATTTATGGACTTTCGAAAATCTTTAGAGATGGTATTGGTGATGAGACAGGTTTATTTGGACAATTAGTGTTTTCTCCAATCCCTTAGGGGTACGGGGCGCTACAAACCCTATCTGGTCTCCTCCACCCCCAAGCATGATAAAAATTAATTGGGATGTTGCTTTATGTAAAGATCAAATAAGGATTGACATCATTGTGAGAAATTCTGGTGGATCTATTTTAGCTACTAAGAAATTGGCCAAGACTACATTTATGGATCCCTTGTTAGCAGAAGCTATGGCAAGAGATATGAATTTATTTTCTGTGATAATGGAAGGAGACAACAAGCAAGTAGTGCAAGAGCTTAAAAGCAACACTGATCAGAATGATTGTAATGGCTTAATTCTTAGTGATACTAAACTTTTTCTTTCCTCTATGAACTGGTAGTCATCCTTTGTAAAGAGAAGTGGGAATAATGATGTTCATTGTCTAGCAAAGGCAGCATGCTTGCTAGCTAAAGGAGACATAGAAGTGGTTCGTTAACAACCTGTGTAATCTCCCTTGTTATCTTTCAATTGAAAGTATGGGAGTTTGCTTCCATTTCAAAATTAAAAAAAGAGGCTGCCATGTCATCCTTAACTCGATGAAAATTTCTGTTGAAATTTCTCATTAAAGCCTCATGTGATAAAGCCTACAGGTATGTACGTAACATCATCAATTTCATTAGTCATTAACAATGCTAATCTTTTTGCGGTGCCTACCCCTTAGGGGATGTAGCCCGAATTTTTTTCTGAAAGATCAATTTTTTTTAATCATTTTTTTGTTAGTTTTAAATAATTTTCAAAAATAAGAAAATTCATATCATTATTAAAATACATTTTTTAATTACTTAGTAAAATATAAAAACAAAAACGCAATTTGAGAGAAATTTGGTACACTACCCTTCGGGACAAAAAGCATTTCTGTTCTATAAATACCTCAACCAGCAATCTATGATCTCATAGAAGCCCCTGGAATTGAAAGCATTATTTATTTTCAGAGATGAAATAAGATAAAAGTTAAAAAAAGAATAAAATATTGTTGTAATATATGAAAATTTTGAAAAAATAGTTTTAAAAATTGAAAAAGTTAAATTTCTTATTATATTTTATTTAGAGATTTGAAAAAGTGTAATGATCATGAATTTGAGATAAATTTAAAAATTTTGATTTTATCTCCCAAAGCAAATGGGGCTTGATGTAGCTAGCAACACCATCTCCATTTCTACGTACGGCGCGCTGTGAATAAACTTTTGAAAATGTCTTTCTCAGATTCAGCTGTAGCCGGCGCTTCAACAGCTCAGAATTATCATGTTATGCCAGAAATTAAGCGTCGCTCAGCAAATTTTCAACCTAGCATTTGGGGTGACCATTTTCTCTCATACGCTTCTCCATTCCCGCTGGTAATTAAAGATTAATAATTTGATGGTATATGTATTGTGCATTTTACACTACGACATCATGTGTAAACACTAATTTTCAAGGAATAATATTTTAATCTTCAAAGTACCTATGATCATATTATTCCATGCATGGACGAGTTACATCATGAGTGCATAATTTATTCTTTTTTTGCTCGTACAGGAAACTGATGTCGAGATGAGGCAACAAATTGAGGAATTGAACCGCAAAAAGTCTAATGTTTGCCGCAAATAAAAAATTTTCGTTCATTTTTGTCGCCGCCGATAACGCGTCACAACAGCTGAAATTGAAAAGGCTATTTGTGGCACGACGGTAAAAAACAAACGTATTTTGCGGCACCTAAAAATCGCCGTAAAAAGAAATTAAAATCCCCGGAAATAATCCTATACAACACTTTTCCAAAATGAAATTGATGTTTTCTGGCGATTATTATTCGCAGGAAATAAATTTTTAGCCTTTGTTTAATTTTTTTTATAAATGCTATAATAATTATACAATTTAACCTACTTTTAACATAATGCATGATACATCTAATCAATATATTTCTTAATAAGCTTTACAATATCATGAATCATTAAAATATATATATCTATATATATAAAAGGTTTAAAGATCATAAATTAATGAAAAGAGCTCAAATTAATTAAAATTCATGGCAGTTTATTCTAAGTTAATATCCCACAATGTATGAATACTTTTTTACAAGTGTTGAATATACGGTACTAGGGTTTCTTAAGCACACTTTGATCATCCCTTGGAAGCTCTCTTATTCATGATCTCAAAACTGTCTCCTTTAACTCTTCTTCTAAAAAAGGGATGCCTTCTTCATTGATTTCAATTGTTGCAAACATGTATATTTTTTTTAGCTCCCAAGTCAACCACAATGAATATTCTTTAGTATATTAACTAAAATTTCTTCCAAATAATTTACCAATGAAAGAAAAGCACACCAAAAATGCAAGAATGAGTTGCGATTTTGAGCTTCAAAAAAGAATTACATCTGAGGCGTCAAGGTAAACGTGTGAGTATGCCGGGTGCGTTGTACACATTACATGGAGGGAAATGTGATAAATTTAGTGAATGGCTTGCTAAGGTCAAATTTTCAGATGGGTTCACTTTCAATATCAAAAACTGTGTTTCCGTATGAAATCTCTGAGTTCAAAAGCCATGGCTGTCATGTTTTCTTGCAAAGACTACTTCTTCACTACAAGAAAAATGATTTTTAGAGACAAAATATGTTACAGACGAATTAAATTTCATCCTCAAAAGAATATTTTTGAGACAAAAATTTATGTTTGTCTCAAAACAGAGAAGCGGCATTGTATGAGTTCCAACAGATAAAAATCAATTCGAACTAGACCTTATGAGATGAAAATATTCATCTTTAAAAAAAATATAGTTCGAATGGCTTAAACTATCCTTTACTTAATATTTGAACAGTCATATCACTATTCAAATAATAATCGTGGCGGGAAAATACGTACGATTGTGTCGAGAAATGTAAATATTGTTGGAACTAGAAATTTAAACATTCAAACACAAATTTTGGTGGAAGAATCCCGTGGGAAGTTCCCAAAGATTTCCATTTGAATCTGAACACCACTGTTCGAACCCATTTCTTGTTGGGAAAATCTCACTACATAATTCGAACGGATTTATAATGTATTCGAATGCCTATAATAAGACGATTTTAAAATAATATTATTTGAATTTATTAATTATATATTTCAAAGGATAAAGAATCTATTTATACGACTATAGGATTTTCTATAATTTGTAAAAATGTTATATCTACTTCCTAGAAATTTTCTATAATTAATTTAAAAATCAATTAATAATTGTTATATGCTAATAAAAGTTTGTAATTTAAAAAACATTACCTTCTATGGAATATTATTCTTTATGTTATTATGAACCAGTAATATATATAAAAAAAATATTAACAAACAAATAGATATTAATTAAGAGCTCTTAGTGCATGCTCATTACAAAATAAAAAGTCACAAACAAAATAAACACACATGGCAAACAACTGTATAAGGGAATCCTGGTCCTCCTAGATGACAGCAATGTCTCTCTAAATCTCCTACAATTGAACCATGAGGGGGGTAGTGATCTTCTCCATTCCCTTAATCAAAAGTTTGTGATGCTCATCGAGGAGGGATTGTATGTCTATAATAATAACTCCTGCAACCTGTCTATCATCAGCGGCATCAGCAGAAGCTGCATTATGCTCCGTCCCACTATTTTGTGCCGCTGAAAATTAATGCGAGCTCTTTGCTGCAAGTGGCCCCCACTCTTGTTGAAGGTAATCTTGTTGAGAGGTCCAATTTGTGGTTGCCTCCACTCTGTCATTGTTGCATTAACCCCTAATTTGAGTAGGAGGTTAGAGATCATCAAGGCATATCGTAGACTACTTCCATTTGTATATAGTGACTCAGATCGGATGCGAAAAAGAAAGTATAAAGGCAAATCAATCGGATCTTCTCGCGCAATCTATAGCATAAATTGGGCCCGATCGATGCTAAAATCCATTTTGTGTTTCCTCGGATCTATATTATGCGACACAATTAAGTTCAACATGCAGAAAAAAACAATACAATCAACTTGACTGATCATCTTGTTGCCATCATATGCAAGAGCTGACTCGTCAAGCATCAATTGACGAATCTCGTGATGAGTGGGACCATCATCTGCTGGAGCTTCATCCACGATTGAATCATCACCATTTGTCCTCGTTGTCGATTGGTGTCTTGGGTATGCACCAATCTCACTTGGGATCTTCAAAAAATTAGCAATAATGTCTGCTGATATGGTGATGTTCACTCCCCAAATAGTGAACGAGAATGACCAACCTGGACCCTCCATCGACTGGCCTATCACATAGTATAACTCATTGACCATGCCTGGATAGGCCACACCCTGTTGTTGACAAATCGGATCCCATCCTCTATTGCTAATAATGGAAGAGAGGCTTCGACCATTCCACACAAAATCGTAGGAGTCTTCCATGATGATCTCCCGCTCGACTAAAATTGGTCGAGTCACAAAACTAGCTTCATCACTAGCTTGGCCCTCTCTCCCCTCTCTCCCACGTTTTTTTTCCACTAGATTCCATTAATTCATTGTTCATAAAAAAAATACAAAAGAAATTTAATTAAATAAACTAAAAAAATATAGGTTACATTGCTACTATAATATATTATAACCAACATCACTAATATATATCATACAAATAATATATAATAAGAATCACGATGAAATGACAATGAAGATCTTTTGTATAAAATAGTGATAATTTTCTGCTATGCCCCCAAAACAATGCAAACAAATCACTTGATTTTAATAAAATGCTGAAAGAAAAATAATGCAAGACTCCAAAAAGAAAAACAATTTTCTGTCATGTTTGTTTTCTCCTTGTAGTTGGGACCCAGATAGATAGTGAAAAATTGTAGTTGGGACTTTCCTGTATTTCATTTGTGTCTTTTAGTGGAATTTAGTTATGCAAACTAGCTACCACTTCAAAGAACACTGCATACCTTCAAACAGATAGTGAAAAGTCTTAAGCTCTATTCTAAATTTTAGGCAAAATTATTATTATCAAACACAAAATTTGATAACTTGTTCACATCACATAACTCATGTAAAAGCGTTTATATATATATATATATAAGATGTATTTTGTTCATAGGTTTGTGAATTTGCATGATTCCAATTGAATTTCCATTTCCTGTCTAGACGTAAACAACATGGTGTATGTTCACCACCTTTATGATCTTATCTCCTTCATCAATACAGAATGTGCATTTTCTTCTAAACACATTGTATAATACATTCAAGCTTTTACAATAAAATATTATCTAATTACAATAAAATGTTCAGAATAAAGTACATATTCAGAGAGTAGCCACAAACTAATTGGACAATCTAGAAGATTCAATCACAAATGCCTGGACATAATTAAATATTGAAAATATTAAATCTAAAGGAAACCAAGAAAGAGAGGCTATGTTCAATTAAAGTAGACTTGTAACTAATTTCTTTTGGTTTTTACAGGAAACATGGTTCCAGTCTGACCTCCTTCTCCATTTTATAATAACAAAGATAATAAAAATTTATTGATTCCAATTTCTATGGTAAATTTTGCTTCTCCAGTACCAATCTATCTAAGCAAGATAATATGACAAAATGACCCATATATTATTTTGATAATTCCACACCCATCTCTCTCACACATGGTCAATCCCATTTACATAGATTCCATCATCTAAAAGTATTAAGAATCAAAAAAAAAAATTATTTTTTCCAAAAATAATGCTAAAATATCATCTTCCATAGCAGGAACATATATTATAATATCCTTGCAAAAACAGTCTGAGTCCACAAGTTCATATTCTTTGGATTACATAGCATAAATTTGTATATATTTCAACCACTACACCTCAGAACGCCAAGGGCTATATTCCAAGAGAACCAAAAAGAAAACAAGGTTTACAAAGGGGGTTTACATTTTTCATATCTTAAAAATTACATTTTTTTCCCAATATATCTTTGTCAACTACCCACTTTAGTGCAAAGCCATGAAATCTATGGTTGAGTTGACTCATTTCCAAAATAGAAAACCAAGGATTTATCAAACCAACCCCCTTTTAACTAACATTTAACCTACTACAAGAAAAATGGGTAATAGTGACTCAATATTAGCGACAAAAAGGATTATTAGCGACTAAAATAGACTATTAACGACTAATAAAAATGTAGCAAACAAGCAGTTTTCTTGTAGTGACCATACAAACAATATTAAGGGTTAATGAGGGGCATATATACCTCTAATGACTATTGGCGTTAGTGGTAGACGGCGAAGTTGGTGGCGGACGACGAACCTGAGTTTATCATTCAAAGGATTATTGGAGTTTCGATTTGGGAAAAAACCGAATGCATAGACTTTGTTTTTTTGATCAGGTATTTTTATTTTAAGATGATATTTCTAGTTCAAACTTATATATATAGTTCGAACTAGAAATTTTCTAGTTCGAATTTCTTTTATTGAAGATGAAATTTTATAGTTCGAACTTATATATGCAATTCAAACTAGAAAATTTCATCTTCGAACTTGTTTTTATAAGCTCGAAGATGAAATTTTCTAGTTCCAACTGGATATTTACGTTCGATCTAGAATTATGACATCAAACTGTTATTGTCAAGTTCAAACTACTATATTTTCTAGTTTGAATTGGTTTGTATGAAATAAGATGAGATAAAAGTAACAAAAATAATACTACTATATAATATTTATGTAGTACTACTATATAGTACTACCATATAATACTACATAGTATTTACATTATATAATACTATATAATACTATATACATAGTATTTATTTTATATAATACTATATAGTATATAATTTATATAATATACTAATATAAACTACTAATAACTATATATATGTTATAACTTTAAATTATATAGCTACTAGTAGTATATACTATATAGCGTATATGAGTACTTTATAGTACTTATATTAGATACTACACATATACATTATAACTAGTATATGAGTATACTTATACTAATATATTAATAAACATTTTAATTATAATGGGAATTTTTTTATTTTTTTCAAAATATTTAAGAGTGTTTAAAAGATGTTATAAAAAATAAATAAAAAACAAAAAAAAAATACTCTAAAGGAGCACAAATACTCTATATATATATATATATATCATATAGTATTAGCCTTTGTCTATTCGAACGAATATAACACCATTTGAACACTAAGTTTCAAGGGAAAATCCTTTTTTGAGAAAAATTTTTCCTCTTTCTTTTCCAACATTTAAGAAAATATTCTAAGTATATTCTAAACTTTGTTGTTTGAATGGCTAATTTGGAAAGAAGTTAACAAAATTTCAAGTTAGGCTGGTCGAACTCATTAGTAAAGAGTTCGAACGGATAATTTCTTAATGATGTGGACAAATGTGTCGCCAATGTGAAATTTTCAAGTTCGAACTAGTAAAATTTCATTCAAACTCAACGCTTCGGAATTGAAAACCACTCTATTTTATTATTTTACTCAAATTAAACCACTTTCCTATCATGATTAGCATTCCTCAAATTAAACCTAGCTGCAGTTTCCAGAATAGATAGCGTGAGCAACAGTCAGAAGGCGCGAGAGATAGAGAGAGAATACGTTCTATAGAGAGAGAGAGATTGCTAAGGAAGACATCTGGCCCTGAAGTTTGTTTTTTGTTTTCTTATATTTATTTACAGATTTTGTCGTAAGTTACAAATTTCTACGGGTTGGTGATTTGGGAAGAATTCTTGGATTGCACAAATTTAAAGTTAGATTTGTGTGATTTGGGTATGTTGATTTGGGTATATGTTGTGTGATTTGTTACATGGAGTTAGTATGTTCATATATCTGTTAAAAATCGAAATTTTATTTATTCGCTAGCGTATATGTATCATGTGTATTTGCTAGATGATAGGGAATGTATTTGTTATTTTTAGTACGAAATTTGTTCAAATTTTTAGTGTATGCATGTGTATCTAATAAGGTTTTATATGTATATATATGTATGTATTTCTTTTTTTTTTTGTATATGATGTATGTGTATTTGTTAGTGCATATGTATGTGTAGTTGTAAAATGTATTTACTAGTGTTTTTGTAATTAGTTAATTCTAATTGATTTCATAAAATACTTTAAGTAGAATAATAGGAGAGCTTACCCTTATTAAAAATATCAGTCATGTAATTAGTTAATTCTAATTAATTTAATAAATTATCCAAATAAGACATTTTACTATAATATGAGAGTTTAACCTTATTAAAAATATGCACCATATGATAGTTTTCCTATATATTATATAGGAGTTAGACGTTATAATTATTTTTAATGGTACGAGGATGTGAATAGATTATTGATAGTATCTTTTCAAATGAATTAGGCTTTTTAGACTGTCGATGCGTAACGGATATACAATGGATAAGAGTTGGATGTTGTTGGAAGATAGACTTGGGCGAGACTATAAGGGGTATGCACAAGGGGTGAAGGTGTTCATTGAGTATGCAAAATATAGTATTCATAGTCGAGGATTTATAAGATGTTCGTGCAAGAAGTGCAAAAATCTTAGTTCGTATAACTTGGTTTGTGTGGAGGACCATTTATTTGTAAATGGAATAGATCCTAAGTACTCACCTTAGGTCCTACATGACAAACGATTTCCTAAAAGAGTTAGATTTGGCAATCAGTCCAATCAAATGGAAGAAGGTAACGAGATCGAGATGGACAATATAGATGTGGCTATTTCTGATGATAGTGATGATAATGGAAAGGATATGACTGAGATGTTAAGGGATATTGGCGTAGACATACATGGGGTTCGAGATGGAGAAATAATATCTACACAATCTTTTGAGGGAAATGTAAACTTTGGAAGACTGTGTGAGGATGTACAACAAGAATTGTATGAGGGTTGTACTCATCATAGCAAGTTGTTATTTACGGTCAGGCTGCTCCATATTAAGTCTATATGTCGGATTTTTGCAAAGGCTATCGAGTAGTACCTCGTAACTTTTATGAAGCAAAGAAATTAAAGCGAGGGTTGGGATTTGATTATAATATTATCCATGTATGTAAAAATGATTGTATACTCTTTTGGAAGTAATATGCAGAATTTGATTCATGTCCAGTGTGTCAAGAGTCAAGATGGGCATCAGACAAGCATAATGTACTCAATAAAGTGTTAAGACATTTTCTATTGATTCCTCAACTTCAACGATTGTTTACTTCCCAGATGACAGCGAAAGATATGACTTGGCATCACACAAAAAGAGTTCAGAATAATCAATTTCTTTTGCATCCGGCAGATTCTTTACAATAGAAGAAATTTGATGTGGAGTATCCATGGTTTGCCAAAGGACCTCGCAATGTACGTCTTGGTTTAGTAACTGATGGTTTATTCCATTTGGCAACATGAGCATATCTCATAGTATTTGACCTGTTATATTAATGCCCTATAATTTGCCACCATGAAAGTGTATGAAATATCCTTATTTTATGATGACTCTACTGATCCCAAGACCAAAATCACTAGAGAATGAAATAGAGGTATATCTACAGCCACTGATGGCAAAGTTGAAAGAGTTGTGGAAACAGGATGTTAGTACATATGATGCGGCCTTATCGCCGGAGTTCGAAATGCATGCTGCAGTTATGTGGACAATAAATAATTTTTCAGCGTACGGGAACTTGTCTAGGTGGAGTACAAAAGGTAAATGGCTTGTCTTGTTTGTAACAAAGATACAGATTCTCAATGGTTAACAAATAGTCGAAAAATATGTTTTATGGGACACCATCGATATTTACCGCATGATCATAAATGGCGTTCGAATAGAGCGATATTTAATGGAAGGGTTGAGTGCAGGTCATCGCCGCCAAGTTATTCTGGCGATGATATTCTCTTGCAATTGGAAGATATTCCAAAAAATAGATTTGGGAAAGATGCAAGAATTCAAAAGAGGAAACGACAAGCAGTGGAATTGAATTGGATGAAGAAAAAGTTTTTTTTTTTTTTAGTTGCCGTATTAGTCTACCTTGACAGTGCGCCATAATTTAGATGTTAAGCACATTGAAAAAAATATATGTGTGAGATCATGGACTTACGTGTATTTTTATACGTTATTTTATTCTCGGTATTAATTATTTTAATGTATTTTAATAATATTATTAGTCGTATTTTATTTGTTTAAGATATTTATTTGAGCTATTAATTAGTTAATATCGAGTTACGTTGCTTTTCTTATTTATTTTAATGAGTTAATTATTTTAATGAGTGGAATTAAATTCCGTTATTTTATTATGTGAATTTATTTTATCTGCTTTCGTTATATTAATTATTGTTTTATAATTAATATTGCGCTTGGATTTAATTTATTTCTGTTAATGGGTTTTCAATATCTTATTTTATTGATATTAAAATTATAGTATTTAAAGCCAGCTTTTATTTAATTTGTTGTGTTTTTCTGGTTGGACCCTTTTTCCCTTCTTTTTCCTTTTTCTCCTTTTTTTTTTCTTTTTTTTTTCTTTTTTTCCTTTTTCTTTTTCTTCTTCTCTTCCTCTGCTTCCTCGTGGGTGACCGCGTCCCCTGCCTCCCTCTCCCCCTTCGCCTGTCCCTTCTCCTCAGCCCCAGGACCGCCGTCGGCCACCCACAGGCGACACCACCCAGCTCAACCTCACCCCCTCATGCCGGCAAGCTCAACGGCACCGGTGGTGTCACCTCCGGCCACCCCACCGCCCCTCCACGGCCACAAACCCGAAATGGCCATTTTGCATTTCCTTGCATTTTCCAGCCACCGCCGGCCACCCCTTGGCCTCCGACCACCACCACTAGACTCCCTAACCTCCGGCGAGCATAACCCACCGCCCAAAACCACCCATCGCCGCCGGTTACCCTCTCCACCCGAAATGAGCCTTAAACGGGTCGTTCTTCACCACGCCGCCGTCCGGCCACCGTGCATCTCACCTCCGCCACCATTCGACTCCCCTCACCCAGCTGGTCAACCCCCTAGCTCAGTTTCCCCAACCACGGCGTCACCTTCCCGGTACGACCCCAAACCCGAAAATGGGTTTTCACCCATTTTGACCCCGATCCGCCACCTTCCGGTTGTTGTGCCGCCACACCACCACCTCCATAAGATTCCCCACCCTTCAATGAGTACCTCCCTAAATTTTGGTGTCAAACCGGGTGTTTTAGCCTAACGTGCATGTGACCGCTACAAACACTGCAGATTGGCGTTGTTCAAGGAATTGCGTTTTTACCACTGTAAGTACTTTCCAAACGAGTTTTAAGATTTAAATATATTTTTGGCATCAACAGTTGTTGTATTTGATTATTGCTGATATGCGTTGGTTGATGTTGGTATTTGTTGGTTGATTGGATTATTTAATTGTTGGCTATCTGATGCATGGTTGTCTGCATTGTGTATTTACGCGCATGTTCATGGAAATATTTGGAAAGTGGATTTTTGCATGATTTCGGATATTTAGGTGTTGGAGATGGAAAATGGGATTTAATTTGTGTTTAATGGATTTTAATGATTTTGGGCTGAGTCATAACGGGGACGGCGATACGTAATGCACGTTGTGATCAGCGTGTGAGTGTGTGGATGACATAATGGGAACGGCAATACATAACGCCCATTATGGTCATCGAGTGTGCATTTCATATCGGGGACGGCGATACGTAACGCCCGGTATGAAATGAGTCTGTGTGGATCGTAATGAGGACGGCAATACGTAACGCCCATTATGGTTTCGGGTGTGTGTGTAAATCATATCGGGGACGGCGATACGTAACGCCCGGTATGATCGGTTTTGAGGATATTATTTTATGGAAAATGATGGGTGATTTTATTGGGATTTTATTGTGGATCAAAATGGGATTTTGACGAGTGTGATTATTTCATCGACTTTGAGGAAGATGATTTTAAGCCTCATGCATATGGTAATTGTTCATGGTTATTGTTGTGGCATTAATGTATTTCTGTCTTTTGGTTTGGTTGGTTTGTACTTACCTGCGATGCCATCTTGGCGTCGTAGTTTTTGGATGCAGACTTTGGAGAGGCTGAGCCTGAGGAGACGGCTCTGTTATAGAGGTGTTATTATTATTAATTGATATCTCGGGAAATTTATTTTCCCCTCTTTATAATTATGTATTTATTTAATTTGTATTTTTGGATGACTGTATTAAATCTCCTGTTGGAGAGTTTTTATTAAATTGGTTTGTAAAATATTTCTAAAAACTTCTGGTACTTAGATATTAATTTATTATCCGCTGCGACCTATATTTTTATGTATGTCACGTGTGCACACACGTTTGATACTTGTTGTTGGGATGTCTGACTCGTGTTGTCATCATTCCGACGCCTCGATTTAAAAGATACTGCTAATTCTTGTAAAGATTTAAAAGAGTTGGGGATAGATCAAAATTACATTTACAAGATAATGGGTCTTTAGCTTATATGCCACTTGGATGGTGTACACTGTCAACTGATGAGAGAAAGAAATTTTGTGAATGGTTCATGACAATCAAATTACTTGATTGCTATACTTCAAACATGTCAAGATGTGTTCGAACTCATAATTGGAAGATAACTGGTTTTAAAAATCACGACTGTCATATATTTTTACAGCGTCTGTTGCCAGTTGGTGTGCGTGAAAAGCTTAATCGAAATGTTCATACAACTCTCATAGAATTAGGGGGATTTTTCAGGGACATTGGTAGTAGAACTGTTGCCCAGATGACTAACACAAGAGGGGGGGGTGAATTGAGTTGTATTTAAAAAAATAACAATTATAAATCAAATATATAATATAAAATATAAATAAAATATGAAACAATAATAAATATAAAGAGTAAGGGTAAGAGAGAAGCAAACTCAGTATGTTAACGAGGTTCGGCCCCACTGCCTACGTCCTCGCCTCAAGCTACCTCTTGAGGATCTCCAAATCCACTATTCAATCTCCTTTAGGTGGAGATAGAAACCTATTACACCTTTGAGCAGCACTGCTCCAAAGAATCCGTGTAGAACACCCTCTACACTTCCAATCACCTCACACTTGGTGATTTAACTATTCCACGTGTAGAACACTTTCTACACTTCCAATCACCTTACACTTGGTGATTTAACTATTCTCCGTGTAGAACACCTTCTACACACACAAGGGTTATACACACCCTTTTACTGATACAAGAATTGATAGTAGGTAGACTATCAAAGTACACTCCTCAATGAGTGAGATAGAAACAATACAGCGCAACCTATATCTCTCTCAACAAGAACAAGAATTAAGGCTCAAAACTTTAGAAAAGAGAGAATGAGAGCTTTGAAGAAATGATGCAAAACTTAGCAATAGATGTGTAAGCTCTTGTTGTGAATTTTGTAAAACTCAAGTGAGCTATTTATAGGCAAATGATTTTTCAATTTCAAATTTGAAAAGATTCCCATATCAAAAACATCATCATTTACTTTTCAAAAATTTCAAATCTAATATTTTTACTTTTTGCATGTGACAAAAGGAGCACACTTTACTTTTCAAAAATTTCAAACATAATCTTTTACTTTTTGCATATGACAAAAGGAGCACACTTTACTTTTCAAAATTTTCAAATAAAGACATCTACCTTTTGCATAAGTCAAGAAAAACATCCACCACTTTTGAAAATATTTAAATAAAACATGCACACATGAAAGATGACAATCAATCATCTTAATATTTTTAAAATTCAAACCTTTAATCATGTCATGCACATGTGAAAGATGACAATCAATCATCTTTCAAAATTTTCAAAGTTCAAACCTTTAATCATGTGATGCACATGTGAAAGATGACAATCAATCATCTTTCAAAAATTTCAAATTTAATTTTCAAAATATCATGCACATGTGGAAAATATATTTTAATGCTTTATGATAAAATATTAATTTTGAGCCTTAATCCTAATTTTGAATTTTTAAGAGATTTACAAAATTACTCTATGATTTTAATGTGAACTTATTCCCTTCTTGCTCATGCTTGCTTCCTTGATGTGCTTGATTCTATTGTGTGGACAACTTGAGCTTGAAACTCCTTTATTCTTTGAATTCATTTGTTATCATCAAAATCCATTCGTAGATTTATATGAAACTTGAAACCTTGGGTTCAACAATCTCCCCCTTTTTGATGATGACAAATGCTTGATAGAACTTGAATCCTGTATTAATACTTAAGCTCCCCCTGAGAATGTGCGTTAGTTTTTCAAGCAAAAATATAAACATAATTCCAAGCATATATAACAAGTTTAGCAATTTAAACAATGTTAATGTTCTAGTCTAAAACTTCTCCCCCTTTTGGCATCATTAAAAAGGAATCATAATTAGATCAATAAGATATATTCCTACAATAACCAATAGATAAATAAAACGCTGTGTTAGTAGAGACTGTAGAGAATTCGGTGCGTAGCCACACGTGTTCGACAAAACTTGCAAAGGCTGGAGGCCTAGTTCCAGTAATTTGGTGCGGAAGGAGATTTTGTAAAGAGCTGAATAATTGAAACCACTCGTACCCGACAAAACCTGCAAAAGTTGGAGGCGTAGCTCTGGCAATTCGGTGCAAAGATTTGATCCGCTTGATGTTGCTGAAAAATGAGATATGATCATGATTTGTAAGTTTGTCTTGTTCTTATTTCCGTTTCTATAAGAGCAATCCTTAGCTTTATCTATTTCGCATCAAGCTTTCTTCTCATCTTTGCAATTTGCTTGCATTCTCATTCTACAATTTTTTCAATGGCTCGTAGAATTCCCTTCAGTGCTTCTCTTGATCAAGATTTGAGGTATCCTTCACCTCAGTCTCAATCTATTTCTGCATCTGTCGTGGGTGCCATGAAGCAACAAGAGACTGATTTAGCTAATAAATCAGATCATGACGCCATTTACGAGCTTGTGGGTCTCGGAACTCGATACTCATCATCTATCGTTGCGTTTTCTGCTCGGTTGCAGTCCAAAACTCGCGAAATTGAGAAGCTTAACGAGACTGTATCTGTACTTCAACGACTTGTTTATGAGTCAAACAAAAAAATAGTAGAATTAAAGCAACAGAATAAGGATTTGAAATCCTTGCTTACCTCTTCATTTCGATTGCCTAATCCTTTAGATAAGGATGGCATGATGATTTATGATGAGCAAATGCATTTGAATGATGAGGCTAAACGTCTCAAGTTTCTGTAGGTCATTTGAGATAATGGAATAAAAATATCTAGCAGATATTCATGGCATGCATAATTCCTATTTCTCTTCTAATCATGCATAGTTTATCTTCTGGTAGAGGTTTTGTGAAAATTTCTGCCAATTGATCATGTGTACTAGTGAATTCTAATACAATATCGCCCTTTTGCACATGATTTCTAAGAAAATGATATCTAATTTCAATATGTTTGGTCCGAGAATGTTGTATTGGATTTTTTGAAAGATTTATAGCACTTGTATTATCACATTTGATTGGAATGTGATTGTACATAAGTTTAAAATCCTCAAGTTGTTGCTTCATGTAAAGAACTTGAGCACAACAACTACCCGCAGCAACATATTCTGCCTCAGCAGTAGATAGTGCAACAGAATTTTATTTTTTACTAAACCAGGAAACTAGTGCACGACCTAAGAAATGACATGTTTTACTAAAACTTTTTCGATCATCTTTGCAACCAGTATAATCGGTACCTGAATAACTAATAAGATCGAAAGAAGTGTGTTTAGGATACCATAACTCTAAGTCATTGGTATTGGCAAAATATCTAAAAATCCGCTTGACTGCAATCAAATGAGATTATTTTGGAAATGATTGAAAACGTGCACATAAACATACACTAAACATAATATCTGGTCTACTGGCTATCAAATATAATAAGTTACCAATCATACCTCGATATACCTTCGAATCAACTAGTTTACCGGATTCATCTTTATCAAGTTTAGTGGATGGGCTCATTGGTGTTCCAGTTTCCTTAGCACCTTCCATCCCAAACTTTTTCAGCAATTTTTTTAATATATTTTGATTGATTGATGAATATCCCACTTTTTGCTTGCTTAATTTGCAATCCGAGAAAGAATATAAGCTTTCCCATCATGCTCATTTCAAATTCTTCCTGCATAGTCTTAGCAAAAACTTGGCACATATTTTCATTAGTAGCACCGAATATTATATCATCAACATAAATTTGAATAAAAAGAATATCATCATTTTCGTATATAATGAAAAGAGGTATATCAATTTTTTCTCTTCAAAAGCCTTTTTCAATCAAGAAACCACTAAGTCTCTCGTACCACGCTCTAGGAGCTTGTTTGAGTCCATATAGTGCTTTTGTGAGTTTGAAAACATGATTTGGAGAAATATGATTTTCAAAACCTAGAGGTTGCTCAACATATACCTCTTCATTTATAAAACCGTTTAAGAAAGCACTTTTAACATCCATTTGAAAAAGTTTGAAATCTTTATAACAAGCATATGCAAGTAGCATTCGAATAGTTTCTAATCTTCCGACTAGTGCATATGTCTCATCATAATCGATTCTTTCTTTTTGATTGAAACCTTGGGTTACAAGTCGAGTCTTATTTCTAGTGATGATTTTAGACTCATCTTTCTTATTTCTAAAAACTCATTTTGTTCCAATAACAACATAATTTTTAGGTGTAGGAACAAATGTCCATACATTATTTCTTTCAAATTAATTTAGTTCTTCTTGCACAAATAGAATCCATGATTTATCAATAAGAGTTTCATCAATATTTTGGATTCAATTTGAGATAGAAAAAGTGTGTGATTACAAATATTTCTAAGAGATGATCGAGTACTTACACCTCGTGAAGGTTCTCCTAGAATTTATTCCGCTGGATGATCTTTCACATGTTTCCACTATTTGGTTGCATCTTGTACTAAGTCTTGATGATCTTTCCTTCTATTTTCATGATCTTCTCTTTTGAATTGTCTTCAAATATCACACATCCTTTTTCTTTAGAAGTGAAGTCAATGAATTTAGTTTTGCCTTCTGTCACGTATCTTGAGCATCTGTTGTCTAAAAATCATTTATTTTTACCTGTAGAATACTTCATGCATACCTACAAAAGCAATTAAAAACAATTCCCAGTACCCAAGTTCTTTGGGTCCTTTATTTATTAGTATTAGAAGAAACAAGATATTTAGGTACCCATATGGCCCTAATAGTCATTGTATGTTTTCTTCTAATAGGACAAGCAAGATAATTATGACCATTTCTATTACAAAAATTGCAAATAGCATGTGACATATATGAAGAACTTGAGTGATTATAATAGTATCCTTTTTTAACAAAATTATTTTTATGAAAAGAATTTTGAATATTGGACTTTGATGTAGAAGGATTATCAAAGAAGTTTTTATAAGGTTTGTATTTTTGTTTTGGCATATATCCCAAACCTGCCTTATCAAAAACACATCTTTGACTACCAAGAAGTTTTTCAAAATTTCTTTTTCCATTCGTAAAGTTTTCAATAATATTTTCTAAATCAGTTTTCTTTTTCTTCAACTCAAAATTTTCATCTTTCAAAACAATATTTTCTTTTCTTAAAATATCAATTTCGTTTGTTAAAGAAAAATTTTTCTTTTTCAAAACAGTATACTTGATACCCAATTTTTCAAATTCCTCATATACTTCTTCTAAAATATTTTGCAATTCTTCATATGAAGGATCTTCAATATTATCAAAATTTGTTACCTCAATGTCATCTTTAGCCATAAGATAAAGATTTCCTGATTCTCCATTGCTTGCTTCACTATCTGAGCTACTTGAATCATCATTCCACGTAGCTTTCATTGCTTTTTTGCCTTTGTTTCGATCTTTCTTTAGCAGAGGACAATCTGGCTTGATATGACCGGGTTTATTGCATTTATAACAAATTAAAGTGTCATTTTTACCTGAATCTTTCTTGGAAAACTTATTGAAGGATTTCCTTGGAGGAGTTTTATTTTTCTTTAAGAACCTCTGAATTCTTCTTGTTATCATTGCAACTTCTTCATCTTTGTCGTCATTTTCCTCATCTTCATCACTTTCACTTTCATGTGGAACAGCTTTAAGTGCCAAGCTCTTCTTTGACTTTCCTTCTTCTTCTCCTCTTTTCAATGTGTACTCATGGGTGATAAGTGACCCGATGAGTTCATTCACTTCGAGCTTCTTGAGGTCTCTAGCTTCAAGAATCGCTGTCACTTTTGATTCCCAACGTTTTGGTAGAGAGTTGAGAATTTTTCTTACTATCTCCACTTTGGAATAAACTTTACCAAGAGCTGTCAAGCTATTTATGATGTTAGTAAAACGAGTGTACATACTAGAAATAGATTCATCATCATTCATCTTAAACATTTCATATTCATGAGTAAGAATATAAATTTTTGATTCCTTGACTTGAGAAGTTCCTTCATAAGTAACTTCCAAGTTATCCCAAATTTCCTTTGCTGTAGCACAAGTCATTACTCTATTAAATTCATTACCATTGAGAGCATTATATAATAAATTCATAGCAGTTAAATTCAAAGTATAAAGTCTATCGTCTTCACGATTAAACTCTTCTTCTTCCTTTTTGACCTTTACTCCATCAACTACTTTTGTTGGAATATAAGGTCCATTTACAATACATTTCCAGATTTCTCGACCTTGAGCCTGAAGGAATATTCTCATTCTAACTTTCCAGAATGAGTAATTGTCTCCACAAAAGAGTGGAGGCCGACTGCTAGATTGACCTTCACCAAATGAAGCTGCAATGTTAGCCATAAGATCTTAACTCAAAAGATAGTTAATCTTATAATAGAGCTCTAGCTCTGATACCACTTGTTACTGACCATAGGCCGCACCTATGTCACCTAACAACTGTACCTACCAGACTAGCCGGCCACCGTCTCTACCGGTGCACCGTCACCCATGGTCGGAGAGTCTTGCTTCGGTGACACAGTCACAAGCGAGAGTTCCCATGAGTGATCTGCCTGTATGAACAGTACAAGTCAACTAGCTCTGATACCACTTGTTGCCCAGATGACTAACACAAGAGGGGGGTGAATTGAGTTGTATTTAAAAAAATAACAATTATAAATCAAATATATAATATAAAATATAAATAAAATATGAAACAATAATAAATATAAAGAGTAAGGGTAAGAGAGAAGCAAACTCAGTATGTTAACGAGGTTCGGCCCCACTGCCTACGTCCTCGCCTCAAGCTACCTCTTGAGGATCCCCAAATCCACTATTCAATCTCCTTTAGGTGGAGATAGAAACCTATTACACCTTTGAGCAGCACCGCTCCAAAGAATCCGTGTAGAACACCCTCTACACTTCCAATCACCTCACATTTGGTGATTTAACTATTTCACGTGTAGAACACCTTCTACACTTCCAATCACCTTACACTTGGTGATTTAACTATTCCCCGTGTAGAACACCTTCTACACACACAAGGGTTATACACACCCTTTTACTGATACAAGAATTGATAGTAGGTAGACTATCAAAGTACACTCCTCAATGAGTGAGATAGAAACAATACAGCGCAACCTATATCTCTTTCAACAAGAACAAGAATTAAGGCTCAAAACTTTAGAAAAGAGAGAATGAGAGCTTTGAAGAAATGATGCAAAATTTAGCAATAGATGTGTAAGCTCTTGTTGTGAATTTGTAAAACTCAAGTGAGCTATTTATAGGCAAATAATTTTTCAATTTCAAATTTGAAAAGATTCCCATATCAAAAACATCATCATTTACTTTTCAAAAATTTCAAATCTAATATTTTTACTTTTTGCATGTGACAAAAGGAGCACACTTTACTTTTCAAAAATTTCAAACATAATCTTTTACTTTTTGCATATGACAAAAGGAGCACACTTTACTTTTCAAAATTTTCAAATAAAGACATCTACCTTTTGCATAAGTCAAGAAAAACATCCACCACTTTTGAAAATATTTAAATAAAACATGCACATGTGAAAGATGACAATCAATCATCTTAATATTTTCAAAATTCAAACCTTTAATCATGTCATGCACATGTGAAAGATGACAATCAATCATCTTTCAAAATTTTCAAAGTTCAAACCTTTAATCATGTGATGCACATGTGAAAGATGACAATCAATCATCTTTCAAAATTTTCAAATTTAATTTTCAAAATATCATGCACATGTGGAAAATATATTTTAATGCTTTATGATAAAATATTAATTTTGAGCCTTAATCCTAATTTTGAATTTTTAAGAGATTTATAAAATTACTCTATGATTTTAATGTGAACTTATTCCCTTCTTGCTCATGCTTGCTTCCTTGATGTGCTTGATTCTATTGTGTGGACAACTTGAGCTTGAAACTCCTTTATTCTTTGAATTCATTTGTTATCATCAAAATCCATTTGTAGATTTATATGAAACTTGAAACCTTGGGTTCAACAAGAACATTGAAAGTTGATGCATTATTAAAAATGGAAGCTGATATTACAGTGATATTGTGTAAATTAGAGAGTTTGTACCTGCTATCCTTCTTTGATGTAATGGTTCCTTTGGCTGTACACCTACCTTGCGAGACTTTAGTTGCGGGCCCAGTTCAATATAGATGGATGTATTCTATTGAACAATTTTTGGGAAAACTTAAGCAATATGTGGGGAATAAGGCTCGTATGGAAGGTTCAATTGCAGAATCATACATTAATAATGAATTGCATACATTTCGCTCAATGTATTTTTATGGAGTTGATACCAGATTTATGAGACCAGATCGAAATTATGAAGGTGAACAAATGGAAATTTCATCATCATTTTCTGTATTTTCTCAAACCATACATCCCATAGGCGCACAAGGGGACTATGACCTATGTGGACAAGAGTTTGATAGAGTTCAATGGTATGTGTTGAATAACTGTACAGAAAATAAGCACTACTTGAGGTTAGTGAGAATATCCATATCAATAAAGTTTTACAATTTCAATTCATATAATATAGTATAACTAGTTACAAGTTAATAGTTAATACGAACATGTGCAGCAAAAGTTTACAATTACTTAGCACGAGTGGTATAACTGACGTAGAAAAGAAGCATGAAGATGAATTTGCCTCATGGTTTGAATATAAGGTATTGTTCAAAAAATAAATTTAGTTGTATCTACGAACTTCATACTTTTTCAATTGATATATGATATATAAATAAATATATTTAATTCTATGTAGGTTCTATCGAAATATGCTGAAAATTCTGGTGAAATCTCACTAGAACTATATGCATTGGCATGTGGTCCGACCAGGCGGGCCATCCAATACTCAGTATGTTTGGTGCGTGGACATAGATTTCACACATCTGACAGAGAACGATATATAAAAACTCAAAATTATGGAGTCGTAGTCGAAGGAAGCCATGGGGATGAAAATATTGACTTTTACATAGTTGTAGAAGATATCATAGGATTAAAGTACGTGGAGGGATATATGGTCTAGTTGTTTAGATGTACTTGGTGGGATGTCTCAAATCCTGGGTTAGGAGTACGTAAAGATATATATTTTATCAGCATGAATATATCTCACACATGGTATGAGGACAATCCATTCGTTCTCGTTTGCCAAGCAAATCAAGTATTATTTAGATGATCCAGAGTATGGAAATCCATGGCGAGTGGTAGAGAAGTTTGCAGCAAGAAATGTATATGATTACATTCCATAGGTAGACGAACCACATAAAGAATTTGATTATCCAACAAATGAAGAAGCATATCAAGAAAACGAACTAGACATCAATTTATTTGTTGATCTAAGCCAATATGACATGGTTCCATTGCGTAGAGAGGATGTTGAACCAGAAGTAATTGAGGGCGAAATGTTGGAACAACATGAATCCACTAATCTTTCTAGTGAGGATGAGGGTGATTGGATTAGCAAAACTGATGGTGAATAAATCTAATATTTGTGTAAGTATCATTCTTATAGATAACTGCAATATTTTTTTATATTATAATTTATTCCAATTTCATACAGATATGCCTCACAAACGCTAAGCAATGCGTGCACCATCCCCACCCATTGCCGACTCCCCATGCGATTAACTTGCCATCAATAATGAGCCAACATCACCAAACCCAGAATAAGGTATATTATCCAATTATTTATCACATTTAATACTTGATATGACTATATTACTTTTAAATCAAATATTAATTAAAATATGTGTTTTAATTAATGTACATTTAGCTATTGTAAGCCAGCGTTGAGGTCGAGGCATTACAAGAGGAGTCTACATAGAAAAAGTATGAAAGTGGGTAAAATTAAAGTTGATATTTCTGATGGTCACACTAGTGGCTTCAGAGATTCAGCATCTTGGCTAGCTACTTATGTTAGTACTCTTACTCACACATATGCACCGATGGCTACATCTTCTTGGGCTAACGTTCCTCAAGATGTGAAAGATCACATAAAAAATCGTTGTCTGGTAATGAACTACATACCAAGAAACTAAGTATAAAATGTTAATTTAAAGATTTGTTGTATTTATACTAATTGTTTATAAGTTTTTAAATGATGAATTTGATCTTGATTTTGGCCGACAAAAAGATCGATTATTGGTTGAGAAACTGATGTCAAGTGCATTTCGGAGGTATAAAGGGTGATGTCATGCACACTATAGAAAGTTCAGTACTACGACAGAGGCGCGCCAAAATCCATTTCAAGCAACACCAAATGAATGGGAGAAGATTTGTGATATGTTTGAAGATCCTACCTATCAGGTAATTTTGTTGCTTTCTTTTTTTAATTGTATATAATAGATGTATTAAATATATACTTATAATCTTTTGGTATTAGCAACGGAGTACTGTGAACAAAGCAAATAGATCAAATTTAACGATACATCATCATGCGAGTTCTCGATCTTTTTATCGTTTGTTTAAAAAAATGGTTAGTCAGTACAGTTTTTGTTGAAGTTTAACATACACATTTTTTTCGTTTAAGTTCTAATATAGATTTTCCTTTGGTATCAAGAAGAAAGTTCTTCAAACTATGATATGATTTAATTGTACACTAAAGCACATAAAAATCATGATGGTGCTTGGACCAGTCCTGAAGCAGAAACAAATTATGTAAGCTAATGTTTATTTAATTCAAGTTTAATATAATATTTTTGTTACTTACATTAATGTTATTGTTTTTTTAGAAAAGATGATATCTCTTAAGGAAACTGATGTGAATTCATCTAATGAATCATCTCTCAATGATACTCAAATCATTTCTCAAGTTCTTGGACCACGTTCTGGATATTTGAGAGATTTAAGACATTGCATGAAGCCATCTTCATCCGCTTCTAAAACCAAATCAAATGACGATAAGACTAAAGAATTAGTGGAAGCACAACTTGAAATAGAACGATTGAGGTCCAAGGAAAAATAGTTGCTGACTCGATTAGATAATGCAGCGAATTTGGAGGTAAGATTAGAAGAGAACATGCGGAAGAGATTAAAATTGAACAACCAAAAAATGTATGAACAATGGCAGTCTATAATGTCTCATAATTCTATGCCACTACCATAGTCTTAAAACCTATTTATTTTTTTAGTTTGCTTTTTATTATTTTATTATAGAACATTTGAATATTTGAACACTTGTGATGTTTAAATTACATATTTATAATATTAATATGGTATTTTTAATTAAATGTGAATCTGTATAATTAACATTGTTCAAATGAAAAATGTAGTTCCTCCATTCGAACAATTAATATTTATTCAAACTACAAATAATCCATTCGAACAGAAATTGTCTATGGAGTTCGAACATTATCATATAAGTTCGAACTGACTCATATTATATGTTCGAACACAAATTAAATGTTCGAACTAGAAATTTTGTTATGTTCGAACTAGAAATTTTGTTATGTTCAAACTAATACATTAAACACTATTATATTCGAACTAGATATTTTATTTTGTTCGAACTGACAATAATTTGTTTGAACACCCTATTAGTTTGAACAAGATCAAATATCCTAATTACTTCGAATTAAAATTTTGATCCATTCGAACAGTAACTCTAAGTTCGAACTTTCGAGTTACAATCGAATGGGTTTTAAAGATGAAAATTGTTTGTCTCGAAAAGAAAAACTAGTTCGAACATAATCGACTGGTTCCAGCTAAATTCATCTCTAAATATAATCAATTTTCGTCTCTAAAAACGTTTTTAGATAGGGTTTTTGAGACAAAATTTTTTTGTCTCTAAAAATATTTTGTGACAAAAAATAGATATTTTGAGACAAATTGATGTCTCAAAAAATTCATTCTCTTGTAGTGCTTATTGCTGTTGGGGGGCTATTAAGGAGTGATATCGCACTGGCTTTGTCTGAACTTTGCAGTTTCTTTAAAGAGTTATATGCCTGGACTCTAGATGTAGATTGCCTACACCAGCTTCAACAGGATATCGTCACCATTCTATGCAAATTGGAGATGATATTCCCTCCATCATTTTTTGATGTTGTGGTCTATCTAACCATCCATTTATCCCATGAGGCCATACTTAGAGGTCCAGTTCAATATAGGTAGATGAATTCATTCGAGTGGTACCTAGGCAAGTTCAAGTGGTACATTAAGAATAAAGCTCATCAAGAAGGTTCAGTAGCGGAAGCCTATATTCACCTAGAATGTTTGACATTTTGCTTGATGTATCTCCAAGATGTTGATACAAAGTTCAACCAAACGGATCACAACATTGATAGTGGAGAAGATACGAATATAGATAGATCCAAAATATTCAATAAAAAACTTTAAGCCTTGGGTATGGCCAGTAATGTGCAACTAGAAGATAAGCTCCATAATTCAGCCAAATGGTACATGTTTAACAACTGTGATGAGATTGGTGCCTATCTAGAGTATGCAGCCACAACTATGTTAAGCATCATAACCTATGCTCGGTAGCAAACCCAACTTCTATCAATCGCACGCGTCAAACTGAGTTTACAACTTGGTTCAAGCAATGTGTAAGTTAGCTTTGGTTATATCTAGTTAGAACAAAATCGGCTCTGATATCACTAACATGAAAATAATTATGTATTCACGACTTTATACTTTGGTTCTTGTAGTTCTAGGAACTGTGTACTAGTAACCCTTATGATGTGTTCACTGATTTGTATGCGCCAACCTGCGACCCTGATCATTGGGTTGCTTCATGTGCTGCATGCATTATCAATGACAAACGGTTCAATACAAAGCAGTGTGAGATTTGATGCCGTTCACAAAATTTAGGGGTGTTGGTAATTGGTGATGAAGTAACTAATAATGTTGACTTTTATGGAGTTATCAATGATGTTGTAGCGTTACGTTATATGGGTGGACATTTAGTGTACCTATTCAACTGTAATTGGTTTGATGTTGGAAATAAGAAATGGGGAGTGCGATTAGACGACCATATAACTAATGTCAATATGGACAGTACTTGATATGAGGATGAACCGTTTGTATGGCATGCCAAACTTCCCAGTGTTTTTACATTAGAGATTTGAAGGCGAAAGGGAATTGGTTTGCTGTGCAAAAGTGCAATAATAGGAATGTGTATGATATTCCAGAAGTGCCAAGGATTTTAGATGATGGTGATAGAGCATCAAGTGACGATGACAGCTATCAAAAAAATGAGCAATCATATGAATATCCCTTTTTGTAGTGTGTGGCTAATCCAATCTCAACTCCACTCAGTAGGACTGATACAGAACCTACCCACATCGATGCAGGGGTGCATGTGGAGTCTTATGGCGAATGTCAAAATTTAACAGACTTCATAGATGATGGCTTGGTTCCCTTTGGCTTCGGCGATGCTTATGGCCGTGATGGAGAATATTTAGATGAAGAGGACCTCTCCACCAATGAAGAGTCTAAGTTAGAATAGGCAATCTAAACTAGGGAAGTAATTCATTTTAAATTAAAGGCATTCTGTTGAGTATTTACCTTCACAGAATATATTAGAATATAAAAATTAATACCATTTATGTAAAATAATTACATCCTAGCTAGGTATTATCTTATTTTTCTTGTTTGTTTGTTTTCGTGTACTATGCATTAATATACGTGCTTCACTTTAGAACTTGTCATGCATTTATTGGACAGTTTATCTTATTGTATGAACCTAAAAATGCAGGCTTTACATTCCATTGAAATTGTATATCTAAAGATGTGTGGAATCCAACCACTGCTCATTGTAGGCTTGCAAATTCACCCCACATATTAGGAGGGACTCATGCGGAGCATGAACGGCGTAGGTATATTCAGCAACAAATTTATGTGATCTTTGATAGTGTTAAGCATCATCCAATTTATTGTGTTCTTGTTTTTTTACAGGTGGATCCGGGCTAGACAGCCCCTTCATACAATATATAGCAAGAGCCGCGTGAGACAACGTGGCACCCACATATCTGAAGAATTCAGCCCAAAGTTGGTTGATGAGGTTGGTTCGGATGACTTTACCTAGCCTCCGAGCTAACCATGGGTACCCTAGTGTGCAGATTATTTGCCAGATATAGTCCCTAATAGAGAACCCACGCCTAATAGAGTCACAAAGATGGAGACTTTAGATACTCTACTCTTGCCAATTCGAGAATCAACAACTGATAGCGTACCCATAGGAATAGTCCTCATTTGCAGGGTTGTCTTAATTTGCTTTGGTTTCATAGATTGGTGTTAACGTGGCCTCTGACAAGGCATTATTTTTTGAACAGGCCATACATGTGAGGAAATTCTCGTGGACACAAGGAACCCAGGTTTGCACATCTAGACGTGGACGTGGCCGGCAAAGTTAACTAAATTTGAAAAACTGTGGAAGCATGGAAGAATACTGTTGAAGATAAATCCTGGAGAAACAGCTCCATGCTATGAGTATGCATCCATATTTACAACATGGATAGTTAAACAATACTGTAACATGAGTTATACAAGATGGAGTGATGTTCCCCAAGAACATAAGAATGAGTTAATTGCAATGATTCGGGTAAGACCGTTGCATGCTTACTATCTTATGTTGTGGCGAATGTTGGTTGGTTTAACATATTATTATAAATGCAGGACGATTTTGAATTAGATTGGGACTAGGAGAACCACAAATTGGTTGTGACGAAATATCTTCGCAAGCTTTTCAATGCTTTCTACCATGAATTACACAAGATCATTTGCAACAGACAACGTTGCATTGGCGATTGGGTGTAGTTTAGTGTCCCCCATAATTTGGGTTAAGCTCTGTATGAGATGGGACAGTGATCACTTCAAGGTTTGTATTGTTGGATATTCATGTTGAATATAAGCAATAAGTAATATAGATCATAAGCATAATTTATAATTAGTGGGTAGTTATTACTTAAGCATGTTTTCTATGGCAGAAAATATCAATTCAAAATCGAGAGAATAGAAAGAAGCAAAAAGCTAATCACACCTACGGTCGTAGATCCTTGTAAGGGTAGTAGAAGATAAGGTATTAGGTTTTATACTACATTCTTCCCTGGCTAAGCTCGTTTATCATTGGATATTTCATACCCTATTTCCTCATTGGCCCGACCTGTGCTTCAAGGATCGTATGAACTAGTTATATTGTAGTATCATATATTTTATAACACAAATAAAACGTTGTGTAGTTTTTGCTCGCCTTTTCTACATTTCTTGTATATCTTTAGTTGGTACATGTTCATACCAACTAACCTATATCTTACATAGTATTAACATGAAAATAATTCTTTGATTTTGCCCACATATAGCGTTCTGAAGGAGGTACTATGGTGGACTTCTACAAGTGAACCCACTAGTCCAAAAAGAAAGACAAATTTATGATAGAAGCAACCGAGGAAGCTTATGTGAGTTGATAGCTTCCATATAAGTACTATTATTTATAACCATGCATAGTTGGTTCTATGTACTCACTAGACTACCATAACCTATTAATCATGCCATATTGCAGAACAATATGGTCGGAAGCCTTGATGTTCTAGAAGTGGAGCAGTGAACTAATGAGGCAGCTACAAGTGTCTCTAGAGTGGTGCTTAGACATAGACCAGGTTATGCAAGAGGACTGGGAGAGATGGTGATCCCAAAGTCTACAAGACAACGTGACTGCACATGTGAGAAAGAGTTGTTGGCTACGATAGAAAAGCACAAGAATGCGGCCGAGGTCTTTCATCGTGTGATGGAGGCAATCAAGACGAAGGTAGATGCACTTGAGGAGAGACAACCAGCTACAAACCGCATGTTGTGGGAGTTATTAGTAGCTTGACCGCCTGTCCTGGGTCTCATCAAGAGACTCAATGAGCTAGAACAAGCCTATGGATGGATTTTGGAAGGTTTTTTGAGAATGAGCATGGGTACCATATTTTGTGTAGTCTTAGACTGATTAACAATATATATATTACTACAAGAAAAAAGTGTTTTTGCGGCATGTTTTCTACTGCCGCAATAAAAACTGACGGGGATATATAGGTTGTAGCGGCACTTTTAGTAACGCCGCGCACTAATGGACGATGTGTTATGTTATGAGTTTATTATGGCATTATTTGGATTTATTACGGCAACCTATGCATCGTTAAAACGAAATGATATTTTAACAAGAAAATTGAGGGGGAGAAACCACACTCAATGCACTCTCCCTCACACGAACAGTGTCATAAACAGTTTATGACACTGTTCGTGTGAGGGGGAGTGCATTGAGTGTAGTGTCTCCACAGCATTGCTCTTTTAACAAATTAAAAACACTCATTTACCCCACTTCGCCCGATAGCTCTCAGCCTCCCAACTTCTAAATCTCTAATCTCTCTTTCTCTCTCTCTCTCTCTCTCTCCTTCTCATGGACTGCTGCCCTTCCCACGTCGTTCTGCTACTGCGCCGTCACTGCCTTTCCTAGCAAGTGAGTGTGTGTCTCTCTCCATTTGTTGCTGGTTCCCTCTCTCTATTCATCTCTCTCTCTCTAGTTTTGATCTTCTGTTTCAATATAGGGTTCGTTTGTTCTCTTGCAATCCATAGTCTATTTGTTCATCTGTTCTCCATTCATCACTTTTTCCCTCTCTCTCCTTTACTTATCCTTTTATGTTTGTTTTCAGAAATTTGTGTGTTTATTGGTACGTTTTAGCATGATTGAGTATTTTTTCTGTTAGGTTTTCATGAAAATAGAGGATTAGGGTTTGTTCTGTGTAGGAATTGACTGGCATTGGCACACTTATCATTTTATTTTATTCATGTTTTTATTTATGAGGGATTTTAGTTTTTATTGTTTTTGGAGTTCTTAGAATGCCTCTTGATTCATTTTGTGTATGCAAATGTTTATATTTTAGGGGTTTTGATTATGTGGTTTATTTTTGGTTCTAGATTTTTGTTATTGATGGTGATGATAATTTTTATGACAATGGTTGATTATTGTTATGATTTGAGAGTTTTCTTTTACTATATTTCTCTTAGTTTTGTTACTAACAGATTGTTATTTTTTAAATCGTGTACATTTATGTGTTATATTTGTGCATTTGTGGGAATAATGATTGATTATTGTTTATGATTTAAGGTCATAGAATCATTAGTTGCATTGAACGCATTTGCCCCTGTTTTCAATGCATGGTGTATGTATCTCTAGATGTATTTGAAGCAAAGAGAGTTTGGAGAGAAATGCCTAAATGCTGTATTACACCAAATGTAACTTCATAGACCCTCATGATTTCCTGTTTCTCAAAGGTTGGGAATCATTTTGTTGTTAGGTTCCCTATTTAAATTATCAATCAAAAAAGGTTGCCTATTTAAATATGAAAATTTGCTTGTTTTGTTTCTCATGTATTTTTTTTTTCTATTTCTTGGTCTAATATCGCATGGACGTTGTTGTATTTGATTGAAATGAATGAGAAGTTATGTTTTGATTTCATTGCAGCTGAGTCAAAAAGTGTTGTAGCTTATATAGCAACATTTTTCTTTAGTATCAATCAAAGATCATGAGTGTTGTCCTACTGAGTTTTATATGAATAAGATTTTAATTTATTATTGGTGAAATTTTCTTCAAAATGCATGGCTTTAGAAGCTCTGAGCCTTTTCTTTTTCATTTAACTATTCTTAAAGTCTCTGCTTCTTTACTTTCTTTATTGTTCTTTTTTTCTTATTGAGTTTTTTTATGTATGCGGTTTAATTGCCATTTATTGGATGAACTGATTTGATTGGGCTGACTTAGTTATTGTACAATACATGATGAACATGCAGCAGGATTTTCCTTCTTTCTATTGATCTTTTGGACAGATCTGGAAAGTATTTATTTGTTGATGCACTGCTGACTTAGTTATTGTACACATATTTTTTAAGTTTGTTGATGCATTTTGGGGTAGTTGATATGAATGTGATATTTCACATTTGGCTTTATGTTGCTTTCATGTGAGCAATGATGCTTGCTTATTTGGTTGTCAGGGATCCTTTGTGCAATTTTGACCTTTGGGCTTGCATGTGTTGCTATATCAGAATTTGAGTTAATGGCAAAACAATTTTCATGTTGTTTCTACCTTAATATATCCGTTTCCTGTTTCTAAGTGCACATATAATTCATTTCTTAAAAGTGGCTTTCATGCTGACAAAATGATTGATTATCTGATGTTAATCAAAGGTTATTTGAGATTAATATATCTATTTATCTATAAAAGGTTTATCTAAAGATTAATCTTTTAATATATCTGTTTATCTATGTTCAGGTTTATTCTGTTGTTCTGCAGCATTCATGAGTATCTGATGTTAATGCTGGGGATGTTGTTCATATGAACAGTGCAGAAAGCATTGCTTAGTGGCGTAAGTTCTACTTTTCCTGAATGTGTGTGCATGAGGGTTAAATGTACATGTTCAAAGACTTATGTGTTTGGATGTGCATCTGTTTTGGTTGTGTCATAAGCCAAACAAAAAAATCTGAATTGTGTACATGGCCATCTTTTTAGTATAGGCCTAACCTAATATTAACAGAACCAAAATGAAAACATAAACAAACACTTTAGATCTTGGCATTAGGATGTCTGAAATTCTCCCTTCAAATGGCTAGAAAATAGTAATTATCAATTATGAGACAATTAGTTATAACAAAAACTAAATCCCACAATAGTCCCTCTCCTTGATACTTTTTTCAAGCTTACATTCTCTTTTGAGGCTTGTATTAATTTTAATTATTCCTATTTACATTTTTTAGATGACTTGCTTGGTGGGGTTGGATTCTGATATATTGGTTTGCAAGTTTTAGCCATACACCATGTGAGTAATTATAGTTTTACTGCTTCCTGTATAATTTTAGTGGAACTTCTATATCCATGACTAAAATATGTGTGACACCCCAACTCCCACGTACACGAAAACAGGAATCAAGGTAACGGGATGATGACAATATGTGTCTCATTGATTATATTGCGCTGTCTTCAAAACTAATGAGGACTAGGCTTTTAGTTTCCAATTAGTACTTTAGTTTTTGTCTTTTTTTCTCATATACTTTGAGTTATAACTCTTCAATACTTCTAAGAGAAGTGAGATGATAACATCTGTAAATTTTGTATTTTATGTTGATGTGAAAATTTATGTAATAGAATTTGTGATCCTATTTAATTGAATTTTTTTTGTATGGGGTTATTTTCGGCTTTTTATTAGTCGATTATATTTTTTTTTTAAATTTTGACACTATTTGCGGTGAACTCAACTCACAATAAAAAGCCTTTGATTTTGATTTTGTATGTCAAACACCCAAATCATGACAAACAGTATCTACATTTGCAGAGGAACCATTGCAGTGAGAATCTGGGTTTATGTCACGCTCAAATATCCGCATTTTACATATATAACTAGTTCAAAACGCAGCAATTGAGTTTTTGCCACAATTTTTGAGCCTTTTAGCAATGAATCTCAGTCGCTGCAAAAACAATTCTCTATTTGAACTAGTTCTATATGTATAACCAATGGAAGGCCATATGTAGCTGGTTTGTGGGGGAAACAAGACTCGCATTTAACATCATTTTGGCCCTTGCAACCTGAAACACGTGGAAGGTATGAGAAGAATATATACGCCTCCGAAGGATGAAGTGCAGATAGTCCACGCAAACATTGTTTTCAAATATGGTGTTGCCAAGGTATTATCTGAATATTTTTATATCAATAGGTAATAATAAGCACTTTATTGTAGCTGGTTTTGTAGAATAACAAGCACTTTATAGTAGCTAATAATGTTGCATAAGTACTGTGTATGACAGCAGGATGTTAGGGTGGTTTTCTCAAGCTGAAGGGGTGAGTTTAGATGAAGCCAACATTGCTGGAGTTGATTCTATTAGTCCTTTCTTTGCTGAAGGGGTGAGTTCAGATGATGCTAGGGTTGTGAGATCCCGGACTTACGTGTATTTTTACACGTTATTTTATTCTCGGTATTAATTATTTTAATAATATTATTAGTTGTATTTTATTTGTTTAAGATATTCATTTGGGCTATTAATTAGTTAATATTGAGTTACGTTGCTTTTCTTATGTATTTTAATATAAGTTAATTATTTTAATGATTGGAATTTAATTCCTTTATTTTATTTGTGAGTTTATTTGATCTGTTTTCGTTATATTGATTATTATTTTATTTTTAATATTGCGCTTGAGTTTAATTTATTTTTATTGGTGGGCTTTAAATATCTTATTTTATTGATATTAAAATTATAGTATTTAAAGTCAGCTTTTATTTAATTTATTATGCTTTTTTTTCTAATTAGTCTTTTTTGTTTTTCTCTTTTTCCTTTTCTTTTCTTTTCTTTTTCTTCTTTTTCTTTCCTTTTTCCTTCCTCATGAAATTCGGTCCTAGACACACGTCCCCTGCCTCTTTTCCCTCTCGCCGGTTCTCTCATCTCCCCCAAGGCCGCCATCGGCCACCCATCGGCGACACCGCCCACATCGCCAGCCTCCCCACACGCCGACGAGCACCGGTGGTGTCACCTCCGGACACCCCACCATCCTTACATCGCCCTCTACCCGAATTGACTAATTTAGCTTCCCTTGCATTTTTCGGCTAACGCTGGCCACCCCTTGGCCTCCGACCACCACCACTAGACTCCCCACCCTTCGGCGAGCATAACCCACCACCCAAAACCACCCAACTCCTCCTGTTGCTCCTCCACCCGAAATGGGTCTTAAACGGGTTGAGCAACCCAGCACCACCGTCTGACCACCGTAGGCCTCACCACCACCACCAAAAGACTCCCCTTGCCCAACCGGTCAACCCCCTAGCTCAGTTTCCCCATCCGTGGCCCCACCTTCCCGATACAACCTCAAATTCGAAAATGAGTTTTCACCCATTTTGAGCCTGATCCATCACCTTCCGGTGGCTGTACCGCCACACCATCACCTCCATGAGATTCCCCACATTCCAAAGAGTATCTCCTTAAATTTTGGTGTCAAACCGAGCATTTTAGCCTAACGTACAAGTGACCGCTACGAGCGCTGCGGAATGACGTTTGTTTAAGGATTTGCGTTTTAACCGCTATAAATATAAGGAAAGAACATTAAATAAACTTACATAATAAAATGAAAAAAATTAAATTCCACTCATTAAAATAATTACCTCACATTGAAATTAATAAAGAAAATAACATAACTCAAATTTAATTATAAAAATAACATAAAACTAATATTAACTAATCAATAGATCAAATAAATATCTTAAACAAATAAAATACGACTAATAATATTATTAAAATAAATTAAAATAATTAATACCGAGAATAAAATAATGTGTAAAAATACACATAAATTTGGGATCTTACATTCTCCCCTCCTTAAAAAAAATTTCGTCTCCAAAATTCGCTCAGCTAGAACTAATAGGCAACTAAGAGAAACTCCAATAAATCGCCTACCACATCACTTTATACTTACTCCAAGTATTAGCACAATCATCTATTTTCCTCAAAGATAAATTAATGCTATACCATCATAACCGTATAGTTTCCAAATAATATTTCATCTGTAAGACTCCTGAGGTAGCCAATTAATCTGAACTCTAATTACATCGCAAGACTTCACGCTTCCACGCCCCTCTAATAACTCACTGAATGTATAAAAATAGTTCCTCATAAATTATCCCCATAAGTAAAAATTGGCTCAACACTTATTAATAAGAAATCCTATACCACTCTTCCAAATCCTAACATTTTAATATCTCATAATTTTGATTATACCACTATAGTTGATACTTAAACTCCAACGTGTATCACATAAAAATTCTATCACTTTCCAAGTTAACCATCAAAATAGAATTTTGCAAAACTGAGATCAATCCCCAAAGAAAATATAGCCTCTCAATATCAGGTCACCCCACTAGTCTTCTCAAAATCATCCTAGAATTTGGACTCCCAATTACTTAACTTCCTCAACTATTATGTCATGACTAAAGCCTCAACGCACATCTTGCAATTCGAAAATCAAATTCACTAGGCACCAAGTACTACACTCCCAAACCTTAATGCTTTATCAACTCACAAATCTAGTTATGTCACCCGAATGTTGATGCCTAAAATTCCAACTCCCAACTAGACATTCAATCTCAAAATAAAATAAAATAAAATAAAAATAGTCTCAAATATTTAAATTCCTATTTGGTCTCAAGTCATAACTAATTCCTGAAGATAACCTCAACCATGGCTACTATCCATTACATTCGCCAAGTATCATACTTAGAGTGTACACTCCAATTAACTCTCCCAAAAGTCTAAGGCTGAGATCTTTTCAATTTAATACAAATTTATCAAATTAAAATCCAATGCCTAACAAAACCCCACTCCCAAACCAAAAACAAAACAAAGACATGCACTCTCCAAAATTTATACTCACACAATTATTACACATAAGTCTCCAAGCATCCACAAACAAAACCAAAACTCCATCAAAGAATCAGATTATCATATACTTCCATAAACACGCCAAAAACAAATTCATAACAGCATAACAAACGAAAATGATTCAATACTTACAAGAATCACCTGAAGAATAATTCCAACCGTCTTCTCCAAACAATATTAGAACTTAGAAACCCAAGCACTAAATTAGACCCAATCAAACCAAGATAGATAGTATATAAATACACCATTGAAGAAGCATGAATAATTAAGTAGATACCAACAATTATCAAGACAAAACTACCTTGAAACAATATTAAAACATCCTCAAACACTAAGTGAAACCCAAGCAATACACATAAATAGCATGTAAAACATCAATAAAGAAGCACAATTACATAACACCCATGATTATCAAAACGAATCTATCTCACAAAGATATAATAATATACCTAAACACCAAATAAAAGTTAAGTAATTCACATAATTATTATATAAAAAAAGAAAGGGAAAAAATTTCATAAATAAAAAAATACCATAAATACCAGGTATTCGAGAAAACAAGTCCACCTCCCTTAATAAACACAAAATTACCAAAAACTTTTTATTAAATAGAACAGAGATTGAATTAAAAGAAGAACGGAGAAATAAAATGGCAAATAAAGTTTTGAAATTCTCCTCAAAATCTAACTCTAAAAAGATTTATTATAAAAATCTCTAAAATTTAAAACCTTTTAAAAGAATTGAACCAAAGGAAACTAAATAAACAAATAAATAAGTTAATGAATAAATTCTACAAAGTTGCCAAAACAAATCCACTCGTCAAAATAAATAGGTAAATTTTAAAATAATAACTTTAAAAAGAAAGGATTCCATAACACAATTATTCAAAATATAGGGATTCAATAAAAAGAACGATTTAAAATAATAATCTAATTCGAAATATCTAAATTCCAATTTAAACAAAAACAAAGGCATAAATATAAAATAAATAATTAAATAAATGATCAACAACTTAACTAAATATAATCAACTAACTAAAATCTCAACTACTACCCAGTTACAATATTGAACAAATATTAAAATAAAATAAAATAAAGCAGACCATTCAATCAAAACTCAGATGACTTTGAAAATAATAAATAAAATGCACATTAAAATAAAAAGCACAACACACCGAAACAAATATTTAAAATCTTATAATACAACCTAGTAGGAATAACTTAGAGAACGATTATAATAATAAAATAAATAAAATAACTAAACAATGAAACAAACACAATTAAACAAAAACTTTTCTGGTACAATTCCTAGGTAACTTGCGGATTTACCCAGAGCCGAACTGCTCTAAAACCACCTGTGACGTTCCCAAATTCCTCTTAAAATAACACAGGAATCGAGGCGTCAGGATAATGACAACACGGGTCACACATCCCAACGACAAGTGCCAAATGTGTATGCACACGTGACATACATAAAATATAAGTCGCAGTGGATAATAAAAATCATTATTTATGTACCAGAATTTTAGAGAAATATTTTACAAACTAATTTAACATAAATTCTCCAATAAGAGATTTAATACAGTCATCCAAAAATTAACTCATAAAGATACATATTTGTAAAAATGGGAAAACACTTCCCAATATAACAAATTATAAATAAATACTCCAACAACGAAGCCGCCTCCTCAGTCTCAGCTTCCACAAAAATCTGCATCCAAAAATCTACGATGCCAAAATGACATTGCAGGTAAGTACAACCCAATTAAACCAAAAGACAAAAATATACTCATGCAATAACGACAACTTCACTCATGAACATGACACCAAATGCATGAATCTCAAAAGAACATCTTTCTTAAAAAGAATAAGATAAACACACGCCAAAATCTCATTTTGGTCCACAATAAAAATTCCAGTAAAATCATCCGTCATTTTCCAGAAAATAATATCCGCAAAATCAATCATACCGGGCGTTACGTATCGCCGTCTCCGATATGATATACACACAATATCAATCATAATGGGTGTTACGTATCGCCGTCCCCATTATGACTCATACACGCTCATTTCATAGCGGACGTTACGTATCGCCGTCCTCGATATGAAATACACACCCAATGACCATAACGGGCGTTACGTATCGCCATCCCCGTTATATCATCCACACACTATCAATCACAATGAGCGTTACGTATCGCCGTCCCCATTATTTCATCCACACACACGCTGATCACAACGGGCGTTACGTATCACCGTCCCCATCATGATTCAGCCAAAAACCATTAAAATCCATAAACTAAAAAAAAAACCCAATTTCCATTTACAATACATGAATATCCGAAATCATGCAAAAATCTAATTTCCAAATATTTCCACGAACATGCGCGTAAATACACAATACAGACAACTATGCGCCAAATAGCCAACAATTAATAAATCCAATCAACCAACAAATACCAACATCAACCAACACATAGATGTTAATGCAAAAATATATTTAAATCTTAAAATCTTGTTTGGAAAGTACTTACAGCACTATAATATAGCTTTCGAAGCATCTTCCAGGTGCAACCGACGGCAACGAAGCAACGTAACAATACAACGCCGACTATGGCCGTGGGTCTCAAAAACCCAATTTTTGAATGGAAAAAACGAAGACTTGAGATTGCTAGGGAAGGACTTAGAGATGTTGGTGAGGTGATTGGCAATAGTGGTTGGCCGTGGGTGGCGGCGTGGGCGACGGTTGGAGGCCGAAAAGCTTAAAATGGAGATGTTGATCAATGGACTACAAGGGTAGCAGATCGGGGCTGAGGAAGGGTAAGTTAGGCAGCTAAGAGGTCGGTGGTGAAGTGCTTGCTAAAGAGATGGTGGCCGGTGGTGGAGTGACGGCGGTGCTAGAGCACATAGAGGCTGCGACTTTGAGGTCAGTGTGGGGGTCAACGACGGCATGGATTGGGCTGAGAATGGAGAGGAGTGATCACCGGTAGGTGGGGAAGAGAATTGGGAGGGGCGGTGCTAGCCATGGGCCGTGCACGGCGGCGCTAGGGGTAAGGACAAGGGACGGCGAGAGAAGAGAGGGAACAGGGGAAGGGGGGCTGGCGCGCGAGGGTCTGGGAGAGGCAGGGGAGAAAGGAAAAGAAAAAGAAAAGAAAAAGAAAGAAAAGAAAATAAAAATAAAAAAATAAAAAAATAAAAAGGAAAATGAAATAAAGTCTACTAGAAAAAAAAGAGTACAATAAATTAATCTCAAGCACAATTGAATTATAAAACTATAATTAATATAACAAAAGCATATTAAATAAAATTACATAATAAAATAAAGGAAATTAAATTCCACTCATTAAAATAATTACCTCACATTTAAATTAATAAAGAAAACAACGTAACTCAACATTTAATTATAAAAACAACATAAAACTAATATTAACTAATCAATAGATCAAATATATATCTTAAACAAATAAAACAAGACTAATAATATTATTAAAATAAATTAAAATAATTAACACTGAGAATAATTTAATGTGTAAAAATACACATAAATTTGGGATCTCACAGAAGTTGAAGTGAAATTTAAAATATTCATTTATAATTATATATAATATAATAAAGTATAAATTATTATATGAAATAATATGAGATTTTTTTTAAGTATTTAAATATCTTTTGTGTGTTTATATTTAATACAATAGTTTATATAAAATGAGGCCTTTATGCAAAGTTTGTGCCCTCAATTTAGTATGATTTTAAAAAAGTTATCTACAGATATAAATAATTTATTATATTAAATATTAAACTTAGTATTACGGCACCTTGCACACAATGAGAAATGTAAAAATTATTTAAAGCTCATTTGATGAGATGGTTTTTTTATATTTTCTTAAAAAATTAATTAAAAAGAAATATATCTAATAATCACTTTTATTTTTGCTTACCATTGAGCCAGCCCCGGAGTAACAATACAATGATAAAAGGGATGAAAACTCCTCCCCCGGAGTAACAATACAATTAAAAAGGGATGAAAACCTTAGATTTTTTTTATTCTAATCTCTCCCTCTTTTTCTAATGCGCGTGTTTAAGTCCTTCAGCCACATGCAGGAACATTGGTTTCATTATCATGAAGAATTTTCTTTTGCAAATTTAGGACCTTGAAGTTCTCATGTGCAGCAAGCCTTCATTCTAATTCGCTCTGTTAATTTCCTGTGAATCTTGAGTCCTAATTCACTTAATTATATACTTGTCATCGTGTAAAAATGTGTTTTGATACAATATTTTGAACATTTTTTCTAAAAAGTCATTAGTGTTTTTGCAATCAATTCGTAACAAGAATTTTTGATTAAATAAATCACTTTGAAACTTTGAAATGTACAACACTTTATATAATATTTCTTTTTTAATAGTACTATAATTAAGCTGTGCATGATTCCAGGTTCCTGAATGGAATCGAACTATTCGTTTGGAAAAACCTAATGAAACAATTTATTTCAAAATGCCACCATAACCTATGTCAGAGGCACTGTTTCAACAGTTTTAAATGAATCATAAGTAAGAATTCAAAAATATGAAAGAATTTTGACATATGTCTTGATTTGTTTGACTAGATCGGTATATAATATATATATATATCCTCGAGAATTTAAGCTATATAAGTTGATAGCAAATACATTAATGAAGATAACGCCAAGGACTCAAAAGTAATGTGAGGTCCATGCATGAATATATATATATATATATATATATATAATATATCGATTCAATAATGTGAGGTCCACCACCTGTAAGAGCAAGTCGACTTAACTTCTTTAGAGAAATGATATTTGCATAGATTAATGCACAAACATTAAATAATCATATTTGCATAGATTAATGCACAAATATTAAATAATCATTTTGAAAAATATGAGTAAATAGTACAGATTTCATTAAAAAAAACTAACTTTTTACTAATAAATTATACTCTTTTTTAAAACGCTTGTACGACATTTATACATTTTATAACTGTATATAGCATTGTTGTATAATTTATAACAATCAAATAAAATCTGGTAATAAACAATACATGTACAGTTCCTTTATAAAAACTATTTAATTTATGACTCATTATTCACCCAAATATACACGTGACAAGGACAAGAAAATTTATATATATATATATATATCAAGTAAATGGACGCATATACCTTGTAATACCGCCTATTTCCTTCTGATGTTGGGATTGTAATAGATTAAAATCTAACTTGGCAAACTTGAGTAGAGTTTCGCTGTATGAATCTTCTTCTTTGTAGATAAAGATGTAATATAATCCCTCTAACCTCGGCAACGCTTTGCGGATGGGCTGGTTCAGAGCATGTTTTACTTTCTTTGCCAACTCGGGTCTTATATGATTCACAGCTGACTCGAGATGAGTGGTAGTGAATGTAATAGCCCAAATTTTCTAAGGTAAATTATTTTATGGATATTATTATAAAGAAATTTATTTGATGTATTTATTTACTAGGAAATTAGAGTGGGAGATTTAATTGAGGAATGTGAGATAACACTTGATATTGGGAATTATGCATTCTCGGTTTTATCTGTCAAGTTTTAGTGAAATGGGCATAAGTTATTCATATGAGGTCCAAATGAGGTTATTTTAATTGGTATAGAACCTTGAAAGATAGATCTAAAACGTATATGTTTTAAGTTTTCTGAGATTCGGAAGGGATCAATAACTTATTTGGAAATCAAGTAAGCAGCTCTGGAATGGGCTTAAATGGAACCCGAGTTGGTTGAATTGAACTAATTTGGGGCATGTAATGAATTAGACAATTGGTTTTGAGGTTCACTGAGATTAGGACATGTGTAGGGATAGTTGAAAATGGATGGAAAGTTGATTTGGAAGCCAAGTGATTAGTTAGTGTGATGGAAACATAAGGCGAAACAAAATCTATTTGATAGCTAACTAAGTGGATCAAATTTGGCTCTACCTTAACTAATCTAAGAAGTGGCCTTCTAGAACTTGTTAAATGGAGACTTAAGGGAGTTAGGAAGTAAAAAAATGAGTGAAAAAATCTGGAGAGGGGCGTGTGACACAAGGAGTGCGCTGGAGATGAGAGGTGCATGCATGATTAGGTGAAATGCCACCTCACCTCTTATCCCTTTAGCTCACTTCTCAGCCATAGATTAAAATGGGCAGCCAAATTATCTCAAATGTGAGCCCTTAGATGACTAATCCAGCTATAAAGTCTAAGATTTGGGAGGCTTAATCCTCATCATTAGATTTGCTTAGATAGACAGCTCATCATCCATGCAAATCTGGCAACTAGTACACCTTAGGGTGTTTTTCCTTTTCTCTCTCTCATGTTGGTCGACCACCACCCTATAAATAGAGTCTTGAGAGCTTTCTTAGCTCCTTTAGAAGGAGAGAACACTTTCTCTTTTGGAAGATACACCAGAAAACCCTCCCAAAACCCTTAAAGAGTTCATTTGTGAGCTAAGTGAGTTAGTTTGGAAGAAAACTTGCAAGAAGTTGGTTGGATCCATTCTCTTGAACTTTGAAGAATTTATAAGTCCATATTCTAGCTTAACTTAAGCATGGAAATGGTTTATTGAAGTGATTGAACTATGTTTACTAGTATTGAACTCTTAAGAACATGATTAAGTGACAAAGTGACATATGAGTAAGGTTGGTTTTAACTTGTCTTGTAAAAATATTCATTATAATTGTAAGAACATAGATTTAAGTTTTTAAGAAGCCAAATAGAGTGTAGTAAAAAGATTGGCATGTTTTGAGTAGAAAAACTCCTAGAACCGTGATCTCGCTCGACCTTCACTTGACATGTGAGTCGAGCGAAGGCAAAATATGACTCCTCGCTAGAGTTTCGCTCAATACTCTGTTCGAGCGAGTTCCAACTCAAGACTTCGCTAGATACTCGCTCGACATCTCGCTCAAGCGAGATGCTCTATTTTGTTTAGACTCAGGATTTTTCCTGGAATATATCGGTGTTCCAAATGGAAAGGGTTATGAGTGAGAAACTCATATGAATAAGAGAGGAACCACTAAAAAGAAAACGAAGTACAAGAATAAGTTAGTCACGTCGTGACGGGGACGGCGAGATGTAACTCCCAGATGATGGACGTGCCGACAAGGACGGCTGTAACACCCCGTACTCGTAGGGGGTCACCGAACTTCACCTGTTTGGTATATTCCATCCTCAAATACAAATAATAATAGGTCTCCGACTATATTACAAAATAAAAAAAAATATTTTTCACTAAACAATCCATATAACAATATCCATCAAGTCATAAATAAAAGAATATGAATAAATCATAACTGAGAGGGTTCACATTCTCCCAAGAAGCTTAACGCTAAAGAATAACTAACATTCCATAAATCCAATGAAACTAGAACCCAAATAATAAATAAATTAAATTTTGTTTTCTCCCATCTAGCCTATAACCCTAACAGCTTAAAACTTGATCAAGACTCTACTCTTGGCCCTCTGATGGAACATCCAGATCATCTGAAAAATATATGAGATAAGAGGGGTGAGTTTTTCCACAACTCAGTAAGCGAAGAACCTATACAAGCGTGTAAACATGAGCATTTACCAAGTGATAAAATACGGAACAAAACAAAATATTGCATAAAAGAAACAAATGATTTTCAAGACAATTTAAATCATCAAGTACTTTGGCATAAACAAACTGGGTATTATCACTATATCAATCGGAGCATCTCACAAAGCAAAGACCATGTTTAACCCCCGTGGTAGGGTTGTGCAAATCCCGGTGGCCAAACCAGGCAGAGACAGAGGTGGAACTTTCCCTTATTCGTTCTCGGAGCCCCGAGTGTGCACATAGGAAAGCCCACAATAAACCACTTTGTTTCCAAAGTGGGTGCACTCAGAGATAGGAAATTGGTACCAAATCCAAACAGAGCAAATACAGAGCAGAGTAGAGCCAAGCAGAGATAAAGTCAAATACTAACCAGAATACTATGCCAAAGATTTTCAGAATTATTAAAGACACATAAATCCAAACTATTTTCAGAATAAAGCTTATGTAAATAAAACATAGTCAACACAATCAAGGCATAATTATTTCTCAGATAGACAAAAATGTTCTTTTCACATTTCAGAAAATAACACGACAAAAAGCAGCTCATGTCTACACAATGGATGTCTGAAATATTTTTCCTTCTTTTATATAAGGGTCATGAATAATGCAAACAATTCGACTGAGGTTGGTTTTTCTCAAGTTTTCATTTCATAACTAACAAAAAGCACAAATTTTTAAAAGTCAACCTCAGTCCTCTTTTGGTATAAAACCGAGCATACGAACCCCGCTTACCTGACTGCTGTAGCGAAAAATCAAAACTTTGAGTCTCAACGCTAAAAGTTTCGTCACCTATACATGAAAATAATTCCCTTTATATTAATGACCACTCCAAAGGCATAAAATCATAAATTATAAATTAACTACAATGTCTGTCTAAAAATTCACAATTTCTAGCAACCCAACAAATATAGTATCGAAAACGCTCAACGACTATTTTTTCCAAACCCACAAAATTTCAGCGACTATTCATCATTCCAGCTTACCATGTATTTTTCTCAAAACCCCAAAATACCATAAAAATGATTTCTTCAAAACATACCGTTAGCCACCAAACCGAGTATTATTATATGCGTTTCAACAGCACTTCACAAACTACAAAATTTCAACACCCAAAAATTGTATAGTCTCCCATACGTTCAAAACTACCAAACCCAACCATTTACATCACTCAAAACATCCCAAACAACCCATCGGCAACACCAATCAGCAAAAGAAATTAACAAAGAAAATCCTCGAACATCCCCCCAAAATCCCTTCGAAACAATGGATTCGGAAGCTGGAGAAAATTTCCATAAATATCACGGGAAGAAAAATCTATCCAGTAATTTATGAAATCCAAACATCATAAATTTATTTGCTGACCTCCCCAACCTTCCAGCAACAATCGAAACACTCTTGGCAACAAAAATTTCGGAAATTGAAACCAGAAAATACCACAAACAAAATATATATATATCACGGAGAGACCCAGAATTTGAAGAAAAATATCTAAACTAAAACATCTGAGATGAGCATCCAAGAGGAAAATTCATAAATCTTACCTCGAATGGAAACAATCACGAAACGGGCGGTGACAACACGCGGACAGTGGCCGGATTTTCGCCTCCTATGCTCTATTTCACCCATCGGAAAACCCACGAAAATAACAGTGATTTAAAACCCAAGATCAATCCTTGCATGAAAAGTAAAACGCAAGAGAAGGGGGAAAATTTTAGATGAACCTACTGGTGCGAAAAATAGGGTGAAGGAAAACAGGGGAGCCGGCGGTGAGGACCCAAACAGAGCTGCAAACTGCCGAAAGAGAGAGGGAGAGAAAAATAAGTATTTCTGTTGAGCTTTCTAGTGGAATCGGGATTGCCGAGGACGTGGCGGTGGGTGCGAGAAAAAGGGAATGGAGAAGCAGAGGGAAACCGTCGCCCAGGGGAAGAGAAGGAAAAGAGAAGAAGAAAGGAAAAGAAAGAAAGAAGGAAGGAAAAGGGGGGGGGGGGCGGGGTTTAATTACCTGGGACGGAAAACGGTGACGTTTTCGAGCTGGGGCTGGGCTGGGGCTGGGGCTGGGCCGGGCCTGACATCCTCTCGCCCTTAAACAAATTTCCGTCCTTGGAAATTACTACCAGAGCTCAAAATCTTCATTGAAGAGGTGTGGGTATTTCTCTCACATTTCCTCCTCGAGTTCCCAGGAAGCTTCACTGCTTGTATGATTACTCCATAAAACCTTAACCATGGGAATGCTACGATTCCGCAGCATGTGTGCTTTCTTTTCCAAGATCCGCACTGGTTCTTCAATATATGTCACATCTTCCTGAATCTGCAGCGGCTCATAATGAATGATGTGAGTTGGGTTGGGAATATACTTTCTCAACATGGACACATGAAATACATTATGCACTCCCGCAAGATTTGGAGGAAGTGCTAACTTATATACCTATGGTCTAACTCGTTCTAGAATCTCAAAGGGTCCAATATATCTAGGGCTCAACTTGCCCTTACTTCCAAATCTCATAACCCCTTTCATTGGTGCTATTTTCAAGAATACTTCATTTCCAACCTCAAACTCTAGTGGACGGCATCGGTTATCGGCATAGCTCTTTTGTCGACCCTGAGCTGGTTTAATTCTAGCTCTAATGATGTCAATCTTTTCTGTGGTTTTCTGAATGATCTTTGGTCCCAGTATTTTTCTTTCCCCAACCTCATCCCAATATAAAGGGGACCTACACCTTCTGCCATACAAAGCCTCATACGGTGCCATCCCAATACTAGTCTGGAAACTGTTATTATAAGCAAATTCCACCAATGGTAAGTGTCATATCCAAGTTCCTTTAAAGTCCATCACACATGCCCTCAACATATCTTCTAAAATCTGAATAGTCCTTTCCGATTGCCCATCTGTCTGAGGGTGATAAGCCATACTGAAGTTTAACTTAGTACCCATTGCCTCTTGTAAACTTCTCCAGAATCTAGAAGTGAAACGAGGGTCTCTATCTGACACAATAGACACTGGTACCCCATGCAATCTCACGATCTCTTGTATATACAGTTCAGCTAGTTTCTCCAATTTATAAGAAACTTTAATGGGCACAAAACGTGCAGTCTTCGTTAAGCGATCTACGATTACCCATATTGCATCTTGTCCGTTTACAGCCCTCGGTAGACTTGTCACAAAATCCATGGATATATGCTCCCACTTCCATTCTGGAATCTGCAATGGCTGTAACAATCCTGCTGGTCTCTGATGCTCTGCTTTCACCTGTTGACATGTTAGGCATTGTTCTACGAATTTAGCAATTTCTCTCTTCATACCGTTCCACCAAAAAGACTCTCTCAAGTCCCGATACATCTTGGTACTCCCCGGATAAACTGTGTATAAAGAGCGGTGTGCCTCCTCAAGAATTATTTTCTTCAATGAATCATCTGCCGGCACGTACAATCTGTCTCTAAACCTTAAAACTCCATCCTCAGAAACGCTAAAATCAGCCTTGTCCCCATTTTTAACTTCTTCAACTAGCTTTTTCAACGCTGAATCCACTTTCTGAGCTACTTTAATTCTCTCTAACAAATCTGGTTGCACTATTAAACTGGCCACGAAAGCGCTTGTATCAGTTGTGATAACCTCAATACTGGCCCTCTCTAAGTCCATTAACAACTGGGGCTGGGTGGTAAGGATTGCCATTGTTGAACTCAAAGATTTCCTACTTAAGGCGTCAGCCACAACATTCGCTTTGCCTGGGTGGTAATTTATAGTACAGTCATAATCCTTTATTAACTCGAGCCATCTCTTCTGTGTCATGTTTAGTTCTTTCTGGGTGAAGAAATATTTCAAACTTTTATGATCTGTGTAGATTTCGCACTTTTCCCCATAGAGATAATGCCTCCAAATCTTGAGTGCGAATACCACCGCTGCCAACTCTAGATCATGTGTGGGGTAGTTTTGTTCATAAGTTTTCAGTTGTCGAGAAGCGTAAGCTATAACCTTTCCGTGTTGCATTAATACGCACCCCAAACCCAATCTTGAAGCATCACTATACACCACAAAACCTCCTCTCGCAGTGGGAACTGTTAAAACTGGGGCGGTCACGAGTCTTTGTTTCAAGGTCTGAAAACTTTCTTCACATTTTTCTGTCCACTCAAACTTGTTATTCTTCCTGGTAAGAGCGATGAGAGGAACTGCTATTTTGGATAAACCCTCAATGAATCGACGATAGTATCCTGCCAATCCCAAGAAACTCCTAACCTCACGAACATTCTTCGGTGCCAGCCAGTTAACTACTGCTTCTACTTTCCCTGGGTCTACTGAAATACCTTCTTTTGAAACCACATGCCCCAAAAATATAATTGAATCCAGCCAGAACTCACATTTCTTTAGTTTAGCAAACAACCTTTCCTCCCTAAGTGTTCCGAGTACTAGCCTCAAATGTTCCTCATGCTCCTCCTTACCTTTAGAATAGATCAAGATGTCATCAATGAAGACGACCACAAATCGATCCAGGAATTCATGAAATACTCTATTCATTAAATCCATGAATACCGCAGGAGCATTAGTCAAGCCGAAAGGCATGACTAAAAACTCATAGTGACCGTATCTGGTTCTGAAAGCGGTCTTAGATACGTCTTCTGCCTTGATCTTCAATTGGTGGTACCCTGACCGAAGGTCAATCTTAGAGAAAACTTGTGCACCCTGTAGTTGATCAAAGAGGTCCTCTATATGGGGTAAGGGATATCTGTTCTTGATAGTTACTCGGTTGAGTTCCCTATAGTCGATGCACATTCTCATTGTCCCGTCTTTCTTTTTAATAAATAAAACTGGTGCACCCCATGGGGACACGCTGGGTCGGATAAAACCCTTGTCCAATAAGTCTTGCAACTGCTCTTTGAGTTCGATGAGCTCTGATGGCGCCATTCTATAAGGAGCCTTGGACAACGGTGCCGTGCCGGGAGTAAGATCAATCGCAAATTCTACTTCTCGGTCGGGTGGTAACCCGGACAAGTCTTCAGGAAACATTTTTGGGTAATCTCTCACAACAGGAATCTCTTCTAAACTCAACTCTTCCTTTGGTGCATCTATCACACAAGCCAAAAATCCTTGACACCCATCTCGCAATAATTTTCCAACCTGATCTGCTGATATGACTAATGGATGTGATCGCACTTTCGACCCCACAAATCGAATTCCACCCCCCTCAGGAGGCTTGAAGGTTACATCCTTTTTGAAACAGTCAATACTGGCATGGTATGAAGCCAACCAGTTCATCCCTAAAATTACATCGAATCCAAACATATCCAATATTATAAGGTCAGCTGGCATTAATCTTCCTTCAACAGTTATGGGGCAGCCACGGAGGATTTTATGACAAGATACTGAATTTCCTGTCGGTGTCGCGACTACTATGCTATACTCCAACCTTTCACCTTCCCAAGTGCAAAACTTAGCATAATTCAAAGAAATAAACGAATGCGTTGCCCCAGAATCAAATAATACAGTAGCATCGTTAGAAAACAATGAAAGAATGCCTGTGATCACAAAATAAAAAAATAAAAAGATAAAGACATGCTTCTTCTAGTAACGATCCGCATTGAATACCAAGTTAATCCTAAAAGAAAACGAGAACCGAAAATACCTGTGATCACATCATCCCTGCCTTCAGCTTCTCCTGGTGTCAATGCAAAGACTTGAGCAGTTGCAGTAGGACGCTGATTGTTACCCCGTCCTGTAACTTTATTTCTCTGGGGTGGCAACATGCTCGGGTTATTGTTGTCCGGTTGCAGAGGGCAATTCCTGATGTAGTGTCCTGACTTGCCACAACGGAAACATAGTCTTGCCTCTCTTCTACATTCTCCAAAATGCACTTGGTTACATGTCTTACACTGGTAGGGCTGCCAGTTACTCTGGCCTGGTCTATTGCTTGAGCTACCCCCTTCATTTTTCTTCTTCCACGATCCTTGATTGACGCTTGCATGGTATCCAGATGAGGTAGATCTCTTCCTTTGATCAGATAAAATTGTACTTCTTTGAAGGCTTCTTTCAAACACTGTAACCTTATTCACCAATTCTGTGATTTTTTTACTTGGAAACCCACTACTCGCTCAAAAAGCTTCTCGTTCAGCCCTTGTTCAAATTTGCGACACTTCTTCTCTTCATCTGGGATCAGATATGCCGCAAAACATGCCAGCTCGGTAAATTTTGCTGCATATTGATGTACTGACATCGCTCCCTGAACTAGGGTGGCAAATTCCATAGCTTTATCTTCCTTAACTGAGACTGGGAAGAAACGCTCTAGGAAAACCTCCTTGAACAGCGACCAACTTTTTATTTCCGTCTTTTCAGCTTCCCTGATAGTCCTTTCAGAGATCCACCACCTTTTGGCCTCCCCGGTCAGCTTGAATGTAGCAAACGACACCTTTTGTTCATCCGTGCAAGGCAAGACACGAAATATCTTTTCAATATCCTGTACCCAATCCTCTGCCAGTATTGGGTCGCCTCTTCCATCAAAAGACGTGGAATGCAACTTGTTGAAATCCTCCACAGTGCAACCCCTTTCACTTGTGGTGCGGTGACAGCCAGATGAATTTTGTGCGAGATCGTCAATCAGATGATGCGTTGCTGCTCGAAGTACTTCAGAGGCTCTTGGATTCGCTTCCCTTTCATTTATGGCCGCATTCAAGTCCGACACAGTTCGCTCACGTCGAGGGGGCATCCTGAGAACACTTGGACTATTAAGCACATCGTTCACTGAAACATATAACCAACTAGCTAAAAAATAAATATCTACAGGTAAACTTAGTAGTCAAAACAAAGTATATAATAATCCCCTAACAAAGAAAGTACCCACCACAAACAAGATCACATGATACCAAAAATAAAAGACATAAATATACAACCCTTAACTCTCCAACAATATGAAATCAGCTCAGAAGCCTATATAATTCTACACCTCAAATAATTCCTAAAGTTGGCAATTTCTAGAACCTCAAATTCCTAAAACCTTAATGCATAAGTCTGCAGAATCTAAAACCTCGCTCTGATACCAAATGTAACGCCCCGTACTCGTAGGGGGTCACGAAACTTCACCTGTTTGGTATATTCCATCCTCAAATACAAATAATAATAGGTCTCCGACCATATTCCAAAATAAAAAAAATATTTTTCACTAAACAATTCATATAACAATGTCCATCAAGTCATAAATAAAAGAATATGAATAAATCATAACTGAGAGGGTTCACATTCTCCCAAGAAGCTTAACGCTAAAGAATAACTAACATTCCATAAATCCAATGAAACTAGAACCCAAATAATAAATAAATTATTTTGTTTTCTCCCAACTAGCCTATGGCCCTAACAGCTTAAAACTTGATCAAGACTCTACTCTTGGCCCTCTGATGGAACATCCAGATCATCTGAAAAATATATGAGATAAGAGGGGTGAGTTTTTCCACAACTCAGTAAGCGAAGAACCTATACAAGCGTGTAAATATGAGCATTTACCAAGTGATAAAATACGGAACAAAACAAAATATTGCATAAAAGAAACAAATGATTTTCAAGACAATTTAAATCATCAAGTACTTTGGCATAAACAAACTGGGTATTATCACTATATCAATCGGAGCATCTCACAAAGCCAAGACCATGTTTAACCCCCGTGGTAGGGTTGTGCAAATCCCGGTGGCCAAACTAGGCAGAGACAGAGGTGAAACTTTCCCTTATTCGTTCTCGGAGCCCCGAGTGTGCACATAGGAAAGCCCACAATAAACCACTTTGTTTCCAAAGTGGGTGCACTCAGAGATAGGAAATTGGTACCAAATCCAAACAGAGCAAATACAGAGCAGAGCAAAGCCAAGCAGAGATAAAGTCAAATACTAACCAGAATACTATGCCAAAGATTTTCAGAATTATTAAAGATACATAAATCCAAACTATTTTCAGAATAAAGCTTATGTAAATAAAACATAGTCAACACAATCAAGGCATAATTATTTCTCAGATAGACAAAAATGTTCTTTTCACATTTCAGAAAATAACACGACAAAAAGCAGCTCATGTCTACACAATGGATGTCTGAAATATTTTTCCTTCTTTTATATAAGGGTCATGAATAATGCAAACAATTCGACTGAGATTGGTTTTTCTCATGTTTTCATTTCATAACTAACAAAAAGCACAAATTTTTAAAAGTCAACCTCAGTCCTCTTTTGGTATAAAACCGAGCATACGAACCCCGCTTACCTGACTGCTGTAGCGAAAAATCAAAACTTTGAGTCTCAACGCTAAAAGTTTCGTCACCTATACATGAAAATAATTCCCTTTATATTAATGACCACTCCAAAGGCCTAAAATCATAAATTATAAATTAACTACAATGTCTGTCTAAAAATTCACAATTTCCAGCAACCCAACAAATATAGTATCGAAAATGCTCAACGACTATTTTTTCCAAACCCACAAAATTTCAGCGACTATTCATCATTCAAGCTTACCATGTATTTTTCTCAAAACCCCAAAATACCATAAAAATGATTTCTTCAAAACATACCGTTAGCCACCAAACCGAGTATTATTATATGCGTTTCAACAGCACTTCACAAACTACAAAATTTCAACACCCAAAAATTGTATAGTCTCCCATACGTTCAAAACTACCAAACCCAACCATTTACATCACTCAAAACATCCCAAACAACCCATCGGCAACACCAATCAGCAAAAGAAATTAACAAAGAAAATCCTCGAACATCCACCCAAAATCCCTTCGAAACAATGGATTCGGAAGCTGGAGAAAATTTCCATAAATATCACGGGAAGAAAAATCTATCCAGTAATTTATGAAATCCAAACATCATAAATTTATTTGCTGACCTCCCCAACCTTCCAGCAACAACCGAAACACTCTTGGCAACAAAAATTTCGGAAATTGAAACCAGAAAATACCACAAACAAAATATATATATATATCACGGAGAGACCCAGAATTTGAAGAAAAATATCTAAACTAAAACATCTGAGATGAGCATCCAAGAGGAAAATTCATAAATCTTACCTCGAATGGAAACAATCACACGAAACGGGCGGTGACAACACGCGGACAGTGGCCGGATTTTCGCCTCCTATGCTCTATTTCACCCATCGGAAAACCCACGAAAATAACAGTGATTTAAAACCCAAGATCAATCCTTGCATGAAAAGTAAAACACAAGAGAAGGGGGAAAATTTTAGATGAACCTACTGGTGCGAAAAATAGGGTGAAGGAAAACAGGGGAGCCGGCGGTGAGGACCCAAACAGAGCTGCAAACTGCCGAAAGAGAGAGGGAGAGAAAAATAAGTATTTCTGTTGAGCTTTCTAGTGGAATCGGGATTGCCGAGGACGTGGGGGTGGGTGCGAGAAAAAGGGAATGGAGAAGCAGAGGGAAACCGTCGCCCAGGGGAAGAGAAGGAAAAGAGAAGAAGAAAGGAAAAGAAAGAAAGAAGGAAGGAAAAGGGGGGGGGGGGGGCGGGGGTTTAATTACCTGGGATGGAAAACGGTGACGTTTTCGAGCTGGGGCTGGACCGGGCCTGACAACGGCAATACGTAACACCTGTCGTGTTATAAGAATGTATGGTCTTCACGGAGACGGCGATACGTAAAGCCCGTGAGATTGATCAGAATAGCGGGGACGGCGAGAAGTAACGCCCGTGAAACTGATCTGAATAGCGAGGACGGCAATACGTAACGCCCGCAGTGATATAGGTATATGATCTGTGTCAAGACGGGGACGACGAGACGTAAACACCCAGATGATTGATAAGTGTATGTGATGGGAATGGCGAGACGTAACGCCCATCAGTGATAAGAAAGAATAAGAACTTTTAAGAAAACGGTGTAATTCAGTATAAGATTATGTTTGCGGTTGAGTAAGAAAAGTACCAGTTAGACAGTAGTCTTATGAGGTGTATCTTAGGATGAATTTCCCTAGTCATTCTGTGGTGATAATATTATAGTTACTTTTTCCCTGTTTCCTTTAAGCTATTTATGTACTTACTAAGATTTTAAATGAAATCTCATTCTTTTGTGGCTCTATATTTTTTTGTGCATATCAACTTTATATAGGATTCGATGACCAGCAAGGGAACAGCCCCGATGAGGCAGGAGACTTCGGGGAGTCCTGAGGGACTCTCCAACTATAGTCCTTATATGGACATTTCTTTTGTTTCCTTCATACCTCCTATCAGTAATTAACCTACAAGAGTTTGGAGCCTTGACGCATCCACTTTTGCTGAGAAGAGGCGATGTACAGGATGCTGTTTAACCTTAGGACTTGATGGCTCGTTGTCCATGTGAAGAGTTTGTGTGACTCCACAAGGACAACTACTCCAGCGAGACTTTAGTGTTAGTATGAATAGGTTTCGCTATGGGAGAGAATTCCCCGAGGTTAAAAAGGAAAAAGGGTGAGGTGAAAGAAAGTCTTTTGGATGAATGTAATATGTTTTGCCGCTAACTTACTACAATTTGGGTTTTGTGTATATAAATAAGTACAATGTTAAGTCTTTAATGAATGTTGTGAATATTGTAAATATATTTCCCATGTGATCTTTAAAAAGTTTTATAGCTAAAATCCGATCTGCTGCGAATTAAGTGATATATGCATTTTATTTTGTTAAGTACGAGGGTGAGTAGTCAAGTATTACTTATCCAAACATCTTAATTTACATTAAATCCCATACGTAAATCGGGGGCGTCACAGTGAAAGCAAGGGCTTCGTCTAGAATGTCTTCTCCATTTATACCAAGATAGGCAGCCTTGTATAAACTCAGCATGCCCTTCACATCAGAAATTAAGGATGCCTTAAAGCTACCATTGTCATCTTTGAACTCGTTAAAAATGTTTGTTTCAGAGCCACACGTGCAATTAATGATCGAGCACTCAAAAATATGGAAAGGAAATTAGCTAATCATGTGAATAACATTAATGCTGATCGTGCTGATATTTGCATGCATGTAGCTAGATGTCCTTGGCCGGTTTAAATGCTGGAGGCCGGATCGAATGCTGTTATATATTCATGATTCACTTGAATATTATTAGTTTTCCCCGGAATAAGGAACAAAAAGTAGAGATTTTGAGAACAAAAAGGTAATGAGAATTACATATACGTACGTACTGCATGAAACGTTTTAACTTTGTTGTCTAAGCAATCAGAACCAAAGAGAAATGGTGTAAAGTTTAAGGTCATCATGATCCATAGTATTGTTGTTATTAAAGCAAGCTAGAGGGTTCATCTCATGCGCTTTTTGCAGTATTACGTCAATCTCACTTTCAAAATGGTAAGACACGCCAAAGTGCTGAATTGCATCGATCAAAACCAGCTTTTCTAAAAGCGTTTAAACAGTACTATTGGGAGCTATAATTAGCATGCTCTTCACCTCCTCCTTCAATTCTTGAACTTGTTGCATGATTTTATGATCATCATATGAGTCCTACACAACCGATCAAGCAAATTTGTTCACATCAATATAAAAGAATATTCATGTTTAATTCTGATAAGATTAGTACTAATACTGTAGCAATTATAAATTTTGTAAACATGTGATGAGAAAGCAATTATGATCATCTCTAACCTCTTTTCTCTCAACCCTCTCTCAAAAAACCAAGCATACAACCTCTTCAGAGGGGGGAAGAGCCCCTCCCTTCTCTCCTACTTATCTTCCTCTCCTCTCTCCTATTTCTTGTGTTTTTCTCTTGTTTCTATGTTTTTTCAAGCCGAACTCGGAGAAATGAAGTTGGGACCGTCTCTGGTGATTGCCGACTATCAAAAGCCCCACCACAAGGTTTTATAGCCACCGTTCTATCAGACTACCGAAAGGCGTGTCGAGAATGTACAGTGGAGCATGGCATTCACGCGCTGGTGGAAGTGCGCGCATGATCTTCACGCACCGCCATGTTCAAGAGTTTTTCTGCCACCACATGCAGTGTTTTTGGATTCGCTGGCGTCAAAAGTTGAAGGGTTGAAGTGCCGGCCTCCCCCAAGGTGGCACGTGAGGTTGTTGTACCCCATTTTCTCAGTGGAAAGGAGTTTGTAAGCTCTCAAACAAAATTCTGTTTTGTCTGTAGAGTTTTCTAAAAGTTTAGACATTATCCATCACAAAGAAATTTGTGTTTAGGGATTCCTTTAACAGTCTACCAGTCTGGCTTATAATGAGGGTCTTCCCTTTTATGAGTCACAGATGTAACTTCCATTTCATGAATGAAATGAATATCTTCCATCAATAAAAAAAAATGAAAGAAAAGAAAAATATGTATTAAAGGCTATATATTTAATATTATATGTAGTAAATAAAATTATATGTAGGGATTGAGTACTAGTATCTCACCACGTTGGAATCACATGCATAAGATAGGAAATGAGAACCCCAAATGCTAGGCCTAAAATGCGCCAAGTTATGACCCATTAATTTTCCAGAGGCTTCAATTTGGGTTGAAGAAGGAGCTGCTGAAATTGGGAATGACATGATGATGATCTATGATCTATTTCCAATTTCAGATGATCTAGGGTTTTGTTATATGCTGTATGCAATTAAAGCTGCAAGTGGCTGGCGATCAATGTGGGTTTTTTTGTGCTTGAATGTCAAAAAATTATGGATGACTAGATCAGAATTTAAATTAAACTTGATCATGTAATATTGACAATATACGTGATCATATAGAGAAATTTTATCAAAAAGATTTTATTGATCCCCAAGACAAAGATCAAATAAATTAAATTTCAGGTACAACATTATTACAAGAATGATGTGCCTTATGATCATCCATGTGAGATTCCAAATATATGTGTATTTTTACACATTATTTTATTCTCGATGTTAATTACTATAGTTTATTTTAATAATATTATTAGTTATGTTTTATTTGTTTATAATTATTATTTGAGTTATTAATTAGCTAAAATTAGTTTTACGTTTTATGTTGGAATATTGAGTTACGTTGCTTTTCTTATTTATTTTAATATGAATTAATTATTTTAATGATTGGAATTTAATTCTTTTATTTTATTATGTGCGTTTATTTGATCTGCTTTTGTTATATTAATTATTGTTTTATAATTAATATTGCATTTGGGTTTAATTTATTTATATTGATGGCTTTAAATATCTTATTTTATTGTAATTGAAATTATAGTATTTAAAGTCAGCTTTTATTTAAATTATTTTTTTTTAATTAGTCTTCTTTTTTCTTCTTTTTCTTTTTCTCTTTTTTATTTTATTTTATTTTATTTCTTTTTCCTTTCTTTCCTTTCTTTTTCTTTCCCCAGACCTCCCCAGCCCGCGCACCCCGTCTCTCCCTCTCATCTCTCATCGTTTCTCCCTCCTCCCCCAGCGCCACCGTCGGCCTGCCTCCGACAATACGGCCCAGCCCACCACCACCCCCGCACACCGGCGAGCCTCCCCTACCATCAGTGTGATTCATAGCGGCCTCACCTCCCTCTCACGGCCTCCTACCTGAAAATAAACTTCATGTGTTTTCTCCCATTTTCCGGCGCCACCACTGGCCACCTTGGCCTCCGACCACCTCCACCAGGTTCCCCACCAACCGATGAACCTCCTGCTAGCTCCGGTGCCCTCCAACTAGCTCCGGTGCCCTCCAACTCCACCTTTTCACCTTAAACTCGAAATGGGTCTTAAACAGGTTGTTCTTCGCTGCGCCGCCATTCGGCTACCGTAGGTCTCACCTCTGCCACCAAAAGACTCTCCTTACCCAGCCGGTCATCCCCCTAACTCAGCTTCCCATACATGGCCCCCCACCTTCCCGGTACAACCCTAAAACCCGAAAATGGGTTTTCACCCATTTTGAGCCCGATCCACCACCTCCATGAGATTCCCCACTCTTCAATGAGTATCTCCCTAAATTTTGGTGTCAAATCGAGCACTTTAGCCTAACGTACAAGTGATCGTTACAAGCGCTGTGGAGTGACGTCTGCTCAAGGATTTACGCTTTTAACTGCTGTAAGTATTTTCCAAATAAAATTTAAGATTTAAATATATTTTTGGCAACAACAAATATTTTGGTTGGTTATTGTTGGAATTTATTAGTTGTTGGTTATTTGGTGCATGGTCATTTGCATTTTGTATTTACATGCATATTCATGTGTTGGAAATGGAAACTGGGTTTTCATTATATTTATGATTTTCGGGTGCGTGTGTATCACGACCCCAAGTCGAGATATGGCATTATCCCGATGGAGCTCCTCTGGTCACTCGAGAGCGGAATATACTGAGTGACGTCCCTTGGGTCGTCGCCGGGCGACGACGAGATTGGATGGGATGGTAGCGCTCTCATGCCGACTCCGTGGCTCTTCTGTTGGCGGGAGCTAAGGGATACCTGGTCATGGTACGTGCTGGGCGCGGTTAGCTGAGCATCGCCCGTTCCGAAATCACATGCGTGGTCGTTACCTTCAGTGTGATGATGAAAGTTATGGTGTGCGGATGGTCCCTAGGGGAGATCATGGTGCATACGGTTAATAAAATGGATGTTTAGGCCATTTTCTGGGAAAGTGGCGGGTTGTATTTATTGGTTTTACGTGGATCATTTTTTGGGAAAATGGTTGTGGTTTAAATGGATTTATGGACATCATTTTCTAGGAAAATGATGGATGATTTTATTGGAGTTTTATTTGGGCCAGATTGAGATTTTGGCGTGTGTGGTTATTGTATTTGTTTTGAGGAAGATGATTTTAAGCTTCATGCATATAGTGTCCTGTTCATGCGTAGTGTTGTTGCATGAATGTATTTCTGTCTTTTGGTTTGTTTGGGTTATACTTACCTACGATGCCTTTTCTGGCGCATAGTTTTTGGATGAAGATTTTGAAGAGGCTGAGCCTGAGGAGACGGCTCCGCCGTTGATGTGCTGTTGTTATAAATTTTTATCTCGAGAAATTATTTTCCCCTTTTAAAAAATATATGTATTCGTTAAATTATATTTCGGATGACTGTATTAAATCTCCTATTGGAGAATTTATATCAAACTATTTTGTAAAATATTTCTAAAAATTATGGTACTTAGTTATCGACATAATTTATTCACTGCTTTTATTTATGCATATCACGTATTCACACACTTAGCACTTGACGTTGGGAGTGAGTGACCCGTGTTGTCTGCATCCCGATGCATCGATTCCCGTGTTTATTTTAAGGAGAATTTTGGGGCGTCACAGGTAGTATCAGAGCAGTTCGACTCTCGGGTAAATCTACAGATTACCTAGGGACAGTACCAGAAATGTTTGTTGTTTTAAAAATTTGCTTGTTTTATGGTTTGAGTATTTTATTTTATTTTATTATTCTAATCGTTCTCTAAGTTGTTCTACTAATTTATATTGTAAGATTTTCGATATTTATTTATACTGTTGTGCTTTTTATTTTAATGTGCTTTTATTTATTATTCTCAACGTTAACTTAGTTTTGATTGGTTGGTTTGTTTTGATGTATTTCATTTTAATATTTGTTCTATTTTGTAATTGGGTAGTTGTTAAGATTTTAGTTAGTTGATTTTATTTAGCTAAGTTGTTGAGCATTTATTTAATTATTTATTTTATATGTATGTTTTTGTTTTGTTTATATTAGAATTTGGATAATTCGGATTAGATTATTATTTTATATCATTTATTTTATTGAATAATTTATTTTAAATAATTGTGTTATGGAATCTATTGTTTTAAAGTCATTATTTTGTTGTCGGTTATTTTATTTTATTAAGCTTTTACGCAATGATCATATGGATTTTATTTTATTTTAATTTCATTTCATGAGTTTTGTACAAGATGGTTTTGGATTTTGTTTATTATCTTTTTATTTTAATTGTGGCTTTTGTCTTTTAAATATTTCTGAAAGTTTGAAAATTCATTTAGACAAAAATTTAAAATGAATTGTTGCTATGCTTTCTTTATAGGCATATGCTTCGAATTAAGTTTTTAAATTTATTATCTTTTCATTTCGCTGCTTGAATTATTTTAAATGTTTGCCTATTTATTTTGACGAGTGGATTTGTTTGGATAACTTGTTAGTATTATTTATTAATTTATTTATTTATTTTATTACGGTTTGATTCTTTTAAAAGTTTTAAATCCTGGAGATTTCTACAATAAATCTTTTTGAAGTTGGATTTTGAGGAGAATTTCAAAAATTAAATTGTCATTTTAATTCTTGTTCTTCTTTTAATTCCATTTTCTTGTTCTATTTAATAAAAGCTTTTGGTAATTTGTGATTACCAAAGGAAGTAGCCTTGTTTTCTTAAATGAATGGCTTTTACTTATTTGTTTATTAGATATTTTTCCTCATTATGTTTTTATATAATATTTATGTGAATTACTTGAGTTTTATTTAATGGTTGGATATATTATTATATCTTTGTGAGATAGATTTGTTTGATAATTTGTTGGTAATTATGCAATTGCGTTTCCTTATTGATATTTTATATGCTGTTTATGTGTATTTATTACCTGGGCCTCACTAAGTGTTTGAGTGTCTAAGTTCTAATTTTATTTCTGGGAGATTATTGGAATTGTATTTTAGATGGACTCTTCATGTGAGTATAAAATTCTTAGCCATTGTCATATTATTATGGAATCCGATTTAAGCATACTTATGATGGTAGATGATCAATTGTTATTTGGTGAAGTTTTGATGTAGTTTTTGTTTGTGATTGCTTAGAGATTGTTATGTAATAGTTGTGTGTATGTAAATTTTGGAGAGTACTTATTTTGTTTTGCGTTTGACTTGAGAGAATTTATTTTGTTAAGTGATAGGGTTGAATTGATGTGATGGAAATAAATTCAAGAGATAAATTTTAGGCTTCTGGGCGAATTAATTGGGATGAACAACTTAAGTATGATAATTAGGAAATTTAAAGGTTAGTAGCATTTGTTAAGGTGTCTTAAAGAATTAGTTGTGAATTGAGGTCACATAAGAATTTAAATATTTAAGGTTATTCCATCTCATAGGTAATAAAGGTCCAATTGAGAGAATACGAATTTAGATAATTAATCTATGATGAGAGTGATGAGTAATAATGATGGAGAAGTGTATTAGAGGTTTGCGAGTTAGAAATTTTAGGCTTTAATATTGGGTGACATAACTTGAATTGTGAGATGATAAAATATTAGGATTTGTAAATGTGGAATAGGATTTCTTGTTAATAGATGACAAGCTCGTTCTTACTCAATGGTGATCATTTATGAGGATTTAATTTTATGCATTTGGTGAGTTTTAGAGTGCGCGCGAAAGTGTGATGTCTTGCAATGTAGTTGGAGGTTCAAGTTTTATGTTGATTGTGAGCAACTAGTGGTGACTTGAAATTTGGGATGATACTTGTAAGTGGAGATTTATCTTTTAGTTGGGTAAATTATGTTATTGACGATTAAGTTGGGCAGATAAACTTGGGAATTACTTTAGAGTAACACAAAATGTGGTATGAAGTTAGTGAATATTAAAATTTTGGGAGATTGTACTAAGGTCCTTGTACATATGGAGTTCAGATTAATTAGCTAACTTAGGAGTCTTAGAGATGAAATGTCATTTGGAGACTATATGTTCATGATGGAATAGCATTCAATTGTGTTTATGGAAAATAGATGATTGTGCTAATGTTTGGAGTGAGTATTAAGTGATGTAGTAGGTAAACTATTGAAGTTTTATTAGTTGCAGCCGAGCGAATTTCGAGGACGAAGTTCTTTTTAAGAGAGGGAGAATGTGAGATCTCAGATTTGCGTGTATTTTGACACGTTATTTTATTCTTGTTGTTAATTATTTTAGTTTCTTTTAATAGTATTATTAGTTATGTTTTATTTGTTTATAATTATTATTTGAGTTATTAATTAGCTAAAATTAGTTTTACGTTTTTATGTTGGAATATTGAGTTACGTTGCTTTTTTTATTTATTTTAATATGAATTAATTATTTTAATGATTAGAATTTAATTCCTTTATTTTATTATATGAGTTTATTTGATCTGCTTTCTTTATATTAATTATTGTTTTATAATTAATATTGCGTTTGGGTTTAATTTATTTTTATTGATGGGTTTTAAATATCTTATTTTATTGATATTGAAATTATAGTATTTAAAGTCAACTTTTATTTAAATTATTGTCTTTTTTTTTTCTAGTTAGCCTTCTTTTTTCTTCTTTTTCTTTTTCTTTTTCTCTTTTTTTTTTTTTTTTTTTTCTTTTTCCTTTCTTTCCTTTCTTTATCTTTCCCCAGACCCCCCCAACCTGCGCACCCCCTCTCTCCCTCTCATCTCTCGTCGTTTCTCCCTCCTCCTCCAGCACCGCCGTCGGCCTCCCTCCGGCGACACCGCCTAGCCCACCACCACCCCCGCACGCCGGCGAGCCTCCCCTACCGTTAGTGTGCTTCACGGCGGCCTCACCTCCCTCCCATGGCCTCCTACCCGAAAATTAACTTCATGTGTTTTCTCCCATTTTCTGGTGCCATCACTAGCCACCTTGACTTCCGACCACCTCCACTAAGTCCCCCACCCACTAGTGAACCTCCAGCTAGCTCCAGTGCCCTCCAACTTCACCTTTTCACCTTAATCCCGAAATATGTCTTAAACAAGTTGCTCTTCGCCGCGCCGCCGTTTGGCCACCGTAGGTTTCACCTCTGCCACCAAAAGACTCCCATTGCCCAGCTGGTCATCCCCCTAGCTCAGTTTCTCCATACATGGCCCCACCTTCCCGGTACAACCCAAACCCAAAAATGGGTTTTCACTCATTTTGAGCCCGATCCGCCACTTTCCGGTGGTTGTGCTGCCACACCACCACCTCCATGAGATTCCCCACCCTTCAATGAGTATCTTCCTAAATTTTGGTGTCAAACCGAACACTTTAGCCTAACGTACAAGTGACCGTTATGAGCGCTGTGGAGTGATGTCTGCTCAAGGATTTACGCTTTTAACCGTTGTAAGTATTTTTCAAATAAACTGTAAAATGTAAATATATTTTTGGCATCAACAAATATTGTAGTTGGTTATTGTTGGAATTTATTAGTTGTTAGTTATTTGGTGCATGGTCATTTGCATTGTGTATTTACACGCATATTCATGTGTTGGAAACGGAAACTGGGCTTTCATTGTATTTATGATTTTCGGGTGCGTGTGTATCACGACCTCAAGCCGAGATGAGGCATTATCCAGGTGGAGCTCCTCTGGTCACTTGGGAGCGAAATATACTGAGTGACGTCCCATAGGTCGTCGCTGGGCGACGACAAGATCGGACGGGATGGTAACGCTCTCGTGCCGACTCCGTGGTTCCTCTGCTGGTGGGAGCTAGGGGATGCCTGGTCATGGTACGTGCTGCGCGCGGTTAACTAGGCATCGCCTATTCCGAAGTCACATGCGTGGTCGTTACCTTCGGTGTGATGATGAAAGCCAGGGTGTGCGGATGGTCCCTAGAGAAGATCATGGAGAATACGATTAATAAAATGAATGTTTAGGCCATTTTCTGAGAAAGTGGCGGGTTGTATTTATTGGTTTTACGTGGACCATTTTCTGGAAAAATGGTTGTGGTTTTAATGGATTTATGGACATCATTTTCTGGGAAAATGATGGATGATTTTATTGGAATTTTATTTGGGCCAGATTGGGATTTGGGTGTGTGTGGTTATTGTATTTATTTTGAGGAAGATGATTTTAACCTTCATGCATACGGTGTCCTGTTCATACGTAGTGTTGTTGCATAAATGTATTTCTGTCTTTTGGTTTGTTTGGGTTATACTTACCTACGATGCATTTTCTGACGTCGTAGTTTTTGGATGCAGATTTTGAAGAGGCTGAGCCTAAGGAGACAGCTCCGCCGTTGACGTGCTGTTGTTATAAATTGCTGTATCGGGAAATTATTTTCCCCTTTTAAAAATTATATGTATTCGTTAAATTGTATTTCGGATGACTGTATTAAATCTCCTATTGGAGAATTTATATCAAACTGTTTTGTAAAATATTTCTAAAAATTCTGGTACTTAGTTATCGACTTAATTTATCCGCTGCTTTTATTTATGCATATCACGTGTTCACACACTTAGCACTTGACGTTGGGGTACGTGACCCGTGTTGTCAGCATCCCGATACCTCGATTCCCGTGTTTATTTTAAGGAGAATTTTGGGGCGTCACAATCCAAATATACAAGACTAGTTGTTCACAATTTCTGGGTATTGAAAACTACTTCCATACGTGGACTGATTTTCGTGGAATATTTCACCTGAGGCTCGACTACATGAAATATTAAAAGTGAGAATGTAAGAGCACTCTTATTGGATTGATCAAAATTTTATTTTAACAAGTATAAATTTGTATACATATCAAGTTTTTTTTATCATATTTAATTAAAAATTAGGAGAAGAAAATGAGAGAAGGGAATAAAAATACTTTTTATCTTCAAAAGTAAATAATAATCTTTTAAAAGTGTTCAAATTTAAAGGATTACTATTCACTTTTAAAGACAAAAAATACTTTTATTCCCTTCTCTCTCTTTCTTCTCCTCATTTTTAAATAAATATGACAATTTTTTTTTATGTGTGAAAACTTGTACTTTTTAGAATAGAATTTTGACCAATTCAATAAAAGTGCTCTAACTCATGTACATAACTACGTAGTTTGGCACGCTTATATCCATCACGGGTGATGAATAAGAAAATTGTCTATTTATAACTAATTATTTTTAATAAAATAATTATTTTTAATAAAAATAAGTTAATATTTATTGTAAATAATTATTTTTTTCATAAATAATCAGTCATAAATATTCATTTTTTTGTAATGTATATAAAAATAAAATATAAAGAATTAGGTGTTGTTTGGAGGAAAGTTTTTTTGTGAATAGTGTAAACTTTTATATGAGAAAATGAATTCATAATAGATCGAGTGCTGCTACTTGATCAGTAAGTTTTTCCTCTCAAACTCATTATTAGTGCAATTATATTTTTTAAAATTTTGGTGAAAATGACAGATATTTTCAATCAATAAATGACGTCATGTCCAGATAAATTATAACCAAAAGATGATAAATCCAATTCTTATTAGTTAACAAGATTATTTTTAACGAGATAGAACGTAAAGGGTTGGCCCTAGCTTGGAAATTAAAACACGTAATATATTATATTCATTTTTTTCCCCTTTGAGTTTACGTCGACCAGCAAAAAGTATCTCTCTCAAGGAGGCAAGGACCATAATTATATTATGCTTCTTTACCCAATTTTTTTTCTGCTGCTTTGGCTCTTGTGGCGCGGACCCCCCATCTCATGTTTTTATCATTTTCTCTGTTTGGAATAAGGTATTAAAAAAGAAGGGAAAATACATTTCACCCTCTAATTAATAGATGTAATTTACATTTTGCACCCTAAACTATTATTAATTAATATCGACATGCATTTTGTATCTTCTGGCTATAAAAAATATGTAATGCACATATAAAACTTATTTGGTTTGGTGATTAAGATTTTGTCATATATATAATCTATTTTTACTTTTTTTTATATATCCTAATTATTATAATTGACAATATATTATTTGTGATTTCTTCCCTTAATTATATGGTATAATATTTTAGTTTCAATAACTTGGAGATGATGATGCAAACCTTATTTCGAAAAGAGAAAAAAAAATGTTAGAGAATATCATTTAATTTGATCTCTTTTTCATTTATTAAGATTTTATCAATGATTATCAAAATTGTGTCAAGTCATCTATTTTTATAATTTAATTATATATCTATCTATCTCTAATTAGAATATAAAATATAATAAAAATATTATTATCATTTTTAACGAAGTCAAAATTTTTCAATAGAATATAAATGCCACACTAAAAAAAAGTATATATAATCAATTAATTATAATTATAAAAAAAAATTTTGTTATAAATAGTCTATATTTATTATAAATAATTTTTTTAATTATAATTAATTATATATACAAGATTTTTTTTTAGTGTCGGGTGAAAGAAATTAATTGATGAAAACAACGTTATTTTCGAAAGGAAAAAATGTTGAGAGACCGTACGTTATGGTTTGAATTAGGTGGTCGTTTTGTCAGTGCTGATGTGCTGAGGCGAGAAAATCCAGGCACCAGGCGGCCGATTATTTTCAATGAGATAGAACGTAAAGGCCGTTTTGTCAACATGTTTTATCCGGGAGTGAAAGGCAGAATTAATCGAAAGTAAGTAGCACCAATATTATCACTAAACAGTTATGATGCATGCATTTTCTAATGCGCAATAGAAAGAGAGATGCCTAATTATTTTTAATGAGATAGAACGTAAAGGCCGGTTGGCCCCTACCTTAATTATACGGTATAATATTTTAGTTTCGATAATTTGGAGATTGATGATGCAAACCTAATTTCGAAAAGAGAAAAAAAAAATGCTAGATAATATCATTTAATTTGATCTATTTAATGATTATCAAAATTGTGTCAAGTCATCTGTTTTTATTATTTACTTTTATATCTATATATCTCTAATCAGAATATAAAATAAAATAAAAATATTATTATCATTTTTAATCGAACTCAAAATATTTCAGTATAATTGCTGCGTCATGAAGAAATTAAGATGAAAACAACGACATTTTCGAAAGGAAAAAGATATTAAGAGACCGTATGTCATGGTTTGAATTACGTGATCTTTTTGTCTTTGCTGGCAGTTGTTGCATAAACTTACGTGGTTCGAATATTTATCCATGATGTGCTGAGGCGAGAAAAATATCACGTCATGGATGGAAAAATAAAGTACGTATAGCATTTTTCATTGTTATTACATAGAGTACTATCACATAAACTGGATGGAAAAATAGTTAGGTCATAGCTTAATGACGGTGGAGAAATAAAATGACGTGAAGGGAAAATGTGTACAGATTCGACGTAGCATGTGCGAGACCGATTGAAATGTTGGGTTCGGTACGTATTTTTGTAGACTGGTAATAAGTAATAGAAGCATGGAAGCTATGGATATAAACAAAGAGTGCCTCTACCTAACAGAAGTCCCCATGCCAATTCTCATGCGAGTTCTCAACCTTGCGCGTGTCATTGATGTCGTGTACGATTAGAGTACTGATATTAGATTAGTCAAATGTCAGTACTCTTCAAAATTTGAAAAAAACTAATAAAAATGTCCTTAAAGTATGAGTATTGGATTGGCTAAAAGTTTTTTTTAAAAAGTATAAATTTGTACACACATAAAAAATTTTGATGTGTATAAATTTACTATTCACTTTTGAAGACTAAAAATACTTTTATGTCCTTTTTTCATTTTCTTCTTCCCACTTTTGATCAAATATGACAATATTTTTTTGATGTGTACAAATTTATACTTTTTAAAAAAAACTTTTTGTCAATCTAATGTTAATGCTCTTATATTGAATTAGTCATCCACTTTTCAAATTTTGAAAAGTCTATAAGTCATTCATTTTACTTTTCATATATGAAAAGAATTATTCACATATCCATCTATTGAAAATAATTATATAAGTAATTATTTGGGTGAAAAAAATAATTTTTAACAAAAAGTTATTATTTAAGTATCAAATTAAATTATTAAAATACATATGGTTAATATAATTAAAAAATATGAAAAAATACTTAAATATATTCTTATTAAAAAAAATGAATATGAATATGATTCTCGAAAATTGTTGAGAATTATGAAAATAAAATAAAAAATAATTAAATAAATATAAATAAAAAAATATTAATATTTTATTATTATAAATAATGTGATAGCTAATCTAATGTAAACTTCATGTTTTGAGTGCTTAATTGAAAAATAAAAAATAAAAAATTATATATTTTCAAATTGTAAAGATAAAAATAGTCAATCCAATACTAATATTCTTACACTAATATTAAATCTAAATAGACAAAATCAAAAAACTGAGTAGGCAGTCAAAATTCAAACTCAGAAGTTTGAAAATTCGGCCTCCAAGATCAAAATCCTGACTTCATTTTTCCGCACGTGGACTGGTTTTCATGGAATAGTTCACCTGAGGTTGGGATCCGACTGAGAAAATAACTCATGTACGTAGTTTGGCACGCTCACATCCATCGTGGATGATGTCATTACAAAATATAAAAGATTTAAGTGTTGTTTGGAGGTAAAACTTGTATGACAATATAAGAAATTTGATTATATATGATTAATTATTTTTTGTCAAAATAATTATTTTATACTAATTTTTATAATAAATAATCATATTTATAATAAATAATTCATCAAAAATATATATTTTTTTTATAATGTGAATAGTGTAAACTTTTATATATATAAGAAAACAATTTTATAATAGATCGAGTGCTGCTATTTGATCCATGAGTTTGTCCTCTCAATCTCATTATTAATACAATTTGTAATGAAACGAACTTACGAAATTGGTAAGACGGCTGCCACCTCTTGTCCCACTACTAAAATTATGTGAATGACCCTATCACTATTATTTTAAATCTTGCATAATGACTTGTATAGTAACTTGTTTAGTAACTTAAAGGCCTATAAATATGGACTTCAATTGTAATGAAATTCATAAGAAAATATAGAGAGAAGAAAGTTTCAGTTTTTAAGAGTTTTAAAGAGTTTCTTATATATTTCTCTCTTGCAATAGTATAATCTTTTTTTAAGTTTTATAACACGTTATCAGTACGACGGTTCTACCAATTCTGAAACTAGTAGTCTTACTCCTCTGTAAGTTTTTCAAAAGATTATTTGCAGTGTTTGATATATTTTATTGATGATTATCTGTGTGAATTTATAAATATATTTTTTTAGAGATACACATATTTATTTCATTATTTATATGTGTAGAAAATGACAAATCTTACAAAATTGGAACTTGTTACTCTTGACATATCTGGAAAAAATTATTTATCCTGGATACTTGATGCTGAAATTCATCTTGATGCGATGAACCTGAGTGAAACGATTAAAGAAAGACATCAAACGTCCTTGCATGACCGTGCTAAAACAATGATTTTCCTTCACTACCATTTTCACGAAGAATTGAAAACTAAATATCTTACAATAAAAGATCCTATATTTTGTGAAACAGTTTAAGGGAGATGTATGAACACCAGAAGACTGTCATCCTCCCAAGATCTCGTTTTGATTTATTGCACCTGAGGTTGCAAGATTATAAAAGTGTTAGTGAGTATTATTATGTATTTTTTAAAATAAGCTTAGTACTAAAATTATGCGATGAGAAAATCACCGATAGTGATATGTTAAAGAAGATTTATACTACATTTCATGTTTCGAATGTGCTCCTACAGCAGCAGTATTGAGAGAGAAAGTTCAAGAAATATTCTGAACTTATATCATGTCTTCTAGTAGCTGAGTAGAACAATGAACTCTTATTAGAAAACCATCAGTTACGCCCTACTGGCTCAATATCATTCCCTGAAGTGAATAGTAATAATTTTACATCATTCCCAAAACTAAATGATGCATCCTTTAGAAAAAATCGGGGGCGTGGACGTGGTAAGAGAAATTATAGAAACGTTGGTCCCAGAAGTGACAACATTAAAAGGGATAATAATATACCGTATCACCAAAAGTTGTACAATTCAGAAAGGGGTAAAAATCCCCAGAATAATTCTTCAAAGAAAAATGAAGAGGTGTACCATAGATGTGGAATGACTGGACATTGGTCACGTACCTGTCGTATGGCAAGGCATTTAGCATATTTATATCAAACATATATTTTTACCTTCCTATTAATTGCGAGCTCAAAGGGGATTGAAGATTTTTGGGGCCTTTGTGAAATTCTTAATGATTACGCCCAAAGAATAACGCGGTCGTTTGCAGTATAGCTTTGGGGTGTCGATTCCACAGGGAGATGGATTGAGAAATTGAAGAACAATAACGAAATTAACAAAAAGATTAAATGAGTGTGATAAGTAAATTTTAGAGTATGATGTAAATTAAAACTAAATGAGTAATTTGAAAAATATAAAAATGAGACGAAAAGTAGAGCGTAGGGAATTCCTTGTGTATTTGTGGTATTCAAATTTATTCTTAACTCATTGATAACTCAATTAAGAATTCTATGTCCAAATTCTTAATCGGAAGATATAACATTAATAACCAAAATTTAAATCACATGTAACTCTTTGAAAAATCATTCTTCGCGCTTAACTCTCATAAATTGTTATCGATATTGAGAAAATCCAACGACGACAATATACCCAAGAGGCGATATTGCAGCAGAGAATTAAATCAATATAGATAATCAATTGCTCCAAACATAATTATAGAACTAATTCACTCAATAGAAAAAGCATGACTGAATCCATAAACGAAATAGATTCTATAATTATTTGAAGACGAAAAAACATCACAAATAAATTGAGAATAATAGAACAAAAGAGTTTTAATATTTAAAGACCAAATACATGAATCAAAAATAAATTACAAATACCAACACACACACAAGTTCATCCCTAGCCCTCCTTGAGAATTTAGTTACACATATTGAAAATATGTAACAAAAATTCTCCAAGGGATAATATGGAAGAGCCAACCATTATTTTTTTCTCTCTTCTTTGGTTTTTCTTTTCTTTTCTCAAACTCTCAAAATAATGGCTCTTCCAAAGCATCCTCCCACACTAAGCATTCTCCCACTCTAAGCATTCTCTTAGAACACACACCCCTTCCTTCTATTTATAAGCATCCTTCATGCAAGTTGTCATGACAAAATCATCACAATTTCAACTTGTTTTGCTATATGCCATTCTTGAATCCAAGTGATTTGTGAGTTGTCATTTTGATCGTTTGTTTTCCCACCATGCATGAGCTGGATTTTGCTTGTAGGTTGAGTGTTTCAATTTTGCTTCTCTATCCATTAGTTGTCTTGTATGACTTAATATCTTGTAGTCAAATAATTTGTCTACAAGAAACTTGAGTGCACTTCATCTTGCATATGAATTGATCATTGAATTTCCAAGTTGGTGTAGGAGTGCTTGCTGGAAAATATTATGATAACATTTGGATTTGATGCAAGTGGCTGAAAAATATCCAGGAACGTCAAGTGCAGGTGCGTCCACTTGATGGTCGATTTTGTCTTAGATTTAGTGGATATCTCTTCAAGCATAAAACACAAAAGTTCTATATATTTCTCTTGCGGTTCTAGATCATCTTGAATTAGCTCAATCGGAGATTGGATGAGAGAGTTATGCCCATATTACGAAAAGATATCAGAACTGTCTAAAATTCCGCAATTATCTTCATTTGCTCCTAATGTCTCCATTTGTGTCCTAAATCAAAATATAAGAATAATGAGTATAGTTAGGCATCAAATAAGAATAAAGTATTAAACATTAAGAGAGGAAAATATGGCATTTTATATTCTCATCAATATATTAAATCATGCTTATATCTATTTCAAGATAAATGACCATTAATTTTATTAACATGAGTTATATCTATTGTTTTCTCATTTCTTTTAGTATTTAAATAGAGTATTTAGAGTGCATTTTTGTGCACTCATCACACCCCCCAACTTACTCATTGCTAGTCCCTAGCAATTTTCATGCAAAATGATGAGAAAGACCAAAGAAAATCACACATAGGGGCCATCAAGACACATTTTTCAAATTTACATATCAAAACAATCTTAGAAATTCAATAACCCTTTCACAAGTAATTCAAATATAGCAATCCACAGAGTGTGTATGTGTTCCAAACTATTTTTATCAAATCAGAGGTTTCGACACATGCAACATTAGAATATCTTATGCAAAAAGGTTCAACTCCATAACTCACGGGTATAGAAGTGTTTCATGTATGGGTTCTCTCTATGGAGTTGATAAAAGTGTACATTTACTCTCACGGAAATTTAGCCAATTATATATAAGTAACAAGTAAACATTGATCTTATGATAGGAATACTAACAAATGAGATTTCCACCATTCTTTCCACAAGCATACTTAGGATCGGAAAAATCAACACAAAGGGTTGTAATGTGGTTTAGGGTTGGGGTTCATAAGAAGAAAAGGTGAAGAGATTTCAAAAACTTCCAAGTATACACAAAAGGGAATTTGTTAAATTTTTCAGTAGACTATACTTTCCTTTTGATGTACTTTTCAATTTTTTTGATTTTTGACTAAGTACACTTTTCCATCTTCTTTTGCCACTTGTGTCTTCGCAATTTGATGAACTCTTTCATAAATAATTTGATGGACACATCTAGCACCATGCCATTTGGTTTTTTTTTTTTTTTTTTTCACACCTAGTACACACTTGGAAGTAAAATGGTAGGAAAATATAGTGTATAAGCTATACTCCAATGTGGAGAGATATGGATGAAATAGATATGAAAAGAAAGGGCCATATGTGTATATTGGCTCAAAATTGACTGCTAGGGGTCTATGATGAAAAAGGTCAGCTTGAAAGGCTCAGACGTTAATCCTAAGTTGACTTTCGTCATATCCCAAGTATATCCACCATCTTACCACAAACCATATAATGATATTCTCAAAAGAAGTGTCAAATTCAACAGATCAATGGATACTTATCACAATGTCTATATTTGTAAGCTCTCAATTCTCACAAAATTCACATGAATACTTGAGCAAAATAATTCTTTTGTTACATGTGTCAAATCACCATATTACCACAAAGTTTGGATAAGTGCATAAAAAATTTTCTGTGGATGCTTTAGCAAAATGATTTAAGTTGGGTTTGTTGAATTCGCCAAGATGGTTATGAATGAGCATGAGTATCATGTGTGAAAAGATGCCTGTGTGAAAAAATTTGGCAATTTTTTATATATTGATTGAAATATTCCACAGAGTTTAAATAGCAGATTTGTATTCCCACCCCCCAACTTAAATGAAACATTGTCCTCAATGTTTAAGAATCAAAATTGGATGGGGAGTAACTAAAAAGGGTAGGATACACCTGATGTGTGATGTAGATAGCTCGCTAAGCGTCAAAAGTAGTGATCTGAAATGACAAAATGATACTATCCTGCAAACAAAAATAAAGAAAACAGTAGTAAATAAAAACAAAACAAAACAAATAAGATGATAATAATAATAATAATAATAATAATGATGATGATAATAATTATAATAATAATTATTATTGTTGCATGCTGTGGTCAAAGTTGGTAGACCAAGTTTACAACCGGACTATCTTCCACTTCTTGAACTATTCCTCCTGGGTCAAAAACGAAACGCTTATTTGCCCAATAAACTCGGTGCTCGAACTTCACAGGTAGGTGGCAAGATTTAAAATTAACTTTGGTTACTTGCCCACTTGAAGGAATCTGTTTTTCATTTTTCTCAAGAAACTCCTCAAACTTCGGTTGCCAAGCCCGTGTGCTATAATCTTGAGTATTGTAAAAAATTGTACAAATATTAGCTACATCAGATGAATCACTGATAGGATTATACTCAAAATCAACAATAAAATTCTCAAGGGGATCAGAATCATGAGTTGTGAAAACTTCCCTGTCTATGAGTGAGTCAATCATATATATCTGCTGGCACTTGTGATTCTTCACAGTTTCTTGTGCCATATGTTGACCATAAGGTATAGACTGAGCTTGAGAAGGGAACTTACCTTGCTCATTTACACTCAAGAAACTCGTTATTTTAGACACCTGGCTCTTTATCTCCTTTTGTTCTTCAACAACCTGCATAATTAAAGACTCAAAATTTTGGTTAGTCTTATCCTGTACTTCAATAAATGCATGCAAAGTGTCTTCTAAAGAATTTCTAGAAAATTGAGGTGCATGGTATGGTGCAGGATATGATCTAGAAGGTTGTGCAGGCTGTTGGTTTTCAGACTTCCAGCTGAAGTTGGGGTGATTATGCCATCCTCTCATGTTAGCATGTGTAGGACAGTCTTGGGCATGATGATCTATCCCACCACAGACAACACATGGTTCAAAAGAGTCTGCTTGATTAGCCATGTGTGTTGGCTTTGAGTTTCTTATCTTTAACAACTCTATTTCTCTTGTAAGCATTTCAACCTTGGCTTTTAGATTATCTTCCTCCCTGAGATGGTAAATACCACCACTCAAGTTTCCTGTAAGTCGTGACCTGTTTGTGCTATCAGTAGCACTAGGACAGTCCAGTTCAAAAGCGTCTCTGTACCCGCACATGCAAAGTAAAGAAAAGCGTAATACTGAAAAAAAATAATTACGAAAAGAAAAGTAAAATAAAATAAAATAAAGATGCAGAAAGCTAAAAAGAAAATGAACGAAACTGCTGCTCTTTTTTTTTTTTTTTTTTTTTTTTTTTTTTTACAAACTACTAAAAAAATCTACAAATTCTTTTACCGTCTCCCCGGCAACGGCGCCAAAATTTGATTACGCCCAAAGAATAACGCGGTCGTTTGCAGTATAGCTTTGGGGTGTCGATTCCACAGGGAGATGGATTGAGAAATTGAAGAACAATAACGAAATTAACAAAAAGATTAAATGAGTGTGATAAGTAAATTTTAGAGTATGATGTAAATTAAAACTAAATGAGTAATTTGAAAAATATAAAAATGAGACGAAAAGTAGAGCGTAGGGAATTCCTTGTGTATTTGTGGTATTCAAATTTATTCTTAACTCATTGATAACTCAATTAAGAATTCTATGTCCAAATTCTTAATCGGAAGATATAACATTAATAACCAAAATTTAAATCACATGTAACTCTTTGAAAAATCATTCTTCGCGCTTAACTCTCATAAATTGTTATCGATATTGAGAAAATCCAACGACGACAATATACCCAAGAGGCGATATTGCAGCAGAGAATTAAATCAATATAGATAATCAATTGCTCCAAACATAATTATAGAACTAATTCACTCAATAGAAAAAGCATGACTGAATCCATAAACGAAATAGATTCTATAATTATTTGAAGACGAAAAAACATCACAAATAAATTGAGAATAATAGAACAAAAGAGTTTTAATATTTAAAGACCAAATACATGAATCAAAAATAAATTACAAATACCAACACACACACAAGTTCATCCCTAGCCCTCCTTGAGAATTTAGTTACACATATTGAAAATATGTAACAAAAATTCTCCAAGGGATAATATGGAAGAGCCAACCATTATTTTTTTCTCTCTTCTTTGGTTTTTCTTTTCTTTTCTCAAACTCTCAAAATAATGGCTCTTCCAAAGCATCCTCCCACACTAAGCATTCTCCCACTCTAAGCATTCTCTTAGAACACACACCCCTTCCTTCTATTTATAAGCATCCTTCATGCAAGTTATCATGATAAAATCATCACAATTTCAACTTGTTTTGCTATATGCCATTCTTGAATCCAAGTGATTTGTGAGTTGTCATTTTGATCATTTGTTTTCCCACCATGCATGAGCTGGATTTTGCTTGTAGGTTGAGTGTTTCAATTTTGCTTCTCTATCCATTAGTTGTCTTGTATGACTTAATATCTTGTGGTCAAATAATTTGTCTACAAGAAACTTGAGTGCACTTCATCTTGTATATGAATTGATCATTGAATTTCCAAGTTGGTGTAGGAGTGCTTGCTGGAAAATATTATGATAACATTTGGATTTTATGCAAGTGGCTGAAAAATATCCAGGAACGTCAAGTGCAGGTGCATCCACTTGATGGTCGATTTTGTCTTAGATTTAGTGGATATCTCTTCAAGCATAAAACACAAAAGTTCTATATATTTCTCTTGCGGTTCTAGATCATCTTGAATTAGCTCAATCGGAGATTGGATGAGAGAGTTATGCCCATATTACGAAAAGATATCAAAACTGTCTAAAATTCCGCAATTATCTTCATTTGCTCCTAATGTCTCCATTTGTGTCCTAAATCAAAATATAAGAATAATGAGTATAGTTAGGCATCAAATAAGAATAAAGTATTAAACATTAAGAGAGGAAAATATGGCATTTTATATTCTCATCAATATATTAAATCATGCTTATATCTATTTCAAGATAAATGACCATTAATTTTATTAACATGAGTTATATCTATTGTTTTCTCATTTCTTTTAGTATTTAAATAGAGTATTTAGAGTGCATTTTTGTGCACTCATCACTTAATGATGCAAATTAGTCTCAAGTCTGGATGAGAACAGGCTTTGCTTAATGAATTGAAAGCATTGGATGAACACCTCAAGCACATGTATGCATGCGTCATATTTACATTCAAATATATAGAACGTTTGTAAGAGTTATTAGCTATGCTTTGTATTTTCTTCAAAACTCATATGCTGAGAGACTGAAGGAATTAATCAAGGGCCATATGTTGCGGGTGAGAAGATAATTGTTGTTGATTTGAGTTTGGCACCAAAGTTGTTCCACCTTGAGGTGGCTCTCAGTCATTTCAAGAACTGGACTGTCCCTAAAAACTTAACTCATTTCCATAACTACAAGAAGGTATATAGCTTTGATATTTTTGTTTTGATTTATCGAACTAAATGACGAGGCTCATATTTCTGGTTTGTCTTATATATCTTATTTTGCAGTTACTTTTCTCTTGGGACTCTTTTCAAAAAACTAAGCTTGCAAAAGAATTCATAATTGGTTGATGGAAGCCGAAAGTAATTAATGCATATAACAGTTGTGAATAATAACAATGGCCTTTTGAGCTTCATTACAACAAATAATTGTCTTCAATCAAGACCTGCAGGCAAGGCTTTTTAGATAAGGTCTACATTGTTTCTCTAAGCTTCTATTTATGTAGCATTGCAGGCAAGGCTTTTGGGAGTGGAACATATAAAGAGAAGGTGCAAACTGGTTAGATCCAAAAGCAAGGCTCCCTTTTTTGAGACTCTGAACATCTTGTTTTTGTATTACATTTTAGAAATTAGATAATTTCATTACATAAAGGAAATTTATAGTTTATGTATTACTTGAAAAATGACCCAGTTAGGCCTTACTTTTTCTTAGTTTACTTATTAATCTTTTTTATTTCTATTAGTTTAGAAAGAGTTGAAATAAATAAAATTGTCTTCATCTGTAGGTGCCTATTTTTGTGCATTTAAGATTTTATGAATGCTATATTGTAAATTTTAATTCGTTAGTGGGTGCTTATTTTGGTGTTGATAAAACACTCCCCTACATCAGCCGACCATCCCTCTAACTCAGTTTTCCCATACATGGCTCCACCTTCCCTGCATAACCCCAAATCCGAAAATGGGTTTCCACCCATTTTGAGCCCGATTTGCCACCTTCTCGTGGTTACACCGCCACACCACCACCTTTATGAGATTCTCCACCCTTCATTGAGTATTTTCTTAAATTTTAATGTCAAACCGAGCACTCTAGCCCAACATACAAAGTGACTGCTACGAACGCTGTGGACTAGCGCTTGCTTACGGATCCATGTTTTTACTTACTGTAAGTATTTTCTAAATAAATTTTGAGATTTAAATATATTTTTCATTAACAAATCATTAGTCTTGATTGGTGGAATTTATTGGTTGTTAGTTATTTTGTGTATTGTCATATGTGTTGCATAGTGCACACATGTTTATGTTTGTAGAGGAAAACTAAGTTTTTGCATAATTGCATGCATGTTCATGTGTTGGAAATGAAAATTGGATTTTTATGTGTTAATGATTTTTGGGTGTGTGCATATCACTACCTAAAGCAAGGATGGGGCATTATCCCAGTGGAGCTCTTCTGGTCACTTGGGAGTAGAATATACTGAGTGTTGTCCCCTGGGTTGTCGTGGGTGACAATGAGATCGGACGGGATGGTAATGCTCTCGTGCCGACTCCGTGGCTCCTCTGCTGGCAGGAGCTAAGGGATGCTTGCTCGTGGTACGTGCTGGACGCGGTTAGCTAGGCATTGCCCGTTCCGAAGTCATATGCATGATCGTTACCTTCGGTATGATGATGAGAGCCAGGGTGTGTGAATGGTCCCTAGGGGAGATCATGGTGTGTACGGTTAATAAAAACCATTTTCTGGGAAAATGGCGGGTTTTGATTATTGGTGTTATGTGGAACATTTTTTGAGAAAATGATTGTTGTTTTCATAGTTTTACGGACATCATTTTTTGAGAAAATGATGGATGTTTTTATTGGAGTTTTATCGTGGACCACAATAGAATTTTGGTGTGTGGTTATTTTATTTATTTTAAGGAAAATGATTTTAAACTTCATGCATATGGTGTCATGTTCATGCGTATTGTTATTGCATGCGTATATTTTATATCTTGTGATTTATTTGGGTTGTACTTACCTGTGATGCCATTTTTGGATTCGTAGATTTTGGATGCAGAGATCGAGGAAGTTGAGCCTGAGGAGACGGCTTCACTATTAAAGTAATTGTGTTATAATTTATTATCTTGGAAAATGTTCCCTTTTGATGTAGGTATTTTATGTTTTGATTTTCAGATGATTGTATTAAATCTTATGTTGGAGAATTTATATTCAACTGGTTTGTAAAATATTTTATTAAAAAATTCTAGTACATAGATATTGATTTTAAGTATCCGCTGCTTTTATTTATGCATTTTACGTGTTCACACACTTAGCACTTAACGATTGGGGATGTGTGACCCGTGTTGTCATCATCCTGACGCATCGATTCCCTTGTTATTTTAAGGGGAATTTGGGGCGTCAGAAACTAATTGTGGTGCCACATAATCGCTGCTGATAGAATTCTAAACGCCGCAAAAACATTTTTGAAGTGCCATGTAATTTAATTTGCAGCGATTAAATCGCTGAAAATGGGAGATTTTGCAGTGATTTTTGTGTGATGATGAGAGCCAGGATTTACGGATGGTCCCTAGGAGAGATCATGGTGCATACGGTTAATAAAATAGATGTTTAGACCATTTTCTGGAAAAGTGATGGGTTTTGATTATTGGTGTTATGTGGAACATTTTTTGGGAAAATGATTGTTGTTTTAATGGCTTTACAGACATCATTTTTCTAGGAAAATGATGGATATTTTTATTGGAGTTTTATCGTGGACCAAAATGGGATTTTGGTGTGTGATTATTTTATTTATTTTGAGAAAGATGATTTTAAATTTCATGCATATGGTGTCATGTTCATACGTATTGTTGTTGCATGAGTATATTTTATATCTTGTGGTTTATTTGGATTGTACTTACCTATTATGCCATTTCTGACATAGTAGATTTTGGATGCAGAGATCAAGGAGGTTGAGCCTAAGCAGACGGCTCCACTGTTAAAGTAATTGTGTTATAATTTATTATTTTGGAAAATGTTCCCTTTTGATGTAAGTATTTTATGTTTTGATTTTTGGATGATTGTATAAATCTCCTGCTGAAAAATTTATATTCAGCTGGTTTGTAAAATATTTCTAAAAAATTCTGGTACTTAGATATTAACTTTAATTATCCGCCGCTTTTATTTATGCATGTCACGTGTTCACACACTAAGCACTTGAAAATTGGGGATGTGTGACCCGTGTTGTCATCATCTCGACGCATCGATTCCCATGTTGTTCTAAGTAGAATTTAGGGGCGTTAGAAACTAATTGTGGCGCCACATAATCGCTGCTAATAGAATTCTAATTGCCACAAAAACATTTTTGAAGTGCCATGTAATTTAATTTGCAGCGATTAAATCGCTGGAAATGGGAGATTTTGCAGTGATTTTTGTATTCACCAGAATTGAAACTATGGATTAAACTATCCTGTGGCGAAATTTGAAATCGCCGGAAATGTGGTTTCAAAATTAAGAATTTAAAATTTAAAATTTAAAATTTAAAATTTGTTAGTAGCCAATTTTTTATTTTTTGTTTTTTTTTTCAGATTTCTTGCATATATCTAATTCCAATCCAACTTTGCCCATAATTCACTCCTTTTCGTTTGTTTATTTATTTTTTCTTTTTTGGAGAATAAAGAGTTTCTATCCAAACCTTTCTCTCACACAAATTAAAGTTGCGATTTGCTGAATTATGAACAATTACAATTACATTTACTTGTCTAAAAACAAAACTCACTTTCCATCCATTTACATTTAATGTCATCAAATACAAGCCTTTTAAACCGTAGCTTAACATATAGTTTCAACATTGGAGAATGTACCCATCCCTCCCTCCATCCAAACTCTTTTTTACATCATTCTCTCTTTCTGCTTCTCTTTCTGACTGTGATTCTTGCATTGTTGCAGAAAATGTGAAAGCAATTGCATGTGAAGAAGGAACAATCAGAGCGCTGACGTAGAGTTACCAAAAAACAAAGACAAAAACTGGTATGTATCCCTCTACTAATTATTAATGACTATCCTTGTCACGTCTCCTTCTCACTTCACATTCCATCATGTCTAGCTTAAACCACCCTATTTCCCCACAATAGAATCCAAGGACCCGAACCAAGCCAAGGAGTTTCCTTGTATTGATTTGCAAATACATGAGTTTTAAAATGGACAATCATGATATAAAGTATAAGGAACCAACAAGAGAAAGCTAACCAACTGCCTAGGCAAGTTGATGGGAGCATGGTTAGGACTTAGGAGCAAACAAGTTATAGAAATAAGACTTGGTAGCTGCATATGCCAAAGATAGTGGATGCATGGGCATGGGAGTAGTCATAAGGGATCCTGAAGTCCATATATATACAAGCATGTTTAATGTCTCACAAAAAGAATATTGCCTCTGTTTCTAGCATTTTCTTCTTTCTAGCATAATGTCAATTGCAACAAAGATTGTTTTATTTTCTCTTTTATTTTTAAGCAGTACTGATGTAAAAATAGCATTATACTGTACCATTTAAATAACCATTATACATTATGCTCTACCATTTAAATGAACAATAATTTTAAAAAATGAGCGAAAAAAGACATAATAAACCTTGGCAAATGCTATGGCCATCCAACCAACATTGTCTAACTAACAATATAAGAGTGGGAATGTATTGGCAAAAGAAAAAGATAAAGTAAGTCCAAAAACAGAGATAAGTGAAGAGAAACTTACAACCCTCTTCCCAAAATCTATCAGCTATTCTTCCATTTAATAATGCACCTATCATTCCTCCAAGAGACAACATCGAACCAAAAACGGAAAACTGCAAGGGAAGAACATTGTACAAAAGAAATCATCGGCAACAAAGTGAGTTCTACTTAAACAAATAGTAAGATATAACATAAAAGATGAACGTCAAAGTGCCAAGAATGAACATCAAAGGGCCAAAGATGAACGTATATTATCATACCTTCCATTTATATATATATATTTATTATCATACCTTCTAAGTCAAAGATGAACGTCAAAGGGCCAAAAATAAGCTTCTTCCAAATATTGTAGCTCCCATAAACCCCATAAAAAATATACCTTCCAAAATATCATAAAAACCAAGTCACTGAGCCTCCTGACGAGACTTTGAGACGGGTGGTCAAACGGCTAGTAACTCCTGCAGCAAACGGTCCGTTGCCTCCTATCTCTCCTTAATAGCAGCTAGCTTTGTCTTCATTGCCTCCATCTCACGGGTGGCTGCTTCAGCCGCATTCCTATGTTTTTCAATCGCCACCAAATGTTCTTTCTCACGGGCTAAGTTGCGTTGTCTTGTAGACTCTGGGATCACCATTTCTCCCAGCCCTCTTGCGTAGCCTGGTCTATGACCAAGTACCTCTCTGAAGACACTCACGGCTGCTTCATCAGTTCCCTTCTCTGGTTCTAGCGCTTCATATCTAGAAGCCATATTATTCTGCAAGTTAACATAATTAAATGATTACTAAATGTGTCACATTTGTATCTAATAATTTCATGTTAACCAAGCATATTATATAAAACAAGCTTCGGTATTAGTAGATTATATTAGTTATCAATTTTAAATAAATTCTCACATATGCAAGCTTGGTGGCTTTCGTCACAAACTTGTCCTTCTTCTTGGACTAATGGGTTGCCTTATAGAAGTCCACCATAGTAGCGCCTTCAGCACGCTACATGTGTATATAAGTATACGAATGTTATCTATGAACCAACATAATGTAAAATGAAATATAAAATGGTACTATTAAATAACCATCAAACCTTTTGTTCTAGGGCCCGCACGAAGGATTTACGACTACTTGTGTGGTTAACCTTTTGCTTCTTCCTAATCTCCCGATTTTGAGTTGATATTTTCTGCCAATACACACAGATCTTAGTAATGCAAGCCAAAATAATAAATACTTTTTATTATAAATTGTGTTCATACCTTGAAGTGGTCACTACCTCATCTCATGCATAGTTTAAACCAAACCACAGGAGCCACCAAACTACATCCACTTGCCAATGCATCGTTCTCGCTTGCAAATGAAGAATAAATCTTATGTAATTCGTGGTGGAATGCATTGAAGTGCTTTCGAAGCTATTTCGTCACACAATCTATGGTTCTCCAATTCCCAGTTTACTTCAAAATCAAACTCATGTTGCCAAAAAAAAAAAAGTAAGTTAGACAAAATATTGACTAGAATACAATGAATTCAAATCTTTCACCACCAAGTATAACGGTCTTACCCGAATTTGATCTATCAACTCATCCTTATGTGCTTGGGGTACATCACTCCATCTTGGGTAACTCATGTCGCAGTGTTGTTTAATAATCCATGTTACCCGTGATGTAAATATCGATGCATTCTCACAAGATGGAGCAGTCTCCCTGAGATTAATCTTTAACGGTATAAGTCCATACTTGCGCAACTTCTCAAACTCCGTTAACTTCGCCAGCCCATGTCCACGTTTGGATGTCTCAACCTGGGTGGCTGGCGTGTCTACGGGGACTGTAGACACTATCGTACATAACATAATAATAATGAGAGCATTAGGAGCCTAATTGGTTGAATTAAAAGCACACAACAATTAAAGTATACGATCTTTACATATAAGACCATGCAAATTTGGACTATACCAGTTGGTATGCTATCTACAGCTAGTTCTCGAACCAGCGAGGGTAATGTATCTAAAGTGTTTGCCTCCGGCTGTCTACTCGGAATGGGTTCATTGTTTGGCTCAGACTCCAGGATTGGGTCCACACATGCCGGCTCACATGGATGACTTGGAGGCTGGGTCAAGTCATCTGAACCAACCTCATCAAGTAGGGTCAATTCTAGGCATTCACTTACTTTCGTGCCCCATGGCTGGCCGACACGAGATAACGGACGAATCCAACGTACCCTACCACGGATTCCTCAGCCGTGGGCTCGACCACGTCCAGTATCACCCATCTGGTCACCTACGTATAAGAAGCTTTAAATCTTAGATCATGAGTGCTAACACCAAATTATGATTTTCTTATTTTCAATCTTAATGTAAATGTTGACCTATGTGACGCAAATATGCAAAGCACAAGTATTGCATAATATTTTATACAACTTGAAAAGACAAAAAAGAAAGAGAGAAATTAAAAATATGAGTAGTCATCCACACCTAGGCCATTGATGCTCTGCATGATTGCACTTTGGATGTGGTGTAATTACAATCGTCTATCTTATGAGCACCTGAGATGTAACAATAATAAATATGATCACTATATATACATACGTACCCTAGCTAGAAATGTCAAATGCACTTTTATAGGTAATTTGTATAATTCATTTTGAACATGCCATCACATACATGCAAAAATTGTAAACACACTTTTATATATCCATTTACATGTCTGCCTTGACTCAGACAGTTCAGTGGTGGATAATTTCTCATCATCTGAATATTTCCAATCACCATAAGCATCTCTGAAGCCAGATGGAACAAATCCTTTAATTCCCACAAGCAAACAACCAAAGAAAGAGAATTGAAGCAAATCAGATCATCAATGAAAGAGGAAAGCGAGGGAGTGAGTCATATAATAATCATAGATTCATAATGGTTGCCTCAGCGTGTTTTTTCTCTCTCCCGCTCTCTCTTTCTTTTCTTATTTATTTAATTAATTAATTATTTTAATTTTTGAAAGTTATAGAGACATGGCCTTCCTTACCACAATTCTCCACCAATGATTAGCACATATTTTATGTGTTTTTTTTTTTTAAAGAAAGAGTTAAGTCATGTTTTATATATAGAAACAAAAAAAACTAATGTTTAATTGTGTACTGTATAATACAGAAGTGAGTGTAAGATTACGTTTGGGTATTAAAAGTGGTTGAGAGTGATTGTAAATAATAATAAAAAATAGGTAAAAAATAATAATAAAATAATAAGCAGCACATCTTCTATTGAGGTAACATATGACATTAAAACCAGAATAGAGTTTTGCACTTACATGTTTAAGCAATCATCAATATCCATTCCAATTAAACCTGTGTATGCTAGTCTTGTTTGTGCTATTTTCTGACATATGTAATGGACAATACAACATAAAGATGTTGTTTTGTAGCAGTGTGGTTGATTTAAACTAAGCATAATTTTTTATATTGCTCAAATTCTCTACCTATTTTGAATGAACAGAACAACTTATTAAACAAAACATCTACTCTATTTAGGAGGATATATATTTATATTTTCTGACATTGTTTTGTAGTAGAAATTAAATATATGGATAAAAAAAATATTTCATGAGTATAATGTTTTGCAGCCACAAATTAATACAAAAATGTTTTAAAAAAACAAAAATAAAACATTCCTCTCTCTCTCTCTCTCTCTCTCTGTGTCTCTCTCTCTCACGCTATGGAGAATCGACTATCACCCCTTCCACGCCTTGCTGTTACCGCATATTCGCTGCCTCTTCTAGGAAGTGAGTGTTTTTCTCTCTCTCTCTCTCTCCCCATTCATCTCTCTTTCTGTCTCTGTTCGTCTCTCTTTTCTTTCTCTATCTACTTTTTGTGATGCCCCCAAATTCTCCTTAAAATAAACATAGAAATCGAAGCGTCGGGATGATGACAACAAGAGTCACACATCCCAACGACGAGTGTCAAACGTGTGTGCACACGTGACATACATAAATAAAGCAGCAAATATTTAAGGTCAATAACTAAGTACCAGAATTTTTTTTAGAAATATTTTACAAACCATTTTAATATAAATTCTCTAACAGAAGATTTAATACAGTCATTCGAAAAATAAATTAAATAAATACATATTTATAAAACGGGGGGGGGAATAAATTTCCCCAGATAACAATTAATAATAATAACATATCAACGGCGGAGCCATCTCCTCAGACTCAGCCTCTTCATAATTTGCATCCAAAAACTACGATGCCAAGATGGCATCGCAGGTAAGTACAGCCCAACCAAATCTAAGATAATAAATACATTAATGCCACAACAACAACCATGAACAAATTACCATATGCATGAGACTTAAAATCATCTTCCTCAAAATCAATAAAATAACCACACAATCCAAAATCTCATTGGTCCACGATAAAATTTCAATAAAATCCATCATTTCTCAGAAAATAATATCCGCAAAACTAATCATACCGGGCATTACATATCGCCATCCCCGATATGATATACACATACACCCAAAATCATAATGGATGTTACGTATCGCCGTTCCCATTATGATTCACACACACTCATTTCATAGCAGACGTTACGTATCGCCGTCCCCGATATGAAATGCATACCCAATGACCATAACGGGCGTTACATATCGCGTCCCCGTTATGTCATCCACACACTATCAAACACAATGGGCGTTACGTATCGCCGTCCCCATTATGACTGACACACACATACGTTGATCACAATGGGTGTTACGTATCGCCGTCCTCGTTATGACTCAGCCAAAACCATTAAAATCCATAAACTCAATTTAAAACCCAGTTTTCATTTCCAACACATAAATATCTGAAATTATGCAAAAATCCACTTTCCAAATATTTTTATGAACATGTGCATAAATACACAATGCAGACAACCATGCACCAGATAAGCAACAATTAAATAATTCAATCAACCAACAACTACCAACATCAACCAACACATAGATATTAATACAAAAATATATTTAAATCTTAAAACTAATTTGGAAAGTACTTATAGCGAGTAAAAACACAAATCCTTGAGTAGATGCCATTCCGCAGCACTCGTAGCGGTCATTTGTACGTTAGGCTAAAGTGCTCGATTTGACCCTAAAATTTAGGGAGATACTCATTGAAGGATGGAGAATCTCATGGAGGTGGTGGTGTGGAGATACAACCACTGGAAAGTGGCAGATCGGGCTCAAAATGGGTGAAAACCCATTTTTGGGTTTGAGGTTGTACCGGAAAGGTGAGGCAACGGTTGAGGAAACTGAGTTACGGGGTTGACCGGCTGGCAAGGAGAATTTTTTGGTGGCGGTGGTGAGGCCTACGGTGGCCGGACGGTGGTGTGGCGAAGAGGGATCCATTTAAAGACCCATTTCAGGTGGAAGGGCAACCGGCAAAGATGGGTGGCTACCGACGGTGGGTTATGCTCGCCGGAGGGTGGGGAGTCTAGTGGTGGTGGTCGGAGGCCAAGGGGTGGCCGACGGTGGCTGTAAAATGTAAGGGAAGCTAAAACACTCATTTCGGGTAGGGGGCCGTGTAGGGGCAGTGGGGTGGCCGAAGGTGACACCACCGGTGCCGGTAGACTCGCCAGTGTGTGGGGAAGGCAGAGGGTTGGGCGGTGTCGTCGATGGGTGGCCGATGGCAGCTCTGGGTGTAGGGAGAAGAGAAGGAACAGGGGAGGGGAAGGCTAGCGCGTGGGCTGGGGTGGGATGTAGGGGAAAAAGAAAAAGAAAAAGAGAAAAAGAAAAAGTGAAGGAAATAAACGAGATCACAGTGTTGATCCAAATAAAGAATTCCAAAACAGAGAGTTGAATAAATTAATTTAAACGCCGAGACTACTTAAGATAAAATAATAAATAAAAACATATCAAATATATTAACATAATAAAATAAAGGAATTTAAATTTCACTCATTAAAATAATCACCTCATATTTAAATTAATAAAGAAACAACGTAACTCAATATGGTGTATTAGATTTGTGCTTGGTTTAGATGAACTAAAAGTTTAACACAGGCATTTACATCACCAGTTTTTTTCATTTTAAAAAATTTTGCTAAAGTTTTGTTGTAACTTTATCTGTTGACTTCTATACATATATTTATAACAATTGGTTGTTAGAAAGCAACTAAATTAATATATTCTTTTTGCCAGGTGGCTGCAACTACTCATAAACAGCGTTGTTGGATATGATACTATTTTGATGAATAGTTTCTTGAATTCTCCTGGTCAAGGTAACACATATATTTGAATGGATCACATTACATGTTTATTTGTTAAATCTTCTTTTCTTTATGGATTGCAAGAGATTTGTCTTCTTCAGTTAGTTAGATTAGATTAGCTTATCGGTTATCCTCTTTGTTGTTTAATAAGTGATTATTTTTATTTAAAAAAATCAGTACTTGATAATTCTTGTCTTTTCGAAGTTAACATGTGGGGATGGAAGCCAACTTGTCATGTATTATGATATAGTCTATGCTGCCCTTTTATGATACAGAGCAATTTTTCATACGTTATGAATTTATTAATAGCTATTTGTTCTAACTTTTTCTCTATTCTCATTGTGCTAGAAGCTGCTGGGTACATCAAATTCCTTGGCTAGTCAAATTGAGGTGATGTTTCTTCTCCTACATTTATTGTATAAACAATCAGGAATCTCTCTCAATGGAATTTATGGCCCCTATTTTGCTTTAATGATAGAACATTTTTTTTAAATTGAATTCAATTGCATGTCCCCTTGAATCTCTCTCAATGGAAATTATGGCCCCTGATTGTGAGTTGATACTCAATGTGCAGCATAGGCAAACAACCCCTCATTGCCACTACCACTCATCAGTTTTACCTAATTACTAGTTGAAGAAACTTGATCATTGGCTTAAGAAGTTAGGCTTGTCTCAATGTCTTAGACGTTGGATACATCAATTTCTCTCCCTCTTCCATTATATTTGTTATCTTGTATCTTTACTTGATCTCTATTTTTTGTTTCTTCTGGTGACAGTTTCTTGATGTTGGTCGAGTATTTTAACTAGCATCATGCTTGCTTCAGAGTTGCTTTACTTTATTTTGTGTTCTCAATGATATTGGTCAAGGATTTTATCCTGGCCTATTATTTATGCCCCTCATTGTCATGCATTTGTATATCTTGTATTTTTACACTTGATCTCTGTTTTAAATTTTTAAGTGAATGGATATTTTATTAGTTTAAAATTATTATGATGTTTTAAATGTTATTTCTTTTTTTGATAGGTAATCAAATAAACTTTATTAAGGGAATGGAGGGAGCTCTAATGTTGATCCTTGGGATGTATTGGATTTTTATTTTCTTAATTGCCTTCCAGCTTACAATTTTAGCTTTTAAGTTGGAACAATTTCAGTACTGCCCTGCCTTTCTAGATAACTTCTAACTGTTCAGTTGTTTAATCTAGATAATTTAATATTCCTGCTTGGAAACTCTTACATTATGATTGAACTGCCATATTGTTTTGTTTAATCTAGATAACTTTTCTATAAAGTCAAATTGTCTCGCATCATGATTGAGCTTCTAAGTGTTCAGCAGTAGTAGTGGATGCTATCCTATGCAAAAAAATACAAAAATACGATGGCAGTGGCTTGGAAAAAATGGCTAAACTAGTTTACCATGTCTCTAGCTATATGTTTATTATATGCGTTTTTATTTTTCTATTTAATGATTCCTGATGCTTTGTTACACTTTGTAGGATTATGAACTATGGTGTTGAATTGTTAGGGGGATTTCAGATAAAAAGATTTGGTCAGTGGAGACCTTGGCTAGCAGTTGAGAAGGAAACCAATTTTCAGTTTTGATGTTGTGCATCTAACTGGACAGACATACACTAGTTTTTTACTAAATTTGGTTATTGTGTTTGTATGCATGTGCACCTTGTGGACTGGAGTGTCATGAGGGGAAAAACATTTTAGGTAAATTTTGAATAACATAGGTTTTCACATGTTTTTATTTAAATGCACTAGGGTGGAATGAGGTTTAATTTGAGCTGCAGTTTTTTGGGTAGACCTCAAAATGATACAGAGCTAATAGTAGAACGACGAGTAAAATGTAAAATTGAGTTTTAAAACCTTCATAACTTGGTCAAGGTAGTCCAAAGACAAGATTAAAACTCTAGAGCAGGTATGAATAATGTTTGGATTATTTAGGCTTTTTGTGTTGTGTTTATTTTATATATGCAAAGATTAAATGAATGCTTTTAGAAAATTTTTATTTTCGTTTAAACAAGCTAGTGAATCATGTTGTTGAATTACTATTTATTTACTGTAGTTTGAGTAATCTTTGCATGTTGTGCATAAGTTTTGCATAACGATTTATTGATATAGATTCTTAACATATCTTTCTTTTTTTAACCCATCCAAATTCCTTGGTAGAAAAACAGGAAAATACAGAATCATGACAACACAAAAAAGGAATGGACATATGAAGAACAACCCATCCAAATTCCTTTCATTCGCACAGTTTAATTCCAAGAGTAGTGCACATGTTGATAAAGATCAGGCCTTAGTTTCACTTTATGTAATGTGTTTGTTTAAGCCCTTTTTTGCATTTTTAAGTACAAGTAGAATTTAGATATTATAAAAACTCATATAAGCATTTTTATAAATGTTCAATACTTCTAAGAGAAGTGGGATGCTAATTTTTTTAATTTGTGTTTTATGTTGGTGTAAAAATTCATATAATGAGATTTTGTGATCATTTTTAATTTACTATTTTTTAAAAGTTTATACCAAGAATCCAAATTCTAGCTCTATTTGTTGCCATTTTATATATATATATATATAGCAAACAAACCTTTTTAGGCGCCCGACTTTCATAGGAAAGAAACTAATAATCGGCGCTCTCTAGCAGTCGACGCTCAAGAATTTTAGCTGCTCAATTATGCTGGCATTCGTTTGGCGCCTACAAAAACGAAGTTAAAGGATATGAGCGGCATTTTTTCACACTAACAGCTAAGAAATGCAACGCCGGTAAAAGCCACTAATCTTGTAGTGGATGATCCAAACAATTCGGGCCAACAAAAGAGTTGTAGAGGTTGGAGGGGTCGTGGTGTGCGACCACTCTGATGGTAAAGTCACACAAGTTGCGAGAGCTAAAAATGCAAGTGAGTTTGAGGGATTGGGAACTTAACTTGAATAACAATGAGCTTCTCACTATTTTATAGGTGCGAACTTGAACCTTGTCTGTTCCCAAAGGATGAGTGTGAGTTATGCTTGTCCTTCTGGACATCATTCACTTTGTGTGTCTAGGCGAGCAGCCTTGCCAAGGGTAGGGTTGGTGGCGAGTTGTACCCTTCGAGTTGTGTCAGTTCTTGCTTGATGTAGACGCATGCCTGAGATTCCTGACTTGCATTTAATGCGGTGCAGTGCATGGCACATTTTAGCCATGTTTGCATTTAATGCGTCGTGGTCTTAGCAGGCTTTAGCATTGAATGCAGTGAGGGGTGTGGTGTGTTGTTTCCTGACCCGGCACGTTTGTTATTCAATGCAATGAATGTGCACTATACCTTCCTGCTCGACTCGACACTTCTCTGCAGTGTTGTGTTAGGTTTCACTTCCTTCCCATGGCCTGAGTCACATACTAGGCTGTGGGCTAGACATCCATCATATAGTCGGCTCAACACTTCTCTACAATGTTGTGTCCAGGTCCCACCATGGGCCTAAGGCCCGGTCCATCCCGAATGGGCCTCTCCTTACACTAATGATGGAAAACGAAAGTGAAAGCAAGTATGATTAAGCACATGATACACAATATACGTGGTTTAGCAAATTACTTATGTTCACAAAACTTGAGAAATCTTATTAACTAAAAGAGATTACAATCACTCAATCTTAACTCACTTTCTCTAGGGCTTTTTGCTATCTCACACAATATACATTCACTTGAAAATTGTTCCCTCTCAAAAATATGCTGAATGTCATATAAAACAAGTCAATTATAATATATTTATAGCAAAACGGTGTTGGAAGACCTAATCCCAAAATTCTTGCGATATACACGCTCTAGTGAAAAGTCAAGCAAATATCGAGCGAACATTCTGTTTGAATCTTGCTCGAGTGAACATTTTGTTTCTTGATTTTCAGCTTCCAGCCCAATCTTCATGAGATGCAACCCAACAAGATCTCTTTATAGACTTGGGTCAGTGCATATTGGGCCCTATGGTTTTCTGCTTTTCCCGTTGACCGTTGCCAAGGGAATTTGAAGGTGAGGAATTTCAACCTCCATTAGCCATAATTTCAACCTTGCTCCTTTTGCATATAGTGAATTGAGAGCATTGGTTGTTGGATGGATAACATGGACAACCTTTTGCAGGTCCTTCAACCTTTGATCCAGAGGAGGAAAATAGATTATGTAAAGCACAAGTGTGTTATATTAGGACTTCTAAGGTATCTAAGAGACCGGACAGTGGGAAGGCTACTCAAGGATAATGGTGAGCCTAAGGAGGAAGGCATTAAAAAGTTAGTTCTTTTTTTTTTAATCTTGATTTTGTTAAAGTTTGTAACAGTTTTTGTGAGAATCCATAATTTTACTATTTTTGTAATATATTATTTTAATATTAAATATGTATTGTTGTTAATATAGATATTATGTGTTTTGAGTTGGTGGATATTAATACTATTTTATTGTGCTTGTGTTTAAATATTTGAATATATCTCATTTTCATTTGAAGATATTATTTTCATGAATAATTGTAAGCTAATATATTTTCTCTTATGAAATTTATTGTGATGCATTTAATTTAATGTTGGAATTTAATCTTATTATTTTATTATGTTGGTATTAAAATTAAAATGTTGTAATTTATTTTATTTTAATTTGATGTGTTCTATTTATTTTTTTTTATTTTTAAGTGATTTTTGGTGGGATTATATATATATATATATATATATATATATGATGGGCTTTTATATAAATGCAGGAATTTATATGTAGTGTTTGAGTTTTAATTAAATGGGTTTGCGTGACCTTCAGATTTGGGTATATATATATATATATATGTATATGTTTGCTTTTAAGAAGCCCAGCCCCTTTTATTTAATCCAAACGTTGCCGTCTGGTTAAGGGATTTAAATGAAGTCCCAAGCCTTCTGCTTGCGTGCGACCTGCTCCGTCTCTTCTTCTTCCTTTATTTCTTCTCATTTCTTTTCTTCACTTTTTCTCCCGTTTCGTCGTTCCAGACCATGATCCAAGCTCTAATTTTTCCAGCTTTCTTCTGCTCCTTTGCATCCACGAGTTGCTCTATTAAATACCCAATACCTAGTTGAATATTTCCCCTTTGATTTTGGTTCCGATCGATGCTGTACGTGCCCGGAAACGGCTTGAAACCATGAGTGTGTAACTTTGTTTTTACCTTCATTTTCACCCGAAAAATTTAGCATTGTTTCTCCTTTTTAACTTGGTTTTTTTTGGCTTGATATTGGTAAAATTTTACGTGATTTTTCCCACCCAAAAATCCACGTTTTTCAGCCTATAAAATACCTATCTATCATGCGAAAAACCCATGTTGAAAACCTCTCAATGTCGTGCCTTGTTTTGGTCTGAAACCGTGAGCTTCACATTCCTTTTTATCATTTCTTCCTCTTGAGTTAAACTAGAGTTTATCCTCTTCAAAACCCATTCAATTCCGAAAATTGTAGTGGTCCTTTTATTGGATATTTATCTCCGTAAAATCATCGTTTACAACACTCTTGGTAAGCTTTTTCTCTAATTTAATTGATTAGATTGTTTTTGGTGTCGATTTTAATTTATTTTTGTGGTATGATTTTATTTATGATTAAGTGTTTAGTTTAGTTAGTTAATAATTGTATTTTATTTATTTACAGTAAGAGGATTAATTTATTTGGTTGCAATACTCAGAATAATTTATTTACAGTAAGAGGATTAATGCCAAAAATAGTTTTTAATTATTTTAGTTGTTCCCGATATTGATATTTATTTATTTGTAATGATTTATATACGTTGACGCTTTGGGTGTGGCTATAGCAGCAAGTACCCAGTTGGAAGCTTGGAATCGCTGTTGGGCATTTTCAGTAACTTCGGAAATTATTAGCGAGCATACTGTAAGTACTTTCCAAACAAGTTTTAAGATTTAAATATATTTTTGGCATCAACAGTTAGTGTGTTTGATTATTGTTGCTATGTGTTGGCTGATGTTGGTATTTGTTGGTTGATTGGATTAATTAAATGTTGGATAATTGCTGCATGGTTGTCTACATTGTGTATTTACGCGCATGCTCATGAAAAATATTTGGAAAGTGGATTTTTGTATAATTTTGGATATTCATGTGTTGAAAATGGAAAATGGGATTTAAATTGAGTTTAATGGATTTTAATGGTTTTTGGCTGAGTCATAACGGGGACGGCGATACGTAACGCTCGTTATGATCAGTGTGTGCGTGCGTGGATGACATAATGGGGATGGCAATACGTAACACCCATTATGGTCATTGGGTGTGCATTTCATATCGGAGACGACGATACGTAACGCCCGGTATGAAATGAGTGTGTGTGGATCGTAATGGGGACGGCGATACGTAACGCCCATTATGATTTCGGGTGTGTGTGTAAATCATATCGGGGACGACGATATGTAACGCCTGGTATGATTGGTTTTGAGGATATTATTTTATGGAAAATGATGGATGATTTTATTGGGATTTTATTGTGGACTAAAATGAAATTTTGGCTTGTGTGGTTATTTCATTGACTTTGAGGAAGATAATTTTAAGCCTCATACATATGGTAATTTGTTCATGGTTTGTTGTTGTATTAATGTATTTATTATTTTGGATTTGTTTGGGAATTTACTTACCTGCGGTACCATTTTGGTATCATAGATTTTGATGTAGAGAACGAGGAGGTTGAAAGACCTCTCTTTCGGGATCAGTCCCATCCCTAGATGTAGTAGTCAATCAGCGAGCTTGAGGAGACGGCTCCACCCTGGAATGAATTAGTGTAGTTGGTTCCTTCGATAACAGTCAGTTAATTTTGATGATTGTGTATTATTTTTATTTGGTCCTTGGATGACTGTATTAAATCTCCGGTTGGAGAATTTACTTTGGCTTGGTTTGTTTATATTTTTAAAATTCTGGTACTTAGATATTGACTTTAATTATTCCGTTGTGACTTTTATTTATGTATGTCACGTGTGCACACACATTTGGCACTTGTCGTTGGGATGTGTGACCCGTGTTGTCATCATCCTAATGCCTCGATTCCCGTGTTATTTTGAGGGGAATTTGGGGGCATCACAGTTTTTTCCCATTACAAAGTTTTCTTGGTATTTTCTTGATTTTGATCAATATAATGACAGGTTGTTTCTGTAGTAGACACAGATGGTGACAAAATGTTTTCATATAGTGAATTGAAGGCATTGGTTGTTGGAATTTAGTTTGAAGAGATTGATTTGATTAGGGATGGTACTGTTGAGAAATTAATGAGAAATTTTGGTACACCCCAAGATGGTCAAATTGACAAGACAGAGTTTGTCAAGTGCATTTCTAAGTGGCTGAAAAGGGTGACACATTTCCCCTTTGGTGATCCTCATTCTCACACGCATAGATTTTTAAATGACTTTCACAAGGTAATTAAGTTGAGCTGTATTGTGTTCAATCGTGACTTTCATATCAAACAAGATGCTTGACTTTTTTGGAAGCTCATTTATTAAATATTGGACACAGTTAGAGAGCATGATTTATTGTACATGCCTTATGAGAGTGATGAAGTATTGGAGGATGTTGGGGGTTCAAGGTGGACAATTATCAAAGCAGTGCTATTGTTATCGGTGGGAACTCTGCTATTGCATTTGCTGACCCCTTGGTATATGGTGTTGATAGCTTTGTTGATAACTACATACCCATTTCCCTCTCTGGATAGCTCCTATAGCTTGGCTACTTTATGCATTCTCCCTTTGTGACGCCCCCAAAATTTTCTTAAAATAAACACGGGAATCGAGGTGTCGGGATGCTGACAACACGAGTCACGCACCCCCAACGTCAAGTGCTAAGTGTGTGAACACCTGACATACATAAATAAAAGCAACGGATATTTAAGGTCAATATCTAAGTACCAGAATTTTTAGAATTATTTTACAAACTAATTTAACACACATTCTCTAATAGGAGATTTAATACAATCATCCCAAATATTAAAACATTAAAATACGTAATTAATAAGCAGGAAAACAATTTTCCAAGATACAACCAAATCAGCTACTCTAACGGCAGAGCCGTCTCCTTAGGCTCAACCTCCTCATCCTCTGTATCAAAATCTACGATACCAAAGATGGTACTGCAGGTAAGTAAACTCCAAACAAACCACAAGATATAAAATATACTCATGCAACAACGTAACAAAGGAACGCGACACCATATGCATGAGGCTTAAAATCATCATCCTCAAAATAAATAAATAAACCATATACTTCAAAATCCCAAGATAAACCTCCAATAAAATCATCCATCATTTTTCTAGAAAATGATGACCGTAAATCCATTAAAACCATAACCATTTTTCCAGAAAAGGATCCACGTAAAACCAATAATTAAAATGCGCCACATTTCCAGAAAATGGCCAAAACATCCATTTTATTAACCGTATACACCATAATCTCCCCTAGGGACCATCCGCACATCCTGGCTTTCATCATCACACCGAAGGTAACGACCACGCATGTGACTTCAGAACGGGCGACGCCTAGCTGACCGCGCCCAGCACGTACTATGACCAGGCATTCCTTAGCTCCCACCATCAGAGGAGCCACGGAGTCGACACAAAAGGGTTACCATCCAGTCCGATCCCGTTATCGCCCGGCGACTACCTAGGGGACATCACTCAGTATATTCCGCTCCCGAGTGACCAAAAGAGCTCCACTGGGATAATGCCCCATCCCAGCTCAGGGTCGTGATACACACGCACCCGAAAATTGTTAGCTCATGAAATCTCAGTTTTCATTTCCAACTCATGAACATCCATAAATCATGCGAAAACCCAATTTTCCAAATATACCATGAACATGCGCGTAAATGCACAATGCATACGACCATGCACAAATTATTCAACAACCAACAAATACCAACATTAACCAAACACATAATTGTTAATGCAAAAATATATTTAAATCTTAAAATTCATTTGAAAAAATATAATGACACCAAAATTTAGGGAAATACTCATTGGAAGGTGGGGAATCTCATGGAGGTGGTGGTGTGACGGCACAACCAGCGGAAGGTGGCAGATCGGGCTCCAAAAGGGTGGAAATTCATTTTCGGGTTTGGGATCGTATAGGGAAGGTGGGGCCGCGGTTGGAGAAACTGAGTTAGGGGGTTGGTTGGCTGAGGTAGGGGAGTGTTTTGGTGGCGGTGGTGAGGCCTACGGCGGCTGGACAGCGGCTCGACGAAGATGGATCCATTTAAAGACCCATTTAAGGTGGAGGAGCAAACGGCGGAGTTGGGTGGTTCTAGGTGGTGGGTTATGTTCGCCGGAGTGAAGGGAGGCTGCTGGTAGGTCGCCGGCATCATAGGTGGCTGGCGGTGGCCGAAAAATGCAAGAGAAACCAAAATAACCCATTCCGAGTTTAAGCCTCATGTGCCAGCTAGGGGCCTTTGTGAGGTGCACCACCGGTGTAGGGGAGGTCGCCGGAGGGTGGGGGGTTCAGGTGGAGGGCGGTGTCGCTGGCCGATGGCGCATGGCGGTATTGGGTGGAGGGAAGGAGAACGGCAGAGAAGAGAGGGGGAGGGGTCACGCAGGGTCTGGGGGGGAAAGCAGGGGAAGAAGGAAGAAAAAAGAAAAGAAAAAGTGAAAAAAGGAAAAAAAGTCCAACTAGAAAAACACAATAAATTAAATAAAAGTCGACTGATAATACTACAATTTAATATAAATAAAATAAAATATTTAAAACTCAGCAATAAAATAAACCCAAGTGCAATTTAATTATAAAACGATAATTAATATAACAAAAGCACATCAAATAAACTTACATAACAAAATAAAGGAATTCAATTCCAATCATTAAAATAATTATCTCACATTAAAATTGATAATAAAAGTAACATAAAACTAATATTAACAAATTAATAGCTCAAACAATTATTTTAAATAAATAAAACACAACCGATAATATTATTATAATAAATTAAAATAATCAATAACAAGAATAAAACAATATGTGAAAATACACGTAAATTTGAGATCTCACATTCTCCCTCCCTTAAAAAGAATTTCGTCTCTGAAATTCGTTCGGCTGCAACTAATAGGCAACTAATAGAAACTCCAATAACTTACCTACCACTTCACTTAATACTCACTCCAAGCATTAGTACAATCATCTATTTTCCTCAAATACAAATGAATGTTATTCCATCATAATCGTATAGTCTCCAAATAATATTTCATTTCTAAGCATCCTGAGTTAGCCAATTAATCTAAACTCCATATGTACAAGGACATTAGTACAATCTCCCAAAATCTTAATGTTCACTAACTCCATACAACACCCTGTGCTACCCTCAAATAACTCTCAAGTTTATCTTCCCAACTTAACCATCAATAAACATAATTTACCTAACCAAAAAAAAATCTTCAGTTACAAGTATCATCCCAAATTTGAAGTCATCACTAATTTCTCAAAATTAACACAAGACTTGAACCTCCAACTGCATTGCAAGACATCATGCTTCCATGCGCACTCTAAAAACTCACCAAATGCATAAAATTAAATCCTCATAAATTATCACCATTGAGTAAAAACTAGCTTGACACCTATTAACAAGAGATCCTATACCACACTTACAAATCCTAATGCTTTATCATCTCACAAATCAGGTTATGTCATCCATTGTTGACGCCTAAAATTTCTAACTTCCAAACCTCTAATACACTTATATGTTATTATAACTCATCACTCTCATCGTAGATTAATTATCTACATCCGTATTTTCCCAACTGGACCTTCAATACCTATGAGATGGAATAACCTCAAACATTTAAATTCTCATGTCACCTCAAGTCACAACTAATTCCTTAAGATACCTCGACAATGACAACCATTAAATTCTCCAAATATCATACTTAAGTTGTTCATCCCAATTAATTTTCCTAGAAGCCTAAAATTTAGACCCCTTGAATTTAATACCATCACACCGATTTAACATCCATCAGTTACCACAATAACTTCTCCCAAGTTAAACACAAGCCAAAGACAAATACTCTCCAAATTTTACACACACAATTATTATACATCAAACTCTAAGAATCCACAAATAAAATCAAAACTTCACTAAGGAAACAAATAATCGCTTATCATAAGCATTACTAAAACAGATTCCATAATAATATACTAATGACCAACAATTCCACACTCACTAGAAGAGTTTATCTAAAATACAATTCTAACAATCATCCAGAAATAAAATTGGAACTTAGAAACTCTAGCACTGAGTGAGACCCAGCTAATACATATAAACAGCATGAGAAATATCAACAAAGAAATACAATTACATAAATACCAATAATTTATCAAAACAAATCCATCTCGCAAATATATAATAATGTACACACCAAATAAAACTTAAGTAATTTACATAAATATTATATAAAAACACAACGGGGAAAAAATCTAATAAACAAATAAGTAAAAGCCATTCATTTAAGAAAACAAGACCACCTCCTTTGGTAAATACAAATCACCAAAAGCTTTTATTAAATAAAATAAGGAAATTGAATTAAAAGAAAAATGGAGAAATAAAATGACAATTAAAGTTTTGAAATGCTCCACAAAACCCAACTCTAAAAAGGTTTATTGTAGAAATCTCTAGGATTTAAAACTTTTAAAGAAATGAACCCTAGTAAAATAAATTAATAAATAAATACTAACAAGTCGCTAAGACAAATCCACTCGTCAAAATAAATAGACAAATTTTTAAAATAAAACTAGCGAAAATGTGAAAAGATAATAACTTTAAAAGCTTATCTCTATGCATGTCTCAAAAAGGAAAACATAGTAGTGATTTCCTTTAAATCTTTATCTAAATAAATTTCGAACTTCCAAAAATATATAAAAGACATAATTAAAATAAAAAGATAATAAACAAAATCCAAAAATATCTTGTAAGAAACCTATGCACTAAAATTAAAATCAAATCCGGATGATAATTGAATAAAAGTTTAAGAAAACAAAATAACCCACAACAAAAGAAATAAATTTTAAAATAAGGAACTCCATAATATAATTATTTAAAACATAAGATTCAATAAAAATATTGATTTAAAATAATAATCTAATCCAAAATATCCAAATTCCAATTTAAACAAAAACAAAGGCATATATATAAAATAAATAATTAAATAAATGCTCAACAGCTCAAATAAATAAAATCAACTAACTAAAATCTTAATTACTACCCAATTACAATATTGAACAAATATTAAAATGAAATAAAGCAAAACAAATCAACCATCCAAAACTAAGATAAATCTGGAAATAATAAACAAAAGGATCATTAAAAAAAAAACACACAATACACCGAAACAATTATAAAATTATTTAAAATCTTACAATACAACATAGTATAAATAACGCAGAAAGCGATTAGAATAATAAAATAAAATAAAATAGCCAAATAATAAAACAAACAAATTTAAAACGAAAACTTTTATGGTACAATTTCTATGTAACTTACATATTTACCCAGAGCCGAACTGCTCTGATACCATCTATGACGCTCCCAAATTCATTTTAAAATAAACACGGGAATCGAGGCGTCGGGATGCTGACAACACGGGTCACGCACCCCCAACGTCAAGTGCTAAGTGTGTGAACACGTAACATGCATAAATAAAAGCAATAGATATTTGAGGTCAATATCTAAGTACTAGAATTTTTAGAATTATTTTACAAACTAATTTAACACACATTCTCCAATTGGAGATTTAATACAGTCATCTCAAATATTAAAACAGTAAAAGACGTAATTAACAAGCGGGAAAACAATTTCCCAAGATACAACCAAATCAGCTACTCCAACGGCGGAGCCGTCTCCTCAGGCTCAACCTCCTCGTCCTCTGTATCAAAATCTATGATACCAAAGATGGTACTGCAGGTAAGTAAACTCCAAACAAACCACAAGATATAAAATATACTCATGCAACAACATAACAAAGGAACGCGACACCATATGCATGAGGCTTAAAATCATCATCCTCAAAATAAATAAATAAACCACATACTTCCAAATCCCAAGATAAACCTCCAATAAAATCATCCATCATTTTTCCAGAAAATGATGATCGTAAATCCATTAAAACCACAACCATTTTTCTAAAAAATGATCCACGTAAAACTAATAATTAAAACCCGCCACTTTCCCAGAAATTGGCCAAAACATCAATTTTATTAACCGTATGCACCATGATCTCCCCTATGGACCATCCGCAGACCTTGGTTTTCATCATCACACTGAAGGAAACGACCACGCATGTAACTTCGGAACAGGCAATGCCTAGCTAACCGCGCCTAGCACGTACCATGACCAGGCATCCCCTAACTCCCGCCAGCAGAGGAGCCACGAAGTCAACATGAGAGCGTTACCATCCCGTCCGATCCCGTCGTCGCCCAGCGACAACCCAGGAGACATTACTCAGTATATTCTGCTCCCGAGTGACCAGAGGAGCTCCACCGGGATAATGCCCCATCCCAGCTCAGGGTCGTGATACACACACCCAAAAACTATTAACTCATGAAAACCCAGTTTTCATTTCCAACTCATGAACATCCATAAATAATGTGAAAACCCAATTTTCCAAATATACCATGAACATGCACGTAAATACACAATGCATACGACCATGCACAAATTATTCAACAACCAACAAATACCACTATTATCCAAACACATGATTGTTAATGCAAAAATATATTTAAATCTTAAAGTTCATTTAGAAAATACTTACGCGGGTAAAAAACATAAATCCTTGAGCAAACACCAATCCACAGCGTTCGTAGCGGTCACTTGTACATTATGCTAGAGTGCTCGGTTTGACACCAAAATTTAGCGAAATACTCATTGGAAGGTGGGGAATCTCATGGAGATGGTGGTGTGGCAGCACAACCACCAGAAGGTGGCGGATCGGGCTCTAAAAGGGTGGAAACTCATTTTCGGGTTTGGGGTCGTATAGGGAAGGTGGGCACGCGGTTGGAGAAATTGAACTAGGGCGTTGGTCAGTTGAGGCAGGGGAGTGTTTTGGTGGTGGTGGTGAGACCTACGGTGGCCAGACGGCGGCACGGCGAAGATGGATCCATTTAAGGACCCATTTCGGGTGGAGGAGCAAATGACGGAGTTGGGTGGTTCTAGGTGGTGGGTTATGTTCGCCGGAGTGAGGGGAGGCTGTAGGTAGGTCGCCGGCATCATAGATGGCTAGAAAAAGCAAGAGAAACCAAAATAACCCAAGTGAGCCCTGATTTAATATGTGAAAATAATAATATGTGAAAATACATGTAAATCTGATATCTCACACCCTTGCCCTAATTTATGTTCTCGACTATGTTTTGGATTGGCCATAGATTTACGAATGTATTCCATTTCCTGAATATTCAATCTAACAAGCCCTAAATATAAATATCCAAGTGAGCCCTGATTAAAGGTATTACAAAATGTCCCATGTCATGTTCAAGCGAACGTTAAATAAAATCAAAATGATTAGACATGATAGAAATCATTTCAGTTCGGTCTAATTTTAAGTGGAGTTTAACATCGAAACACACAATTAATCTCAAATTACTAAATTCATCTCAACTTAAAACCTCTTTACATGTGAGACTCACAATCTTTTTCAACTCAACATTTCTTTATTCACGGGATCCACAAATTTTTTCGATTTTTTTTTTATAAATACTTCTAAAGTTAATTTAACATCCAAACACATCTAAACTCATTTTAAGTAATCCTCACAAAACTTATTCCACAATCTCAAGTCACTATTATTCACAAAAAACTCAACTTATCTCAACTTAGCTAAATATTCAAATGAAGATATTTTTATTGAGTTTTGAAAAATGATACATAAAGAATTGAATAAAAATATTATGTAGTTACAAAATTGTTTGAATATAATTTTTTAATATTTTTAATTTGAAAAAATTAATTATGTTGATTTTTTGGAATTTTATTTTGAAGTTTGTAAAAGATATTCAAATATAATAATTAAGTAATAAAATAAAATCCCGAGCATAATCCAATAATAGAATGTAAATCATGAGCATATGCATTCACAACAGATTGATGAAAATCATGGTGACATGCCGATTTTGCTTCAACAGAACAGGGTTGGTCACAATAAAAAAATTGATGAGAGTGAGATTGACCGGACTATTCCGGATGAACATCAAGATGTTGATAATGAAGAGGAAAGTGAGGATGAAGATTGTGAGGAAATTTGGTGTGGTGAAGAGAATGAAGTGGTTCCGGATTCATTGCATACACAGGCACAAATTTCTCTAGTTATAGCTGGTAAACTAGCCATTTCTTCTGAAGCTGCTCATACTTCGAATATGGTTGTTAATCAGAATGGTGAGGTTGTCTTGGGGTTCTACTTGGATTAGGAAGAGGGTGAAATCACGGGTTTGAAAGGAAAAGAGAAGGCCTATGATTCTGAAGGGGATCTTTGTTTGAATGTCAGAAGAGATAAAGGTGGTACAAATAGAATTGTGAGGAAGTCTTGATTACGCCCAAAGAATAACGCGGTCGTTTACAGTATAGCTTTGGGGTGTCGATTCCACAGAGAGATGGATTGAAAAATTGAAGAACAGTAACGAAATTAATAAAAAGATTTAGATGAGTGCGAAAAGTAAAGTATCGGGAATCCTTTGTATATAATTGGTATTTTAATTATTTTCGATTCATTAATAACTCAATTGAAAATTCAATGTCCAAATTTTCAATCGGAAAATAAAACATTAATAACCAGATTTAAATCAAATGTAATCTTTCGAAAAATCATTCGTCACAATATAAGAACGGGAATTGTTATCGATATTAAAGAAATTCAACGTCGACAATATACTCGTAGAGCAATATTGCAGCAGAGAATTAAATTAAAATAGATAACCAATTGAACCAAACATAATCAAAGGATTATTGCATTTAATAGAAAAAGCATGACTGAATCTATAAATGAAATAAATTCTAAGATTATTTGGTGACGAAAACATTTATAATAAATTTCGAATGACTAAACAAAAGAGTTTAATATTTGAAGAACACATATATGAATCAAAAACAATTACAAATACCATCATATATACAAATTCATCCCTAGCTCTACTAGAAAATTAGTTACACATATTGAAAATATGCAACAAAAATTCTCTAAGGGATAATATGGAAGAGCCAACCATTATTTTCTTCTCTCTTCTTTGGTTTTTCTTTTCTTTTCTCAAGCTCTCAAAAACAATATATCTTCCAAGGCATCCAAGCACACTAAGCATGGTCTTAGAACACACACCCCTCCCTTCTATTTATAAGCATCCTTCATGCAAGTTGTCATGACAAAATCATCACAATTTCAACTTGTTTTGCCATGTGCCATTCTTGAATCCAAGTGATTTGTAAGTTGTCATTTTGATCATTTGTTTTTCCACCATGCATGAGCTGGATTTTGCTTGTAGGTTGAGTGTTTCAATTTTGCTTCTCTATCTATTAGTTGTCTTGTATGACTTAATATCTTGTGGTCAAATAATTTGTCTTGAAGAAACTTGAGTGCACTTCATCTTGTATCTGAATTGATCATTGAATTTCCAAGTTGGTGTAGGAGTGCTTGCTAGAAAATATTATGATGACATTTGGATTTGATGCAAGTGGCTGAAAAATATCCAGGAACGTCAAGTGCAGGTGCGTCCACTTGATGGTCGATTTTGTCTTAGATTGAGTGGATATCTCTTCAAACACAAAACATAAAAGTTATATATATTTCTCTTGCGGTTCTAGATCATCTTGAATCAGCTCAATCGGAGATTGGATGAGAGAGTTATGCCCATTTTACGAAAAGATGTCAGAATTGTCTAAAATTCCGCAATTATCTTCATTTGCTCCTAATGTCTCTATTTGTGTCCTAAATCAAAATATAAGAATAATGAGTATATTTAGGTATCAAATAAGAATAAAGTTTTAAACATTAAGAGAGGAAAATATGGCATTTTATATTCTCATCAATATATTAAATCATGCTTATATCTATCTCAAGATAAATGACCATTAATTTTATTAACATGAGTTATATCCATTGTTTTCTCATTTCTTTTAGTATTTAAATAGAGTATTTAGAGTGCATTTTTGTGCACTCATCACACCCCCCAACTTACTCATTGCTAGTCCCTAGCAATTTTCATGCAAAATGATGAGAAAGACCAAAGAAAATCACACATAGGGGCCATCAAGACACATTTTTCAAATTTACATATCAAAACAATCTTAGAAATTCAATAACCCTTTCACAAGTAATTCAAATATAGCAATCCACAGAGTGTGTATGTGTTCCAAACTATTTTTATCAAATCAAAAGTTTCGACACATGCAACATTAGAATATCTTAAGCAAAAAGGTTCAACTCCATAACTCACGGGTATAGAAGTGTTTCATGTATGGGTTCTCTCTATGGAGTTGACAAAGGTGTACATTTACTCTCATGGAAATTTAGCCAATTATATATAAGTAACAAGTAAATATTGATCTTATGATAGGAATACTAACAAATGAGATTTCCACCATTCTTTCCACAAGCATACTTAGGATCGGAAAAATCAACACAAAGGGTTGTAATGTGGTTTAGGGTTGGGGTTCATAAGAAGAAAAGGTGAAGAGATTTCAAAAACTTCCAAGTATACACAAAAGGGAATCTGTTAAATTTTTCAGTAGACTATACTTTCCTTTTGATGTACTTTTCAATTTTTTTGATTTTTGACTAAGTACACTTTTCCATCTTCTTTTGCCACTGGTGTCTTCGCAATTTGATGAACTCTTTCATGAATAATTTGATGGACACATCTAGCACCATGCCATTTTTGTCATGGTTTTCTTTTTTTTTTTTTTTTTTTTTATGATAATTTCACACCTAGTACACACTTGGAAGTAAAATGGTAGGAAAATATAGTGTATAAGCTATACTCTAATGTGGAGAGGTATGGATGATGTAGATATGAAAAGAAAAGGCCATATGTGTATATTGGCTCAAAATTGGCTGCTAGGGATCTATGATGAAAAGGCTCAGCTTGAAAGGCTCAAACGTTAATCCTAAGTTGACTTTCGTCATATCCCAAGTATATCCACCATCTTACCACAAACCATGTAATGATATTCTCAAAAGAAGTGTCAAATTCAACAGATCATTAGATACTTATCACAATTTATGTATTTGTAAGCTCTCAATTCTCACAAAATTCACATGAATACTTGAGCAAAATAATTCTTTAGTTACATGTGTCAAATCACCATATTACCACAAAGTTTGGAGAAGTGCATAAATGGCTCTGTGGATGTTTTAGCAAAATGATTTAAAATGGGTTTGTTGAATTCACCAAGATGGTTATGAATGAGCATGAGTATCATGTGTGAAAAGATGCCTGTGTGAAAAAATTTGGCAATTTTTTATATATTGATTGAAATATGCCACAGAGTTTAAATAACAGATTTGTATTCCCACCCCCCAACTTAAATAAAACATTGTCCTCAATGTTTAAGAATCAGAATTGAATAACTAAATAGGGTAGAATATACCTGATGTGGGATGTGGGTGGCTTGCTTGGCATCAAAGATGGTATGTGTCAAAATAAAATTAACCTGTAACAAAATAAAGTAAACAATAAACAAAAATAAAATGAACGAAAATAAAATAAAAGAAAAACATACCTGGAGATGGTCAAGATTGATATACTGGGTCCATAAGTGGAATGTCTTCCACTTCTGGAAATTGTCTATCAATTAAGATTTTGAGACGTTGACCATTTACTTTGAAGATACATCCATCTTTTAGATTTTCTATTTCTACCGCCCCATTTGTGAAAACGTTTTTTACTATAAAAGGGCCGGTCCATCTAGATCGAAGTTTTCCTGGATGCTTATGGAGTCTTGAATCATATAAAAATACTCGAGCATTAGGCTTAAATGTTCTTCTCAAAATATTTTTATCATGAAATACTTTCATTTTAGCCTTATAGATCTTGGAGTTTTCATAAGCATCATTTATCAATTCTTCTAATTCCGTCAATTGGAATTTTTTAAATTTTCCTGCTTTTTCCAAGTCAAAATTGAAATGTTTAATGGCCCAATATGCTCGATGCTCGAGCTCCACGGGCAAATGACAAGGTTTTCCAAAAACAAGTCTATAAGGTGACATGCCTAAGGGAGTTTTGAAAGCTGTACGGTAAGCCCAAAGCGCATCTATTAGTCTCAAAGACCAATCTTTCCGATCCGGATTGACCGTTTTTTCTAAAATTTGTTTAATTTCCCTATTCGCAAGTTCAACCTGTCCACTTGTCTGAGGGTGATATGCAGTAGAAAGCTTATGTATCACCCCATATCTTTTCATTAAAGCTTCAAAAGAACGGTTACAAAAATGCGTACCTCGGTCACTAATGATAGCACGTGGGGTACCAAATCGAGATAATACATTTTCTTTGAGAAACTTAATTACCGTCCTATTATCATTGGTCCTGCAAGGTGCTGCCTCTACCCATTTTGACACATAATCTACTGCCACAATAATATATGAATATCCAAAAGAAGGAGGAAATGGTCCCATAAAATCAATGCCCCAACAGTCAAAAATTTCAATTACCAAAATTGGGTTTAAGGGCATCATATTACGATGGGTCATAGCTCCTAACTTTTGACATCTTTCGCATGAGCGACAATAGATATTTGTATCTTTAAATAAGGTGGGCCAATAAAATCCACACTGCAGGATTTTTGCAGCGGTTTTCTTCATTGAAAAGTGGCCACCACAAGCTTGGGAATGACAAAATTCCAAAACGCTTGCAATCTCTTCATCAGGGATGCAACGCCTTAAAATTTGATCAGGGCAGTATTTGAAAAGGTAAGGGTCATCCCAGTAGAATTTTCGTACCTCAATCATGAATTTCCTTTTGTCTTGGGTGCTAAAATCCTTTGGTATTTCACCTGCAGCTAAATAGTTCACAATATGAGCAAACCATGGTAGAGAAGTAATAGAAAGTAAATGCTCATCGGGAAAATCATCTTTGATTGGTATGTGGTCAGAAGTGTCCTCGAATGTGAGTCTAGAAAGATGGTCTGCCACTACGTTCTCCACTCCTTTCTTGTCTTTGATGGTGATGTCAAATTCCTGCAAAAGCAAAATCCATTGTATTAATCGTGCCTTAGCATCCTTCTTTGTAAAAAGATACTTAAGGGCTGCATGATCTGTAAAGATAATGATAGGAGAACCAATCAAATAAGCGCGGAATTTATCCAAAGCAAATACTACAGCTAACAACTCTTTTTCAGTGGTGGAGTAATTCATTTGTGCATTATTTAGAGTTCGACTAGCATAGTAAATGACAAAAGGTTTCCCTTCTTTTCGTTGTCCAAGAACAGCACCTACAGCAAAATCACTAGCATCACACATAATTTCAAAAGGTAAATTCCAATCAGGTGGTTGCATTATGGGTCCTGAAGTAAGCTTGCCAATTAATGTTTTGAAAGCCTCTTGATAGGCTTGTGTCCATTCAAATGGGGCATCCTTAGCTAGGAGGTTACATAGTGGTCTAGATATGTCAGAAAAATTCTGTATGAATCTCCTATAAAAACCCGCATGACCAAGAAATGATCTTATATCCTTGATTGTTCTAGGTGTAGGCAATTTAGAGATTAATTCAACTTTTGATTGATCAACCTCCATTCCTTTGGAAGAAATAATATGCCCTAAAACAATACCTGAAGGTACCATAAAGTGACATTTTTCCCAATTTAAAACCAATTCTTTTTCTTCACAACGAGTCAGTACTCTTTCTAAACTCATTAAACATGCATCAAAAGAAGATCCAAAAACAGTCAAGTCATCCATAAAAACTTCCATGCACTTTTCAACCATATCACTAAAAATACTCATCATGCAACGTTGAAAAGTAGCTGGAGCATTACACAGTCCAAATGGCATTCTGCGGAAAGCATAAGTACCGAAAGGACAAGTAAAAGTAGTTTTATCCTGATCTTCTAATGCAATTTCAATTTGATAATAACCAGAATAACCATCTAGAAAGCAATAAAAAGGATGACCAGCCACGCGCTCAAGAATTTGATCAATAAAAGGAAGCGAAAAATGGTCTTTTCGTGTGGCGGCATTTAATTTTCTGTAATCAATGCACATCCGCCAACCAGTCACCACTTTTGTAGGGACTAACTCTCCAAGGTCATTTTTTATCAAAGTTACTCCTGACTTTTTAGGAACAACCTGCGTAGGACTTACCCATTTACTATCAGCAATAGGATATATCATTCCTGCATCTAATAGTTTCAATACTTCATTTTTCACAACTTCTTTCATTGTGGGATTAAGTCTACGCTGGGGGTCTCTTCGAGGATTAGTTCCTTCCTCTAAATTTATTTTATGAGTACAGATTAAGGGACTAATGCCTTTTATATCATCAATACTCCATCCTAGGGTTGATTTATATTTGCATAAAATCTGAATTAATTTCTCACCTTGGGACTCAGATAATTCAGATGAAATAATAACAGGAAAAGTATCACATGGACCAAGGAAAACATGCTTTAAACCCTTAGGTAGGGATTTTAATTCAACTTTAGGGGCTTCCCTACTTGAAGGAATCTGTCTTTCTCTTTTTTCAGGCAACTTCTCAAACTTTGGTTGCCATGCCTGTGTGCTATAATCATGAGTTCTGTCAAAAATAGCACAAATGTCAAATACATCAGATGAATCACTTATAGGATTAAATTCAGAATTAACAATAAAGTATTCAAGGGGATCTGAGTCATGAGTTGTAAGAACATCCCTTTCTATAAGTGAGTCAATCATGTATGTCTGATGACACTCGACATCCTCTTCTGTCTGTTTTGCAATATGAAAAATATTTACCTCAAGAGTCATATTGCCAAAAGAGAGTTTCATCAATCCATTTCTGCAATTGATAAGAGCATTAGAAGTAGCAAGAAAAGGTCTACCTAAAATTAATGGAATTTTAGAGGTGGTTTCTGCAGCAGAACTAGTGTCTAGAATTAAGAAATCAACAGGATAGTAAAATTTGTCAACTTGAATTAAAACATCCTCTACCACACCCCGTGGTGCTCTAACTGAACGATCAGCCAATTGCAATACCACAGAAGTTGGTTTGATTTCTCCCAATCCTAATTGCAAATAAATAGAATATGGCATCAAATTTACACTAGCCCCTAAATCTAGCAAGGCCTGTCCAAGCTCATGATTGCCAATGTTGCATGTGATGGTTGGACATCCAGGATCCTTGTACTTAGGGGGAATCCGCTGTTCAATTAGAGCACTAACTTGCTCTGTCAAGAATGCAGTCTTCTTCACATAATGCTTCCTCTTAACTGTACACAAATCTTTGAGAATTTTTGCGTAAGTAAGAACTTGTTTAATTACATGCAAAAGAGGAAGATTAATTTTTACCTATCTAAGATATTCCAAAATATCATTGTTATGATCTAGAGTTTGTTTGCTTGACTTTAATGCTTGAGGAAAAGGTACCTTACCAGGATTTTTTGTTACCGCAGGTTCCTCAGGTTTTGTTACCTCAAGTTCTTTGGGAAGCTCAGGACTGCTGCTATCTTGATCTTTCTCTACATCCTTTTTTTTGTCTATTATTGGATCACGTAGAGACTTACCACTTCGTGTCACAATGGCGTTTACGTCCTTCAGATCTCCTTGTGTCATATGTTGACCATGAGGTACAGATTGAGTTTGGGAAGGAAACTTACCTTTCTCATTCATAGTCAATGAACTCATTATTTTAGACACCTGGCTCTTGATTTCCTTATTTTCTTCGACAACCTGCATAATCAAAGATTCAAATTTTTGATTAGTCTTACCCTGTATTTCAATAAAAGTATGCAAAGTATCTTCTAAAGAATTTCTAGAAGATTGAGGTGCATGGTATGGTGCAGGATATGATCTAGAGAGTTGTGCAGGCTGTTGGTTTTCAGACTTCCAGCTGAAGTTGGGATGATTACGCCATCCTGGGTTGTAGGTTTCAGAGTAAGGTGTGAAGGGCTTTTTGTACATACCTAGAGCATTACTTTGTTCCTCATACATACCATTCATGTTAGTATGTGTAGGACACTCTTGGGAATGATGATCTATCCCACCGCAGACAACACATGGCCCAAAAGATTCTGCATGATTAGCCGTGTGTGTTGGTTTTGAGTTTTTAGTTTTCAATAACTCTAATTCTCTGGTGAGCATTTCAACCTTAGCCTTAAGGTTATCCTCTCCCTTAGATGGTAAATACCACCACTCAAGTTTCCTGTAGGTCGTGACCTGTTTGTGCTATCAATAGCACTAGGTCCAGTCCAAGTATGAGCTTTTTCAGCAAGCTCATTGAGGTACTCTATGGCCTTATCGGGATTTTTTTGTAAAAATTCTCCATTGCACATCATTTCCACGAATTGACGTTCCCTGGGCGTAAGGCCTTCATAGAAATAACTCACTAAGCGCCAATTCTCATATCCATGGTGGAGACACATACTCAGTAATTCTTTAAATCTTTCCCAAGACTGGTACAAAGTCTCACTATCCTTTTGTACAAAGGTAGAGATTTGTCTTTTTAAAGCATTAGTCTTATGTTGGGGAAAGTATTTATTGAAAAACACTTGAGTCATCTCACTCCATGTTCCAATAGACCGTGGTCTTAGTGAGTACAACCAACTCTTAGCTTTATCTTTCAAAGAAAAAGGAAAGAACTTTAGCCTTACCGTTTCGTCAGTGGTATTTTGACCGTGAAATGTTGCAACTACTTCCTCAAATTCCCTAATATGAACATAGGGGTTTTCATTTTCTAGACCATGGAAAGTCGGAAGTAATTGTATCATTCCTGTTTTAAAATCTACATGACGAACATTAGGTGAGAACATAATACAGGATGGTGTGGCTGTTCGTGCGGGATGAAGATAATCTTGGAGGGTTCTAACAGGTTGGTCCACGTGTTCACTCATCGCGTCAGAATTGGAAGAATTATCAAACAAGCGATTAGAAAAATTAGATTCTGAATCTGATTCTAGCACGGGTCTACTAGCAAACCGTCCAAAAGCGTCTCTGTACCTGCGTATGCAAAGTAAAGAAAAGCGTAATACTGAAAAAAAATAATTACGAAAAGAAAAGTAAAATAAAATAAAGATGCAGAAAGCTAAAAAGAAAATGAACGAAACTACCGCTCTTTTTTTTTTTTTTTTTTACAAACTACTAAAAAAACTACAAATTCTTCTACCGTCTCCCCGGCAACGGCGCCAAAATTTGATTACGCCCAAAGAATAACGCGGTCGTTTGCAGTATAGCTTTGGGGTGTCGATTCCACAGAGAGATGGGTTGAGAAATTGAAGAACAGTAACGAAATTAATAAAAAGATTTAGATGAGTGCGAAAAGTAAAGCATCGGGAATCCTTTGTATATAATTGGTATTTTAATTATTTTTGATTCATTAATAACTCAATTGAAAATTCTATGTCCAAATTTTCAATCGGAAAATAAAACATTAATAACCAGATTTAAATCAAATGTAATCTTTCGAAAAATCATTCGTCACAATATAAGAACAGGAATTGTTATCGATATTAAAGAAATTCAACGTCGACAATATACTCGTAGAGCAATATTGCAGCAGAGAATTAAATTAAAATAGATAACCAATTGAACCAAACATAATCAAAGGATTATTGCATTTAATAGAAAAAGCATGACTGAATCTATAAATGAAATAAATTCTAAGATTATTTGGTGACGAAAACATTTATAATAAATTTCGAATGACTAAACAAAAGAGTTTAATATTTGAAGAACACATATATGAATCAAAAACAATTACAAATACCATCATATATACAAATTCATCCCTAGCTCTACTAGAAAATTAGTTACACATATTGAAAATATGCAACAAAAATTCTCTAAGGGATAATATGGAAGAGCCAACCATTATTTTCTTCTCTCTTCTTTGATTTTTCTTTTCTTTTCTCAAGCTCTCAAAAACAATATATCTTCCAAGGCATCCAAGCACACTAAGCATGGTCTTAGAACACACACCCCTTCCTTCTATTTATAAGCATCCTTCATGCAAGTTGTCATGACAAAATCATCACAATTTCAACTTGTTTTGCCATGTGCCATTCTTGAATCCAAGTGATTTGTGAGTTGTCATTTTGATCATTTGTTTTCCCACCATGCATGAGCTGGATTTTGCTTGTAGGTTGAGTGTTTCAATTTTGCTTCTCTATCTATTAGTTGTCTTGTATGACTTAATATCTTGTGGTCAAATAATTTGTCTTGAAGAAACTTGAGTGCACTTCATCTTGTATCTGAATTGATCATTGAATTTCCAAGTTGGTGTAGGAGTGCTTGCTAGAAAATATTATGATGACATTTGGATTTGATGCAAGTGGCTGAAAAATATCCAGGAACGTCAAGTGCAGGTGCGTCCACTTGATGGTCGATTTTGTCTTAGATTGAGTGGATATATCTTCAAACACAAAACATAAAAGTTATAGATATTTCTCTTGCGGTTCTAGATCATCTTGAATCAGCTCAATCAGAGATTGGATGAGAGAGTTATGCCCATATTACGAAAAGATGTCAGAATTGTCTAAAATTCCGCAATTATCTTCATTTGCTCCTAATGTCTCCATTTGTGTCCTAAATCAAAATATAAGAATAATGAGTATATTTAGGCATCAAATAAGAATAAAGTTTTAAACATTAAGAGAGGAAAATATGGCATTTTATATTCTCATCAATATATTAAATCATGCTTATATCTATCTCAAGATAAATGACCATTAATTTTATTAACATGAGTTATATCCATTGTTTTCTCATTTCTTTTAGTATTTAAATAGGGTATTTAGAGTGCATTTTTGTGCACTCATCAAGTCTCAACCGGTTCACACCCGTTCCGAGAAATTGAATTTATGATAGACAACATTTTTTATTGGAGTGTTATAGGATTGGGTAGTTCGAAGAAAAGATTGAGATCGTTACTTGCTAAGAAGAATATTAATTTATGTGCTATTGCGAAACCTTTTGTGGTAGCTAATAGGATGGCAGCGCTTGGTAGTTTTTTGAACCTTAATCATTTTAGTTCCAATGAAGATGATGGTGGAAAGTTGTGGATCTTTTGGAAGAACTCAAGTGTTTTTCAGGTATTATTCCTCTTCTCAAGCAATCTCGAGTTGGTTAATTCTAGAGGCAAAGAGAGTGCTTGTTACATTTGTTTATGCCAAGTGTCCATATACAATAAGAAGAGCTTTATGGGGTGAGTTAGAGGCTAGATAAACTAATGAATATCCTTGGCTGGTTTGGGGTGATTTCACTGCTATATATAGAGATTCGAAAAGAATTGGTTGTTAGCCTAGGCCATTGATTTCTATGATGGAATTTAATGATTGTTTGGATAATTGTGGTCTAGCTGATCTTCATAGTAGTGGACCTTCCATGTCGTGGTGCATTGGTCATGAGGGGGTATCTTGTAGTTGGGCCAAACTAGATAGAATGGTCATAGATAGTATTTTTTCTTCTCAGTTTGCATTGGCGCATTCTACATATTTGAATAGAAAATACTCGGATCATTGTCTTATAGTGGTTAATTTGGATATGCCTTTTTTAAATTATGGTCTGGTACCTTTCTGCTTCCAAAATATGTGGTGCGCTCATGACAATTTTATGAGTTGTGTTAAGGATACTTGGCATCGGCATGATGAGGAATCTAGTCTTCGGAAACTAGCACTCAAACTATAGAGAACTAAACTAGCCTTGAGAGGTTAGAATAAAAATATTTTTGGACGAGTAGATACTAAGTTGAAATCCCTTGAACAGAGAATGGAATTTTTAGAGAACCAATTGCAGTTGGGATTTTCTGAGGATGTGGAAACCAATTATTTAGTGACTAAAGTGGAGATTGATTTTTGGGAAAAAAGAGAGGCCACCCAATTGGGTCAAATTGTCAAGAAAAAATGGATGATGGAAGGCGACCACAATACGAAATTCTTTCATTCAGTGATTAATCAAAGGCGCAAGAAGACTTATATTGGGAAGATGAAACTTTCATATGGGAGTACCTTGGACACTGCTGAAGTTGTGCATATTGGTGCCGCACAATATTTTCGAGATATGCTCTCCACATAGGCTGATGTGGAGCAACATCATCTGACAGATATTATTAACAAAGATATTACTGATGATGAGAATCACATGCTTAGGCTAGAACCTACTGAACTTGAAGTCAAAGAAGTTATTTTCTCTATCCCCAAACAAAGTAGCCCAGGTCCTGACGGTTTCAGTTCGGAATTCTACACCTCTTGTTGAGAGGTTATAAAAGATGAAGTCGTGGAGGCTATAAGAGATTTTTTCAGAGGTACGACACTTCCCAAGTTCTATTCTTCTTCTGTTATAGTTCTTATTCCTAAAGTGCTAGATCTGGCTAGCTTTGATACGTTCAAGCCTATTAGTCTGTGTTATGTGGCGTATAAGACCTTTTCTAAAATCATCATCAGTTGTTTGAATCGGGTGATTCATAAGTTGATCTCGCATGAACAAGGTGAGTTTTTCCTAGGGCAAAGTATTTTTGAGAAAATTATGCTTGCACAGGAAATGGTTCACTCCCTTAATAAAAAAATTAGGGGGCAATGTGGCCTTAAAAATTAATATGACCAAAGCATATGAGAGAGTTGATTGGGGTTCTCTCATGGAGGTTCTTTATGCTTTTGGTTTCTTAGATAATTTTTGTAACTTGATATGTGAATGTGTTAAGTCTTCTTGGTTTTCGGGGATGATGAATGGGACCTTCAAGGAGTTCTTTAAATCATCTCGAGGTCTTCGTCAAGGTGACCCTTTATCACCTTATCTGTTTATTATTATGGAGGAAGTTTTGACGAGGTTACTCAGAAATGTTTTTGATAATGGCCAGATTGATAGATTTTCTCACCCACTGGGAGCTTTATTGATTTCTCATTTTTTATGTGCTGATGATCTATTGAGATGATCTATTGATTTTTTATGCAAGGAGATAAAGGCCTGTTAAAAATTTGATGGAGACTCTCTCTTTGTATGAAAGATGGTCGGGTTAAAAAATCAGTAAAGATAAATTTGCATTATTTGGGTGCACCTCTGATTATAGGAGAATCACTTCTCTCGTATTATTGAGCCTCTAGTTGAAAAAATATGGGAAAAAGTGGCGAGATGGAAGTTTAAAACTTTATCACAGGTAGGTCGGCTTATTCTGTTAAGACGTGTTGTCTAGTATGCCTCTTCATATTTTATCTATGATTAACATTCCTCAAGTGACTATTACTCGGATTAACTCTATTTTGGCAAATTTCTTATGGGGGAAGTGGATGGTAAATGTAAGACACATTGGAGATCCTGGTCGAAAGTTTGTAAGCCTACTAAAGAATGAGACTTGGGGCTAAGGGATTTTAGAGAAGTTTAAAAATCTTTGCATATGAAATTTACTTATCAGATCCTTACATTTGAAAATTTGTGGGCTAAGTTTTTCAGATCTAAATATTTGAAAGATGGTCACCTTTCGTCTAACTGTCAAAAGGCGACTGATTCGCGATTTTGGAGGTCGGTAGTTGCTAATATACCGAAAGTTATGGATAATGTGCAGATTATGTTGAGGGCTGGAAATTCTTTCTTTTGGTTTTATAGATGATTAGCCTTGGGACCTTTTTTGATTAGATTCACAGACATCTCTAATAAACAATTATGTGTTAGAGATGTTTGGGTGGATCAGGCGTGGAATATTGAGTGCTTGAACGACTTGGTGGGAGAAGAAGCCATGAACAAAATTTTGAATACTCGTATCCATGGACGGGAAGGGTCTAATATGTGTTTGGAAGCCAAATTCAGATGAAAAATTTGCTACAGTCACGGCACGGGAGGTGTCAAGGAAGAAATGAGAGCCCTTGCTTTGGCATGCAATTTTGCCATAAAAAATTTCTATGTGAATTTGGAAACATTGGTTTAATAGATTGGCGGTGGATGAGAAGGTGCAGAAGAAAGGCATTGCGTTAGCCTCGGCTTGTGATTGCTGTACTCAAAGAAGTTGGGAGTCCTTTAATCATGTTTGAGCAGCTAGTCAAGTGGCTTACAAAGTATGGGAGCATGCTAGTTTTCTATTGAATGTGCTGTGTATGGGTTTTGTTTCTTGGAGAGCTAGATTTTTCGCATGGATGTGTTTAGCTAAGAAGGCTTCAATTGATAGGACTCTCACGGGCTTAATTTTTTGCCTCATCACGTGGTGTTTATGGAGTAGGAGATGTAAAGCTAGAATGGAGGGGGAGCAAGTTAATGAAGATCAAGTGTGGAGATATATCAGGACGTGGGTGAGAATACTGGCAGGCCAGGTAAAATGCTACAAGCTACTTTCTACTCAAGATAGGTATATTTTGGAAGCTCTCCAAGTTGAAAAACCAGATCCTGTTACCAAAAATTGTAAGCTTGTGGTGTGGTCGAAACCACCTCAAGGATGGATGAGACTCAACTGTGATGGGAGTTATCAGAATAATCTAAGCACATCAGGTGGTGGGGGTCTTGTGCGTGATGAGAATGGCAAACTTAAGGGGGCGTACTTGACTTTCTTCGGTATTGGTACTAACAATGGAGTAGAATTGAAAGTTATTTTAGAAGGAATCCGTTGATGTAAAACCTTATCTTGCTATAATGTGATTATTGAGAGTGATTTTAATATTGTAGTGGATTGGTTTCGAAAAGATAAGTGTATTCCTTGGTATCTGTGTGATTATTGGGAAGAACTTGTCTCTGAGCTTCAAGGTATGAATTTTCAAGTAGTGCATCAATTCCAAAAAAGAAATCAAGTAGCTGATTACTTGGCAAAGAAGGGTGAGCTTCAATGGAATGTTGTCTATTATGATATTAACCAATTGTTGAGGTATTTAAAAGACATTATTCATACTCATAATTTGGGTTTGCCTTATCTTAGAGTTTGAGGTTTTTTTGGTTTGTTGGTCTTTTGTTTTGTTTTTTGGTGTTAGGCCTGTTTAGATTTCTTATTTTTATCTAGACCTGTTTAGATTCTTTTATAGGCTTGTTTAGTTTTGTTTGTTTTGGTTCTTGGTTTTGTTTGTGTGGTATTTGGGAGGGGTTATGTGTTCTTCATTTGTAACTCCCAAATGCTTTTTATGTAATCACAGTATATTTTTGCTAATTAACAAACTTGGGACTGGACTACTATGAGGATGATTACCGGCTCTTGTAAAAAAAAATTACACTAGAAGGAGGCCACATCATAGGTGTATAGTTGCAATAACAGATTTGGGGTTTGAAGAGGGCTCCATCCAGAACTTTAGTACAGATGACGATGATGTACCACTTGATGCCACCATAACCTATGTCAGAGGCATCTATTTCAACAATTTTAAATGAATCATAAGTAGGAATCCCAAAACATGAAAGAATTTTGACATATGTCTTGATTTGTTTAACTAAATCGGTATATAATATAATATAATATATATATATAGATATATATCCTCGAGAATTTAAGCTATATAAGTTGATAGCAAATACATTAACGAAGATAACGCCAAGGACTTAAAAGTAATCTGAGGTCCATGCATGACTATATATATATATATATATATCGATGCAATAACATCTTTGCTTCATCAACCATTTCTGCTCACCAGCTTATTCCATAAATTTCTTGATGAATACATGAAGACAACAAGCACAAACACTTGCATCATGTATTGCAGACGGGCAATTGAAAATACCTTTATTTGAAGGAAACACGTACGTACGTAGATTGGTGCATGCCCTACTACTACTGTAGCAGAAGAGGATTTACGAACAAAGAGGCAACATAATCTTTCATCAAATGAGAATTAGTATAGGCATCGCCATCCTTGTATAGCAAATCTATCACACGGGCAAGATTCAGAATGCGTTCAAGGATGGGCATCGGGACATGATCTGCACTAGTCCGGTTCATGATGAGGAACTCTTCATTGATATCTTTCCATGCATTTGAAACTTGTTTCCCCAACAATTTGTATACCTCTTCCTCTGACGAAACACCGTACTGCTTCATGTAGCATTCAACCGCTGACGCAGCATGTACTCGTTTTTGCTCATACTGCAAGTGTCAACAAAAAAATAAAAAAAGGATCATGTTGGGTGGGGGGAAATTATATCAAAGCTGTGAAAATCATGACAAGTATTAATTCGTTACACCTTATGGCCCATAATGTCATCCCTAAGTCTGCAAATGACTGTTGCAGCTCTCAGAATTTTAGGGTCATTGAATATCCATTTAAAAACCTCTTCATCTGCAATTTTTCCCATGCCAAGAAAGGAAGTTGTGGCTAGCATTTGATATCCTGACGTCGCCATGGCATTAGACATATATTCCTCCATTGTTGGAACATAGCCTTCGTTGCACCACCTGGCTTCGATGAGGTAATCTTGGATTAGTTTTTTCATCTGCAAACCAAATATATCATATACAACGTCAATGTAAAGTTGTTCGTCCAAAAGGGAAAAAAAAAGTTAGAAGTAAAGCAGTAATTGTTGGCTTACTGATTCCTTCGCATAATGCACACAGAATGGTCTACCGTCTTTCACAGTCTCTTCTTCAATTTCATCGTAAACATCTAACAGTGCCTGATAAATTAATTTCATATACTCGGGAAGCATATCTATGGCGCTAATATCCCACCTGAAGCACAAACAAGAAGAATTTCCGTGATCTCAACATGTTAATTATGTATTCATAGTACTGTGAATAGCTAATTTTAAACTATGAGCTAAATCTCTTATGTATGGATTATAAACTAAATTATAACATGAGCATTGTGCTCTAGTACCTAACCTTTCAACTGCTTCTGTAAAGAGCTTGCTTTCTGCATATGAAGCATAAGCGTCGAAGGTATCATCTATAATGGATGCCATGCCTATTACTTTGGTCATAATCCTTCTTGCAAGAGAATATTGGGGTTCAAAAAACACTGCCACTATCCAAAAATAGCCCTCTACAATTCGGTCCCTCGCATAAGGCAGCTTTGTAGTGAAGTCCAAATTTTTCCACCACCTGTAAGAGCAAGTCGACTTAACTTCTTTAGAGAAATGATATTTGCATAGATTAATGCACAAACATTAAACAATCGTTCTGAAAAAAATGAGTAAATAGTACGATTTCATATAAAAAAAAACTAACTTTTTAATAATAAACTATACTCTTTTTTAAAATGTTTGTACGATATTTATATATTTTATAACTGTATATAGCATTGTTATATAATTTATAACAATCAAATAAAATCTTTATAAATTTTATAACCGTATATAGCATTATTGTATAATTTATAACAATCAAATAAAAGCTGGTAATAAACAATACACGTACAGTTCCTCTATAAAAACTATTTAATTTTTGACTCATTATTCACCCAAATATACACGTGACAAGGACAAAGAAATTATATATATATATATATACATGTATATATATCAAGTAAATGGACGCATATACCTTGTAATACCGCCTATTTCCTTCTGATGTTGGGATTGTAATAGATTAAAATCTAACTTGGCAAACTTGAGCAGAGTTTCGCTGTATGAATCTTCTTCTTTGTAGATAGAGATGTAATACAATCCCTCTAACCTTGGCAACGCTTTGCGGATGGGCCGGTTCAGAGCATGTTTTACTTTCTTTGCCAACTCGGGTCTTATATGATTCACAGCTGACTCGAGATGAGTGGTAGTGAAAGCAAGGGCTTCGTCTAGAATGTCTTCTCCATTTATACCAAGATAGGCAGCCTCGTATAAACTCAGCATGCCCTTCACATCAGAAATTAAGGATGCCTTAAAGCTACCATTGTCATCTTTGAACTCGTTAAAAATGTCTGTTTCAGAGCCACACGTGCAATTAATGATCGAGCACTCAAAAATATGGAAAGGAAATCAGCTAATCATGTGAATAACATTAATGCTGATCATGCTAATATTTGCATGCATGTAGCTAGATGTCCTTGGCCGGTTTAAATGCTGGAGGCCGGATCGAATGCTGTTATATATTCATGATTTGCTTGAATATTATTAGTTTTCCCCGAGATAAGAAACAAAAAGTAGAGATTTTGAGAACAAAAAGGTAATGAGAATTACATATACGTACGTACCGCATGAAACGTTATAACTTTGTTGTCTAAGCAATCGGAACCAAAGAGAAATGGTGTAAAGTTTAAGGTCATCATGATCCACAGTATTGCTGTTATTAAAGCAAGCTAGAGGGTTCATCTCATGCGCTTTTTGCAGTATTACGTCGATCTCACTTTCAAAATGGTAAGACACGCCAAAGTGCTGAATTGCATCGACCAAAACCAGCTTTTCTAAAAGCGTTTGATCAGTACTACCGGGAGCTATAATTAGCATACTCTTCACCTCCTCCTTCAATTCTTGAACTTGTTGCATGATTTTGTGATCATCATATGAGTCCTACACAACCGATAAGCAAATTTGTTCACATCAATATAAAAGAATATTCATGTTTAATTCTGATAAGACTAGTACTAGTACTGCAGCAATTATAAATTTTGTAAACACGTGATGAGAAAGCAATTATGATCATTTCTAACCTCTTTTCTCTCAACCCTCTCTAAAAAAACCAAACAGACAACCTCTTCGGAGGGGGGAGGAGCCCCTCCCTTCTCTCCTACTTATCTTCATCTCCTCTCTCCTATTTCTTGTGTTTTTTCTCTTGTTTCTGTGTTTTTTCAAGCCTAACTCGGAGAAATGAAGTTGGGACCGTCTCTGGGGATCGCCGACTACCACAAGCCCCACCACAAGGTTTGATAGCCACCGTTCTATCAAACTACCAAAGGGCGTGCCGAGAATGTACAGTGGAGCATGGCATTCACGCGTTGGTTGAAGTGCGCGCGTGATCTTCATGCACCGCCATATTCAAGAGTTTTTCTGCCACCACGTGCGGTGTTTTTGGATTCGCTGGTGTCAAAAGTTGAAGGGTTGAAGTGCCGGCCTCCCCAAAGGTGGCGCGTGAGGCTGTTGTACCCCATTTTCTCAATGGAAAGGAGTTTGTAAGCTCAGACAAAATTCTGTTTTGTCTGTAGAGTTTTCTAAAAGTTTAGACATTATCCATCACAAAGAAATTTGTATTCAGGGATTCCTTTAATAGTCTACCAGTTTGGCTTATAATTAGGGTCTTCCCTTTTATGAGTCACAGATGTAACTTCCATTTCGTGAATGAAATTAGGGGGTATTCATCCGGCTTCCGGATTCTCAAATCCAGAACCCGGATTCAAAATTTCTTTAAACATTTAAAAAAAAAATCAAAACTGTTAAGAAAAAAATAAAATTTTAAACTGGGTTGGGTACAATGAACAGGCCTAAATGAAATGAATATCTTCCATCAATAAAAAAAATGAAAGAAAAGAAAAATATGTATTAAAGGCTATATATTTAATATTATATGTAGTAAATAAAATTATATGTAGAGATCGAGTACTAGTATCTCACCACGTTGGAATCACATGCATAAGGTAGGAAATGAGAACCCCAAACGCTGGGCCTAAAATGCGCCAAGTTACGACCCACTAATTTTCCAGAGGCTTCAATTTGGGTTGAAGAAGGAGCTGCTGAAATTGGTAATGACATGATGATGATCGATGATCTATTTCAATTTCAGATGATCTAGGGTTTTGTATACATGCTGTATGCAATTAAAGCTGCAAGTGGCTGGCGATCAATGTGGGTTTTTTTGTGCTTGAATGTCGAAGAGCAACTCAGCTATTTATAGAGAGAACTAAACGCTGCTGCCACGTACGTCAGTTGACATAAATGATACATGAAACCGGTTGATTTTGCATGCTTTCAATATCCCATACGGCTGTTAATTAGCATCATCGACGTAGTTAGGCTCGAGGGGGGACCACGTACGGGAGAGGGTGACGGGACAAAATATCCCCCGCCCCCCAAAAAAAAAAAGAATTATGGATGACTAGATCAGAAGTTAAATTAAACTTGATCATTTAATATTGACAAGATATGTGATCATATAGAGAAATTTTATCCAAAAGATTTTATTGATCGCCAAGACAAAGATCAAATAAATTAAATTTCAGGTACAACATTATTACAAGAATGATGTGCCTTATGATCAGGGGCAGACCTACTTGGGAGCTTGGGAGGCTACAGCCCCCCCAAGATTCTTCAAAAAATATATATGATATATAAGTTTATATATTTACATATATATATAATATTAAATTATTTCCCAAATTATAAAAAAATTAAAAATTGCCCCCTCTAAATTTTTATTAAAATTATTCTCTCAAATGTTAAACATATATAATTTTATTCTAACTTTTAACTTTATTGAAATTCAAATTTCAACTCACCTAATCTCATAATTATTTTAACAGTCTAATTCAAAAAAAAATATGATTATAAATTTATATGATTGTCAAAATTAATTAATTATACTTACTTATATAGTTTCACTCTAACTTGATTGTATGATTATGAAATATAGTTTGTTAAAAATCTAACATCGGTATATCAGTAGTTATTAGAAATTTTTTATATTTATTCTGGATCTTTAATTTTTTTAAATCAAAAAATAATATGAGTAAGTAAAAAAATTGATTTTTTTTAAAAGAATGTAGATAATTCGAAGAGTAATACATTTAGAGAGTTCGATAACGAAAAAATGTGATATTTCTATCGAGTCCTTTTAAAATTTATATATAGTACACATTTTATCGATCGCCCCCCAAATATAAAATCTTGATTTCTCCCCTGCTTATGATCATCCAAATCTACAAGACTAGTTGTCCACAATTTCTGGGTATTGAAAACTACTTCCATACGTGGATTGATTTTCGTGGAATATTTCACCTGAGGCCCGACTACATGAAATATGAAAAATGAGAATGTAAAAGCACTTTTATTGGATTGATTAATTTTTTTTTTTAAAGTATAAATTTGCACACATATCAAAAACTTTTTTTCATATATAATTAAAAATGAGGAGAAGAAAATGAAAAAGGGAATAAAATACTTTTTATCTTCAAAAGTGAATAATAATCTTTTAAAAGTGTTCAAATTTAAAGAATTACTATTCACTTTTAAAGACAAAAAATACTTTTATTCCCTTCTCTCACTTTCTTCTCCTTATTTTTAAATAAATATGACAATTTTTCTTATATACGTGGAAACTTGTACTTTTTAAAATAAAAATTTTGACCAATTCAATAAAAGTGCTCTAACTCATGTACATAACTACATAGTTTGGCATACTTATATCCATCATGGGTGATGAATAAGAAAATTGTTTATTTATAGCTAATTATTTTTAATGAAATAATTATTTTTAATAAAAATAAGTTAATATTTATTTTAAATAATTATTTACGTCATATATAATCGGTCATAAATATTCATTTTTTTGTAGTGTGTATAAAAATAAAATAAAAAGAATTAGGTGTTGTTTGGAGGTAAGTTTTTTTTGTGAATAGTGTAAACTTTTATATGAGAAAATAAATTCATAATAGATCGAGTGCTGCTACTTGATCAGTAAGTTTTTCCTCTCAAACTCATTATTAGTGCAATTATATTTTTTAAAATATTCTTTCCCCTAAAATAAACGTCGTAGTACTAAAATAAAAGATTGATATATTGGTGAAAATGACAGATATTTCCAATCAATAAATGACGTCATGTCCAGATAAATTATAGCCAAAAGATGATAAATCCAATTCTTATTAGTTAATAAGAATATTTTTAATGAGATAGAACGTAAAGGGTTGGTCCTAGCTTGGAAATTAAAACACGTAATATATTATATTCATTTTTTTCCCCTTTGAGTTTACGTCGACTAGCAAAAAGTATCTCTCTCAAGGAGGCAAGGACCATAATTATATTATGCTTCTTTACCCAATTTTTTTTCTGCTGCTTTGGCTCTTGTGGCGCCGATCCCCATCTCATATTTTTATCAATTTCTCTGTTTGGAATAAGGTATTAAAAAAGAAGGGAAAATACATTTCACCCTCTAATTAATAGATGTAATTTACATTTTGCACCCTAAACTATTATTAATTAATACTGACATGCATTTTGTATCTTCGGGCTATAAAAAATCTGTAATGCACATATAAAACTTATTTGGTTTGGTGATTAAGATTGTGTCATATATATAATCTATTTTTACTTTTTTTATATATCCTAATTATTATAATTGACAATATATTACTTGTGATTTCTTCCCTTTAATTATATGGTATAATATTTTAGTTTCAATAACTTAGAGATGATGATGCAAACCTTATTTCGAAAAGAGAAAAAAAATGTTAGAGAATATCATTTAATTTGATCTCTTTTTCATTTATTAAGATTTGATCAATGATTATCAAAATTGTGCCAAGTCATCTATTTTTATAATTTACTTATATATCTATCTAACTCTAATTAGAATATAAAATATAATAAAAATATTCTTATCATTTTTAACGAAGTCAAAATTTTTCAATAGAATATAAATGCCACACTAAAAAAAAGTATATATAATCAATTAATTATAATTATAAAAAAAAATTGTTATAAATAGTCTATTTTTATTATAAATAATTTTTTTAATTATAACTAATTATATATACATGATTTTTTTTTTTTAGTGCCGGGTGAAAGAAATTAATTGATGAAAACAACGTTATTTTCGAAAGTAAAAAATGTTGAGAGACCGTACGTCATGGATTGAATTATGTGGTCGTTTTGTCAGTGCTGATGTGCTGAGGCGAGAAAACGCAGGCACCAGGCGGCCGATTATTTTCAATGAGATAGAACGTAAAGGCCGTTTTGTCAACATGTTTAATCCGGGAGTGAAAGACAGGATTAATCAAAAGGTAAGTACCACCAATATTATCACTAAACAGTTATGGTGCATGCATTTTCTATTGCGCAATAGAAAGAGAGATGCCTAATTATTTTTAATGAGATAGAACGATACGGTATAATATTTTAGTTTCGATAATTTGGAGATTGATGATGCAAACCTAATTTCGAAAAGAGAAAAAAAAATGTTAAGAGAATATCATTTAATTTGATTTATTTTTCATTTATTAAGATTTGTTTAATGATTATCAAAATTGTGTCAAGTCATCTGTTTTTATAATTTACTTTTATATCTATATATCTCTAATTAGAATATAAAATAAAATAAAAATATTATTATCAATTTTAATCGAACTCAAAATATTTCAGTATAATTGCTGGGTCATGAAGAAATTAAGATGAAAACAACGACATTTTCGAAAGGAAAAAGATGTTAAGAGACCGTATGACATGGTTTGAATTACGTGATCTTTTTGTCTGTGCGGGGAGTTGTTGCATATACTTACGTGGTTCGAATATTTATCCATGATGTGCGTATAGCATTTTTCATTGTTATCACATCATGGATGGAAAAATAAAGTACGTATAGCATTTTTCATTGTTATTACATAGAGTACTATCACATAAACTGGATGGAAAAATAGTTAGGTCATAGCTTAATGACAGTGGAGAAATAAAATGACGTGAAGGGAAAATGTGTACAGATTCGACGTAGCATGTGCGAGACCGATTGAAATGTTGGGTCCGGTACGTATTTTTGTAGACTGGTAATAAGTAATAGACGCATGGAAGGATGGATATAAACAAAGAGTGCCTCTACCTAACAGAAGTCCCCAGGCCAATTCTCATGCGAGTTCTCAACCTTGCACGTGTCATTGATATCGTGTCATTGATGTTGTGTACAATTAGAGTACTGGTATTGGATTAGCCAAATGTCAGTACTTTTCAAAATTTGAAGAAAACTAATAAAAATGTTCTTAGAGTATTAGTATTGGATTTGCTAAAAGTTTTTTTTAAAAAGTATAAATTTATACACATATCAAAAATTTTGATATGTGTACAAATTTACTATTCATTTTTGAAGAGTAAAAGTGCTTTTATTTCCTTTTTTTACTTTCTTCTTTTCACTTTTGATCAAATATGACAAGATATTTTTGATATGTACAAATTTATACTTTTTAAAGAAAACTTTTAGTCAATCTAATGTTAATGCTCTTATATTGAATTGTTCATCCACTTTTCAAATTTTGAAATGTCTATAATTCATTTATTTTACTTTTCATATATGAAAAGAATTATTCACATATCCATCCATTGAAAATAATTATATAAGTAATTATTTGGGTGAAAAATATAATTTTTAACAAAAAATAATTACTTAAGTATCAAATTAAATTATTAAAATGCATATGGTTAATATAATTAAAAAATATGAAAAAATACTTAAATATATTCTTATTAAAAAAATGAATATAAATATGATTCTCGAAAATTGTTGAGAATTATGAAAATAAAATAAAAAATAATTAAATAAATATAAATAAAAAAATATTAATATTTTATTATTATAAAGAATGTAATAGCTAATCTAATGTAGACTTCATGTTTTGAGTGCTTAATTAAAAAATAAAAAATAAAAAATTATATATTTTCAAATTGTGAAGATAAAAATAGTCAATCTAATACTAATATTCTTACATTAATAATAAATCTAAATAGACAAAATCAAAAAACTGAGTAGGCAGTCAAAATTCAAAAGTCAAAATAGTTAGAATTTCTCACCCTTTCTCTTTTATTTATCTGTTTGTGATCCTTTTTTCAGTATTGGTAAATATTGAGTTTTGTTAGTTCTTAATTGTTTCAACATGCATGCCTCTCTAATTCCCCCTTAGTTAATTTTTTTTTAAAATAAAGTTTCTTTTTAATTGATTCTACTTTTTCTCTTTCAGATTTCAGCATAGGACGAACTTCTGCTAAGGAAAATACAAGCTAGAAGATAAAAGAGCCATCAATAACAGTAGAAGAAAAAATACATTTTGTAGGAAGATATTTTTTAATTTATTTATTGCTAACAATTAACTATTGCATGTAAATAGATAACTGAATAAACAATCAGAAACATGCAATTCAAAAGATTGAACATGAGAAAACTTACATAAAGAAATGGAGAACTGAGAAGCAAAGAAGGAAGTTTAACGTGATATGGATTGATGAAAAGTGAAGAATAATATTAAATGAAAAAGATAAGTGGCAAATACAATTTATGATAAATCAGAATTAAAGGAAGAGGTGCAAAAATGGAAGAAAGGCACTTGTTGCAAAACTAATAGGTGTCGTAGCAATTATTCTATTTAAATGACACCTCTTACAAACATGCAGTGAAAAAAGTAGCAGCAATTGAGGTGAAAAAACAGAGCGTCATTCCATAATAAAGTGGGGGAGAAAATGGGAAAACAAAAGTTGAACAAAGAAGATATCGGCAGGGGGTATTTAATGCATTTCAAAATTTTAAAAGATTATTCGTCGCAAATAGCACGACAATGGTAAAACTGTCGCTACAAGCACTACAAAGAAAATGACTTTTCCCAGTGTTGTTTTTTGTTGCAAAAACCTACATATGTCGCGGCAAGTATATTTTTGCAGCACAGAACTCAACGTCGCATGTTCATCAAGACTGTTTCGTGGAATTAAGACATCTGCGTAGCTGGCCTAATTTCGTTACAAAAAAATTTTGGCAGCGAATTGTTATCGTTGCAAATGAAATAATTTTTTGCCACAATTGACATTCAAGCATCACTCACTAGAGTTGAGAAAAGTCAATTACGTCAATATAAGTACTTTTAGTGGCGACTTAAGTCACCACAAATAATCTTATACATAAATTTAAAAAAAATTTCAAGTTGACTTAGTCAATTCTTTGCAATACATATAATATTCTAAATATAAAATAGTTAAAGAGCGAGGATCTTGAAGGAAAGAAATCTAATTTAAATCTCATTTATTCATCAAAATTCTAAGCTAGCCATTTAAATAGTTCATAAAACAATTACCACTAACAGTATAATTACCATATAATATTTCCATCCCAACAAGGGTTGTACATGTATTTCCATTGTGTATATACGAGTTTGTATATATACACTTGTACAAAACTCATTTCACGGATATCTTAATCTTTGGGATACCAAACCACTTGCACAGAAACACTAACTCAACATCAAAACACCACCTGCATCAAATCCATGTTGAAAATCAATTCCTGCAACAAAAATCTTAAAAATAACGTGGAAGAAGAAAACCCAGGAAGAAAATTTCATATGAATGCAACTACCTCTTCAAATGGATATTCTTGAAAAGCTTCCTTGTAGCAGCCCATGTAAACATCTTAAAACCACACCGTGATACAATTCATGCCAGAGTAAAGATTAAAGCTTCATTGAACAACAATATAAAAGAAGTATTGGAATTTTATACTGGTACAAAACTGAAGGTCAGATAAATGCAAAAAGGAAAATTAAAAATAAAATAAAGCAGATATTCCTGTGTGTCATAAATTCCAGGACCTGCAGTCAAGAGCACCACAAGATGGAAACCCATCATCAAAAAGTTCCGGTACCATTTCCTCTGTGACACATAAGTGAAATGGTTCAAAGATGTGATTTATAAAATAAATTTGGAAGAGAAGAGTCAGAGAATATGTAAAGAAGCAAACAGTATTAGCAAAACACTAAACTGTAGCCAGAGCCTTCTCCTCCAGATGAGCACGAGAACCAAATGCGGTAATTGGGATATTAGATATCCTAAAAGTTGAATTGCTAGCAGCTAAATCTCCAACATTACACTCTTTTTTGGCAAAAGCAGGATTTGGTAGGCATAACATCAGATAATTTGCAGAAAGATTGGTCAACATCTCCATAGACTTTGAACTAAGTTTTTTAAATAGCTAGAGTACTTGCAAAAATGTGACAGTACAAAATTATGGATGATGCAAACCTGATTTTCAAGTTTTTCACGGTCATTAACCTTGGTTGCCCCATCCGCATCCAGCATTAGAAGCAATTCACAACGTGCATGAAGCATTCCCTGTTTTACATGCTTTCACCAAGACAAAGAGCTTCAATCAATTGTCATCACACATAAGGGAGAAGAAATTGAACCCTTAAAACATCAGTACATCTTCAGAAATGAGTGGTTTAAGTTGGACTCACTTTTCTAATTGCTTCTCCCTTGCCATGATTTTTACCAAGAAGGATAAGCCTCACTTTGTCTATGGTGTATTTCCTTACAAAGTCAAGAGCTACTCTTTTTGTCCCATCAACACTTCCATCATCAATAATCACCACCTGTTGAAGACCCATCCATTCGAAATTTAAGGAACAGAAAATAATAAATATTTGACATAGTTTTCTAGAAGGATAGCAAAACTCTATTCCTTATAATAATGAACAGCCAAAGAAACTACAAGAAATCATTTATCCTCTGCTCTCAATTTACCAAAAAACATATACAACAAAAAAAGTTGTGTAAATTAAGAAGCGGACTATGGAGCTGCAGAAGGATTCTCTGCCAATGAAAATGGAAGATAAGCAAACAGAAGGCAATATCTAGTAGCTAAGAACAAGCAAAGCGTAACTTCAATGCGTTAATGATGAAGCCAAACATCACATCTTTTTTAGAAATATTGTTGTGCTCCAAAAATTTACCATCTGCTTGCATAGTGGAGCCCTCATTAATATTTGTTATACTTGCGTTAAAGAGATAGAAATAAAAACATTCCAAGTCGAGTTTCATTGACATTAAAGAAAAAAAAATCAACACACAATATGACCATCCCTTATGACCATGCTAACTAATTCAAAAGATCCAGCAAACAAAATGATCAAAATGATACCTCATAAGAAAATGACTCATCCTTTGCCGCACGTTGTTGAAGATAACTACAAGAAAAATACGAAATCATTATAACACAATAAGTAACTCTCTTAGAAGTGGCCATTAACAGAAATTAATTAATTACTTCATAGTTTCCTCTAGAGCTCCAGGAAGCCATTAAGATTAACATGTTGCAATTTATCACAAAGCAGGTCAGATCACAAAATCCAAAATACCATCAGATCACAAAGGCAAAAAAAGCATCATATCACAAGTAGATTAGACAAAAAAAAAATAGAGAGAGAACAAAATCTGCTATATATTTGACATTTCCTAAACAAAATCTAGATGGTTCCTAGACAAAATCTGCTATATCTTTTTCTAACAGAGGTACTCAACTCCAAAAAAGCTCCAATTAATTTCTGTCTATTATACCCAATTAATCAACAAGGAAAATAAGTCTATTTGTTTAATCGGTAGGCAAGATGAACAACATGCAAGGAGCAGTACAAAATAGGGCAATCGAGAACCAAAATAGTGGCAGAATATGATATTTGAACAATCCTAACAACTAATTAACCTAGCCAAACAAGAGAAAACAAACCGAAGTAAAAGATTGAAGTTAGGGTACAGGACTCATCCCAAAATCCAGTAAAACCAAAGCTAGGGTTATAGGATGAGAGATTTCTACCTATGAACATGACTATCTTCAAAATTGGAATGACCAAAGAGTTATGAAAATAGGGATTTTTAAACAAAAAGTAAAGGATGGAACAAATACCTTCTCCACTTTCCAACTTCTACTGTTTGGAGTCACCATCTACGCAAATTGGAGCTCTGCTTTGTCGAAGGTAAATGGTGGGATCCTTCGAGGAAGACCAAAAATGAGGCCTAATCTTATAGATGAGCTGTATGATATACGCGCGAGTCAGAGAACATACCAAAATTCCAAAAAATTTCAGCAAACCCTAAAATTATCAACTTACAGAGTTATGGCCGACTACGGAGCCTGCGAGAGAGGGTAAGATATCAAAACTATTAATAAATAGTGAGTGTTGATGAATAAATCCAACAAAGAAATGTCAATAAGTGGTGGATTGTTGGATTCGGTGCATCGAAATCGAGTATTCAACGGTTGGGGGCAACGGTGATGAACACGCGAAAAGAAGAAAAAAACCCCAAGCCCTCTTCGAATCCCTAAGATTAGTATGAACTCACGGCGGATTTGGGGAGCTGGCAATAGAGATTTTAATGATCAGACCGAGCTCTAGTTCGGATTTGGGGAAGAAATCTGGTGAGTTACGATAGAAAGGGTCATCAAGAAGTCTGGGGAAGAAATCGCGATGGACTAAAGGAATAAAGGAAATCTTCTAGAGAACTCGCGATGGACTAGAGGAATTAATAAAGGAAGATTTGTTGCAGTGGTTTATCAAGATCTGCCGCAACAAAGGAGCAAAACTGAAGTAATCTGTCGACACAAATTGCAATTACCTATTGCGGCTAAAAATTAGACAGAATTGGTAGAAGAAGTCGACGCAACACACACAGATACTGTTCACCAGCGATTATTAAGACGCTAGTGCCGAGAATCATACAGCGTTCCACAAGCCAATGCAAGAAAGGATTAAATTGCATCAAAAAAGTTTGTAACAAATTTAAAATTGATGGGAAAGAGAATATTTCTTGTAGTGAAGTCACTTTTCTTGTAGCATTCATTTAACCAAATTTGCAAGAGATTTTAAGAGTTTTCCCATTCTTTAGTCTTACATGTGTGATTATATTAATCAATTGTAAAGAAGGATGGTTGAGTTGTCTATCCCTTTGTAAATTGCTTAACTAATTTAATCAATTAAGATAGGCTATAGCTATCAACTTGGGGTCCCATGACACTCACAGTTCACTGTTTGTCCACGCCCTCATGGTGCGGGCTTGTTCCAACAAGGCCAAAGGCATCCTTGTTTATGAATTTTTAATTTGATTTGATAATATTATGAATGTTTAAAACTAGGCATCGATCCCTTGAATGTTAGAAATTTCCATTTTAGTAGAAAGTACTATATTGATGAAATTTTCATAAAACAGAAAGGGTTATTTTCAAAATTTAGATTAAACTTCAACAACCGCTTGGTCAAATAGCTGGACATATTATTCTCTACTCCACTCCACTCCACTCCACTCCTATATTGATGAAACTGATTCATTGTAGTATCATTTTGCAGAGTACTGAAGATGTGTTGCAAACAGTCTGAGGCATTTGTTCATCAAGGAGACAGAGCATGGCAAAAGTGGCTTGGCAGAAGGTCACGTACTGAGAATCAGGTCAATGCAATTCCCTCGTTGGCATGTAAAGCTCAAATATTTAAGTTGGTGTTTTAGAAAAACAATTAGTTGCTCCCTTGTGTAGTATGTGATTGCCTCCATTTATGCACCCATGCCATTATATAGATTAAATATTTGGATGTCAAAAATTGTTGTACAATTGGAATGATTGCTAGTTGTAGCTTGATTAAATATTGGCTTAATACCCAAGACACTTTTAATTTGTGACTTTCAGCTTGGACATTTTGATATTTAGCCTGCAAATGAAATTCTGGTGTTAAAAGAATTTTTTTGGTTGTGTTTGATATTTTTTATCTTTGGATGTAGTGTTGTGAAACTTGTTAAGTGGGTTGGGTGTATTAATTATTACGGGTGCAGTAGAGGCACCAAGGGATGAAATCTTTAATCAGTTGTACAACAGTTGAAAGAAGGTACAAACCGTAAATGCCCGTTGAAAGCAGGTTTATGTTTTGAAGGAAAAAAAAATTAATTTGTATTTTCCAGCGATGTTAAGGAACAAATCTTTCGTCAGTTAAACTCAATTGCGGAGCTATAGATTCGCCGAAAATGAGTTCTTATAGTTGATGTTATCCGACATTGCCGGCAATTCGTATTTGCTGCGTAGTTTTTTACGGCGAAAAAAATCGCCGATAGTATTGAGAAAGAAAAAATCGAGTTTCCATTACAACGAACACATGATAGATAAAAACAACTTTATATTAGGTGATTTGTCATCGCCACAAAAAAAATCCAAGACCCATGCTTTTACTAATTTTGGCGATATTTGCAATTATTGTAGCGAGTTTTAGGTGTGTAACCGATTCGGTTCAATCCGATTTTGAACAAAATTAAGAATCAAACTAGTAGCACCAGTTTTACATTTCTTAAAACCGAATACGGCCCAATTATCCCTCAATATCGATTTTATCAGTTCTGGTCCAATTTTTCAATTTTAATAAAATGTAAATTTATAAAAATCAATTTTTTTTTTAATCTGTGTTAGTAAAAAAAATTCTAATCCATTACAAAAATCTGTTTTAGTAAAAATTCAATCTGTTTTAATCAACAGCGTTAAAAAAAAACTTGTATAAAATAAAAATTGTTCTATAAAAAAAAATTGTTCTATAGAAAAAATTTGTTTTAGTAAAATCTGTTATAAAAAAACTACTATAAAATAAAAAAATCATTCTATGAAAAATCTACATTATCTCATATTAATTATAATTTATATTATTATATATAGTATAGAACATATTATATAATAATACTAACAAAATAATAAAAAATAAAAAGTAAATATAACTAGTCTGGTTCGATCCAGTCTGATCTTAAAATGGATTGATATTATCCGGTTTTTCAATTTATAAAACCGATACCGAATCAGATCGATCCAAAACCAAAATTTTTGGTCCGGTCCGATTCGGATTGGACCGATTATCTGATTTTTCGGTTTATTTAAATCCTTAGCAAGTTTGAACTGCCGCCGAAAAAGCATACCGGCAAAAAGTTTTGCTGCAATTGACAACTTTTTTGCAACGATTAATTTTATTGGCCACAATAAGCACTTTAATACTTCCGAATGTGCGACGCTAAAGCAGTAGCTGGGAATGATTTTTTCTGGCGATTATTGTGGCTTTTCCCGACAAAATGCTGTGCTGGAAAAGACAAGATTTCTTTTAGTGTGGTGTGTATGTGACTATATCCTTTAATAGTTTTATTACCTGGGATCCACCTCATGATATATGGTAGACATGCATAAATTATGCCATCCAGTACCCAATTGCATTGCATTGTGAACTTTTGAGATCAGTTATGAATGGATGTTTAAATTATTATTCTAGACATATCTGAATCGTTTGTTTATGTTTCCTATAGAGTACTGATGAATTCATGACCCAATAAAATCCCCATATTTGCAAAATCCGGTGTTAGTACTGATATTTGGACTAGCTATACAGCAAGGATGATGGTGATTTCTATCATCCCATGTTTAATCGTTCAAATACCGGGGAATAATGGTGTAGTAGTTGCATTTTATTCTCTATTCTTTAGTAAAGCCTTTCAATGCTTTTCACTTGTGAAATATTGACTACTTACACTAAAAATGAAAACTATTATTTGTGGGGCTGCCATCAGGGTTTATTTGTAGTTATAGAATGCATGTTTTTAACACGTGATAGGTCTTGTTTGAGGCAGAGTCATTGTGCTTGCTTAATATTTATACTAAGCAAAAAAATGAGTAACTTACACTACAACGAAAAAGAGTAAATAGGGCCATTTTTAATTTTGGCGACATGATTATTGCCGGAATTAGTCTATTTTATTATTTTCGTAACTTTTTTGCGGCTATCTGGCAAGTTAGCCAGAATTAAATACTAATTCTGTCACAAAATGATTTGTTATGACACATATTTGTTGCCATAAGATCTTTCCGCCGTAATATATATTTTTCTCGTTATTTCCCTTATACACATCGCTAGATTGTTCCCTCTGTCTATTTACCCCGGACGTATTTTTCCACTTTTATCCCATTTTCCCTCTCTTTCTTTTTCTCTTATTTTTCCCCCATCTCTCTGGTTCTGCACGGAGGTTTCCAATCATTGCAGCGCCGCCGTCTTCTCGTCGCCTTCTAGCATTCTAGCTGACACCGGTGAGTCCATCTTTCCAATTTTTAGGCTCTATCGATCTCTCTCTGTAAGTCTCGCTTCTCTATCTCTTTCTCCATCGATTTTCTTAAGAAAGTGTGCAATAGTGGTGGTCATAATCTGTTGGTAATATAGATTTGAGGTGGGTGAGTGAGATTAAGAGGTATGTGTATGGATTTTCATATTTGGTGGTCTACTTTCCTAACCGATCTGTTGATTTTAGTTTTTGGTTTAGTTATTTGAAACGGATTTGTAATTAATTTTACAATTAGATATGATTTTTTAATTCGACCTGATTGATATTCTTTCTAATTTCCAGATGCATCTGGGATTATTTGGTTCTCTCTTTATGGTTGCTTAGAAACTTGACGAAAATGCTGATAAAACCGAAAGAAAGTGCAAGAAAAATTCATCTCAATTCTCGAGTACCGTTCAATTTTTTTTTTAGATTAAGAAAAGAAACAAAGCCAGAACACGATTATTCTCTAATCGAAATCTTTTAAAATCTAAAGAATACAGGTTTTTCAGTTCCCTCATGTTCACTGAATGTTGAGCAAAGGTCGTTGATTGAACTGAGGTTGTTATTGATTTTTTAAAATTTAGATTTAACTCTTTGAGGCCTGTATCACGTACAGGGAGGTCTGTATAAGGATTTATTTATTGATTTTGTTTGTTTGCATTGTATTAGTATCCTAGCTGATTGGGAGATTTAAAAGTGAAGAAAATTTATTAGTATTTATTGGCTTCTGGGACAATTGTAGAGTTATTGTTAATCATTTAAGGAAATAAGCTTCATTTTGGTCTTTTGAGCTCACAGTGGCTTGACAAGAAAATTTATGTTGATTCTACTTGTAGCAAGCTCTATTTTCAATTTATGGTTTCCAATTTAAATTAGAAACTTCATTTGATTATTTTTCTGATTTTTCTATTTGATTATTTTGCAAAAGGAAAGGATAAAATTGAAGCCTGTTATTTCATTTGATTGCGGTAAGGAGTTCTTTTCATGCTTGTTGGTTGCAGCTTGACGTAATTGAAACTTGAAAGATTGATGCATTCACTTGTACTAATCAGAATTTTATCTTGTTTCATGACTTTCATTTTCATGTCTTCTTATATGGCTGTTCTTTTGTTTGGGGCATTTCAGATTATTGTACTTGATTCATTTAGCAATTATATATTATACAGACAATAATTTTCTCTCGCTCTCTCTCTCTGGTTCTACACGAGGTTTCTGATTATTGCAGCACCCCCATCTTCCTGCCTGCGTCTTCTCACCGCCTTCTCGCCATCGTCTTCTCTCTGCCTTCTGGCATTCTCGCCGACGCCGGTGAGTTTGTTTTCGGATTTTTAGGCTCCATCAATTTCTCTCTGTAAGTCTCGCTTCTCTCTCTCACTCTTTCTCTCTCGATTTTCCTAATAGCTTGTCTGAAATTTGCGATTAATTTGATCAATTAAAAAGGTGGTGCGATAGTGGTGGTCATAAATCTATTGGTAATATGGATTTGAGGTGCGTGACTGAGATTAAGGGGTATGTGTTTGGATTTATGACATCTCTCATTTTAATTCGTCCAACATACGTGCATTTCATCCATGGCTAATATTGTGTCTGCATCACTCAACCTTAGTTCGTCTAATACATTGCCTTTTGTCCAGTATTCCTTTTTTTTTTCTTTGCGGAGATTTATTACACCGTGATGTAACAAAGTAAACAATTATCTTAGGCATATGAACTTTCTTATATCTGCTTGATGTTCAGTACCATTTTCTTCAACTAAATGCTTCAACTAGCTTTGAAATTATACTGTGAAGAATGCATAGTGATCAAAATTTCTCGTAGTCAAGTATAATTTTGGAAATTCTTGGAAATAAAAGGCTGGAAACATGCAAGAAACTCTTCTACACTGTAACACTCATGATATATATTATCTTAGAATTTTAGTGCTTTGGTATAAAGTAAACAAATATCATTAATGCTACGCTCCAATAAAAAAATGAAACACACAATTTTTTACACAACTCTGTTTTAAATTAATGATAGACATTTTTGTAAAATAATTTATAAAAGCAACATTGTTTTACATAAATATTTTCAGTTTAGAACATTGTTGTATAATGATTTATGATTGATGATTTCTCATTTATTAAACCTAGATGGAACTAAAAGTTGACATGTGTTGGGCTGTAGCATTATATTTATATTAAATTACTTATCCAAATGTTTCAAATTGCAGATTTGATGCTTTCAAACAAGCTAGTAGTGTATGATCTTGTAAAACAGACAATTGGATGGATTGAATACAATTACTTATGTATTTCACTTTTTCTAATTTTTCTGTTTGATTATTTTTCAGGAAGAAGAGATAAAATTGAAGCTTGTTATTTCATTCGATTCTGGTAAGGGGTTTTTTTCATGCTTGTTGGTTGCATCTTAACATAATTGAAAATTGAAAGATTGATCCATTCACTTGTACTAACCGGAATTTTATCTTGTTTCATGACTTTCATTTTCATGGCTTCTCATGTGGCTATTTCTTTTGTTAGAGGCATTTTATATTATTGTACTTCTTGATTCACCATTGTGTATGGTCATTAGAGTTGGCTGCATGATAATTAATTGTTGTTGGAATACAATACTTTTTTTACTTTTTGGCTTTTGATAATTAACTGTCAATTTTGTACAAGTTAAATTATATATCATATAGACAATAATCGTTTTGATAATTGAGCACAAATGGACTGAAGTTTGATATATTAGTTTAGATGATGATCTTTTGGAATAACATCCATTGCTGCATCTTCAATTTTCTTCATGGTTCATGAATTGTTTGCTTGGATCCAAGCCTTGTCACCTGCTTATTCAAATTGGAAAACCATCTGGGTAAAAAAAATACTATTATTCTGTTTATATTTTTTTTCAACTATTTTGATAATATACAAAAATAGCATATTTTTACAATAGTTCTGTAATATAAATAATATATATATATATTATGAGGTCATTATTTAATCAAACCTTACTTATTAACTTCAGATGGATTATTTTGTAGGAGACCTTGTACTTAAGATTTTTGTTTGAAACTTTTCAAACATAGAACACTATACCAGAGGATTTCATCATCAAAGGTAAGTGAAAATCCCATCAAGTTGATGTAGAACGATGCAATTATCAGATGTATCTGAAAAATATTAAACAAAGTCAACACCTTCTTATCAATATTCCAATATGTATGAGTCTTCTCTACTAATATATTATCATTTGAGATTTTAGTTTTGTTTCAGGTTCTGAAAGTTGAAGGATCTCATTCTAATGATTCTTGCCAAATGGTAAACACTTTTGCGTGCTATATCCAATTTGGAGTTTCAGGTCAAGTCACTCATAAATATGCAATAATTCACAATTGTGTATGGTCATTAGAGTTGGCTGCATGATAATTAATTGTTGTTGGATTACAATTCTTTTTTTATTTTTTGGCTTTTGATAATTAACCGTCAGTTTTGTACAAGTTAGACAAGTTAGTTTGTACAGATTAGACAAGTTAGTTTTAGTTTTGTACTCAAGTGCCTCTCTTGCACAAGAAAGAAATCATGATGTACTGAAACATACCATAGGTAGATAAATCATAGATTATCAAGAAATTCAATTCTTCTTAAATTTAATTTATAAAATATGGATCTGAAAATTATTAATATAAAACACCTGTAAGGAATATTTATACTTACAGGTTAGTGTTAATAAAAGATTTGGCCCACTTTCAGACGTAGTTCATATTATATTTTCAGGATGAGATTTTATTTATCATCTTAGTTTATTCCTGCTCTTTTAGAATGCTTATGATTATTTAGCCTTACATTAAAATAATATGAAATTATTTTTACAGATTCCAAGAGAATTAAGTCGGAAGAGTCTAGGAGGTGACTTAATTGCTGAAAAATTGGATAGCTTGATGGCTCTAGCTTTTGAGCATCTCGAATCATGTAAAAACCAATGGCCATTTGACCGAGGTACATTTAGATGTTCGATTTTTCTCTATTGTTATCCTTGTCGCATTCTTAATATTATTATATTTTTAAATGTGATGATTAGGCCTTTGAACCTCTTTTAAAATCTGGAATGTAAAATAGCATACAATTAGTCAATCTGTAAAAACCAGAATCTCATGTACCCGCTGATTCAGCCAATAACATGAATAACCATAATCTGTCTTTTAAATCTGATTGTTTAATCTTACCGATAAGCAATTGTACATGCTTAGCTATTGGAATAATGAGTTTAGACCATCTGTTAGCACACAATATATAAATCTGATTGTTTCAAAATTGACTAATCAATTCTCAATAACAGACTATTTTTAATATTGGTCATGTTGTGGCAAGCAGACTTAACGGTAGTAATCTAAGTATTGAAGAAAAAAAAATGTGTAACAATGCAACACCAGTACACCTAAATAGTATAAGAATGAACAACCATAGCCTGCTATATTTTTTATGCAACTTAGCACTTGTACATTATACCCAACACCTGCCATATTAATAGTTCAAATATATATGAACCATAACTAGTGGACCATTATGAAAGTCTGCTGTTGAGCAATGGTTAAAAGTTAACCTCCCATGAATATTCATAATCTGAAATAAAGAAAGTTATGGCAAAATTTTCTCTAGACTCCAGATCCTAGCATATAAATGGATTGCTAGGACCTGCATGAATCTGTATCACCTAAAATTAGATATTAAATGCTGCCATAAACCATTGCTTAATTTTATATGCGACTTAGTTTAATCATCCGTGAAATTCAAAGGGTAAGGTTTGAGGTTATTACCTAATCTCCACCGCTTTCAAATCCTGCATCAATGTGTAAAACAGAGTTTGTAAATGTGTGGAAGTCCACTAGGTTGGCCCCACCTTCCGAGCATAAACGTTTCGTGTACATGACTTAACAGCACTCAAGCATTGTACTAAAATTTATAAACAGAACAGGAAAAAAAAATATTTCCGGCGACTAAATGTCGCCACAAAAAATCTATAAGTAGCCGATAAAGATTATTTTCGGCTGGATAAGGCCGCCCAACTGTCGCGGCAATTATAGAACCAAGTAAAATACCAGTTTTTGCAGCGATATGTATTCGCCGCAAATGGTGGAAATCTTCGACACAAATAGTTTCCAGATATTCGTATTTTTTAATCCACACATATTTGCAGCTACCACTTTTCGCCAGAAATAGTTCCTAAACTTTTCCATCCAGGTTTCTCAATTGTTCCCTATTAAAAAATAATGACAAATTCTAATATACTAGTGATTCCAATGGAAGAAAAAGAATCTGAAACAAATTTGAGACAAATTCAAACATTCACATTAAAGTTTTAGAAAAAATATATATCAAAAGACTTTAAAGAGGTAAAAGTCACTATATAATTGTAAAGTTCAAACAAATAATTATGGTTAACATCATGTCCATATTGTATCAACAATTTGTACTTTTTTTGTCTCTTAAAGTTAACATCCTTCTGATTCAGCTCCAAAAACTAGCAAGCATCTGGTTTCCTAACTTGTAAGAATTTTCACAAGGATTGGTGCTGATGAGAATATGTGAAACTTGCTTTCCAGAATCTATAGAAATTAAGTTAGTTGTTGCTTCCTCCTAGAACCCTCTTCTCCATACTGGTCGTTCCACTACTTCAACCCGCTCATAATCAATCCCTCCGCAGCAAAATTTGCAGCAACCTGTGCATTACATTACACACCCAAATATTGAGAAATTTAAAAATTATGTTAGTAGAATCATAGGATTGTGAAAGTTTCATCAGTATGCCATACTTAAAAAATAATCAATGTGAGCCATATTAGATACTTGACCATATTTTAGCCATTAAAATGAGATAAAAAATGGTACCATCCATCTGGTTGATCATCATCTTTAAGTAAATTATTAGTTAATCTCTAATAGCAGAATTCTCATGCAATCAGCCTAGCTACTAGCTAGCCACGAGTCAAATTATAAAAAAAAACATTTAATCCATTCATAATCTAAGCCAAGCATAGAACATCACAAATTGCAATACAAGTAATAAAAAGCAATGGGTTTCAATGCCAGCATTACCAAAAAAAAGCTATTATGCAATTTATATCAGTGCAAATAAGATAAATAGAGCAATTAACTAGAAGAAGATATATTTACCTAAACAAGTTTTGACTTGTATATAGTCAGAACTGTGATTCAAAATGAGTCTAAAAGAGATGCTGCACAACACTAGATGGTTGAGGGTAAAAAGATCAGCCTCAGTTTATTGCAAGTGATGGTTACAGTTCAGGTCTCTCAATTGCTCACCCCAATGACCTGCTTCCCAGCAAGTTCATTACACTCCCCATATACTGCTGAAGTTTACACTCAATGCTTGTAGTGAGCAAATGAAAAGTGAAGGTTTCTGGTTAGTAAGTAGCATATATAGTGTTGGAATTATTAGTTGGGGTATTATTGACTGTAACAAATATAGCATGGATGAATAGACAACAATATATATTAGTCACCATCTGATATTGAAACGAATCCGTATGTGTAATTATGGTTTCTTTCATGTAATAGGGTGGTAGTTGCTGCCCTTCCTTCTGGGATAACATTTATAGTCTTATTGTATGAACTATGTGATGAAGTGTGACTTGGATGAATTAATGAGACAGATGGATTTGGTTAAGAGCGTGTTTTACAATTTGTACAAACTTATTTGGTGGATTTTTCTCTAAGTTCCGGTTGCATTAAGACTGCCAGAATTCATGGTATATATATAATATGATACATTAGCTATATGGTTTTTTGGATTGGTTCATGGTGCTGGCAGTTGGTTCAGGGCTGTATGATGCATTAGCTATGCTAAAGTGCTAATTCGTATAATAATATAACTATTATAATCGAGGTACTAAATATATATAATGTGTGTGGTATATATATATATATATGATATAATTCATTAGGGGTTATATATGATTTATTTCAACTAGGGGATGACAAACCAACTGCCCAATCAATATAAACAAGAAGCAAAAAAAAAAAAAAAAAATCACAAATGATGCTAATACGGCGATATTGGTACAGCCGTAAACTAAAACCATGGCTAGTTAGGTAGACAAATTTTGTGTCGACGACTTTTGTGGATACAAAATATTTATTACGGCATTAATTTGGGCATAAAGCAGAAATATTTGCTACCGCAACAACTGTTTCAAGATTCCAAACTCAATCCAGAAGGTCATTTGCCGGCGCTTACTGACCTTATTGTTGCGTTTTCCAATCAGCGCAAAAAAAGGTGTTGCTGCGACAATTTTGGCAAAACGTTTTTGGCAAGAGCAAGCAAACAGTCGCTACCATCGTGCGATTACATTTGGTGTAGTGACTGCAAGTTCTCAGTTCAACCTCATGGAAGCACTTGGCAGTCTTGATTGCGCTTATTGTCTCTCTCCTACTATTGATTTCCTATTGTCTTTATCAAGTAAGTGTGACGTCTGATCTGCCATGGCCCATAATTATATTTTATATTTTTTGTACAGTTTCATTAGCCATCCTTTTCTGAATTTTCCTTTCTCCTGTGGATCATATTGAATGGTCCTTTTTGTCTGATGAAACTTTAGAAATTTGTTCTTTTGAGGGTTTTAGAGCCATCGTTATTAAACCTGTACACTAGCTAGTGCATGGTTAGAAGGAAAGACCTATTTTGGGCACCAGTTTATCTTATATATGGACCTGATAAACATGGTCCAATATCAGATTGTTAAAGCTTGAGGTGCACTTCGGAATTTCTTCTAAATTACTTGGCAAAAAAATAGGCCTGATTTGTTTTTAAATATGATATAAGATAAAAATTAAAAAAAGAATAAAATATTATTGTGATATATTTTTTTAATATTAGTTTTTTTTTGGATTTGAAAAATGTTGAATTGTTTATTTTATTTTTTATAGAAATTTTAAAAAATATAATGATGAGTTTGAGATAAGATAAGATGGCTTATGAAAACAAACTAGGCCTAAATATCAGCATATTGTGAGGTCAAACCAAATATATGGTATTTTTGTCAGATTCCTCTCTTATTCTTATGCGGGTGTGCCAAGTGCAAAACCTTAGCATCTAAAATTAAGTCATTAAAGCTGGACCAAGCATTTGACAAGTTATGTGTATAAGTATACAAGTTTAGTTTATCCATGTTTCCAGTTTGTCAAACCAAAAAAGTAGCTCAATAGTTTGGCGTTCATGTCAAGTTTCTTAATGAATAGTAGTTGATCAGTATTCTCAAAATACTCTTGCCATTTCCAAACCTGACTTCAACCATGTATTAATTGAAATCAGCAGTTTTGGTTCCTTAGCTTTGTTGTGCAAAACACATACACACCAACTATTAATGTCGTATTCCGCAGCGCTGCAAAAAAAACCCCAATTTACCGGCATTTATATTAATGACATTTATATAAATGCCGGTAAAAACAGTAATTTGCCGGCATATTGTTTATGCGCCGATAATTGTTGGCGCATATGCCTATACGCCGGTAATTAAATATTCATTTATTGGTGTTTACATAATGCCAGTAAATTGGAGATGATTTAGTGGCATATATATTACTAGCAATTATATTTATGCCAGAAACAAAGTCTTTTATCGATATTTCTTTTAAATGTCAGTAATCAACTATAAATTTGCCAGCATTTGCATAAATGTCGGTAAAGTAAAGAGATTTTAGCAACGTTTATATTAGTGGTGTTTATTTATGTGTCGATAACATTGAATTATTATTGGTGCTTAATATTTACACCGGTACATAAAATCTATTCCTGGTGTTTATAATGTTACGCCAATAATAAAATATAGTTTTACCGGCATTTACATAAACGCAGGTAAGTTGGAGATGATTTAGCCACATATATATTACCAACGATTATATATATGCCGGAATCATAGTCTTTTACTGACGTTTCGTTTAACTATCAGTAATCAAATATAAATTTGTCGGCATTTGCATAAATGTCGGTAAAGTAAAAAAAAAAATAGTAACGTTTATATTAGTGGTGCTTATTTATGTGTCGGTAAAAAATGAATTATTGTTGGCACTTAATATTTACACCGATAAATAAAATATATTCCTGACGTTTATAATGTTATGCCGATCTATATATAAACTGGTTTGGTCCGATCTAGTTAGGGCTGTAAATTAACCAGGCTACTCGATAGCCTGCTCAGAATCTCGCTCGTGAAAGCAGATACTCGCTCGATTATTAAATGACATATACCTGACAAAACTCGACTCGGATCGACTAAAGCTCCCCATTTATGCTCAAGTCGACTCGTTAGCTACTCGATTAAAATTCATTTATATGTTGATAAATATATACACATATATGTTATATATATGTATTGCTAATAATATAAGTATACCATTTTTATAATTAAATATGTAATATGTAATGTTATTACTTATATCTATATGATTAATATATTTTATAGTTATATTTTATAATTTGTACAATAATTAGTCTATAAAATTTAATAATTTTATATATTAGTACATGGAAAGTATATGAAATACGTATATACTATCATATTATGTATTTATTAATAATATATATAAGCATATAACATATTGTTATGATGAATAAATATCAACTAGTTAGATATGAAATATTATTTTTTTATTAGTTATTTTTTATTTTATTTTTTAATTTTATTCAAAAAACTTAAAAATAAAATTGTGAGACGAGCTCGAGCTCGAGTTGGAAGTTTGGTTTATCGAGTCAAGCTCAAACAAAAAATAAATAAAAACTCGAGTTCGGACTCAAGCTCGGCAAGTCAAAGTTCGGCTCGACTCGGCTCGTTTACAGCCCTAGATCTAGTGTTAGCAAATGGAAAAATGGAATCAGATCGATTTGGTTTGATTTAGAGAGACTAATATTGGACCGAACCAATTTTGAATTAGACTGAATCCACCAATTCGATTTGAGTCATGGCCAGTTTATCGATTTATCTTTTCACGCCTAGACTCAACAACTTGGTTTAAAAGTAAATAAACTTTTTTTAATCACTTTCTTATTTTTTTTTATTGGTGTTGATCAAATATACTTTTTGTGGCCTGTCAAATATAGAGATTATACAAAAATAATTTCATAAACTAGCATCATTTTATGTAATTCATCAGATATACATATAATCTATCAAATCACATGAAGTCACATCAACCTGGGAGTGTACGAAAAAATAATATTTTTTTTATATTATATATAATATTTTATACATTAGTATGTAATGTAAATTAGTTACAATTTATATTTTATGATATAATATTAATAGTCTAATACTACGTTACTATTAGTAATATACTTTAAGTCTATATATAAATTACTATTCTAAATAGTTACATATAAAATAATTTATAAAATTATTCTTGTATAATTTCTTTGAGGTTAAAGTATATCTATTCTTTACTAAAATAAAATATTATAATAATATGATAGCTTTTTCATATTTTACAGATAAATGTTTGAAATATATATATTAAACAAAGGAATAAATGCGGCATATTTTGGTATATATTTTTATTTTTGGTAAAATGCGGCATATTTTGGTTTTAAAAGTTCGAGGCAATTAGAATTTTCACCTTGGCGCCTGGCTAATATTGGCTCCAAACAAAATTTCAATGGTCTTTGATTTTTAAACGCATTTCGTCAGATAGGCCGTGCGACAATGGTGGAGATGTGAAGGATGTTGGGGCATAAACAGAGGTTAAGGTCTACCATCCATCTAAGCTTCTAAAAGCCTCTCTGAGTACTCGCCGAGGTTGGGTTCGCCGATGTAGGAGCAGTGTTTTACCGCCGTACTACCCGAGAACTACTGGACATGATGTTACTTCGGTTGTGAGGGTATTGATGCTACTCTTCTTCAGCATTTCTGCTTTGTTTTTAGTTGGTTCAATCTTAATCGAAATATTAGTTAAATTAGAGGCTTTCATTAATTTTCACAGAATCACTGGTTTCTGCTACAATTGTATTTGTTTCTCCCGGTCTCACTCTATTTTCAATAAATCAATTATTTTGATTGTTAATTAGACAATTTATATTTTGTATATAATTTTATGACGTATGATCATTATTATTTTTATATATAATCACGTGAAACACACATTATTTATACTAACATGTATCACACACTTTATCGACCGCCTCCCAAACACCAAATCATGGTACCGCCCCTACTCAAACTTATCACATACTTTATCGATCGCCCCCCAAAACACCAAATCCTAGTTCCACCCCTAGTCGTGATGTCATTTCATGAATGTGAGGGCAATGTTGGCGATGATGTTTGTAGAAATTGGTCGAAGCAATCTCAACATATTTTTCACTGATAAAGAGGGAAGACGTAATCTTGAATGTGTCTCATGGGGAATAGACAAGGAACGGGTTTTTAAGGGGTCGAACTGCAATTGAGGTACTACATTCTTTAATTTTTAAAATTGCTTGATTGTCTTCTAGTTAGGTGTAATGCCCCGTACTCGTAGGGGGTCACGAAGCTCCACCTGTTTGGTATATTCCATCCTCAACTACAAATAATAATAGATCTCCGACCATAATCAAAATAAAAAAAAAAATATATTTTCCACTAACCAATCCAAATAACAATGTCCACTAAGTCATGAATAAAAGAATATGAATAAATCATAACTGAGAGGGTTCACTGTAACGCCCCGTACTCGTAGGGGGTCACGAAGCTCCACCTGTTTGGTATATTCCATCCTCAACTACAAATAATAATAAGTCTCCGACCATAATCAAAATAAAAAAAAAAAAATATTTTCCACTAACCAATCCAAATAACAATGTCCACTAAGTCATGAATAAAAGAATATGAATAAATCATAACTGAGAGGGTTCACATCCTCCCAAAAATTTTTAACGATAAAGTATAACTAACATTTCATAAATCTAATGAACTAGAACCCAAAATATAAATAAATAAATTAAATTTTTGTTTTCTCCCATCTAGCCTAAGGCCCTAGCAGCTTAAAACTTGGTCAAGACTCTACTCTTGGTCCTCTGATGGAACATCCAGATCATTTAAAAAATATATGAGATAAGAGGGGTGAGTTTTTCCACAACTCAGTAAGCGAAGAACCTATACAAGCGTGTAAACATGAGCATTTACTAGGTAATAAAAATACGGAACAAAACATAATATTGCATAAAAGAAACAAATGATTTTCAAGACAATTTAAATCATCAAGTACTTTGGCATAAACAAACTGAGTATTATCACTATATCAATCGGAACATCTCACAAAGCAAAGACCATGTTTAACCCCCGTGGTAGGGTTGTGCAAATCCCGGTGGCCAAACCAGGCAGAGACAGAGGTGGAACTTTCCCTTATTCGTTCTCGGAGCCCCGAGTGTACACATAGGAAAGCCCACAATAAACCACTTTGTTTCCAAAGTGGGTGCACTCAGAGATAGGAAATTGGTACCAAATCCAAACAGAGCAAATATAGAGCAGAGCAGAGTCAAGCAGAGATAAAGTCAAATACTAACCAGAATACTATGCCAAAGATTTTCAGAATTAATAAAAACACATAAATCCAAACTATTTTTCAGAATAAAGCTTATGTAAATAAAACATAGTCAACACAATTAAAGCATAATTTTTCTCAGATAAACAAAAATGTTCTTTTCACATTTCAGAAAAATAACACGACAAAAAGCAGCTCATGTCTACACAATGCATGCCTGAAATATTTTTCCTTCTTTGATATAGGCGTCATGAATGATGCAAACAATCAACTGAGGTTGGTTTTTCTCAAATTTTCATTTCATAACTAACAAAAATCACAAATTTTCAAAAGTCAACCTCAGTCCTTTTTTTTTTTTTTTAATATAAAACCGAGCATACGAACCCCGCTTACACGACTGCTGTAGCGAAAAATCAAAACTTTGAGTCTCAACGCTAAAAGTTTCGTCACCTATACATGAAAATAATTCCCTTTATATTAATGACCACTCCAAAGGTCTAAAATCATAAATTATAAATTAACTATAATGTCTGTCTAAAAATTTACAATTTCCAGCAACCCAACAAATATAGTATCGAAAACGCTCAACGACTATTTTTTTCCAATCCCACAAAATTTCAGCAACTATTCATCATTCCAGCTTACCATGTATTTTTCTCAAAACCCCAAAATACCATAAAAATGATTTCTTCAATACATACCGTTAGCCACCAAACCGAGTATTATTATATGCGTTTCAACAGCACTTCACAAACTACAAAATTTCAACACCCAAAAATTGTATAGTCTCCCATACGTTCAAAACTACCAAACCCAATCCATTTACATCACACAAAACATCCCAAACAACCCATCGGCAACACCAAATCAGTAAAAGAAAGTTTAGATAACCAACCCTTGAACATCCACCAAAAATTTACTTCGAAAATGGATTCGGAAGTTGGAGGAAAATATTCCATAAATATTACGGGGAGAAATCTATCCAGTAAATTTATCAATCCACACATCATAAATAACTTCGCTATCGACCCCAACCTTCCAACAACCGCCGTACACCCTCGGCAACAATTACGGAAAATGAAACCAGCAAATATACCACAACAAACGTCTCGGAGAGACCCAAAAATTTAAAGAACCTCTAAACTAAAATCACATGAGTAAAATCATCTATTCAAATGACAGAGTAGCTTACCTGAGAATGGGAAACAACCCGACGACAGAGGCAACAAACAGGATTTTCTTGCTTCCGGTTAGTGCTGCCTACAATCCACCGGTGCAAACACAACTAAAAATTCCGAACTGAACCAAAAATCCGAAACAAAAACTCTTGAATGATGGAAAAGCTGAGATAAAAGAGAAAAACTAGAAAACTTACCGGTGAAAACGCAACGGTGTGAAGAGCAGAGGAGTTCGGCGCGGAGAGGAGAACCAGACCCAACTGCAAAAGCCGAAAAAAATGAGAGGGAGAGGAAAATATTTTCGTTGCGGTTTCAGATGAATTCGGTAACTGTTGAAAACGTGGGGGGTGAAGTGGGCGTGAGGAAAAACACTGAAGAACAGGGGAGAAAACCGCCGCCCAGGGGAAAGAGAGGAAAGAAAGGAAAAGAAAGAAGGAAGAAGAGAAAGGGGCGAGGGGGGGGGGTTTACTAACCTGGGCGAAACGACGCCGTTTCGGGGAGCCTGGGCCGGGTCTTCTTTGAACGGGCTTGGGCTGGCCGGGCCTTACATTAGGACTGAGCGGAAATCCAATTCCAAGCCATTCTGTATGCAGCCTTGGGAATCCTCTCCAAGGATTGTCAAGAAATTATTTAAGGTCCGTACTATTGTGCAAAAGTGATTATTACCTGATTTTGATTAGTACTTAAACAAATGCCAGATATGTGATATGCAAAGATAACTGTTGTCCTTACCCATAAAAGATAGCTGTTGTCTTCTCTTGCATTGCCTTTTCCAAAGCATGCATTTGAATGTCTTATTTATGTATATTTTACCTAACAAAGATAAAATCCTATAAATAGTGACTTAAATTCAGTTTAGCTTTTGTTGGTTTCATCTTTTCTCCGTCCATGCCTTCTAGGATCATTAGAATTTTTATTTTAAGTTTTTGTCTTTTGATTTGTGTCTCAACCAAGAGGATTTACATTGATTTGCCATCCGTGGTTGTCATTTTTTGGTTGATCAGACCCACAAGTCATTAATAATTTATAGTGATTTATTAATTTTTTTACCTTCCTATTAATTGCGAGCTCAAAGGGGATCGAAGATTTTTGGGGCCTTTGTGAAATTCTTAACGATGCAAATTAGTCTCAAGTCTGGATGAGAATAGGCTTTGCTTAATGAATTGAAAGCATTGGATGAACACCTCAAGCACATGTATGCATGCGTCATATTTACATTCAAATATATAGAACGTTTGTAAGAGTTATTAGTTATTGTGACACCCCGTACTCGTAGGGGGTCCTGAAAATCAACCTGTTTGACTTTGACCTGTTTTCATCTACAAATACTATCTAAAAAAAATATTTAATCAATAATCCACAATTAATTCCTCATCTCCAAATCTTAAAATAATTAAATCCTAAATATCCATAAAGTTCATACATTAAACAAAATAATGCCATCACATAGGGTCCACAAACTCCCCATAAAAATAATATCCTACTAATACTTTGATCTATTCATGCTAAATAACGTAACAACAAAATAATAAATATCGTCTTCACTTCAACCCAAAAGATAACCGCCTATCTTGGTTCCAACATATTAACCTTGGTTCTTAGTCGAGATCTCTACTTCATCTGAAATGTATATAGATAAGGGGGTGAGTTCATCTACAACTCAGTAAGCAAAACACCTATACTAGTATGTAAATCATGAGCATTTTTAAAATAAACTTCATATGCATGAACCAGAAATCATTTTATTTTCATATATAGATTTCTAAAATATTATCAATAATATAGAGCGACTTTTCAATCCTTTTACATTTAGAAAAAATCGCTATTCATTATCAAAAACGCTTTGGCACAAATAACTGTAACATCTCATCCATTTCCAAAACATATACCATGTTTAACCCTCGTGGTAGGGTTATGCTATCCCCGGTGGCCAAACCAGGCAGTATCATATTGTGAGACTTTCCCTCATTCGTTCTCGGAGCTCCGAGTGTGCACATAGGAAAGAAACACATAAAAATGATCACTTTGTTTCCAAAGTGATTGCACTCCTATCATATCGTATCATGGAAGTACCAACCATATCACGTGAATCTATATAATCATGTCCGAACCATATTCAGAAATAAAGACAAACAGATAAGTATGCCAAATATTTTTCCGTAAACATATCATATTAAGCCACTTGTTTTTTTCACTTTCTTATCCATTTCCATATAAGCCAAAAACATAACAAAACATATTATTTTACATGCATAAGATAGCATCAAAATTAATGTTCGCTCTTATGCATAGTTCAGAAACATGTCAAATATTGCTCATGTCTACACATTTCATGTCAAAAGAAAATTTTCTCTATCGTATAAATTTTCATGAGCGAATGCATAAAACGTATACTGAGGTTGTTTTTCACATTTTTCTTAAAAAAACAGAACATGCACATTTTATAAAACCAACCTCAAGCCAATTTTCTTTTTATGTAAATCTAGGATAGAAGCCCCACTTACCTGACTTCTGAGGCGTATATTCAAATTTTTGCGTCCAATCTCTAAGATTCTCGTCACCTACGCATAACATTTTCACTAAATATCAATGACCAGCTATACAACCCTCCAAGAATATCATTATAAATTAATGTTCCAAAATACGTTTTAGCATGTTTCATTCTTTCAATGTAATCAGCCTCTTATTACACCTCTAGCTATCAAAAGAATATTTCTCTATTCTACCACTTATAACTTGCAACCTCCTAGTGATAAAATTTATATAACACCACCAAGGACTTGTAAGAATTTTCTCAACAAAGGGCCCAAGACTCTTCAGATAACCACAACCTGATATAAAAACATACGATAAAATTTTGGAACTAAAAAAAATCCCAGTTCTAACAGCCACCAATATCTATCTAACTGCCGGCATAAGTCTCCTAACAAGAACACGACCGAATGATCATTTGTGTCTAATAAAACTTTTATACCAGCCCACTACAAAGCATACAACCAGTCAAACAACATTTTACTCGATTAAAACCAACCAACCAAACAATACAGCCACAAGGATCTAGAATTTCCCACAAAAACCAGCCATTATTCATCAACCCCAACTAGCATGTATTAACTTAAAACATTCTCAATCAATAACTGGAGTAGTACAAAGGAAAAACAACAACCAATGTGTCACTGAATACTTAAAAACATCCCTTAGTATTCACTAAAAAAAATAGGTTCGGTAATTAACGGTTTATTCTAGATAATTTCCTTAACAGAACATCTATCCAAAGAGTCTTGAACCTTACCTAAAAATGAAGAAAAAACCGCAAGAAACCGAAGCTTAGAAGATGAAATTCTCGCTTCCCCAAATGCTCGGCTGCCACCAACAGGAATTAGCTAGATTATCAGTGACTAAAGCCCCAAACTGAACCCTTTTATTATAGATGAAATTCCTGAAAAGTTGAGAGGTTTAGATCAACTTATCGAGGAGATGAGTAGATGGCCGCAACAGAGGAGATCGGCAGAAGAGAGAAGACCCAAAAACAGGGGTACTGCCGTAAAGAGAGAGAGAGAGAGAGAGACCGGTGAAAGTGAAACTAACTCGCGAGGAGGAGGGAAATCCATTTGATGCAACTGCTGGGCGTGGCAACTGGTGAACGAAAATTGGAAGCAATGTGGAAAAGCAGGGGAGGTTAGAAACGTCAGGTGCCGAAGGAAAGAAAGGAAAGAAAAGAAAAGAAAAGAAAGAATAAGGGGCGGAAATCAGATACCTGGGCGAAACGGTGCCGTTTTGGTGAGCTAGGCCGGGTTTGATACATTGGAATGGGCCTGGGCTGCTTCGGGCCTTACAGTTATGCTTTGTATTTTCTTCAAAACTCATATGCTGAGAGACTGAAGGAATTAATCAGGGGCCATATGTTGCGGGTGAGAAGATAACAGTTGTTAATTTGAGTTTGGCACCAAAGTTGTTCCACCTTGAGGTGGCTCTCGGTCATTTCAAGAACTGGACTGTCCTTGAAAACTTAACTCATTTCCATAACTACAAGAAGGTAGATAGCTTTGATATTTTTGTTTTGATTTATCGAACCAAATGACGAGGCTCATATTTCTGGTTTGTCTTATATATCTTATTTTGCAGTTACTTTTTTCTTGGGACTCTTTTCAAAAAACTAAGCTTGCAAAAGAATTCGTAATTGGTTGATGGAAGCTGAAAGTAATTAATGCATATAACAGTTGTGAATAAAAACAATGGCCTTTTGAGCTTCATTACAACAAATAACTGTCTTCAATCAAGACTTGCAGGCAAGGCTTTTTAGATAAGGTCTACATTGTTTCTCTAAGCTTTTATTTATGTAGCATTACAGGCAAGGCTTTTGGGAGTGGAACGTATAAAGAGAAGGTGAAACTGGTTAGATCCAAAAGCAAGGCTCCCTTTTTTGAGACTCTGAAAATCTTGTTTTTGTATTACATTTTAGAAATTAGATAATTTCATTATATTTAGGAAATTTATAGTTTATGTATTACTTGAAAAATGACCCGATTAGGCGTTACTTTTTCTTAGATTATTTATTATTCTTTTTTTATTTGTATTAGTTTAGAAAGAGTTGAAATAAATAAAATTGTCTTCATCTGTAGGTGCCTATTTTTGTGCATTTAAAATTTTATGAATGCTATATTGTAAATTTAAATTCGTTAGTGGGTGCTTATTTTGGTGTTGATAAAATAACTATCTAACTATTGGCATTTGTAAGTGCCAATAGTATAATCTCCAACATGCCAATATCAAAATAATTTACCGGCATTTATAGACTTTAGTAAAATAAAAAATAATTATCGGCATTCGTAAATGTCGGTAATGCAATCTACAAAATATATACACCAAAATAGTTTACTCACATTTGTAGACGTTAGTAAAATAAAAAATGATTATCGATATTTGTAAGCGTCGGTAACACAGTTCACAAAACGCTGGTGGAAAAAAAAGGGTTCGTGGCATCTACATAAATATCGGCAATATAATGCCTAAAATGCCAGTAATAAAAAATGGGTTGGTGGTGTTTACATAAATGTCGGAATATAAAAAATGATTATCGATGTTTGAAAGCGCCAATAACACAATCTACAAAACGGATATTGGTGACGAATTGATCGATTGTCGACATTTGCAAACGTCGTCAACGTCATGCACCAAACGCCGCTAACAAAAAATGGGTTAGTGACGTATACATAAGCGCCATCCAAATTAAATATGATTGCTGACGATTGAAAGTGTCGGTAACACAATCCACAAAAACATATGTCGAATACGAATTGATTGATTACTGGTATTTGAAAATGTTGGTAACATTATGCACCAAACGCCACTAACCAAAAAGGGGTTAATGGCATTTATATAAGCGTCGCTAAATAACTTCTCCAACCCTTTTTTGGTGGTGTTAGATAAGTGTCGGTAAAAAAATGCCGGAAAAAGTATTATCTACGTTTATATTTAAATTATCGGCGTTTATTCAACGCCGGCAAATTAGGTTTTTTTTGTAGTGTAGCCTAGGCTACTCGGCGATCACTACAAGGAAAAGTCCTTGTAGCTTCACTTTTCCTTATGCCGCAATGTTGGCTTATAGCGGCACTTGTGCTTTTGTTTCACATGAATGCTGCGAAAGAAATCATCCTAGGCGAGTACTAGTGAAATAAAGCTATTGCAGCAGCAATGATTATTTATTAGGGCGCTTATGCGCTGTTAAAATAAACAGGTTTTAAATTATTTATTAAAACACGTGATCCCCCCCCCCCTCTCTCTTTTCTCTCTCTCACGCTATGGAGAATAAGCGCCGTAATAAATAATCACAATTGCCGCAATAGCTTTATTTTAACAGCCCAGATTACGTGTATTTTTATGTATCGTTTTATTCTTATTGTTGATTATTTTAATTTATATTAATAATATTATTGGTTGTGTTTTAATTGTTTAAAATTATTATTTGAACTATTAATTAGTTAATATTAGTTTTACGTTGTTTTTCTGTTTAAATATTGAGTTACGTTGTTTTTCTTATTAATTTAATGTGAGATAATTATTTTAATTATTAGAATTAAATTCCTTTATTTTATTATGTGATTTTAATTGATGTGTTTTCTTTATATTAATTATTGTTTTGTAATTAAATTGCACTTTGGTTTAATTTATTTTAGTGTTGGGCTTTGAATATTTTATTTTATTGATTTTGAATTGTAGCATTTGCTTTTGATTTTATTTATTTTGTTGTGATCTATTTTCTAGTTGGGCTTCATCTCTTTTTCTTTTTATTTTTTTTCTTTCTTTTCTTTCCCATTTCCCCACCCCAGACCCGTGCGCGACAACCCCTCCTTTCTGTTGTCCAGTTCGGCCTCAAGCCCAGCCGACCTCCACTGCCGGCCGCCACTCTTCACCGCCCACACCGCCGACCTCCCCACTCACCGGCGAGTCCACGGGTACCAGAGGTCATCTCTGGCCACCTCACCTCTCCTACACATCCACCCACCCGAAAAGGCTTTTCTTGGCTTTTCCTTTGTTTTTCGACACCGCCACTAGCCACCCTGGCCTCCGACCACCTCCACTAGGTTCCTCACCCACCGGTGAACCTCCAACTAGCTCTGGCAACCTCCAACTCCACTTTTTCACTTCAAACCCGAAATGGGTCTTTAAATGGGTTGTTTTTCGCCGCGCTGCTGTTCGGCCACTGTAGGCCTCACCACCGCCACCAAGACACTCCCCTACATCAGCCGATCATCCTTCTAGCTCAGTTTCCCCATACACGGCCCCACCTTCCCTGTACAACCCCAAATCCAAAAATGGGCTTCCACCTATTTTGAGCCCGATCCTCCACCTTCTGGTAGTTACACCACCACACCATTACCTTTATGAGATTCTCCACCCTTCATTGAGTATTTTCTTAAATTTTAATTTCAAATCGAGCACTATAGCCCAACGTACAAAGTGACTGCTACGAACGTTGTGGACTAGCGCTTGCTCAAGGATCCATATTTTTACCCACTATAAGTATTTTCTAAATAAATTTTGAGATTTAAATATATTTTGCATTAACAAATTATGAGTCTTGATTGGTGGAATTTATTGGTTATTGGTTATTTTGTGTATTGTCTTATGTGTTGCATAGTGCACACATGTTCGTGTTTGTAGAGGAAAACTAGTTCGCATAATTGCATGCATGTTTATGTGTTGGAAATGAAAACTGGGTTTTTATGTGTTAATGATTTTTGGTGGTGTGTGTATCACGACCTAAAGTCGGGATGGGGCATTATCCAAGTGGAGCTCCTCTGGTCACTCGGGAGCGGAATATACTGATTGATGTCCCATGGGTTGTCGTCGAGCGACAACAGGATCGGATGGGATCGTAACGCTCTCGTGCCGACTCCGTGGCTCCTCTGCTGGCAGGAGCTAGGGGATGCTTACTCATGATACGTGCTGGGCGCGGTTAGCTAGGCATCGCCCATTCCAAAGTCACATCCGTGGTCATTAGGGGATATCATGGTGCATACGGTTAATAAAATGGATGTTTAGACCATTTTCTAGGAAAGTGGCGTGTTTTGATTATTGGTGTTATGTGGAACATTTTCTGGGAAAATGATTGTTGTTTTAATGGTTTTACGGACATCATTTTTTGAGAACATGATGGATGTTTTTATTGAAGTTTTATCGTGGATCAAAATGTGATTTTGGTGTGTGATTATTTTATTTATTTTGAGAAAGATGATTTTAAGTTTCATGCATATGGTGTCATGTTCATGCGTATTGTTATTGCATGAGTATATTCTATATCTTGCGGTTCATTTGGGTTGTACTTACCTGTGATGTCATTTCCGGCGTCGTAGAGGTTGGATGCAAAGATCGAGGAGGTTGAGCCTGACGAGACGGCTCCATTGTTAAAGTAATTGTGTTATAATTTATTATTTTGGAAAATATTCCCTATTGATGTAAGTATTTTATGTTTTGATTTTCGGATGACTGCATTAAATCTCCTGCTAGAGAATTTATATTCAATTGGTTTGTAAAATATTTTTAAAAAATTATGGTACTTAGATATTAACTTTAATTATCCGGTTCTTTTATTTATGCATGTCACGTGTTCACACACTTAGCACTTGACAATTGGGGAACTGTGACCCGTGTTCTCATCATCTCGACGCCTCGATTTCCATGTTATTTTAAGGAGAATTTGGGGGCGTCAGAAACTAATTGTGGCGCCACATAATTGCTGCTAATAGAATTCTAAATGCTACAAAAACATTTTTGAAGTGCCATGTAATTTAATTTGCAGCGATTAAATCGCTAGAAATGGGAGATTTTGCAGTGATTTTTGTATTCACCAAAATTGAAACTATGGATTAAACTATCCTGTGGCGAAATTTGAAATCGCCGGAAATGTGGTTTCTAAATTAAGAATTTAAAATTTAAAATTTAAAATTTGTTAGTAGCCAATTTTTTGTTTTGTTTTTTTTTTTTTTTCAGATTTCTTGTATATATCTAATTCCAATCCAACTTTCCCATAATTCACTCCTCTTCGTTTGTTTGTTTTTGTTTTTTGGAGAATAAAGAGTTTCTATCCAAACCTTTCTCACACACAAATTAAAGTTGCGATTTGCTGAATTATGAACAATTACAATTACATTTACTTGTCTAAAAATAAAACTCACTTTCCATCCATTTACATTTAATGTCATCAAATACAAGCCTTTTAAACCGTAGCTTAACATATAGTTTCAACATTGGAGAATGTACCCATCCCTCCCTCCATCCAAACTCTTCTTTACATCATTCTCTCTCTTTCTACTTCTCTTTCTGACTGTGATTCCTGCATTGTTGCAGAAAATGTGAAAGCAATTGCATGTGAAGAAGGAACAATCAGAGCACTAATGTGGAGTTACCAAAAAACAAAGACAAAAACTGGTATATATCCCTCTACTAATTATTAATGACTATCCTTGTCACATCTCCTTCTCACTTCACATTCCATCATGTCTAACTTAAACCACCCTATTTCCCCACAATAGAATCCAAGGACTTGAGCCAAGCCAAGGAGTTTCCTTGTATTGATTTGCAAATATATGAGTTTTAAAATGGACAATCATGATATAAAATATAAGGAACCAACAAGAGAAAGCTAACCAACTGCCTAGGCAAGTTGATGGGAGCATGGTTAGGAGCAAACAAGTTACAGAAATAATACTTGGTGGCTGCATATGCCAAAGATAGTGGATGCATGGGCATGGGAGTAGTCATAAGGGATCCTGAAGTCCATATATATACAAGCATGTTTAATGTCTCACAAAAAGAATATAGCCTCTGTTTCTAGCATTTTCTTCTTTCTAGCATAATGTCAATTGCAACAAAGATTATTTTATTTTCTCTTTTATTTTTAAGCAATACTAATGTAAAAATAGAATTATACTCTGCCATTTAAATAATCATTATTCATTATGCTCTACCATTTAAATGAACAATAATTTAAAAAAATGAGCGAAAAGAGAAAGAATAAACCTTGTCAAATGCTATGGCCATCCAACCTACATTGTCTAACTAACAATATAAGAGTTCGAACGTATTGGCAAAAGAAAAAGATAAAGTTAGGCCAAAAACAGAGAAAAGTGAAGAGAAACTTACAACCCTCCTCCCAAATCTATCAGCTATGCTTCCATTTAATAATGCACCTATCATTCCTCCAAGAGACAACATCGAACCAAAAACGAAAAATTGCAAGGGAAGAACATTGTGCAAAAGAAATCATAGGCGACAAAGTGAGTTCTACTTAAACAGAAAGTAAGATATAAAATAAAAAATGAACGTCAAAGGGCCAAGAATGAACATCAAAGGGCCAAAGATGAACGTATATTATCATACCTTCCATTATATATATATTATCATACCTTCTAAGTCAAAGATGAACGTCAAAGGGCCAAAACTAAGCTTCTTCCAAATATTGTAGCTCCCATAAACCCCACAAAAAATATAACTTCCAAAATATTAGAAAAACCAACTCACTGAGCCTCCTGACGAGACTTTGAGACGGGTGGTTGAGTGGCTAGTAACTCCCGTAGCAAACAGTCTGTTGCCTCCTGTCTCTCCTTAATAGCAGCTAGCTTTGTCTTCATTGCCTCCATCTCACGTGTGGTTGCTTCAGCCGCATTCCTATGTTTTTCAATCGCCGCTAAATGTTCTTTCTCACGGGTTAAGTTGCGTTGTCTAGTAGACTCTGGGATCACCATTACTCCCATCCCCCTTGCGTAGCCTGGTCTATGACCAAGTACCTCTCTAAAGACACTCGCGGCTGCTTTATCAGTTCCCTTCTCTGGTTCTAGCGCTTCATATCTAGAAGCCATATTATTCTGCAAGTTAACATAATTAAATGATTACTAAATGTGTCACATTTGTATCTAAAAATTTCATGTTAACCAAGCATAATACATAAAACAAGCTTCGGTATTAGTAGATTATATTAGTTATCAATTTTAAATAAATTCTCACATATGCAAGCTCGGTGGCTTTCGTCACAAACTTGTCCTTCTTCTTGGACCAGTGGGTTGCCTTGTAGAAGTCCACCATAGTAGTGCCTTCAGCACGCTACATGTGTATATAAGTATACGAATGTTATTCTATGAACCAACATAATGTAAAATGAAATATAAAATGGTACTATTAAATAATCATCAAACCTTTTGTTCTAGGGCCTGCACAAAGGATTTACGACTACTTGTGTGGTTAACCTTTTGCTTCTTCCTGTTCTCCCGATTTTGAGTTGATATTTTCTGCCAATACAAATAGATATTAGCAATGCAAGCCAAAGTAATAAATACTTTTTATTATAAATTGTGTTCATACCTTGAAGTGGTCACTACCCCATCTCATGCATAGTTTAAACCAAACCACAGGAACCACCAAACTACAACCACTCGCCAATGCATCGTTCTCGCTTGCAAATGAAGTATAAATCTTATGTAATTCATGGTGGAATGCATTGAACCGCTTTCGAAGCTGTTTCGTCACAGCCAATCTATGGTTCTCCAATTCCCAGTCTAATTCAAAATCAAACTAATGTTGCCAAAAAAAAAAGTAAGTTAGACCAAATATTGACTACAATACAATAAATTCAAATCTTTCGCCACCAAGTATAACGGTCTTACCCGAATCTGATCTATCAACTCATCCTTATGTGCTTGGGGTACATCACTCCATCTTGGGTAACTCATGTCGCAGTGTTGTTTAACAATCCATGTTACCCGTGATGTAAATATCGATGCATTCTCACAACACGGAGCAGTCTCCCTAGGATTAATCTTTAACGGAATAAGTCCACACTTCCACAACTTCTCAAACTCCGTTAACTTCATCGGCCCACGTCCACTTTTGGATGTCTCAGCCTGGGAGGCTGGTGTATCTATGGGGACTGTAGACACTATCGTACATAACATAACAATAATGAGAGCATTAGGAGCCTAATTGGTTGAATTAAAAGTACACAACAATTAAAGTATACTATCTTTACATATAAGACCATGCAAATTTGGATTATACTAGTTGGTATGCTATCTATCGCTGTTTCTCGAACCAGCGAGGGTAATGTATCTAAAGTGTCTGCCTCTGGCTGTCTACTCGGAATGGGTTCGTTGTTTGGCTCAGACTCCAAGATTGGGTCCACACACGTCGGCTCACATGGATGACTCGGAGGCTGGGTCAAGTCATCTGAACCAACCTCATCAAGTAGGGTCAATTCTGGGCATTCACTTATTTTTGTGCCCTGTGGCTGGCCGACACAATATAACTGACGAATCCAACGTACCCTACCACGGATTCCTCAGCCGCAGGCTCAACCATGCCCACTATCACCCATCTGGTCACCTACGTCTAAGAAGCTTCAAATCTTAGATCATGAGTGCTAACACCAAATTATGATTTTCTTATTTTAAATCTTAAAGTAAATGTTGACCTATGTGATGCAAATATGCAAAGCACAAGTATTGCATAATTTTTTATGCAACTTGAAAAGACAAAAAAGAAAGAGAGAAATTAAAAATATGAGCAGTCATCCATACCTAGGCCCTTGATGCTCTGCATGATTGCACTTTGGATGTGGTGTAATTACAACCGTCTATCTTATGAGCACCTGAGATGTAACAATAACAAATATGATCACTATATATACATACGTACCCTAGCTAGAAATTTCAAATGCACTTTTATAGGTAATTCATATAATTCATTTTGAACATGCCATCACATACATACAAAAATTGTAAACACACTTTTATATATCCAATTACATGCCTACCCTGACTCAGACTCTTCACCGGTGGATAATTCCTCATCATATGAATATTTCCAATCACCATAAGCATCTCCGGAGCCAAATGGAACAAATCCTTTAATTCCCACAAACAAACAACCAAAGAAAGAGAATTGAAGCAGATCAGATCATCAATGAAAGAGGAAAGTGAGGGAGTGAGTCATATAATAATCATAGATTCATAATGGTTGCCTCAGCGTGCTTTTTCTCTCTCTCGCTTTCTCTTTCTTTTCTTATTTATTTATTAAATTAATTATTTTAATTTTTGAAAGTTATAGAGACGTGGCCTTCCTTACCACAATTCTCTACCAATGATTAGTAGATATTTTATGTGTTTTGTTTTTTAAAGAAAGAGTTAAGTCATGTTTTATATATAGAAACAAAAAAAACTAATGTTTATTTGTATACTGTATAATACAGAAGTGAGTGTAAGATTACGTTTGGGTATTAAAAGTGGTTGAGAGTGATTGTAAATAATAATAAAAAATAGGTAAATAATAATAATAAAATAATAAGTAGCACATCTTCTATTGAGGTAAGATATGACATTAAAACCAAAACGGAGTTTTGCACTTACATGTTTAAGCAATCATCAATATCATTCCAATTAAACTTGTGTATGTTAGTCTTGTTGGTGCTATTTTCTGACATATGTAATAGACAATACAACATAAAGATGTTGTTTTGTAGCAATGTGGTTGATTTAGACTAAGCATAATTTTTTATATTGCTCATATTCTCCACCTGTTCTGAATGAACGGAACATCTTATTAAACAAAACATCCACTCTATTTAGGAGGATATATATATATATTTATATTTTATGACATTGTTCTGTAGTAGAAATTAAATATATGGATAAAAAAAATATTTCATGAGTATAATGTTTTGCAGCCACAAATTAATACAAAAGTATTTTAAAAAAACAAAAATAAAACCTTCCCCTCTCTCTCTCTCTGTGTCTCTCTCTCACGCTATGGAGAATCAAATATCACCCCTTCCATGCCGTGCTGTTACTGCATATTCACTGCCTCTTCTAGGAAGTGGGTGTCTCTCTCTCTCTCTCTCTCTCTCTCTCTCTCTCCTCGTTCGTCTCTCTTCATTCGTTCTCTCTTTCTGTCTCTGTTCGTCTCTCTTTCCTTTCTTTGTCTACTTTTAGTTGATTTTAGTTTTATTTAGTGAATTCTTGTATTTATCAGCCTGATTTGGGGTCTGAAATCAAAATGCTTATACAATAGCTATATCGATTTTAGCATGTGTGAGAGATTTTTTCCATTAGCGTTTCAAGAAAACGGAGAATTAGGGTTTTGAAGTAGCAAAACTTTGTGATTCTCATGATTTGCACCTAAGTTGATGGTTTGGGATGGGCCTCCAAGTTCGATTTTTTTTTGTTAGGGTTCTTATCATGAGAATCGTATATGTTAACAGTGTCACTAACATTTCTGATTTTTGTTCACGGGAAGGATTAGGATACATATACCTTACATTATCATTTTTTTATGGGGCTAATTCCAGTGTTATTTTGTAAGGTTTTAAACTAAGGTTTTAACTGTGGTGTATTAGATTTGTGCTTGGTTTAGATCAACTAAAAGTTTAACACAGGCATTTACATCACCCTTTTTTTTCATTTTAAACAAATTTGCTAAAGTTTCGTTGTAACTTTATCTGTTGACTTCTATACATATATTTATAACAATTGGTTGTTAGAAAGCAACTAAATTAATATATTCTTTTTGCCAGGTGGCAGCAACTACTCATAAACAGCGTTGTTGGATATGATACTATTTTGATGAATAGTTTCTTGAATTCTCCTGGTCAAGGTAACACATATATTTGAATGGATCGCATTACATGTTTATTTGTTAAATCTTCTTTTCTTTATGGAATGCAAGAGATTTGTCTCCTTCAGTTAGTTAGATTAGATTAGCTTATCGGTTATCCTCTTTGTTGTTTAACAAGTGATTATTTTTATTTAAAAAAATCAATACTTGATAATTCTTGTCTTTTCAAAGTTTACATGTGGGGATGGAAGCCAACTTGTCATGTATTATGATCTAGTCTATGTTGCCCTTTTATGATACAGAGCAATTTTTCATACAATATGAATTTATTAATAGCTGTTTGTTCTGACTTTTTCTCCATTCTCATTGTGCTAGAAGCTGTTGGGTACATCAACTTCCTTGGCTAGTCAAATTGAGGTGATGTTTCTTCTCCTTCATTTATTTTATAAACAATCAGGAATCTCTCTCAATGGAAATTATGGCCCCTGTTTTGCTTTAATGATAGAACAATTTTTTTAAATTGAATTCAATTACATGTCCCCTTGAATATCTCTCAATGGAAATTATGGTCCCTGATTGTGAGTTGATACTCAATGTGCAGCGTAGGCAAACAACCCCTCATTGCCACTACCACTAATCAGTTTTACCTAATTACTAGTTGAGGAAACTTGAACATTGGCTTAAGAAGTTAGGCTTGTCTCAATGTCTAAGATGTTGGATACATCAATTTCTCTCCCACTTCCATTATATTTGTTATCTTGTATCTTTACTTGATCTCTATTTTTTGTTTCTTCTAGTGACAGTTTCTTGATGTTGGTCAGGTATTTTAACTAGCATCATGCTTCCTTTAGAGTTGCTTTACTTTATTTTGTGTTCTCAATGATATTGGTCAAGGATTTTATGTTGGCCTGTTATTTATGCCCCTCATTGTCATGCATTTGTATATCTTGTATTTTTACACTTGATCTCCGTTTTAAATTTTTAAGTGAATGGATATTTTATTAGTTTCAAATTATTATGATGTTTTAAATGTTAGTTCTTTTTTTGATAGGTAATCAAAGAAACTTTATTAAGGGAATGGGGGGAGCTCTAATGTTGATCTTTGGGATGTATTGGATTTTTATTTTCTTAATTGCCTTCCAGCTTACAATTTTAGCTTTTAAGTTGGAACAATTTTAGTACTGCCCTGCCTTTCTAGATAACTTCTAAGTGTTCAATTTTTTTAATCTAGATAATTTAATATTCCTGCTTGGAAACTCTTACATTATGATTGAACTACCATATTGTTTTGTTTAATCTAGATAACATTTCTATAAAGTCATATTGCTCGCATCATGATTGAACTTCTAAGTGTTCAGCAGTGGTAGTTGATGCTATCCTATGCAAAAACATACAAAAATACGTTGGCAGTGGCTTGGAAAAAATGGCTAAAATAGTTTACCATGTCTCTAGCTATATGTTTATTATATGCCTTTTTATTTTTCTATTTAATGATTCCTGATGCTTTGTTACACTTTGTAGGATTATGAACTATGGTGCTAAATTGTTAGGGGGATTTCAGATAAAAAGACCTGGTTAGTGGAGACCTTGGCTAGTAGTTGAGAAGGAAACCAATTTTTAGTTTTGATGTTGTGCATGTAACTGGACAGACATACACTAGCTTTTTACTAAATTTGGTTATTGTGTTTGTATGCATGTGCACCTCGTAGACTAGAGTGACATGAGGGCAAGAACATTTTAGGTAAATTTTGAATAACATAGGTATTCACATGTTTTTATGTAAATGCACTAGGGTGCAATGAGGTTTAAATTGAGCTGTAGATTTTTGGGTAGACCTCAAAATGATATAGAACTAATAGTAGAACAACGAGTAAAATGTAAAATTGAGTTTTAAAACCTTCATAACCTGGTCAAGGCAGTCCAAAGACAAGATTAAAACTCTGGAGTAGGTATGACTAATGTTTGGATTATTTAGGCTATTTGTGTTGTGTTTATTTTATATATGCAAAGATTAAATGAATGCTTTTAGAGAATTTTTATTTTAGTTTAAACAAGCTAGAGAATCATGTTGTTGAATTACTATTTATTTACTATAGTTTGAGTAATCTTTGCATGTTGTGCATAAGTTTTGCATAACAATTTATTGATACAGATTGTTAACATATCTTTCTTTTTTTAACCCATCCAAATTTCTTGGTGGAAAAAAAGGAAAATACGGAATCATGACAACGCAGAAATGGACATATGAAGAACAACCCATCCAAATTCCTTTGGTTCTCACAGTTTAATTCCAAGAGCAGTGCACATGTTGATAAAGATTAGGCCTCAGTTTCACTTTGTGTATTGTGTTTGTTTAAGCCCTTTTTTGTATTTTTATGTACAAATAGAATTTAGATATTATAAAAACTCATATACGCACTTTTTTAAATGTTCAATACTTCTAAAAGAAGTGGGATGCTAATTTTTTTAATTTGTGTTTTATGTTGGTGTAAAAATTCATATAATGAGATTTTGGATCATTTTTAATTTACTATTTTTTAAAAGTTTGTACCAAGAATCCAAATTCCAGCTCTATTTGTTGCCATTATATATATATATATATGTTTAAATTCATCCATTACTGCGGCGTTCATCAAAGCAAGAAAAACATAATCTTGTTGGTTATTAACCAGGGTTAAAAGACTTTGTGCGGCAGCAAACAAACCTTTTTAGGCGCCTAGCTTTCGTAGGAAAGAAACTAATAATCGGCGCTCTCTGGCAGTCGACGCTCAAAAATTTTAGCTGCTCAATTATGCTGGCATTCGTTCGGCGCCTACAAAAACGCAGTTAAAGGATATAGGCGGCATTTTTTCACACTAACAACTACGAAATGCAACACCGGTAAAAGCCACTAATCTTGTAGTGGATGATCCAAACAATTCGGGCCAACAAAAGAGTTGTAGAGGTTGGAGGGGTCGTGGTGTGCGACCACTCCGATGGTAAAGTCAGGCAAGTTGTGGGAGCTAAAAATGCAAGTGAGTTTGAGGGATTGGGAACTTAACTTGAATAACAAGGAGCTTCTCACTATTTTATAGGTGCAAACTTGAACCTTGTCTGTTCCCAAAGGATGAGTGTGAGTTATGCTTGTCCTTCTGGTCATCATTCACTTTGTGTGTCTAGGTAGCTTTGCCAAGGGTAGGGTTGGTGGCGAGTTGTCCCCTTCGAGTTGTGTCAGTTCTTGCTTGATGTAGACGCATGCCTGAGATTCCTGACTTGTATTTAATGCAGTGCAGTGCATGGCACGTTTTAACCCTGTTTGCATTTAATGCGTCGTGGCCTTAGCAGGCTTTAGCATTTAAAGCAGTGAGGGATGTGCTGTGTAACTTCTTGACTCGGCACGTTTGTCATTCAACGCAATGGATGTACGCTATACCTTCCTGCTCGACTCGACACTTCTCTGCAGGGTTGTGTTAGGTTTCACCTCCTTCCCATGGCCTGAGTCACATAGTGGGCTATTGGGCTAGACATTCATCATACAGTCGGCTCGACACTTCTCTACAATGTTGTGTCCAGGTCTCGCCATGGGCCTAAGGCCCGGTCCATCCCGAATGGGCCTCTCCTTACACCAACGATGGAAAACGAAAGTGAAAGCAAGTATGATTAAGCACATGACACACAATATACGTGGTTCGGCAAATTACTTATGTCTACAGAACTTGAGAAATCTTATTAAAACAAGGAGATTACAATCACTCAATCTCAACTCACTTTCTCTACGGCTTTTTGCTATCTCACACAATATACATTCACTTGAAAATTGTTCCCTCTCAAAAATATGTTGAATGTCATATAAAACAAGTCAATTATAATATATTTATAGCAAAGCAGTGCTGGAAACCCTAATCCCAAAATTCTTGCGATATACACGCTCGAGGGAAATGTCAAGCAAATATCGAGTGAACATTCTGTTTGAATCTCGCTTGAGCGAACATTTTTTTTCTTGATTTTCAGCTCCTAGCCCAATCTTCATGAGATGCAACCCAACAAGATCTCTTTATAGACTTGGGTCAGTGCATATTGGGCCCTATGGTTTTCTGCTTTTCCCATTGACCGTTGCCAAGGGAATTTGAAGGTGAGGAATTTCAACCTCCATTAACCATAATTTCAACCTTGCTCCTTTTGCATATAGTGAATTGAGAGCATTGGTTGTTGGATGGATAACATGGACAACCTTTTGTAGGTCCTTCAACCTTTGATCCAGAGGAGGAAAATAGATTATGTGAAGCACAAGCGTGTTATATTAGGACTTCTAAGGTATCTAAGAGACCAGGCAGTGGGAAGGCTACTCAAGGATAATGGTGAGCCTAATGAGGAAGGCATTAAAAAGTTAGTTCTTTTTTTTTTTAATCTTGATTTTGTTAAATTTTGTAACAGTTTTTTCCCATTACAAAGTTTTCTTGGTATTTGCTTAGTTCTGATCAATATCATGACAGGTTGTTTCTGTAGTAGACACAAATGGTGACAGAAACTTTTCATATAGTGAATTGAAGGCATTGGTTGTTGGAATTCAGTTTGAAGAGATTGATTTGATTAAGGATGGTACTGTTGAGAAATTAATGAGAGATTTTGATACACCCCAAGATGGTCAAATTGACAAGACAGAGTTTGTCAAGTGCATTTCTAAATGGCTGATGAGGGTGACACATTTCCCCTCTAGTGATCCTCATTCTCACACGCTTAGGTTTTTGAATGACTTTCACAAGGTAATTAAGTTGAGCTGTATTGTGTTCAATCGTGACTTTCATATCAAACAAGACGCTTGACTTTTTTGGAAACTCATTTATTATATATTAGACACATGTAGAGAGCATGATTTATTGTGCGTGCCTTATGAAAGTGATGAAGTATTGGAGGATGTTAGGGGTTCAAGGTGGACAATTATCAAAGCAGTGCTATTGTTGTCGGTGGGAACTCTGCTATCGCATTTGCTGACCCCTTGGTATATGCTGTTGATAGCTTTGTTGATAACTATGTACCCATTTCCCTCTCTGGACAGCTCTTGTAGCTTTGCTACTTTATGCATTCTCCCTTTGTGACGCCCTCAAAATTTTTTTAAAATAAACACGGGAATCGAGATGTCGGGATACTGACAACATGGGTCACGCACCCCCAATATCAAGTGCTAAGTGTGTGAACACGTGACATGCATAAATAAAAACAACGAATATTTGAGGTCAATATCTAAGTACCAGAATTTTTAGAATTATTTTACAAACTTATTTAGCACACATTCTCCAACAGGAGATTTAATACAATCATCCCAAATATTAAAACATTAAAATACGTAATTAATAAGCGGGAAAACAATTTTCCAAGATACAACCAAATCAGCTACTCTAACGGCAGAGCCGTCTCCTTAGGCTCAACCTCCTCGTCCTCTGTATCAAAATCTACGATACCAAAGATGGTACTGCAGGTAAGTAAACTCCAAACAAACCACAAGATATAAAATATACTCATGCAACAACGTAACAAAGGAACGCGACACCATATGCATGAGGCTTAAAATCATCATCCTCAAAATAAATAAATAAACCATATACTTCAAAATCCCAAGATAAACCTCCAATAAAATCATCCATCATTTTTCTAGAAAATGATGACCGTAAATCCATTAAAACCATAACCATTTTCCCAGAAAAGGATCCACGTAAAACCAATAATTAAAATGCACCACATTTCCAGAAAATGGCCAAAACATCCATTTTATTAACCGTATACACCATAATCTCCCCTAGGGACCATCCGCACATCCTGGCTTTCATCATCACACCGAAGGTAACGACCACGCATGTGACTTCGGAACGGGCGACGCCTAGCTGACCGCGCCCAGCACGTACTATGACCAGGCATTCCCTAGCTCCCACCAGCAGAGGAGCCACGGAGTCGACACAAAAGGGTTACCATCCAGTCCGATCCCGTTATCGCCCGGTGACTACCTAGGGGACATCACTCAGTATATTCCGCTCCCGAGTGACCAAAGGAGCTCCACTGGGATAATGCCCCATCCCAGCTCAGGGTCGTGATACACACGCACCCGAAAATTGTTAACTCATGAAATCTCAGTTTTCATTTCCAACTCATGAACATCCATAAATCATGCGAAAACCCAATTTTCCAAATATACCATGAACATGCGCGTAAATGCACAATGCATACAACCATGCACAAATTATTCAACAACCAACAAATACCAACATTAACCAAACACATAATTGTTAATGCAAAAATATATTTAAATCTTAAAATTCATTTGAAAAAATATAATGACACCAAAATTTAGGGAAATACTCATTGGAAGGTGGGGAATCTCATGGAGGTGGTGGTGTGGCGGCACAACCACCGGAAGGTGGCAGATCGGGCTCCAAAAGGGTGGAAATTCATTTTCGGGTTTGGGATCGTATAGGGAAGGTGGGGCCGCAGTTGGAGAAACTGAGTTAGGGGGTTGGTTGGCTGAGGTAGGGGAGTGTTTTGGTGGTGGTGGTGAGGCCTACGGCGGCTGGACAGCGGCTCGACGAAGATGGATCCATTTAAAGACCCATTTAAGGTGGAGGAGCAAACGGCGGAGTTGGGTGGTTCTAGGTGGTGGGTTATGTTCGCCGGAGTGAAGGGAGGCTGCTGGTAGGTCGCCGGCATCATAGGTGGCTGGCGGTGGCCGAAAAATGCAAGAGAAACCAAAATAACCCATTCCGAGTTTAAGCCTCATGTGCCAGCTAGGGGCCTTTGTGAGGTGCACCACCGGTGTAGGGGAGGTCGCCGGAGGGTGGGGGGTTCAGGTGGAGGGCGGTGTCGCTGGCCGATGGCGCACGACGGTATTGGGTGGAGGGAAGGAGAACGGCAGAGAAGAGAGGGGGAGGGGTCACGCAGGGTCTGGGGGGGAAAGCAGGGGAAGAAGGAAGAAAAAAGAAAAGAAAAAGTGAAAAAAGGAAAAAAAGTCCAACTAGAAAAACACAATAAATTAAATAAAAGTCGACTGATAATACTACAATTTAATATAAATAAAATAAAATATTTAAAACTCAGCAATAAAATAAACCCAAGTGCAATTTAATTATAAAACGATAATTAATATAACAAAAGCACATCAAATAAACTTACATAACAAAATAAAGGAATTCAATTCCAATCATTAAAATAATTATCTCATATTAAAATTGATAATAAAAGTAACATAAAACTAATATTAACAAATTAATAGCTCAAACAATTATTTTAAACAAATAAAACACAACCGATAATATTATTATAATAAATTAAAATAATCAATAACAAGAATAAAACAATATGTGAAAATACACGTAAATTTGAGATCTCACATTCTCCCTCCCTTAAAAAGAATTTCGTCTCTGAAATTCGTTCGGCTGCAACTAATAGGCAACTAATAGAAACTCCAATAACTTACCTACCACTTCACTTAATACTCACTCCAAGCATTAGTACAATCATCTATTTTCCTCAAATACAAATGAATGTTATTCCATCATAATCGTATAGTCTCCAAATAATATTTTAGAATTATTTTACAAACTTATTTAGCACACATTCTCCAACAGGAGATTTAATACAGTCATCCCAAATATTAAAACATTAAAATACGTAATTAACAAGTAGGAAAACAATTTCCCAAGATATAACCAAATCAGCTATTCCAACGGCGGAGCCGTCTCCTCTAGCTCAACCTCCTCGTCCTCTGTATCAAAATCTACGATACCAAAGATGGTACCGCGGGTAAGTAAACTCCAAACAAACCACAAGATATAAAATATACTCATGGAACAACATAACAAAGGAACGCAACACCATATGAATAAGGCTTAAAATCATTATCCTCAAAATAAATAAATAAACCACATACTTCAAAATCCCAAGATAAACCTCTAATAAAATCATCCATCATTTTTCCAAAAAATGATGACCGTAAATCCATTAAAACCACAATTATTTTTCCAAAAAAGGATCCACGTAAAACCAATAATTAAAACTCGCCAGTTTCCCAGAAAATGGGCAAAACATCCATTTTATTAACCGTATGCACCATGATCTCTCCTAGGGACCATCCGCACACCCTGGCTTTCATCATCAAGCCGAGGATAACGACCACGCATGTGACTTCAGAACTACCATGACCAGGCATCCCCTAGCTCCCGCCAGCAGAGGAGCCACGAAGTCAGCACGAGAGCGTTACAATCCCGTCGTCGCCCGGCGACAATTCAAGGGACATCACTCAGTATATTCTGCTCTCAAGTAACTAGAGGAGCTCCACCGGGATAATGCCACATCCCAGCTCAGGGTCGTGATACACATGCACCCGAAAACTATTAACTCATGAAAACCCAGTTTTCATTTCCAACTCATGAACATCCATAAATCATGTGAAAACCCAAATTTCCAAATATACCCTGAAATTGCGTGTAAATGCACAATGCATATGACCATGCACAAATTATTCAACAACCAACAAATACCAACATTAACCAACACATAATTGTTAATGCAAAAATATATTTAAATCTTAAAATTCATTTGGAAAATACTTACAGTGGGTAAAAAACGTAAATCCTTGAGCAAACGCCAATCCGTAATGTTCGTAGCGGTCACTTGTACGTTAGACTAGAGTGCTCGGTTTGACACCAAAATTTAGAAAAATACTCATTGGAAGGTGGGGAATCTCATGAAGATGGTGATGTGGCGGCACAACCATCGGAAGGTGGCGGATCAGGCTCCAAAAGGGTGGAAACCCATTTTCGGCTTTGGGGTCGTATAGGAAAGGTGGGGCTGCGGTTGGAGAAACTAAGTTAGGAGGTTGGTCGGCAGAGGCAGGGGAGTGTTTTGGTGGCAGTGGTGAGGCCTACGGTGGCCAGACGGCCGCGCGGCGAAGATAGATCCATTTAAGGACCCATTTCGGGTGGAGGAGCAAACGGCGGAATTGGGTGGTTCTAGGCGGTGGGTTATGTTCGCAGGAGTGAGGGGAGGCTGCTGGTAGGTCGCCGGCATCATAGGTGGCCGGCGGTGGCCAGAAAATGCAAGAGAAACCAAAATAACCCATTCCGGGTTTAAGCCTCACACACCGGCTAGGGGCCACCGTGAGGTGCACCACCAGTGCATGGGAGGTCGCCAGAGGGTGAGGGGTTCAGGTAGAAGGGCAGTGTCGCCAGCCGATGGCGCAAGGTGGCACTGGGTGAAGGGAAGGAGAACAGCAGAGAAGAGAGGGGGAGGGGTCGTGCGAGGTCTGGGGGGGAAAGCAGGGGAAGAAGGAACAAAAAAGAAAAGAAAAAGAGAAAAAAGGAAAAAGAAAGGAAAAGAAGTCCAACTATAAAAACACAATAAATTAAATAAAAGCTGACTGATAATACTACAATTTAATATAAATAAAATAAAATATTTAAAACTCAGCAATAAATTAAACCCAAGTGCAATTTAATTATAAAACGATAATTAATATAACAAAAATACATCAAATAAACTTACATAACAAAATAAAGGAATTCAATTCCAATCATTAAAATAATTATCTCACATTAAAATTGATAAGAAAAGTAACATAAAACTAATATTAACAAATTAATAGCTCAAACAACTATTTTAAACAAATGAAACACAACCGATAATATTATTGTAATAAATTAAAATAATCAATAATAAGAATAAAACAATATGTGAAAATACATGTAAAATTTGGGATCTCACATTCTCTCCCCTTAAAAAGAATTTCGTCTCTGAAATTCGTTCGGCAGCAACTAATAAGCAACTAATAGAAACTCCAATAGCTCACTTACCACATCACTTAATACTCACTCCAAGCATTAGCACAATCATCTATTTTTCTTAAACACAAATGAATGTTATTCCATCATAATCGTATAGTCTCCAAGTAATATTTCATCTCAAAACTTCCTGAGTTAGCCAATTAATCTGAACTCCATATGTACAAGGACCTTAGTACAATCTCCCAAAATCCTAACGTTCATTACCTCCATTCAACACCTTGTGCCACCCTCAAATAACTCTCAAGTTTATCTTCCCAATTTAAATATCAATAAACATAATTTACCAATCCAAAAAATAAATCTTCAGTTACAAGTATCATCCCAAATTTCAAGTCATCATTAATTTTTCAAAATTAACACAAGACTTGAACCTCCAACTACATTGCAAGACATCATGCTTCCGTGCGAACTCTAAAAACTCACCAAATGCATAAAATTAAATCCTCATAAACTATCACCATTGAGTAAAAACTAGTTTGACACCTATTAACAAGAAATCCTATACCACACTTACAAATCCTAATGCTTTATCATCTCACAAATCAGGTTATGTCATCCATTGTTGACGCCTAAAATTTCTAACTTCCAAACCTCTAATACACTTTTATGTTATTATAACTCATCACTCTCATCGTAGATTAATTATCTAAATCCGTATTCTCCCAACCGGACCTTCAATACCTATGAGATAGAATAATCTCAAATATTTAAATTCTCATGTCACCTCAAGTCACAACTAATTTCTTAAGATACCTCGACAAAGACAATCATTAAATTCTCCAAATATCATATTTAAGTTGCTCATCCCAATTAATTCACCTAGAAGCCTAAAATTTAAACCCCTTGAATTTAATACTATCGCATCGATTCAACATCCATCAGTTACCACAATAACTTCTCCCAAGTTAAACACAAGTCAAAGACAAATACTCTCTAAATTTTACACACACAATTATTATACATCAATCTCTAAGTATCCACAAACAATATCAAAACTTCACCAAGGAAACAAATAATCGCCTATTATCATAAGCATTACTAAAACAGATTCCATAATAATATACTAATGACCAACAATTCCACACTCACAAGAAGAGTTTATCTAAAATACAATTCCAACAATATCCCAAAGTGTTAAGAGTTTCTAAGTTTTAATTTTATTTCTGGGAAATTGTTGGAATTGTAATCTAGGCGAACTCTTCATGTGAGTGTGAAATTCTTAGCTATTGATATATTGTTATGGAGTCTATTTTAAGAATACTTATGATGGTAGATGATCAATTGTTCTTTGGTGAATTTTTGGTTTTGTTTGTGGATGTTTAGAGATTAATGTGTAATAGTGGTGAGTGTATAAATTTTGGAGAGTACTTGTCGTTGATTTGTGCTTGACTTGATGAAAGTTGTGTTGTTAAGTGATAGAAGTTGATTTGATGCGATAGTGTTAAACTCAAGAGATCCAAATTTTAGGCTTTTGGGCGAATTGATTGGGGTTGACAATTTGAGCTTGATGTTGAATGAATTTAATGATTAACAACATTTTTTAAGGTGTCTTAAAGAATTAGTTGTGACTTGAGGTCACATAAGAATTTAAATATTTGAGGTTATTCCATCTCTTAGGTAATGAAAGTCCGATTGAGAGAATACGGATTTAGATAATTAATCTATGATGAGAGTGATGAGTTATAATGATGGAGAAGTGTATTAGAAGTTTGGGAGTTAGAAATTTTAGGCTTTAATATTGGGTGACACAACTTGAATTGTGAGATGATAAAGCATTAGGATTTGTAAATATGGCATGATATTTCATGTTAATAGGTATCAAGCTAGTTTTTACTCAATGGTGATAATTTATTATGACTTAATTTTATGCATTTGGTGAGTTTTTAGAGTGCGCACAGAAGCGTAATGTCCTGCAATGTAGTTGGAGGTTCAAGTCTTGTGTTGATTTTGAGGAACTAATGGTGACTTGAAATTTGGGATGATACTTATAAGTGGGGATTTATTTTTAGTTGAGTAAATTATGTTTATTGACGATTAAGTTGGGAAGATAAACTTGGGAGTTACTTTAGGGTGACACAAAGTGTGGTATGGAGTTAGTGAATATTAAAATTTTGGGAGATTGTACTGAAGTCCTTGTATATATGGGGTTCAAATTGATTGGCTACCTCAGGAGTCTTAGAGATAAAATATTATGTGGAGACTATACGGTTATGATGTAATAACATTTATTGTGTTTGAGGAAAATAGGTGATTGTACTAATACTTAGAATGAGTATTGAGTTATGCGATAGGGGAACTATTGGAGTTTTTATTAGTTGCAGCGGAGCGAATTTCGGGAATGAAATTCTTTTTAAGGGGGGGGAGAATGTGATATCCCAGATTTACGTGTATTTTTATATGAGAAATCTTGGGGGGCGTACGAGTCCGAAACGGGTTTAAGGCTGTCGGGGGCACACCGGAGCTCGCCGGAGCTCTCCGTCGTAGGGGTGAGGTCACCTTAGTCCGCCGGTCCCGATGGCGTGAGCGGTGTTGCCCACCGCCACCGGCCGCAGCTCCGTTCGTTCCATGGCCGAATTCCCTTAAATTCATATTCATTTTTTTTTATTGTGTTTTTTATTATATTTTTTTTTATTGTGTTTTTTATTGTATTTTTTATTATGTTTTGTTCATTTTATTTTTTTATTATATTTTTAATCTTCATTTTTTTATTTAATCATGTTTTTTATTTTATTTTAATGTGTTTTTCATCATAAAATAGCCCAACTAACGTTGGGTTGCTTTAGATGTTGGGAACAGCCGGACCGGTCCCCAGCATCTCCCTTTTTATATATGATTTTATTCTCGTTTTTGATTATTTTAGTTTATTTTAATAATATTATTAGTTATGTTTTATTTGTTTATAATTATTATTTGAGTTATTAATTAGCTAAAATTAGTTTTACGTTGTTTTTATGTTGGAATATTGAGTTACGTTACTTTTCTTATTTATTTTAATGAGTTAATTATTTTAATGATTGAAATTTAATTCTTTTATTTTATTATGTGAGTTTATTTAATCTGCTTTCGTTATATTAATTATTGTTTTATAATTAATATTGCACTTAGGTTTATTTTATTTCTATAGATGGGTTTTAAATATCTTATTTTATTGATATTGAAATTATAGTATTTAAAGTGAGTTTTTATTTAATTTATTCTGTTTTTTTTCTTCTTAGTCTTCTTTTTTCTTCTTTTTCTTTTTCTCTTTTTTCCTTTTCTTTTCTTTTCTTTTTTTCTTTTTCCTTTCTTTTCTTTCTTTTTCCTTTCTTTTCTTTCTTTTTCTTTCCCCCAAACCCCCCCAGCCCGCGCACCCCCTCTCTCCCTCTCATCTCTTGCCCGTTTCTTCCTCCTCCCCCAGCGCCGCCATCAGCCACCCTCCAGCGACACCGCCCAGCCCACCACCACCCCCGCACGCCAGTGAGCCTCCCCTACTGTCGGTGTGCTTCACGGTGGCCTCACCTCCCTCTCACAGCCTCCTACCCGAAAATGAACTTCATGTGTTTCCTCCCATGTTTTCTCCCATTTTTCGGTGCCACCACCGGCCACCTTGGCCTCCAACCACCTCCACCAGGTTCCCCACCCACCGGTGAACCTCCAGCTAGCTCCGGCGCCCTCCAACTCCACCTTTTCACCTTAAACCCAAAATGAGTCTTAAACGGGTTGTTCTTCGCCGCGCCGTTGTCCGGCCACCATAGGTCTCACCTCCGCCACCAAAAGACTCCCCTTGCCCAGCCGGTCATCCCCCTAACTCAGTTTTTCCATACATGACCCCACCTTCCCGGTACAACCCCAAACCCGAAAATGAGTTTTCACCCATTTTGAGCCTGATTCGCCACCTTCCGGTGGTTGTGCCACCACATCACCACCTCCATGTGATTCTCCACCCTTCAATGAGTATCTCCTTAAATTTTGGTGTCAAACCGAACACTTTAACCTAACGTACTAGTGACCGCTATGAACGCTACAGATGAGCATTTGCTCAAAGGATTTACGTTTTAACCGCTGTAAGTATTTTCTAAATAATTTAAGATTTAAATATATTTTTGACATCAACAGATATTGTGCTTGGTCATTGTTGAAAATTATCAGTTGTTGGTTATTTGGTGCATGGTCATCTGCATTAAGTATTTACACGCATAATTATGTGTTGGAAATGAAAACTGAGTTTTCATGTGTTTATAGTTTTCGGGTGCGTGTGTATCACGTCCTCAAGCCGAGATGGGGTATTATCTCGGAGGAGCTCCTCTGGTCACTCGGGAGCGGAATATACTGAGTGACGTCCCCTGGGTCGTCGTAGGACGACGACGGGATTGGACGGGATGGTAACGCTCTCGTGTCGACTTCGTGGCACCTCTGCTGGCGGGAGCTAGGGGATGCCTGGTCATGGTACATGCTGGGCACAGTTAGCTAGGCATCGCCCGTTCTGAAGTCACATGCGTGGTCATTATCCTCGGTTTGATAATGAAAGCCAAGATATGTAAATGGTCCCTATGGGAGATCATGGTGCATACGGTTAATAAAATGGATGTTTAGGCCATTTTCTGAGAAAGTGGCGGGTTTTGATTATTGGTTTACGTGGACCATTTTCGAGAAAAATGGTTGTGGTTTTAATGGATTTATGGTCATCATTTTCTGGGAAAATGATGGATGATTTTACTGGAGTTTTAATTTGGGCCAAAATGGGATTTTGGTGTGTGTGGTAATTTTTTTTTTATTTTGAGGAAGATGATTTAAAGCTTCATGCATAAGGTGTCCTGTTTATGCGTAGTGTTGTTGCATGAATGTATTTCTGTCTTTTTGTTTGTTTGGGTTATACTTACCTACGATGCCATTTGTGGCGTCGTAGTTTTTGGATGCAGATGTCGAGAGGTCTAAGCCTGAGGAGGCGGCTCCGTTGTTGGAGTATTATGTTATAAAATTGTTATCTTGGGAAATGATTTCCCCTTTTCATAAATATGTATTTGTATGATTTATCTTTCGGATGACCGTATTAAATCTCCTGTAGGAGAATTTATGTTAAAATAGTTTGTAAAATATTTTTAAAAATTCTGGTACGTAGTTATTGACCCCAAATATCCACTGTTTTTACTTATGCATGTCACGTGTTCACACACTTAGCACTTGACGTTGGGGGTGCGTGACCCGTGTTGTCATCATCCCGACGTCTCGATTCCCGTGTTCTTTTTAAGAGGAATTTGGGGGCGTCATATGCGTGATCCTGCCAGCTTTAATAAGTTCAAGCCTATTAGTCTGTGTTTTGTGGCGTATAAGACTTTTTCTAAAATCGTCATCAATTGTTTGAATCAGGTGATTCATAAGTTGATCTCGCATGAACAAGGTGAGTTTGTCTCGGGGCGAAGTATTTTCGAGAAAATTACGCTTGCACAGGAAATGGTTCACTCCCTTAATAAAAAAAAATTAGGGGGCAATGTGGTGTTAAAAATTAATATGACCAAAGCATATGATAGAGTTGATTAGGGTTTTCTCATGGAGGTTCTTTATGCTTTTGGTTTCTCAAATAATTTTTGTAAATTGATATGTGAATGTGTTAAGTCTCCTCGATTTTCGGTGATGATGAATGGGACTTTCAAGGAGTTCTTTAAATCATCTCGAGGTCTTTGTTAAGGTGACCCTTTATCACCTTATCTTTTTATTATAATGGAGGAAGTTTTGACAAGGTTACTCAGAAATTTTTTTGATAATGGCCATATTGATAGATTTTCTCACCCACTGGGAGCTTTATTGATTTATCATCTTTTATGTGCTGATGATCTATTGATTTTTGCTGCAAGGAGAAAAAGGCCTATTAAATATTTGATGGAGACACTCTCTTTGTATGAAAGATGGTTGAGTTAAAAAATCAGTAAAGATAAATCTGCATTATTCACTTCAAAATTCATCACTCCTATTCGGAAGAGGGGTTTGTTGAGACGGACAAGTTTCAAGGGAGGTAGTTTCCCAGTGATTTATTTGGGTGCACCTCTGATTATAGGAGAATCACTTCTCTCATATTATTGAGCCTCTAGTTGAAAAAATACGAGAAAAAGTGTGAGATGGAAGTTTAATACTTTATCACAGGGAGGTAGGCTTATTCTATTAAGACGTGTTGCCTAGTATGCCTCTTCATATTTTATCTATAATTAACGTTCCTCAAGTGACTACTACTCGGATTAACTCTATTTTGGCAAATTTCTTATGGGGGAAGTGGATGGTAAATTTAAGACACATTGGAGATCCTGGTCGAAAGTTTGTAAGCCTACTAAAGAATGAGACTTGGGGATAAGGGATTTTAGAGAAGTTCAAAACTCTTTGCATATGAAATTTACTTATCGGATCCTTACATTTGAAAATTTGTGGGCTAAGTTTTTCAGATCTAAATATTTGAAAGATGGTCACCTTTTGTCTAACTGTCAAAAGGCGACTAATTCGTGATTATGGAGGTCGGTAGTTGCTAATATACTGAAAGTTATGGACAATGTGCAGATTATGTTGAGGGCTGGAAATTCTTTCTTTTGGTTTTATAGAAGATTAGCCTTGGGACCTCTTTTGATTAGATTCAGAGACATCTCTAATAAACAATTATGTGTTGAAGATGTTTGGGTGGATCGGGCGTGAATAGTGAGTGCTTGAACGACTTGGTGGGAGAAGAAGCCACGAATGAAATTTTGAATACTTGTATCCATGAACGGGAAGGGTCTAATATATGTGTTTGAAAGCCAAATTCGGATGAAAAATTTGCCACAATCACGGCATGGGAGGTGTCAAGGAAGAAAGAAGAGCCTTTGCTTTGGCATGAGTGGATTTGGCATGCAATTTTGCCAAAAAACAATTTCTATGTGCATTTGGAAACATTGGTTTAATAGACTGGCGGTGGATGAGAAGGTGAAGAAGAAAGGCATTGCGTTAGCCTCGGCTTGTGATTGATGTACTCAAAGAAGTTGGGAGTCCATTAATCATGTTTCAGCAGCTAGTCAAGTGGCTTACAAAGTATGGGAGCATGCTAGTTTTCTATTCAATGTGCTGTGTATGGGTTTTGTTTCTTGGAGAGCTAGATTTTCGGCATGGATGTGTTTAGCTAAGAAGGCTTCAATTGATGGGACTCTCACAGGTTTACCTTTTTGCCTCATCACGTGATGTTTATGGAGTAGGAGATGTAAAGCTAGAATGGAGGGGGAGCAAGCTAATGAAGATCAAGTGTGGAGATATATCAAGATGTGGGTGAGAATACTGGCAGGCCAGGTAAAATGCTACAAGCTACTTTCTACTCAAGACAGGTATATTTTGGAAGCTCTCCAAGTTGAAAAACCAGATCCTGTTACCAAAATTGTAAGCTTATGGTGTGGTCGAAACCACCTCGAGGATGGATGAAACTCAACTGTGATGGGAGTTATTGGAATAATCTAAGCACATCAGGTGGTGGGGGTCTTATGCGTGATGAGAATGGCAAACTTAAGGGGCGTACTCGACTTTCTTCGGTATTGGTACTAATAATGGAGTAGAATTGAAAGTTATTTTAGAAGGAATCAATTGATGTAAAACCTTATCTTGCTGTAATGTGATTATTGAGAGTGATTCTAATATTGTAGTGGATTGGTTTCGGAAAGATGAGTGTGTTCCTTGGTATCTGTGTGCTTATTGGGAAGAACTTGTCTCTAAGCTTCAAGGTATGAATTTTCAAGTAGTGCATCAATTCTAGAAAAGAAATCAAGTAGCTGATTACTTGGCAAAGAAGGGTGAGCTTCAATGGAATGTCGTCTATTATGATATTAACCAATTGCTGAGGTAGTTAAAAGACATTATTCGTACTCATAATTTGGGTTTGCCTCATCTTAGAATTTGAGGTTTTTTTGGTTTGTTGGTCTTTTGTTTTGTTTTTTGGTATTAGGCCTATTTAGATTTCTTATTTTTATCTAGGCTTGTTTAGATTCTTTTATAGGCTTGTTTAGTTTTGTTTATTTTGGTTCTTGGTTTTGTTTGTGTGGTATTTGGGAGGGGTTATGTGTTCTTCATTTGCAACTCCCAAATCCTTTTTATGTAACCACAGTATTCTTTCGTCATAAGTGAGGGCTAATTAATAAACTTTGGATGGGACTGCTATGAGGATGATTACCGACTCTTCTAAAAAAAAAAAATTACACTAGAAGGAGGCCACGTTATAGGTGTATAGTTGCAATAATAGATTTGGGGTTTGAAGAGGGCTCCATCTAGAACTTTAGTACAGATGACGATGATGTACCACTTGATGAGACATTCGCCTACAATTTTCATACACCAAAGTCCTCTTCAAATCCAAAACTAAGAGTTCTAGTAGTAGAAACAAAATGAAGTTTTGAGGGCTGGCTTAATATATATTGAAGTTGTGACGCCCCCAAATTCCCCTTAAAATAACACAGGAATCGAGGCATCAAAGATGATGACAATACGGGTCACACATCCCAACGACAAGTGCCAAATGTGTGTGCACACGTGACATACATAAAATATAAGTCGCAGCGGATAATAAAAATCATTATCTATGTACCAGAATTTTAGAGAAATATTTTACAAACTAATTTAACATAAATTCTCCAATAAGAGATTTAATATAGTCATCCGAAAATTAACTCATAAAGATACTCATAAAATGATTGTGAATCCCCCAAATTTTCCTTAAAAAGAACACAGGAATCGAGGCATCGGGATGATGATAACACAGGTCACACATCCCAACGACAAGTGCCAAATGTGTGTGCACACGTGACATACATAAAATATAAGTCGCAGCGGATAATAAAATCATTATCTAAGTTCCAGAATTTTTTTTTAAAATATTTTACAAATCATTTTAATATAAACTCTCCAACAGGAGATTTAATACAGTCATCCGAAATACAAATTAAACAAATACATATTTTTAATAGGGGAAAATAATTTCTCGAAATAACAATTAATAATAATAACACATCAATGACGAAGCCATCTCCTCAGGCTCAGCCTCTCCAAAGTTTGCATCCAAAAAACTACAATGCCAAGATGGCATCACAGGTAAGTACAACCCAACCAAACCAAAAGACAAGAATATACTCATGCAATAACAAAACTCATGAACACGACTCTAAATGCATGAGTCTAAAAGAACATCTTTTTCAAAATAAATAAGATAAGCACACGCCAAAATCTCATTTTTAATTCACAATAAATTCAAATAAAATCATCCATCCTTTCCAAAAAATAATATCCACAAAACCAATCATACCGGGCATTACGTATCACCGTCCCCGATATGATATACACACACACCCCGAAATCATAATGGGCATTACGTATCGCCGTCCCCATTCTGATTCACACAAACTCATTTCATATTGGGGACAGCGGTACGTATCGCCGTCCCCGATATGAAATGCACACTCAATGACCATAACGGGTGTTACGTACCGCCATCCCCGTTATGTCATCCACACACTGCTAATCATAATGGGCGTTACGTATTACCGTCCCCATTATGACTGATGCACACAATGACCATAATGGGCATTACGTATCGCTGTCCCCATTATGTCATCCACACACACACACGCTGATCACAACGGGCGTTACGCATCGCTGTCCTCGTTAGGACTCAGCCCAAAACCATTAAAATTTTATAAACTCAATTTAAAACTCAGCTTCCATTTCCAACACATGAATATCCAAAATCATGCAAAAATTCAATTTCCAAATATTTCTATGAGCATGCACGTAAATACACAATGCAGACAACCATGCACCCAATATCCAACATTTAATAAATCCAATCAACCAACAAATACCAACATCAACCAACACATAGATGTTAATGCAAAAATATATTTAAATCTTAAAAGTTTGTTTGGAAAGTACTTACAGCGGTTAAAACGTAAATCCTTGAGCAAACGTCATTTTGCAGCACTCGTAGCAGTCACTTGTACGTTAGGCTAAAGTGCTCGGTTTGACACCAAAACTTAGAGAGATACTCTTTGGAAGGTGTGGAATTTCATGGAGGTGGTGGTGTGGCGGCACAACCACCGGAAGGTGGCGGATCGGGCTCAAAATGGGTGAAAACCCATTTTTAGGTTTGAGGTTATACTGGGAAGGTGAGGCCGCGGTTTGAGGAGCTGAGCTAGGGGAGTGGTCGGCTGAGGTAGGGGAACATTTTGGTGATGGAGGTGAGGCTCACAGTGGCGGCAGGCGGCGGCTGGGTTGCTCAACCCATGGGTGTTAATACCCATTTCGTGGCTTAATCGTATGGGAGGAGTGGGGGGCTACTAGTGATGAGGTGGTGAAGAGATGGTAGCTAGCGGTGACTGGTGGTGGCCGGAAAACACACAAATGGGTATTACAATACCCATCCGGGTTTCAGCCCATGGAGGGGAGGTGGGAGGAGGTCTGGGGCTAGGATCACTAAGGTAGGCTGGCCGGTAAGTGGCGGTCCTAGTGGTGGGGGCGGTGAGGGCAGGCGACCGGCATAGGGGTGGCTGGTGGTCTAAGGCCGAACGGCCAAACAGGGGGAGAGGAGGGGAAATCGCACGGGCTGGGGCCGAAATGCAAGGGAAGGAGAAAAAATAAAAGAAAAAGAAAAGAAAAAAGAGAAAAAGGAAAAAGAAAGAAAAAAATGAGTCCAACTAGAAAAACACAATCAACTAAATAAAAGCCAACTAATAATACTACAACTTAATATAAATAAAATAAAATATTTAAAACCCAACTATAAACCAATTTAATTTTAAAAAAAATTTAATTATAGAACACCAATTATTATTAAGAAAGCACATCAAATAAAATCACATAATAAAATTAAGGAAATTAAATTCCACTCATTAAAATAATTACCTCACATTTAAATTAATAAAGAAACAACATAACTCAACATTTAATTATAAAAACAACATAAAACACAACTAATAATATTATTATTAAAATAAATTTAATTAATTAATACCGAGAATAAAATAACGTGTAAAAATACACGTAAATCTGGGATCTCACATGCATGATTCCAGGTTCCTGAATGGAATCGAACTATTTGTTCAGAAAAACTTAGTGAAATAATTTATTTCAAAATGCTACCATAACCTATGTTAGAGGCATCTGTTTCAACAATTTTAAATGAATCATAAGTAGGAATCCCAGGACATGGAAGAATTTTGACATATGTCTTGATTTGTTTAACTAGATCGGTATATAATATATATATATAAATATATATCCTCGAGAATTTAAGCTATATAAGTTGATAGCAAATACATTAATGAAGATAACGCCAATGTAACGCCCCGGTCCCGGAGGGGTCCGAGAGTTACTACCTATCACATATATTCACATTCAACACTATAATTATAGACTCCAAATTTCCAAATATCATATAAAAATTGGTTTGAAAATCACTTTCCTCAATATCACCAATTCCAGAAATGCTAAGTCACCAGACTACAATAATATTTTCTTACTAAACCTTATCAATGTTCATATAAATTCTCTATACTTAATCAACCATTATTGAGTCATCTCACACAATGCTTCGTAATCCAATTCTTGACTGAAATATCCAAACTCATCTGAAAAATATTCAGAGATAAGAGGTGAGTTTAACCACAACTCAGTAAGCAGAGGACATATACAAGAGTGCAAACATAAGCATTTTCAAAAGAAACTTCATATGCATGAACCAGAAATCCTTTTATTTTCATATATAGATTTCCAAAATATTATCAATAAAATAGAGCGACTTTTCAATCCTTTTACATTTAGAAAATCACTATTCATTATCAAAAATGCTTTGGCACAAGTAACTGTACAATCTTATCTTATCATCATATCAAAACATGTACCATGTTTAACCCTCGTGGTAGAGTTGTGCTATCCCTGGTGGCCAAACCAGGCGGTATCATATTGTAAAACTTTCCCTTATTCGTTCTCGGAGCCCCGAGTATGCACACAGGAAAGAAACACATACAAGACTACTTTGTTTCCAAAGTGGTTGCACTCCTATCATATCATATCATGGTTGTACCAACCATATCACGTGAATCCATATCATCATATCAGAATCATATTCCAAAACAGATCAAACAGATAAGAATGCCAAAGGTTTTCATATTTATTTCATATCATGTCATATCATATCAAATCATGTACCAAACTTGTTCATATCATTTTTAAATACTCTAAACAATTCACATTACATAAATAAAACATTATTTTCATACTCGCTCTTTTATGCATTTTAGAAACATGTCCACATTGCTCATGTCTACACTATGCATGATATAAACAATTTTCTCTTTTTCATATAGATTTCATGTGTAATGCAAATAATTGACTGATGTTGTTTTTCCCAGGTTCTCATTTATAACAAAATCATGCAAAATTTTCAGAAAGTCAACCTCAGTTTCAGAGTTGGTATAAAACCAAACATAGGAACCTCGCTTACCTGGACTCCTTTATTTTTCAGAAATTCTCTAAACAACATTGAACAAATAATTATTGCCACCTATAAAATAACCATGTAACTCCATAAATTTTCAAATGATTACAAACCTAAAAAAACAAAAATAGAACCCGAGACATAAAATCCAACATTTTCTCTTAACATTTAAAGACCCTCAAAATCCTTAGTTTCAACTTTCTCTTCGAAATATTTTGAATTTACCAAAATCCTTTAAAACCTTAAAACATCATTAATCCTCAAATTCCTCAAATTTTACTCAATGAACACTTAACCCAGTTTCCAACTCAAACCAAGTCTTCTTCAAAAATCAAGTAGGTCACCGGCTCAGAATTAGGCCATAAGCACTAGTCCAAAACGATATTCACAACTCGGCCCCAACGCCAAAACCTTCCATTTTCAAAAAAGAAAATATTAATAAAATACTCGAAATAACAAAAGAATTCACAGTAGACAAAAAGCTTTAAAAACTCACAGTTTTGTTTAAATTCAAGAGGACAAAAATTTTAAAAGCTATACACGGTTACTAAACATGCCCCCAAACTCAATAATACAAATAAAATAATTTAAATAACATAATTTTATTGAGAAAAAGAAATGAAATCATTTAAATTCACCTCAAAACTTAACTTACTCTTATAAGAAACTCATTTAACACTAAAGATTCCAAATCAAGAAGAAGTTTAAATAAACTCATACGAAATCAACCTATTTAAAAAAAAATGGTATCTGCAATAGATTAAAATACAATAAAAATGTTAAGGACATTTTTTTTCTTTTTATAACAGGTTAACAGGCATGCAGGAGTTTTACGTTAAAAGCATAACCAAAATGGGGTTGTGCGATGGGGGCTCACCGTAAGAGCAGTTATGAAGCGGCGTCAAGGTGGCGAGGGAGAGTGGGGTACACGTGACGAAGCAAGCAGTTGGGCTGGCGACAATCATGGCGGCCTCCTCCGTAGCAGACAGTGCAGTTCCGAGGGAGGGAGAGAGAGCATGAAAAACAGGTTAACAAGGAGTAACCGAGAGGGGTGGCACAGGCGACGATTTAATGGAATAAGAAACGAGGTGGAGAGCGATGTCGTTAGTTTCACCGATGCGTCACGAGGTTGAACTGAGACTTGAGGGGGAGGTTTTGCTGCTCTGTTTTCAATGAGTAAAACAGGTGCATGACTTTGGTTCCCGGTGGTGTTATGGTGGAGCGTGGGCCAAGGGTTATTCTGTGGAGAAGACATGTAATTCTTCAGTGATTCCAATGTGAGTGCATGGTTGGGCTACGGCGTACAAATGGCTTGTGACTGGCGGCTTGCATGGAGGCAACGTTTGAAGAACCCGTGCTCTGTTTTAGGTGTAGAAAACAGAGGTATTTGTGGACTTATGGTGATGCATAAAATTACATTAGTTGATCGCCTGAGGAGGAGGTATGATCTTGATCTGGTCTAGTGGAGCTATGGAGGCTTGCAAGGTGGTGCATGGCTTTAGTGTTGGGTGTCGACGGTGATGGATTCCGGGCTCATGCAAAATGCAGCAGTAATGTTGGGAAGAAGAAAATTCGTAGAAGCTTGTGGTGTTATTCTGTTGTGAGGGAGTTTTTGATTGAGAAACTGAAAGGAAATAGGGAACGACTCAATTGCAAGGGCGTGGGAAAGAAGAGTATGGGGTGGAGCAAAAACATGAAATGTCGGAATTGAAGGAAACCTTTGGGATTGTGCGAATATAGTTGGAATTCAGTAGGAGAATAATAAGGGGAAAAATATGTAACCGGTGGGAGGAAGAATCGGTGAAAAGAAGCTAAACAGAAATAAGAAGAAAACTACTTACCAACATCGTCGTTCAAGGTCTCTCTACAAGGGCTTTGTGTGCTGCTGCTATTACCTAGGGTCTTTGGGTTCCGGATATTACAGCCAAGGACTAAAAAGTAATCTGAGGTCCATGCATGAATATATATATATATATATCGATTCAATAACATCTTTGCTTACATGATGTTTTTGATCTTGCTTCATCAACCATTTCTGCTCACCAGCTTATTCCATAAATTTCTTGATGAATACATGAAGACAACAAGCACAAACACTTGCATCATGAATTGCAGACGGGCAATTGAAAATACCTTTATTTGAAGGAAACACGTACGTACGTAGCACGGTGCATGCTGTAACGCCCCGGTCCCGTAAGGGTCCCGAGAGTTACTACTTATCACATTTACTCACATTCAACACCATAATTATAGACTCCAAATTCCCAAGTATCATATAAAACTTGGTTGGAAAATCACTTTCCTCAGTATCATCAATTCTGGAAATACTGCGTCACAAAAATACAATAATACTTCCTTACTAAATCTTGTCAATACTCATTTAAACTCTTTATGATTAATCTATCATTCCTAAAATCATCTTATCCAATGCTTCATAATCCGATCCTCCACTGAAATATCCAAATTCATCTGAAAAATATTCAGAGATAAGGGGTGAGTTTAACCACAACTCAGTAAGCAGAGGACATATACAAGAGTGCAAACATGAGCATTTACAAAATATTGTATGCAAAACAGAAATAATTCTTAGAGTCAATATGCAGAATAAAACATATTTTCAAATGTAACAGAGCGATCATTTTTAAATGATAAGAAATAAGGAATACTTTGGCATAACAAAACTGAGTATCATCGTCATATCCAAACAAAGCATCTTACAGAGCAGAGACCATGTTTAACCCCCGTGGTAGGGTTGTGCTAATCCCGGTGGCCAAACCAGGCAGAGACAGAGGTGAAACATTCCCTTAATCATTCTCGGAGCCCCGAGTGTGCACACAGGAAAGTCCACAATAAACCACTTTGTTTCCAAAATGGGTGCACTCAGAGACAGAGAAGTTGGTACCAACCCAAACAGAGCAGAGACAGAGCAGAGCAGGCAGAGCAGAGACAGAGTCAGATAGAAACCAGTATACCATGCCAAAGATTTTTTAGAATCAACAAAATAACACATAGTTCCTAATTATTTTAAAAAACATTCTTATATGAACAAAACAGAGTCAGATCATCTTTATAAAATTAATGCACAAATTTTCAGATACTTAGTATCGCTCTTTCACATTTCAGAAACAACATGACAAAAACTAAGCTCATATCTGCACAATGCATGATAGAAATATTTTTCTTTCTTTCATATAAGCTTTATGAGTAATACAAAGAAATGACTGACGTTAGTTTTTCTCAAGTTCTCACTTCATAACAAAACATGCATAAATTTTCAGAAAGTCAACCTCAGTCTATATTTGGTACAAAGTCAAGCATAGGAACCCCGCTTACCTGAACTTCTTAGCTTTTCACAAATTCTCCAAACAACGTTGAACAAGTAATAATCGACACCTATAAGATAATCATATAACTCCATAAATTTTCAAATGATTACAATCCTAAAAAAATAGAACCTGAGACATAAAATTTAATATATTCTCTTAACATCTAAAAATCTTCAAATTTCTGATTATCAACTTTCTTCAAAATGCTTTGAATTTACTAAATTCCTCAAAAATTTTGAGATGTTATAAATTCTCTAAAACATAAATTTTCACTTAATAAATACTTAACTAAATTTCCACCTCAAATAAAGTCTATTTCATAAATTAAAATTCAATCCATTTAAAACACTATGCACTGGCCAAAAATAAAGTCGAGAACTTTGAGTCCAAATAATTTAGAATCTAAAAGATTTCATCTCAAAATAATCTTACCAACACACCCGAAAAATAAAACAAATTCAATAAAAAGGCACCGAATGAAAGAAGAAGCCCACTAAAATAAATTCTCCAAAATACCAAGCTTTAAAATGGGGCACAACGAAAACAGATTAAACGAAACTCACTGGCAGTTACATGGAGGGCTCACGTGAGAAGGAAAACATGAACCAAAACTTCCTCATCTTAACGTAAATAGGAAAACACGAAAGTCGCAGAAAATCCTGCACTGAGAGAAGACTCACCGCGGGGGAACGAACCGCGACGGAGCTGGAGTGGGTAGTGGCTGTCTTGCCAACGCTGGATTGCGTGAGGAGGTCGATAGACCAGGGGCGGCCCAACTGAAGTTTTCTGTGGGATATCCGAGTGGTTTTCCGATATAGTGGGCTCTCGGTGTGGTGGTTCCGATGGTTGGCGGCACAAAATGGATTAATACTGCGGTAAGGCTGGGCGACGGACCAGGGGGTGTGCCACCGGCGTTTTCTGGGTTGCTCTGGGAGTTTTTCGGTGAGAACAGATATGGTTGTCCAAGGACAGAAACGTGAACTTCATGACAATACTCTGTTTTCGGGGGCTAAAACAGGGGAATGTTTAGGTGGTCTACGCAGTGGTGAGAGCAACAAGGAGAAACGAAAATGCAAAATAGTCGGGAGAGGCTCGTCGTGGCTTACCGGAAGGGTACGACGGGCATGAAGCGAAGGGGAAGTGTTTGGCGGTGCTATCTGTGCAGGTGGTGAACAACGGGACGGGGTGGCGATGTGGCTCAAGATGGGAAATCCTTCCCCTGTTTCGGTGGTGCGAAAACAGAGCACCAAATCCAGATTTGGTTACGGTGCCACGGTGGTGGTGTTTTCTTCTGGGTGTTTTCTTCTGGGTGGTTTGTGCGAGAATGGCTACAACATGAAGGGCAAGGTTTGTGTGGTGGTCGTTTATGGTGGCTCAAAGATGGTGCTACTTGTGGTGGTGCAGAAACTTGGCAAGGGGTGCGGCGGTGATGTTTCTAAAAGCAGGCGATGTGTATATTTATAAGCTGATAAGAAACCCTAGTGACAATAAAGGAAGAGAAGAAATGCTACGTGAAACAGAGGCTATATGCAGTTGTTGCCGTGATATCCGTGGGATGGGAACGTGTGGGATGGGAACGTGCATAGGGAGCAACGTGCATGCAGGATGTGGAAACATGCTTATTTATAGTAAAAAAATCTTTAAATTCATATATATATATATATATATATATAAATACACACACGAATAAGATAAATAATAATAATAATAATAAAATCAATTTGTCTAAAAAAATTTCTCGACCCATAAAAAGATTTTTAATAATCATCAAATCGAATGAGAAAAGACAAAATTTACTAATACCAAAATTTTACACTCGTGGTCAATTTTAAAATAAATCTTTGAATATCAAAAATGAGTTTTTACTTAAATAAAATGATTAATTAAATAACACATTTTAAAAAGAATTTGTGTCGCTGGGATCGGGTGTTACACTCTTCCCCTCTTAAAAAAAAATTTCGACCTCGAAATTTGCTAGTACCACAAGAAAAAACCTATAAATTTTACCAGCCACATCCATTCCACGCCGAATCCAAATTTATTATAAGGTTGAACCTAATAATAACTCTGAATTATCCACATAATCTATGAACCTCAAACAAGTAGCAACAAAAACTTTCAAATGATCAAAATGCCAAAACCACACTTCCGCACTCTAATCAACTTGTAGTCTCGAATACATAATCACTCGATTATCATAAATCGCTTCCTTAACAATTACAATATATCTACAACCTCAGATCCACCAGACACATTTTACAAGTGCCAAAGCCTTACAAAATCATTTTAATAAAATAAAATAAAATAAAATCATATCCTAGAGCCCACAAAAATTCTATGACCTTAAATCTCATCAAAACACTTTTACAAACATGTAGCATCCCTAAACACCGAAGCTCCAAGAGCTCAAACCATAAAATATGTAGAGCCTCAAATTTGAGTCGCAATAGTCCTCTTAGTGCTTAGATTTTTAAATCTCAAATCTGAATCACTTCTTAAACTGACAGATGTCCAAAACTTCGTATAGATATAGTCTACGAAACTACAAAACTGGCTTTTGGTCAAACTTATGTCTACTTCAACATCTAAACCTTAAATAATATCCGAGTCATGTCCTAGAGTTTTCAGAAGAGCCAATTAAATCAAATCCTTGAATTTTCACAACCTCAATGCGAAGTCTAATCCATTTAATCACCTATCAAGATAACCCTTTATCACATTTTGGAAGCATAAAATATTTCTCGCCTAGCAAACCAAAAACACTGGTCACTTATATATCTTGAGACACTCATCCATTCTCAATTGCAATCAATAGCCATTAAAATACAATTGTGTCTGATGACCACACACTACTATTCATAACATCCATACCATCCTTTCATTAGGAGTGCTCCAAGAACTCATATACCCATATACTAAGTCGAAAAGTCATAACGGAATGATCGAAAGTCTAAGATGAAGCAGTGTAAGTTGGATTTTTTTTTTTTTTTGCAAGCTTCAGCTCGATGAGAGAAACTGGTATAATAAAATGAAGATCCAGGGGTCCAGAAAGTTAACTTCTTTTTCTCAAAAACAACTCCAATATAAAAATCTCAAACATCAAAAATTTCTACACAAAACGTAATCTCATTTATTCAACACAAAAATTAAAATCCCTCCACTGAACAACTAAATAAGAACCTCAAAAGAAAGAAAGAAAAAAAAAAAAAAATACCATCTCCACAAGTAGTCAAATTATCCTTAACTCAACGAAATAAAAAAAAAAATGACCGCCAAAGATAAACAATTAAGTCTGATCCTCAAAATACTTACACACTTGGCACTCAAATTCCTAATCCTCCATACCCATTTGCACAAGTAGTGCTGCACTTCAAAAGGTCCAAATCCAGTCCAGACTATAAACCTTAAAAATCCAATTAATAACTTAAAATAACTTTACCCACTCCACAATCCAAGAACCTCATAAAAAGGTAGGGAAATAAACTCTCAAACTATCATATCACTGCAATCACGCTTCCGCTGCACACTCTAATAACTCGCAACCCTTATATTTAAATCAAGTCTAAACCTCTAGATCCTAACCAAGACTTGTTCCACAAGGTTAAACAAAAATCTGAGTTCCTAGTTTTCCATCAGTCAAATAAAGTATGCAAAATCTCAAATCTCAAATTTCGTATTCCACCTTTCATGAGTATGTAAGCGTGACAGCCTTATATCTCATTAAAAATCATATCTTGGGCATATAGAATTTTAAAACCTCAAGTCCTATCAAACTTCTCATATAGTATGTAGAATCTCTAATTTGGCTTTCTTTCAAACCTATGAAAACTTTAAAATTTAAACCTTGAATCATATCCAATCTCATCCCAACACAATCCACCAATTGAATTTAAAATCTCAAATTCCTAAAATCTCACCTCATAAAGTCTGCAGAACCTCAAAACCTTTGCTCTGATACCATCTGTAACGCCCCGGTCCCGTAAGGGTCCCGAGAGTTACTACTTATCACATTTACTCACATTCAACACCATAATTATAGACTCCAAATTCCCAAGTATCATATAAAACTTGGTTGGAAAATCACTTTCCTCAGTATCATCAATTCTGGAAATACTGCGTCACAAAAATACAATAATACTTCCTTACTAAATCTTGTCAATACTCATTTAAACTCTTTATGATTAATCTATCATTCCTAAAATCATCTTATCCAATGCTTCATAATCCGATCCTCCACTGAAATATCCAAATTCATCTGAAAAATATTCAGAGATAAGGGGTGAGTTTAACCACAACTCAGTAAGCAGAGGACATATACAAGAGTGCAAACATGAGCATTTACAAAATATTGTATGCAAAACAGAAATAATTCTTAGAGTCAATATGCAGAATAAAACATATTTTCAAATGTAACAGAGCGATCATTTTTAAATGATAAGAAATAAGGAATACTTTGGCATAACAAAACTGAGTATCATCGTCATATCCAAACAAAGCATCTTACAGAGCAGAGACCATGTTTAACCCCCGTGGTAGGGTTGTGCTAATCCCGGTGGCCAAACCAGGCAGAGACAGAGGTGAAACATTCCCTTAATCATTCTCGGAGCCCCGAGTGTGCACACAGGAAAGTCCACAATAAACCACTTTATTTCCAAAATGGGTGCACTCAGAGACAGAGAAGTTGGTACCAACCCAAACAGAGCAGAGACAGAGCAGAGCAGGCAGAGCAGAGACAGAGTCAGATAGAAACCAGTATACCATGCCAAAGATTTTTTAGAATCAACAAAATAACACATAGTTCCTAATTATTTTAAAAAACATTCTTATATGAACAAAACAGAGTCAGATCATCTTTATAAAATTAATGCACAAATTTTCAGATACTTAGTATCGCTCTTTCACATTTCAGAAACAACATGACAAAAACTAAGCTCATATCTGCACAATGCATGATAGAAATATTTTTCTTTCTTTCATATAAGCTTTATGAGTAATACAAAGAAATGACTGACGTTAGTTTTTCTCAAGTTCTCACTTCATAACAAAACATGCATAAATTTTCAGAAAGTCAACCTCAGTCTATATTTGGTACAAAGTCAAGCATAGGAACCCCGCTTACCTGAACTTCTTAGCTTTTCACAAATTCTCCAAACAACGTTGAACAAGTAATAATCGACACCTATAAGATAATCATATAACTCCATAAATTTTCAAATGATTACAATCCTAAAAAAATAGAACCTGAGACATAAAATTTAATATATTCTCTTAACATCTAAAAATCTTCAAATTTCTGATTATCAACTTTCTTCAAAATGCTTTGAATTTACTAAATTCCTCAAAAATTTTGAGATGTTATAAATTCTCTAAAACATAAATTTTCACTTAATAAATACTTAACTAAATTTCCACCTCAAATAAAGTCTATTTCATAAATTAAAATTCAATCCATTTAAAACACTATGCACTGGCCAAAAATAAAGTCGAGAACTTTGAGTCCAAATAATTTAGAATCTAAAAGATTTCATCTCAAAATAATCTTACCAACACACCCGAAAAATAAAACAAATTCAATAAAAAGGCACCGAATGAAAGAAGAAGCCCACTAAAATAAATTCTCCAAAATACCAAGCTTTAAAATGGGGCACAACGAAAACAGATTAAACGAAACTCACTGGCAGTTACATGGAGGGCTCACGTGAGAAGGAAAACATGAACCAAAACTTCCTCATCTTAACGTAAATAGGAAAACACGAAAGTCGCAGAAAATCCTGCACTGAGAGAAGACTCACCGCGGGGGAACGAACCGCGACGGAGCTGGAGTGGGTAGTGGCTGTCTTGCCAACGCTGGATTGCGTGAGGAGGTCGATAGACCAGGGGCGGCCCAACTGAAGTTTTCTGTGGGATATCCGAGTGGTTTTCCGATATAGTGGGCTCTCGGTGTGGTGGTTCCGATGGTTGGCGGCACAAAATGGATTAATACTGCGGTAAGGCTGGGCGACGGACCAGGGGGTGTGCCACCGGCGTTTTCTGGGTTGCTCTGGGAGTTTTTCGGTGAGAACAGATATGGTTGTCCAAGGACAGAAACGTGAACTTCATGACAATACTCTGTTTTCGGGGGCTAAAACAGGGGAATGTTTAGGTGGTCTACGCAGTGGTGAGAGCAACAAGGAGAAACGAAAATGCAAAATAGTCGGGAGAGGCTCGTCGTGGCTTACCGGAAGGGTACGACGGGCATGAAGCGAAGGGGAAGTGTTTGGCGGTGCTATCTGTGCAGGTGGTGAACAACGGGACGGGGTGGCGATGTGGCTCAAGATGGGAAATCCTTCCCCTGTTTCGGTGGTGCGAAAACAGAGCACCAAATCCAGATTTGGTTACGGTGCCACGGTGGTGGTGTTTTCTTCTGGGTGTTTTCTTCTGGGTGGTTTGTGCGAGAATGGCTACAACATGAAGGGCAAGGTTTGTGTGGTGGTCGTTTATGGTGGCTCAAAGATGGTGCTACTTGTGGTGGTGCAGAAACTTGGCAAGGGGTGCGGCGGTGATGTTTCTAAAAGCAGGCGATGTGTATATTTATAAGCTGATAAGAAACCCTAGTGACAATAAAGGAAGAGAAGAAATGCTACGTGAAACAGAGGCTATATGCAGTTGTTGCCGTGATATCCGTGGGATGGGAACGTGTGGGATGGGAACGTGCATAGGGAGCAACGTGCATGCAGGATGTGGAAACATGCTTATTTATAGTAAAAAAATCTTTAAATTCATATATATATATATATATAAATACACACACGAATAAGATAAATAATAATAATAATAATAAAATCAATTTGTCTAAAAAAATTTCTCGACCCATAAAAAGATTTTTAATAATCATCAAATCGAATGAGAAAAGACAAAATTTACTAATACCAAAATTTTACACTCGTGGTCAATTTTAAAATAAATCTTTGAATATCAAAAATGAGTTTTTACTTAAATAAAATGATTAATTAAATAACACATTTTAAAAAGAATTTGTGTCGCTGGGATCGGGTGTTACACATGCCCTACTACTACTTTAGCAGACGAGGATTTACGAACAAAGAGGCAACATAATCTTTCATCAAATGAGAATTAGTCCTTGTATAGCAAATCTATCACACGGGCAAGATTCAGAATGCGTTCAAGGATGGGCATCGGGACATGATCTGCACTAGTCCGGTTCATGATGAGGAACTCGTCATTGATATCTTTCCATGCATTTGAAACTTGTTTCCCCAACAATTTGTATACCTCTTCCTCTGACGAAACACCGTACTGCTTCATGTAGCATTCAACCGCTGACGCACCATGTACTCGTTTTTGCTCAAACTGCAAGTGTCAACAAAAAAATAAAAAAAGGATCATGTTGGGTGGGGGGAAATTATATCAAAGCTGTGAAAATCATGACAAGTATTAATTCGTTACACCTTATGGCCCATAATGTCATCCCTAAGCCTGCAAATGACTGTTGCAGCTCTCAGAATTTTAGGGTCATTGAATATCCATTTAAAAACCTCTTCATCTGCAATTTTTCCCATGCCAAGAAAGGAAGTTGTGGCTAGCATTTGATATCCTGACGTCGCCATGGCATTCAACATGTATTCCTCCATTGTTGGAACATAGCCTTCGTTGCACCACCTGGCTTCGATGAGGTAATCTTGGATTAGCTTTTTATCTGCAAACCAAATATATTATATACAACGTCAATGTAAAGTTGTTCGTCCAAAAGGGAAAAAAAAGGTTAGAAGTAAAGCAGGAATTGTTGGCTTACTGATTCCTTCGCATAATGCACACAGAATGGTCTACCGTATTTCAGTCTCTTCTTCAATTTCATAGTAAACATCTAACAGTGCCTGATAAATTAACTTCATATACTCGGGAAGCATATCTATGGCGCTAATGTCCCACCTGAAGCACAAACGAGAAGAATTTCCATGATCTCAACATGTTAATTATGTATATATGGTACTGAGAATATCTAATTTTAAACTATGAGCTAAATTTCTTATGTATGGATTATAAACTAAATTATAACATGAGCATTGTGCTCTAGTACCTAACCTTTCAACTGCTTCTGTAAAGAGCTTGCTTTCTGCATATGAAGCATAAGCGTCGAATGTATCATCTATATGGATGCCATGCCTATTACTTTGGTCATAATCCTTCTTGCAAGAGAATATTGGGGTTCAAAAAACACTGCCACTATCCAAAAATAGCCCTCTACAATTCGGTCCCTCGCATAAGGCAGCTTTGTAGTGAAGTCCAAATTTTTCCACCACCTGTAAGAGCAAGTCGACATAACTGCTTTAGAGAAATGATATTTGCATAGATTAATGCACAAACATTAAATAATCATTTTGAAAAATATGAGTAAATAGTATAGATTTCATATAAAAAAACTACCTTTTTAATAATAAACTATACTCTTTTTTAAAACGCTTGTACGACATTTTTACATTTTATAACTGTATATAGCATTGTTGTATAATTTATAACAATCAAATAAAATTTGGTAATAAACAATACACGTACAGTTCCTTTATAAAAACTATTTAATTTATGGCTCATTATTCACCCAAATATACACGTGACAAGGACAAGAAAAAAAAAAAATATATATATATATATATATCAAGTAAATGGACACATATACCTTGTAATACCGCCTATTTCCTTCTGATGTTGGGATTGTAATAGATTAAAATCTAACTTGGCAAACTTGAGCAGAGTTTCGCTGTATGAATCTTCTTGCAATAGATTATGACCTATTACTTTGGTCATAATCCTTCTTGCAAGAGAATATTGGGGTTCAAAAAACACTGCCACTATCCAAAAATAGCCCTCTACAATTCAGTCCCTCGCATAAGGCAGCTTTGTAGTGAAGTCCAAATTTTTCCACCACCTGTAAGAGCAAGTCGACATAACTTCTTTAGAGAAATGATATTTGATAGATTAATGCACAAACATTAAATAATCATTTTGAAAAATATGAGTAAATAGTATAGATTTCATATAAAAAACTAACTTTTTAATAATAAACTATACTCTTTTTTAAAACGCTTGTACGACATTTTTACATTTTATAACTGTATATAGCATTGTTGTATAATTTATAACAATCAAATAAAATTTGGTAATAAACAATACACGTGCCGTTCCTTTATAAAAACTATTTAATTTATGACTCATTATTCACCCAAATATACACGTGACAAGGACAAGAAAAAATATTTATATATATATATATATATATCAAGTAAATGGACACATATATCTTGTAATACCGCCTATTTCCTTCTGATGTTGGGATTGTAATAGATTATGAAAAAGCGGTAGCTAATTACCTTACACACCTATAGGGGGGGTGAATAGGTGTTTAACAAAAACAATAGCAGTTTAAAAAATTAATCAACAAACACAAGCAATCAAATGAGAAATCAACACACTGATTTTGGTTACGAAGTGGAAACTCATTTGAAGAACCTCTTCAAAATCTAAAACCACTCCGGGTGTAAGACACCACCTCTAATCCACTATAGAAATTTTAGTTTGTTACAACTAATTTAGAAACACTTACAAACCAACAAGAGCATCTAAACTTGTCTTGCAACACCACGAGTGACCCACTCGATCTCTACACGCATGTAGTGCCGGAACTCCGACCTTTCTATAGCTTCTCACACGAACACCTTGATTTCTTCATCCAAGCACCTTGAAGAACTCTTCCAGCTTGATGAACACGTCCACTCCAATGGACTCACTAAAATTATGAATGTGTGTTGTGGGGGAGAAATATAATCCAAGAGAATGATCCTTGAAAACAATGGAGATGTTTCTCTCAAGGGATGAAATGGGCCTCCTTGGCTTTTCCTCTGTCTTTCTCACTCTGCAGCTGAGGACTTAAAGATGTATTTATAGGCCACCTTCAAAAACGGCGCTCAAACCCTAGAGAAATCCATTTATCACTAACTTCGCTCGAGCGCCATGTCGAGCGAGTGTCGAGCGAAGTCTCTGCCTGGACTTCGCTCGAGCGCCATGTCGAGCGAGTGTCGAGCGAAGTCTCTGCCTGGACTTCGCTCGAACGCCATGTCGAGCGAGGGTCGAGCGAGATCACTGTGTTCGGTTTTTCTCAAGCCATTTTGATCCTCTTCATGTGTACTCGGTCCACCATTAGTTACAACTCATTTATAATAGGTTTTTCACTAGAAATTTACCAACTACCAAATTTTACATCAACAATCTCCCCCTTTGGCATTTCTGTGACAAAACCTCTAACCTATACATTGGACCTAATCCTATCACACACAACCAACAGGACTTCCACATGTAGGTTTAGTCTTGGCAAGTGAAGTATCTGCACACTTAACAAACATATAAACGTACCAACAGAAAACACTTGCAAGGAATTTAACAGGAGAACTCAAACGTAAAAAAAATTGCCACAAAAATTTAACATTAAACCTTCAATAGCAATTAGTTCAACATAGAATACATCAAGAGTTAAAAAAAATTTAATCACATAGCAACAACTAAAAACATCAAACGGTTAGGTACTCCCCCTAAAATGTAGCTCAGCTCCCCCTAAATCTAGCTACTCCCCCTTTTTGTCACAAATGGTAAGGGGTCTCAATCGTCATCAGTTTCTTCCTCCTCAGCAAGAAGATGCTGGACTTGATTTTCAAGCTCAATCATCTGAGTGTCAAGTGTGTCAAACTGAGCATTGATATGAGTGTCCAATTGAGTAACCCGAGTCTCAAGGCTGTTAAGTCGGTTATCAATACGGGTATCCATGCTGGTCACGGACTGCTGAATGCTAATGAGAAAATCCAATAGGGTCTGCTGGGTTGGTTCTGTAGCTGGTGGCATCAGACCCGAGCTAGAAGGACCCGAGCTGGACTCAGGAGCGTGAGGAGTAGGTCCCCTCTGGGTAGAATGTGCAGGAGCGGGTTCAACATTAGGAAGATGCGCCTGACTTAGTTGCATGGTCTTCCGTCCAATTGGTGTCTTAAGATTCACTCTAAGTTCCTGGGGAGTGATGGACACAGATTGAGCCAAGGCTATCCTCGTAATGAGACATGCAAGAGGAAGACCAGTTCGAAAGTTTGATGACATATGGGCCTCTATCATGACCCGACAAAGAAGACTGCCCAAATCAATAGTGACATCAGTGAGCAAGGCATGTAGAAGAAGGGCACGATCTGGACCAATGTCACTATAGTGTCCAGTAGGGTATATGTTGGTCAAAACAATCCGACTCACAATCTGGTATGCATGGGGAAATGACTTGGTCGCTAGAGGAGGAATCCCAGTCTAAGTCATAGGAGACCTGGTGAGAAAGCGACCCAGATCAGGTCTGCTAGGGGCTGGGGTATGGAGATAGGGGTAAACTGGATTGTTTACTCGTGGTACCCCTAGTAAATGTGCCACAAGATCGGGAGTCACCCGGAAGGTGATATTCCGGATATCCACTTGAAAAGATCCCTCTGAGATGTCATGGATGTTCGAGTAAAACTCCCTGACCAACTCCACCGAGGGAGCGGGATGACCAGTGGTCAAAGCAAGCCACTGGCGCGACTCAAAGATCTGAGGGACGATGGGATAGGTATCCCGAAACTCACCGAGAAGAACTTCACGTTCCATAAGAAGGGAGCGATGAGAAAAATTCTGTGTGTAGAGTTCCGCGGCTTGGGGACTGTGAAAGTAAGTCCGAGAGGCTGATGGGGCAGTGCGAGGACGAACACGCCGAGATGCCATGACAGTTGTAGATGGACCAAGTACAGACAGTGAGACATATATGACATGATGTGGAGTTGCATATGGATGTCCATCATGCCAAAAATGCCTAAAGTGCCTTATATACCTAACATGCCTAAAATGTGACCCAACAATGTTCTCAACAAGGTGTGCAGACTATGAATGAGACCTACATTTTGTCTAAAGAGCAATGCACAAAAGGAGAGACAAAATGGAAGATAAAATTTCATTGAGGCATTTTATCGAACATGTAGTGTGCATGCTGTGTAATCATGGGTTTAACACCCAATTAATTTTCTCATTCCTCCCTAAATACAACACTACTCTAATAGGTTCATCCATACCAAAAAGAAACCACCAAGTTTCCCAAAAAAAACTAACATAATGAAATCCAAACACAACCCTATGAATGGAATGATCCGTGAAAAAGAAAGAAAAAAAAATTTAGAAGAAATGGATAGAGGAAAGCTTACCGTTGATTGAGTGTTTGAGAGAAAATGAGATGATGAGGCTTGGATTGAGTGTTTGAAAGAAGATGAGAGAAAGATGAATGAGAGAAGGAAGAGGAGGTGCGGCAGACTGGCTTATCGCGCGATGCAGAGCGCAATATAAGGGTTTTTCGCTCGAGCGAGATTTTATGGTCGAGCGAGATATCGAGCGAAATTGCAGCCCTTTTTTTTTTGTGACTTCAAACTTGGGGACAATTTAAAAAAAAATCGTAGCAGAGCAAATGTAAAATAATATCATACTCTAAATGCCATGCACGTATAAAGACTGTATGTCACAATTAATATGACTATGCGTGTTTAGATAGTGCACTTGCTCAATCAAGAAATTTTAACCGAGAGGTGTGAGTGGGGTTGGGCTAAACAAGAAACCATAAGAGCTTGGGAGACCCGTCAAAGTGCAGAAAGTCAAACCCAATGCTGCTAGGACCTAATTTCTTGTGTCTAATAGAACCAGAGTAAGAATTTCTATTTTGACCCCTTTTTTTTTTATATACAATAATAGAGCCTCTTCATTTTCTTTCCTTTTTGGATACACAAGTTCTTACACAGGTCATCTAGCCCGAGGTCAATTCTGATCACTCGTAAGGCTCCCCCTTACACTTTTGATTGCCTCCTCAAAGTCTCACATAAGGTCAAATGTCAAGAGATTGAGCTAGGCGTGCAGTGTGTGCGGCAAAAAGCATATTTAAAGTGACACACATCTTACACCTTTGCAACATAAGCCTATGATACAATTTTCACAAGACACATGCTTGAAAGTATACTGTCTAGTAGTAAGGACATGCATCATATCGAAGAAAGGACAAATGAATCAGAGGAAAGACAAAGAAGAAGATGAAGACCAGAAAAATAACAATGCAAAAAAAAAATGATATGCATGCAATGTATGAAATACATGTTACATCTCTTGTGTTAAAACACAAATACCAATAGCCTTTCTAAGACACTCAAAACGAAAACCATCTAATGGTTTGGTAAAAAGATCTGCTAATTGATGTTCGGTGGGAATGTACTCAAGAGTAATTACATGTGTTTCCACAAGTTCCCGAATGAAATGATGCCTAATGTCAATATGCTTGGTCCTAGAATGTTGGACAGGATTTTTAGAAATGTTGATGGCACTGGTATTATCACAATAGATGCTCATCACACCTTGAGTAATACCATAGTCACGAATCATTTGTTTCATCCATAGCAATTGAGTACAACAACTCCCAGCAGCAATGTATTCAGCCTCAGTTGTAGACAAAGAAATGGAGTTTTGTTTCTTACTCATCCAAGCAACAAGATTTGTTCCCATATAAAAACATCCACCTGAAGTGCTCTTTCTATCATCGGCATTTCCCGCCCAATCAGCATCAGAGTAGCCTGCAAGCTCAGTATTGGAATCTCTGGAGTACCAAATTCCATAATTCACTGTACCATTCACATAGCGAAGTATGCGTTTGACAGCCACGAGATGGGATTCTTTGGGGTTTGCTTGGAATCTAGCACAAACGCCGACACTGAAAGCAATGTCTGGTCTACTAGCAGTGAGATACAGTAGACTCCCAATCATGCTTCTGTACAGAGATTGCTCAACTCCCTTTCCTGACGCATCAGCACTGAGTTTTACACTTGTGCTCATAGGAGTTCTAGCATGGCTACTCCCATCTAATCCAAATTTTTTCAGCAGGTCCTTTGCATATTTTGACTGGGATATGAACAACCCTTCATCTAGCTGTTTTACTTGGAGTCCCAAGAAAAAAGTTAGCTCACCCACCATACTCATCTCAAATTCATTGTTCATTTCTTCTGCAAACTCAAGAGCTAGGTCATCAACAGATGATCCAAACACAATATCATCCACATAGATTTGAGCTACAGTTATCTCCTCACCCACTTTCCGGATAAAAAGTGTCCTATCAACACTTCCTCGCAGAAACTTGTGCTCCAAAAGATACGAAGTTAGCCTCTCATACCAGGCTCTGGGAGCTTGTTTCAACCCATACAGGGCTTTCTTCAACCTATAGACATGATTAGGATATTTTGGATCCTCGAAACCTTTTGGTTGCTCGACATACACTTCTTCTTGAAGGATTCCATTTAAGAATGCACTCTTTACATCCATTTGATAGAGTTTGAAACACATATGGCAAGCAATACTCAATAGTATTCGGATTGACTCAAGCCTTGCCACCGGTGCAAATGTCTCATCAAAGTCTATTCCTTCCATTTAGGCATAACCTTGTGCCACTAATCTTGCCTTATTCCGTACAATCATTCCATTTTCATCAGATTTGTTCTTGAAGATCCATTTTGTACCTACAACATTGTGCATTTCAGGTCTTGGGACCAGGTACCACACATCATTTCTCACAAATTGATTAATTTCTTCATGCATGGCATTTGTCCAATTCTCATCAATTAAGGCTTCTTCCACCCTTTTTGGTTCAATTTGAGAGATGTAACATGAGTGGGCTAGTTGACTTATCACTTTCTTCCTCAACCTCATCCCTTCATTTACATTCCCGATTATGTTATCTTGAGGATGGTTTAGCTTCACTCTCGAAGATGGCTCCTTGTGAGTATGAACTTTTTCAGTTGATGAGGTCTCTTGATCTTCATTAACTTTACTAGAGTTCTCTTCAGTTCCACTTGGTGTATCAATTAGATTTTGATTCAACTCCTCTTTAGGAGTATCATCTATAACCACATTGATGGATTCCATGACAGTTTGGGTGCGTAGATTGTAACATCTGTAAGCACGACTGTTTCTGGAATAACCAAGGAATATTCCCTCATCACTCTTTGGGTCAAACTTACCCAGATTTTCCCTATCTCTCAAAATGTAACACTTACTCCCGAACACCCTGAAGTACTTCACATTTGGCTTCTTTCCTTTCCACAGCTCATATGGTGTCTGAGAAGTGTTGGGTCGAGGGTAGACTCTATTCACAATGTGACATGCTGTGTTCACAGCTTCACCCCAAAAATGAGCAGAAACATTTTTGGTATGCATCATAACTCGAGCCATTTCTTGGATAACTCGATTTTTTCTTTCAACAACTCCATTTTGCTGTGGAGTAATGGGAGCAGAGAATTCTTGACGAATGCCTTCTTCATCACAGAATTTCTCTAAACTTGAGTTATCAAATTCTCGTCCATGGTCGCTCCTGATTCTGACAATAGGGTTCCCTTGTTCATTTTGAAGCTTCTTACATAAGTTCCTTATCACATTTGAAGCCTCACCATTTTCCCTCAAAAATTCTACCCAAGAGTATCTGGTGAAATCATCTACCACCACCAGTATGTATTTCTTTCCTCCCAAACTTTCAGTCCTAGAGGGTCCCATAAGATCAATGTGTAACAACTCTAAAGGTCTTTTGGTCAGGATATCTGTTGTGTTCTTGTGGGCTACTCGAACTTGTTTTCCCACTTGACATGATCCACAAACAGATGTCTCCACTTTCCCAAGTTCGGGCAGTCCAATCACCATTTCTTTCTTAGCAATCTTTGACAAATTTTTGTGATTCACATGCCCAAGTCTTTGATGCCAGAGAGTAGTGGCCTCACTTTTAGTACTATTGCCGCTGTACTGTGAAATGGGAGCGATACCATAGCAATTGTCAGATGTCCTGGTTCCTTGCATCAAGCATTGTCCATTGTTATCAGAAACAACGCACATATCTTTTGAGAACCGAACTTCGGCACCATTATCACACATTTGGCTTATGCTAAGAAGATTTGCTTTTAATCCATCAACATATAGAACTTCTCTCAATGCCGGTAGTCCAGTAATGTTAATTTCACCTTTCCCAATTATGTTTGCTTTTCCACCATCTCCAAATGTCACTGTCCCACATTTGTACTCTTCAATTGTCTTAAAAAGAGTTTTATCACCTGACATGTGTCGTGAGCACCCACTATCAAGATACCATAGTGAATTGTTCTGGGTCTTCAAGGCAATGTGAGCAATATGACATGTGTCTCTTTCCTCCTTCTTGACCCACACTCTTTTGATCTTTGGAGAGTTGACTTGCACAACCTTCTGGGTACTTGTCAGGTTGTCTATCTTGGCATTTAGACGAGCATTTTGTCTAGTGAGAACCATGACTTTATCCCACAGATTTATGTGATCTCCTTTCGGTTTTCTCCTTTTATTTCTCACAGAGAGCTTTTTGAGCTCATAGCAGTTAGGCCGGATGTGACCATACTTGCCACAATTATGACAAATACGGTATTCTTTGTGAGTTTGTTGTTTCCTGACTGGCAAGTCATCCTTAGGAGCTTTTCTGGTGAGTCTTTTAAATTTCAAACAATTTGTTTTCACATGACCCAACTTCCCACAGTGATGACACACGGGTCTTGTGTTGTGAGCTATTTGTTTCTCTTGAGATGAAACAAACTTTTGTGCATGTATGACTTTCTTTCCCTTTGCTAGTGGGTGATTTTTCACCATGCTGTTTTGAGGAGTTTTCGAGCTCGTACCCACTTCAAACTTTCCTCTAACATAACCTATTCCACTCTTGTCTCCTGAGGGCTTTCCAAGAGTTAGAATTTTGTCCAGATTTTGTTTTCCAGTGGAAAAGGCCAGCAATCTTCCCTTTAGCTGGGTTAATTCATTTTCCTTAGTTTCCATAGCATCTTCCAAAGTCTCACTTTTCTTTCGCAATTGGTCAGTCAAGATATAAGCTTCATTCAGTTTGCCTTGGAGCTCATCATTTTCTTGTTTGCACTGAATTATCTTTTCAGTCTGTGCTTTGTTGACTTTTCTCAATTTCATGCACTCCTTGTAAAGTTTTTCATAGATTTCTTGCAATTGATCTTCACACTCAGACTCATCTTCCGGTATGTTACAATCATCAGAAGCCTGTTCACTGCACTGATCTATGTCTCCAACGGAAGATGTAAACGCCATGTAGTTGAGATTCCTTTTGGGAGTGGAGTTGCCAGATGAGTCACTCGATTCAGACTCACTTTCACTTAGAGAGGCAATCTTTGCCTTTTCTTTGCTCTTCTTATAATTTGCACACTCCAAGCGAATGTGACCAAATCCATGACATTCATGATACTGTACTTGTGTCTTGTCCTTGTTAGGCCTAATGTAATTGTTGGAAGCTCTTTCTTTATTCTCTGAGCTTGACCCCTCAATATATCTCCCAAACTTCTTCTTCTCTGGTCTTTGGCTCCTGTGCCTTTTTGCTACAAACATTTTTCTGAACTTCTTAGCATAAAATGCTATTTCTCTGTCACTCATTGCTAATTCATCAAATGACTCATCTGAGTCCTCTTGAATTGTATTAAGAGCAATGGACTTGCTCTTCCTATCCAATGGCAGAGTATGTTCATAAGTTTGCAGGGAACCCACCAGCTCTTCTATTTTCATGACATCCAAGTCTTTACTTTCCTCAATTGCAGTAACCTTGGGACGAAATCTCTCAGGAAGAGATCTGAGAACTTTTCGTACAACTCTATTTTCTGGGATTTTGTCTCCCAAGTTGAACCGAGAGTTTACAATGTCATTCAATCTTGCATAAAAGACATCAAAGGTTTCATCCTCCTTCATTCTAATTTCCTCAAAGCTGGTGGTAAGCATTTGGAGTTTAGAATTTTTTACAGCCCTAGTTCCTTCGTAAGTGATCTCAAGAATGTCCCATGCCTCTTTGCTTGTATTACACATGGAGATTCGTTTGAACTCCTCCTGGGACACGGCCATAAAAATTGCATTTAGGCCTTTACTATTCCAGTTAATTTCACTTAACTCATCTTTTGAGTAGTTGTCCACATCTGTGGGAACTTCTACTCCATCAACAATGGTGACGGGCTCTTTCCATCCTCTTATCAAGGACACCCACACACGTTCATCTATAGACTTAAGAAACGCTCTCATTCGAACTTTCCAATAAGCATAGTTGCTACCATCAAAATATGGTGGTGATGAGAGGGATTGAGACCTATCCATTTTGACCACCAAAGCAGAATCACACTCAGGAAGTTAATCCTAACGAAGTGTACCTGCTCTGATACCAATTGAAAAAGCGGTAGCTAATTACCTTACACACCTATAGGGGGGTGAATAGGTGTTTAACAAAAACAATAGCAGTTTAAAAAATTAATCAACAAACACAAGCACTCAAATGAGAAATCAACACACTGATTTTGGTTACGAAGTGGAAACTCATTTGAAGAACCTCTTCAAAATCTAAAACCACACCGAGTGTAAGACACCACCTCTAATCCACTATAGAAATTTTAGTTTGTTACAACTAATTTAGAAACACTTACAAACCAACAAGAGCATCTAAACTTGTCTTGCAACACCACGAGTGACCCACTCGATCTCTACACGCATGTAGTGCCGGAACTCCGACCTTTCTATAGCTTCTCACACGAACACCTTGATTTCTTCATCCAAGCACCTTGAAGAACTCTTCCAGCTTGATGAACACGTCCACTCCAATGGACTCACTAAAATTATGAATGTGTGTTGTGGGGGAGAAATATAATCCAAGAGAATGATCCTTGAAAACAATGGAGATGTTTCTCTCAAGGGATGAAATGGGGCTCCTTGGCTTTTCCTCTGTCTTTCTCACTCTGCAACTGAGGACTTAAAGATGTATTTATAGGCCACCTTCAAAAACGGCGCTCAAACCCTAGAGAAATCCATTTATCACTAACTTCGCTCGAGCGCCATGTCGAGCGAGTGTCGAGCGAAGTCTCTGCCTGGACTTCGCTCGAGCGCCATGTCGAGCGAGGGTCGAGCGAGATCACTGTGTTCGGTTTTTCTCAAGCCATTTTGATCATCTTCATGTGTACTCGGTCCACCATTAGTTACAACTCATTTATAATAGGTTTTTCACTAGAAATTTGCCAACTACCAAATTTTACATCAACAGATTAAAATCTAACTTGGCAAACTTGAGCAGAGTTTCGCTGTATGAATCTTCTTCTTTGTAGATAGAGATGTAATATAATCCCTCTAACCTCGGCAACGCTTTGCGGATGGGCCGGTTCAGAGCATGTTTTACTTTCTTTGCCAACTCGGGTCTTATATGATTCACAGCTGACTCGAGATGAGTGGTAGTGAAAGCAAGGGCTTCGTCTAGAATGTCTTCTCCATTCATACCAAGATAGGCAGCCTCGTATAAACTCAGCATGCCCTTCACATCAGAAATTAAGGATGTCTTAAAGCTACCATTGTCATCTTTGAACTCGTTAAAAATGTCTGTTTCAGAGCCACACGTGCAATTAATGATCGAGCACTCAAAAATATGGAAAGGATATCAGCTAATCATGTGAATAACATTAATGCGATCATGCTGATATTTGCATGCATGTAGCTAGATGTCCTTGGCCGGTTTAAATGCTGGAGGCTGGATCGAATGCTGTTATATATTCATGATTCGCTTGAATATTATTAGTTTTCCCCAAAATAAGGAACAAAATGTAGAGATTTTGAGAACAAAAAGGTAATGAGAATTACATATACGTACGTACCGCATGAAACGTTATAACTTTGTTGTCTAAGCAATCGGAACCAAAGAGAAATGGTGTAAAGTTTAAGGTCATCATGATCCACAATATTGCTGTTATTAAAGCAAGCTAGAGGGTTCATCTCATGCGCTTTTTGCAGTATTACGTCGATCTCACTTTCAAAATGGTAAGACACGCCAAAGTGCTGAATTGCATCGATCAAAACCAGGTTTTCTAAAAGCGTTTGATCACTACTACGGGGAGCTATAATTAGCATACTCTTCACCTCCTCCTTCAATTCTTGAACTTGTTGCATGATTTTATGATCATCATATGAGTCCTACACAACCGATCAAGCAAATCTGTTCACATCAATATAAAAGAATATTCATGTTTAATTTTGATAAGATTAGTACTAGTACTGCAGCAATTATAAATTTTGTAAACATGTGATGAGAAAGCAATTATGATCATCTCTAACCTCTTTTCTCTCAATCGTCTCTAAAAAAACCAAGCAGACAACCTCTTCGGAGGGAGGAGGAGCCCCTCCCTTGTTTTTTCTCCTATTTCTCGTGTTTTTTTCTTGTTTTTGTGTTTTTTCAAGCCGAACTCGGAGCAATGAAGTTTGGACCATCTTTGGTGATCGCCGACTACCACAAGCCCCACCACAAGGTTTGATAGCCACCGTTCTATCAGACTACCGAAGGGCATGCCGAGAATGTACAGTGGAGCATGGCATTCACGTGTTGCTTGAAGTGCGCAGGTGATCTTCACGCACCATCATGTCCAAGAGTTTTTCTACCACCAATTGCGGTATTTTTGGATTCGCTGGCGTCAAAAGTTAAAGGGTTGAAGTGCCAGCCTCCCCCAAGGTGGCGTGTGAGGTTGTTATACCCTATTTTCTCAGTGGAAAGGGGTTTGTAAACTCTCAAACAAAATTCTGTTTTTTCTGTAGAGTTTTCTAGAAGTTTAGACATTATCCGTCACAAATAAATTTGTGTTCGGGGATTCCTTTAACAGTCTACCGGTTTGGCTTATAATTAGGGTCTTCCCTTTTATGAGTCAGAGATGTAACTTCCATTTCATGAATGAAATGAATATCTTCCATCAATAAAAAAAAAATGAAAGAAAAGAAAAATATGTATCAAAGGCTATATATTTAATATTATATGTAGGGATCGAGTACTAGTATCTCACCACGTTGGAATCACATGCATAAGATAGGAAATGAGAACCCCAAACGCTGGGCCTAAAATGCGCCAAGTTACGACCCACTAATTTTCCAGAGGCTTCAATTTGGGTTGAAGAAGGAGCTGCTGAAATTGGGAATGACATGATGATGATCTATGATCTATTTCCAATTTCAGATGATCTAGGGTTTTGTATATATGCTGTATGCAATTAAAGCTGCAAGTGGCTGGCGATCAATGTGGGTTTTTTTGTGCTTGAATGTCGAAGAGCAACTCAGCTATTTATAGAGAGAACTAAATGCAGCTGCCACGTACGTCAGTTCACATAAATGATACATGAAAATAGTTGATTTTGCATGCTTTCAATATCCCATACGGCTGTTAATTAGCATGGTCGACGTAGTTAGGCTCGAGGGGGGACTACGTACGGGAGAGGGTGACGGGGCAAAATATCCCCCGCCCAAAAAAAAAAAAATTATGGATGACTAGATCAAAAGTTAAATTAAACTTGATCATTTAATATTGACAATATATGTGATCATATAGAGAAATTTTATCCAAAAGATTTTATTGATCGCCAAGACAAAGATCAAATAAATTAAATTTCAGGTACAACATTATTACAAGAATGATGTGCCTTATGATCATCTATGTGAGATCCCAGATTTATGTATATTTTTACACGTTATTTTATTCTCGATATTAATTATTTTAGTTTATTTTAATAATATTATTTGTTATGTTTTATTTGTTTATAATTATTATTTGAGTCATTAATTAGCTAAAATTAGTTTTACGTTTTTATGTTGGAATATTAAGTTACGTTGCTTTTGTTATTTATTTTAATATGAATTAATTATTTTAATGATTGGAATTTAATTCATTTATTTTATTATGTGAGTTTATTTGATCTGCTTTCATTATATTAATTATTGTTTTATAATTAATATTGTGTTTGGGTTTAATATATTTCTATTGATAGGCTTTAAATATCTTATTTTATTGATATTGAAATTATAGTATTTAAAGTCAGCTTTTATTTAAATTATTGTGTTTTTTTAATTAGTCTTCTTTTTTCTTCTTTTTCTTTTTCTCTTTTTTCTTTTCTTTTCTTTTTTTTTTTCTTTTTTTCTTTCTTTCCTTTCTTTTTCTTTCCCCAGACCCCCCCAGCCCGCGCACCCCCTCTCTCCCTATCATCTCTCATCGTTTCTCCCTCCTCCCCCAGCGCCGCCGTTGGCCTCCCTCCAGCGACACCGCCCACCCCACCACCACCTTTGCATGCCGACAAGCCTCCCCTACCGTCAGTGTGCTTCACGGCGGCCTCACCTCCCTCTCATGGCCTCCTACTCGAAAATGAACTTCATATGTTTTCTCCCATTTTCCAGCGTCACCTTGGCCACCGACCACCTCCACCAGGTTTCCCACCCACCGGTGAACCTCCAGCTAGCTCCGACGCCCTCCAACTCCACCTTTTCACCTTAAACCCGAAACGGGTCTTAAACGGGTTGTTCTTCGCCGCACCGCTGTCCGGCCACCGTAGGTCTCACCTCCGCCACCAAAAAACTCCCCTTATCCAGCCGGTCATCCCCCTAACTCAGCTTCCCCATACACGGCCCCACCTTCCCGGTACAACCCCAAACTCAAAAATGGGTTTTCACCCATTTTGAGCCCGATCCGCCACCTTCCAGTGGTTGTGCTGCCACACCACCACCTTCATGAGATTCCCCACCCTTCAATGAGTATCTCCCTAAATTTTGGTGTCAAACCGAGCACTTTAACCTAACGTACAAGTGACCGTTACGAGCGTTGTGGGTGATGTCTACTCAAGGATTTATGCTTTTAACCGCTGTAAGTATTTTTCAAATAAACTTTAAAATTTAAATATATTTTTGGCAACAACAAATATTGTAGTTGGTTATTGTTAGAATTTATTAGTTGTTGGTTATTTGGTGCATGGTCATTTGTATTGTGTATTTACACTCATATTCATGTATTGGAAATAAAAACTGGGTTTTCATTGTGTTTATGATTTTCGGGTGTGTGTGTATCACGACCCCAAGCCGAGATAGGGCATTATCCTGGTGGAACTCCTTTGGTCACTCGGGAGCGGAATATACTGAGTGACGTCCCCTAGGTCGTCGTCGGGCGACGACGGGATCGGACGGGATGGTAACGCTCTTGTGCTGACTCCTTGGCTCCTCTGCTGGCGGAAGCTAGAGGATGCCTGGTCATGGTACGTGCTGGGCGCGATTAGCTGGGCATCGCCTGTTTCGAAGTCACATGTGTGGTCGTTACTTTCGGGGTGATGATGAAAGCCAGGGTGTACGAATGGTCCCTAGGGGAGATCATGGTGTATACGGTTAATAAAATAGATGTTTAGGCCATTTTCTGGGAAAGTGGCTGGTTGTATTTATTGGTTTTATGTGGACCATTTCCTGAGAAAATGGTTGTGGTTTTAATGGATTTATGGACATTATTTTCTGTGAAAATTATGGATGATTTTATTGGAGTTTTATTTGGGCCAGATTGGGATTTTGGCGTGTGTGGTTATTGTATTTGTTTTGAGGAAGATGATTTTAAGCTTCATGCATACAGTGTCCTGTTCATGCGTAGTGTTGTTGCATGAATGTATTTCTGTCTTTTGTTTTTTTTTTTTGTTATACTTACCTGGGATGTCTTTCTGGCGTCGTAGTTTTTGGATGCAGATTTTGAAGAGGCTGAGCCTGATAAGACGGCTCCGCCGTTGATGTGCTGTTGTTATAAATTGTTATCTCGAGATATTATTTTCCCATTTTAAAAAATAGATGTATTCGTTAAATTGTATTTCAGATGACTGTATTAAATCTCCTATTGGAGAATTTATATCAAAATGTTTTATAAAATATTTCTAAAATTTCTGGTACTTAGTTATCTACTTAATTTATCTGCTGCTTTTATTTATACATATCACGTGTTCACACACTTAGCACTTGACATTGGGGTGATTGACCCGTGTTGTCAGTATCCCGATGTCTCGATTCCCGTGTTTATTTTAAGGGAAATTTGGGGGCATCACAGGTGGTATCAGAGTAGTTCAACTCTGGGGTAAATCCACAGATTACCTAGGGACAGTACCAGAAAAGTTTGTTGTTTTAAAAATTTGCTTGTTTTATTGTTTGAGTATTTTATTTTATTTTATTATTCTAATCGTTCTCTAAGTATTTCTACTACTTTATATTGTAAGATCTTCGATACTTATTTCTATAGTTGTGTTTTTTTATTTTATTGTGCTTTTATTTATTATTCTCAACGTTAACTTAGTTTTGATTAGTTGGTTTGCTTTGATGTATTTCATTTTAATATTTGTTCTATTTTGTAATTGGGTAGTAGTTAAGATTTTAGTTAGTTGATTTTATTTAGCTAAGTTGTTGAGCATTTATTTAATTATTTATTTTATATATATGTTTTTGTTTTGTTTAAATTAGAATTTGGATAATTCGAATTAGATTAATATTTTATTTCATTTATTTTATTGAATCATTTATCTTAAATAATTGTGTTATGGAATCTCTTGTTTTAAAGTTATTATTTTGTTGTCGGTTATTTTATTTTATTAAGCTTTTACGCAATGATCATATGGATTTGGTTTTATTTTAATTTCATTTCATGAGTTTTCTACAATATGGTTTTGGATTTTGTTTATCATCTTTTTATTTTAATTGTGGCATTTGTCTTTTAAATATTTCTGAAAGTTTGAAAATTTATTTAGATAAAGATTTAAAATGAATCGCTGCTATGCTTTCTTTATAGGCATATGCTTTGAAGTAAGTTTTTAAATTTATTATCTTTTCACCTTGCTGCTTGAATTATTTTAAACGTTTGCCTATTTATTTTGATGAGTGGATTTGTTTGGATAACTTGTTAGTATTATTTATTAATTAATTAATTAATTTTATTACGGTTTGTTTTTTTTTTAAGTTTTAAATCCTGGAGATTCTGCAATAAATCTTTTTAAAGTTGGATTTTGAGAAGAATTTCAAAATTTTAATTGTCATTTTAATTCTTGCTCTTCTTTTAATTTCATTTTCTTGTTCTATTTAATAAAAGCTTTTGGTGATTTGTGATTACCAAAGGAAGTGGTCTTGTTTTCTTAAACGAATGGCTTTTACTTATTTGTTTATTAGATCTTTTTCCTCATTGTGTTTTTATATAATATTTATGTGAATTACTTGAGTTTTATTTAATGGTTGGATATATTATTATATCTTTGTGAGATAGATTTGTTTGATAATTTGTTGGTAATTATGCAATTGCGTTTCCTTATTGATATTTTATACGCTATTTATGTGTATTTATTACCTGGGCCTCACTAAGTGTTTAAGTGTCTAAGTTCTAATTTTATTTATGGGAGATTATTGGAATTGTATTTTAGAAGGACTCTTCATGTGAGTATAAAATTCTTAGCCATTGTCATATTATTATGGAATCCGATTTAAGCATACTTATGATGGTAGATGATCAATTGTTATTTGGTGAAGTTTTGATGTAGTTTTTGTTTGTGGGTGCTTAGAGATTGTTATTTAATAGTTGTGTGTATGTAAATTTTGGAGAGTACTTATTTTATTTTGTGTTTGACTTGGGAGAATTTGTTTTGTTAAGTGATAGGGTTGAATTGATGTGATGGAAATAAATTCAAGAGATAAATTTTAGGCTTCTGGGCGAATTAATTGGGATGAACAACTTGAATATGATATTTAGGAAATTTAAAAGTTAGCAGCATTTGTTAAGGCGTCTTAAAGAATTAGTTGTGAATTGAGGTCACATAAGAATTTAAATATGTAAGGTTATTCCATCTCATAGGTATATTAGAGGTTTGGGAGTTAGAAATTTTAGATTTTAATATTGGGTGACATAACTTGAATTGTGAGATGATAAAACATTAGGATTTGTAAATGTGGCATAGGATTTCTTGTTAATAGGCGACAAGCTAGTTTTGACTCAATGGTGATAATTTATGAAGACTTAATTTTATACATTTGGTGAGTTTTAGAGTGCGCACGAAAGCGTGATGTCTTACAATGTAGTTGGAGATTTAAGTTTTGTGTTGATTTTGAGGAACTAGTGGTGACTTGAAATTTAGGATGATACTTGTAAGTGGAGATTTATCTTTTAGTTGGGTAAATTATGTTTATTGACAATTAAGTTGGGCAGATAAACTTGGGAGTTACTTTAGAGTGACACAAAGTATGGTATGGAGTTAGTGAATATTAAAATTTTGGGAGATTGTACAAGGTCCTTGTACATTTGGAGTTTAGATTAATTGGCTAACTCAAGAGTCTCAGAGATGAAATGTTATTTGGAGACTGTACGTTCATAATGGAATAGCATTCAAGTGTGTTTGTGGAAAATAGATGATTATGCTAATGTTTGGAGTGAGTATTAAGTGATGTAGTAGGTGAGCTATTGGAGTTTTATTAGTTGCAGCCGAGCGAATTTCGAGAGCGAAATTCTTTTTAAGGGTGGGAGAATGTGATATCACAGATTTACGTGTATTTTTACACATTATTTTATTCTCGATGTTAATTATTTTAGTTTATTTTAATAATATTATTAGTTATGTTTTATTTGTTTATAATTATTATTTGAGTTATTAATTAGCTAAAATTAGTTTTACGTTTTTATGTTGGAATATTGAGTTACGTTACTTTTCTTATTTATTTCAATATGAATTAATTATTTTAATGGTTGGAATTTAATTTCTTTATTTTATTATGTGAGTTTATTTGATCTCCTTTCATTATATTAATTATTATTTTATAATTAATATTGCGTTTGGGTTTAATTTATTTCTATTGATAGGTTTTAAATATCTTATTTTATTGATATTGAAATTATAGTATTTAAAGTCAGCTTTTATTTAAATTATTGTGTTTTTTTAATTAGTCTTCTTTTTACTTCTTTTTCTTTTTCTCTTTTTTCTTTTTTTTTTTTTTTCTTTTTCCTTTCTTTCCTTTCTTTCTCTTTCCCCAGACCCCCCCAGCCCGTGCACCCCCTCTCTCCCTCTCATCTCTCGTCGTTTCTCCCTCCTCCCCCAGCGCCACCGTCAGCCTCCCTCCGGTGACACCGCCTAGCCCACCACCACCCCCACACGCCAACGAGCCTCACCTACCGTCAGTGTGCTTCACGGCGGCCTCACCTCCCTCTCACGGCCTCCTACTCGAAAATTAACTTCATGTGTTTTCTCTCATTTTTTGCCGCCACCACCGGCTACCTTGGCCTCGGACCACCTCCACCAGGTTCCCCACCCACCGGTGAACCTCCAGCTAGCTCCGGCGCCCTCCAACTTCACATTTTCACCTTAAACCCAAAATAGGTCTTAAACGGGTTGTTCTTCGCCGCGCCGCCGTCCAGCCACCGTAGGTCTCACCTTTGCCACCAAAAAACTCCCCTTGCCCAGCTGGTCATCCCCTTAACTCAGCTTCCCGACTCACAACCCCACCTTTCCGGTACAACCCCAAAATAAAAAATGGGTTTTCACCCATTTTGAGCTCGATCTGCCACCTTCCGGTGGTTGTGCTGCCACACCACCACCTCCATGAGATTCCCCACCCTTCAATGAGTATCTCCCTAAATTTTGGTGTTAAACTGAGCACTTTAGCCCAACGTACAAGTGACGTTACGAACGCTGTGGAGTGACGTCTGCTAAAGGATTTACGCTTTTAACCGCTGTAAGTATTTTCCAAATAAATTTTAAGATTTAAATGTATTTTTTGCATCAACAAATATTGTAGTTAGTGATTGTGACGCCCCCAAATTTTTCTTAAAATAAATACGGAAATCGAGGTATCGGGATGATGATAACATGGGTCACACATCCCAACGACAAGTGCCAAACGTGTGTGCACACGTGACATACATAAAATATAAGTCGCAGCGGATAATAAAATCATTATCTAAGTACCAGAATTTTTTAAAAATATTTTACAAATCATTTTAATATAAACTCTCCAACAGGAGTGATGAGTGCACAAAAATGCACTCTAAATACTCTATTTAAATACTAAAAGAAATGAGAAAATAATGGATATAATTCATGTTATTAAAATTAATGGTCATTTATCTTGAGATAGATATAAGCATGATTTAATATATTGATGAGAATATAAAATGCCATATTTTCCTCTCTTAATGTTTAATACTTTATTCTTATTTGATGCCTAAATATATTCATTATTCTTATATTTTGATTTAGGACACAAATAGAGGCATTAGGAGCAAATGAAGATAATTGCGGAATTTTAGACAGTTCTGACATCTTTTCGTAATATGGGCATAACTCTCTCATCCAATCTCCGATTGAGCTGATTCAAGATGATCTAGAACCGCAAGAGAAATATATACACCTTTTATGTTTTATGTTTGAAGAGATATCCACTCAATCTAAGACAAAATCGACCATCAAGTAGACGCACCTGCACTTGACGTTCCTGGATATTTTTCAGCCACTTGCATCAAATCCAAATGTCATCATAATATTTTCCAGCAAGCACTCCTACACCAACTTGGAAATTCAATGATCAATTCAGATACAAGATGAAGTGCACTCAAGTTTCTTCAAGACAAATTATTTGACCACAAGATATTAAGTCATACAAGACAACTAATAGATAGAGAAGCAAAATTGAAACACTCAACCTACAAGCAAAATCCAGCTCATGCATAGTGGGAAAACAAATGATCAAAATAACAACTCACAAATCACTTGGATTCAAGAATGGCATATGGCAAAACAAGTTGAAATTGTGATTATTTTGTCATGACAACTTGCATGAAGGATGCTTATAAATAGAAGGGAGAGATGTGTGTTCTAAGACAATGCTTAGTGTGCTTGGATGCTTTGGAAGAGCCATTATTTTGAGAGCTTGAGAAAAGAAAAGAAAAACCAAAGAAGAGAGAAGAAAATAATGGTTGGCTCTTCCATATTATCCCTTGGAGAATTTTTGTTGCATAATTTCAATATGTGTAACTAAATTCTCAAGGAGCGCTAGGGATGAACTTGTGTGTGTGATGGTATTTATAATTTATTTTTGATTCATGTATTTGGTCTTTAAATATTAAAACTCTTTTGTTCTATTATTCTCAATTTATTTGTGATGTTTTTTCGTCTTCAAATAATTATAGAATCTATTTCGTTTATGGATTCAGTCATGCTTTTTCTATTGAGTGAATTAGTTCTATAATTATGTTTGGAGCAATTGATTATCTATATTGATTTAATTCTCTGCTGCAATATCGCCTCTTAGGTATATTGTCGTCGTTGGATTTTCTCAATATCGATAACAATTTATGAGAGTTAAGCGCGAAGAATGATTTTTTAAAGAGTTACATGTGATTTAAATTTTGGTTATTAATGTTATATATTCCGATTAAGAATTTGGACATAGAATTCTTAATTGAGTTATCAATGAATTAAGAATAAATTTGAATACCACAAATACACAAGGAATTCCCTACGCTCTACTTTTCGTCTCATTTTTATATTTTTCAAATTACTCATTTAGTTTTAATTTACATAACACTCATTTAATCTTTTTGTTAATTTCATTACTATTCTTCAATTTCTCAATCCATCTCCCTGTGGATTCGACACCCCAAAGCTATACTGCAAACGACCGCGTTATTCTTTGGGCATAAAAAAAAAAGAGCGGTAGCTTTTTTTTTAGTAGTTTGTAAAAAAAAAAAAAAAAGAGCGGTAGCTTCGTTCATTTTCTTTTTAGCTTTCTGCATCTTTATTTTATTTTACTTTTCTTTTCGTAATTATTTTTTTCAGTATTATGCTTTTCTTTACTTTGCATGCGTAGGTACAGAGACGCTTTTGGACGGTTTGCTGGTAGACCCGTGCTAGAATCAGATTCAGAATCTAATTTTTCTAATCGCTTGTTTGATAATTCTTCCAATTCTGACGCGATGAGTGAACACGTGGACCAACCTGTTAGAACCCTCCAAGATTATCTTCATCTCGCACGAACAGCCACACCATCCTGTATTATGTTCTCACCTAATGTTCGTCATGTAGATTTCAAAACAGGAATGATACAATTACTTCCGACTTTCCATGGTCTAGAAAATGAAAACCCCTATGTTCATATTAGGGAATTTGAGGAAGTAGTTGCAACATTCTACAGTCAAAATACCACTGACGACACGGTAAGGCTAAAGTTCTTTCCTTTTTCTTTGAAAGATAAAGCTAAGAGTTGGTTGTACTCACTAAAACCACGGTCTATTGGAACATGGAGTGAGATGACTCAAGTGTTTTTCAATAAATACTTTCCCCAACATAAGACCAATGCTTTAAAAAGACAAATCTCTACCTTTGCACAAAAGGATAGTGAGACTTTGTACCAGTCTTGGGAAAGATTTAAAGAATTGCTGAGTATGTGTCCCCACCATGGATATGAGAATTGGCGCTTAGTGAGTTATTTCTATGAAGGACTTACGCCCAAGGAACGTCAATTCGTGGAAATGATGTGCAATGGAGAATTTTTACAGAAAAATCCTGATGAGGCCATAGAGTACCTCAATGAACTTGCTGAAAAAGCTCATACTTGGACTGGACCTAGTGCTACTGATAGTACAAAGAGGTCACAACCTACAGGAAACCCGAGTGGTGGTATTTACCATCTAAGGGAAGAGGATAACCTTAAGGCTAAGGTTGAAATGCTCACTAGAGAATTAAAGTTATTGAAAATGAAAAACTCAAAGCCAACACACATGGCTAATCATGCAGACTCTTTTGGGCCATGTGTTGTCTGTGGTGGGGTAGATCATCATTCCCAAGAGTGTCCTACACATACTAACATGAATTGTATGTATGAGGAACAAAGTAATGCTCTAGGTATGTACAAAAAGCCCTTCACACCTTACTCTGAAACCTACAACCCAGGATGGCGTAATCATCCCAACTTCAGATGGAAGTCTGAAAACCAACAGCCTGCACAACCTTCTAGATCATATCCTGCACCATACCATGCACCTCAATCTTCTAGAAATTCTTTAGAAGACACTTTGCATGCATTTCTTGAAGTACAGGGTAAGACTAACCAAAAATTTGAGTCTTTAATTATGCAGGTTGTTGAAGAACAAAAGGAGATAAAGAGCCAGGTATCTAAACTAACGAGTTTCTTGAGTGTAAATGAGTAAGGTAAGTTCCCTTCTCAAGCTCAGTCTGTAACTCATGGTCAACATATGGCACAAGAAACTGTGAAGAATCACGAGTGCCAGCAGATATATATGATTGACTCACTCATAGACAGGGAAGTTTTCACAACTCATGATTCTAATCCCCTTGAGAATTTTATTATTGATTTTGAGTATAATCCTATCAGTGATTCATCTGATGTAGCTAATATTTGTGCAATTTTTTACAATACTCAAGATTATAGCACACGGGCTTGGCAACCGAAGTTTGAGGAGTTTCTTGAGAAAAACGAAAAACAGATTCCTTCAAGTGGGCAAGTAACCAAAGTTAATCTTAAACCTTGCCACCTACCTGTGAAGTTCGAGCACCGAGTTTATTGGGCAAATAAGCGTTTCATTTTTGACCCAAGAGGAATAGTTCAAGAAGTGGAAGATAGTCCGGTTGTAAACTTGGTCTACCAACTTTGACCACAGCATGCAACAATAATTATTATTATTATTATCATCTTATTTGTTTTGTTTTGTTTTTATTTACTACTGTTTTCTTTATTTTTGTTTGCAGGATAGTATCATTTTGTCATTTCAGATCACTACTTTTGACACTTAGCGAGCTATCTACATCACACATCAGGTGTATCCTACCCTTTTTAGTTACTCCCCATCCAATTTTGATTATTAAATATTGAGGACAATGTTTCATTTAAGTTGGGGGGCGGGAATACAAATCTGTTATTTAAACTCTGTGGCTTTAAACTCTATGGCTTTAAACTCTGTGGCATATTTCAATCAAAATATAAAAAATTGTCAAATTTTTTTCACACAGGCATCTTTTCACACATGATACTCATGCTCATTCATAACCATCTTGGTGAATTCAACAAACCCATCTTAAATCATTTTGCTAAAGCATCCACAGAACCATTTATGCACTTCTCCAAACTTTGTGGTAATATGGTGATTTGACACATGTAACTAAAGAATTATTTTGCTCAAGTATTCATGTGAATTTTGTGAGAATTGAGAGCTTACAAATACAGAAATTGTGATAAGTATCCATTGATCTGTTGAATTTGACACTTCTTTTGAGAATATCATTACATGGTTTGTGGTAAGATAGTGGATATACTTGAGATATGACGAAAGTCAATTTAGGATTAACGTCTGAACCTCTCAAGCTGAGCCTTTTCATCATAGATCCCCAGCAACCAATTTTGAGCCAATATACACATATGGCCTTTTCTTTTCATATCTATATCATCCATACCTCTCCACATTGGAGTATAGCTTATACACTATATTTTCCTACCATTTTACTTCCAAGTGTGTACTAGGTGTGAAATTATCATTAAAAAAAAAGAAAAAAGAAAAAAGAAAACCATGACAAAAATGGCATGGTGCTAGATGTGTCCATCAAATTATTCATGAAAGAGTTCATCAAATTGCGAAGACACCAGTGGCAAAAGAAGATGGAAAAGTATACTTAGTCAAAAATCTAAAAAATTGAAAAGTACATAAAAAGGAAAGTATAGTCTACTGAAAAATTTAACAGATTCCCTTTTGTGTATACTTGGAAGTTTTTGAAATCTCTTCACCTTTTCTTCTTATGAACCCCAACCCTAAACCACATTACAACCCTTTGTGTTGATTTTTCCGATCCTAAGTATGCTTGTGGAAAGAATGGTGGAAATCTCATTTGTTAGTATTCCTATCATAAGATCAATGTTTACTTGTTATTTATATATAATTGGCTAAATTTTCATTAGAGTAAATGTACACCTTTGTCAATTCCATAGAGAGAACCCTTACATGAAACACTTCTATTCCCGTGAGTTATGGAGTTAAACTTTTTTGCTTAAGATATTCTAATGTTGCATGTTTTGAAACCTCTGATTTGATAAAAATAGTTTGGAACACATACACACTCTGTGGATTGCTATATTTGAATTACTTGTGAAAGGGTTATTGAATTTCTAGGATTGTTTTGATATGAAAATTTGAAAAATGTGTCTTGATGGCCCCTATGTGTGATTTTCTTTGGTCTTTCTCATCATTTTGCATGAAAATTGCTAGGGACTACCAATGAGTAAGTTGGGGGGTGTGATGAGTGCACAAAAATGCACTCTAAATACTCTAAATACTAAAAGAAATGAGAAAATAATAGATATAATTCATGTTATTAAAATTAATGGTCATTTATCTTGAGATAGATATAAGCATGATTTAATATATTGATGAGAATATAAAATGCCATATTTTCCTCTCTTAATGTTTAATACTTTATTCTTATTTGATGTCTAAATATACTCATTATTCTTATATTTTGATTTAGGACACAAATAGAGGCATTAGGAGCAAATGAAGATAATTGCGGAATTTTAGATAGTTCTGACATCTTTTCGTAATATGGGCATAACTCTCTCATCCAATCTCCGATTGAGCTCATTGAAGATGATCTAGAACTGCAAGAGAAATATCTACAACTTTTATGTTTTATGTTTGAAGAGATATCCACTCAATCTAAGACAAAATCGACCATCACGTGGACGCACCTGCACTTGACGTTCCTGGATATTTTTCAGCCACTTGCATCAAATCCAAATGTCATCATAATATTTTCCAGCAAGCACTCCTACACCAACTTGGAAATTCAATGATCAATTCAGATACAAGATGAAGTGCACTCAAGTTTCTTCAAGACAAATTATTTGACCACAAGATATTAAGTCATACAAGACAACTAATAGATAGAGAAGCAAAATTGAAACACTCAATCTACAAGCAAAATCCAGCTCATGCATAGTGGGAAAACAAATGATCAAAATGACAACTCACAAATCACTTGGATTCAAGAATGGCACATGGCAAAACAAGTTGAAATTGTGATGATTTTGTCATGACAACTTGCATGAAGGATGCTTATAAAGAGAAGGGAGGGGTGTGTGTTCTAAGACAATGCTTAGTGTGCTTGGATGCTTTGGAAGAGCCATTATTTTGAGAGCTTGAGAAAAGAAAAGAAAAACCAAAGAAGAGAGAAGAAAATAATGGTTGGCTCTTCCATATTATCCCTTGGAGAATTTTTGTTGCATATTTTCAATATGTGTAACTAAATTCTCAAGGAGGGTTAGGGATGAACTTGTGTGTGTGATGGTATTTGTAATTTATTTTTGATTCATGTATTTGGTCTTTAAATATTAAAACTCTTTTGTTCTATTATTCTCAATTTATTTGTGATGTTTTTTCATCTTCAAATAATTATAGAATCTATTTCGTTTATGGATTCAGTCATGCTTTTTCTATTGAGTGAATTAGTTCTATAATTATGTTTGAAGCAATTGATTATCTATATTGATTTAATTCTCTGCTGCAATATCGCCTCTTAGGTATATTGTCGTCGTTGGATTTTCTCAATATCGATAACAATTTATGAGAGTTAAGCACGAAGAATGATTTTTCAAAGAGTTACATGTGATTTAAATTTTGGTTATTAATATTATATATTCCGATTAAGAATTTGGACATAGAATTCTTAATTGAGTTATCAATGAATTAAGAATAAATTTGAATACCACAAATACACAAGGAATTCCCTATGCTCTACTTTTCGTCTCATTTTTATATTTTTCAAATTACTCATTTAGTTTTAATTTACATCACACTCATTTAATCTTTTTGTTAATTTCATTACTGTTCTTCAATTTCTCAATCCATCTCCCTGTGGAATCGACACCCCAAAGCTATACTGCAAACGACCGCGTTATTCTTTGGGCGTAATCAAGGAGATTTAGTACAGTCATCTGAAATACATATTAAAACAAATACATATTTTTAAAAGGGGAAAATAATTTTCCAAGATAACAATTTTATAACAATAATACATCATCGGCGGAGCTGTCTCCTCAAACTCAGTCTCTTCATAATCTGCATCCAAAAACTACGACGTCAAGATGGCATCGTAGGTAAGTACAACCCAACCAAACTAAAAGACAGAAATATATTCATGCAACAACAAAACTCATGAACAAGACTGCAAATGCATGAATCTCAAAAGAACATCTTTCTCAAAATAAATAAGATATACACACGCCAAAATCTCATTTGGTTCACGATAAAATTCCAGTAAAATCGTTCATCATTTCCTAAAAAATAATATCCACAAAACCAATCATACCGGACGTTACGTATTGCCGTCCCCGATATGATAAATACACACACCAATCATAATGGACATTACGTATCGCCATCTCCATTATGATTCACACACTCATTTCATACCGGACGTTACGTATCGCCGTCCCTAATATGAAATGCACACCCAATGACCCTAACAGGCGTTACGTATCGCCGTCCCCGTTATGTCATCCACACTATCAATCACAATGGGCGTTACGTATCGCCGTCTCCATTATGACTGACACACACACAATGACCATAATGGGCGTTACATATCGCCATCCCCATTATGTCACCCACACCCACGCTGATCACAACGGGCATTATGTATCGCCGGTTCCGTTATGACTCAGCCAATAACCATTAAAATCCATAAACTTAATAAAAACCCAGTTTTCATTTCCAACACATGAATATCCAAAATTATGCAAAAATCAAATTCCCAAATATTTCTATGAGCATGCGTGTAAATATACAATGCAGACAACCATGCACCAGATAGCCAACAATTAATAAATTCCAACAATAATCAAACACAATAACTGTTGATGCCAAAAATATATTTAAATCTTAAAACTTGTTTGGAAAGTACTTACAGCGAGTAAAAGCGTAAATCCTTGAATTCCGCAGCGCTCGCAGCGGTCACTCGTATGTTAGGCTACAGTGCTCGGTTTGACGCCAAAATTTAGGGAGATACTCTTTGGAAGGTGGGAAATCTCATGGAGGTGGTGGTGTGGCGGCACAACCACCGAAAGATAGTGGATCAGGCTCAAAATGGGTAAAAACCCATTTTCAGGTTTAGGGTTGTACCGGGAAGGTGGGGCCACGGATGGGGAAGCCGAGCTAGGGGGATGACCGGCTGGGATAAGGGAGTGGTTTGGTAGTGGAGGTGAGAGACACGGTGGCCAGACGGCGGCACTAGGTTGCTCAACCCGTGGGTTTTAAAACCCACTTCATGGGTCACGTATTCTGGCCAAGGGAGGAGGAGGGAGGGGCCGAGATTGTCGGGGTAGGTCCCTGGTTGTGTGGGGAAGCTGACCTGAGGTGGTGGTGACCATGGGTGGCCGACGGTGGCCGGAAAACACAAGAGGAACCAAAATAACCCATTTCGGGTTTAAGCCTCATGCACGGGTTAGAGGACTGCCGGAGGTGCACCACCGGTGCAGGGGAGGTCGCCGGAGGGTGGAGACGCCGGTGACATGGGCGATGAGGGCTGGTGGCCGGCGGTGACACCGCTGGGGCTGAGGACAGAATGCGTTAGGGGAAGGGGATGGCATCGCACGGGCTAGGGGAGGCAGGGGAGGGGCTCGCACGGGGAAACAGGGGAGAAAGAAGAAAAAGAAAAGAAAAAGAAAGAAGAAAAAGAAAAGAAAAGAAAAGAAAAAGAGAAAGAAGAAAAAGAAGACTAATAGAAAAAGCACAATAAATTAAATAAAAGCTGACTTTAAATACTATAATTTCAATATCAATAAAATAAGATATTTAAAATCCATCAATAGTAATAAATTAAACCCAATCGGAATATTACAAATAAAACAATAATTAATATAACGAAAGTAGATCAAATAAACTTACATAATAAAATAAAGGAATTAAATTCCAATCATTAAAATAATTATCTCATTAAAATAAATAAGAAAAGCAACGTAACTCAATATTAACTAATTAATAGCTCAAATAAATATCTTAAACAAATAAAACATGACTAATAATATTATTAAATTAAATTAAAATAATTAATACCGAGAATAAAATAACGTGTAAAAATACATGTAAATCTGGGATCTCACATTCTCTCCCCTTAAAAAGAATTTCATCCCTGAAATTTGCTTGACTGCAACTAATAAAAATTCCAATAGCACACCTACCACAACACTTAATACTCACTCCAAACATTAGCACAATTATCTATTTTCCTCAAATACAAATGAATGTTATTCCATCATAACCGTAGAGTCTCCAAATAATATTTCATCTCTAAGACTCCTGAGGTAGCTAATTAATCTGAACTCCACATGTATCACAACCTTAGCACAACCTCTCAAAATTTTAATGTTAAATAATTCCATACAACAATTTGTGTCACCCTAAAATAACTCCCAAGTTTATCTTCTCAACTTAACCATCAATACATATAATTTACCTAACTAAAGAATAATTCTCCCCTAATAAGTATCATCCTAAATTTCAAGTAATCTCTAATTTCTCAAAATTAACACAAGACTTAAACTTCCAATTACATTACAAGATATTATGTTTCCGCGCGCACTCTAAAAATTCACCAAATGCATAAAATTAAGTCCTCATAAATTATCACCATTGAGCAAAACTGGTTCAACACCTATTACAAGAAATCATATACTACACTCCCAAATCTTAAAATCTTAATATCTTATAATTCTGATTATACCATCATGGTTGATACCTAAGCTCCAATATACATCACCTAATAATCCTGTCGACTCTACTCAAATTAGTTAGCATGGTAACCATGATACATGTAATTCTCTCACTCATCTGAACCTACAATACTCAAGAGAACGATTAGTCTCAAATATTTAAATTCTTATGTGACCTCAAGTCACAACTAATTCCTTAATATACCTCGACATGGCAACCATTAAATACTCCAAATATCATACTTAAGTTATTCACCCCAACAACTCGCCCAAATTAATTTGCCCACAAGCCTAAAGTTTAGATCTCTTAAATTTATCTCCATCACATCAATTCAACCTTATCACTTAACAAACAAATTCTCCCAAGTCAAACACAAAACAAAATAAGTACTCTCCAAAAATTTACATACATAATTATTATACATCAATCTCTAAGCATCCACAAACAAAATCAAAACGTCACCAAGAAAAAAAATAATCGCCTATTATCATAAGCATTACTAAAACAGATTCTATAACAATATATCAATGACCAACAATTTCACACTCACATGAAAAGTCCATCTAAAATTACAATTCCAATAATCTCCCAGAAATAAAATTAGAACTTAGATACTCAAATACTCAGCGAGTCCCAGATATTACACATAAATAACATAGAAAATATCAACAAAGAAACCTAATTACATAAATATCAATAGTTTATCAAAACAAATTCATCTCGCAATTATAAATAATAATATACCCAAACACTAAAGAAACTCAAGTAATTCACATAATTATTATATAAAAACAAAATGGGAAAAAGATCTAATAAACAAATTAGTAAAAGCCAGCTATTTTAAAAAAACAAGTCCACCTCCTTTAGTAAACACAAAGCCACCAAAACTTTTATTAAATAAAAGAAGAAGATTGAATTAAAATAAGAACAGCAAATAAAGTCACAAATAAAATTTTGAAATTCTCTACAAAACCCAACTTTTAAAAGATTTATTGTAGAAATCTCCAGAACTCAAAACCTTTAAAAGAAACGAACCATAATAAAATAAACAAATTAATTAATCAATAAATAAATACCAAAAAGTCGCCAAGCAAATCCACTTGTCAAAATAAATAAATAAACTCTCAAAATAAAACAACGGAAATGTGAAAAGATAATAAATTTAAATTTATCTCAAAGCATATACCTAAAAAGAAAGCATGCAGCGATTCATTTAAATCTTTGTCTAAATAAATTTCAAATTTTCAGAAATATTTAAAATACAAGAGCCATAATTAAAATAAACAAATAATAAACCAAATCCAAAACTATCTTGTAGGAAACCTATGAACTGAAATTAAAAACAAATCTGATGATAGTTGAATAAAAGTTTAAGAAAATAAAATAACCCACAACAAAAGAAATAAACTTTAAAATGAAGAATTCTATAACACAATTATTTAAAATATCAGATTCAATAAAAAGATTGATTTAAAATAATAATCTAATCCGAAATATCCAAATTCTAATTTAAACAAAAACAAAAGCATATATGTAAAATAAATAATTAAATAAATGCTCAACAACTTAACTAAATAAGATCAACTAACTAAAATCTGAACTACTACCCAAAATAAACATAAACATAAAAATAAAAAGTACAACATAACAAAATAAATAACGATAATCTTACCATATAAATTAGTAGGAAAACTTAGAGAACAATTAGAATAATAAAATAAAATAAAATAACCAAACAAATAAACAAACATATTTTTTTTTTAAACTACAAACTTTTCTGGTACTGTCCTTAGGTAATGTGCGGATTTACTCTAGAGTTGAACTCTGATACCACCTGTGACGCCCCCAATTTTTTCTTAAAATAAACATGGGAATTGAGGCGTCGGGATGATGACAACATGGGTCACACATCCCAACGACAAGTACCAAACGTGTGTGCACACGTGACATACATAAAATATAAGTCGCAGCGGATAATAAAATCATTATCTAAGTACCAGAATTTTTTAAAAATATTTTACAAACCATTTTAATATAAACTCTCCTACAGAAGATTTAATACAGTAATCCGAAATACAAATTAAACAAACACATATTTTTAAAAGGGGAAAATAATTTCCCAAAATAATAATTTTATAATAATAATATATTACCGACAAAGCCGTCTCCTCAAACTCAGCCTCTTCATAATCTGCATCAAAAAACTACGATGCCAAGATGGCATCGCAGGTAAGTACAACCCAACCAAACCAAAAGACAGAAATATATTCATGCAATAACAAAACTCATGAACAAGACTTCAAATGCATGAATCTCAAAAGAACATCTTTCTCAAAATAAATAAGATATACACATGCCAAAATCCTATTTGGTCCACGATAAAATTCCAGTAAAATCATTCATCATTTCCTAGAAAATAATATCCACAAAACCAATCATATCAGGCGTTACGTATCACCGTCCCCGATATGATAAACACACACACCAATCATAATGGGTGTTACGTATTGCCGTCCCCATTATGATTCACACACACTCATTTCATACTGGGCATTATGTATCGCTGTTCCCGATATGAAATGCACACCCAATGACCCTAACGGGCGTTACATATTCCCGTCCCCATTATAATTGACACACACACACAATGACCATAATGGGCATTACGTATCGCTGTCCCCATTATGTCATCCATACACACACGCTGATCACAACGGGCATTACGTATCGCCGTCCCCGTTATGACTCAGCCAAAAACCATTAACATCCATAAATTTAATAAAAACCCAATTTTCATTTCCAATACATGAATATCCGAAATCATGCAAAAATTCAATTTCCAAATATTTCTATGAGCATGCGCGTAAATACACAATGCAGACAACCATGCACCAGATAGCCAACAATTAATAAATTCCAACAATAATCAAACACAATAACTATTGATGCCAAAAATATATTTAAATCTTAAAGCTCGTTTGGAAAGTACTTACAGTGGGTAAAAGCGTAAATCCTTGAATTTCGTAGCGCTCGCAGCGATCACTCGTACATTAGACTACAGTGCTCGGTTTGACACCAAAATTTAGGAAGATACTCTTTGGAAGGTAGGAAATCTCATGGAGGTGGTGGTGTGACGGCACAACCACCAGAAGATGGCAGATCGGGCTCAAAATGGGTGAAAACCCATTTTTGGGTTTAGGGTTGTACCAGGAAGGTGGGGCCACAGATGGGGAAACCGAGCTAGGGGGATGACCAGCTAGGGTAGGGGAGTGGTTTGGTGGCGGAGGTGAGAGACACGGTGGCCGGACGGCGGCGCTAGGTTGCTCAACCCGTGGGTTTTAAAACCCACTTCATGGGTCACGTATTCCGACCAAGGGAGGAGGAGGGACGGGCCAAGGTGTTTGGGGTAGGTCCTTGGTTGTGTGGGGAAGCTGACCTGAGGTGGTGGTGACCATGGGTGGCCGGCGGTGGCCAGAAAACTCAAGAGCAACCAAAATAACCCATTTCAGGTTTAAGCCTCACGCATGGGTTAGGGGACTGCTGGAGGTGCACCATCGGTGCAGGGGAGGTTGCTAGAGGGTGGGGAGGCCGGCAACATGGGCAGTGAGGGCTGGTGGCCGGCGGTGACGTCGCTGGGGCTGTGGACCGAATGCGTTAGGGGAAGGGGATGGCATCGCACGGGCTGGGGGAGGCAGGGGAGGAGCTCGCACGGGGAAACCGGGAAGAAAGAAGAAAAAGAAAGAAGAAAAAGAAAGAAGAAAAGGAAAGAAAAGAAAAAAAAAAAAAAAGAAAAAGAAGACTACTAGAAAAAGCATAATAAATTAAATAAAAGCTGACTTTAAATACTATAATTTTAATATCAATAAAATAAGATATTTAAAGCCCATCAATAGAAATAAATTAAACCCAAGCGCAATATTAAAAATAAAACAATAATTAATATAACGAAAGCAGATCAAATAAACTCACATAATAAAATAAAGGAATTAAATTCCAATCATTAAAATAATTAGCTCATTAAAATAAATAAGAAAAGCAACGTAACTCAATATTAATTAATTAATAGCTCAAATAAATATCTTAAACAAATAAAACATGACTAATAATATTATTAAATTAAATTAAAATAATTAATACCGAGAATAAAATAACGTGTAAAAATACACGTAAATCTGGGATCTCACAGTTATTGTTGGAATTTATTAGTGGTTGGTTATTTGGTGCATGGTCATTTGGATTGTGTATTTACACGCATATTCATGTGTTGAAAATGGAAATTGGGTTTTCATTGTGTTTATGATTTTCGGGTGCGTGTGTATCACGACCCCAAGTCGAGATAGAGCATTATCCTGGTGGAATATACTGAGTGACGTCCCCTGGGTCGTCGCCGAGCGACAACGGGATCGGACGGGATGGTAACGCTCTCGTGCCGACTCCGTGGCTCTTCTGCTGGCGAGAGCAAGGGGATGCCTGGTCATGGTACGTGCTGGGCGCGGTTAGCTGAGTATCGCCAGTTCCGAAGTCACATGCGTGGTCGTTACATTCGGTGTGATGATGAAAGCCAGGGTGTGCAGATGGTCCCTATTAGAGATCATGGTGCATACGGTTAATAAAATTGATATTTAGGCCATTTTCTAGGAAAGTGGTGGATTGTATTTATTGGTTGTGGTTTTAATGGATTTATGGACATCATTTTCTGTGAAAATGATGAATGATTTTACTAGAGTTTTATTTGGGCCAGATTGGGATTTTGGCGTGTGTGGTTATTGTATTTGTTTCGAAGAAGATAATTTTAAGATTCATGCATACAGTGTCCTGTTCATGCGTAGTGTTGTTGCATGAATGTATTTCTATCTTTTGGTTTGTTTGGGTTATACTTACCTACAATGCCTTTTCTGGCGTCATAGTTTTTAGATGCAGATTTTGAAGAGGCTGAGCCTGAGGAGACGTCTCCACCGTTGATGTGCTGTTGTTATAAATTGTTATCTCGAGAAATTATTTTCCCATTTTAAAAAATATATGTATTCGTTAAATTGTATTTCGGATGATTGTATTAAATCTCCTATTGGAGAATTTATATCAAACTATTTTGTAAAATATTTTTAAAATTCTGGTAGTTAATTATTGACTTAATTTATCCGCTGCTTTTATTTATGCATATCACGTGTTCACACACTTAACACTTGACGTTGGGAGTGCGTGACCCGTGTTGTCGGCATCCTAACGCCTCGATTTCTGTATTTATTTTAAGGAGAATTTGGAGGCATCACAATCCAAATCTACAAGATTAGTTGTCCGCAATTTCTGGGTATTGAAACCTACTTCCGTACGTGGACTCATTTTCATGGAATATTTCACTTCAGGCCCGACTACATGAAATATTAAAAGTGAGAATGTAAGAGCACTCTTATTGAATTGATCAAAATTTTCTTTTAAAAAGTATAAATTTGTATACATATCAAAATTTTTTTATCATATTTAATTAAAAATGAGGAAAAGAAAATGAGAGAAGGGAATAAAAATAATTTTTATCTTCAAAAGTAAATAATAATATTTTAAAAGTGTTCAAATTTAAAGGATTACTATTCACTTTTAAAGACAAAAAGTACTTTTATTCCCTTCTCTCACTTTCTTCTCCTCATTTTTAAATAAATATGACGATTTTTTTTTTTATATTTGTGAAAACTTGTACTTTTTAAAATAGAATTTTGACCAATTCAATAAAAGTGCTCTAACTCATGTACATAACTACGTAGTTTGGCTCGCTTATATCCATCATGGGTGATGAATAAGAAAATTGTCTATTTATAACTAATTATTTTTAATGAAAAAATTATTTTTAATAAAAATAAGTTAATATTTATTGTAAATAATTATTTTCGTCATAAATAATCAATTATAAATATTCATTTTTTTAATGTATATAAAAATAAAATATAAAGAATTAGGTGTTGTTTGGAGGTAAGTTTTTTTGTGAATAGTGTAAACTTTTATATGAGAAAATAAATTCATAATTGATCGAGTGCTGTTACTTGATCAGTAAGTTTTCCTCTCAAACTCATTATTAGTGCAATTATATTTTTTAAGATGTTGGTGAAAATGACAGATATTTCCAATCAATAAATGACGTCATGTCCAGATAAATTATAACCAAAAGATGATAAATCCAATTCTTATTAGTTAATAAGATTATTTTTAATGAGATAGAACGTAAAGGGTTGGCCCTAGCTTGGAAATTAAAACACGTAATATATTATTATATTCATTTTTTTCCCCCTTTGAGTTTACGTCGACTAGCAAAAAGTATCTCTCTCAAGGAGGCAAGGACCATAATTATATTATGCTTCTTTACCCAATTTTTTTTCTGCTGCTTTGGCTCTTGTGGCGCCGATCCCCATCTCATGTTTTTATCATTTTCTCTGTTTGGAATAAGGTATTAAAAAAGAAGGGAAAATACATTTCACCCTCTAATTAATAGATGTAATTTACATTTTGCACCCTAAACTATTATTAATTAATATTGACATGCATTTTGTATCTTCAGGCTATAAAAAATCTGTAATGCACATATAAAACTTATTTGGTTTGGTGATTAAAATTGTGTCATATATATAATCTATTTTTACTTTTTTTTTATATATCCTAATTATTATAATTGACAATATATTATTTGTGATTTCTTCCCTTTAATTATATGGTATAATATTTTAGTTTCGATAACTTGGAGATGATGATGCAAACCTTATTTTGAAAAGAGAAAAAAAAAATGTTAGAGAATATCATTTAATTTGATATCTTTTTCATTTATTAAGATTTGATCAATGATTATCAAAATTGTGTCAAGTCATCTATTTTTATAATTTACTTATATATCTATCTAACTCTAATTAGAATATAAAATATAATAAAAATATTATTATCATTTTTAACGAAGACAAAATTTTTCAATAGAATATAAATGCCACACTAAAACAAAGTATATATAATCAATTAATTATAATTATAAAAATTGTTTTTGTTATAAATAGTCTATTTTTATTATAAATAATTTTTTTAATTATAATTAATTATATATGCATGATTTTTTTTTAGTGCCGGGTGAAAGAAATTAATTGATGAAAACAACGTTATTTTCGAAAGTAAAAAATGTTGAGAGACCGTACGTCATGGATTGAATTATGTGGTCGTTTTGTCAGTGCTGATGTGCTGAGGCGAGAAAACGCAGGCACCAGGCGGCCGATTGTTTTCAATGAGATAGAACGTAAAGGCCGTTTTGTCAACATGTTTAATCCGGGAGTGAAAGACAGGATTAATCAAAAGGTAAGTACCACCAATATTATCACTAAACAGTTATGGTGCATGCATTTTCTATTGCGCAATAGAAAGAGAGATGCCTAATTATTTTTAATGAGATAGAACGATACGGTATAATATTTTAGTTTCGATAATTTGGAGATTGATGATGCAAACCTAATTTCGAAAAGAGAAAAAAAAATGTTAAGAGAATATCATTTAATTTGATTTATTTTTCATTTATTAAGATTTGTTTAATGATTATCTCTAATTAGAATATAAAATAAAATAAAAATATTATTATCATTTTTAATCGAACTCAAAATATTTCAGTATAATTGCTGGGTCATGAAGAAATTAAGATGAAAACAACGACATTTTCGAAAGGAAAAAGATGTTAAGAGACCGTATGTCATGGTTTGAATTACGTGATCTTTTTCTCTGTGCTGGGAGTTGTTGCATAAACTTACGTGGTTCGAATATATATCCATGATCTGCGTATAGCATTTTTCATTGTTATCACATCATGGATGGAAAAATAAAGTACGTATAGCATTTTTCATTGTTATTACATAGAGTACTATCACATAAACTCGATGAAAAAATAGTTAGGTCATAGCTTAATGACAGTGGAGAAATAGAATGACGTGAAGGGAAAATGTGTACAGATTCGACGTGGCATGTGCGAGACCGATTGAAATGTTTGGTCCGGTACGTATTTTCGTAGACTGGTAATAAGTAATAGAAGCATGCAGGAAGCTATGGATATAAACAAAGAGGTCTCTACCTAACAGAAGTCCCCATGCCAATTCTCATGCGAGTTCTCAACCTTGCACGTGTCATTGATATCGTGTCATTGATGTCGTGTACAATTAAAGTACTGATATTGGATTAGCCAAATGTCAGTACTCTTCAAAATTTGAAGAAAACTAATAAAAATACCCTTAAAGTATGAGTATTGGATTGGCTAAAATTTTTTTTTAAAAAGTATAAATTTGTATCCATATAAAAAATAACCAATTTTTTTTCTGCTGCTTTGGCTCTTGTAGCGCCGATCCCCATCTCATGTTTTTATCATTTTCTCTGTTTGGAATAAGGTATTAAAAATGAAGGGAAAATACATTTCACCCTCTAATTAATAGATGTAATTTACATTTTGCACCCTAAACTATTATTAATTAATATTGACATGCATTTTGTATCTTCAGGCCATAAAAAATCTGTAATGCACATATAAAACTTATTTGGTTTGGTGATTAAGATTGTGTCATATATATAATCTATTTTTACTTTTTTTATAATATCCTAATTATTATAATTGACAATATATTATTTGTGATTTTTTCCCTTTAATTATATGGTATAATATTTTAGTTTCGATAACTTGGAGATTGATGATGCAAACCTAATTTCGAAAAGAGAAAAAAATATGTTAAGAGAATATCATTTAATTTGATTTATTTTTCATTTATTAAGATTTGTTTAATGATTATCAAAATTGTGTCAAGTCATCTGTTTTTATAATTTACTTTTATATCTATATATCTCTAATTAGAATATAAAATAAAATAAAAATATTATTATCATTTTTAATCGAACTCAAAATATTTCAGTATAATTGCTGGGTCATGAAGAAATTAAGATGAAAACAACGACATTTTCGAAAGGAAAAAGATGTTAAGACACCGTATGTCATGGTTTGAATTTCGTGATCTTTTTGTCTGTGCTGGGAGTTGTTGCATAAACTTACGTAGTTCGAATATTTATCCATGATGTGCTGAGGCTAGAAAAATATCACATCATGGATGGAAAAATAAAGTACGTATAGCATTTTTCATTGTTATAACATAGAGTACTATCACATAAACTGGATGGAAAAATAGTTAGGTTATAGCTTAATGACAGTGGAGAAATAAAATGACGTGAAGGGAAAATTGTGCACAGATTCGACGTAGCATGTGCGAGACCGATTGAAATATTGGGTCCGGTACGTATTTTTGTAGACTGGTAATAAGTAATAGAAGCATGGAAGCTATGGATATAAACAAAGAGTGCCTCTACCTAACAGAAGTCCCCATGCCAATTCTCATGCGAGTTCTCAATCTTGCTTGTGTCATTGATATCGTGTCATTGATGTCGTGTACAATTAGAGTACTGATATTGGATTAGCCAAATGTCAGTACTCTTCAAAATTTGAAGAAAACTAATAAAAATATCCTTAAATTATGAGTATTGGATTGGCTAAAAGTTTTTTTTAAAAAGTATAAATTTGTACCCATATCAAAAATTTTGATATGTGTATAAATTTACTATTCACTTTTGAAGACTAAAAGTACTTTTATTTCCTTTTTTTATTTTCTTCTTCCCACTTTTGATCAAATATGATAATATTTTTTTGATGCGTATAAATTTATACTTTTTAAAGAAAACTTTTAGTCAATCTAATGTTAATGCTCTTATATTGAATTGGTCATCCACTTTTCAAATTTTGAAAAGTCTATAATTCATTCATTTTACTTTTCATATATGAAAAGAATTATTCACATATCCATCCATTGCAAATAATTATATAAGTAATTATTTGGGTGAAAAGAATAATTTTTAACAAAAAATAATTATTTAAGTATCAAATTAAATTATTAAAATACATATGGTTAATATAATTAAAAAATATGAAAAAATACTTAAATGTATTCTTATTAGAAAAAATGAATATGATTATAATTCTCAAAAATTGTTGAGAATTATGAAAATAAAATAAAAAATAATTAAATAAATATAAATAAAAAAAATATTAATATTTTATTATTATAAATAATGTGATAGCTAATCTAATGTAAACTTCATGTATTGAGTGCTTAATTAAAAAATAAAAAATAAAAAATTATATATTTTCAAATTGTGAATATAAGAATAGTCAATTTAATACTAATATTCTTACACTAATAATAAATCTAAATAGACAAAATCAAAAAACTGAGTAGGCAGTCAAAATTCAAACTCGCAGTTTGAAAATTCGGCCTCCAAGATCAAAATCCTGACTTCATTTTTCCGCACGTGGACTGGTTTTCATGGAATAGTTCACCTGAGGTTGGGATCCGACTGAGAAAATAACTCATGTACGTAGTTTGGCACGCTCACATCCATCGTGGATGATGTCATTACAAAATATAAAAGATTTAGGTGTTGTTTGGAGGTAAAAATTGTATGACATTATAAGAAATTGATTATATATGATAATTATTTTTTGTCAAAATAATTATTTTATACTAATTTTTATAATAAATAGTCATATTTGTAATAAATAATTCATCAAAAATATTGATTTATTTTTTTATAATGTGAATAGTGTAAACTTTTATATATATAAGAAAACAATTTTATAATAGATCGAGTGCTGCTATTTGATCCATGAGTTTGTCCTCTCAATCTCATTATTAATACAATTTGTAATGAAACAAACTTACAGAATTGGTAAGACAGCTGCCACCCCCTGTCCCACCACTAAAATTATGTGAATGACTCTACCACTATTATTTTAAATTTTTCATAGTAACTTGTATAGTAACTTAAAGGCCTATAAATATGAACTTCAATTGTAATGAAATTCATAAGAAAATATAGACATAAGAAAGTTTCAGTTCTTAAGAGTTCTAAAGAGTTTGTTATATATTTTTCTCTTGCAATAGCAGTTTCTTTTTTTAAGTTTTATAACACGTTATCAGTACGACGGTTCTACTAATTCTGAAACTAGTAGTCTTATTCCTTTGTAAGTTTTTCAATATATTATTTACAGTGCTTGATATATTTTATTGATGATTATCTGTGTAAATTTATAAATATATTTTCTGAGATACACATATTTATTTCATTATTTATATGTGTAGAAAATGGCAAATCTTACAAAATTGGAATTTGTTGCTCTTGATATATTTGGAAAAAATTATTTATTCTGGATACTTGATGCTGAAATTCATCTTGATGCGATGAACCTGAGTAAAACAATTAAAGAAAGAAATCAAACGTTCCTGCATGACCGTGCTAAAACAATGATTTTCCTTTGCTACCATCTTCACGAAGAATTGAAAACTAAATATCTTACAATAAAAGATCCTTATATTTTGTGGAACAGTTTAAGAGAGAGGTATGAACACCAGAAGACTGTCATCCTCCTAAGAACTCGTTTTGATTGATTGCACCTGAGGTTTCAAGATTATAAAAGTGTTAGTGAGTATTATTTTGCATTTTTTAAAATAAGTTCAGTACTAAAATTATGTGGTGAGAAAATCACCGATGATGATATGTTAGAGAAGACTTATACTACATTTCATGTCTCGAATGTGCTCCTGCAGCAACAGTATTGAGAGAGAAAGTTCAAGAAATATTCTGAACTTATATCATGTCTTCTAGTAGCTGAGTAGAACAATGAGCTCTTATTAGCAAACCATCAGTTACGCCCTACTGGCTCAATATCATTCCCTAAAATGAATTGTGCATCCTTTAGAAAAAATCGGGGGCGTGGACGTGATAAGAGAAATTGTAGAAATGTTGGTCCCAGAAGTGACAACATTAAAAGGGATAATAATATAACGTATCACCAGAAGTGGTACAATTCAGAAAGGAGTATGTGACACCCCCAAATTCCCCTTAAAATAATACGGGAATCGAGGCTTCAGGATGATGATAACACGGGTCACACATCCCAACGACAAGTGTCAAACATGTGTCCACGCGTGACATACATAAAATATAGGTCGCAACGGATAATAAAATCAATAATTAGGTACCTGAATTTTTAGAAATATTTTACAAACCAATTTAATAAAAACTCTCCAACAGGAGATTTAATACAGTCATCCGAAATACAAATTAAACAAATACATATTTATAAAAGTGGGAAAATAAATTTTCCGAGATAACAATTAATATTAATATCACCTCAACGGCGGAGCCGTCTCCTTAGGCTCAGCTTCTTCATAATCTGCATCCAAAAACTACGACGCCAAGATGGCATCGCAGGTAAGTATAACCTAAACAAACCTAAGACAGTAAATACATTAATGCCACAATAACAACCATGTACAAATTACCATATGCATGAGACTTAAAATCATCTTCCTCAAAATCAATAAAATAACCACACACGCCAAAATCCCATTTGGCCCAAAATAAAAATCCAGTAAAATCACCCATCATTTTTTCAGAAAATGATGACCATAAATTCATTAAAACCACAACTATTTTCCCAAAAAATGGTCTACGTAAAATCAATAAACACAACCCGTCACTTTCCCAGAAAATGGCCTAAACATCCGTTTTATTAATCGTATGCACCATGATCTCTCCTAGGGACCATCCGCACACCCTGGTTTTTATCATCACACTGAAGGTAATGACCCCGCATGTGACTTCGGAACGTGCGATGCCTAGCTAACCGTGCCCAGCACGTACCATGACCAGGCATCCCCTAGCTCCCGCCAGTAGAGGAGCCACTTAGTCGGCACGAAAGTATTACCATCCCGTCCAATCCCGTCGTCGCCCAACGACGACTCAGGGGATGTCGCTCAGTATATTCTGCTCCCGAGTGACCAGAAGAGCTCCACCGGGATAATGCCCCATCCCAGATTAGTGTCATGATACACACGCACCTGAAACCATAAATACAATGAAAACCCAGTTTTCATTTCCAACACATAAATATACGCGTATATACACAATGCAGATGACCATGCATCAAGTAACCAACAACTGAATAAATTCCATCAATGACCAAACACAACATCTGTTGATGTCAAAAATATATTTAAATCTTAAAATTTATTTGGAAAATACTTATAGCGATTAAAAACGCATATCCTTGAGTAGAAGCCATTCCGCAGCGCTCGCAGCTGTCATTTGTACGTTAGGCTAAAGTGCTCGGTTTCACACCAAAATTTAGGGAGATACTCTTTGAAGGGTGGGGAATCTCATGGAGGTGGTGGTGTGGCGGCACAACCACCAGAAGGTGGCGGATCGGGGTCAAAATGGGTGAAAACTCATTTTCGGGTTTAGGGTACCGGGAAGGTGGGGCCACGGATGGGGAAACTGAGTTAGGGGGATGACCAGCTGGGCGAGGGAAGTCTTTTGGTGGCGGTGGTGAGGCCTACGGTGGCCCGACGGCAGCGCGGCGAAAAATAACCCGTTTTAGGACCTATTTCGGGTTGGGTTATTTGGGCTTCCGGCGGTTAGGTTATGCTCGCCGGAGGATGGAGAGTCTAGTGGGAGGTCGCCGGTGTCAAGGGGTGGCCGGCAGTGGCCGAAAAATGTAAAGGAAGCTAAAATGGTCATTTCGGATAGGGGACTCACGTGCCGAGTAGGGGCTCCCGTGAGGTGCATCACCGGTGCAAGGGAGGTCACCGGTGATGCACCTGCCGGTGGGTGGTCGGCGGCAGCCCTAGGGCTGAGGAGAGAACCGGCGAGAGATGAGAGGGCGAGAGGGGTACGCAGGCTGGGGAAGGCTCTGGGGCTGAATGCGCAGGAAGAAAGGAGAAAAAAGAAAAAGAAAAAAGAAAGAAAAATGAGAAAAAAGAAAAAGAAGGGAAAATGAGTACAACTAGAAAAATACAATAAATTAAATAAAGGCCAATTAAAAATACTACAATTCAATATCAATAAAATAAAATATTTAAATCCCACCAATAAAAATAAATTAAACCCAAGCGCAATATTAAAAATAAAACAATAATTAATATAACGAAAGCAGATCAAATAAACTCACATAATAAAATAAAGGAATTAAATTCCCAATTATTAAAATAATTAACTCATTAAAATAAATGAGAAAAGCAACGTAACTCAATATTAACTAATTAATAACTCAAATAAATATCTTAAACAAATAAAATATGACTAATAATATTATTTAAATAAATTAAAATAAGTAACACCGAGAATAAAATAACGTGTAAAAATACACGTAAGTCCAGGATCTCACATTCTCCCCCCCTTAAAAAGAATTTCGTCCTTGAAATTTGCTCGGCTGCAACTAATAGAACTCCAATAACTCACCTATCACACAGCTCAACCCTCACTCCAAGCATTAGCACAATCATCTATTTTCCTCAATTACACAATAAATGTTATTTCATCATAATCGTATAGTCTCCAAATAATATTTCATTTCTAAGACTCCTGAGGTAGCTAATTAATCTGAAATCCATTTGTATCAAAATCTTAGCACAACCTCTCAAAATTTTAATGTTAAATAATTCCATATCATACTTTATGTCACCCTAAAGTAACTCCCAAGTTTATCTGCCCAACTTAATCGTCAATAAACATAATTTATCCAGCTAAAAGATAAATCTCCACTCACAAATATCATCCCAAATTTCAAGTCATCACTAATTTCTCAAAATTTACACAAGAATTGAACCTCCAACTACATTGCACTTTATCACGCTTTCACGCGCACTCTAATAACTCGCTAAATTCATAAAAATTTAAGTCCTCATAAATTATCACCATTGAGCAAAAACTAGCTCAACACCTATTACAAGAAATCATTTGCCACATTTACAAATCCTAATGCTTTGTCATTTCACAATTCAAGTTATGTCTCCCAATATTAAAGCCTAAAATTTCTAACTCACAAACCTCTAATACACTTCTCCATCATTATAACTCATCACTCTCATCATATTTTAATTATCTAAATCTGTATTCTCTCAATCGAACCTTCATTATCTATGAGATGGAATAACCTCAAATATTTTAATTCTTATATGATCTCAAGTCACAACTAATTCTTTAGGATACCTCGACAAATGTTGCTAACCATTAAATTCTTCCAAAATATTATATTTAAATTATCCACTCCAAACAATTCGCCCAAAAGCCTAAAATTTATATCTCTTAAATTTATTTCCATCACATCAATTCAACCATGTCACTTAACAAACAAATTCTCCCAAGTTAAACACCAGCAAAAAACAAATACTCTCCAAAATTTTCACGCACATTTATTATACATCAATCTGTAAGCATCCACAAATAACATCAAAACTTCACCAAAAAAATAATTGATCGCCTACTATCATAAGCATTACTAAAACAATTTCCATAACAATATATCAATGGCTAAGAATTTCTCACTCACATAAAGAGTTCGCCCTGATTACAATTCCAACAATCTCCCAGGAATAAATTAAAACTTAGAAACTCTAACACTCAGTGAGACCCAGGTACTACACATAATTAACATAGGAAATATTAACAAAGAAACCCAATTACATAAATACCAGTAATTATCAAAACGAATCGATCTCACAAAGATATAACAACATATCCAACCACTAAATAAATTCAAGTAATTCATATAAATATTATATAAAAACACAAAAGGGGGAAAATATTTAATAAACAAATAATTAAAAGTCACTCATTCAAGAAAACAAGCCCAACTCCTTTAATAAACACAAAGTCACAAAATACGATTATTAAATAAAAGAAGGAGATAAAATTAAAATAAGAACAGCAAATAAAATCACAAATAAAACTTTGAAATTCTCTACAAAACCAACTCTTAAAAATATTTATTGTAGAAATCTCTAAAATTTAAAACCTTTAAAAGAAACGAACTATAATAAAATAATTAAATCGATAAATTAATTAATAAATAAATACAAACAAGTTGCCAAGCAAATCCACTTGCCAAAAATGAATAAATAAACTCTCAAAATAAAACAACGGAAATGTGAAAAGATAATCAATTTAAATTTATCTCAAAGCATAAACTTAAAAAGAAAGTATGGCAGCGATTCTTTTAAATTTTTGTCTAAATAAATTTCAAACTTTCAGAAATATTTAAAATACAAAAGCCATAATTAAAATAAAAAGATAATAAACAAAATCCCAAACTATTTCGTAAGAAACCTATGAATTTAAATTAAAATCAATTCCTGATAATAATTGAATAAAAGTTTAAGAAAATAGAATAACCCACAACAAAAGAAATAAACTTTAAAATAAGGAATTCCATAACACAATTATTTAAAATAAATGATTCAATAAAATAAATGATATAAAATATTAATCTAATCCAAATTATCCAAATTCCAATTTTAACAAAACAAAAACATACATATAAAATAAATAATTAAATAAATACTCGACAACTTAACCAAATAAAATCAACTAACTAAAATCTTAACTGCTACCCAATTACAATATTAAACAAATATTAAAATAAAATAAAACAAAACAAACCAATCAATCAGAACTGATTTAATTATGAAAATAAATAAACAACATAAACATTTAAAATAAAAAGCACAACATAACGAAATAAATATCGATAATCTTATCATATAAATTAGTAGGAAAACTTAGAGAGCAAATAAAATAATAGAATAAAATAAAATAACCAAATCATAAAACAAATAAATTTTTAAAACCACTAACTTTTCTCGTACTGTCCCTAGGTGACTTGCGGATTTACCCAGAGCCGAACTGCTCTGATACCACCTGTGATGCCCCCAAATTCCCTTTAAAATAACACGAGAATTGAGACGTCAGGATGATGACAACACGGGTCACGCATCCCAATGACAAGTGTCAAACGTGTGTGCCTGCATGACATACATAAAATATAAGTCGCAGCGGATAATAAAATCAATAACTAGGTACCAGAATTTTTAGAAATATTTCACAAACCAATTTAATAAAAACTCTCCAACAGGAGATTTAACAATGGCCTTTTGAGCTTCATTACAACAAATAACTGTCTTCAATCAAGACCTACAGGCAAGGCTTTTTAGATAAGGTCTACATTGTTCCTCTAAGCTTCTATTTATGTAGCATTACAGGCAAGGCTTTTGGGAGTGGAACGTTTAAAGAGAAGGTGCAAACTGGTTAGATCCAAAAGCAAGGCTCCCTTTTTTGAGACTCTGAAAATCTTGTTTTTGTATTACATTTTAGAAATTAGATAATTTCATTACATTTAGGAAATTTATAGTTTATGTATTACTTGAAAAAATGACCCAGTTAGGCCTTACTTTTTCTTAGTTTATTTATTATTCTTTTTTTATTTTTCTTAGTTGAGAAAGAGTTGAAATAAATAAAATTGTCTTCATCTGTAGGTGCCTATTTTTGTGCATTTAAAATTTTATGAATGCTATATTGTAAATTTTAATTCGTTAGTGGGTGCTTATTTTGGTGTTGATAAAACACTCCCCTACATCAGCCGACCATCCCCATAACTCAGTTTCCCCATACATGGCTCCACCTTCCCTGTATAACTCCAAATCCGAAAATGGGTTTCCACCCATTTTGAGCCCAATCTGCCACCTTCTGGTGGTTACACCGCCACACTACCACCTTCATGACATTCTCCACCCTTTATTGAGTATTTTCTTAAATTTTAATGTCAAACCGAGCACTCTAGCCCAACATACAAAGTGATCGCTACGAACGCTATGGACTAGCGCTTGCTCAAGGATCCATGTTTTTACCCACTGTAAGTATTTTCTAAATAAACTATGATATTTAAATATATTTTGCATTAACAAATCATGAGTCTTGATTGGTGGAATTTATTGGTTAGTTATTTTGTTTATTGTCGTATGTGTTGCATAGTGCACACATGTTTATGTTCGTAGAGGAAAACTGAGTTTTCGCATAATTGCATGCATGTTCATGTGTTGGAAATGAAAACTGGGTTTTTATGTGTTAATGATTTTTGGGTGTGTGTGTGTATCATGACCTAAAGTCGGGATGGGACATTATCCCGGTGGAGCTCTTTTGGTCACTCGGGAGCGGAATATACTGATTGATATCCACTGGGTTATCATCGGACGACAACGGGATCGGACGGGATGGTAACACTCTCGTGCCGACTCCGTGGCTCCTCTGCTGGCAGGAGCTAGGGGATGCGTGCTCATGGTACGTGCAGGGCGCGGTTAGCTAGGCATCGCCCGTTCCGAAGTCACATGAGTGGTCGTTACCTTTGGTATGATGATGAGAGCCAGGGTGTGCGAATGGTCCCTAGGGGAGATCATGGTGCGTACGGTTAATAAAAACTATTTTCTGGGAAAGTGGCGGGTTTTGATTATGGGTGTTATGTGGAACATTTTTTGAGAAAATGATTGTTGTTTTAATAGTTTTACCGACATCATTTTTTGAGAAAATGATGGATGTTTTTATTGGAGTTTTATCGTGGATCACAATGGAATTTTGGTATGTGTGGTTATTTTATTTATTTTGAGGAATATGATTTTAAACTTCATGCATATGGTGTTATGTTCATGCGTATTGTTGTTGCATGAGTATATTTTATATCTTGTGATTTGTTTGGGTTGTACTTACCTGTGATGCCATTTCTGGATTTGTAGATTTTGGATGCAAAGATCGAGAAGGTTGAGCCTGAGGAGACGACTCCACTGTTAAAGTAATTATGTTATAATTTATTATTTTGGAAAATGTTCCCTTTTGATGTAGGTATTTTATGTTTTGATTTTTGAATGACTGTATTAAATCTCTTGTAGGAGAATGTATATTCAACTGGTTTGTAAAATATTTTATTAAAAACTTTTGGTACTTAGATATTGATTTTAATTATTCATTGCTTTTATTTATGCATGTTACGTGTTCACACACTTAGCACTTAACGATTGGGGATGTGTGACCCATGTTGTCATCATCCTAACGTATCGATTCCCATGTTATTTTAAGGGGAATTTGGGGCGTCAGAAACTAATTGTGGCGCCACATAATCGCTGCAAATAGAATTCTAAACACTGCAAAAACATTTTTGAAGTGCCATGTAATTTAATTTGCAGGGATTAAATCACTGGAAATGGGATATTTTGCAGTGATTTTTGTGTGATGATGAGAGCCAGGGTGTGCGGATGGTCCCTAGGGGAGATCATGGTGCATACGGTTAATAAAATGGATGTTTAGACCATTTTCTGGGAAAGTGGCGGGTTTTGATTATTGGTGTTATGTGGAACATTTTCTGGGAAAATGATTGTTGTTTTAATGGTTTTACAGACATCATTTTCTAGGAAAATGATGGATATTTTTATTGGAGTTTTATCGTGGACCAAAATGGGATTTTGATGTGTGATTATTTTATTTATTTTGAGGAAAATGATTTAAACTTCATGCATATGGTGTCAAGTTCATGCATATTGTTGTTGCATGAGTATATTTTATATCTTATGGTTTGTTTGGATTGTACTTACCTATGATGTCATTTATGGCATTGTAGATTTTGAATGCAGCGATCTAGGAGGTTGAGCCTGAGAAGACGGCTACACTGTTCAAGTAATTATGTTATAAATTTATTATTTTGGGAAATGTTTCCTTTTGATGTAAGTATTTTATGTTTTGATTTTTGAATGACTGTATTAAATCTCCTGCTGAAGAATTTATATTCAACTGGTTTGTAAAATATTTCTAAAAAATTCTGGTACTTAGATATTAATTTTAATTATCCGCTGCTTTTATTTATGCATGTCACGTGTTCACACACTTAACACTTGACAATTGGGGATGTGTGACCAGTGTTGTCATCATCTCGACGCATCGATTCCCGTATTATTTTAAGGAGAATTTGGGGGCTTCAGAAACTAATTGTAGCGCCACATAATCGCTGCTAATATAATTCTAAATGCTACAAAAACATTTTTGAAGTGCCATGTAATTTAATTTGCAGCGATTAAATCGCTAGAAATGGGAGATTTTGCAGTGATTTTTGTATTCACTAGAATTGAAACTATGGATTAAACTATCCTGTGGCGAAATTTGAAATCGCCGGAAATGTGGTTTCTAAATTAAGAATTTAAAATTTAAAATTTAAAATTTGTTAGTAGCCAATTTTTTTTTTTTGTTTTTTTTTTCAGATTTCTTGTATATATCTAATTCCAATCCAACTTTCCCATAATTCACTCCTCTTCGTTTGTTTGTTTTTGTTTTGTGGAGAATAAAGAGTTTCTATCCAAACCTTTCTCACACACAAATTAAAGTTGCGATTTGCTGAATTATGAACAATTACAATTACATTTACTTGTCTAAAAATAAAACTCACTTTCCATCCATTTACATTTAATGTCATCAAATACAAGCCTTTTAAACCGTAGCTTAACATATAGTTTCAACATTGGAGAATGTACCCATCCCTCCCTCCATCCAAACTCTTCTTTACATCATTCTCTCTCTTTCTGCTTCTCTTTCTGACTGTGATTCCTGCATTGTTGCAGAAAATGTGAAAGCAATTGCATGTGAAGAAGGAACAATCAGAGCACTAACGTGGAGTTACCAAAAAACAAAGACAAAAACTGGTATATATCCCTGTACTAATTATTAATGACTATCCTTGTCACGTCTCCTTCTCACTTCACATTCCATCATGTCTAGCTTAAACCACCCTATTTCCCCACAATAGAATCCAAGGACCCGAGCCAAGCCAAGGAATTTCCTTGTATTGATTTGCAAATACATGAGTTTTAAAATGGACAATCATGATATAAAGTATAAGGAACCAACAAGAGAAAGCTAACCAACTACATAGGCAAGTTGATGGGAGCATGGTCAGGAGCAAACAAGTTATAGAAATAAGACTTGGTGGCTGAATATGCCAAAGATAGTGGATGCATGGGCATAGGAGTAGTCATAAGTGATCCTGAAGTCCATATATATACAAGCATGTTTAATGTCTCACAAAAAGAATATTGCCTCTGTTTCTAGCATTTTCTTCTTTCTAGCATAATGTCAATTGCAACAAAGATTGTTTTATTTTCTCTTTTATTTTTAAGCAGTACTGATGTAAAAATAGCATTATACTCTACCATTTAAATAACCATTATTCATTATGCTCTACCATTTAAATGAACAATAATTTAAAAAAATGAGCGAAAAAAGAAAGAATAAACCTTGGCAAATGCTATGGCCATCCAACCAACATTGTCTAACCAACATTCTACGTCAAAGATGAACGTCAAAGGGCCAAAAATAAGCTTCTTCCAAATATTGTAGCTCCCATAAACCCCACAAAAAATATACCTTCCAAAAGATCAGAAAAACCAACTCACTGAGCCTCTTGACGAGACTTTGAAACGAGTGGTCGAGCGGCTAGTAACTCCCGCAGCAAACGGTCTGTTGCCTCCTTTCTCTCCTTAATAGCAGCTAGCTTTGTCTTCATTGCCTCCATCTCATGGGTGGCTGCTTCAGCCGCATTCCTATGTTTTTCAATCGCTGCCAAATGTTCTTTCTCACGGGCTAAGTTGCGTTGTCTTGTAGACTCTGGGATCACCATTTCTCCCAGCCCTCTTGCGTAGCTTGGTCTATGACCAAGTACTTCTTTAAAGACACTCACGGCTGCTTCATCAGTTCCCTTCTCTGGTTCTAGTGCTTCATATCTAGAAGCCATATTATTCGCAAGTTAACATAATTAAATGATTACTAAATGTGTCACATTTGTATCTAATAATTTCATGTTAACCAAGCATAATATATAAAACAAGCTCTGGTATTAGTAGATTATATTAGTTATCACTTTTAAATAAATTCTCACATATGCAAGCTCGGTGGCTTTCATCACAAGCTTGTCCTTCTTCTTGGACCAATGGGTTGCCTTGTAGAAGTCCACCATAGTAGTGCCTTCAGCACGCTACATGTGTATATAAGTATACGAATGTTATTCTATGAATCAACATAATGTAAAATGAAATATAAAATGGTACTATTAAATAACCATCAAACCTTTTGTTCTAGAGGCTGCACGATGGATTTACGAATAACTTGTGTGGTTAACCTTTTCCTTCTTCCTAATCTCCGGATTTTGAGTTGATATTTTCTGCCAATACACACAGATATTAGCAATGCAAGCCAAAATAATAAATACTTTTTATTATAAATGGTGTTCATACCTTGAAGTGGTCACTACCCCATCTCATGCATAGTTTAAACCAAACCACAGGAGCCACCAAACTACACCCACTCGCCAATGCATCGTTCTCGCTTGCAAATGAAGTATAAATCTTATGTAATTCGTGGTGGAATGCATTGAAGTGCTTTCGAAGCTATTTCGTCACACAATCTATGGTTCTCCAATTCCCAGTTTAATTCAAAATCAAACTCATGTTGCCAAAAAAAAAAATTTAAGTTAGACCAATTATTGACTACAATACAATGAATTTAAATCTTTCGCCACCAAGTATAACGGTCTTACCCGAATCTGATCTATCAACTCATCCTTATGTGCTTGGGGTACATCACTCCATCTTGGGTAACTCATGTCGCAGTATTGTTTAACAATCCATGTTACTCCTGATGTAAATATCGATGCATTCTCACAACACGGAGCAGTCTCCCCAGGATTAATCTTTAACGGTATAAGTCCATACTTGCGCAACTTCTCAAACTCCGTTAACTTTGCTGGCCCACGTCCACGTTTGGATGTCTAAGCCTGGGTGGCTGGCGTGTCTATAGGGACTGTAGACACTATCGTACATAACATAACAATAATGAGAGCATTAGGAGCCTAATTGGTTGAATTAAAAGTACACAACAATTAAAGTATACGATCTTTACATATAAGACCATACAAATTTGGACTATACCAGTTAGTATGCTATCTACCGCTAGTTCTCGAACCAGCGAGGGTAATGTATCTAAAGTGTCTGCCTCCGGCAGTCTACTCGGAATGGGTTCATTGTTTGGCTCAGACTCCAGGATTGGATCCACACATGCCGGCTCACATGGATGACTCGGAGGCTGGGTCAAGTCATCTGAACCAACCTCATCAAGTAGGGTCAATTCTAGGCATTCACTTACTTTTGTGCCTCGTGGCTGGCCGACACGAGATAACGAACGAATCCAACGTACCCTACCACGGATTCCTCAGCCGCGGGCTTGACCACGCCCACTATCACCCATCTGGTCACCTACGTGTAATAAGCTTTAAATCTTAGATTATGAGTGCTAACACCAAATTATGATTTTCTTATTTTAAATCTTAAAGTAAATGTTGACCTATGTGACGCAAATATGCAAAGCACAAGTATTGCATAATTTTTTATACAACTTGAAAAGACAAAAAAGAAAGAGAGAAATTAAAAATATGAGCAGTCATCCACACCTAGGCCGTTGATGCTCTGCATGATTGCACTTTGGATGTGGTGTAATTACAACCGTCTATCTTATGAGCACCTGAGATGTAACAATAACAAATATGATCACTATATATACATACGTACCCTAGCTAGAAATGTCAAATGCACTTTTATAGGTAATTCATATAATTCATTTTGAACATGCCATCACATACATGCAAAAATTGTAAACACACTTTTATATATCCACTTACATGCCTACCCTGACTCAGATTCTTCACCGGTGGATAATTCCTCATCATCTGAATATTTCCAATCACCATAAGCATCTCCAAAGCCAGATAGAACAAATCCTTTAATTCCCACAAGCAAACAACCAAAGAAAGAGAATTGAAGCAGATCAAATCATTAATGAGAGAGGAAAGTGAGGGAGTGAGTCATATAATAATCATAGATTCATAATGGTTGCCTCAGCGTGTTTTTTCTCTCTCTCGCTCTCTCTTTCTTTTCTTATTTATTTAATTAATTAATTATTTTAATTTTTGAAAGTTATAGAGACGTGGCCTTCCTTACCACAATTCTCCACCAATGATTAGCAGATATTTATGTGTTTTTTTTTTTTAAGAAAGAGTTAAGTCATGTTTTATATATAGAAACAAAAAAAACTAATGTTTAATTATATACTGTATAATACAGAAGTGAGTGTAAGATTACGTTTGGGTATTAAAAGTGGTTGAGAGTGATTGTAAATAATAATAAAAAATAGGTAAAAAATAATAATAAAATAATAAGCAGCACATCTTCTATTGAGGTAACATATGACATTAAAACCAGAACAAAGTTTTGCACTTACATGTTTAAGCAATCATCAATATCCATTCCAATTAAACCTGTGTATGTTAGTCTTGTTGGTGCTATTTTCTGACATATGTAATGGACAATACAACATAAAGATGTTGTTTTGTAGCAGTGTGGTTGATTTAGATTAAGCATAATTTTTTATATTGCTCATATTCTCTACCTATTCTGAATGAACAGAACAACTTATTAAACAAAACATCTACTCTATTTAGGAGGATATATACATATATATATATATATTTATATTTTCTGACATTGTTCTGTAGTAGAAATTAAATATATGGGTAAAAAAAATATTTCATGAGTATAATGTTTTGCAGCCACAAATTAATACAAAAGTATTTTAAAAAAACAAAAATAAAACCTTTCTCTCTCTCTCTCTCTCTCTCTCTCTGTGTGTGTGTGTGTCTCTCTCACGCTATGGAGAATCGACTATCACCCCTTCCAAGCCGTGCTATTACCGCATATTCGCTGCCTCTTCTAGGAAGTGAGTGTTTTTCTTTCTCTTTCTCTCTCTCTCCGTGTTCGTCTCTCTTCATTCGTTATCTCTTTCTGTCTCTGTTCGTCTCTCTTTCCTTTCTCTATCTACTTTTTGTGACGCCCCCAAATTCCCCTTGAAATAAATATGGGAATTGAGGCATCGGGATGATGACAACACGGGTTACACATCCCAACGACGAGTGTCAAACGTGTGTACACACGTGACATACATAAATAAAGCAGCGGATATTTAAGGTCAATAACTAAGTACCAGAATTTTTTTTTAGAAATATTTTACAAATCATTTTAATATAAATTCTCCAACAGGAGATTTAATACAGTCATCCGAAAAATAAATTAAATAAATACATATTTATAAAAAGGGGAAAAATAAATTTCCCGAGATAACAATTAATAATAATAACACATCAACGGCGGAGCCGTCTCCTCAGGCTTAGCCTCTTCATAATTTGCATCCAAAAACTATGACGTCAAGATGGCATCGTAGGTAAGTACAACCCAGCTAAATCCAAGATAATAAATACATCAATGCCACAACAACAACCATGAACAAATTACCATATGCATGAGGGTTAAAATCATCTTCCTCAAAATCAATAAAATAACCACACACGCCAAAATCTCATTTGTCCACGATAAAATTCCAATAAAATCTATCATTTCTCAGAAAATAATATATGCAAAACCAATCATACCGGGCGTTACGTATCGCCGTCCCCGATATGATATACACACAAACCCGAAATCATAATGGGCGTTACGTATCGCCGTCCCCATTATGATTCACACACACTCATTTCATAGCAGGCGTTACGTATCGTCGTTCCCATTATGATTGACACACACACACACACGCTGACCACAACGGGCGTTACGTATCGCCGTCTCCGTTATGACTCAGCCAAAACCATTAAAATCCATAAACTCAATTTGAAACCTAGTTTCCATTTCCAACACATGAATATTCGAAATTATGCAAAAATCCACTTTCCAAATATTTTTATAAACATGCGCTTAAATATACAATGCAGACAACCATGCACCAGATGGCCAACAATTAAATAATTCAATCAACCAACAACCAACATCAGCCAACACATAGATGTTAATGCAAAAATATATTTAAATCTTAAAACTCATTTGGAAAGTACTTACAGCGAGTAAAAACGCAAATCCTTGAGTAGATGCCATTCCGCAACGCTCGTAGCGGTCACTTGTACGTTAGGCTAAAGTGCTCGGTTTGACACCAAAATTTAGGGAGATACTCATTGAAGGGTGGGGAATCTCATGGAGGTGGTGGTGTAGTGGCACAACCACCAGAAGGTGGCGGATCGGGCTCAAAATAGGTGAAAACCCATTTTAAGGTTTGAGGTTGTACCGAGAAGGTGAGGCAACGGTTGGGGAAACTCAGCTAGGGGGTTGACCGGCTGGGCAAGGGGAGTCTTTTGGTGGCGGTGGTGAGGCCTACGGTGGCCGGACGGCGGCGCGGCGAAGATGGGTGGCTACCGACGGTGGGTTATGCTCTCCGGAGGGTGGAGAGTCTAGTGGTGGTCGTCGGAGGCCAAAAGGTGGCCAGCGGTGGCCGGAAAATGCAAGGGAAGCTAAAATACTCATTTCGGGTAAGGGGCTGTGTAGGGGCGGTGGGGTGGCCGGAGGTGACATCACTGGTGCCCGTGGACTCGCCAGCGTATGGGGAAGGCAGAGGGTTGGGCGGTGTCGCCGGTGGGTGGCCGACGGTGACTCTGGGTGTAGGGAGAAGAGAGGGAACAGGGGAGGGGAAGGCTGGCGCACGAGCTGGGGGGATGAAGGGGAAAAAGAAAAAGAAAAAGAAAAAGAAAAAGAAAATAAAAAGAGAAAAAGAAAAAGTGAAGGAAATAAACGAGATCCAGTCCTCATAATTCGGTTCACAGTGTTGCTCCAAATAAAGAATTCCAAAAGAGAGAACTGAATAAATTAATTTAAACGTCGAGGCTACTTAAGATAAAATAATAAATAAAAACACATCAAATAAATTCACATAATAAAATAAAGGAATTTAAATTCCACTCATTAAAATAATCACCTCACATTTAAATTAATAAAGAAACAACGTAACTCAATATTTAATTATAAGAACATAAAACTAATATTAACTAATCAATAGATCAAATAAATATCTTAATAAATAAAACATGAATAATAATATTATTAAAATAAATTAAAATAATTAATACCGAGAATAAAATAACATGTAAAAATACACGTAGATCTAGGATCTCACACTTTTAGTTGATTTTAGTTTTATTTAGTGAATTCTTGTATTTATCAGCCTAATTTGGGGTCTGAAATCAAAATGCTTATACAATAACTATATCGATTTTAGCATGTATGAGAGATTTTTTCTATTAGTGTTTCAAGAAAACAGAGGATTAGGGTTTTGGAGTAGCAAAACTTTGTGATTCTCATGATTTGCACCTAAGTTGATGGTTTGGGATGGGTCTCCAAGTTCGATTTTTTTTGTTAGGGTTCTTAGCATGAGAATCGTATATGTTAACAGTGTCACTAACATTTCTAATTTTGGTTCACGGGAAGGATTAGGATACATATACCTTACAATGTCATTTTTTTATGGGGCTAATTCCAGTGTTATTTTGTAAGGTTTTAAACTAAGGTTTTAACTATGGTGTATTAGATTTGTGCTTGGTTTAGATCAACTAAAAGTTTAACACGGGCATTTACATCACCATTTTTTTTCATTTTAAACAAATTTGCTAAAGTTTTGTTGTAACGTTATCTGTTGACTTCGATACATATATTTATAACAATTGGTTGTTAGAAAGCAACTAAATTAATATATTCTTTTTGCCAGGTCACAACAACTACTCATAAACAGCGTTGTTGGATATGATACTATTTTGATGAATAGTTTCTTGAATTCTCCTGGTCAAGGTAACACATATATTTGAATGGATCACATTACATGTTTATTTGTTAAATCTTCTTTTCTTTATGGATTGCAAGAGATTTGTCTCCTTCAGTTAGTTAGATTAGATAAGCTTATCGGTTATCCTCTTTGTTGTTTAATAAGTGATTATTTTTATTTAAAAAAATCAATACTTGATAATTCTTGTCTTTTCGAAGTTTACATGTGGGGATGGAAGCCAACTTGTCATGTATTATGATCTAGTCTATGCTGCCCTTTTATGATACAGAGCAATTTTTCATACAATATGAATTTATTAATAGCTGTTTGTTCTGACTTTTTCTCTATTCTCATTGTGCTAGAAGCTGTTGAGTACATCAAATTCCTTGTCTAGTCAAATTAAGGTGATGTTTCTTCTCCTTCATTTATTTTATAAACAATCAGGAATCTCTCTCAATGGAAATTATGGCCCCTGTTTTGCTTTAATGATAGAACATTTTTTTTAAATTGAATTCAATTACATGTCCCCTTGAAGCTCTCTCAATGGAAATTATGGCCCCTGATTGTGAGTTGATACTCAATGTGCAGCGTAGGCAAACAACCCCTTATTGCCACTACCACTCATCAGTTTTACCTAATTACTAGTTGAAGAAACTTGATCATTGGCTTAAGAAGTTAGGCTTGTCTCAATGTCTAAGATGTTGGATACATCAATTTCTCTCCCTCTTCCATTATATTTGTTATCTTGTATCTTTACTTGATCTCTGTTTTTTGTTTCTTCTAGTGACAGTTTCTTGATGTTGGTCAGGTATTTTAACTAGCATCATGCTTGCTTCAGAGTTGCTTTACTTTATTTTGTGTTCTCAATGATATTAGTCAAGGATTTTATCCTAGCCTGTTCTTTATGCCCCTCATTGTCATGCATTTGTATATCTTGTATTTTTGCACTTGATCTCTGTTTTAAATTTTTAAGTGAATGGATATTTTATTAGTTTCAAATTATTATGATGTTTTAAATGTTAGTTCTTTTTTTGATAGGTAATCAAAGAAACTTTATTAAGGGAATGGAGGGAGCTCTAATGTTGATCTTTAGGATGTATTGGATTTTTATTTTCTTAATTGCCTTCCAGCTGACAATTTTAGCTTTTAAGTTGGAACAATTTCAGTACTGCCCTGCCTTTCTAGATAACTTCTAAGTGTTCAGTTTGTTTAATCTAGATAATTTAATATTCCTGCTTGGAAACTCTTACATTATGATTGAACTGCCATATTGTTTTGTTTAATCTAGATAACTTTTCTATAAAGTCATATTGTCTCGCATCATGATTGAACTTCAAAGTGTTTAGTAGTGGTAGTGGATGCTATCCTATGCACAAAAATACAAAAATACGGTGGCAGTGGCTTGGAAAAAATGGCTAAACTAGTTTACCATGTCTTTAGCTATATGTTTATTATATGCCTTTTTATTTTTCTATTTAATGATTCCTGATGCTTTGTTACACTTTGTAGGATTATGAACTATGGTGCTGAATTGTTAGGGGGATTTTAGATAAAAAGATTTGGTCAGTGGAGACCTTGGCCAGCAGTTGAGAACGAAACCAATTTTCAGTTTTGATGTTGTGCATCTAACTGGACAGACATACACTAGCTTTTTACTAAATTTGGTTATTGTGTTTGTATGCATGTGCACCTCGTGGACTGGAGTGTCATGAGGGGAAGAACATTTTAGGTAAATTTTGAATAACACAGGTTTTCACATGTTTTTATTTAAATGCACTAGGGTGCAATGAGGTTTAATTTGAGCTGTAGTTTTTTGGGTAGACCTCAAATGATACAGAGCTAATAGTAGAACAACGAGTAAAATATAAAATTGAGTTTTAAAACCTTCATAACCTGGTCAAGGCAGTCCAAAGACAAGATTAAAACTCTAGAGCAGGTATGACTAATGTTTGGATTATTTAGGCTTTTTGTGTGTGTTTATTTTATATATGCAAAGATTAAATGAATGCTTTTAGAGAATTTTTATTTTAGTTTAAACATGCTAGAGAATCATCTTGTTGAATTACTATTTATTTACTGTAGTTTGAGTAATCTTTGCATGTTGTGCATAAGTTTTGCATAACAATTTATTGATACAGATTCTTAACATATCTTTCTTTTTTTAACCCATCCAAACTCTTTAGTGGAAAAATAGGAAAATACAGAATCATGACAACACAAAAAAGGAATGGACATATGAAGAACAACCCATCCAAATTCCTTTGGTTCTCACAGTTTAATTCCAAGAGTAGTGCACATGTTGATAAAGATCAGGCCTCAGTTTCACTTTATGTATTGTGTTTGTTTAAGCCCTTTTTTGTATTTTTAAGTACAAATAGAATTTAGATATTATAAAAACTCATATACGCACTTTTATAAATGCTCAATACTTCTAAGAGAAGTGGGATGCTAATTTTTTTAATTTGTGTTTTATGTTGGTGTAAAATTCATATAATGAGATTTTGTGATCATTTTTAATTTACTATTTTTTAAAAGTTTGTACCAAGAATCCAAATTCTAGCTCTATTTGTTGCCATTTTATATATATATATATATATATGTATTTTAAATTCATCCACTATTGCGGCGTTTATCAAAGCAAGAAAAACATAATCTTGTTGGTTATTAACCAGGGTTAAAAGACTTTGTGCGGCAGCAAACAAACCTTTTTAGGCGCCTGAGTTTCATAGGAAAGAAACTAATAACCGGCGCTTTCTGGCAGTTGACACTCAAGAATTTTAGCTGCTCAATTATGCTGGCGTTTGTTCGGTGCCTACAAAAATGCAGTTAAAGGATATGGGCGGCATTTTTTCACACTAACAGCTAAGAAATTCAATGCCAGTAAAAGCCACTAATCTTGTATTGGATGATCCAAACAATTCGGGCCAACAAAAGAGTTGTAGAGGTTGGAAGGGTCGTGGTGTGCGACCACTCCGATGGTAAAGTCAAGCAAGTTCCGAGAGCTAAAAATGCAAGTGAGTTGAGGGATTGGGAACTTAACTTGAATAACAAGGAGCTTCTCACTATTTTATAGGTGCGAACTTGAACCTTGTCTATTCCCAAAGGATGAGTGTGAGTTATGCTTGTCCTTCTGGACATCATTCACTTTGTGTGTCTAGGCGAGCAGCCTTGCCAAGGGTAGGGTTGGTGGTGAGTTGTCCCCTTCGAGTTGTGTCAGTTCTTGCTTGATGTAGACGCATGCCTGAGATTCCTGACTTGCATTTAATGCGGTGTAGTGCATGGCACGTTTTAGCCCTGTTTGCATTTAATGCGTCATGGCCTTAGCAGACTTTAGCATTTAATGCAGTGAGGGGTGTGGTGTGTTGCTTCCTGACCCAGCACGTTTGTCATTCAATGCAATGGATGTGCGCTATACCTTCCTGCTCGACTCGACACTTCTCTACAGTGTTGTGTTAGGTTTCACCTCCTTCCCATGGCCTGAGTCACATAGTGGGCTGTTGGGCTAGACATCCATCATATAGTCGGCTCAACACTTCTCTGCAATGTTGTGTCCAGGTCCCGCCATGGGCCTAAGGCCCGATCCATCCTGAATGGGCCTCTCCTTACACCAATGATGGAAAATGAAAGTGAAAGCAAGTATGATTAAGCACATGATACACAATATACATGGTTTAGCAAATTACTTATGTCCACAGAACTTGAGAAATCTTATTAACTAAAGGAGATTACAATCACTCAATCTCAACTCACTTTCTCTATGGCTTTCTGCTATCTCACACAATATACATTCACTTGAAAATTGTTCCCTCTCAAAAATATGCTGAATGCATATAAAACAAGTCAATTATAATATATTTATAGCAAAACGGTGCTAGAAAACCTAATCCCAAAATTCTTGCGATATACACGCTCGAGGGAAATGTCAAGAAAATATCGAGCGAACATTCTGTTTGAATCTCGCTTGAGCGAACATTTTGTTTCTTGATTTTCAGCTCCCAACCCAATCTTCATGAGATGCAACCCAACAAGATCTCTTTATAGACTTGGGTCAGTGCATATTAGGCCCTATGGTTTTCTGCTTTTCCTGTTGACCGTTGCCAAGGGAATTTGAAGGTGAGGAATTTCAACCTCCATTAACCATAATTTTAACCTTGCTCCTTTTGCATATAGTGAATTGAGAGCATTGGTTGTTGGATGGATAACATGGACAACCTTTTGCAGGTCCTTCAACCTTTGATCCAGAGGAGGAAAATAGATTATGTAAAGCACAAGCGTGTTATATTAGGACTTCTAAGGTATCTAAGAGACCGGGCAGTGGGAAGGCTACTCAAGGATAATGGTGAGCCTAATGAGGAAGGCATTAAAAAGTTAGTTCTTTTTTTTTTTTAATCTTGATTTTGTTAAAGTTTGTAACAGTTTTTTCCCATTACAAAGTTTTCTTGGTATTTGCTTAATTCTAATCAATATCATGACAGGTTGTTTCTGTAGTAGACACAAATGGTGACGGAAATTTTTCATATAGTGAATTGAAGGCATTGGTTGTTGGAATTCAGTTTGAAGAGATTGATTTGATTAGGATGGTACTGTTGAGAAATTAATGAGAGATTTTGATACACCCCAAGATGGTCAAATTGAGAAGACAGAGTTTGTCAAGTGCATTTCTAAATGGCTGAAGAGGGTGACACATTTACCCTCTGGTGATCCTCGTTCTCACACGCATAGGTTTTTAAATGACTTTCACAAGGTAATTAAGTTGAGTTGTATTGTGTTCACAGTTAGAGAGCATGATTTATTGTACGTGCCTTATGAGAGTGATGAAGTATTGGAGGATGTTGGGGGTTCAAGGTGGACAATTATCAAAGCAGTGCTATTGTTGTCGGTGGGAACTCTGCTATCGCATTTGTTGACCCCTTGGTATATGCTGTTGATAGCTTTGTTGATAACTACATACCCATTTCCCTCTCTGGATTACTCCTGTAGCTTTGCTACTTTATGCATTCTCTCCTTGTGACGTCTCCAAATTTTCCTTAAAATAAACACGGGAATCGAGGTGTTACGATGCTGACAACACGAGTCACGTACCCCCAACGTCAAGTGCTAAGTGTGTAAACAAGTGACATGCATAAATAAGAGCAACGGATATTTGAGGTCAATATCTAAGTACTAGAATTTTTAGAATTATTTTACAAACTAATTTAACACACATTCTCCAATAGGAGATTTAATACAATCATCCCAAATATTAAAACATTAAAATATGTAATTAATAAGTGGGAAAACAATTTCCCAAGATACAACCAAATCAGCTACTCCAACGGCGGAGCCGTCTCCTCAAGCTCAACCTCCTCGTCCTCTGTATCAAAATCTACGATACCAAAGATGGTACTGCAGGTAAGTAAATTCCAAACAAACCACAAGATATAAAAGATACTCATGCAACAACGTAACAAAGGAACGCGACACCATATGCATGAGGCTTAAAATCATCATCCTCAAAATAAATAAATAAACCACATACTTCAAAATCCCAAGATAAACCTCCAATAAAATCATCCATCATTTTTCTAGAAAATGATGATTGTAAATCCATTAAAACCATAACCATTCTCCTAGAAAAGAATCCACGTAAAACCAATAATTAAAACCCGCTACTTTTCCAAAAAATGGCCAAAACATTCATTTTATTAACCGTATGCACCATGATCTCCCATAGGGACCATCCGCACACCCTGACTTTCATCATCATATCGAAGGTAACGACCACGCATGTGACTTCGGAACAAGCGATACCTAGCTGACCGCGCCCAGCACGTACTATGACCAGGCATTCCCTAGCTCCTACCAGCAGAGGAGCCACGAAGTCGACACAAGAGCGTTACCATCCCGTCTGATCCCGTCGTCGCCCGGCGACGACCTAGGGGACATTACTCAGTATATTCCGCTCCTGAGTGACCAGAAGAGCTCCACCGGAATAATGCCCCATCCCAACTCAGGGTCGTGATACACACGCACCCAAAAACTGTTAACTCATGAAAACCCAGTTTTCATTTCCAACTCATGAACATCCATAAATCATGCGTGTTGCCCAGATGACTAACACAAGAGGGGGGTGAATTAGGTTATATTATAAAAATTAACATTTATTAATCAAATACACAATATAAAATATAAACAGAATATAAATTAGTAAGAAATGTAAAGAGTAGGGTAAGAGAAAGCAAACTCAGTATTTTTACGAGGTTCAGCCCCACTGCCTACGTCCTCTCCTCAAGCTACCCCTTGAGAATCCCGAATTCACTAGTCAATTTCCTTTAGGTGGAGATAGAAACCTATTATACTTTTGAGCAGCACCGCCCCAAAGAATCCGTGTAGAACACCCTCTACACTTCCAATTACCTCACACTTGGTGATTTAATTATTTCCCGTGTAGAACACCTTCTACACACACAAGGGTTATACACACCATCTTAAAAATACAAGAGTTGATAGTGGGTAGACTATCAAAGTACACTCCTCAATGAGTGAGATAGAAACAATACAGCGCAAACTATATATCTCAAAATGAACAAGAGTTAAGGCTCAATGCTTAGAGAAGAGAGAATAAAAGCTTTGAATGAATGTTGTATGCTCTTAGTGTTATAAATGTGAAGCTCTCAAATGATCTATTTATAAGTATATGAGACTTCAAATTCAAATTTAAAAAGATTCACATGTCAAAGACATCATCATTCACTTTTCAAAAATTTCAAACCTAATCTTTTTACTTTTTGCATGTGACAAAATGAGCACACTTTACTTTTCAAAAATTTCAAACCTAATCTTTTACTTTTTGCATATGACAAAAGAAGCACACTTTACTTTTCAAAATTTTCAAACAAAAACATCTACCTTTTGCATAAGTCAAGAAAAGCATCCATCACTTTTGAAAATATTCAAATAAAACATGCACATGTGAAAGATTACAATCAATCATCTTAATATTTTCAAAATTCAAACCTTTAATCATGTCATGCACATGTGAAAGATGACAATCAATCATCTTTCAAAATTTTCAAATTTAATTTTCAAAATATTCATGCACATGTGGAAAATGTATTTTAATGCTTTATGATAAAATATTAATTTTGAGTCTTAATCCTAATTTCGAATTTTTAAGAGATTTATGACATTACTCTATGACTTTAATGTGAACTTGTTCCCTTCTTGCTCATGCTTGGTTCCTTGATGTGCTTGATTCTATTGTGTGGACAACTTGAGTTTGAGACTCCTTTATTCTTTAAATTCATTTGTTATCATCAAAATCCATGTGTAGATTTATAATTACACAAAATTTGAAACCTTGGGTTCAACAATCTCCCCCTTTTTGATGATGACAAATGCTTGATAGAATCTGAAACCTGTGTTAATACTAAAGCTCCCCCTGAGAATGTGCATTAGTTTTTCAAGCAATAATATAAATATAATTTCAAGCATATATAACTAGTTTAGCAATTTAAACAATGTTAATGTTCTAGTCTAAAACTTCTCCCCCTTTTGGCATCATTAAAAAGGAATCATAATTAGCTCAATAAGATATATTCCTACAATAACCAATAGACAAATAAAACGTTACGTTAGTAGAGACTGTAGAGAATTCGGTGCGTAGCCACACGTGTTCGACAAAACCTGTAAAAGCTGGAGGCCCAGTTCTGGTAATTCGGTGCAGAAGGAGATTTTGTAAAGAGCTGAATAATTGAAACCACCCGTGCCCGACAAAACCTGCAAAGGCTGAAGGCGTAGCTCTGGCAATTCGGTGCAAAGATTTGATCCGTTTGATGTTGCTGAAAAACGAGATACTATTAGGATTTGTAAGTTTATCTTGTTCTTATTTCCGTTTCTATAAGAGCAATCCTTAGTATTATCTATTTCGCATCAAGCTTTCTTCTCATCTTTGCAATTTTCTTGCATTCTCATTTTACAAATTTTCAATAGCTCGTAGATTTCCTTTCAGTGCTTCTCTTGATCAAGATTTTAGGTATCCTTCACCTCAATCTCAATCTATTTCTGCATCTGTTGTGGGTGCTATGAAGCAACAAGAGACTGATTTAGCTAATAAATCAGATCATGATGCCATTTACGAGCTTGTGGGTCTCGGAACTCGATACTCATCATCTATCATCGCGTTTTCTGCTCGGTTGTAGTCCAAAACTCACGAAATTGAGAAGTTTAGTGAGACTGTTTCTGTACTTCAACGACTTGTTTATGAGTCAAACAAAAAAATAGTACAGTTAAAGCAACAGAATAAGAATTTGAAATCCTTGCTTGCCTCTTCATTTCGATTGCCTAATCCTTTAGATAAGGATGGCATGATGATTTATGAGGAGCAAATGCAATTGAATGATGAGGCTAAACGTCTCAAGTTTCTGTAGGTCATTTAAGATAATGAAATAAAAGTATCTAGCAGATATTTATGGCATGCATCATTCCTATTTCTCTTCTAATCATGCATAATCTATCTTCTGGTAGGGGTTTTGTGAAAATGTCTGCCAATTGATCATGTGTACTAGTGAATTCTAATACAATATCGCCCTTCTGCACATGATCTCTAAGAAAATGATATCTAATTTCAATATGTTTGGTCCGAGAATGTTGTATTGGATTTTTTGAAAGATTATAGCACTTGTATTATCACATTTGATTGGAATGTGATTGTACATAAGTTTAAAATCCTCAAATTATTGCTTCATGTAAAGAACTTGAGCACAATAACTACCCGCAGCAACATATTCTGCCTCAGCAGTAGATAGTGCAACAAAATTTTATTTTTTACTAAACCAGGAAATTAGTGCATGACCTAAGAAGTGACATGCTCTACTAGTGCTTTTTCGATCTATTTTACAGCCAGTATAATCTGCATCTGTGTAGCTGATTAGATCGAAAGATGTGTGCTTAGGGTACCATAATCCTAAGTTAATTGTACCACTAAGATATCTGAGAATGCGCTTAACTACAATTAAATGTGATTCTTTTGGAGATGATTGAAAGCGTGCACATAAGCACACACTAAACATAATATCTGGTCTACTGGCTGTCAAATATAATAAGCTACCAATCATACCTCGATATATCTTTTGAGTCAACTGGTTTACCGGATTCATCTTTATCAAGTTTAGTGGATGGGCTTATTGGTGTTCCAGTTTCCTTAGCACCTTCCATCCCAAACTTCTTCAGCAATTCCTTAATATATTTTGATTGATTGATAAATGTCCCACTTTTTGCTTGCTTAATTTACAATCCGAGAAAGAATGTAAGCTCTCCCATCATGCTCATTTCAAATTCTTCCTGCATAGTTTAGCAAAAACTTGGCACATATTTTCATTAGTAGCACCGAATATTATATCATCAACATAAATCTGAATCAAAAGAATATCATCATTTTCGTATTTAATGAAAAGAGTTGTATCAATTTTTTTCTCTTGAAAAGCCTTTTTCAATCAAGAAACCACTGAGTCTCTCGTACCACGCTCTAGGAGCTTGTTTGAGTCCATATAGTACTTTTGTGAGTTTGAAAATATGATTTAGAGAAATATGATTTTCAAAACCTGGAGGTTGTTCAACATATACCTCTTCATTTATAAAACCGTTTAAGAAAGCACTTTTAACATCCATTTGAAAAATTTTGAAATCTTTATAACAAGCATATGCAAGTAGCATTCGAATAGTTTCTAATCTTGCGACTAGTGTATATGTCTCATCATAATCGATTCCTTCTTCTTGATTGAAACCTTAGGCTACAAGTCGAGCCTTATTTCTAGTAATGACTCCAGACTCATCTTTTTTGTTTCTAAAAACCCATTTTGTTCCAATAATAGTATGATTTTTGGGTCTAGAAACAAGTGTCCAAACATCATTTCTTTCAAATTGATTAAGCTCTTCTTGCATAGCTAGAATCCAAGATTCATCAAGAAGTGCTTCATCAATATTTTTAGGTTCAATCTGAGATAGAAAAGCAGTATGAGTGTAAATATTTCTAAGAGATGATCGAGTGCTTACACCTCATGAAGGTTCTCCCAGAATTTGTTCCACTGGATGATCTTGCACAAATTTCCACTGTTTGGTTGCATCTTGTATTAAATTTTGATGATCTTTCCTGATGTCTCCATGTTGGACTTCCTCTATTGTGTTCTCTTTGTTGAGATTGAGACTTTCCGTATTATTTATACCTCTTGTTTCTTCATCAATGGATTTCTTGGAGAGTAGAGAATTAGATTCATCAAATACTACATGCATAGATTCTTGTACAGCCAAAGTCTTTTTATTGAATACTCTATAAGCTTTACTATTAGTAGAATACCCGAGAAAGATACCTTCATCAAATTTTGCATCAAACTTGCCTAAATTATCCCTATCATTTAAAATAAAACATTTGCATTTAAATACATGAAAGTAACCAATGTTGGGCTTTTTCTCATTCCAAAGCTCATAGGGGGTTTTATCTAATTTGGACCTTAACATAACTCTATTTATAACATAACATGCAGTACTTACCGCTTCGGCCCAAAAATAACTAGGCAAGTTGTTCTCATTGAGCATTGTTCTTGCCATCTCTTAAAGAGATCTATTTTTCCTCTCTACTACCCCATTTTGTTGAGAAGTTCGAGGAGCAGAAAAATTATGCACAAAACCATTTTCATCACAAAATGTTTCAATATTTTTATTAACAAACTCTTTTCCCCTATCACTTTGGATACTTGAAACAGTATAACCATTTTCATTTTGAATTCTCTTGCATAACTTGGTAAAGGTAATATGTACATCATCTTTATGAGCAAGAAAGATGACCCAAGTATATCTAGAAATATCATCAACAATAACAAATGCATAATATTTTCCTCCTAAACTTGCAACTCTATTTGGTCCAAAAAGATCCATGTGTATCAGTTGCAGTGGTCTAGTAGTGGAAATATGTTTCTTAGTTTTAAAAGAAATTTTTGTTTGTTTACCAAATTGGCATGCATCATAAATTTTGTCTTTAAAAAAATTTGCCTTTGGTAAACCTCTCACAAGATCATTTTTTGAAAGTTTGAAAATAAGTTCCATGTTGGCATGACCTAGTCTTCTATGCCATAACCAATTAGTTTCATTTTAAGCTGAAAAACAAATAGCATCTTGTGAGGTAATTTCTTCAAAATCAATTGTATAAACATTGTTGCTTCTAAAAGCAATAAAAAAAATATTACAATCATGATCATTCAAAATAATGCACTTATCCATTTTGAAAGTAACTGTAAATCCTTTATCACATAATTGACTTATGCTCAAAAGATTATGTTTTAGACTTTCAACAAGTAAAAAATCTTCAATTATGAGAGAAGACTCATTACCAATTTTACCTATTCCCACAATCTTCCCTTTCGAGTTGTCTCCAAATGTCACGTGTCCTTCTTCTTTAGATCTAAGATCAAAGAATTTAGTCTTGTCTCCCGTCATGTGTCTTGAACATCCACTATCTAAAAACCATTTATTTTTATTTGTGGAGGACTTCATGCACACCTATAAAAACAATTAAAATGATTTTTCTTGGTACCCAAGTTCTTTGGGTCTTTTATTTATTAGTATTAGAAGAAACAAGATTTTTAAGTACCCATATGGCCCAAATAGTCATTGTATGTTTTCTTCTAATAGGACAAGTAATGAGTACACAAAAATGCACTCTAAATACTCTATTTAAATACTAAAAGAAATGAGAAAATAATGGATATAACTCATGTTATTAAAATTAATGGTCATTTATCTTGAAATAGATATAAGCATGATTTAATATATTGATGAGAATATAAAATGCCATATTTTCCTCTCTTAATGTTTAATACTTTATTCTTATTTGATGCCTAAATATACTCATTATTTTTATATTTTGATTTAGGACACAAATGGAGACATTAGGAGCAAATGAAGATAATTGCGGAATTTTAGACAGTTCTAATATCTTTTCGTAATATGGGCATAACTCTCTCATCCAATCTCCGATTGAGCTGATTCAAGATGATATAGAACCGCAAAAGAAATATCTATAACTTTTGTGTTTTATGTTTGAAGAGATATCCACTCAATCTAAGACAAAATCGACCATCAAGTGGACACACCTGCACTTGACGTTCCTGGATATTTTTCAGCCACTTGCATCAAATCCAAATGTTATCATAATATTTTCCAGCAAGCACTCCTACACCAACTTGGAAATTCAATGATCAATTCATATGCAAGATGAAGTGCACTCAAGTTTCTTGTAGACAAATTATTTGACCACAAGATATTAAGTCATACAAGACAACTAATGGATAGAGAAGCAAAATTGAAACACTCAACCTACAAGCAAAATCCAGCTCATGCATGGTGGGAAAACAAATGATCAAAATGACAACTCACAAATCACTTGGATTCAAGAATGGCACATGGCAAAACAAGTTGAAATTGTGATGATTTTGTCATGACAACTTGCATGAAGGATGCTTATAAATAGAAGGAAGTGGTGTGTGTTCTAAGACAATGCTTAGTGGTGGAGGATGCTTTGGAAGAGCCATTATCTTGAGAGCTTGAGAAAAGAAAAGAAAAACCAAAGAAGAGAGAAGAAAATAATGGTTGGCTCTTCCATATTATCCCTTGGAGAATTTTTGTTGCATATTTTCAATATGTGTAACTAAATTCTCAAGGAGGGCTAAGGATGAACTTGTGTGTGTGATGGTATTTGTAATTTATTTTTGATTCATGTATTTGGTCTTTAAATATTAAAACTCTTTTGTTCTATTATTCTCAATTTATTTGTGATGTTTTTTTGTCTCTTCAAATAATTATAGAATCTATTTCGTTTATGGATTCAGTCATGCTTTTTCTATTGAGTGAATTAGTTCTATAATTATGTTTGGAGCAATTGATTATTTATATTGATTTAATTCTCTGCTGCAATATCGCCTCTTGGGTATATTGTCGTCGTTGGATTTTCTCAATATCGATAACAATTTATGAGAGTTAAGCGCGAAGAATGATTTTTCAAAGAGTTATATTTGATTTAAATTTTGGTTATTAATGTTATATATTCCGATTAAGAATTTGGATATAGAATTCTTAATTGAGTTATCAATGAATTAAGAATAAATTTGAATACCACAAATACACAAGGAATTCCCTACGCTCTACTTTTCGTCTCATTTTTATATTTTTCAAATTACTCATTTAGTTTTAATTTATATCACACTCTAAAATTTACTTATCACACTCATTTAATCTTTTTGTTAATTTCATTACTGTTCTTCAATTTCTCAATCCATCTCCCTGTGGAATCGACACCCCAAAGCTATACTGCAAACGACCGCGTTATTCTTTGGGCGTAATCAACAAGCAAGATAATTATGATTATTTCTATTACAAAAATTACAAATAGCATGTGACATATATGAAGAACTTGAGTGATTATAATGGTATCCTTTTTTAACAAAATTATTTTTATGAAAAGAATTTTGAATATTGGACTTTGATGTAGAAGGATTATCAAAGAAGTTTTTATAAGGTTTTTATTTTTATTTTGGCATATATCCAAGCCTTCCTTGTCAAAAACACATCTTTGACTACCAAGAAGTTTTTCAAAATTTCTTTTTCCATTCGTAAAGTTTTCAATAATATTTTTTAAATCAGTTTTCTTTTTCTTCAACTCAATATTTTCATCTTTCAAAACAATACTTTCTTTTCTTAAAATATCAATTTCGTTTGTTAAAGAAGAATTTTTCTTTTTCAAAGCAGTATACTTGATATCCAATTTTTCAAATTCCTCATATACCTTTTCTAAAACATTTTGCAATTCTTCATATGAAGGATCTTCAATATTATCAAGATTTGTTACCTCAATATCATCTTTAGCCATAAGACAAAGATTTGCTGATTCTCCATTATTTGCTTTACTATCTGAGCTACTTGAATCATCATCCCATGTAGCTTTCATTACTTTTTTGCCTTTGTTTCGATCTTTCTTTAGCAGAGGACAATCTGACTTAATATGACCAGGCTTATTGCATTTATAACAAATTAAAGTGTCATTTTTACCTGAATCTTTCATGGAAAATTTTTTGAAATATTTCCTTAGAGGAGTTTTATTTTTCTTTAAGAACCTCTGAATTCTTCTTGTTATCATCGCAACTTCTTCATCTTTGTCATCATTTTCCTCATCTTCATCACTTTCACTTTCATGTGGAATAGCTTTAAGTGCCAAGCTCTTCTTTGGCTTTCCTTCTTCTTCTCCTCTTTTCAATGTGTACTCATGGGTGATAAGTGACCCGATGAGTTCATTCACTTCGAGCTTCTTAAGGTCTCTAGCTTCAAGAATCGCTGTCACTTTTGATTTTCAACGTTTTGGTAGAGAGTTGAGAATTTTTCGTACTATCTCCACTTTAGAATAAACTTTGCCAAGAGCTATCAAACTGTTTATGATGTTAGTAAAACGAGTGTGCATACTAGAAATAGATTCATCATCATTCATCTTAAATATTTCATATTCATGAGTAAGGATATAAATTTTTGATTCCTTGACTTGAGAAGTTCCTTCATAAGTAACTTCCAAGTTATCCCAAATTTCCTTTATTGTAGCGCAAGTCATTACTCTATTAAACTCATTACCATTGAGAGTATTATATAATAAATTCATAGCAGTTAAATTCAAAGTATAAAATCTATCGTCTTCACGATCAAACTCTTCTTCTTCCTTTTTGACCTTTATTCCATCAATCACTTTTGTTGGAATATAAGGTCCATTTACAATGCATTTCCAGATTTCTTGACCTTGAGCCTGAAGGAATATTCTCATTCTAACTTTCCAGAATGAGTAATTGTCTCCGCAAAAGAGTGGAGGCCGACTGCTAGATTGACCTTCACCAAATGAAGCTGCAATGTTAGTCATAAGATCTTAACTCAAAAGATAGTTAATCTTATAAAAGAGCTTTAGCTCTGATACTAATTGTTGCCCAGATGACTAATACAAGAGGGGGGTGAATTGGGTTATATTATAAAAATTAACACTTATTAATCAAATACACAATATAAAATATAAATAGAATATAAAGTAATAAGAAATGTAAAGAGTATGGCAAGAGAAAGAAAACTCAGTATTTTTATGAGGTTCAGCTCCACTGCCTACGTCCTTGCCTCAAACTACCCCTTGAGGATCCCGAATTCACTAGTCAATCTCCTTTAGGTGGAGATAGAAACCTATTACACTTTTGAGCAGCACCGCTCCAAAGAATCCGTGTAGAACACCTTCTACACTTCCAATCACCTCACACTTGGTGTGACGCCCCCAAATTCCCCTTAAAATAACACGGGAATCGAGACATCGGGATGATGACAACACGGGTCACACATCCCAACAACAAGTGTCAAACGTGTGTGCACACGTGACATACATAAAAATATAGGTCGCAGTGGATAATAAATTAATATCTAAGTACCAAAATTTTTAAAAATATTTTACAAACCAATTTAATAAAAACTCTCAAGCAGGAGATTTAATACAGTCATCCAAAAATATAAATTAAACAAATACATAATTATAAAAATGGGAGAATAAATTCCCCGAGATATCAATTAATAATAATAACACCTCAATAGTGGAGTCGTCTTCTCAGGCTCGGCCTCTCCAAAGTCTGCATCCAAAAAACTACAATGCCAAGATAGCATCGCAGGTAAGTACAAACCAATCAAACCAAAAGACAGAAATACATTAATACCACAACAACAACCATGAACAATTACCATATGCATGAGACTTAAAAATCATCTTCCTCAAAGTCAATGAAATAACCACAATCGTTAAAATCCCAATTTAATCCACAATAAAATCCCAATAAAATCACCCATCATTTTTTATAAAATAATATCCTCAAAACCAATCATACCGGGCGTTACGTATCGCCGTCCCCGATATGATTTACACACACACCCAAAATCATAATGGGCGTTACGTATCGCTGTCCCCATTACGATCCACACACACTCATTTCATACCGGGCGTTACGTATCGCCGTCCTCGATATGAAATGCATACCCAATGACCATAATGGGCGTTACGTATAGCCGTCCCCGTTATGACTCAGCCCAAAACCATTAAAATCCGTTAAACTCAATTTAAATGCCAGTTTCCATTTCTAACACATGAATATCCGAAATCATGCAAAAATTCACTTTCCAAATATTTTCATGAGCATGCGCGTAAATACACAATGCAGACAACTGTGCAGCAATTATCCAACATTTAATTAATCTAATCAACCAACAAATACCAACATCAACCAACACAAAGCAGCAATAATCAAATACTACAACTGTTGATGCCAAAAATATATTTAAATCTTAAAACTCGTTTGGAAAGTACTTACAGTAGTAAAAACGTAAATCCTTGAACAACGCCAATCTGCAGCGTTTGTAGCGGTCACATGTTTAGGCTAGAATATTCGGTTTGACACCAAAATTTAGGGAGGTACTCGTTGAAGGGTGGGGAATCTCATGGAGGTGGTGGTGTGGTGGCACAACCACCGGAAGGTGGCGGATCGGGGTCAAAATGGGTGAAAACCCATTTTCGAGTTTGGGGTCGTACCGGGAAGGTGAGGCCACGATTGGAGAAACTGAGCTAGGGGGTTGACCAGCTGGGTGAAGGGAGTCGAATGGTGGCGGAGGTGAGATGCACGGTGGCCGGACGGCGGCGCTGGGTTGCTCAACCCGTTTACGACCCATTTCGGGTGGAGGGGATGACCGGTGGCGATAGATGACTTTGGGCGGTGAGTTATGCTCGCCGGAGGGTGGGGAGTCTAGTGGTGGTGGTTGGAGGCCAAGGGGTGGCCGGCGGTGGCCGGAAAATGCAAGGGAATACAAAATGGTCATTTCGGGTTTGTGGCCGTGGAGGGGCGGTGGGGTGGCCGGAGGTAACACCACCGGTGCCGTTGAGCTCGTCGGCATGAGGGGGTGAGGTTGAGTTGGGCGGTGTCGTCGGTGGGTGGCCGGCGGAGGTCCTGGGTGGGAGAGAAGGAACGGCGAGAGGGAGAGAGGGAGACCGGTCGATGCGGGTTGCACGCGAGAAAGCAGAGGAAGAGAAGAAGAAAAAGAAAAAGAAAGAAGAAAAAGAAAAAAAAAAGAAAAAAAAAAGGAAAAAGAAGGAAAATAAGACTACTAGAAAAAGCACAATAAATAAAATAAAAACTGACTTTAAATACTATAATTTCAATATTAATAAAATAAGATATTTAAAGCCCATTAATAGAAATAAATTAAATCCAAGTGCAATATTAATTATAAAACAATAATTAATATAACGAAAGCAGATAAAATAAATTCACATAATAAAATAAAGGAATTTAATTCCACTCATTAAAATAATTAAAATAAATATCTTAAATAAATAAAATATGACTAATAATATTATTTAAATAAATTAAAATAATTAACACCGAGAATAAAATAATGTGTAAAAATACACGTAAATCTGGGATCTCACACTTGGTGATTTAACTATTTCCCATGTAGAACACCTTCTATACACACAAGGGTTATACACACCCTCTTAAAAATACAAGAGTTGATAGTGGGTAAACTATCAAAGTACACTCCTCAATGAGTGAGATAGAAACAATACAGCGCAAACTATATCTCTCAAAATGAACAAGAGTTAAGGCTCAATGCTTAAAGAAGAGAGAATAAAAGTTTTGAATGAATGTTGTATGCTCTTGGTGTTGTAAATGTGAAGCTCTCAAATGATTTATTTATAAGCATATGAAACTTTATATTCAAATTTAAAAAGAATCATATGTCAAGGACATCATCATTCACTTTTCAAAAATTTCAAACCTAATTTTTTTACTTTTTGCATGTGACAAAATGAGCACACTTTACTTTTCAAAAATTTCAAAGCTAATCTTTTACTTTTTGGATATGACAAAAGGAGCACACTTTACTTTTCAAAATTTTCAAACAAAAACATCTACCTTTTGCATAAGTCAAGAAAAGCATCCATCACTTTTAAAAATATTCAAATAAAACATGCACATGTGAAAGATGACAATTAATCATCTTAATATTTTCAAAATTCAAACCTTTAATCATGTCATACACATGTGAAAGATGACAATCAATCATCTTTCAAAATTTTCAAATTTAATTTTCAAAATATTCATGCACATGTGGAAAATGTATTTTAATACTTTATGATAAAATATTAATTTTGAGCCTTAATCCTAATTTCAAATTTTTAAGAGATTTACAATATTACTCTATGACTTTAATGTAAACTTGTTCCCTTCTTGCTCATGCTTGGTTCCTTGATGTGCTTGATTCTATTGTGTGAACAACTTGAGCTTGAGACTCCTTTATTTTTTGAATTTATTTGTTATCATCAAAATCCATGTGTAGATTTATAATTACACGAAACTTGAAACCTTGGGTTCAACAATGCGAAAACCCAATTTTCCAAATATACCATGAACATGCGCGTAAATGCACAATGCATATGACCATGCACAAATTATTCAACAACCAACAAATACCAACATTAACCAAACACATAATTGTTAATGCAAAAATATATTTAAATCTTAAAATTCATTTGCAAAAATATAATGACACCAAAATTTAGAAAAATACACATTGGAAGGTGGGGAATCTCATGGAGGTGGTGGTGTGGCGGCACAACCACCGGAAGGTGGCGGATCTGGCTCCAAAAGAGTGAAAATCCATTTTTTGGTTTGGGATCGTATAGGGAAGGTGGGGCCGCGGTTGGAGAAACTGAGTTAAGGGGTTGGTCGGCTGAGGCAGGGCAGTGTTTTGGTGGTGGTGGTGAGGCCTATGGTGGCCGGATGGCGGCGCGGCCAAAATGGATCCATTTAAGGACCCATTTCAGGTGGAGGAGCAAACGACGGAGTTGGGTGGTTTTAGGTGATGGGTTATGTTTGCCGGAGTGAGGGGAGGTTGCTGGTAGGTCGTCGGCGTCATAGGTGGCTGGCGGTGGCTGGAAAATGCAAGAGAAAGCAAAATAACCCATTACGGGTTTAAGCCTCACGCGCCGGCTAGGGGCCTTCATGAGGTGCACCACTGGTGCAAGGGAGGTCATCAGAGGGTGGGGGGTTCAGGTGGAGGGGCGGTGTTGCCGGCCGATGGCCCCCGGCGGCGCTGGGTGGAGGGAAGGAGAACGGCAGAGAAGAGAGGGGGAGGGGTCGCGCGGGGTCTGGGGGGGAAAGCTGGGAAAGAAGGAAGAAAAAAGAAAAGAAAAAGTGAAAAAAGGAAAATAAGTCCAACTAGAAAAACACAATAAATTAAATAAAAGCCGACTGATAATACTACAATTTAATATAAATAAAATAAAATATTTAAAATTCAGCAATAAAATAAACCCAAGTGCAATTTAATTATAAAACAATAATTAATATAACAAAAGCACATCAAATAAACTTACATAACAAAATAAAGGAATTCAATTCCAATCATTAAAATAATTATCTCACATTAAAATTGATAAGAAAAGTAACGTAAAACTAATATTAACAAATTAATAGCTCAAACAATTATTTTAAACAAATAAAACACAACTGATAATATTATTATAATAAGTTAAAATAATCAATAACAAGAATAAAACAATATGTGAAAATACATGTAAATCTGGGATCTCACATTCTCCCTCCCTTAAAAAGAATTTCATCTCCGAAATTCGTTCGGCTGCAACTAATAGGCAACTAATAGAAACTCCAATAGCTCACCTACCACTTCACTTAATACTCACTCCAAGCATTAGCACAATCATCTATTTTCCACAAACACAAATGAATGTTATTCCATCATAATCGTATAGTCTCCAAATAATATTTCATCTCTAAGCCTCTTGAGTTAGCCAATTAATCTGAACTCCATATGTATAAGGACATTAGTACAATCTCCCAAAATCTTAATGTTAACTAACTCTATACAACACCTTGTGCCACCCTCAAATAACTCTCAAGTTTATCTTCCCAACTTAACCATCAATAAACATAATTTACCCAACCAAAAGATAAATCTTCAGTTACAAGTATCATTCCAAATTTCAAGTCATCACTAATTTCTCAAAATTAACACAAGACTTGAACCTCCAACTACATTGCAAGACATCATGCTTCCACGCGCACTCTAAAAACTCATTAAATGCATAAAATTAAATCCTCATAAATTATCACCATTGAGTAAAAACTAGCTTGACACCTATTAACAAGAAATCCTATACCACACTTACAAATCCTAATGCTTTATCATCTCACAAATCAGGTTATGTCATCCATTGTTGACGCCTAAAATTTCTAACTTCCAAACCTCTAATACACTTCTATGTTATTATAACTCATCACTCTCATCATAGATTAATTATCTCAATTCGTATTCTCCCAATCGGACCTTCAATACCTATGAGATGGAATAACCTCAAATAATTAATTCTCATGTCACCTCAAGTCACAACTAATTCCTTAAGATACCTTGCCAATGACAACCATTAAATTCTTCAAATATCATACTTAAGTTGCTCATCCCAATTAATTCGCCTAGAAGCTTAAAATTTAGACCCCTTGAATTTAATACCATCACATCGATTAAACATCCATCAGTTACCACACAAGCCAAAGACAAATACTCTCCAAATTTTACACACACAATTATTATACATCAATCTCTAAGCATCCACAAACAAAATCAAAAGTTTACCAAGGAAACAAATAATTGCTTATTATCATAAGCATTATTAAAACAAATTCCATTATAATATACTAATGACCAACAATTCCACACTCACTAGAACAGTTTATCTAAAATACAATTCTAACAATCTCCCAGAATAAAATTGGAAGTTAGAAACTCTAGCACTAAGTGAGACCCAGCTAATACATATAAACAGCATGGGAAATATCAACAAAAAAAACAATTACATAAATACCAATAATTTATCAAAACAAATCCATCTCGCAAATATATAATAATATACACACTAAATAAAACTTAAGTAATTACATAAATATTATATAAAAGCACAACGGAGAAAAAATCTAATAAACAAATAAGTAAAAGCCATTCATTTAAGAAAACAAGACCATCTCCTTTGGTAAACAACCAAAAGCTTTTATTAAATAAAACAAGGAAATTGAATTAAAAGAATAATGGAGAAATAAAATAACAAATAAAGTTTTGAAATGCTCCACAAAACCCAACTCTAAGAAGGTTTATTGTAGAAATCACTAGGATTTAAAACCTTTAAAGAAATGAACCCTAGTAAAATAAATAAATAAATTAATAAATAAATACTAACAAGTCGCCAAGACAAATCCACTCGTTAAAATAAATAGACAAATTTTTAAAATAAAACTAGCGACAAAAATCATAATTTCGAACTTCCAGAAATATATAAAAGACAAAAGTCATAATTAAAATAAAAAGATAATAAACAAAATCCAAAAATATCTTGTAAGAAACCTATGAACTAAAATTAAAATCAAATCCGGATGATAATTGAATAAAAGCCTAAGAAAACAAAATAACCCACAACAAAAGAAATAAAATTTAAAATAAGGAACTCCATAACACAATTATTTAAAATATAAGATTCAATAAAAAGATTGATTTAAAATAATAATCTAATCCGAAATATCCAAATTCCAATTTAAACAAAAACAAAGGCATATATATAAAATAAATAATTAAATAAATGCTTAACAGCTTAAACAAATAAAATCAACTTACTAAAATCTTAACTACTACCCAATTACAATATTAAACAAATATTAAAAGGAAATAAAGCAAAACAAATCAACCATCCAGAACTAAGATAAATCTTGAAATAATAAACAAAAGGCATATTAAAAAAAAACACAATACACCGAAACAATTATTTAAAATCTTACAATACAACATAGTATGGATAACGTAGAAAGTGATTAGAATAATAAAATAAAATAAAATAACCAAATAATAAAACAAACAAATTTAAAACGAAAACTTTTGTGGTACAATTTCTATGTAACTTATAGATTTACCCAGAGCCGAATTGCTCTGATACCACCTGTGACGCCCTCAAATTCACCTTAAAATAAATACGGGAATCGATGCATCGAGATGCTGACAACACGGGTCACGTACCCCTAACGTCAAGTGCTAAGTGTGTGAACACGTAACATGCATAAATAAAAGAAACGAATATTTGAGGTCAATATCTAAATACCAGAATTTTTAGAATTATTTTACAAACTAATTTAACACACATTCTCCAATAGGAGATTTAATACAGTCATCCCAAATATTAAAACATTAAAATACGTAATTAACAAGCAGGAAAACAATTTCCCAAGATACAACCAAATCAGCTACTCCAACGGCAGAGCCGTCTCCTCAGGCTCAACTTTGTCGTCCTCTGTATCAAAATCTACGATACCAAAGATGGTACTGCAGGTAAGTAAACTCCAAACAAACCACAAGATATAAAATATACTCATGCAACAACATAACAAAGGAACGCGACACCATATGCATAAGACTTAAAATCATCATCCTCAAAATAAATAAATAAACCACATACTTCAAAATCCCAAAATAAACCTCCAATAAAATCATCCATAATTTTTCTAGAAAATGATGACCATAAATCCATTAAAACCATAACCATTTTTCCAAAAAAGGATCCAAGTAAAACCAATAATTAAAACCCGTCACTTTTCTAGAAAATGGCCAAAACATTCATTTTATTAACCATATGCACCATGATCTCCCCTAGGGACCATCCGCACACCCTGGCTTTTATCATCACACCGAAGGTAACGACCACGCATGTGACTTCAGAACGGGCGATACCTAGCTGACCGTGCCCAACACGTACCATGACCAGGCATTCCCTAACTCCCACCAGCAGAGGAGCCACAGAGTCGACACAAGAGCATTACCATCCCGTCCGATCCCCTCGTCGCCCGACGACGACCCAGGGGACATCACTCATTATATTCCGCTCCTAAGTGACCAGAGGAGCTCCATCAGTATAATGCCCCATCCCAGCTCAGGGTCGTGATACACACGCACCCGAAAACTGTTAACTCATGAAAACCCAGTTTTAATTTCCAACTCATGAACATCCATAAATCATGCGAAAACCCAATTTTCCAAATATACCATGAACATGCGCGTATATACACAATGCATACGACCATGCACAAATTATTAAACAACCAACAAATACCAACATTATCCAAATACATAAATGTTAATGCAAAAATATATTTAAATCTTAAAGTTCATTTGAAAAATACTTACAGCGGGTAAAAAACATAAATCCTTGAGCAAACACCAATTTGCAGCGTTCATAGCAGTCACTTGTACGTTACCCTAGAGTGTTCGATTTGACACCAAAATTTAGGAAAATACTCATTGGAAGGTGGAGAATCTTATGAAGATGGTGGTGTGGCGGCACAACCACCGGAAGGTGGCGGATCGGGCTCTAAAAGGGTAGAAACTCATTTTCGGGTTTGGGGTCGTATAGGGAAGGTGGGGACGCGGTTGGAGAAACTGAGTTAGGGCGTTGGTCGATTGAGGCAGGGGAGTGTTTTGGTGGCGGTGGTGAGGCCTACGGTGGCCAGACGACGGCGCGGTGAAGATGGATCTATTTAAGGACCCATTTCGGGTAGAGGAGCAAACGGCAGAGTTGGGTGGTTCTAGGTGGTGGGTTATGTTCGCCGGAGTGAGGGGAGGCTGCTGGTAGGTCGCCGGCGTCATAGGTGGCCGAAAAAAGTAAGAGAAATCAACATAACCCATTTCGGGTTTAAGCCTCACGCGCCGGTTAGGGGCTGCAATGAGGTGCATGACTAGTGCAGGGGAGGTTGCCGGAGGGTGGGGGGTTCAGGTGGAGGGGCGGTGTCGCCGACCGATGGCCCACAGCGGCGCTGGGTGGAGGGAAGGAGAACGGCATAGAAGAGAGGGGGAAGAAGGAAGAAGGAAGAAAAAAGAAAAGAAAAAGAGAAAAAAGGAAAAAGAAAGAAAAAGAAATCCAACTAGAAAAAACATAACAAATTAAATAAAAGCTGACTGATAATACTACAATTTAATATAAATAAAATAAAATATTTAAAACTCCGCAATAAATTAAACCCAAGTGTAATTTAATTATAAAACGATAATTAATATAACAAAAGTACATCAAATAAACTTCCATAACAAAATAAAGGAATTCAATTCCAATCATTAAAATAATTATCTCACATTAGAATTGATAAGAAAAGTAACGTAAAACTAATATTAATAAATTAATAGCTCAAATAATTATTTTAAACAAATAAAACACAGCCGATAATATTATTATAATAAATTAAAATAATTAATAACAAGAATAAAATAAATGTGAAAATACATGTAAATCTGAGATCTCACACCCTTGCCTTGATTTATGTTCTTGACTATGTTTTGGGTTGGCCATAGATTCACGAATGTATTCCATTTCCTGAATGTTCAATCTAACAAGCCCTAAATATAAATATCCAAGTGAGCCCTGATTAAAGGTTTTACAAAATGTCCCATGTCATGTTCAAGCGAGCGTTAAATAAAATCAAAATGATTAGACTCGATAGAAATCATTTCAGTTCGGTCTAATTTTAAGTGGAGTTTAACATCGAAACACACAATTAATTTCAAATTACTAAATTCATCTCAACTCAAAACCTTTTTACATGTGAGACTCACAATCTTTTTCAACTTAACATTTTAACATCCAAACACATCTAAACTCATTTTAAGTAATCCTCACAAAACTTATTCCACAATCTCAAATCACTATTATTCACAAAAAACTCAACTTATCTCAACTTAGCTAAATATTCAAATGAAGATGTTTTTATTGAGTTTTGAAAAATGATACATAAAGAATTGAATAAAAATATTATGTAGTTAAAAAATTGTTTGAATATAATTTTTTAATCTTTTTTAATTTGAAAAAATTAATTATGTTGATTTTTTTGTATTTTATTTTGAAGTTTGTAAAAGATATTCAAATATAATGATTAAGTAATAAAATAAAATCCCGAGCATAATCCAATAATAGAATGTAAAGTACTAACTATTGTGTGTTTTGTTTTAAATTTTATAAGAATTGTAATCGTTAGATAATAAAATAAAATCATGAGCATATGCATTCACAACAGATTGATGAAAATCATGGTGACGTGCCGATTTTGCTTCAACAGAACAGGGTTGGTCACAATAAAAAAATTGATGAGAGTGAGATTGAACGGACTATACCAGATGAACATCAGGATGTTGATAATGAAGAGGAAAGTGAGGATGAAGATTGTGAGGAAATTTGGTGTGATGAAGAGAATGAAATGGTTTCGGATTCATTGCATACACAGGCACAAATTTCTCTAGTTATAGCTGGTAAACTAGCCATTTCTTCTGAAGCTGCTCATACTTCAAATATGGTTGTTAATTAGAATGGTGAGGTTGTCTTGGGATTCTACTTGGATTAGGAAGAGGGTGAAATCACAGGTTTGAAAGGAAAAGAGAAGGTTTATGATTCTGAAGGCGATCTTTGTTTGAATGTCAGAAGAGATAAAGGTGGTACAAATAGAATTGTGAGGAAGTCTCAACCGGTTCACACCCGTTCCGAGAAATTGAATTTATGATAGATAACATTTTTTATTGGAGTGTTATAGGATTGGGTAGTTCGAAGAAAAGATTGAGATCGTTACTTGCTAAGAAGAATATTAATTTATGTACTATTGCGAAACCTTTTGTGGCAGCTAATAGGATGGCAACGCTTGGTAGTTTTTTGAACCTTAATCATTTTAGTTCCAATGAAGATGATGGTGGAAAGTTGTGGATCTTTTGGAAGAACTCAAGTGTTTTTTAGGTATTATTCCTCTTCTCAAGCAATCTCGGGTTGGTTAATTCTAGAGGCAAAGAGAGTGCTTGTTACATTTGTTTATGCCAAGTGTCCGTATATAGTAAGAAGAGCTTTATGGGGTGAGTTAGAGGCTAGATAAACTAATGAATATCCTTGGCTAGTTTAGGGTGATTTCACTGCTATATAGAGAGATTCGAAAAGAATTAGTTGTTAGCCTAGGCCATTGATTTCTATGACGGAATTTAATGATTGTTTGGATAATTGTGGTCTAGCTGATCTTCATAGTAGTGGGCCTTCCATGTCGTGGTGCAATGGTCATGAGGGGGTATCTTGTAGTTGGGCCAAACTGGATAGAATGGTCATAGATAGTGTTTTTTCTTCTAAGTTTGCATTGGCGCATTCTACATATTTGAATAGAAAATACTCGGATCATTGTCTTATATTGGTTAATTTGGATATGCCTTTTTTGAATTATGGTCTGGTACCTTTCCGTTTCCAAAATATGTGGTGCACTCATGACAATTTTATGAGTTGTGTTAAGGATGCTTGGCATCAGCATGATGAGGAATCTGGTCTTCGAAAACTAGCACTCAAACTATAGAGAACTAAACTAGCCTTGAGAGGTTGGAATAAAAATATTTTTGGACGTGTAGATACTAAGTTGAAAGCCCTTGAACAGAGAATGGAATTTTTAGAGAACTAATTGCAGTTGGGATTTTCTGAGGATGTGGAAACCAATTATTTAGTGACTAAAGTGGAGATTGATTTTTGGGAAAAAAGAGAGGCCACCCAATTGGGTCAAATTGTCAAGAAAAAATGGATGATGGAAGGCGACCACAATACGAAATTCTTTCATTTAGTGATTAATAAAAGGCGCAAGAAGAGTTATATTGGGAAGATGAAACTTTCATATGGGAGTACCTTGGACACTACTGAAGATGTGCATATTGGTGTGGCACAATATTTTCGAGATATGCTCTCCACATAGGCTGATGTGGAGCAACGTCATCTGACAGATATTATTAACAAAGATATTAGTGATGATGAGAATCACATGCATGGGCTAGAACCTACTGAACTTGAAGTCAAAGAAGTTATTTTCTCTATCCCCAAACAAAGTAGCCCAGGTCCTGACGGTTTCAGTTCGGAATTCTACACCTCTGAAAAGAGAGTGCAGCTTGCTGATTTTGAACTGAGGTTCTGATAGTACATAAGGTTTATTAGTAGCCATGATTCTGATCTCTACTCTTATTGCTCTCTCTTTATATACCACTAACCAAAGCTTTGGCTGTTTTGCTTTATGGTAAAAACTGTAACGTCCCAATTTTTCGCCTCGATTAAGACGTAAATCGAAACGTCTGGACAAGTAGCACAAGGCTACTTATCCTACATAAACATAAGGAATAGCATGCATGCATCTAAGCTTACTAATTAAATGCAATGCGAAATATAGTAGAAAAAGGTAAATCTCCAATATATGCAAAGAGATCTAACTCTGGCATAAATAGATCACATGGCAAAGTAAAACTATAACCTTCATAACTTCACATTTACAAAAACATATTGTATCCAAGACTTACATAACCCAGTTAGTTTTCTTAAATCAAAATACTGTAACCGACCGTCATCCAGTAATCTTACTAATCCACTTGATTACGTACATGAGAGATCATTCCAACCGGAGATGAGTATTCTGTAGGACCCTCAGAATCTCTTGTGCTGTCTGAGTCTTATTGTAATCTATTTAATCCTACAACAATATCTATCATTCCATAAGTAACGATAGATAAAACTTAAAAGAGTGAGATCTTCAAGAAATCTCAGTAAGTACACAGTTAACATAATAAGGCATAGATAACATCATAAATTATCATACATAGCAATGATTACAGACCTATAACTTATGAAATTGCTTTATGAGACTTATGCATATCAATGACCACTCTTCCTATACAAACTTAGACCTTACTTGGACCCACCATCTTATACTTAAAACTCATACTTCCCATCTTATTTCTTAATCTTGTGGATCTTACTTAATACTTATCCTTGACAGGCATTACGTATCGCTGTCTCTTTCGAGTCTTTCTTATCTCTTATCCTTGATGGGCGTTACGTATCGCCGTCTCTATCAGGCTTACTTAGCATGACGCGTCAACTTATCCATACATATAACTCATCATTCATCTGGGTATTACGTATCACTGTCCCCGTCATGATGAGTCTCGTGTCAATTTTCCGGGTGTTACGTATCGCCATCCCCGTTATGACACGAAAAATACTTAACATAGCGGGCGTTACGTATCGTTGTCCCCGCTAGTCATGTCAGTCGTCTGGGTGTTACATATCGCCATCCCCGTCGTGACATGATTCTTATTTTACGATAGGCATTACGTATCGCTGTCCCTGTCAGCACGTCAGTCATACGGGCGTTACGTATCGTCATTCCCGTCGTGACGTGACTGACTTATTATTCTTTTCACTTGTAAAGTTTTCTTAACGTATTTTCTTATAACAGACGTTATGACTTATGATGATACTTATATGTGACAAAATGCAACATACTCATAAACGTTGACTTATGACATGCATATTTCATGACTTCATGATTCATATAACATATAAAAACATGTCACAAGAACATATCTCACATATACATGCACATACGTCACATAAATTCATAATGTCAAAACTTAACAAATAATACATATGTAATTAAATAAAATATTAAAATTTTATTTAATCAAGGGCTAGCTGAATCCTCATGGGAAAATATTCTTAATTATTTGTTCCTTTTAACTTATTCAACTCAAGCCCACAAGTTTGCATAATTTCATAGCTTACATATTTTTAAGTTTTTCTTGAATTTTCTTACATATAAAATTTTATTTATTATTCTATTATATCTTTTTATCATAATAATTCTTAAAATCCTCCTACTATATTAAGATTCCCAATCTTATTCTACTTGTTAGAAACCTCATTCAACTAATTCACTAGAAATTTTAAAATGAAGGAAAAACATCCTTTTTAAAGTATTTATACTCTATTATGTCACTTATTCCTAACGTATTCCTTTATACAGTTGTTATCTCTTAAAACTTAAAACACAAAAGTTGTATATCTATGTCTGAGCTTTCTATAGCCTTTTGAATCACTCAATTTAGACATCATAATAACAAGTTATAATTATTTTACTAAAAGATGTTAAATCTGCCAACTAAACCCCCTTGAAGTCCGAAAGTCGCTAGGGTTGTTCTATCATATTTTTTTCAAATTATGACTTCATATTTTTACATAATCCTCTTATTATAAGATCATAAAACACATTCATAAGTTTCTAAAATTTTTCTTAGTATTTTCCACAACAAAAACCACTCCATAAATTAAGAGCATTCAAGCTACTACATAAATCATACATAAGCTTAAACAAGCATCAAATTTGCATCAAATTAAATCTAAAAATTAAGCCACTTATACTACACCAAGATTATGTTAAGTAGTGCACTTAAAGTTTTTTTCAAAGCTAGATTGGATGCTCAGGGTTGATCTTGTACCATTTTTCCTCCTATACTCTCACTTAACTCCTTTTTGAGGTTTAGGTGTTGTGAGTAGAATTTTGGGTATTTTCTTGACTTTTTTCTCAAAGTGGCTGAATGGTTTCTTTAAAGGGAGGCTTGAGGTACATCTTACACATATATATAGATGAAGTGGGCGACATGTATGGGGTTAGAGGTGAAAAAAACTTTGAGGCAATCTGCTAGTCCTTGTCGTGTGTGTGTGTGTGTTGAGTTTCCCTTCCCACTTAGCAATCATCATACCCCTAATTTAGGCTTAGTTGGCTTTAATATCATCCAATGGTCATCCTTGAGCCACCTAAAAGTAGGTCTTGATCAATGGCTTAAGAGATGCCATCACATGGAGATGGAAACAAAATAATATCATGAGTAATCTCCAAGGGATGCAAGTCCTGTTCCTTGGCCCTCCAAGTGTCCTCAACTTTCCTAAGGAATCTAACCCATTTATCCATTTAGATTTTGTCTCTTATCTAAGGAAGTGGAGATAATCCAATTCGGGTTCTAATTTTACCCTTTTTAGATCTGATTACTTCTTGGCCCAATACGTCCTTGATACATTGTGATTCTACAAAAACTCAAAATATAAAAGTTTTAGATAATCCTTTTAGTGATCTATATGATTTTTAAACACCTTATTCCGAAATCAAATGAGAGAGATATGATTAATTTACCGAAATACATCAAAATCACTCGAGAACATCCAATCCGAGTTCTCCATTTATTTTCCTTTGTTTTCTTACCCACCAAGACTTCTAGATGAATTATTATCAACTTGACACATGTTCCCACACACGTTAAGACCTCAGAAAGTTTGGTAGCCAATTAAAATTTTTGTCACATGGTCAAACATAAGATAACTTATCTAAGTCATTTACCGGTTGAATCTTATTCATATCTGTTCACTTTATACCAGATTTAGTTCTTGATACATTACTTATCTTCAAACACCCAAAACATAAAAGTTCTAGATCTCGCTCTTATGGTTTTAAAGAAACTAGAATAACTTCATTCTGGACTCATATAACCAAGTTATGATTTTTCTATTGAAAGTCGACAGATCAGTTCGAGAGCACTAATCCGGACACACCAAGTGTTTGATAAATGATCCATCTTGTTTCATACGAAACTTACTAAATAAAGTATCCTCATTCACCATATTCGTAAAAACTTGTCATGATCTTAGGATAATTTAGAAAATAATCCAAAGACTTAATCTTAATCAAAATCACTAGTCAACTTAAGGTCAATACCTATATATCCAATTCAGATTTTCCACTTCAATCTCAATTTCATGTTTTATTAAGTTCATATCTCTTAAAACTCAAAATATAAGAATTGTAGATATTTCTCTTAACTTTCCAAAATATTTTGAATCATATCCATCCGACATAAAATGAGTAAGTTATGTTCATATTACTAAAGAACGTTGAAACTGTCCAAATCAACCTAATCCGAAAATATCATAGGGCATATTCCTTACTCGTACTACTTGACTTCCTTTATAAATTTCCTTCAATTTCTATATAATATTTTCTTAAATATTCAAAAATCATATCTTCTTATCATATTTAGTGTCTCCCATGATTTCCTCTCCAATGCCAATAAAAGATTCATAAGAACTATATACATACATCTAGAAGGCTCTAAAGATTCCCTAAAATAATCTTAAAGAATACTTAAAAATCAGGATTATCACAAAAACAATTCCATTGCTAATGGTGTATATCTTAACACATGATTAGTTGACCGCATTGTGCATTTTGGCATACTCATGGAGAAAAAAAACCATGGAGACACTTTATTTATGTCAATGTTTTAGAATCGATGAAGATGATCATTACAATACAAAACGCTTAAAAAAACCTTTGTTTACTATAAAATCACATCAAAACGGACAAAAGAAGAAGAAAAGGAAACGCCAAATTATAGTAAGATTCTATTGATCATAGGCCAATAATTCTGCAAATCTAGATAAGCTTCTTTGCAAACAAGTAAAATGACATTATTTGGAAACCATCATTACATTGTCTAGATTGTACTACAGACCTAGCTAGGAAGTGTAAAGCATCAAAACCTCCTAGTTATTGTGTATGTATCTACTTTATACAAGGTTCTGGTGTGAAAAGCAACACAGTATATTCATTGCATTGTACTATTATTCTGTGTAGAGCTCAGGCTTGGATAACCTTGGAGTTGGAATTGCAATGGTTGGATTCTTCTTCTTCATAATAGTGCCAAAAATGTCAGAAAGTTTCATATCTGAACCTGGTGGCAATTTCCACTCATAGGAATGCACAAATGAAGCCAAGATGTATTTGAGTGTCCTCTCCCCAAGTGAAAGCCCTGCGCATACTCTTCTCCCTGACCCAAATGGAAAAAACTTAAGATTGTTGCCTGAATAATCACATGTACTAGAAGCATTATTCAGAAACCTCTCAGGTCTGAATTCCATTGGATTGTCCCAATACTTTGGATCCTTTTGTATAACCCAAACATTTAGAAAAATACTAGAACCTTTGGGTACATGGTACCCACCAATGATGCTTGATTCACTTGGAGTACGAGGTAATAGGAAAGGAATAGGTGGGTGGATACGAAACGTTTCTTTAATAACTGCATCTAAATAATGTAATTTGGGCAAATGAGATTCTTCAATTAAGTTGTCCAACCCTACTACTTCTGTTAATTCTTCAGTGACCTTTCTCATTATCTCTGGATGTTTCAACAACCTTGCCATCACATATTCCGACATAGCTGTTGTGGTGTCAGATCCACCCACCACTATGTCCTATTTAAACAAAAACAAACAAACCAAAGTAAAGTTTGGACGTCAATGAATCATGAGTTAAGGTTAGAAATGAAAAATTAAAGGTATAATGAAACACAAAAGTAAAAGAGCGGCACACACACACACACACATATATATATATATACATACAAAAACCACGGCCTTGAGTTGGGTCATGCTCATTGAATGTTCACCACCATCCTGCTCCTTTAGTTCCAAGAGAACCTGCAAAAAGTCCTTTTGTCCTGTCTTTGTCGATCCCTCTTCTTTGGTTTTGGCCAAACTCTTAACCTTTTTGTCAATGGCATAATCAAGTACTCTATCAATGATTTTAGAAATACTCTTTGCTTTCCTTCCGATCCCTTGTAAATCAAAACTTGCTAAAGCTGGGAAAAAGTTCGAAACATTTGGTTTTCCGAGAAGCATCGCTAATTCTGCAAAGATATCCTTAAACTCTGCTCCAAACTTAGCCCCTTCCTCTCCACGTAGCGTGCCACCCCACAGCATGTTCATGAGGGTATTCATCACCGTTACAAATGCCAGTTCCCCTAAATCTACGGGAGTACCCTTTTTGTCATACACATTTCTAATGGTGTTCCTTACCTCTTCTCTTCTTAAAGCGAAGGTCATATCAAGATTTGCAGGACTTAACATCTCCCTCACAAACATCTTCCGCAACATCTTCCAGTCAAAACCATACGGGGAAAAAGCAATATCACTTCCTCCATATGAGATAATATGCGCAACTACGTTATCATCACGGTTGGAAAATATTACGTCTTGGTCACGAACAACTTCTTTAACTAGAGAGGGTGAGCTAATCACAACACACAATTTATTTGCAAGCCAAACCTTATAGATGGGGCCATAGATCCCATATAGTTGCTCAAACTTGGTATGAAGTTCTGTTCCTACAAATGGTAGGTAGCCGACCAATGGCAAGCCACGGGGACCTGGTGGCAATGGAGGTGTTGCAGCAACCTTTCTTTGTTTCTTGATGACCAGCCATAACACCGCAGATAAACCGATCAAAATAGTGAGAGCTGAGCTAGCAAATGATCTCTCATCACCAGCATAGGACCTCCACCAATATCCCATCGCATAAGCTGTATTCAAGTAAAAACAAATGGTCAAAATTAGCTAGGAATATATATATATATATATATATGTGTGTGTGTGTGTGTTTTTTTATTTTATGTGTTGGGTTGGAGCATGGCCCGTAAGGCAAGGAAGAAGATAGAACGAGACTTATCGTTGGGATTTGCGCATGCATGTATAGATATTTCGTTACGGAGAATCGAAGTGTTAGATTTATAAAAAGTTGTCACAAGATATTGCTCACATATTACTGTAGTTACGCTTTACGATTGATTAGTGTGAAGGAAATTACATGGGCTTAAAAGTCTTATCAACATGTGTACGTTTTACAGTACTTCATTATATTTTTATGGGAAGAATTTATTTTATTTAATAAGTCAAAATTACATCTATGGCTAAAATATAGAAAATACTTAAATTACAATCCAATTAAAATATTTGGAAGATCTCTTCTCACAAATTTCTTTGAAACGAATATTATTTTAACTTTTATACACTCTCATATAACAAAATTATTTAAAAATTTCAGTTTTAAGTTTGTCTGAAAATAAGGCATTTTATTAACAGAAATAAATCAATCTCCCCTCTCAAAGGAGGGTACAATACTTCATTTATATTATACAACAAAAGAGCAATAATAAGGGAGCCATGTCGTATTTTTTTATGGATATTAATAAATGATAAATAATTTTTTTATTGTTCATCCCCCTGTTCACATATCTTTATGATTAGTGATTGCAAAACGATATTCAAATACCATGAAACCATACCATAACATAAGAAAACAAGCAAAAAGATAATGAGATTTGAGGAAATGGTTTTGGAACTGATAAATGATCAAGAGGCTTAATTACAAGTTGGAACTTTGGACGAAATTCACAGGCGCTTGATCTTTGAGATCGAACAAGATCAGTTTAATTACAAATATAGAAAAGTTTTTAGAATGGATAAATGAAGACACTTACAATTACTTGTAATGCTTTCAATGAATGTCGATCGCAGCTTCTTTGAGATCAAGAGTTTTACATGCGATGTAAAGAAGTTTTTAGAGTTGTGCTGTACCCATGTTGCGCACGCCTTTATATAGAGCCCGAAGTCTTGGAACTACTTGCTTCGGATCAGTCTACTTTCTCCTCATGAACCGGGGTGATGTAATTGGCGCGTTAAAATCCCTCCAAGGTTAGATGATTTTCTTTATAATCAAAGATATATTTTATTATTCCTAAACATATAATATCTAAAAACACCTCAAGATTTTCAAAAACACAAGAAACGCCATCTTCAAAATAATTTTTATAAAGAGCTCTAATTGATGCTGCCCAATATCCCTTTATTTTTTAAATGTTATTATGAAGGAAAATGATACTTCGAGTCTTCAACCCTTGAATTTTTCCCTATGTCAAAACTACTATTGTATGGATAGTATTTTTTTTATTTTTTTGTTTTTTCTTAACATATAAAAAAGTGATTATTAATAAAGTACTATATTTTTTATTTATTAAAATATTTTAAAATATAAAAGAAATATGAAAAAAATACAATTACACTAATAATAAATTTAAATAAACAAAATCATAAAACTGAGTAGGCAGTCAAAATTCAAACTCGCAGTTTCAGTCCCGCAAATTCGGCCTCCAAGGTCAAAATCCTGACTTCATTCTTCCGCACGTGGATTGATTTTCGTGGCAGAGTACTTCTATACTCCCGACCCCGCCTATAATTATTATTTCTTTTTTAGTTTTTGTTTTCTTTTATTTTTTAACACTTTTATAATTTTCAAAGAAAAAAGAAAAATTAAAAAATTATTATAAAATGTATCTTTAATCATTTAAAAAAAATAAAAAAATATAAAACCAATCGAGAATTCCAATATGTGATATTCTAACATTACTCTTTCCACTATAACATATAAGATTTTTTACGGCGTTTGATAAGTCATCGCAAAACACTTTAAAATCGTCACAAAAAGTCTCAAAATCGTCATAAAAATGTCAAAATCACGGCAAAAAGTCATTTGCCGCATTTTGAAGATCGCGAGTTAGTCGCGACTATTTAGGCGTAACAATAAACTTAATTTCTCACTGCAAATGCCTAATTTCTCGCCGCAATGTTACTATTTGTGACTAGAAAACATAGCAAATGCTACTATTTGTGACAAAATTTAACTCTCAACTAAACAAAACGCAGCAAAAAATCTTATTTTTTGTAGTATTCGTAGAATATTTCACTTGAGACCCGACGACATGAAATATGAAAATGAGAATGTAACTCATGTATGTTACCATGCAGTTGGGCATGCTTACATCCATTGTGGGCGAGAAGAAAATTGTTTATTTATAACTAATTAAGAAGCAATCAATTCTACTTATACTTGATTAAGAAGGACCAGAAATAAATATTTCAATAATTCTTTTATTATAAGACATTCTCTTAAATTTTTACAATAGTAGTATCAAAACAAACTCTTGTATTATATTGATTAGTATGAATTTTGATTGTTATATGATTAGTAAAATACATAATTGTATATCTGAATTTATTTCCATCTGTATACAGTATATTGATGTTAGAATGAATCGTGCGGATCAAGGTTTAAAAAAAAAAAATTGTGGTTGTCGATCAGCGTCGATAGAAATAAAGGGATGAATTAGTTTGCCGATCGGTGCCGATTATTTTTCGTTTTTAGGCATGAACCGGTTGCTTATTTTTATAAATAAAGCGGTTGAGTGAACGAAGAATTTTCGAAAATGCGGTTGAACATGAGTTTTCTGATTCTTATCCTTTCATTGTTCATACATTGCATCCGAAAATGCATTTGATTGCGTCTGACTTTTTGAGAGAGGTTGAAGGTTCGGGATAAGTGAATAAAACGTTTGAGTTTGACGTGTTGAACGTCGAAATTTGAAACGACTTCTTATGTTCAGGTATTGCATTTCGGAATTTCAAAACCGCTTCATCTGTATATTTGAAACCGGTGAAAACAACGTTTTTGGATGCGGAAAAGCGAGTGCCTTCCATCCATATTGTGTTTTAAAAAAATAAATAAATAAACTACAGTTTTCATGATTTTCAAATCAAGTCCTCAAACTTGGCTTGTGATGTCTGTACTCAGACTTCTGAACATATGATTTTATACAAACATATTATTTTCTCTTTCACCAACAAACATATTATTTTTATACAAATAAATATCTGTTTTATAAACGTACAGTGGTTTGAATGGTTATTCCAATCATTTGATTTTTCTTTTGATTGGATCTTCCGGTTTTTAAGTCTCAGTTTGATTAATATATGTATGGCATCTCCCGGCATCCAATGGCCGAATGCATTATATATATAGTAACCCAATAAGTGTTTGTTTGGTATATATATATAATGCATGGATTATATCAACTATATATATATATATATTCAGAATCATTTTGATTTTGGATTATTAGTTGATATAATCATGTATGGATATGTTATAGTAAATTTATTTTTAATGTCATATCAGAGAGTAAATATTATTGTGTATTGAGAATGACCACAACATCTCAAAACATAATAATATTTTAATATATTTGATTGTATGACTTTATAATAGTATTTTTAATTGTAATTGAATCATCATAATAATTACTTGATCCTATAGAGAAGTAATTATTATAAAAGATGATAATTTAGTTAGAATAAGATAGTGAAAAAATATTAAAAAAAAAGATATTTCTTATACCCATAGGTGTGGAATTTGTTTTTCTTAAATATTTGTATAACACTAGTTTTATTATAGAGAAATATATATATATATATATATATATATATATAAGCAAGTCTTATGCATTTTACAATCTTTATCCACATAGACATTTAAATTTATTTTTTGAATTAGACATGTTGCCTAGATGACTGATACAAGAGGGGCGTGAGTTGAGTAATAAAAAAAATTAACACTTATAAACCAAATATACAATATAAAATATAAATAAAATACAAAACAGTAGGAAATATAAAAAGTATTAGTAAGAAGAAGCAAACTCAGTATTTTAGCGAGATTTAATCCCACTGCCTACGTCCTCGCCTCAAGATACCTCTTGAGGATCCCAAATTCATTATTCAATCTCCTTTAAGTGAAGATAGAAATCTATTACATCTTTGAGCAACACCACTACAAAGAATCCGTGTAAAACACTCTTTACAATTGCAATCACCTCACACTTGGTGATTCAACTATGTCTTATGTAGAACACTTTCTATACACACAATGGTTATACGAACTCTTACAAATACAAAAGCTGATAATGTGTAGGTTATCAAAATACACTCTTCAATAAGTGAGATAAAAATAATACAGCGCAACTTATATATCTCTCAAAATGAACAAGTATTAAGGTACAAAACTTAGAAAAAAGATAATGAGAGCTTTGAAAGAATGATGCAAAACTTAGCAATTAATGTGTAAGCTCTTGTTGTGATTTTTGTAAAACTCAAATGAGTTATTTATAGGCAAATGAGTTTTCATATTCAAATTTGAAAATACTTACATGTCAAATAAGAGCATTATTCACTTTTCAAAAGATTCAAATAAAAATATCTCATTTTCATATTTGTCAAAGACAATTTCATTCATTTTTCAAAGAGATCAAATCTAATATTTTACTTTTCGTACATGACAAAATGAGCATGATTTATTTTTCAAATCAAATCATCTTCTTTTTATATATGTCTAAAAAATACACAACCACCTTTCAAGATTTTCAAACAAAATCATCTATTTTTTGCATTTGTCAAAAAAATACACAACCACCCCTCAAGATTTTCAAACAATACATGCACATATTAAAAATGACAATTAATCATCTTACAAATTCAAATCTTTATACATATGTAGAAAAAAAAAATTGAAATTAAATATTTTAATAAAGTTATACAAATGTAAAAAATGCAATTTGATACTTTATGAGAAAATATTAATTTTGAGTCTTAATCCAATTTCAAATTTTAAGAGATGTACAAAATTATTCTATGAGTTTCATTTGTAAACTTGATCTTTTTTTTTCTCATGCTTAATTTTTTTTATGTGCTTAGCTCTTTTCATTCGTAGACAACTTGAACTTGAGTATTGAATTGATTTGTTATCATCAAAATCTATACGTAGATACGAGACTTGAAACCTTAGGTTCAACAATCTCCTTCTTTTTGCTGATAACAAATACTTAGTAGAAATCTGCGACCTGCAGTAATACTTAAACTCTCTCTGAAAATATACGTTAGTTTTTCAAATAAAATATAGACATGATTTTAGCATAAATAACAGAGTAGTATAATACTAGTATAAGACTTCTCACCCTTTTGACATCATAAAAAATGAACTACAATTAGTTTCAGTAAGATTTCTTCCCGCAATAACGAATAACCAAATAAAACAGTACGTTAGTAGAAACTGTAGAGACTTCAATAATTGGAGCCACCCGTTTTCGACAAAAGTTGCAAAGGCTGAGGCCTAACTTTATCGTCTCAGTGTAGAAGAAGATTCAAATTCGCTTAATGTTATTGACAAATTAAATATTAACGAGAATTAGTGTGGAAAGAGATATCTTCCCGTGTCTATGTCTGACAAAACCAACAAAGGCTGGAGGCCTAGCTCTAACAATTTAGTGCGGAAGGAGATTTAAACCCGCTTGACGTTGTTGACAAACAAGATTTCGTAGAGATTTGAAAGCTTTCGATTTCTGTTTAAATAACCATTTTCACCTATCGAATACTCACAAGAAAAATCTCTCGTTCCTCATTGATCAAGTATCTATTTATTCAAAACGACAGAATGACGGAAAAAATTTCTTCTGATAATATTTCAGATTTAAACCAAGAACCGTCTCAATCAGTCATCTCTCCCATCTCATCCAGCTCTTATTTTTGTCTCTATAAGAGCAATCCTTAATTTTATCTAATTTGCATCAAATCTTCCTCTCATCTTTACAATTCGCCTACATTCTCATTTTATAAATTTTTAATGGCTCATCAATTTCCCTTTAGTACTTATCGTAATCAATCTATTTCTGCATTTGTTGTAGGTGCCATGAAGCAATAAGAGACAGATTTGGCTAATAAATCAGATCATGACGCCATTTATGAGGTTGTAGGTCTTAGGACTCGATACTCATAATTCATTGTTGCTTTTTCCGCTCGGTTGCAGTCCAAAACTCATGAAATTGATAAGTTTAGTGAGACTGTCTTCGTACTTCAATGACTTGTTTATGAGTCAAATAGAAAAATAGTAGAGTTATAGCAACAGAATAAGGATTTAAAATCTTTACTTGCCTCTTCATTTCGACTGCCTAATCCTTTAGATAAGAATAACATGTCAATCTATGAAGAACAAATGCAGTTGAAAGATGAGGCTAGAAGTCTCAAGTTTTTGTAAGTCATTAGAGATAATGAAATAAAAATGTTTAACAGATATTCGTGACATACATCATTCTTATTTCTCTTCTAATCATGCATAATCTATCTTCTGGTAAGGGTTTTGTGAAAATATCTACCAATTGATCATGTATGCTTGTGAATCTAGTACAATATCACATTTCTATACATGATCTTTAATAAAATGATATCTAATTTCAATATGCTTAGTCCTAGAATGTTGTATTGGGTTCTTTGAAAGATTTATAGCACTTGTATTATTACATTTGATTGGAATGTGATTGTACATAAGTTTAAAATCCTCAAGCTGTTGTTTCATATAAAGAACTTGAGCACAACAACTACCTACAGTAACATACTCTGCCTCAGCAGTAGATAATGCAATAGAATTTTACTTTTTACTAAACCATGAAACGAGTGCATGACCTAAAAAATGACATGCTCCACTAGTACTTTTTCAATCAACTTTGCAACCAGCATAATCTACATCTGAATAACTAATAAGATCAAAAGAAGTGTACTTAGGATACCTTAACCCGAACTCAATCAAATGAGATTATTTTGGAGATGATTAAAAACGTGCACATATACATACACTGAACATAATATTAGGTCTACTAGCTGTCAAATATAATAAACTACCAATCATACCTCGATATACTTTTGAGTTAACTGACTTACTGCTTTCATCTTTATCAAGTTTGGTGGTTGGACTCATTGGTGTTCCAATTACTTTCGCACCTTCTATCTCAAACTTTTTGGGTAACTCTTTGATATATTTTGACTAATAAATGAATGTTCTACTTTTTGTTTGCTTGATTTGCAATCCGAGAAAGAAATTAAGTTCTCCTATCATTCTCATTTCAAATTCTTCTTGCATATTCTTAGCAAAATCTTGGCACATATTTTTATTAGTAGCACAAAATATTATATTATCCTGTTCATATTTGATAAAAAAAAGTTGTATCCATTTTTCCTCTTGAAAAATGTTTTTCAATAAAAAAACACTAAGTCTCTCATACCAAACTCTAGGAGCTTGTTTGAGTCCATATAATATTTTTGTGAGCTTAAAAACATGATTAGGAGAAATATGATTTTCAAAACCTGAAAGTTGCTAAACATATACCTCTTCATTTATAAAACCATTTAAGAAAGTACTTTTAACATCCATTTGAAAAAACTTGAAATATTTATAACGTGCATATGCAAGTAACATTCGAATAGTTTCTAATCTTGCGATAGATGCATACTTCTCATCATAATCGATTCCTTCCTCTTGGTTGAAACCTTGAGCTATAAGTCGAGCTTTGTTTCTAGTGATGATTCTGGACTCATCTTTCTTATTTTTAAAAATTCATTTTGTTTCAATAACAGCATGATCCTTGGGTCTAAGAACAAGTGTCCAAACATCATTTCTTTCAAATTGATTTAGCTCTTCTTGCATAGTTAGAATCCATGATTCATCAAGCAATGCTTTTTCAATATTTTTGGGTTCAATATGAGATAGAAAAGCAGTGTGATTGCAAATATTTTTAAGAGATAATCGAGTACTTACACCTCGTGAAGGTTCTCTTAGAATTTATTCCATTGAATGATTTTTCACATGTTTCCACTGTTTGGTTGCATCTTGTACTAAGTTTTGATGATCTTTCCTGATATCTCCATGTTGGATTTCTTCCATTATATTTTCTTTGTTGAGATTGAGGCTAATTGTATTATTTGTACATTTTGATTCTTCATCAATAGATTTCTTGGAGAGTAAAGGGTTAGATTTATCAAATACTACATGGATAGATTATTGTACAGGCAAAGTCTTTTTATTGAGTACTCTATAAGTTTTACTATTTGTTAAATACTCAAGAAAGATACCTTCATCAGATTTTGCATCAAATTTTACTAAATTATCTCTGTCATTGAGTATAAAACATATGCATCCAAATACATGAAAGTAATCAATGTTAGAATTTTTCTCATTCCAAATCTCATAATGGGTTTTATCTAATTCAGACCTTAACATAACTCTATTAATAACATAATATATAGTACTTACCGCTTCGGCAAAAAAATAACTAGATAAACTATTTTCATTAAGTATTGTTCTTGTCATTTCTTGAATAAATTTATTCTTCCTCTCTACTACTCCATTTTATTGAGGAGTTCGAGGAGCAGAAAATTTTTGCAGAAAACAATTTTCATCACAAAAAGATTCAATATCTTTATTGACAAATTCTTTCCTCCTGTCATTTCGGATGTTTGAAATAGTATAACCATTTTCATTTTGAATTCTCTTGCATAGTTTGGTAAAAGCATTATGTACCTCATCTTTATGAGCGAGAAAGATGACCCAAGTATATTTAGAGAAATCATCAACAATAACAAATGTATAATATTTTCCTCCCAAACTTGCAACCCTATTTGGTCCAAAAAGGTCCATGTGTATTAGTTGCAAAGGTCTAATAGTGGAAATATGTTTTTTGGTTTTGAAAAAAAAATTTGTTTGTTTACCAAACTGGCATGCATCACAGATTTTGTCTTTAAAAAAGTTTTCTTTTGGCAAACCTTTCACAAGATCTTTTTTTGAAATTTTGGAAATAAGTTCCATATTTGCATGATCTAACCTTCTATGTCATAACCAACTATTTTCATGTTGAGCTGATAAACAAATAACATCTTGTGAGGCAATTTCTTCAAATTTGATTGTATATACATTATTATTTCTAAAAGTAATAAAACAAACATTGCAATTATGATTATTCAAAATAATGCACTTATCCTTTTTGAAAGTAACTGTAAATCATTTATCACATAATTGACTAATACTTAAAAGATTAGGCTTTAGACCATCAACAAGTAGAACATCTTCAATTATGAGAGAAGACTCCTTACCAACTTTACCTATTCTCATAATATTTCTTTTTGAATTGTCTCCAAATGTCATGTGTCATTTTTCTTTAGAAGTGAGGTCAGTGAACTTAGTTTTGTCTCCTGTCATGTATCTTGAGCATCCGTTATCTAAAAACCATTTACTTTTACCCATGGAAGACTTCATGCATACCTACAAAAACAATTAAAATAATTTTTCTTGGTACCCAAGTTCTTTGGGTCATTTATTTATTAGTATTAGAATAAACAAGATTCTTTAGTACCCATATGGCCCTAATAGTCATCGTATGTCTTCTTCTAATAGGACAAGCATGATAATTATGACCATTTCTATTTCAAAAATTACAAATAACATGTGACATATTTAAAAATCTTGAATGATAATATTTTTCTTTAAAAAAAGTTATTTTTATGAAAAGAATTTTGAAAATCTGATTTTAATTTAGTTGGTTTATCAAAGAAATTTTTATAGGGTTTGAGTTTTTCTTTTGACATGTATCCCAAACCTACCTTATCAAAAACACATCTTTGACTACCAAGAAATTTTTTAAAGTTTCTTTTTCCATTTGTAAAGTTTTCAATAATCTTTTCTAAATCAATTACTTTTTTTTCAGCTCATCATTTTCATCTTTTAAAATTGTGTTTTCTTTTCTTACAACATCAATTTCATTTATTAAAGAAGAATTTTTCTTTTTCAAAGTGGTATACTTGATACCCAATTTTTTAAGTTCCTCATATATCTCTTTCAAAACATTTTACAATTCTTTATAAGAAGGATTTTCAATATTCTCAAAATTTGTTACCTCAAGATAATCTTTAGCCATAAGACAAAAATTTGTAGATTTTTCATTATTTGCGTCGCTGTCTGAGCTACTTGAATCATCATGTCATGTAACTTTCATTGTTTTCTTACTTTTGTATTGATTTTTCTTTAGCATGGGACAATCTGCTTTGATATGTCCTGACTTTTTGCATTTATAACAAGTTAATGAGTTGTTTTTACCTGTATCTTTGTTGGAGAACTTTTTGAAAGATTTCTTTAAAGGAGCTTTATTTTTCTTTAAGAATCTCTGAAATATTCTTGTGATCATTGCAATTTCTTCATATTTGTTATCACTTTCCTCGTTTTCATCGCTTTTACTTTTATGAGGATCAACTTTGAGTGCCAAGCTTTTCTTTTGCTTTCCTTCTTCTTCTCTTCTTTTCAATGTGTACTCATGAGTAATAAGTGACCCAATGAGTTCATTTATTTCAAGCTTTTTGAGGTCTTTAACTTCAAGAATCGCCGTTACTTTTGATTCCCAATGTTTTGGAAGAGAGTTGAGAATTTTTCTTATTATCTCCAAATTAGAATAAATTTTTTCAAAAGCTGTCAAACTATTTATAATGTTAGTAAAACGAGTCTACATAAAGGAAATAGATTCATCATCAATCATTTTAAATATTTCATATTCATGCGTACGAATATAAATTTTTGATTTTTTGACTTACGAAATTCCTTCATAAATTACTTTCAAGTTATCCCATATTTCCTTTTCTATCCTACAATTCATTATTTAGTTAAATTTATTATCATTGAGAGCATTATACAAAAGATTCATAACTATTACATTCACTGTATAAAGTCTATCATCTTCACGATCAAACTCTTCTTCTTCCTTGTTGACCTTTACTCCATCAACAATTTTTGTTGGAATATAAGGCCCATTTACAATACATTTCTAGATTTTTCGATCTTGAGACTGAAAAAATATTTTCATTTTAGCTTTCCAGAAAGTATAATTGTCTCCACAAAATAGTGGAGGCCGATTACTGGATTAACGTTCAGCGAATGCAGCTGTAATCTTAATCATATGATCTTAACTCAATAGATAATTAATCTTATAATAGAGCCCTTATTTTGATATCAATTGTTACCCAGATGACTAACACAAGAGGGGGGTGAATTGAGTTATAAAAAAAATTAATACTTATAAACCAAATATATAATATAAAATATAAATAAAATACAAAGTAGTAGAAAATATAAAGAGTAAGGACAAGAAGAAGCAAACTCAGTATTTTAACGAGGTTCAACCACACTGCCTATGTCCTCGCCTCAAGCTACCTCTTGAGGATCCCAAATTCACTATTCAATCTCCTTCAGGTGGAGATAGAAACCTATTACACATTTGAGTAACACCGCTACAAAGAATCCGTGTAGAACACCCTTTACACTTGCAATTACCTCACACTTGGTGATTCAACTATTCCCTGTGTAGAACACCTTCTACACACACAAGGGTTATACGCACCCTCTTACAAATACAAAAGCTGATAATGGGTAGGCTATCAGAATAAACTCCTCAATGAGTGAGATAAAAATAATACAGCGCAACTTATATCTCTCTCAAAATGAATAAGGATTAATGCACAAAACTTAGAAAAGAGAGAATGAGCGCTTTGAAAGAATGATGTAAAATTTAGCAATTGATGTGTAAGCTTTTATTGTGATTTTTACAAAACTCAAGTGAGCTATTTATAGGCAAATGAGTCTTCATATTCAAATTTGAAAAGGTTCACATATCAAATAAAAGCACTATTTACTTTTCAAAAGATTCAAATAAAAACATCTCATTTTTATATTTGTCAAAGATAACTCCATTCATTTTTCAAAGAAATCATACCAAATCTTTTACTTTTCATACATGACAAAATGAGTATGATTTATTTTTCAAATCAAATTATCTTCTTTTTGCATATGTCAAAAAACAGACACAACCAGCCTTCAAGATTTTAGAACAAAATCATCTATCTTTTGCATTTGTCAAAAAAACACACACCTACCCTTCAAGATTTTCAAACAACTTTAAAAATACAATCAATGCATATGTAAAAAAAATTTACATATTAAAAATGACAATCAATCATCTTACAAATTTAAATCTTTATGCATATGTAAAAAAAAATTCAAAATTAAATATTTTAATAAAGTTATGCAAATGTAAAAAATACAATTTGATACTTTATGAGAAAATATTAATTTCAAGTTTTAGTCCAATTTCAAATTTTAAGAGATGTACAAAATTACTCTATGAGCTTCATTTGTAAACTTGATCTTCTTTTTGCTCATGCTTGGTTTCCTGATATGCTTAGCTTTCTTCATACGTTGACAACTTGAACTTGAGTTTTGAATTTATTTGTTATCATTAAAATCTAGACGTAGATACGAGACTTGAAACGTTGGGTTCAACAATACATTAGTCAATTTAAACTATAATTATTATTTGATTCAAAGCATTGATATATATATATATATATATATATTCATGGTTATATTATTGAGGATTTTTGAATAAGTGAGAGTAATGTTCATCGAAAGATAGAGTGAGAGGAAACACGAAATTCAGATATCACATTCATGCATGAAAATGAAATGATTGTCATTCAAGAAAATCAATCTGATACGCTTGAACTCAATCAATTCAAAAACCACTACCACCTCATGAGGAACATACTAATTTTGACTCTACAATCTAACATCCACATAGTATGGATGATACTATAGAATTAAGAAGATCCTCTAGAACAAGGAAGTCTGTTATTTCTGATGATTACTATGTATACCTATTAGATTTTGACTTTGAAGTGGGACTTAAAAATGAGATTAAAAATGACCCCATCTCATTTTCACATGCCATGAGTGGAGAACATTCAAAATTTTTGGCTTTATGCTATGAGCCTATGATAGAAGAAATGGAATCTATGTCCAAAAATCAAGTTTGAAAAATTATTGAGTTGCTTAAAGGAGTTAAAGCCATTGGTTGTAAATGGGTTTATAAAACAAAGAGACTTAAAAGGTAATATTGATAGATATACAGTTAGACTTGTAGCTAAGAGATTTACACAAAGAAAAAATATTTACTACCACGATACTTTCCCTTTAGTTTCTAAAAATGATTCCTTTAGAGTGATTATGACATTAGTAGCTCACTTTGATTTAGAGTTATATTAGATAGATGTGAAGACAATATTTTTGAATGAGATTCTTGAAGAAGAGGTATACATGAAGCAACTTGAAGGGTTTCATAGGCAGAGTTCATAGTATGTTTTGAAGCAACTTCACAGGCCAAATGGTTGAAGAGTTTTATCACAGGATTTCGAGTTATAGATTCAATATCTAAACTTTTAAGAGTTTACTGTGATAATATGGCATCAGTTTTCTTTTCTAAAAATAACAAAAGTGGGAGCAAAAGTAAACATATTGACATAAAATATCTTGCTGTCAGAAAAAAAGTTAAGGATAAAAAAGTCTCAATAGAGCATATGAGTACATCTTTTATGATTGCAGACCCCATGATAAAATGACTCTCAATAAATGTGTTTTTGAAACATGTAGAGAGTATGAGGTTGATGAACTCATTTTATGGTTGATTTGTTCATTGTATACAATACTTGTTGTCAATAATAATATTTTGATTTGTGCACATAAAGTATTTACTCAAGTTCTATAAAGTGTAGACCTAGAATGACTTATAAGAACTCATTCATAAAGGGATGTACTACACAAAAAAAATTATTTAGAGTGATTAATACAGTGTAATACATGAAAAGAAATGTTGATTTAATAAAATAACCGTTATGATTTATGTATTATATTTTTCTTCTAAAGATTATGGTTTGAGTAGGTTTATATTTGACCATATTCGATTTTAATTATCCAAATGAGTTGAAATGACTGTCACATAAATCAAGTGGGAGAATGAAAGAACATGTCTCCTTGTAGGAGACTTAAATGTGGCTTACGTGTCACACCATTTTAAATATATTATATATATATTTATTTTAATAGTTTTATATTTATATTAAAACTCTAGATAATTAAAAATATATATATTACTCATTTAAATACTAAAAGTTATATTCCTTGATGGAAGGAAGCAACACTTAGTGGAAATGAATCTTGGTCTATCTATAAATATGACTTGTGATTTTTCATCAGTCAAATCCATCAACGTAAATAAAGATAGATTGAAAATTCCTCTTCTATACTCTCCATATTTCAATCTGTAATATATGATCCACAATCAAGAAGCAATTGATTCCTACGTGTACTTAATTAATAATGACCAGAAGTAAGTATTCTAATGATTATTTTATTATAAGATGTTTTCTCAAATTCTTACAGTCGATCTCTATTTCATGTTTTTATCAATCTCTCTGTTTGGAATAAGGTATTAAAAAAGAAGGGAAAATACATTTCACCCTCTAATTAATAGATGTAATTTACATTTTGCACCCTAAACTATTATTAATTAATGTTGACACGCATTTAATATCTTCGGGCTATAAAGACTCTGTAATGCACATATAAAACTTATTTGGTTTGATGATTAAGTTTGTGTCATATATATAGATATATATATATATATTTATTATAATTGACTATATATTATTTATTATTTTCCCCCTTAATTATAAGGCATAATATTTTAGCTTCGATAATTTGAAGATTGATGATGCAAACCTAATTTCGAAAAGAGACAAAGAAAAATGTTAGAGAATATAATTTAAATTGATCTATTTTTCATTTATTAAGATTTGATCAATGATTATCGAAATTGTGTCAAGTCATCCATTTTTATAATTTACTTTTATATCGATATATCTCTAATTAGAATATAAAATATAATAAAAATATTATTATCATTTTTAATCGAAGTCAAAATATTTCAGTAGAATATAATTGCCGGGTGAAAGAAATTAATTGATAAAAACGTCATTTTCGAAAGGAAAAAACATTTTACGGAATTATCCTTCAAAATATATTGAATATTTATGTTGCATGTATATTATTTTCTATTTTTATTAGGGTACTGTTACTGTGCAGCCTGTATCATATCGCTCTAAATAACTGTCCGAGACGGTAATATGGAGCCCTGGCATTGGTTCTTTTGCGTTCCTTAAGTGATTTTTTTTTTTTTTATATATCAAAAAGTCTTATGGGGGGCGCAAAGCGCCCAACGTGAGGTCCCAATTTTATATATCTTAATGATTAGTTCAATTGAGTATTATTGATTATTTTTCCCCTGATAAGGTATACTAATTAATTTCAAAAAGGGAAAAATGTTAGAGAATATGATCATTTAATTTTATATACGTTTCATTTATTTATAAGGTTAATTTGATCGATAGTGGTTATCAAAATTTTGTCAAGTCATCTAATTTATTTTAATTATTGATACGAAAGCTTATCACATCAATTTATATAAATTAAAAATCTTAAAATTATTTTAAATATTTTTTATGAATATAATAGATCTCGTACTAAACGGTAGTACTGTGCTATGTAAAAAACTCTTATATATAGCATATATAGCTCCGCAAAAAATATGCATTTTTTTCTTCTTAATAAATGATCTAGTATGTATAGTTTTTAATAAAATAGAATAAATTGGGAAGTTAGGATTTTTCTACTCTTGATATTATATTAAATTACAACTTATTTCAAAAGTATAAACTAATAAGATGAGGTAAAGTATTTTAGTATTTAATTTATACTCTAATAGCTCATGACGGAGGGTTTATTTCTGTAATAAATTGGGGGGGGGGGGGGAGGCGGCCACATGGGGCAGACCTCCTGCCCTCCCCTGCGTTACATGCATGTAACGTAAAACGCATGGCATTTATGCCATGTGTTTTATATGTTTTTATGGCTGGCCTTTAAGGCCAGTCGTGTGAGAGTGGGGGCTATATATAGCCCCCAGTTTGTTTTTTGGTTAATCTGAAAAATTAGAAAACCTTTCTCTTTTTTTTGTTCTCTCTTAAAATTATTTTTAGGCTGTAGATTTATTTAGTGTCACTCTAGTTTTATACTACGTAGTGCACTAACTACTAAGAGGAAACGCCGGTATTTTATCAATCTGGAAAAATTTGTGGAGTAATTTTTGAAGTTGAACTTGAGGTATTTTTCCGCTGTAATTTTTTTCTAACATTGGTATTAGAGCCAGGTTAAATTGCTTCCAGTTGTTTTTCTTTGGTACTATTTTTTTTTTTGTACGAAAAAAAAAAAGAGGTGCAGCGCTGCACCACAATGGTGCGGTGGTACCGCGCGCACTAGGCGGTGCGCAAGCACCCCAGGGTGCCGCGTGCACCTCTGCTCGCACCAGGGGTGCCGTGCGCACCACAAGGGTGGTGCGGCGCATCCCTCTTCCTCGGGAAGACGTTTTACGGCGATGGGGCGGCAGTTTCCGGCGACGGGCAGCGGCCTTGAGCGCTGTTCTTGGTTGCTGGAAATTGGGCACTGTTCATGTGAACAGTGCCCTGACCGAAGGTTGAAGAAGAGAGCTGAGGCTCTTCTATTTCCTGGGCCGGGCTTGGGCCTTGTGGCCCATTTGTTTTTGGTCCGTTTTTGGGCTGGGTTTTTATACGGCCCAGCCCCAATTGATTAAAAAAAAAAAAATCTGGTGCGTCCGGCCGTGGGTTTCGAACCCGTGACCACCAGGTAAGCTAATGCCCTCCACTGGACCGTATGTCTCATTCAGTCTAAATTTTGTTTTTTTTGTTATATAATAATTGGACAGATGACCAGAATCAGATTGAGAAAACCTTTTTCAGAAAATAACCATTTCTTTGGTCGTGAAGATTCTGTCAAAATGGCAGAACCTAAACGTCCAATTATTATCCAAGAAATTCCCAAGGGAAATTCTTCTGAGTCCAAGTTGAAGGGAGTCTCTTCGGAATCTCAAGTAACTTCAGCTTTTTACACAACCAAAGATGATTTTCCGTCATCTAAGGGAAAAGCTAAAAAAGAAGAAACTGAAGAAGACTCTTCTGAGTCCCCTACAGCTTCAGATTTGGTTATGAACACAAATGTTTTGCATCCACAATTAATGATGATGTGCAAACCCTTTGAGATTGATATGATTTCACTGGTTGATAAATTTAAAAGCATAAAAAACCGGCCTAAGCGTATAGCTTATGCTCGTGATTTTAGTCAAGCCCAAAAACAAAGGGTAAGACGAAAATGGAAAGAATTGATGAGTGCCCAGCAAAGGCATATTCTTTTCTTTGATTTTCTTGAAAATCATTATGATTTTAAGCATTGTGATTTTAAGAATAAATTTTTAAATGTTTTAAAAACTACATTTGTTAAAGAAGATAAAACAGTTGTAACGGAAAGCCATCCTCCACTTGAGACCACTTTGATCTCAGTACATGGAGCCGAAGTTGAAGTTTCTCCTTTCAAAATCCCAACTGTTAAAGATTCAAATTTTCCTTTATCTTCTGAAACAAAGAAGATTATTGAGCAAAACAATTTTTCAAACTCTGCTCTCCACATTATAGGTCAACAATTAGACCGTATTGAGGAGAATATTGAAAAACCTGTTTTTAAATCTGATTCTGGAAGACGTACTGCTAGTCCTCCAAAACCTAAAATTAAGTTGATTGAAAAACCTTTGATTATTTTACCCGAGAACAGACAGAAAATAGATTTTGTCAGTACTCTAGATAGAATTGATGAATCATCTGAGGATTTTAATAAAGCTAGAAAAACAAAGGTCAAAACCTTCTACAAGTGTCCTTGACAGGAGTAGAAAGGATTTTAATCCAGATTATATTTCTGTTCTTTCTACAGATGAATCATCTGAGGATGATTCTGTCATCAATTCTGTTTTAAAACAATTTTCATCGGAGCCAGCTGAGATAGCCAGACTCACTTCTGTGAAACCTTCAGGTTTTACGAAGAACTGGTTTTCAAAGCCAACTCCTCCTGATTTAGCGATCGAAGAACGTATGTTTAGAGATCAGTTTTCGGCTAGTACTGACAGGATATATGAATGGAATATTGATGGACTCTCTGAACAAGAAGTCCTAAATACTCTACAAAAAATGTCCATGATCGCCGATGCCTATGTTCAGAAAAACATCTTACAACCTGATGTTGTTTTAATGTTAGTTTCTGGTTTTACGGGTATGCTTCGATCATGGTGGGATAAACACCTTACTGATGAAGCCAAACAAAGGATTCAATTTGCTGTCAAGCAAAATGATGATGGTACCCCTGTTTTTGATAACACCATAGGACGAGGTGTCTCTGATGGTGTTAATACTTTGATTTATATGATTATAAAACATTTTATTGGTACGCCTTCAAATGTGACTAATCGTTTTTCTGATTATTTGAATAATCTGAGATGTCCTAACATGTCAGATTACAATTGGTATGAAACCGTGTTTATTTCTCGAGTTTTAATGCGTGATGATTCTGATAAGCCTTACTGGAAAGAAAGATTCATTGATGGTCTCCCTCGCTTGTTTGCCATTAAGGTAAAGGAGGCACTACTTGATAGTACCGGTAGAATAGATTACGATAGTTACACCTATGGTGACATTACTAGCGTAATTAAAAAACTCGGTATTAGTATGTGCAATGATCAAAAGCTCATCTCTCAGCAGATGAAAGATAGAAAGAGAGCCAAATATGAAATGAGAAATTTCTGTCAACAATTTGGCCTTCCTCCTATTGCTCCATCCAAAGAGAGAAAGAAAAAACATTTGAAAAGGTTTTCCCAAAAACCTCACGGCGATTATTTTCAAAAGAAAAGAAAAACCCGTGCTGATTTCTTTAGAAAACCTTCTGATCATAAAAGATTTCCTCATAAAAAATATTTTCCAAAGAAAAACTTTGATAAAAATCAAAGATGTTTTAAATGTGGAAAGAGGGGACATTATGCAAATAATTGTCCAAACCCTCAAAAACCCACCAAATTGAAGAATAAGCTTAATGCTTTAAATATTGGTGAAGATGAGCAACAGGAATTGTTTCAATTACTTGATGACAATTCTGGTTCTTCATCCTCAGAACGTGATGAATACAGTTCTAGTGATAGTAAATATCATTCAGAATCGGATTCATTAGTTCAACCAATGGTTAAGCTTGGCTGCAATTGCAGTGGTTCTTGTTGTAAAACTTCTGGAGTTAAAACAATTAATGTTTTAACTAAAGAGGAGGAACAGCAGAGCCTTCTTCTTGATTTAATTTCTCAGCTTGAGAATACTGAGCTAAAAGAAAAGTATCTCGCCCAGCTCAGGAAGACTATGGCTCGTAGAGAGTCGTCATCTTCTCAAGAGAAAATCAGTTTTCAAGAAACATTAAAAAGATTCGATAAGAAACCGAAGAATGTTTCTACCTCTGATTTACAGCATGAAATCGGAATTATCAAGCAAGAGATTGTTGAACTCAAATCTGAGGTTAATAATCTTAAACTTGAAAATTCAAGTTTAAAACAACATTTTATTACTCTTAAAATTGAGCATGCTTTTGATCAAGATCCTTCCGATAATGAAGAAACAACAGTTTTTGACCATGATGAGCCCTTAGACAGTCCTAAGGCTATTTGCTTGATAAGACAATCCATCCTATTAAATGGTATGCGGAAGTCAAAATTATTGTTTGTAGAGAATTTGAGTTCTCTGTGATTGCTTTGATTGATTCTGGATCGGATCTAATTGTATCCGTGAAGGCCTGGTTCCAACCAAGTATTTTGAAAAGTCTACTGAAAGACTATCAGCGGCTAATGGTTCAAAGATGAAAATCAACTATGAGCTAAATGACGCCCATGTCTGTCAAGACAATGTGTGTTTTCGTATCCCGTCCGTCTTAGTCAAAAACATGACTTGGGATGTCATTTTAAGGACGCCTTTTATTAATTATATTTGCCCTTTCTTGACTGAAAAAGATGGGATCACCACTGACCCCTTCGGACAGAAAGTCAAATTTAATTTTATTTCCAAACTTGAAGCTGATACTTCAAGAGGAAAAATTTCTTTGATCGTTGCTAAGGAACACCATCTACTCTCTCTTCAACAAGAAATAAGAATTAGAAAAATTTCTGAGCATTTGACTGAGCCATTAATGCATTCAAAGATCGAGGATTTTCATAAAAAACTCGTTTTTGAAATTTGCTCCGATCTCCCCAATGCCTTTTGGAATCGGAAAAAACATGAGGTTTCTCTGCCTTATATTAAAGATTTTTCAGAGAAAAATATTCCCACTAAACCTCGGCCCATTCAAATGAATGCTGAAACTTTAGAATTCTGTAAAAATGAAATTTCTGATCTTCTTCAGAAAGGATTAATCAGGCATAGTAAGTCACCCTGGTCGTGTGCTGCTTTCTATGTCCAGAAAAATTCCAAGTTAGAACGAGGTTCACCCCGCCTTGCAGGGGTGGGCAAAATTTCCGAATTCCGAATTCCGTCCGAACTCCGCTCCGATTCCGACTCCGATCGGTGTCGGAAATCGGATTTCGGAATTCGGAGTCGGAAATTTCCGACTCCGGATTCGGAGTCGGATTTCGGAGTCGGAGTCAGGTTTTATACCGAACTCCGACTCCGAAACTCCGAAGTTTTTTAAAAAAAAATTTAAGATGCAAAACGACGTCGTTTTGCATCTTAATTTTTTTTTTTAAAACTTAGCTAAACGACGCCGTTCCATTTATATAGAAACGGCGTCGTTTAGGCTAGGGTATCGCCTGTCGCCTGGGGCCCTATTTCTTCTTCCTTCTTCTTCTTTCTTTCTTCTTCTGTTCTTCAGTTCTACTTCTTCTTCGCCCTTCGGTCTCGAGTCACCGAAATTCCGAATCCCTCAGCTCTCAGCCCTCAGCGGCTCAGCCCTCGGCCCCTCAGCCCTCATGGCCTCACCTCTCGAGCCGTTTTCCTTGCACGCACAGCCCCTCTCATCGCTCACGCATTTCTCAGTGTCTCACGGACCCACTGCCGGCTGCCCAAGGTATTTTCTTTTCCTCTCTCTCCGTCGCATTTATTTACCTCATTGGATTCACATGAGCCTCGCTGCCTCAGAGCCAGTAGCCACGATTTGTAAATTTATTTATGATTTGCAAGTTATCAGTAAACCGGTAAAGTGTAAACGCTATGAGAATCACCTTCATCCTGCAAACTGTGCTTGAAGTTGCAACTTGGACCCCTTTCACATTTCCCTTTGTTGATAAAATCAAAACAAACACCTCTCAGATATTGTTCCTTTGCAGCACTATCATGTTGAAAGTTGCATTTTTCCCCTCGTGGACAAGACCCAGAAGATAAAAATTTAAAACATAGCTTCTCGCTGTCTCCAGCTCCAGATTTCTGCCCTTTTTGTGAGACATCATATCTCCAGTATTGCGAGTCATAAACACTATCACTAGACCTTTTTGTGGCTTCGTTGGCTTGAATTGAATGTTCTGAATATGCATATGGACACAACGTAGTGTTTGAGGACTTCATGCTAAGCTCAACAGCTGACATGGTAGAGGCTGGAGTAGGAGAAATCGCATGAATAAATTTCTGTGGAGCAAGTTCCAGATAAATAGTTATGCAATGCCTTAAACCTATATCTAAATGCAGAAAGTCAGAAAAAGGCCAATAAAGGATATTTCTTGCAAGAGAGAACATCACATGCACAAAACAGTCCCAAGATATTATGAGTTGAAGCAATTTTTCAGGTGAAGTAACTCAAAAATTAGGTATACAAGCAAGTGATCTTAAAAATTAGCCTATACAGTATTCAAGTGGTTAGCTGCATCTAGGCCATCACTGAAGCAAATTTTGCTTCCTGTGATAGCATAGACAATCCCATAGCAATCTCTCTGTTTTTTAAACAAATGAAGAGAAAAAACCTTACCTGAAATTTCCAGCATTAATAAAACAGTAACTAGTATATAATTAAGTTAAGGTTGAAAAGGGTCAAATTCACACTCGGAACATTATAAATGATTATAAATGATTATACCTCTACAACCAAAAAATAACGTTACAATTCATCTATAAAAATAATCAAAACATAAAAACTCTTCTTTTATACCTAACGATTTTACTTATCTCTCAACTTCAAAACCTTAATAAATGATTATACCTCTACAACCACATCGATATTATACTATTACTAACTTATTGTACCACACTGTGTCGCTGATTGCTGATGTTGAGAGTCTGAGACTTGACACTTGAGATTTTGTGTTTACGCTGGACAAATTACAATGATTCTTGTATTTACAAATTGTAATATACCTTGTATTGTTATATTTACAACTATTCTTGACAGCTTGTTTAAATGTTTAAAATGTTGTAAGATAAACTCTGCTTGACAGTTTGTTCATTTTAATTTCTTAGAGGAGAGTCTGCACTTCATGTTGTTAGAGTCTTTCATTTACTCGATTTTGTCTTTCACCTTGTAGGGATTTTTATCATTTCATTAAGAGTAGAGTGTTGTTGTTTGGACAGTCATAGGGTGTTGTAATTTTATTGCATATATATATATATATATATATATAGATGCACTTCATGGCTCTTGCCTCTTCCTAATATTGTATTTTGCTACACTAATAACATTATAAATTTATAATTGTTAGCAATTTACTAATATTTTTTATATTATTATACTTGAATTCTAGGTCTACAATTACAAACAGATGGATCCCTCACGTAGTGCTAGTGGGACTCCGACTCCACATGAGGCTCCGAATCCGGATGGTGGGACTCCTTTGGCGCTCCACGCTGCAGCTTCGAGCCGTAGTCGGCTACCCTCCACTCGAGCACAAACCTCGTGTGCTAGCAGTGGATTTCCACTTCCAATCGACATAGAATTGGAAGTGGAAGATCCCGACCAGTTTATGGAGGAGGAGGAGATGGGCCTTGGAGACGATCCGATTCAGGATCCGGATGTACCAGTACACCCTACAGCTGCGAGGCCACCCCGTCCACGGTCAAATAAAAAAATATCGTGGACATGGGAACATTTTGAGAAGGTTGAGGGTGGGGATCCCCAGAACCCACGGGCTGAGTGCAATCATTGTGGCGCTCGAGTTGGGTGTCATTCAAAGAGGCAAGGCACTTCTTGCCTTTCAGCACATCTGAACGGTTGCAAGCGCTACCAAATAGCGAAGGGAATGGCATCAAGAGGTTAGTGTCTTGCTAGTTGCTTTATATGCTAATTAGTTTTGTGATTATAATCCCATTTAATTTTCATTTAAGACTAATATTGGTAATAAATTATCAAATACAGACGCAGGTGGGTCTCAGACTAATCTTAGCTACGAGACTTCTACAGCCACTGATGGGACAGGGACACAGACAAGGAATCTAGTTGTCCCTCAATACAGTGAGAAGATGTTTCGTGAGGCACTTGCGATGATGATTATAAAAGATGAGATGCCCTTTACCACGGTTGATAAGGATGGGTTCCGGTATTTTGTGAAGCTTCTTGAACCAAGATTTCCAATCCCATACCGTTATACAGTGATGCGAGATTGTATGAAGATGCATCTGAGGGACAAGGCAGAAATGAAGAAGATGTTCTCCACCACTGGCCAGAGAGTGTCATTTACGACCGACACATGGACGTCGGTACAGAATACCTCGTACATGTGTATCACAGCACATTACATTGATAGTGAGTGGAATCTTAAAAAAAGGATTATTGGATTTAAAGAAATAGTTGACCATAAGGGTGCATCGATAGGAGCGGAGATGGATGATTGTTTGGTTGATTGGGGCATCCAAAAAATATTGTGCATTACAGTTGACAATGCCGGTGCAAATGAGACCGCAATCGAATGGTTTATCCGAAATACGAGGGCGAGAGAAGATGTGATTAAAAATCACCAGTATATCCACATTCGATGCACTGCTCATATAATCAACCTTATTGTTGGTGAGTCTTTCTGGTTTTAATTTTGTATTTTGTATTTTGTATTTTAATATTTTTATGATTAAAGTCTTTGAAAATAGTACCATTTTTTTTATTATTATGATAATTAGATATTTTTCAATGATGAAACAGTTAAGGGGTTGGAAAATATAGATGACTCTATCAAGAGAGTCCGCAACATTGTGCGGTACGCGAGGGCTTCTCCCCAAAGGCTACAAAAGTTCAAGGCTATAGCAGAACAGGTTGGGATTGAGTCTTCAAAGATGTTGTGCCTGGATGTTCCCACTCGATGGAACTCCACATATCTGATGTTGGATGTGGCACTAAAGTACCAGAAGGCATTTGAGCGGCTAGAGATTGAGGATGGAGGTTTGAGGTATGCCTTACTGGAGCCTGATGGAAGGGGGCTCGGTCCGCCAGACAACATTGATTGGCAACATGTATCTGAGTTTGTCACATTTTTACAAATCTTTTATGACATCACGATGCGGGTTTCTGGATCTGCATATGCGACGGCAAATATGTGGTTTAGCGAGATCTCCATGCTACACCACCACTTGAAAGAAGGTTGTGCTGACCCGAGTGGATTGTTATCTGGTATGGCATCACAGATGCAGTCCAAATATGATAAATATTGGGGGCAAGTTGAGAAGATAAATAGATTATTGTTCATAGCATCGATCCTCGACCCTCGATTGAAGTTGGCAGTGGTAGAATGGTGGGCAACAGAGGTTCTCGGGGCAGTGAAGGCTAAGTCGTTTATCACAGCACTCAAAGATGATTTGAACGAGTTGTACACTCATTACAGTGCCAGTAGTCCTGCTTCATTCTCACGAGCCATGGGTACCTCACGTTCGAGTTCGAGCTCAGGACCAGCCACAGATGCTCGTTCGAGTCAGGCCAGTGTAGCCAGTCGATCCCGAGGCTTCAACGTCATGACGTCGTTTCATGCACGGTCATCGAGAAATCCATTGCAGTGTACAAATGAGGTTGAACGATATTTACTGGCAGAGGTTGAGGAGCCTAGTGAGGAGTTTCAGATCTTGATTTGGTGGAGAGCTAATTCACCCAAGTACCCGATTCTCTCTCGCATTGCTCGAGATGTACTAGCCGTTCCTATCACTACGGTTGCATCTGAATCGGCATTTAGCACTGGAGGTCGGGTGTTGGATGCCTACCAGAGTTCATTGTCACCGTCAACCGTGGAGGCCCTTGTTTGCACACAAAACTGGCTCAGAGATGTACCTACTGGACTAGAGAGTATTGGCATCGATGCCGTGAGCTACAGACTTGAGTCAGGTAAACTTAAATTAATTTATATAATTCTTTTTAAATGATTAAAGTAAAAATTTTATATAATTATTAATTCTTTTTTATAATTTCATTTTAATAAATCTATTTAAATTTTAATTTATACTGTTTATGATTTTACAGATTTAGTTATCAACCCTACCATACTTGCCGATGACTGATGGAGCAACTATCGATTACGTATATTTTTTCTCTAATTTTCCATCACACTTGTTTCATGTTTGGTTAATTTTAATTTTTTTCATATATAATAATACATTTTATTTTTATCTTAATCTCAGGTACGATTCTCGGATTCTGTATAAGTTCCAACAACAAAGTTCAAGGCTGCAGCAATTATTATTATTATTATTTTGTAACATCGATACGGGTCTCAACCGTCCCATTGAACCAGAGTCAATGGACTATCACTGAAAATTTAATTTATATTTTGTATTATTTTTTGTATTAATAGTGACATAGTCTAGAGTCCTGGATTTTTTTTTTGTATTACTATTTTTTGTATTATGCTATAACACTATTGGCTGGCATTAGCATTGTAATTACTACTTAGTACTTTGTATTTTTTGTTTAATTGTTTAAGACTAATTAGTACTTAGTAGTGAAAACTGAAACTTGAATAGATCAATAGTTGTGGGCTTTGTGGCAACTCAATTGAATCTAGTATCTAAATAGTAAATACTCAATTCGCATATCAGTAAATTTATATGACTATGAGATTTTAATTAAATATTTCTTTATATACGAAATTCATAAATTTTTAAAATTTTATAACTATATCTAAATTTATTATAATATTAAAATATATTAAAATTCATTTGTGATTTGAGATAAATCTCATAAAACTTATTTTATTATCTTAATTTATTTTTTCATCATTAAAAAAAATTTATTCTATCTCAAATCAGCTTCAACCATTAAATGCAGTTACGTAAGTTAAAATAAAAAAAGTTACTTCCTAATATCCTATCCAGTATTCATGCGCGCCGCGCCGTAAACCCAAAGAGATTATGCGGGAAACTCAAATATTTGGCTCCATTATCAAAGATCGTGCACGTCAGAAGCTGTATGACTGATGGATTAATTACTTGCCAGTTGCCACGTGACAAGTCTAAGTGGTTAAGAATCAAAATAGAGGTGAGGAAAGTATATTATTTTAACAAATAATAAGACAAAAAATAATAAATAAAAAATAAAATAATATTATTTTAATAGATGTGAAAAAGTACAGCTGTATAGGCATTAGCAATAGCATACATGTTAATTGTTAAGTAAGCTACTAAGCACGGTTAACTTATTTTTTCACAAACTTTACATCTCAATTGAACAAATGAGTTCATATGGAATATGTATGGCCCAATTGGAAGAATTTAGTTTCGGAATGAGTGTAATTTGGCCATTATCGAACTCGCCGAAGGAAACTAAATTCGGAGTTCCGATCGGAACTCCGATCGGGGTTCGGAGTTCCGAACTTCCGATCGGAACTCCGATCGGAGTTCGGAGTTCCAAACTCCGATCGGTGTCGGCCTCCGAGAGTGTCTCGGAGTCGGAGTCGGAGTGCGTTTTTGACTCCGATGATTGTCGAAGTCGGAGTCGGAAACTCCGAACTCCGACAAGTTCGGAGTCGGAGCACAGCCCTACCGCCTTGTCATAAATTACAAACCCCTGAACAAAGTGTTAGAATGGATAAGATATCCCATCCCTAACAAAAATGACTTAATTCAAAGATTGAGTCAGGCCGTTGTCTTTAGTAAGTTTGACCTTAAGTCTGGATTTTGGCAAATCCAAATTAGGGAGTCGGACCGTTATAAGACTGCATTTTGTACTCCTTTTGGTCATTCAGAGTGGAACGTGATGCCATTCGGTCTAAAAAATGCCCCTTCTAAGTTTCAAAACATTATCAACGATATTTTCAATAGTTTTTCTCATTTCACTATTGTTTATATCGATGATATTTTAATTTTCTCTAAATCCATTAATGATCACTGGAAACATTTGTTGGCATTCCTTGATATCGCCAAAAGAAATGGACTAGTGGTTTCTGCGAAGAAAATTAAACTTTTCCAAACCAAGATTAGATTCCTTGGTTTTGATATTTGTGCCAGTAAGATCAGACCAATCCAAAGGTCAATCGATTTTGCTGAAAAATTTCCTGATGTCATTATAGATAAAACTCAGCTCCAGAGATTTCTTGGTTCGCTGAATTATATCGCTGATTTTTATAAAGATCTGAGAAAACGGTGTCGTCCTCTCTTCCAGAGACTTCGTACCAACCCTTCTCCATGGACTGATATCCATACAAATCTTGTTAGGGAAATTAAGACATATGTCAAAACTCTCCCATGTCTTGGAATCCCTAATTCTGAATATTTTAAAATTATTGAAACAGATGCCTCTGACATTGGATATGGCGGCATTCTGAAACAATGTGTTTCACCAGGTTCTTCCGAACAAATCGTTCGCTTCCATTCCGGAACCTGGAATCATGCACAATCAAATTATAGTACTATTAAAAAAGAAATTTTATCTATAGTGCTATGCATTTCTAAATTTCAATCTGATTTATTAAATCAAAAATTTCTTTTGAGAATTGATTGCAAAAGTGCTAAGTATGTTTTAGAAAAAGATGTTGAAAACATTGCATCTAAACAAATTTTTGCACGATGGCAAGCTATTTTAAGCATTTTTGATTTTGATATTGAGTATATAAAAGGATCAGATAACTCCATCCCTGATTTTCTTACCCGTGAATTTCTGCAGAGAAAAAAATGAGTAAGAAAAAGAAACCAGAGAAGACTAAGAGCTCCCAGAAACCTCCACTTCTCCCAGCACCTCCTGCCTCTCTTTTGATGCCAACTTCCCCACTGGAAGTTGCAAATAGATACACAGTTCTGGGAACTATGCCCAGACCTGTAACCCCAAGTTCGTTTGCTATGGCCGTAACCATGCCACATGATCCCTTGTCCAACCCTTTGGGTAGAACAAGGTCTAGATTTCCTGCTCCTAACAGAGCAGAAAGTTTTCAAAAATCACATTTTCAAAGTCTGTTCTACATTGAGAATATTGTAGAAACAGATCCTTTCTAAATCGCTTTTCATTATTTTTCGCCAGAATGGCACTGGGTTCCTCGTAATCCAGAAAAAGATTTGAAATTTTTTCTTTCTATTCTCTCCCATACGGGATCGATCTACTTGAAACCACTTTATGATAAAGTGGATCCTTCAAAGATCTTTTCCCATTCTTGTTTTATTGTCAGAATTCTAACACCTGATCAATGGGGACAGAATCCGAATACTCTTAAAAGTATTCCAGATACCCAGATTAGATATAATTATCATGATTATATTGACGCCTGGCTCCATTTTCCTTTCTATCAGACACCAAGTATGTCTCATTCTTGGTTATTTAATTTTGATAAAAAATTCGTTCCAAAGATCCCTCTTTGGTTCATCCAATGGTGGCAATCTTTTGGCCCCATTCCAGATATCTATCCGCCAGGTCTCCAGCCTGTCCTTGATCATATTAAATCGGTAACCCCAAAAATGGATCCCCCTCATTCTAAATTCCCATTTTTAATCCATTTTTGTGCTCACTACAAATTACCATGGATCCTTAATTGGACCTATGAGAAAACTGGAGACATTCTTGTCCGCAGGTTTTATGTTAAATACTGGGATAAAACCCAGATCCCTGATAATTTATTGACTAAAGCTTTAAAGGATTTTCCTGTCTCGGCACCAAATCTAAAAGACCGGGAGGAGTTTCCATCACCTAAGTCAAAAAATCAGATCGAGTTTCCTTTTCCGCTCCTTGAACCTAAGGATACTCCAAGTTCATTGTGACGCCCCAACTTACGTCTGGGATTTAACGTAAATTAAGGTGTCTGGATGAGCAGCACTTGGCTACTCACCCTCGTACTTAACAAGGATAAAAGCATAATTTACTAAATTCGCAGCGGATTAGGTTTTTCAATATAAGATTTTCTAAAGATCACACGGAAATTATATATACAACATTCATTAAACTTGAACATTGTACTTTAAACATATACACAATCCAACTGTAGCAAAACATATTACATTCATCCTAAAAGAAACTTTCCTTCACCTCACTCTTTCTCCCTCTTAACCTCGGGATACTCTCTCCCATAGCGAAACCTATTTATGCTAATACTAAAGTCTCGCTGAAGCTGTTGTCCCAGTGGAGTCACACAAACCCCACACATGGACAACGAGCCGTCTACTCCTAAGGTTAAGCAGCATCCAGTACGTCTCCTCTCCTCAACAAAAGTGGATGCGTCAAGACTCCCAGCTCCGGTGGGTTTGATAGGAGGTCCGAAGGAAACAAAAGAAATATCCAAAAAGGGACTATAATCGGAAAATCCCTCAGGACTCCCCGAAGTCTCCGGCCTCGTCGGGGCTGCTGCTGGTCATCGAATCCTGTATGAAATAATATGCACAAAATATATGGAGCCACAAAAGAGTGAGATTTCGAATGAAATCTCAGTAAGTACATAAACAGCTTAAAGGAAACAGGGAAAACACCCACACAGTTACTACTACAACTGACAAGGGAAAATACCCTAACATACTCCTCACAAGACCACTGTCTAACTGACACTTTTCTCAACTCACCCATTGTCTTATATTAAATTACATTATTTTCCCCTTTAAAATTCTTATTCTTTCATATCACTGATGGGCGTTACGTATCGCCGTCCCCATCACATACACTCATCAATCATCCGGGCGTTACGTATCGCCGTCCCCGTTATGATGAGTCTGGTGTCAATCATCCGGGCGTTACGTATCGCCGTCCCCGTTATGACACGAAATATATACACATAGTACTGCGGGCGTTACGTCTCGCCCCCGCAAGGATCAATCACACGGGCGTTACGTCTCGCCGTCCCCGTGGAGATCACAATTTCATATCACGACAGGCGTTACGTATCGCCGTCCCTGCCGGCACGTCAGTCATACGGGCGTTACGTATCGCCGTCCCCGTCATGACGTGACTAACTTAATCTCGACAGGCGTTACGTATCGCCGTCCCTGCCGGCACGTCAGTCATACGGGCGTTACGTATCGCCGTCCCCGTCATGACGTGACTAACTCATCTCTTATATATTATTTTCTTTCTTTATTTTCTTCTCTTATACACACGAGTCATCTCACTCACAACCCTTCCCATTTGAAACACCACTTCTATTCCAAGGAAACCCTAAGTTTAGGCAAAACAGGGTATCTCGCTCGAGCGGCTGTCGAGCGAGTGTCGAGCGAAGTCTCGGGTTGGGACTCGCTCGAGCGGGTGTCGAGCGAAACTCTAGCGAGGGTTCACATTTTGCCTTCGCTCGACTCACATGTCGAGCGAGGGTCGAGCGAACTTACGGGTCTAAGGGTTTTTCCACTCAAAACACACCAATCTTTTCCATACACTCCAATTATCTTCTTAAAAACCTAAATCTAAGTTTCCACAATTTTATTGAACATAAAAACAAGACAAATACAATTAACCCTACTCATGCGTTCAATTACACTCAAACATGTTCTCAAGTGTTCACTACTAGGAAACATAACTCAATCATGCCAATAAACCAGTTCCATGCTTAATTTAAGCTAGAATATGGACTTACAATTTCTTCCAAGCTTAAGAGAATTGATCCAACCCACTTTCTCCAAGTTTGCTCCCACACACACTCACTTCACTCACAAGTGATCATTTTGAGGGTTTGGGGAGGGTTTTCTGATTTGGCTTCACAAGGCAAGTGCTCTCTCCTTCTAAAGGAGCTTAGGAAGCTCTCAAGGTCCTATATATATGGTGGTGGTCGACCAACATGAGGGAGAGAAAAGGAATTGCACCCAAGGTGCCCTAGTTGGCAGATTTGCATGTGATGAGGTGTCCATCTAGGCCAAATCTAATGATGAGGATTAAGCCTCCCAAATCCTAGGCTTTGCAGCTGGATTAGTCATCCAAGGGCTCACAATTGAGGTGGTTTGGCTGCCCATTTTGATCCATGGCTAAGAAGCAAGCTAAAGGGATAAGAGGTGAGGTGGCACTTCACCTAACCATGCATGCATCTCTCATCTCCAGCTCTTCCCTTGTGTCACACGCCCATCACCAGGTTTTCCCATCCATTTGGTTCCTTCCCAACTTCCTTAGGTCTTCCCTCAACAAGTCCTAGAAGGTCACTTCATAGTTTAGTTAAGGTAGAGCCAAGTTTGATCCAATTAGTCACCAATCAACCAGATTTTGGCTCCCTTGAGTTTCCATCACCCCAACTATTCAATTGACTTCCAATTAAACTTTCCATTCATTCCTAACTATCCCTACACATGTCCTAATCCCAGAGAATCCTAAAACCAGTTGCCTATTTGGTTACATGCTCCAATCTAGTTCAATTATCCAATTCGGGTTCCAGTTAAGCCCATTCCAAATCTGCCCACTTGACTCCCAAATAAGTTATTGATTATTTCCGAATCTCAGGAAACTTCGAACATAAAAGTTTTAGATCTATCTCTTAGGGTTCTATACCAATTGGAATCACCTCATTTGGACATCATAAGGCTGACTTATGATCATATTCCTAAAACTCGACAGATTGATCCGAAAGTGCCTAATTCTCAATACTAAGTAAAATCTCACATTTCCTCAACTAAATCTCCCATTCTAATTTCCTAATAAATAAATGCATTAAATAAATCTCCTTAAAATAATTTCTATAAATAATTTACCTTAGAAAATTTTGGGCTATTACATCCTCCCCCCTTAAAAAGGATTTCGTCCTCGAAATCGCTAAGATATAAATAATTAAGGGTTTAAGGAATCTATACCTCGGTTACTAGCAGTAGATTCTTCTGAAGAGGTGGGTACTTTTTCCTCATTAATTAGTGAATCCTGAGAGTGATAAAATATCATGTCTACATCGGGATTATAGTACATATTCACACTTATTTCTTGCAACATACGAAATCTCTCTTCCTCTGTCTTTTCTATTATAGGTCCCTCTTCATACTGACGTTTACGCTCTTCAGATCCATCAGATGACTCTATCATGACAGCTTTTCCTTTGTCCTCTCTTCTCAAAAATCTTTTCTCTGCTTTTAACCATTTTCTAACGGGTTGTCTTTCCTCACCTGGCAACGCTCTTCTACTTATAGGATTACCTTTTTCATCTATATCCATAATGTGGGTTCTGTGCTTCTCACTTTTATTTAACCAGTTCAATCTCTCAGCTTTCCACTGTTTCAGTTTTTCTCTACGAAATCTCTCTCTAACTCTTTCAGATCTTTTCTTTAACTGATCTACAGGGGTGACTGACATACGTGCGGTTCTTTTTGGAGCCATAATCCTGTATAAGGTTAAATATTAATGAATATAAATATAAAGGAAAACACAATTATCATACAGATGCAAGACAGTTAATTCAATTTATAATATATATTATTACAACTATGTTTCAAACAAGTGGGGATAATTATCTCTCATTACATCCTCACGTTCCCAAGTGGCTTCTTGAAAAACAGGATTGTTCCAAAGTACTTTCACTAACATTATGGTACGATTCCGAAGGGTTTGTTCTTTCTGATCTTCAATTCGTACAGGCCACTCTTCATAAGTTAAATTGGAACGTAAATTACTAGGATGCGGGTCCATTACCGCCACTGGTTGATCATTCAAACACTTTTTCAGAGAAGATACATGGAAGACGTTATGAACTCCTTGCAAATCATCAGGTAGAGCTAAACGGTAAGCCACTGGACCTACTTTTTCCAGAATTTCATAAGGTCCAATATAACGTGGACTCAACTTCCCTTTCTTACCAAATCGCATGACTCCCTTTAGTGGCGAAATCTTCAAATATACCCAGTCTCCTACCATAAAATCTAAAGCCCTTCTACGATTATCTGCATAACTTTTCTGTCTACTTTGTGCTGTCTTTATCTGATTTCTAATCTTCGTGATCTGCTCTTTGACTTCTTGTAAATACTCGGGTCCCAAAACACTACTTTCACCCACTTCATCCCAATAAATAGGAGACCTACATTTCCTTCCATAAAGTGCCTCATATGGCGCCATCTGTATAGTAGCTTGAAAACTATTATTATATGCAAATTCAATTAATGGTAACAGACTTTCCCAATCTTTGTCAAAATCTAATACACAAGCTCGCAACATATCCTCCAAAGTCTGAATGGTTCTTTCTGTTTGCCCGTCCGTCTGAGGATGGTATGCGCTGCTGAAATTTAAATTGGTACCCATCATCTTCTGTAGACTTTGCCAAAATCGAGACGTGAATCTAGGATCTCTGTCTGATACTATAGTCTTGGGTATTCCATGTAAACGAACTATTTCCTTCACATAAATTCTTGCTAACTTTTCCATGGAATCCGTGTTGGAGATAGGTAAAAAGTGAGCACTCTTCGTCAATCGATCCACTATCACCCAAATCGAATTCTTTCCCGTAGATGTTCTTGGAAATCCTACCACAAAATCCATAGATAGATCCTCCCATTTCCATTCGGGGATTGGTAGGGGTTGCAACTGACCGACTGGTCTTTGGTGTTCAGCTTTTACTAATTGACACACTGGACACTTGGCGACAAAAGTCGCAATATCCTTCTTCATTCCTTCCCACCAAAACTTTTCTTTTAAATCTTGATACATCTTAGTAATTCCAGGATGAGCGGTATATGGTGTACTATGAGCTTCTTTCATCAACCTTTCTTTCAATTCTGGGGCATCCGGAATGATCTTCCTTCTCCCAAAGTATAACATTCCATTTCCTGAAAACATAAAGTGTGGAGACCCTTTCCCTTCCAATACTTGCTGTTTTATCTTCTCCAGCTTAGCATCCTCTTGTTGTTTTTCCTTAATTTCTTTGTCCGCTAAAGGAACAATTTCTTGAATCTCCATTAGCTTGAGGTCCTGTGATAATCTGTTCACCAGAATTTCTCGCATCACTGCCAGCACTGAAAGTTCTTCTGTCTGAACTTTCCTACTCAAGGCATCGGCTACCACATTAGCCTTTCCAGGGTGGTATTTGATTTCGCATTGAAAATCACTTATAGTCTCTATCCACCTTCTCTGTCTCATATTCAAGGTTTTCTGGCTAAAAAGATATTTGAGACTCTTATGGTCCGTAAATATCTCACACCTTTCTCCATATAAGTAATGCCGCCAAATCTTTAGAGCAAATACTACAGCTGCTAACTCTAAATCATGCGTGGGATAATTCTGTTCATGATCCTTAAGTTGTCGGGATGCATACGCAACTGCTCTTCCTTCCTGCATTAACACACACCCCAATCCCATTTTTGAGGCATCACTATATATCACATAAGGTTTATGAGGTTCTGGCAAGGCTAAAATTGGTGCTGTAGTCAATCTCTCCTTTAGCTCTTGAAAACTCTTTTCACAGTGTTCACTCCAAATGTACTTAGCATTCTTTCTAGTCAATGCTGTCAGAGGTGCAGACAGTTTGGAAAATCCTTCCACAAATCTTTTATAGCATCCAGCTAATCCCAAGAAACTTCGTATTTCATGTGCATTGGTTGGTTGCTGCCACTCCATCACTGCTTCTATCTTTGCCGGATCCACTGAGACTCCTTCACTTGAAATAACATGACCCAAAAATTTAACTTCTCGTAGCCAAAATTCACACTTGCTAAGTTTGGCGTACAGTTGATGTTTTTGTAAAATTTCCATTACTATTTTCAAATGCTCTTTATGATCTTCGTCAGTCTGCGAGTAGATCAAAACATCATCAATAAAAACCACCACAAACTTGTCCAAATATGGTCTGAATATCCGGTTCATCAAGTCCATGAATACTGCTGGTGCATTTGTTACTCCGAAGGGCATAACCAAAAATTCAAAGTGCCCATAGCGGGTTCGGAAAGCCGTCTTAGGTACATCTTGCTCCCTGATTTTTAACTGATGATAGCCAGACCGAAGGTCTATTTTTGAAAACACAGTTGCTCCTCTTAATTGATCCAACAGGTCATCTATCCGTGGCAACGGGTATTTATTCTTAATGGTAACTTTATTCAATTCCCGGTAGTCTATGCACATCCGCATCATCCCATCTTTCTTCTTCACAAACAATACCGGCGCTCCCCATGGGGATGAACTAGGCCTGATAAATCCTTTTCTCAAAAGTTCCTCAATCTGCACTTTCAATTCCTCTAATTCCACTGGTGCCATTCTATACGGAGCCTTATGAACTGGAGTTGTGGCCGGTTCCAATTCAATAACAAATTCTGCTTCTCGATCAGGAGGTAGTCCCAGTAGATCATCAGAAAAGACTTGAGGAAAGTCTTCCACCACAGGAATTCCTTGAATACCTTTAACCACCTCTGAGGAGTTTAACATGATTACCCAGTAGCCCTTAGTTTCTTTGTTAATACTTTTCTTTATTCGCTTAGCAGTTACTATGGAGGAAACTGACTTCAACATTTCCCCCTTGTAACAAAATTTCTCTTCCTTGGGTAGGCTAAAAATTATTTCCTTTCTACGACAGTCCAGTTTAGCATAATACTTGGCCAACCAATCCATACCCAAAATTAAATCAAACTCCATCAAATGGAATAGTATCAAATCAGCGACTAGCTGTGAACTTCCAATCTCCAAGGGGCAATTTCTCACTATCCGATGGCATCCTGCTATTTTTCCATTGGGCATGACTACTATTACTTTTTGGGTCAACAATTCCATTTCTAAACCACACTTTTGGACACAATTATAGGAAATAAAGGATCTGGTTGCTCCTGAATCAAACAAGGTATAGACCATGCATTGCTTCAGCTTAAGTTTACCTAAAGAAAATTTTATTCTACTATTATTATATTACCACTCCCAAAGAATTCATTCATTTACTAAAAGAGGGAACTTGGAAATTTACCGGTAATGACGTTAGCATCTATTGTCTCGTCTGCCTCCATATCTACTTCTCCAGGCGTGATAGCATACACTTTCGCTTTCGCAGGAGCTTTGGCTTTTCCTCCGGGTAGAGCTACTCCTTGAGAGGTATTCTGAGGGCAGTCTCTGATCAGATGTCCTGGCCGACCACATCTATAACAAATTCTATGGTCTACTCGACAATCTCCCTGGTGTCGACGTCCACATTTTGCACATTGCGGAAATAAAATCGGTACATTCGGATTAATTGCTACTCCTTTTCCTCTATCCGTGGATCTAAAATTCGGTTTCCTCCTAGCATCTTTTCCTCCAGAAAATTGAAATCTTCTTTTTCCATATGTTTGAGTCTGTGCCATAACACTCCTCTGTTCAGCTTCCGCGATGGCTGCTACATTTACTAACTCTTGAAATTTCTCAATTTGCAAACATGCCACCTGCATACGAATTCGTGGCTGCAGTCCTTCTTGAAACTTCTGGGCTCTCATCTTTTCAGTAGCTACCAGATGCGGAGCAAATCTTGCCAATTCCATAAATCGTGCCGAGTACTGTTCCACCGACATACTGCCTTGTATTAGCATAGTAAATTCCAAAGCTTTCTGCCGCTTCATAGATTCCGGAAAGAATCGATCGTCGAACTCTTTCTTGAACCTTTCCCATGTAGGCACTACATTTTCTCCCAACTCCAACTTTAACAGCTTTCGCTTTGTGTCTGATTACGCCCAAAGAATAACGCGGTCGTTTGCAGTACAGCTTTGGGGTGTCGATTCCACAGGGAGATGGATTGATAAATTGAAGAACAGTAATGAAATTAACAAAAAGATTAAATGAGTGTGATAAGTAAATTTTAGAGTGTGATGTAAATTAAAACTAAATGAGTAATTTGAAAAATATAAAAATGAGACGAAAAGTAGAACGTAGGGAATTCCTTGTGTATTTGTGGTATTCAAATTTATTCTTAATTCATTGATAACTCAATTAAGAATTCTATGTCCAAATTCTTAATCGGAAGATATAACATTAATAACCAAAATTTAAATCACATGTAACTCTTTTGAAAAATCATTCGTTACAATATAAGAACAGGAATTGTTATCGATATTAAAGAAATTCAACGTCGACAATATACTCGTAGAGCAATATTGCAGCAGAGAATTAAATTAAAATAGATAACCAATTGAACCAAACATAATCAAAGGATTATTGCATTTAATAGAAAAAGCATGACTGAATCTATAAATGAAATAAATTCTAAGATTATTTGGTGACGAAAACATTTATAATAAATTTCGAATGACTAAACAAAAGAGTTTAAATATTTAAAGACCAAATACATGAATCAAAAATAAATTACAAATACCATCACATACACAAGTTCATCCCTAGCCCTCCTTGAGAATTTAGTTACACATATTGAAAATATGCAACCAAAATTCTCCAAGGGATAATATGGAAGAGCCAACCATTATTTTCTTCTCTCTTCTTTGGTTTTTCTTTTCTTTTCTCAAGCTCTCAAGATAATGGCTCTTCCAAAGCATCCTCCCACACTAAGCATTGTCTTAGAACACACACCCCTCCCTTCTATTTATAAGCATCCTTCATGCAAGTTGTCATGACAAAATCATCACAATTTCAACTTGTTTTGCCATGTGCCATTCTTGAATCCAAGTGATTTGTGAGTTGTCATTTTGATCATTTGTTTTCCCACCATGCATGAGCTGGATTTTGCTTGTAGGTTGAGTGTTTCAATTTTGCTTCTCTATCTATTAGTTGTCTTGTATGACTTAATATCTTGTGGTCAAATAATTTGTCTTGAAGAAACTTGAGTGCACTTCATCTTGTATTTGGATTTGATGCAAGTGGCTGAAAAATATCCAGGAACGTCAAGTGCAGGTGCGTCCACTTGATGGTCGATTTTGTCTTAGATTGAGTGGATATATCTTCAAACACAAAACATAAAAGTTATAGATATTTCTCTTGCGGTGCTAGATCATCTTGAATCAGCTCAATCGGAGATTGGATGAGAGAGTTATGCCCATTTTACGAAAAGATGTCAAAACTGTCTGAAATTCCGCAATTATCTTCATTTGCTCCTAATGTCTCCATTTGTGTCCTAAATCAAAATATAAGAATAATGAGTATATTTAGGCATCAAATAAGAATAAAGTTTTAAACATTAAGAGAGGAAAATATGGCATTTTATATTCTCATCAATATATTAAATCATGCTTATATCTATCTCAAGATAAATGACCATTAATTTTATTAACATGAGTTATATCCATTGTTTTCTCATTTCTTTTAGTATTTAAATAGAGTATTTAGAGTGTATTTTTGTGCACTCATCAGTGTCCCACCACAGTCCTGCTTCTCCTTGTAACAGATGTCCTGCATACTGCACTTTCTGAACTTCAGTGCAACTACTAATTTCGAAGGTGCGTTCCAAGTCTACAATCCATTTATCTGCCTTTAATGCTCCTTCCGTTCCCATAAAAGACGGGTATCGATACGCTAGAAACTTCTCATACGAACACCCTTGAATTTCTCTTCTATTTTCATTCTGCTGATGATAACGGCTCTGTTCTATTTGGTTCTTCACCACTTCCGTCATTTGCCGAATAGCTTCAGCTATTGCCTGGCCTCCTTCCAATGGGGGGTTTTGCGCCACTGATCCCCCTTCCAAGGGTGGGTTCCGTGTCCTCTGGTCTTCTCCTAATAATGGGTTTGGTGCCGTCTGCCCTTCCCCCAACGGTGGGTTCGATGGTGTCTGTACTTCTCTCAACGGTGAGCTTGGTGCCGTTTGCTCTTCAGTACGTGGAGGGGTAACCAGAGAAGGACTCTGATTTACTGCGTCTACTCGTTTCAAGGGAGGACGACCTCTCGGCATATTGTTTTCCTGAAACACACCCAACTTCACCATAAGCCATACTCACTTTAGAAACTTCCAAATTTCTAAAATCCAAACATTCATCCATATTACTCCAAACTCCAATCTGATAAAGATTCAAGCCTATACTAGTACCATGTGATCCATTTTTCCTAGGACACGTAGGTTTTACCCAGAGACGTAATCGCTCTGATACCAATCTGTGACGCCCCAACTTACGTCTGGGATTTAACGTAAATTAAGGTGTCTGGATGAGCAGCACTTGGCTACTCACCCTCGTACTTAACAAGGATAAAAGCATAATTTACTAAATTCGCAGTGGATTAGGTTTTTCAATATAAGATTTTCTAAAGATCACACGGAAATTATATATACAACATTCATTAAACTTGAACATTGTACTTTAAACATATACACAATCCAACTGTAGCAAAACATATTACATTCATCCCAAAAGAAACTTTCCTTCACCTCACTCTTTCTCCCTCTTAACCTCGGGATACTCTCTCCCATAGCGAAACCTATTTATGCTAATACTAAAGTCTCGCTGAAGCTGTTGTCCCAGTGGAGTCACACAAACCCCACACATGGACAACGAGCCGTCTACTCCTAAGGTTAAGCAGCATCCAGTACGTCTCCTCTCCTCAACAAAAGTGGATGCGTCAAGACTCCCAGCTCCGGTGGGTCTGATAGGAGGTCCGAAGGAAACAAAAGAAATATCCAAAAAGGGACTATAATCGGAAAATCCCTCAGGACTCCCCGAAGTCTCCGGCCTCGTCGGGGCTGTCCCCCTGCTGGTCATCGAATCCTGTATGAAATAATATGCACAAAATATATGGAGCCACAAAAGAGTGAGATTTCGAATGAAATCTCAGTAAGTACATAAACAGCTTAAAGGAAACAGGGAAAACACCCACACAGTTACTACTACAACTGACAAGGGAAAATACCCTAACATACTCCTCACAAGACCACTGTCTAACTGACACTTTTCTCAACTCACCCATTGTCTTATATTAAATTACATTATTTTCCCCTTTAAAATTCTTATTCTTTCATATCACTGATGGGCGTTACGTATCGCCGTCCCCATCACATACACTCATCAATCATCCGGGCGTTACGTATCGCCGTCCCCGTTATGATGAGTCTGGTGTCAATCATCCGGGCGTTACGTATCGCCGTCCCCGTTATGACACGAAATATATACACATAGTACTGCGGGCGTTACGTCTCGCCGTCCCCGCAAGGATCAATCACACGGGCGTTACGTCTCGCCGTCCCCGTGGAGATCACAATTTCATATCACGACAGGCGTTACGTATCGCCGTCCCTGCCGGCACGTCAGTCATACGGGCGTTACGTATCGCCGTCCCCGTCATGACGTGACTAACTTAATCTCGACAGGCGTTACGTATCGCCGTCCCTGCCGGCACGTCAGTCATACGGGCGTTACGTATCGCCGTCCCCGTCATGACGTGACTAACTCATCTCTTATATATTATTTTCTTTCTTTATTTTCTTCTCTTATACACACGAGTCATCTCACTCACAACCCTTCCCATTTGAAACACCACTTCTATTCCAAGGAAACCCTAAGTTTAGGCAAAACAGGGTATCTCGCTCGAGCGGCTGTCGAGCGAGTGTCGAGCGAAGTCTCGGGTTGGGACTCGCTCGAGCGGGTGTCGAGCGAAACTCTAGCGAGGGTTCACATTTTGCCTTCGCTCGACTCACATGTCGAGCGAGGGTCGAGCGAACTTACGGGTCTAAGGGTTTTTCCACTCAAAACACACCAATCTTTTCCATACACTCCAATTATCTTCTTAAAAACCTAAATCTAAGTTTCCACAATTTTATTGAACATAAAAACAAGACAAATACAATTAACCCTACTCATGCATTCAATTACACTCAAACATGTTCTCAAGTGTTCACTACTAGGAAACATAACTCAATCATGCCAATAAACCAGTTCCATGCTTAATTTAAGCTAGAATATGGACTTACAATTTCTTCCAAGCTTAAGAGAATTGATCCAACCCACTTTCTCCAAGTTTGCTCCCACACACACTCACTTCACTCACAAGTGATCATTTTGAGGGTTTGGGGAGGGTTTTCTGATTTGGCTTCACAAGGCAAGTGCTCTCTCCTTCTAAAGGAGCTTAGGAAGCTCTCAAGGTCCTATATATATGGTGGTGGTCGACCAACATGAGGGAGAGAAAAGGAATTGCACCCAAGGTGCCCTAGTTGGCAGATTTGCATGTGATGAGGTGTCCATCTAGGCCAAATCTAATGATGAGGATTAAGCCTCCCAAATCCTAGGCTTTGCAGCTGGATTAGTCATCCAAGGGCTCACAATTGAGGTGGTTTGGCTGCCCATTTTGATCCATGGCTAAGAAGCAAGCTAAAGGGATAAGAGGTGAGGTGGCACTTCACCTAACCATGCATGCATCTCTCATCTCCAGCTCTTCCCTTGTGTCACACGCCCATCACCAGGTTTTCCCATCCATTTGGTTCCTTCCCAACTTCCTTAGGTCTTCCCTCAACAAGTCCTAGAAGGTCACTTCATAGTTTAGTTAAGGTAGAGCCAAGTTTGATCCAATTAGTCACCAATCAACCAGATTTTGGCTCCCTTGAGTTTCCATCACCCCAACTATTCAATTGACTTCCAATTAAACTTTCCATTCATTCCTAACTATCCCTACACATGTCCTAATCCCAGAGAATCCTAAAACCAGTTGCCTATTTGGTTACATGCTCCAATCTAGTTCAATTATCCAATTCGGGTTCCAGTTAAGCCCATTCCAAATCTGCCCACTTGACTCCCAAATAAGTTATTGATTATTTCCGAATCTCAGGAAACTTCGAACATAAAAGTTTTAGATCTATCTCTTAGGGTTCTATACCAATTGGAATCACCTCATTTGGACATCATAAGGCTGACTTATGATCATATTCCTAAAACTCGACAGATTGATCCGAAAGTGCCTAATTCTCAATACTAAGTAAAATCTCACATTTCCTCAACTAAATCTCCCATTCTAATTTCCTAATAAATAAATGCATTAAATAAATCTCCTTAAAATAATTTCTATAAATAATTTACCTTAGAAAATTTTGGGCTATTACATTCATCTTCCAAACAGAAGAAAAAGACTTCATCAGAAAAGAAGCCTTCTTCTTCTCCAAAGAAGAAAGATTCAGATACAGAAAGTTCAGCCTCTTCGAAAAAAGACTCCAAGAAGAAGCAGAACAAAGAGATGCTTGAGATACTCAAGAAACAGATCGAAGGACAACACAATAGCATGATGCTACTGAAGCAGTCCATTGATGAAGAAGTCAGCAGTGAATCAGAACAATCAGAACATGACTCTGATGACCTGTACAAATACTTTGGACACGACAAAGAATACTCTTCGCCTGATCTCGGAGAGCCATAATTGCCAGTCCACTAAAGTCAAGATCGGTCAGCAGATGAAGACAAGATGTCCCCACTGTCGACACCCTTTGAGCCAGTCAGCATTAGAAGACAAAACATCTTTCGGTGCAGACAACATCATTGCCTGACAGCCCAGCTTTCGGCGCAGTCAGCTTTACTTTTTCAAAAGTAATCACGTGGTGTGGTTACTGTTTGCTTTCGGCTACTTTCGGCCGCTTTTCCTTTTGTCTCCCGTGATCAACTCCGGGTTTCCTTTGTAATGCCTCTCCATCTATATAAGGAGAGTTCAGTTTGAGTTTGAGGCAGAGTTCATTCCACCCCTTTCTTACGATAAGAAAACCTGTAAGGAATCCTCTCTGCAAGCCATAATCTTGTAATTTTGTGAATCTTGTGATTATAATGAAGAATATTTTTATTTTAAATCTATCTTCATTATTTATGCATTGCATACATATGGTCGGCTTTGTCGCCTATTGAACGAAATCAGGGCCGTCCCCTGGTACAGCGATCAGACTTCCCTCACAGTGCCCCTGTCGGAACGCTGTTTCCCCATTCATTTGAATTTTCGTCTTTTATTTTGCATGCATTGGTCGGCTGAGCCACCTCTTAACTGCTGCATATTTTAGCATATTTATTTTCTGCATATTTATTTTCTGCCTTCCGCTCTTTGATGGTATCAGAGCCTTGGGAATTTCTTGTGTTTAGGGTATCAAAACCAGTTCTACTCCCAAATCAGATTGAGAGAACTTATACCTCCTCCAAGAGAGAATCTTGTGAGCCTTGAGTGACAATCTTATAAGTGAACCTTGTGAGATTGCAAATGGTGAGTTTTTGTATATTTGTAAATCTGTTAATACAATGAAGTATTTCTCCTACTTCCTTGTCCATGCCTTACATGGTCGGCCTTGCCGCCTGTTAAGTTATTTTCTTATATCTTTTCATGTAATGCATGCATTGGTCGGCCTTGCCACCTCTTAACTGTTGCATGTTTATTTTCTTTGCATTTCGCTCCTGTTCCTTCCTTTGGCCTTGTGCTTCTTTTTCTTTCTTTTGTTCCTCTGCTCATATTTCTCTGTATCTGTTTTTCTTTTCTGCTTCCGCATCCTTAAGTGGTATCAGAGCCATTTTCTGGTTCTGTGGCTAACTGTTGAACTTTATTTTTATTTCCTTTTTATCTTGATAATTGCTAGAGATACTCTGTATCACTATTTCTTGTTCTTTTATTTTATTCTATTTGCACCCCCCTTATTCGCAAGTCTAGTGTCAAAACCGAGAGGCCCCGTGTTGCCGTTAGCCGGGAGGGCGTTGAGGCGTTAAGTGGGCATAAAGTGTTTTTGATAAGGACTGTAAGTCGATAGACATTTGTTGTCTTGGGCATTTGTTGCCTGTGCAAATAGTGTAAAGTCAAAGATCGAGACTTAGGAAATACCCGAGTCTTTGTAGCTCTTGTCAAGGTGAACAGGATGTATAGATCCAGTTCATCAGATAGCTTCGGGTCAGGTGAACCACCTGATGCCATTGATTATGAGGAAGAAGTTTATGAGCATGAATATGATTTTGAAAGTCAAAATCATTTTGAGTATTCTCTAGACTTGGTTGATGAGTCTGATTCTGGTCATCTGTATCAACGTGGTGTTGCTACAGTTCTTCCATCTTCTTTTATTCCTTCTATTCCGATCAATATTAAGTCTTTTATAAGACCAAGTTTTGATCATCCTGAGAAAATAGAGCCTCAAAAGGTTATTGGAAAACCCTTTGAAATTGATATGATTTCATTAGTTAATGAATTCAAAAATATTAAAAATCGGCATAAGCATGTAGCATATGCCAGATATTTTAGTCAAACCCAAAAACAAAGGGTTAGACGCAAATGGAAAGAATTGATGAATGCCCAACAAAGGCATATTCTTTTCTTTGATTTTCTTGAAAATCATTATGATTTTAAGAATCTTAATTTTAAAGATAAGTTTTTAAATGATGTAAAAACTTTTTCAAAGAAAGCCGAAGACAAGTTTCCCTTGGAAACAAAATCTTCAAAGGCCTCAGCAAATTTTCCTAAACCTATTGCTGAGAAAATCGTTTTTGAAAAACCTTTTTCAGAAAATAGACAGAATTCAAAGCCTGTCAGTATTTTGGAAAAGATTGATCAGATGCTAGCTGAGATACAGCTAGAAAAGCAAAAACCTTCTACTAATATCCCTGATAAAAGTAGAAAGGATTTTATTCCAGTTTCTGCAGAAATATCTCTAGATAAATCTGTAGATTCTTTAATGTCTTTCAGTGCTCCTCCCAAAAGGAAGCACTTGAAAAAGAAATTTCACGGAGAAAAAAGATTTTCTGAAACCCGTGATAAAATCGTTAAAAGTTCTTTTAATAAAAGAATTTTTAAAAAATCTTTGAAAAAACCATCCCTGAAGAGATGCTATAACTGTGGAAAGAAAGGACATAAGGGAATTAAATGCCCTAATCCTGAAAAACCCAGTGTTTTCGCTATCTCTGAGGATGATTTATTAAAATATTTTATTCCTGATCATTCCTCCTCTGAGGAAATAGATGGATACATCCCGAGTGATTCTTATAAACACTTAGAGACGGATTCGTCTAGATTTAACTCTGATGGTTCCTTGAATCACTCAGAGACAGATCAAAGTGAGTTTGGTTCTAGTGATTCCGATTATCACGAAGAAACCAAATCATCAGATCTTTTATCTTCATCAGATCAAAATGAATTCAGTTCTTCTGAATTTCATTCAGAAACTGAATCATCAGATCCTGATGAATTTGAGCATGACTGCTCTTGCGGTGGTCATTGTTGTAATTCTAGAGTTAAAACAGTTAATGTTTTAACTATGGAATTTGATCGAGAATCATCTTCCCCACTGGAAGATGATAAACAGTCAATTTCCTTCCAGGAAATTGACAGTGAAAGTCATTCATCTTCCCTTCAGGAAGATGAACGACAAGTAACTTCCCCACTGGAAGTTGATAAAGATTCAACTTCCCTCCAGGAAGTTGATAAATCAGTAACTTTCGAAATGAAAGTTACTATTGAATCATCTTCCCCACTGGAAGATGATAAACAGTCAATTTCCTGGAAAGGAAATTGACAGTGATAGTCATTCAATTTCCTTTCAGGAAATTGAACGACAGTCAACTTCCCCACTGGAAGTTGACAGATACGTAACTTCCCCACTGGAAGTTACTATTGATGTATCTTCCCTCCAGGAAGATACTATTGAATCATCTTCCCCACTGGAAGATGATAAACAGTCAATTTCCTTCCAGGAAATTGACTTAAGATTTGAAACTTCCTTCCAGGAAGCTCACAAATGCGTAACTTTCCTACTGAAAGTTACTATTCCCTCATCTTCCCTACTGGAAGATGATCAGAGTCATATTGGTCCAGGAATAATTCTTGGAACAGAGAAAATTCCAGTAATTTCCAGAATGGAAATTACTACTTATTTTCCCTTGTCAATATCTTTGGTCTTGACAAAATTAAAATTTTCTTTGATTAATTTGTTGAAATATTTTATTTTGACAAATTTAAAATTGTTCTCTGCATCCTATGCAGAATTGAGCCAGAAAAACTATTTTCCTAAAATGGTTATTCTTTCCTTTAATCGAACTGGAATTGGAACAACCATAATCCGATTTCATAAATTTGTTCTGATATTGTCTCACGATGAGCCAATATCTTTTTTCTTTTCTTGATTTCCAACCAAGAATCTTTCTTACAGATTTTCACTCCCAAAGATAAAGATGAAGACTTCATTCTTTTTCGCCCGGGAAGGATTGAGAAGATAAACAGAAGATCAGTTAGCAGATGAAGACACGATGTCCCCACTGCCGACACCTTTGAGCCAGTCAGCACTAGAAGACAAGATACTTTCGGTGCAGACAAGATGATTGCCTGTCAGCCCTACTTTCGGCACCGACAGCTTTACTTTTTCAAAAGTAATCATGTGGTGTGTTTACTATTTGCTTTTTACTTTCGGCTACTTTCGGCCGCTTTTGCTTTTGTTTGTCTCCCGTGATTATCGGGACTTGTCTTTTGTAAAGCCTCTTCGTCTATATAAGGAGAGTTTAGTTTTCACTTGAAGGCAGAACTAGTTCTACTCCCAAATCAGATTGAGAGAACTTGTACCTCTTCCAAGAGAGAATCTTGTGAGCCTTGAGTGACAATCTTATAAGTAAACCTTGTGAGATTGCAAATGGTGAGTTTTTGTATATTTGTAAATCTGTTAATACAATGAAGTATTTCTCCTACTTCCTTGTCCATGCCTTACATGGTCGGCCTTGCTGCCTGTTAAGTTATTTTCTTATATCTTTTCATGTAATGCATGCATTGGTCGGCCTTGCCGCCTCTTAACTGTTGCATGTTTATTTTCTTTGCATTTCGCTCCTATTCCTTCCTTTGGCCTTGTGCTTCTTTTTCTTTCTTTTGTTCCTCTGCTCATATTTCTCTGTATCTGTTTTTCTTTTCTGCTTCCGCATCCTTAAGTGGTATCAGAGCCATTTTCTGGTTCTGTGGCTAACTGTTGAACTTTATTTTTATTTCCTTTTTATCTTGATAATTGCTAGAGATACTCTGTATCACTATTTCTTGTTCTTTTATTTTATTCTATTTGCACCCCCCCTTATTCGCAAGTCGAGTGTCAAAACCGAGAGGCCCCGTGTTGCCGTTAGTCGGGAGGGCGTTGAGGCGTTGAGTGGGCATAAAGTGGAAATATATATATATATATACATCAATATATATATATATATATATTTTAATAATGATTAAAAAAAAAGGCATGTTTTAATATATGCTTAGATATATTTCCTGTTATAACATGTGATATTTTTATTTAATGCTTTAGATTAAATATGATTACATGTGGATATTTGATGATATTTTTTTTTGATAAATTACATGTGATATTATGTTTAATTTTTTTTGGATTACATGTGATAACATGTATGTATACAACATGTGTATGTGTTATTATTTTATCATGTATAAATGTTAGGCTTGTATGATTAGACATTAGCCTTTATTTATTCTAGTGATAAAATAAGAAATTCCCACTAAGCAGTCTTAGTTAGAGTTATCAATGTAGATTGATAGGCTGAAAGAATTGTAGTGACCCCAGTAAGAACTGTAAATGCACTGTATAGCGACAATACCATGGTAGCCCCAGTAAGAACGGTAAATGCACTGATGAAATAAGAAAAATGGACTGTAATGGTCTTGTATGAACCATCTTTGTAGACTGGCCCAACAGGCTGCTATAGTTGTTGTAATTGTCTTTGTAGACTGGCCCAACAGGTTACTGCGATTTTAGTAGGATCTGTCTCTACGCGTAACTAGGACTAGGTGACTACTTTAGATAGTGGAAGTATGGTTGAGATTTATGATTAAATCTTCCATATTTTTTAAATTTGCGCGGGTATTAGGTTAGAAATTTAGTAATTGGATATTGTGGCGCAAGAGATGATTCTGAAGCCTAGCGATTTTTCGAACTTGCGAAATGTCTAAATTATTTCTTTTCTAGCTTGAATGGACGCGGCAGATTTCTTAGGTGTGTGTGTAATATCCCTTCTTTGCGTTTTGTAGTGATATGGCATCCAAGAATATAGTTGCCGATTTAAACAAAGGGGAGAAATTGGATGGGGAGAACTATGACATATGGCATCGTAAGATCCAATATGTTTTAGATGAGCAAGAAGTCGTAGAGGCTTTGTCTCACTCCCTGACTAAGCCCAAGGAAGGGGACTCAGAACAACACAAATTAGATGAATTAGCCTATTCTGAATGGGCTAAGAAAAATCGATACGCCCACATAATAATGTTAAGCAGCATGCACAATGATCTAATGTGTGAGTTCGAGACCTATGACACTGCCCAAAGCATGTGGGAGGCTTTGAAGTTGAAGTTTGGTGGAACTTCGGCCACTAGGTTACGTGGATTAACCGTGAGGTTTGACTCCTATAAGATGCGCTCTGACCATACGATGAAGCAGCATCTTAGGGCTATGTTAACTATGATCCGCGAACTTAAGACGGTAGGAAACGACCTGACTGATGAATAATAAGTCCAGGCAGTGATAAGATCACTACCAAGTTCTTGGGAGAATATGAGCCACAATCTGACGCATAATAAGAATATAAAAAATTTTGATGATGTCTCGCGTCACTTAGAATTGGAGGCTGAGCGCCTAGAGACTGCTAAGCCCAATCATTCGGCCTATGTGGCTAATTCTGATTCACGCAAGGCATCAAGGCCTAAGCGTTGGAAGTCCAAGAATGGGGTAGCTGCTGGACAAGTTAAGAAGATGTCAGGAACTTCTCAGCGCAGCAAAAGGGGCAAGCGTGGCAAGAACAAGTGAAAATTAGAGTGTTACAACTGCGGAAAGAAAGGCCACTTCGCTCGTGACTGCACTGAGCCGAAGAAGGTATACTTTAACTTTTCTCGTATTGTTTTTGTAACTAACCATGTGATGGTTGCTCACTCCTATCTTGTGTGGACTGTTGATTTAGGAGCGACCGAGTACATAGCGCGAGATAGAGTCGGATTTGTGGAATATCGCCGGATTCCAGCTAGGAGTCGTGATATCAAGGTGGGGAATGGAGCTAGCGTGGAGGTACTAGGACTTGGTACCTACAAGCTGGACTTGCGGGGTGGCCGCACTCTTTTCCTCCACAATGCGTTATACGCTCCCGAAATCCGACGAAATTTACTTTCTGTAGTTACTCTTTTAAGACTTGGTTTTAGGATTGAATTTGAAAACAATCATGTTTCCTTTTATTTGGGCCATGTGTTTTATGGCAATGCTTTTCTTCAAGACGGTTTTATGATAATGAATTTGGATTATTCAAATATGAATGAATCTATTGCTTTTCTTTCTACATCTGATAATTTGGATTCATATAAATGGCATGCTAGGCTTGGCCATATAGGACAAGATAGAATGACTCGGTTAGCTAGAGAAGGCCAGATGGGCAATCTCGCTAAGGTCATCTTGCCCATATATGAACATTGTCTAATGGGAAAAGCTAAGAGAAAATAGTTTGGAAAAGCCAATAGGGCATCTTTTCCACTACAATTAGTCCATTCAGACATCTGTGGTCCAATGTCTATAAAGGCGAGACACGGAGGTGTTTATTTCATCACATTTATAGATGATTTTTCACGTTATGGTCATGTCTACTTAATCTCCCATAAGTCTGAAGCATTGGAGTGTTTTAGGCGATATTTAAGAATGGTTGAGAATCAATTAGACAAGAGTTTAAAAAATCTGAGAACTGACCGAGGACGAAAATATCTTTCTGAGCAATTTACAAGGCTCTGCGATGAAAAGGAATCAAAAGACAGTTGACGATGCCAAGTATGCCACAACAAAATGGCGTGGCGGAAAGGAGAAATCGAACACTGCTTGAGATGGTTAGGTCAATGATGGCGCAAGCAAACCTACCAAATCAGTAACTTCCACCCCATATGAACTATGGACCGGTGAGAAACCCAATTTGAGTAACTTGCGGCCATGGGGTTCAATAGGTTTTGTTCACGATCTTTCTCATAAGTATGGAAAGTTAGGCCCTAGAGGGAAGAAGTGTATCTTTATAAGGTACTTAGAACACTCTAAAGGATATGTGTTAATAGGTGAACAAACTGATGGAAGTGTGACTGAGATTGAGTCACGAGATATGGATTTCATTGAATATGAGTTTCCAAGTAGAGGTGAGGTTGATAGGAGTTTAGAACTCCATGAGATTATAGAACAAGAGGAAAGTGCTCCAAAGAATTTAGTTGAGAATGAGGAAGAAATTCTTCAAGCTCCTACAAAATTTAAAAATAACTTGAATCCGAGGGGGAGCACACCACTTGTCAATCAATCACAACAATCTAAGCCGCGTAGAAGCACACGTGAAAGTATTCCTCGTCGTCGTTTTGAGATTGAAGGAGAAGCTTTCATGGTAGCTCCGCATGATGATGATGAGCCTAGGACAATTCATGAGGCTCTCTCATCTTCTACTAAAGATGAATGGATGAAAGTACTTAATGATGAAATTGAGTCTATGCAAACCAACTCGGTCTGGGATCTGGTTGATCTACCGACATGGCGTAAACCTATTGGGAACAAATGGGTTCTTAAGATCAAACTTAAGTCAGATGAATCAATAGATAGGTACAAAGCTCGCTTAGTGGCGAAAGGATATACCCAACAAGAGGGTATAGACTATGAGGAAACATTTTTACCAGTGGTGAGGTTTGCCTCAATTTGCCTAATTCTAGCTATAGTAGCAAAAATGGATTTGGAACTCTACCAGATGGACGTTAAGACAACATTTCTCAATGGAGAACTAGATGAGGAGATCTATATGGATCAACCCACGGGTTTTGTGGTCAAAGGTCAAGAGCGCAAAGTGTGCAGGCTCAAACGATCTATATATGACTTAAAACAATCATCTAGACAATGGTATCTCTCGAGTGGGTTTACGATGATCACAGAGGATCATTGTGTCTATATCAAAAGATCTAAGAAGAGTTTCATTATGTTGTCATTATATGTTGACGACATACTACTAGCTGGAAATGATAAAGGGTTGATAGTTGCCACAAAAGAGTGGTTATCCTTCAATTTTGAGATGAAGGATATGGGTGAGGTAGAATACATTATGGGAGTTAAGATCTATAGAGATCGCTCTAAGAGACTTTTGTGTTTGTCCCAACAGACTTACATAAATAAAGTTCTTAAGCGTTTCCTAATGAGTGAATGTAAGCCCATTGACACCCCTATTGCAAGAAGCGAGAACTTGTCTAAAGAGTTGTGTCCTAAGACTCAAAGAGAAAGGGAAAAGATGGCCCGTGTCCCTTATGCTAATGCTGTGGGTAGTTTGATGTATGCAATGATGTGTACTCGACCTGACATATGCTATGCAGTTGGCTTAATGAGTAGATTTCAATCTAACCCCGGACTGGCTCATTGGAAAGCAGTCAAGAGGATTATGCGATATCTCAAGGGAACTGCGGACTATATGTTGTGCTATCAGGGTTCAGATTTGCAGCTAAGAGGCTATAGTGATGTCGATTGGGGCAATGACCTAGATGAGCGCAAATCAACCACTGGGTATGTCTTTCTGCTCAATAATGGCGCCATTACATGGAGCAGCAAGAAACAACCTTGCATAGCTCTATCTACCATGGAGGTAGAATATATAACATGTTCTGCAGTAGTTCAAGAAGTTGTTTGGTTAAGGAGGTTCCTCAAGCATTTAGACATTGGCACAGATACTTCAGATCCGGTGACGATATTCTGTGATAGCATGGTAGCTCTCGCATATGCTAAGGACTCAAAATATCATGGAATAACCAAACACATAGATATCAGATATCACTTCATCAGAGATATGGTAGCGTAAAAGGAAGTGGTTTTGAAACATCTTTCTACAAGTCGCATGTTTGCTGATCCCTTAACAAAGCCTATTGCACGAGATGTATATAAGGCTCATGTTAGGAATCTAGGACTATGTAGATTGGAAATGTAATTTGTATTTCAAATAACATTGAGATGTAACATTTCCTTTGGGATATTAATACAATATGATTCAGTTCTTGTCTTTATCGTATTGTCTTTTACTAATACACACACACAAGATATGTCAACAGGCTAAGATTGGCTCACTCACACGAGCAATCATCTCTAGCACTTAAGTAACGAGAAGAGATGAGACATTGTGTCCCTAAGTACTTGTCCAAAGGGATAAGTTAGTTAACACAAAAATATGTTGCCTTAGTGGGAGCTAAGATGAGGTCTTTTGAGAAGACTGTGAATGGATTACCCACCATCCATGTAGCCTGAGATTAGCCAGATGCGAGATTCTCTTTGATGCCTTGGAGGCGTGCAAATAGAGAAACTTGAGTTAGACGCTTAATGAGCGCCTAGACTAAGATCTGTACGGTGTTGATATAGACATATGCTCTTTGAGAAAGAGAAATCCACCATAGCATGTATTTCATACTACATGTGCTTATTCGACCATATGAGTAAGCGAGTAAATGGTTCCCCTCTTTCTCACTATGTGAGTCTCATTTTTTAGGTGTCCTTTACTTTTGACTATGTCACAAGATAGAGGTTATAATGTCTGCTACTTTGGCATGCTGTCTATGGCCATGATTGATTCGGTCTAAAGAGGTATTGCTAGGAAAGCGGTTTAACCAAAGTTGAATGATATGAGTGCAAAAGGAAGATTTTTTCGATATCGTATCTTCAATAGTGTTTGCTGACGTCAAATATGACGCTACATATTGGTAGCGGCTAAAGTTGTGAACACATTGAAATGATTTGGAAAAAGTCAAGCATTGTTCTGAGTTTATTAAACTCAAGAGGGTTCGAAAATACTTGACTTGATGTGATCGAATAAGTCTAGGACATGACCATACACTTCGGGGATGTTACTATGCTGGTCTTCTCTGGGAGAGATTTGGTGTATGTATTCCCATTTTTCTGTAGATGTGCTTAGTGGTCGCACAACCTATTTACTTGTGTGAATAAGATTGAGAACATTAGAGAAATGCAGACCTGGGGTCATGTCCACTGTGTGCGAGAGGGAGATGTAATAAATGGGAGGGGGGGGGGAGGCGCCCACATGGGGCTGACCTCCTGCCCTCCCCTGCGTTACATGCATGTAGCGCATGGCTTAAAGCCATGCGTTACATAGCATGTAACATAAAACGCATGGCATTTATGCCATGCGTCGTGTGAGAGTGAGGGTTATATATAGCCCCCCCAGTTTGTTTTTTGGTTAATCTGAAAAATCAGAAAACCTCTCTTTTTTTTATTCTCTCTTAAAATTGTTCTTAGGCTATGGATTTATTTAGTGTCACTCTAGTTTTATACTACGTAGTGCACTAACCACTAAGAGGAAACGCCGGTGTTTTATCAATCTGGAAAAACTTGTGGAGCAATTTTTGAAGCTGAACTTGAGGTATTTTTCCGCTGTAATTTTTTCTAACAATTTTGACATGAGATTTGTTTCCTTGAGATTTATAGTAACTATATTCTACAATATTTGGCAAATTTAAGATTTTTCTATAATCATTTATAAATTCTTGTTTCACCTAATAAATAGTCCGCTGTGTCGACTTTACGTGATTAATACTCATTTGAATTATGCCCCTTGCGAGTGGCCTAGAGTGGTCTAGGGTGTGTAAATACAGTTGAAATATGCTAGCTAAAATAAATTTTGTAATGCCGATGATATAAAACTTATTTCGGTTGATGATCGTTAAAATTCATGTGCCGACATATCATCTATTTTTACCTTATATATATATATATATACATATATATATATCTTAGTTATCTGGTCAATTGAGTATTATTTATTATTTTTTCCTCATAAGATATAATATTTTAGTTTCGAACAGAGAAAAATAAATTAGAGTTTATGATTTAATGTGATCTATTTTTTATTTATTACGATTTGATCAATGAGTATCAAAATTGTGTCAAGTCATCTATTTTTATTTATTCTCATATATATATAAATATATATATATATATATATCCCTATGATCATAATAATGGGTGGGCACAGGGGCCCCGCTACCCCGCCATTGTCCGCTTATATATTTATATATATCACACATATATAAGTATTTATATATAAAAACATTATTTATATATATAAATTTATACTATACAAATGGTGTAGATATAAATATATATTATAATTTGTTAGACTTCTTCACAAAGTATGCACTAGCAAATTTAAAAATGACATAGTTTAAAAACTAAAACTTATATAACATATGCATTAATAAATTTAAAAACTATATAGTACTTTACAAACTACTACACTACAACTTATACAAAATATGCATAACAAATTTAAAAGTTATATAATTTTTAAATTATAATCATATTTATAAATTTTAAATTTACAATTTGGGTCTAAAAATATATTTTTGATCACTTTTAAAATTAGGTATAATTTTTAAACCTAGTGAAATGTAGTCTATTTCTAAATAGACATGAAGCGAGGCAGATTGAGAACCCATCCTGCACCCCGCTTAGTTGCACCGGGTACCTCGTCCTGGCATCATCGGGGCAGGAGACATGAGTGAAAACTTCATCCTCCGTCCTATGCGAGGTGGGGTGTGGGGAGGGGGTTAAATATTTTAATATGACATTAATAAATAGATTTTTGATTTTCTATGATCCACAATAATAAAATAACAATATGAGAAACGTATATTTCTCTATCTGACTGATAAAGAACTATACTGATTATGAGAGAAGGATCGCCCTAGCAACATTTGCCTCACGAGTGTCTTCCAATGGCTAGAGGCACTATAATGTTGTAGGTGAGAACCCTTGAACCTCCCAGTGCTATTTATAGACTTCAAGCCATCAAGAAATCTAAGAGTTTATGTCTGATTATAATTAGAGATACAGAATTTTAATCTTATATCTTAGGAGTAATTCTTATCCCTTCATAACTCAAATATCAACAAATAATATTTTGAACTATTTCAAACAGATAAGATAGGTGTGTGAGACACAAAATTTAAATAAAACTCTTACATTCTCCCACTTGGCCCATACGCCCATAAAATAATACTTTTCATTCATGGGCTTATCACAGGAAATTAACTATATTGCGTAAATTTAATTCCTGAACTTTTAATAATTACAAAGACATTTCATAAGTTTCATAATATCAATGTCAAACTAGCTACCAATGCGAGTCATAGTGGTCTTCTGTTATATAATCAACAGATTTTCTTCCATGTACCACAACACCAGTAACAAAATTTAACACACAATCTTTAATTGAGATAATTAAAACTAATACATTAATGCCTTTGGGTTCCAATTCCTGTTTGTTATAGACATTAGCTTGTTATTATTCATCCACACCTTTCAATGTACATATCAAGTAGAAAGACAAGAAAACAAAAACAATTATAATAGATATCTTTTAATATCCAATAACAAATACTCATTGTATCAATTATCACTTCATCATGTTCACAATATGGGTATAAACATACAACCCATCTTTTCAACATGTCATTTTAGAGCGTAATCATTAACATACAATTGTTATGAACATATTTGTTTCTGTATTTTCTCCTTAACACTTAGGTATTTAAAATTTCATTAAATACTTATCATCCAGAGAAAAAATACTCTGAGGACATACGTTCTTAGCGGCTTGGGTATAAGTCGACAATTCCAAATCCTAAGATAAATTTCCTCAGCCATAAATCATATATTGTGACCTCAAAGCACGCCACAAACTCAGAGCAACTGGTAAAATTAGAGTCTGAGTATCCAATTACTTCCAAACTATCAGTTCTTCTGAAGGTAAGCTAATAATCTTTAATTCCTTGCAAGTATCGTAATATCATTTTTACTGCTTTTCTAACGATGAACAACTTTTTATGCCAAATTTCTCAAGAACCTTTCTATGTAACTTTTCTGAGACAATTCTGACAATCCTTGTTTTCGATCCCGGAGGATTTCTATTCCGATCACAAAGAATGTCTCATACATATCTTTTATTTCAAAGTTCTTAAAGAAAAAACCATTGGTTTCATAAAACATGCCAAGATCACTACTAGCCAATAAGATATCATCAACATGCATGATCAAAATTTTGAACTTACTCCTACTGACCTTTAGGTATATACACCGATCAACGTTGTTTTCTATAAAATCAAAGGCAGTAATGGTATCGTTGAACTTTAAGTACCATTGTCGGGATGTTTGCTTAAGCCTGTATATCAATTTCTTAAGCCTACATACTAGGTGATCTTTGCCCCTTTCTGAAAAACTCTTTGGCTGCTTCATGTAAACCACTTTATCCAAATTTTCATTTAAAAATGTTGTTTTTACATCCATTTAATGTAACTCTAAATCATAATGAGTCACCAATGTCATAATGATTCTAAATGAGTCTTTTTTAGATACTGGAGAAAATGTCTCTTTATAATCAATGTCTTCTTTCTGAATAAAATCCTTAGCAACAAGTCTGGCCTTATGTTGTTCGATGTTGCCTTTCGAGTCAAGTTTGGTGTGACGCCCCCAAATTCCCCTTAAAATAAATACCGGAATCGAGGCGTCTGGATGATGACAACACGGGTCACACATCCCAACGACAAGTGTCAAACGTGTGTGCACACGTGACATACATAAATAAAAGTCGCAGCGGATAAATAAAATCATTATCGAAGTACCAGAATTTTTTAGAAATATTTTACAATCCATTTTAATAAAAATTCTCCCACATGAGATTTAATACAGTCATCCGAAATACAAATTAAACAAATACATATTTTTAAAAGAGGAAAATAATTTTTCGAGATAACAATTAATAATAACAACACATCAACGGCAGAACCGTCTCCTCAGGCTTAGCCTCTTCTTAATCTGCATCCAAAAACTAAGACGCCAAAAATGACATCGCAGGTAAGAATAACCCAAACAAACCCAAGATAATAAATACATTAATGCCACAACAACAACCACGACCAAATTATCATATGCATGAGGCTTAAAATCATCTTCCTCAAAATCAATAAAATAACCACACACGCCAAAATCCCATTTGGCCCAAAATAAAACTCCTGTAAAATCACCCATCATTTTCTCAAAAAATGATGACCACAAATCCATTAAAACCACAACCATTTTCCCAGAAAATTTTCACGTAAAACCAATAATTAAAACCCGTCACTTTCCCAGAAAATGGCCTAAACATCTGTTTTATTAACCGTATGCACCATGATCTCCCCTAGGGACCATCCGCACACCCTGGTTTTCATCATCACACCGAAGGTAACGACCCCGCATGTGACTTTGGAACGGGCGTTGCCTAGCTAACCGCGCCAAGCATGTACCATGACCAGGCATCCCCTAGCTCCCGCCAGCAGAAGAGCCACGGAGTCGGCACGAGAGCATTACCATTCCGTCTGATCCCGTCATCGCCCGGCGACGACCCAGGGGACATCACTCAGTATATTTCGCTCCCGGGTGACCAGAGGAGCTCCACTGGGATAATGCCCCATCCCGGCTTGGGGTCATGATACACACGCACCCGAAACCATAAACACATGGAAATCAAGTTTTTATTTCCAACACATAAATATGCGCGCAAATACACAATGCAGATGACCATGCACCAAATAGCCAACAATTGATAATTTTCAATAATGACCAAACACAATATTTATTGATGCCAAAAATATATTTAAATCTTAAAGTTTATTTAGAAAATACTTATAGCGGGTAAAAGCGTAAATCCTTGAATTCCGTAGCGCTCGCAGCAGTCACTCGTACGTTAGGCTACAATGCTCGGTTTGATACCAAAATTTAGGGAGATACTCTTCAGAAGGTGGGGAATCTCATGGAGGTGGTGGTGTGGCGGCACAACCACTGGAAGGTGGCGAATCGGGCTCCAAAAGGGTGGAAATCCATTTTCGAGTTTGGGGTTGTACCAGGAAGGTGCGGCCACGGATGGGGAAGCCGAGCTAGGGGGATGACCGGTTGGGGTAGGGGAGTGGTTTGGTGGTGGAGGTGAGAGACACGGTGGCCGGACGGCGGTGCTGGGTTGCTCAACTCGTGGGTTTTAAAACCCATTTCGTGGCTTGACCGTGTGGGAGGAGTTGGGGGGGTACCGGCGGTAGGTTAGGTAGCTAGGAGGTCAGTGACGAGGTGGTGAAGAGATGGTGGCCGGCTGGGACCCGTGGTGGCTGGAAAACACACGAATGGGTATTACAATACCCATTCAAGTTTTAGCCCATAGAGGGGAGGTGGAGGAGGTCCGGGGCTGGGATTACTGGGATAGGCCGGCTGACAGGTGGCGGTCCTGGTGGTGGGGACGGTGAGGACAGGCGGCAGGCGTAGGGTGGCGGCTGGGCTGCTTAGTGGCCGAACGAAAATAGAGGGAGGGCGGGCTTGCGTTGCGCACGAGTTCGGGGGGGAAGGGGATATGCAGGGGAAGAAAAGGAAAAAGAAAAGAAAAGAAAAGAAAAAAGAGAAAAAGGAAAAAGAAGGGAAAAATGAGTCCAACAAAAAAATAAAACACAATAAATTAAATAAAAGCCGACTTGAAATACTACAATTTAATATAAATAAAATAAAATATTTAAAGCCCAACAATAAACCAATTTAATTTAAAGAAAATTTTAAATGTAAAACACTAATTAATATTAAGAAAGCACATCAAATAAAATCACATAATTAAAAATAAAGGAAATTAAATTCCACTCATTTAAAATAATTACCTCACATTTAAATTAATAAATAAACAACGTAACTCAACATTTAATTATAAAAACAACATAAAACTAACACTTACTAACGAATAGCTCAAATAAATATTTTAAACAAATAAAACACAACCAATAATATTATTAAAATAAATTTAATTAATTAATATCGAGAATAAAATAACGTGTAAAAATACACGTAAATCTGGGATCTCACATTTGGTCTTAAAGACCCATTTACACTCGACTCTTTTATTTCCTTCAGGCAACTCAACGAGATCCTAGACTTGATTTTGATCCATGGATTTCAACTCTTCTTTCATATCATCGATCCATCTATTAGAATCACTTCCATCTATGGCTTGTGAAAACGTTAGTGGATCTTTAATTGTCCTAATGTCAAATTCAGATTTCTGGAGATACACCATATAATCTGTTAATCGAAACGGCAGGTCTCCGATCTTTCTGAGATCTGTGCAAGACAATATGTTCTAGTGACTCTGAACTTGGTTCATCAATGGTATTATCATTTTGAGATGGTGATCATTTACTTGTTCCATGGTATCATCGTGATGATCAGTTAGAGGAACTATTATCTTTTATGAGGATGTAGGTACAGGAACATCTACCCGTGTTCTCTCAATGATCAAATCTCTGGGTTCAATTCTCCCACTGATATCGCCAAGTTCAATGAATTTGGAATTTCCTATTTCCACTATTCTCGGATGTGATTAGGACAGTAAAACATGTACCCTTTGGATCTCTCTAGGTAACCAATGAAGTACCCACTTACTATTGTAGGATCCAATTTCTTCTCATGTGGGTTGTAAAGTCTCGCTTTGGATGGGCAACTCCAAACATGCATATGTCTCAAACTTGGTTTCCTACCAGTCCATAGCTTGAAAGAAGTTTTTGAAACTGCCTTACTAGGAACTCGGTTTAAGATATACATTGTCGTCTTAATAGCTTCATCCCACAATGATTTGGGTAAGGTAGAATTACTTACCATACTTCTGACTATATCCAATGTGACGCCCCCAAATTCCCCTTAAAATAAATACGAGAATCGAGGCGTCCAGATGCTGACAACACGAGTCACGCACCCCCAACGTCAAGTGCTAAGTGTGTGTGAACACGTGACATGCATAAATAAAAGCAACGGATATATGAGGTTAATAACTAAGTACTAGAATTTTTAGAAATATTTTACAAAACAGCATAACATAAATTCTCCAACAAGAGATTTAATACAGTCATCCGAAAGATAAATTAAACAAATACATATTTATAAAAAGGAGGAAATAAATTTCCTGAAATAACAATTAATAATAATAACACATCAACGGCGGAGCCGTCTCCTCAGGCTCAACCTCTTCAAAATCTGCATCCAAAAACTACGACGCCAAAAATGGCATCGCAGGTAAGTACAACCCAAACAAACTCAAGATAATAAATACATTCATGCAACAATACTATACATGAACAGGACACCGTATGCATGTGACTTAAAATTATCCTTCTCAAAATTAATAAAATAACCACACACGCCAAAATCCCATTTTGGCCCAAATAAAACTCCAGTAAAATCACCTATCATTTTTCTAGAAAATAATGACCATAAAACCATTAAAACCACAATCATTTTCTTAGAAAATTGTCCACGTAAAACCAATAAACACAACCTGCCACTTTCCCAGAAAATGGCCTAAACATCCATTTTATTAACCGTATGCACCATTGTAATAACCCAAATTTTCTAAGGTAAATTATTTTATGGATATTATTTTAAGGAAATTTATTTGATGTATTTATTTATTAGGAAATTAGAGTGAGAAATTTAATTGAGGAATGTGAGATAACACTTGGTATTGGGAATTATGCATTTTCGGATTAATCTGTCGAGTTTTAGTGAAATGGGCATAAGTCATTCATATGAGGTCTAAATGAGGTTATTATAATTGGTATAGAACTTTAAGAGATAGATCTAAAACTTTTATGTTTTAAGTTTCCTGAGATTCTGAAGGGATCAATAACTTATTTGGGAATCAAGTAGGCAACTCTGGAATGGGCTTGAATGGAACTCGAGTTGGATAAATTGAACTAAATTGGGGCATGTAACTAATTAGGCAATTGGTTTTGAGATTTTCTGGGATTAGGACATGTTTAGGGATAGTTAGAAATGGATGGAAAGTTGATTTGGAAGCCAATTGAATAATTAGTGTGATGGAAACTTAAGTGGAGCCAAAATCTAGTTGATAGGTGACTAAGTGGATCAAATTTGGCTCTACCTTAACTAAACTAAGAAGTGGCCTTCCAGAACTTTTTAAATGGAGACTTAAGGGAGTTAGAAAGTAACCAAATGGGTGAAAAAATCTGGAAGGGGGCGTGTGACACAAGGAGAGGGCTGGTAATGAGGGGTGCATGCATGGTTAGGTGAAATGCCACCTCACCTCTTATCCCTTTAGCTCACTTCTCAGCCATGGATCAAAATGGGCAGCCAAAATATCTCAAATGTGAGCCCTTGGATGACTAATCCAGCTACAAAGCCTAGGATTTGGGAGGCTTAATCCTCATCATGAGATTTGCTTAGATGCACCTCATCACCCATGCAAATCTGGCAACTAGTGCACCTTAGGTGCTTTTCCTTTTCTCTCCTTCATGTTGGTCAACCACCACCCTATAAATAGAGTCTTGAGAGTTTTCTAAGATCCTTTAGAAGGAGAGAACACTTTCCCTTTGGAAGCCATACCAGAAAAACCCTCCCAAACCCTTAAAGAATTTATTTGTGAGCTAAGTGAGTGAGTTTGGAAGAAAACTTGCAAGAAGTTGGTTGGATCCATTCTCTTGAGCTTTGAAGAATTTGTAAGTACATATTCTAACTTAACTTAAGCATGGAAATGGTTTATTGAGATGATTGAACTATGTTTACTAGTATTGAACTCTTAAGAACATGATTAAGTGACAAAGTGACATATGAGTAGGGTTGGTTTTATTTTGTCTTGTAAATATGTTCAATAAAATTGTAAGAACTTAGATTTAAGTTTTTAAGAAACTAAATAGGGTATATTAAAAAGATTGGTATGTTTTGAGTAGAAAAATTCCTAGAGCCGTGATCTCGCTCGACCCTCGCTCGACATGTGAGTCAAGCGAAGGCAAAATATGACCCCTCGCTAGAGTTTCGCTCGATACTCTGTTCGAGCGAGTTCCAACCCGAGACTTCGCTCGATACTCGCTCGACAATCCGCTCGAGCGAGATGCCCTGTTTTGCTTAGACTCAGGGTTTCCTAGAATAGAATTGGTGTTTCAAATGGAAAGAGTTATAAGTGAAAAAAAAAACAATATATAAGATTAAGATAGTCACGTCGTGACGGGGACGACGAGACGTAACGCCCGGATGACTGACGTGTCGACAGGGACGGCGACACATAACGCCTGTCGCATTATAAGAATGTGTGATATTCACGGGGACAGCGAGACGTAATGCCCGTGAGATTGATCTAAATAGCGGGGACGGCGATACGTAATACCTGTAGTAATACGTGTATATGTTTTGTGTCAAGACGGGGACGGCGATACGTAACGCCCGTGAGATTGACACTAGACTCATCATAACGGAGACGGCAAGACGTAACGACCGGATGATTGATGAGTGTATGTGATGGGGATGGCGATACGTAACGCCCATCAGTGATAAGAAAGAATAAGAATCTTTAAAAAAACAGTGTAAAACAGTATAAGATTATGTTTTTGGTTGAGTTAAGAAAAGTACCAGTTAGACAGTGGTTTTATGAGGTGTATCTTAGGGTAAATTTCCCTAGTCATCAGTAGTGATAATATTATAGTTGCTTTTTCCCTGTTTCCTTTAAGCTGTTTATGTACTTACTGAGATTTCATTCGAAATCTCACTCCTTTGTGGCTCCATATATTTTTGTGCATATCAATTTATACAGGATTCGATGACTAGCAAGGGGACAGCCCTGACGAGGCAATAGACTTCAAGGAGTCCTGAGGGACTTTTTGACTATAGTCCTTATATAGACATTTCTTTTGTTTCCTTCGGACCTCCTATCAGTAATCAACCTACTAGAGTTTGGAGTCTTAACGCATCCACTTTTGTTGAGGAGAGGCGACGTACAGGATGCTGTTTAACCTTAGGAGTAGATGGCTCATTGTCTATGTGTGGAGTTTGTGTGACTCCACAGGGACAACTGCTCCAGTGAGACTTTAGTGTTAAGAAGGAAAAAGAGTGAGGTGAAGGAAAGTTCTTTTGGATGAATGTAAAATATTTTGCTGCAGACTTGCTACAATTTGGGTCTCGTATATGTAAAAAGTACGATGTTAAGTTTTAATGAATGTTGTAAATATATTTCCCATGTGATCTTTAGAAAGTTTTATATCTAAAACCTGATCTGCTGCGAATTAAGTGATATATGCTTTTTATTCTTGTTAAGTACGAGGGTGAGTAGCCAATTGTTGCTCATCCAGACACCTTAATTTATGTTAAATCCCAGACGTAAGTTGGGGGCGTCACAACCATCATCTCCCCTAAGGATCATCCGTACACCCTGGCTTTCATCATTACACTGAAGGTAACTACCCCGCATGTGACTTTGGAACGAGCTATGCCTAGCTAACCGCTCCTAGCACGTACCATGACCAGCCATCCCCTAACTCTCGCCAGTAGAGGAGCCACGAAGTCGGCATGAGAGCATTACCATCCCGTCCGATCCCGTCGTCGCCCGGCGACGACTCAGGAGACATCACTCAGTATATTCCGCTCCGTAGTGACCAGAGGAGCTCCATCGGGATAATGCCCTATCCCGGCTTGGGGTCATAATACACACACACCCGAAACCATAAATACATGAAAACCCAGTTTTCATTTCCAACACATAAATATGTGCGTAAATACACAATGCAGATGACCTTACACCAAATAACCAACAACTGATAATTTTCAAAAATGACCAAATACAATATCTGTTGATACCAAAAATATATTTAAATCTTAAAGTTTATTTGGAAAATACATACAGCGGGTAAAAGCGTAAATCCTCAAACAGACGCCACTCCGCAGTGCTCGTAGCGATCACTTGTACGTTAGGTTAGAGTGCTCGGTTTGACACCAAAATTTAGGGAGATACTCTTTGGAAGGTGGGGAATCTCATGGGGGTGGTGGTGTGCCGGCACAACCACCGCAAGGTGGCGGATCGGGGTCAAAATGGGTGGGTCAAAATGGGTGAAAACCCATTTTTGGGTTTGAGGTTGTACAGGGAAGGTGAGGCAACGGTTGGGGAAACTGAGTTAGGGGGATGACTGGCTAGGGGAGAGGAGTCTTTTGGTAGTGGTGGTGAGGCCTATGGTGGCCGGACGGCGACGCGGCAAAGATGAATCCGTTTAAGGACCTATTTCGGGTGGAGGGGTAACCGGCATAGATGGGTGGCTACCGACGGTGGGTTATGCTCGCCGGAGGGTGGGGAGTCTAGTGGTGGTGGTCGGAGGCCAAGGGTTAGCCAGCGGTGGCCGAAAAATGCAAGGAAAGGCAAAATACCCATTTCGAGTTTGTGGCCGTGGAGGGGCAGTGGGATGGCTGGAGGTGACACCACTGATGCAGGTGGACTCGCCGGCGTGTGGGGGTGAGGTTGGGCTGGGCGGTGTAGCCAGTGGGTGGCCGACGACGGCGTTGGGGGAGGAAGGAGAAACGGACGGAAGTGAGGGAGCAGGGGAGGGGTGTCGCGCGGGGTCTGGGCCGAAAATGAAGGGGAAAAAGAAAAGAAAAAGAAAAGAAAAAGAGAAAAAGGAAAAAGAAAGAAAAAAAGTCCAACTAGAAAAACACAATAAATTAAATAAAAGCCGATTAAAAATATTACAATTTAATATCAATAAAATAAAATATTTAAAACCCAACAATAAACCAATTTAATTTAAAAAACATTTTAAATATAAAACACTAATTAATATTAAGAAAGCACATCAAATAAAATCACATAAGAAAATAAAGGAAATTAAATTCACTCATTTAAATAATTATCTCACATTTAAATTAATAAAAAAACAACGTAACTCAATATTTAATTATAAAAACAGTATAAAACTAACACTTACTAACGAATAGCTCAAATAAATATTTTAAACAAATAAAACACAACTAATAATATTATTAAAATAAATTAAAATAATTAATACCTAGAATAAAATAACGTGTGAAAATACACGTAAATCTGGAATCTCACATCCAGTAAGGTCCGATTACACCTTTCAGCAACTCCATTCTGCTGTGGCGTTCTGGGCATCGTGTACTGTGCTACAATGCCACGTTGTTCAAGAAGTTTGGCGAATGGGCCCGGATTACGGCCCGATTCATCATACTTTCTATAGTACTCTCCACCTCTATCCGACCTGATGATTTTTACTTTTCTATCTAATTGTCTTTCCACCTCTATGAGAAATACCTCAAGTACCGTTATATATCCGTGTGAATGGTCCATATATATCCGTGTGAATTATTTTATAAAGTTGATGAAATATTTTTCTCCACCATAACATTCTATGAAGAATGGTCCATATATATCCATGTGAATTATTTTAAGAAGGTCTTTACTTCTTGTGGCACCTTTCTTAGTATGTTTGGTTTGCTTTTTTTTTTTAATGCAATCCACACATACTACAAGATTAGTAGAATCAAATTACGGAATAATCCATTCTTTTACTAATCTATATAACTTTTTTTTGGAGATATGCCACAAGTCATCAAATTTCTTTTAGTTCTAAAAAAAGAGTTTCATGGTACTGGGAGTAAGTATTTTTAATAAATAAACTATTGAAACAAAGAAAAAACCAGAATCAATAGAAAAAATTAGTTTAAAACGAATTTAGACTACTATCATGGAACGAAAACGAATAATCATCAGTTCTAACCTGGATAGAGAAATCAAACCATACCTCATTGAAAACGTATTTATGAATGTCTAAAATTGACCGATACTCAAAACTAAATGAAAATCTCCAATAGCTAAAACTTCAACCTTATTTTTATTTTCTATAAAGATAAATACTTATTGGAGTTTAGTGTTTGGCTTGTAAAATATCTTTTATGGTTATGAAAACATGAACATTAATACCTGAATCTAGCTACCAAGAATTAGTGGGAACATTTACAAGATTTGATTCAAGACATACAAAGGTAAGTGACTTACCATTTTTTTCAAATCAAACCTTACATTTATAACACTAAGCTTTCGTGTGTCTAATAGTTCTCACAAATTTAGCATTTGCTACTATTATACTGAACCTAATTAACTTTCACAAGTTTCTTTCCTTTTGGCGGTCTAATTCGTTTCTTTTTATCATAATGTTGCATTTTTTTCAGCTTCTTTATTCACACAATTAACAGAATAATGTTCTTGTTGTTTCAACTTAGCCTTCCCTGAACTACATTATTTGCCAACTCATTCATATTCCATAAATCTTTAATAGCATTGTAATGCATCTGGAATGGACCATACTGAGGTGACAATGAATTCATAATAAATTTAAAAACAAAAGACTTCTCTACTTTCATTTTCAGGACTTGTAACCTGGTAATAATATTTATCATATAATGCTTTGAGTTAGACACTTATAAACTATAATCATAATTTAAACAATTATGGATGAATTAGTAATGTCATCAAGACCCTCCTTCCTTTGGGAGTAGATCTTAACATATTAAGTGTTCCCTCCGGTATTAAATTATGTGGATAAACTAGCTGTATCATCAGAATTTTCCTTTGGGAGTAAACTCTGATATACAAAGTGTTCCCTCCAACCGTACTTTTATGTATAAACTTGTAGTGTAATCAAGATTCTCCTTTGGGAGTAGATCTTGACATAAAAGGTGTTCTCTCCAACCTTATAACATTAATAAAATTTTCATACATGTAGATGACAATAATGACATGTATATAATTTAATGAAATCTTCATACATGTATGTTACAACAATAACATGTATATAATTTAATAAAATTTCCATACATTTGAATAACAATAAAGCATGCATAGAAAATGAACTTTAATTAAAACCTTTCAATGTCTTGATGAATTTTACTGCATATATGAATAATACTACTAAGTAAGTTACAAGGAAAGATTAATTTTTCCTAAATAGAACTTTAAGGTTTTCAGGAAAGATTGGAGGGTCACGACGAATACACTTTGAATTTCTAATCTCCTAGACAGAATCGCCTTAGTTTGTACAGATCCATACTCCCACAACAAAAGTCTATAAAATTTTTCATTTTCGACCAAATTTTTATTTTACAAGAAAATCACAATAATAACATATATAAAAATTTAATAAACTTTTCATACATGTAAGTAACAATAATAACATGTATATAACATTTAATAAACTTTTCATATATACATGTACATAACTTTAATAACATGTATATAACTTTAATAAAATTTTATACATGTTCATAATAATAAAATATGCATGGAAAATAAACTTTAATACATGTTTAGACCAATAATAACATGTATAGAAAATTAAATAAACATTTCATACATATATGTAGATAACGGTAATAACATGTATATAATTTAAATGTATGCATATAACATTAAAGTATGTATATAAGAGAGAATATTATTCTAACAAAAAATATACTTTTTTTAAAATAATATTATAATAATAAAATAATATTATTTAATTTGGTCTGGGTCGGGTCAAGAAACTGGGTTAAGGCCTGGATCATAAATGGTCAATCTTTTGGGTTGACCTGGGTCGGGCCTTACTATGTAGGTCCGACTCCCTTTCTTTCCTTCTAACTATCGGACTGGGCCATGAAGCCCGGCCCAAAAACTCTTACAACTTTTTTTTTAATAGGACCTCGCCACAACCAGCCATCTTATCTTTTTGACTGGGCTGACGCCCACAGCCTAGCCCAACAGCCTTTCTCCTTTTTCCTTTCAGTTTTCTTTAACTGGGCTGGAGCCCATGACCCGGCCCATATGATTCTTAAACAAAACCCTAATTTCATCTTCTACCTCCAGCCGCTGCACATCAAGATTCTGCCGTAGCCCTTCTATCCAGAACATCAAGTTTCAGCCACCGCAGTGGCTAGATGCGTCGTTGGCGATGAGAGGAGGCCATCCTTCTTCCACTGGTGACTTTTAGGTCACTTTTTTATTACTATCCCCCTTTTTTTTTCTTGCCCTTACAAGCTACCGCAACCAATGGGCTTCACAACCCATTGTTGCCGTTACAAGGATGTCAGAGAGGAGGTTCTCAGCCTGCTTAGGCGCAGACCTCACCTTCTTCCGATTTAAACTTTAATTGGCAGGGGCGGCACCCATTTCTAGACTTCACACCCACAGTGCTGCCCAGCCACCTTACATCCTCTAGCAGGGATTTCGGTCACCATACATCCCACCTTCAAGGATATCAGCCACCATACATCCTGATTACGCCCAAGGAATAATGCGGTCGTTTGCAGTATAGCTTTGGGGTGTCGATTCTAGAGGGAGATGGATTGAGAAATTGAAGAACAGTAATGAAATTAACAAAAAGATTTAGATGAGTGCGAAAAGTAAAGCATCGGGAATCCTTTGTATATAATTGGTATTTTAATTATTTTCGATTCATTAATAACTCAATTGAAAATTCTATGTCCAAATTTTCAATCGGAAAATAAAACATTAATAACCAGATTTAAATCAAATGTAATCTTTCGAAAAATCATTCGTCACAATATAAGAACAGGAATTGTTATCGATATTAAAGAAATTCAACGTCGACAATATACTCGTAGAGCAATATTGCAGTAGAGAATTAAATTAAAATAGATAACCAATTGAACCAAACATAATCAAAGGATTATTGCATTTAATAGAAAAAGCATGACTGAATCTATAAATGAAATAAATTCTAAGATTATTTGGTGACGAAAACATTTATAATAAATTTCGAATGACTAAACAAAAGAGTTTAATATTTAAAGAACACATATAGGAATCAAAAACAATTACAAATACCATCATATATACAAATTCATCCCTAACTCTACTAGAAAATTAGTTACACATATTGAAAATATGCAACAAAAATTCTTCAAGGGATAATATGGAAGAGCCAACCATTATTTTCTTCTCTCTTCTTTGGTTTTTCTTTTCTTTTCTCAAGCTCTCAAAAACAATGTATCTTCCAAGGCATCCAAGCACACTAAGCATTTTCTTAGAACACACACCCCTCCCTTCTATTTATAAGCATCCTTCATGCAAGTTGTCATGACAAAATCATCATAATTTCAACTTGTTTTGCCATGTGCCATTCTTGAATCCAAGTGATTTGTGAGTTATCATTTTGATCATTTGTTTTCCCACCATGCATGAGCTGGATTTTGCTTGTAGGTTGAGTGTTTCAATTTTGCTTCTCTATCTATTAGTTGTCTTGTATGACTTAATATCTTGTGGTCAAATAATTTGTCTTGAAGAAACTTGAGTGCACTTCATCTTGTATCTGAATTGATCATTGAATTTCCAAGTTGGTGTAGGAGTGCTTGCTAGAAAATATTATGATGACATTTGGATTTGATGCAAGTGGCTGAAAAATATCCAGGAACGTCAAGTGCAGGTGCGTCCACTTGATGGTTGATTTTGTCTTAGATTGAGTGGATATCTCTTCAAACACAAAACATAAAAGTTATATATATTTCTCTTGCGGTTCTAGATCATCTTGAATCAGCTCAATCGGAGATTGGATGAGAGAGTTATACCCATTTTACGAAAAGATGTCAGAACTGTCTAAAATTCCGCAATTATCTTCATTTGCTCCTAATGTCTCCATTTGTGTCCTAAATCAAAATATAAGAATAATGAGTATATTTAGGCATCAAATAAGAATAAATTTTTAAACATTAAGAGAGGAAAATATGGCATTTTATATTCTCATCAATATATTAAATCATGCTTATATCTATCTCAAGATAAATGACCATTAATTTTATTAACATGAGTTATATCCATTGTTTTCTCATTTCTTTTAGTATTTAGACTACATTTTTGTGCACTCATCACACCCCCCAACTTACTCATTGCTAGTCCCTAGCAATTTTCATGCAAAATGATGAGAAAGACCAAAGAAAATCACACATAGGGGTCATCAAGACACATTTTTCAAATTTACATATCAAAACAATTTTAGAAATTCAATAACCCTTTCACAAGTAATTCAAATATAGCAATCCACAGAGTGTGTATGTGTTCCAAACTATTTTTATCAAATCAGAGGTTTCGACACATGCAACATTAAAATATCTTAAGCAAAAAGGTTCAACTCCATAACTCACGGGTATAGAAGTGTTTCATGTATGGGTTCTCTTTATGGAGTTGACAAAGGTGTACATTTACTCTCATGGAAATTTAGCCAATTATATATAAGTAACAAGTAAACATTGATCTTATGATAGGAATACTAACAAATGAGATTTCCACCATTCTTTCCACAAGCATACTTAGGATCGGAAAAATCAACACAAAGGGTTGTAATGTGGTTTAGGGTTGGGGTTCATAAGAAGAAAAGGTGAAGAGATTTCAAAAACTTCCAAGTATACACAAAAGGGAATCTGTTAAATTTTTCAGTAGACTATACTTTCCTTTTGATGTACTTTTCAATTTTTTAGATTTTTGACTAAGTACACTTTTCCATCTTCTTTTGCCACTGGTGTCTTCGCAATTTGATGAACTCTTTCATGAATAATTTGATGGACACATCTAGCACCATGCCATTTTTGTCATGCTTTTTTTTTTAATGATAATTTCACACCTAGTACACACTTGGAAGTAAAATGGTAGGAAAATATAGTGTATAAGCTATACTCCAATGTGGAGAGGTATGGATGATGTAGATATGAAAAGAAAAGACCATATGTGTATATTGGCTCAACATTGGCTGCTAGGGATCTATGATGAAAAGGCTCAGCTTGAAAGGCTCAAACGTTAATCCTAAGTTGACTTTCGTCATATCCCAAGTATATCCACCATCTTACCACAAACCATGTAATGATATTCTCAAAAGAAGTGTCAAATTCAACAGATCAATGGATACTTATCACAATTTCTGTATTTGTAAGCTCTCAATTCTCACAAAATTCACATGAATACTTGAGCAAAATAATTCTTTAGTTACATGTGTCAAATCACCATATTACCACAAAGTTTGGAGAAGTGCATAAATGGCTCTGTGGATATTTTAGCAAAATGATTTAAAATGGGTTTGTTGAATTCACCAAGATGGTTATGAATGAGCATGAGTATCATGTGTGAAAAGATGCCTGTGTGAAAAAATTTGGCAATTTTTTATATATTGATTGAAATATGCCACAGAGTTTAAATAATAGATTTATATTCCCACCCCCCAACTTAAATGAAACATTGTCCTCAATGTTTAAGAATCAGAATTGAATAACTAAATAGGGTAGAATACACCTGATGTGGGATGTGGGTGGCTTGCTTGGCATCAAAGATGGTATTTGTCAAAATAAAATTAACCTGTAACAAAATAAAGTAAACAATAAACAAAAATAAAATGAACGAAAATAAAATAAAAGAAAAACATACCTAGAGATGGTCAAGATTGATATACTGGGTCCATAAGTGGAATGTCTTCCACTTCTGGAATTTGTCTATCAATTAAGATTTTGAGGCGTTGACCATTTACTTTGAAGATACATCCATCTTTTAGATTTTCTATTTCTACCGCCCCATTTGTGAAAATGTTTTTTACTATAAAAGGGCCGGTCCACCTAGATCGAAGTTTTCCTGGATGCTTATGGAGTCTTGAATCATATAAAAATACTCGATCATTAGGCTTAAATGTTCTTCTCAAAATATTTTTATCATGAAATACTTTCATTTTAGCCTTATAGATCTTGGAGTTTTCATAAGCATCATTTCTCAATTCTTCTAATTCCGTCAATTGGAATTTTCTAAATTTTCCTGCTTTTTCCAAGTCAAAATTGAAATATTTAATGGCCCAATATGCTCGATGCTCGAGCTCCACGGGCAAATGACAAGGTTTTCCAAAAACAAGTCTATAAGGTGACATGCCTAAGGGAGTTTTGAAAGCTGTACGGTAAGCCCAAAGCGCATCGATTAGTCTCAAAGACCAATCTTTCCGATCCGGGTTGACCGTTTTTTCTAAAATTTGTTTAATTTCCCTATTTGCAAGTTCAACCTGTCCACTTGTCTGAGGGTGATATCTAGTAGAAAGCTTATGTATCACCCCATATCTTTTCATTAAAGTTTCAAAAGAACGGTTACAAAAATGCGTACCTCGGTCACTAATGATAGCACGTGGGGTACCAAATCGAGATAATACATTTTCTTTGAGAAACTTAATTACCGTCCTGTTATCATTGGTCCTGCAAGGTGCTGCCTCTACCCATTTTGACACATAATCTACTGCCACAATAATATATAAATATCCAAAAGAAGGAGGAAATGGTCCCATAAAATCAATACCCCAACAGTCAAAAATTTCAATTACCAAAATTGGGTTTAAGGGCATCATATTACGACGGGTCATAGCTCCTAACTTTTGACATCTTTCGCATGAGCGACAATAGATATTTGTATCTTTAAATAAGGTGGGCCAATAAAATCCACACTGCAGGATTTTTGCAGCGGTTTTCTTCATTGAAAAGTGGCCACCACAAGCTTGGGAATGACAAAATTCCAAAACGCTTGCAATCTCTTCATCAGGGATGCAACGCCTTAAAATTTGATCAGGGCAGTATTTGAAAAGGTAAGGGTCATCCCAGTAGAATTTTCGTACCTCAATCATGAATTTCCTTTTGTCTTGGGTGCTAAAATCCTTTGGTATTTCACCTGCAGCTAAATAGTTCACAATATGAGCAAACCATGGTAGAGAAGTAATAGAAAGTAAATGCTCATCGGGAAAATCATCTTTGATTGGTATGTGGTCAGAAGTGTCCTCGAATGTGAGTCTAGAAAGATGGTCTGCCACTACGTTCTCCACTCCTTTCTTGTCTTTGATGGTGATGTCAAATTCCTGCAAAAGCAAAATCCATCGTATTAATCGTGCCTTAGCATCCTTCTTTGTAAAAAGGTACTTAAGGGCTGCATGATCTGTAAAGATAATGATAGGAGAACCAATCAAATAAGCGTGGAATTTATCCAAAGCAAATACTACAGCTAACAACTCTTTTTCAGTGGTGGAGTAATTCATTTGTGCATTATTTAGAGTTCGACTAGCATAGTAAATGACAAAAGGTTTCCCTTCTTTTCGTTGTCCAAGAACAGCACCTACAGCAAAATCACTAGCATCACACATAATTTCAAAAGGTAAATTCCAATCAGGTGGTTGCATTATGGGTGCTGAAGTAAGCTTGCCAATTAATGTTTTGAAAGCCTCTTGACAGGCTTGTGTCCATTCAAATGGGGCATCCTTAGCTAGGAGGTTACATAGTGGTCTAGATATGGCAGAAAAATTCTGTATGAATCTCCTATAAAAACCCGCATGACCAAGAAATGATCTTATATCCTTGATTGTTCTAGGTGTAGGCAATTTAGAGATTAATTCAACTTTTGATTGATCAACCTCCATTCCTTTGGAAGAAATAATATGCCCTAAAACAATACCTGAAGGTACCATAAAGTGACATTTTTCCCAATTTAAAACCAATTCTTTTTCTTCACAACGAGTCAGTACTCTTTCTAAACTCATTAAACATTCATCAAAAGAAGATCCAAAAACAGTCAAGTCATCCATAAAAACTTCCATGCACTTTTCAACCATATCACTAAAAATACTCATCATGCAACGTTGAAAAGTAGCTGGAGCATTACACAGTCCAAATGGCATTCTGCGGAAAGCATAAGTACCGAAAGGACAAGTAAAAGTAGTTTTATCCTGATCTTCTAATGCAATTTCAATTTGATAATAACCAGAATAACCATCCAGAAAGCAATAAAAAGGATGACCAGCCACCCGCTCAAGAATTTGATCAATAAAAGGAAGCGGAAAATGGTCTTTTCGTGTGGCGGCATTTAATTTTCTGTAATCAATGCACATCCGCCAACCAGTCACCAGTTTTGTAGGGACTAACTCTCCAAGGTCATTTTTTATCACAGTTACTCCTGACTTTTTAGGAACAACCTGCGTAGGACTTACCCATTTACTATCAGCAATAGGATATATCATTCCTGCATCTAATAGTTTCAATACTTTATTTTTCACAACTTCTTTCATTGTGGGATTAAGTCTACGCTGGGGGTCTCTTCGAGGATTAGTTCCTTCCTCTAAATTTATTTTATGAGTACAGATTAGGGGACTAATGCCTTTTATATCAGCAATACTCCATCCTAGGGTTGATTTATATTTGCATAAAATCTGAATTAATTTCTCACATTGGGACTCAGATAATTCAGATGAAATAATAACAAGAAAAGTATCACCTGGACCAAGGAAAACATGCTTTAAACCCTTAGGTAGGGATTTTAATTCAACTTTAGGGGCTTCCCTACTTGAAGGAATCTGTCTTTCTCTTTTTTCAGGCAACTTCTCAAACTTTGGTTGCCATGCCTGTGTGCTATAATCATGAGTTCTGTCAAAAATAGCACAAATGTCAAATACATCAGATGAATCACTTATAGGATTAAATTCAGAATTAACAATAAAGTATTCAAGGGGATCTGAGTCATGAGTTGTAAGAACATCCCTTTTGTATAAGTGAGTCAATCATGTATGTCTGATGACACTCGACATCCTCTTCTGGCTGTTTTGCAATATGAAAAATATTTACCTCAAGAGTCATATTGCCAAAAGAGAGTTTCATCAATCCATTTCTGCAATTGATAAGAGTATTAGAAGTAGCAAGAAAAGGTCTACCTAAAATTAATGGAATTTTAGAGGTGGTTTCTACAGCAGAACTAGTGTCTAGAATTAAGAAATCAACAGGATAGTAAAATTTGTCAACTTGAATTAAAACATCCTCTACCACACCCCGTGGTGCTCTAACTAAACGATCAGCCAATTGCAATACCACAGAAGTTGGTTTGATTTCTCCCAATCCTAATTGCAAATAAATAGAATATGGCATCAAATTTACACTAGCCCCTAAATCTAGCAAGGCCTGTCCAAGCTCATGATTGCCAATGTTGCATGTGATGGTTGGACATCCAGGATCCTTGTACTTAGGGGGAATCCGCTGTTCAATTAGAGCACTAACTTGCTCTGTCAAGAATGCAGTCTTCTTCACATAATGCTTCCTCTTAACTGTACACAAATCTTTGAGAATTTTTGCGTAAGTAGGAACTTGTTTAATTTCATGCAAAAGAGGAAGATTAATTTTTACCTGTCTAAGATTTTCCAAAATATCATTGTTATGATCTAGAGTTTGTTTGCTTGACTTTAATGCTTGAGGAAAAGGTACCTTACCAGGATTTTTTGTTACCGCAGGTTCCTCAGGTTTTGTTACCTCAAGTTCTTTGGGAAGCTCAGGACTGCTGCTATCTTGATCTTTCTCTACATCCTTTTTTTGTCTATTATTGGATCACGTAGAGACTTACCACTTCGTGTCACAATGGCGTTTACGTCCTTCAGATCTCCTTGTGCCATATGTTGACCATGAGGTACAGTTTGAGTTTGGGAAGGAAACTTACCTTTCTCATTCATAGTCAATGAACTCATTATTTTAGACACCTGGCTCTTGATTTCCTTATTTTCTTCGACAACCTGCATAATCAAAGATTCAATTTTTGATTAGTCTTACCCTGTATTTCAATAAAAGTATGCAAAGTATCTTCTAAAGAATTTCTAGAAGATTGAGGTGCATGGTATGGTGCAGGATATGATCTAGAGAGTTGTGCAGGCTGCTGGTTTTCAGACTTCCAGCTGAAGTTGGGATGATTACGCCATCCTGGGTTGTAGGTTTCAGAGTAAGGTGTGAAGGGCTTTTTGTACATACCTAGAGCATTACTTTGTTCCTCATACATACCATTCATGTTAGTATGTGTAGGACACTCTTAGGAATGATGATCTATCCCACCACAGACAACACATGGCCCAAAAGATTCTGCATGATTAGCCGTGTGTGTTGGTTTTTAGTTTTTAGTTTTCAATAACTCTAATTCTCTGGTGAGCATTTCAACCTTAGCCTTAAGGTTATCCTCCTCCCTTAGATGGTAAATACCACCACTCAAGTTTCCTGTAGGTCGTGACCTGTTTGTGCTATCAGTAGCACTAGGTCCAGTCCAAGTATGAGCTTTTTCAGCAAGCTCATTGAGGTACTCTATGGCCTCATCGGGATTTTTTTGTAAAAATTCTCCATTGCACATCATTTCCACGAATTGACGTTCCCTGGGCGTAAGGCCTTCATAGAAATAACTCACTAAGCGCCAATTCTCATATCCATGGTGGGGACACATACTCAGTAATTCTTTAAATCTTTCCCAAGACTGGTACAAAGTCTCACTATCCTTTTGTGCAAAGGTAGAGATTTGTCTTTTTAAAGCATTAGTCTTATGTTGGGGAAAGTATTTATTAAAAAATACTTGAGTCATCTCACTCCATGTTCCAATAGACCGTGGTCTTAGTGAGTACAACCAACTCTTAGCTTTATCTTTCAAAGAAAAAGGAAAGAACTTTAGCCTTACCGTTTCGTCAGTGGTATTTTGACTGTGAAATGTTGCAACTACTTCCTCAAATTCCCTAATATGAACATAGGGGTTTTCATTTTCTAGACCATGGAAAGTCGGAAGTAATTGTATCATTCCCTTTTTAAAATCTACATGACGAACATTAGGTGAGAACATAATATAGGATGGTGTGGCTGTTTGTGCAGGATGAAGATAATCTTGGAGGGTTCTAACAGGTTGGTCCATGTGTTCACTCATCGCGTCAGAATTGGAAGAATTATCAAACAAGCGATTAGAAAAATTAGATTCTGAATCTGATTCTAGCACGGGTCTACTAGCAAACCGTCCAAAAGCGTCTCTGTACCTGCGCATGCAAAGTAAAGAAAAGCATAATACTGAAAATAAAAAATAATTACGAAAATAAAACTAAAATAAAATAAAGATGCAGAAAGCTAAAAAGAAAATGAACGAAACTACCGCTCTCTTTTTTTTTTTTTAACAAACTACTAAAAAAAACTACAAATTCTTTTACCGTCTCCCCGGCAACGGCGCCAAAATTTGATTATGCCCAAAAAATAATGCGGTCGTTTGCAGTATAGCTTTGGGGTGTCGATTCCACAGGGAGATGAATTGAGAAATTGGAGAACAGTAACGAAATTAACAAAAAGATTTAGATGAGTGCGAAAAGTAAAGCATCGGGAATCCTTTGTATATAATTGGTATTTTAATTATTTTTGATTCATTAATAACTCAATTGAAAATTCTATATCCAAATTTTCAATCGGAAAATAAAACATTAATAACCAGATTTAAATCAAATGTAATCTTTCGAAAAATCATTCGTCACAAAATAAGAACAGGAATTGTTATCGATATTAAAGAAATTCAACGTCGACAATATACTCGTAGAGCAATATTGCAGCAAAGAATTAAATTAAAATAGATAACCAATTGAACCAAACATAATCAAAGGATTATTGCATTTAATAGAAAAAGCATGACTGAATCTATAAATGAAATAAATTCTAAGATTATTTGGTGACGAAAACATTTATAATAAATTTCGAATGACTAAACAAAAGAGTTTAATATTTGAAGAACACATATATGAATCAAAAACAATTATAAATACCATCATATATACAAATTCATCCCTAGCTCTACTAGAAAATTAGTTACACATATTGAAAATATGCAACAAAAATTCTTCAAGGGATAATATGGAAGAGCCAACCATTATTTTCTTCTCTCTTCTTTGGTTTTTCTTTTCTTTTCTCAAGCTCTCAAAAACAATGTATCTTCCAAGGCATCCAAGCACACTAAGCATTTTCTTAGAACACACATCCCTCCCTTCTATTTATAAGCATCCTTCATGCAAGTTGTCATGACAAAATCATCACAATTTCAACTTGTTTTGCCATGTGCCATTCTTGAATCCAAGTGATTTGTGAGTTGTCATTTTGATCATTTGTTTTCCCACCATGCATGAGCTGGATTTTGCTTGTAGGTTGAGTGTTTCAATTTTGCTTCTCTATCTATTAGTTGTCTTGTATGACTTAATATCTTGTGGTCAAATAATTTGTCTTGAAGAAACTTGAGTGCACTTCATCTTGTATCTGAATTGATCATTGAATTTTCAAGTTGGTGTAGGAGTGCTTGCTAGAAAATATTATGATGACATTTGGATTTGATGCAAGTGGCTGAAAAATATCCAGGAACGTTAAGGGTAGGTGCGTCCACTTGATGGTCGATTTTGTCTTAAATTGAGTGGATATCTCTTCAAACACAAAACATAAAAGTTATATATATTTCTCTTGCGGTTCTAGATCATCTTGAATCAGCTCAATCGGAGATTGGATGAGAGAGTTATGCCCATTTTACGAAAAGATGTCAGAACTGTCTAAAATTCCGCAATTATCTTCATTTGCTCCTAATGTTTCCATTTGTGTCCTAAATCAAAATATAAGAATAATGAGTATATTTAGGCATCAAATAAGAATAAAGTTTTAAACATTAAGAGAGGAAAATATGGCATTTTATATTCTCATCAATATATTAAATCATGCTTATATCTATCTCAAGATAAATGACCATTAATTTTATTAACATGAGTTATATCCATTGTTTTCTCATTTCTTTTAGTATTTAAATAGAGTATTTAGAGTACATTTTTGTGCACTCATCACATCCCATCAGTAGGGATATCGATTACCCTATACAAAACTCCACACGGTTTTTCAAGATCAACACATACCTCAATTGCGTTACTCAATACAGTGAATGAAGAACAAATAGAGAAATAACATAAAGCAAGGCACAAACATATTACGGCAAAATCAAAATATATTTACTACATTGGTCTTTCATAAAACTGAGTTGAGGTTTTACAAACATCATCATAAATATATTCATCAAATCAAAAGGTAATAATCTCATGATTTCGCAATGTAGTGACATTATAATACACGAAAAGCATATTTCACTTTTATATAATATTGAGATCATAAAAATCTACAACCTAAAACTTTGATACCACATGTTAAATATTTTAACATGACATTAATAAATAGATTTTCGATTTACTATGATCCAAAATAATAAAATAATAATATGAGAAACGTAACTTTCTCTATCTAACTGATAAAGAACTATACTAATTATGAGAGAATGATTGCCCTAGCAACGTTTGCCTCACGAGTGTCTCTCGATGGCTAGAAGTACTCTAATGTTGTAGGTGAGAACCCTTGAACCTCCTAGTGTTATTTATAAACTTTCAACCATCAAGAAATCTAAGAGTTTGTGTATGACTATAATTAGAGATAGACTTTTATTCTTATCTCTTCATAACTCAAATATTAACTAATAAGATTTTAAACTATTTCAAACTGATAAGATGGGTGTGTGAGATACAGAGTTTAAATAAAACTCTTATAAAGGGAGCTACCATGTAGCGTATAGTGTAGGTAGCACCCTTAAATCATAATTCAACAACATATTATAATTATATGCCAAGGTCTAGATGGCATAAAGTCTGATTCTCAAATAGAAGAATTATAATTTGAATCTTATATATAATAATATCAAATAAAAAAAATTACTCTATTTTCTAATAAAATTTATAAGAGATTTGGATAGTGAATTGAATTGCGATAAGATGAGAATTAAAAATTAAACAAAATATTATTAGAATATAATTTCTTAATATAATTTTTATTTTAAAATTTGTAAAAAATAAATCTTTATTATATCATTTTATTTAAAATTTTAAAAATATTATACTAATTAAATAAAATAGGAGTGGTTTTCAATTCAAAGAAGCCGTTTCAGTTTTTAATTCAAAGATGCAAACCACATTTTCGACAAAAAAAAGAATGTTAAAAAATGTAATAGTATTTGTCCGCGCTGGGAGTTGTTGCCCAATAAAGTCTTTGCCCGTGGTTTGATTAACGTTCAGGTGTTTTGTCCGAGTACTGCTGATGTGCTCAGCTGAGACGGCATGCAGTTGCACAACCGGCCAAGTGATAATTTCTCTAACACCTTAATTCCTCATGAAATAATTTAGAGAAATGATAGAAATATAATTTTTTTTATAATATTTTATATTATTATATTTAAAATGATGACATTTTTATAAATTATTTATAAAAATACCATCATTTTACACAAATACTTTAATTTTAAAACATGACAATAATCTAAGTATCTGCCATCCTTCTCTTCCAAATAACTTTAAAATTAAGTAATATTTTAATAATGAATTGTGTAGAAATTGTATATGGACGTATAGCAGTTTTCCTTGTTATATACATATCGGTCTTTCACGGGAACTAGATTAAAAAATAGTACCCACGTGAATGGAAAAAAGTAAAGTTCGTAACATGTGCTAAGCCGATTGACGAAATGTTGGGGTACCTATTTTTGTAGATTGGATTAAATTGTTCTGATGTGGACGTACTTCACATCTATTACTATCAATCACATTCAACCAGAAGTCAAAAGACTTTCGGGTTTGAGGGAACGTCTGTTATGTCTAAGTCAATATTGTATCCATAGAGTATCTAAAATCATAAATTGAGATGCTAATTAATGTACCTGAATTTCTTTAAACAGATCTTCTTTAACCTCATCGCCTACTTAGTATTCGAATTTTGAATTTCTGAATGTTGGAGATAACCGCTCAATGAATTTTTGAAGTGAGTTGAGTGGTTATTTCTTTTGTCTCATAGTATTAGAGCAGTTAAACCAGGTTATTAATTGCTAGGATAAATGTATCCTCGTATTAATTTTTCGAACGTTACAATAAGGCCTTGCCTTAATATATATACACGATGACATTAAGGGTATTAAGGTAAAATCCTTACAACGAATTACAAACAAGAAATGAAGGACAACTGTAGGCAGGACGCGTGGTGTTGCTACAATGGATGATTAGAAAATATGTAAGGACCATTTGTCTCTGTAGAGTAGTAGTGTTGGTGCGTGGTCTAGGCAGACTAAGCTTAGCATTTTGGTTGTGAGTTTTGTCTTGCATGGGAGGCACTCTGTCTTACTTGATGCAATGCAGGTGAGGCTTTTGCAGGTTGTGCGCCTTTGGTTGTTTGCTGAGGCTTGCACATGTTAGAGGAGTTGTTTTGCTTAACAGGCTGCCTAAAGTCAAGCGTGGATGATAATAAGCGAGGCTTGAACATAAATAATGAAACCGAGTTGCAGTCAATGACTTAGTTAGGTATCAGCAACTTGCTCCTTTCATAAGATGAACGCAATGCTCAGTGATTTGTTAAGCACTCGATCCCTCACAAAATGGAAGTTTATCTCAAGATGCTTGGTCCTTGCATGAAATATTGGGTTAGAGGATAAATACATAGCTCCTAGATTGTCACAAAATAATACTAGTGCCTTGGTAAGATTTATGCCAAGATCTCGACATAAATGTTGAATTCATATAATTTCGACAGTAGCGTTTGCTATAGACTTGAACTAAGCTTCAGTAGATGATCTTGCCACACTTGGTTGTTTTCTTGAGGACCATGAGATGAGATTGCAGCCAGATAATATACAATAGGCACTGGTCGAGCGCCTATCATCCGGGTAACCTGCCCAATCTGCGTCGAAGAAAGCTGTTAAATTCATGGATGAAGCTCGAGAGAAACACAAGCCAATCTAAGAAGTGTGCTTTAAATATCATAAGATTTGTTTAACTGCATGCCAATGGGGTGCACCATGGAGAGTGCATAAATTGACAAACTTTGCTTGGTGCAGAGGCTATGTTTGGTCATGTAAACGATAAATATTGAAGAGACCCAACCGTGCTCCTGTAAAGAGTAGGATCTTCAAACAAATTGCCAAAAATGACACTGAGCTTCTCAAATGTAGCCATGGGTATTTTAAATAGTTTGGCTGCTTGCATGTGAGTCTTCTTCAAGAGATCAATGATGTATTTTTGTTGTATGAGGAGAACAGAGCCATTAGAATTATGTGTTGCCTCAATCCCTAAGAAACAAGTGTAATCTGTCGAGGTCTGTAATTGAAAAATCGTGTCTGAGAGCTTGGAGCAAATCACTAATAATTTGCATGCTTGAACTTGTGACAAGTAGATCATCTACATATACAAGAACGTATAAACATTCATTGCCTATGAGCCGAACAAATAGTAGGAGTCTACAATTGAGACTGTAAAGCCGAGATCAGTAAGCTTCTAACTTAGTCTCGAGTACCATGCTCTAGGAGACTTACCATGCTCTAGGAGACTGCTTTAAGCCATAAATGACCTTCCTTAATTTGCACACATGAGAGGGATATTGAGGATGAGAGAAGTCGAGTGGTTGATCCATATTATACTGTTTCAGACAGGGAACCATGAAGGAAGGCATTTTGCATGTCATAATATTGAATGTTCCAGCCATTTGTTATTGCCATAGATAAAACCAGACGGAAGTGACAGCAAATAGACCCTTTGTGGGCTGTACTAGGGTCAAGGTAGACACATTGGAGGGCCCTAAAATCAAATTTATGTTTGTTATAGGGTCTGTTTAGAGGCCAATAGGCCAAACCAAACACTAATAGAGACCCATAATCAGGTTCTCATTTGTGAAGGTGGAGGTAGGGTGAAACATTTTGCATTGAAAGGGAGGGAAGGATATTAATGAATCTGACTGCATGTTAAAATGCGTATGGCCAAAGATTTAATGGAATGGATGGATGGGCTAATAATGCCAAACCCGAGTCTACTATATGCCCATGTTTCCTTTTGATTATATCATTTTGAGTATATGAATGTGTTTATGTAATCTGGTGGATTATTCCTGAGTTGGATAGCAATTTGGTGAATGGTCTGAACTGTCCATGTGACAACCCGGATTTTTAGACATCCGCTTAATTTTCATATGTGGGATGATTATGTCTCTCCAAGACTATTTTTAGAAATTTTGGAATATATGTATAGGATTCTTATATTGAAAGGTTGGGAATAAGGTTGGGTATAAATGTGACTTGTGTTAAGGTGGAAAAAGTGCCTAGACCCGAGATCTCGCTCAACTCTCGCTTGATGTCTGGCTCGAGCGAAATACAGGGACATACAGACGTCTTTTAGTATAATGGTCATAACTTTCTCATTTGGTGTCGGATTTGAGTGATTCAAGAGGCTATGGAAAGCTAATAGGAATATCTACAACTTTTATGTTTTGAGGTTTAAGAGATATGGACTTAATCAAATAATAAATAGAGATTGAAGTATTAGGTCTGAATTGGAGATAGATGAGTATTGACTTGAAGTTGACTAAGAACATTGGATAAGATTAAGCCATTGGATTATTTTCTCAATTATCCTAAGATCTGGAAAAGTGTGTAGAGAGGTGGAAAATGAGGAGATTTTATTTAGTGAATTTCGTGTGAAATAAGAGGAATCATCTATCCAACATTTGGTGTACCCGGATTGGTGTTCTCGGGTTTATCTGTCGAATTTTATTAGAAAAATCATACCTTGGTCATAAGAACTCCAAATGAAGTGATTCCAGTTTCTATAGAACCTTAAGACATAGATCTATAACTTTTATGATTGGAGGTTTTAGAGAATCGAAGTGTATCAATGGATTAATTGGGCTGGAATGGGACTGATCTGTTTTAAGTGCAAACTGGAGCCCGAAAATGAATCACTCCACCACCTCACCTTAGATGTTCGAATTTGATTGGTTCTCCTCATGGTTATCTGCTAGATACATGTATGAGAGCATGTGTTATGTGGAGAAAGAGCTTCTAGAAGAATAATTAGCTTAGAACCAAGCAAGAGTGAAGGACTAATCTGATTAGCCAAAACAGCCAACTATCCCCTTTGTTTCCAACCAATTGATAACCAAACCTTGGGAATTAGGTAATGAGATATTTTCCAGCTACTCTAAGGGTGCTAAGGGAGTCTTGGACGTGTGGCCAAAGAGGGAGAAAATGTTCTAGAAGCCTTGAGGATGCAAGGAAGGCCAATGGCCAGCTAAGCTTATCTTGGGTATTTTAGACTTTTTGGAAGCTTACTTTTATATCCATATTTGGTGATTATTTGGGGCCATTGATCTAAGATAATTTTAGATGAGGAAGAAGCTTAGCCATAGGATGAATATCATTGGAGATCATAGAAGATATGGATGAGGATTGAACTAACCAAAGCTGGACAACACAACCCACCTTACACGGTTTGAGCTAACCAATTCCTTTGGTTTGTTTTCCTTCTCTTCTTCCCCAAGCCATCTATTCCTCTATATATATATAGCCATCTTCAGATCATAGGAGACCTTTTGGGAGAGGAGAGTCACGTCCACTTGGAGAGGAAGCCAAAGAAGAAGCCTCCCTAACCCTTAAACCTCCAAACTTCTCCTAAGTGAGCTAAGTGGGTGCTTTGAGGAGGAATGTTGCAAGGACTAGTTGGATCATTCAACCAAGCTTTGGAGAAACTTGTAAGTATACAATTTAACTTAATCTTAGCATAGAATAGGTAGATTATTGATGGAATTAAGTTTGTTGTTGGTTGGAGCTTGACTTAGGCTTGAATGATGTGTTTGGAATTTATGGTGTTTTGGATATGATTTGGTGATGGTAAAGTGTTAGGAAAATTGTAAGGACCTAGAATTATGTTCTAATGAGTAAAAATAAGGTTGGTGTGAAAAGATTGCTTGATTTAGGTTGAAAAACCCCTTGAGCCGTGATCTCGCTTGACTGTCGCTTGATACCCCACTCGAGCGAGTTCCAACACCGTGACTTCGCTCGACACTCGCTCGACACCCGCTCGAGCGAGATACCCTGTTTTGCTTAGATTTAGGGTTTTCTTAGACGTGACTAGCAGTGATGATTGACACTAGACTCATCATAACGGGGACGGCGATACGTAACGCCCGGATGATTGATGAGTGTATGATTAATGAGTTAGTCACGTCATGACGGGGACGGCGATACGTAACGCCCGTATGACTGACGTGCCGGCAGGGACGGCGATACGTAACGCCTGCCGTGATATAATAATATGTTCCGTGTCATAACGGGGACGGCGAGACGTAACGCCCGGATGATTGACACGAGACTCATCATAACGGGGACGGCGATACGTAACGCCCGGATGATTGATGAGTGTATGATTAATGAGTTAGTCACGTCATGACGGGGACGGCGATACGTAACGCCCGTATGACTGACGTGCCGGCAGGGACGGCGATACGTAACGCCTGCCGTGATATAATAATATGTTCCGTGTCATAACGGGGACGGTGAGACGTAACGCCCGGATGATTGACACGAGACTCATCATAACGGGGACGGCGATACGTAACGCCCGGATGATTGATGAGTGTATGATTAATGAGTTAGTCACGTCATGACGGGGACGGCGATACGTAACGCCCGTATGACTGACGTGCCGGCAGGGACGGCGATACGTAACGCCTGTCGTGATATAATAATATGTTCCGTGTCATAACGGGGACGGCGAGACGTAATGCCCGGATGATTGACACGAGACTCATCATAACGGGGACGGCGATACGTAACGCCCGGATGATTGATGAGTGTATGATTAATGAGTTAGTCACGTCATGACGGGGACGGCGATACGTAACGCCCGTATGACTGACGTGCCGACAGGGACGGCGATACGTAACGCCTGTCGAGGTTATGTGATAAGTAAGACCCGATGGGGACGGCGAGACGTAACGCCCATTGTGGATAAGAAATAAAAGAAACCTATGGGATTAAGAAATAAAGTGAAAAGTATAAGTGTATGTGATGATGGGTCTAGCTAAGATCTAAGGGTGTATGTGATGATGGGTCTAGCTAAGATCTAAGGTTGTATGTGATGATGGGTCTAGCTAAGATCTAAGGTTGTACGTGATGATGGGTCTAGCTAAGATTTAAGTTTGTATGGTAAGATGGGTAATTGACTTGTGGAGTTACATAAAGTATTCTTATAAGTGATATGTTGGTGAGTATGATTATGTATGATGATAGTTGAGGTTATCTATGCTTTATTTCGTTAACTGTGTACTTACTGAGATTTCTAGTAAATCTCACTCTTTTATGTTTATCCATTTTTATCTATCATTCCTTATGGAATGATAGATGTTGTTGCAGGGATAGATAGTTGCATTGAGACTCGGTCAGCACGGGAGATTCTGAGGTACCCTGAGGGTCCTATGGAATGCTCCTCTCCGGTGGAGATGACCCCGCGTACGTAATCAAGTGAAGAAGTAAGAGTACTGGATGATGGTAGGATATGAGTTTTTGTTTAGAGAAAACTAACTGGGTTATGTAAGAGTAAATACAGAATATTGTTGTAAATACGATGTTATGAGAATTGTAATTATAGTATGCCATGTGGTCTATTGATGCGAGAGTTAGATCTCTTTGCTCATATTGGTAATTTACTTCTTCCAGCTGCGATCGGCATTGCATTTCATTAGTAAGCTTAGATGCATGCATGCTGCTTTTTAGGTTTACGTAGGATAAGTAGCCTTGCGTTGCTTGTCCGGATGCGTCGATTTGCGTTGTATTCAATGCGAAAAATCGGGGCGTGACAGAATGGTATCAGAGCAATACGACTCTGGGTAAACCATGAATGTCCTAGGAAAAATGATCACATGGTATTAAGATAGGTTTTGATTTGATTGAGAGAGGCTTAAATTCTGGATAAGATTGGGTCAAGTTGGTTTCTCTCATGGAATTGTGAGTGTCTGAGATTTCAAGAATCAGAATTTTTAAGATAGATTACGTGATAGGAGTAGAAATTGACAATTGGTGGATGTCGGAATCATTAGTGGCAAGGTCAGATTGATAAGGAAGCGTGATGACTATTTTATTGACTCTGGAGTGATGAGGTTTATTGTATGATTGTATATGGAGATGTAAAGTATACATGGATTCTTAAAGTCCTTATGGTGAGATTTGATGGAAACTTTGCTAGATTATATCAAGTGGTAAAGAATTTCTCTTTCAAAGTTGAGAATTTGAGGTTAACCGATCAGCTTGATAGTTTTCTGTCGAGAGAATTTGAATTAGTTCTCTTAGTTGTAGCAGATTAAAGATTGGGTTCTAGTATGAGGATGTTATGATCAAGAAGGATCTAAATGTTTAAGAGTAGTAGGCTTGAATTTTATCGACTTAGGCTGTTGTTGTAATATCGAGGTTTAGAAGGAAATGTCATAGTAGGAGTGAATTCTTTAAAATTTAGGTACTGGAGTTGTAAATTTTGAAGAATTGCAAAATGGTGAAAGATTATAAGTTTATCGATCTTATAGAATTCTGGAAAGTGATTCCTGAAGTATGTAAAGTTTTAGAATTTTGGGGATTCGATTTGAATTAAGATTTGAATTTTGGAGCACTGACCTCACATGTTAGTTTGATCTGTGTTGGAAATTGATGAGGTTGCAATAATTAGAATAAGATGGAGTGGAGTCCAAGGGTGGATATAAGAGTTTTTAAGAAAATACTTCCTCAGGGATGGAAAAGTGTGGATTTGGTTGGCAAATTTTGGTGATTGAGGAAATAAATTTTGAAGGTGTGAGTTCAGATGAGGAAAATGGTATAAACGAACCACTAATGCATAGGCAAAATGTTGATCTTGATTATAAAGGCATGATATCTACAAGTACACAGTCCTGAAAAGGTAACCTTTGGTTCCATTTGGATGTGATTTGGTATGTGTTGAGATTATTTATGTGGTAAATTTTGAGAGTACAAAGCTCAAACATGATGTTGATTATGATCAGACACTTCAATTACGCTGACTTGAAGGAATCAATAGGGATTTGGAGTTTTACGAAGGAGAAAATATTGTTTGTGATTGCCATGGAAGAGAGTTTTAAGTTACAAAAGATGGAATATGGATGAAAATTTGGTGGATAGAGCATAGAAATCGACTGAAGCCAGTTTAACTATTCATAATTGTTGAATTTTATTGGAGAATATATTGAGATTTTTGGAAAAGTCAAGGTTCTAAATTACTCATATACTTTAAGTTTTTTTTTTAAGGGAATGTGTCAAAGGAGAAGAGTAATGTTGGCAGCCACATTGGTGTTACTGATTATAGAATTTTTCTAAGTACACGCTGATATATATATTTTAGTGTTGAGGTGGAACTCTCGAATTTCGAGGACGAAATTCCTTTTAAGGGGGGGAGAATGTGACAACCCGGATTTTTAGACATCCGCTTAATTTTCATATGTGGGATGATTATGTCTCTCCAAGACTATTTTTAGGAATTTTGGAATATATGTATAGGATTCTTATATTGAAAGGTTGGGAATAAGGTTGGGTATAAATGTGACTTGTGTTAAGGTGGAAAAAGTGCCTAGACCCGAGATCTCACTCAACTCTCGCTTGATGTCTGGCTCGAGCGAAATACAGGGACATACAGACGTCTTTTAGTATAATGGTCATAACTTTCTCATTTGGTGTCGGATTTGAGTGATTCAAGAGGATATGGAAAGCTAAGAGGAATATCTACAACTTTTATGTTTTGAGGTTTAAGAGATATGGACTTAATCAAATAAGAAATAGAGATTGAAGTATTAGGTCTGAATTGGAGATAGATGAGTATTGACTTAAAGTTGACTAAGAACATTGGATAAGATTAAGCCATTGGATTATTTTCTCAATTATCCTAAGATCTGGAAAAGTGTGTAGAGAGGTGGAAAATGAGGAGATTTTATTTAGTGAATTTCGTGTGAAATAAGAGGAATCATCTATCCAACATTTGGTGTACCCGGATTGGTGTTCTCGGGTTTATCTGTCGAATTTTATTAGAAAAATCATAACTTGGTCATACGAACTCCAAATGAAGTGATTCTAGTTCCTATAGAACCTTAAGACATAGATCTATAACTTTTATGATTGGAGGTTTTAGAGAATCGAAGTGTATCAATGGATTAATTGGGCTGGAATGGGACTGATCTGTTTTAAGTGCAAACTGGAGCCCGAAAATGAATCACTCCACCACCTCACCTTAGATGTTCGAATTTGATTGGTTCTCCTCATGGTTATCTGCTAGATACATGTATGAGAGCATGTGTTATGTGGAGAAAGAGCTTCTAGAAGAATAATTAGCTTAGAACCAAGCAAGAGTGAAGGACTAATCTGATTAGCCAAAACAGCCAACTATCCCCTTTGTTTCCAACCAATTGATAACCAAACCTTGGGAATTAGGTAATGAGATATTTTCCAGCTACTCTAAGGGTGCTAAGGGAGTCTTGGACGTGTGGCCAAAGAGGGAGAAAATGTTCTAGAAGCCTTGAGGATGCAAGGAAGGCCAATGGCCAGCTAAGCTTATCTTGGGTATTTTAGACTTTTTGGAAGCTTACTTTTATATCCATATTTGGTGATTATTTGGGGCCATTGATCTAAGATAATTTTAGATGAGGAAGAAGCTTAGCCATAGGATGAATATCATTGGAGATCATAGAAGATATGGATGAGGATTGAACTAACCAAAGCTGGACAACACAACCCACCTTACACGGTTTGAGCTAACCAATTCCTTTGGTTTGTTTTCCTTCTCTTCTTCCCCAAGCCATCTATTCCTCTATATATATATAGCCATCTTCAGATCATAGGAGACCTTTTGGGAGAGGAGAGTCACGTCCACTTGGAGAGGAAGCCAAAGAAGAAGCCTCCCTAACCCTTAAACCTCCAAACTTCTCCTAAGTGAGCTAAGTGGGTGCTTTGAGGAGGAATGTTGCAAGGACTAGTTGGATCATTCAACCAAGCTTTGGAGAAACTTGTAAGTATACAATTTAACTTAATCTTAGCATAGAATAGGTAGATTATTGATGGAATTAAGTTTGTTGTTGGTTGGAGCTTGAATTAGGCTTGAATGATGTGTTTGGAATTTATGGTGTTTTGGATATGATTTGGTGATGGTAAAGTGTTAGGAAAATTGTAAGGACCTAGAATTATGTTCTAATGAGTAAAAATAAGGTTGGTGTGAAAAGATTGCTTGATTTAGGTTGAAAAACCCCTTGAGTCGTGATCTCGCTTGAATGTCGCTTGATACCCCACTCGAGCGAGTTCCAACACCGTGACTTCGCTCGACACTCGCTCGACACCCGCTCAAGCGAGATACCCTGTTTTGCTTAGATTTAGGGTTTTCTTAGAATAGCAGTGGTGTTTCAAATGGGTAGAGTTATAGGTGAAAATAACTCATGTGTATAAGAGAAGAATATAAAGAAAGAAAACAATTTATATAAAGAATATGTTCCGTGTCATGAAGGGGACGGCGATACGTAACGCCCGGACGATTGACACGAGACTCATCATAACGGGGACGGCGATACGTAACGCCCGGATGATTGATGAGTATGATTGATAAGTTAGTCACGTCATGACGGCGACGGCGATACGTAACGCTCGTATGACTGACGTGCCGACAGGGACGGCGATACGTAACGCCTGTCGTGATATGAAATTGTGATCTCCACGGGGACGGTGAGACGTAACGCCCGTGTGATTGATCCTTGCGGGGACGGCGAGACGTAACGCCCGCAGTACTATGTGTATATGTTTTGTGGCATAACGGGGACGGCGAGACGTAACGCCCGGATGATTGACACTAGACTCATCATAACGGGGACGGCGATACGTAACGCCCGGATGATTGATGAGTGTATGATTAATGAGTTAGTCACGTCATGACGGGGACGGCGATACGTAACGCCCGTATGACTGACGTGCCGGCAGGGACGGCGATACGTAACGCCTGTCGTGATATAATAATATGTTCCGTGTCATAACGGGGACGGTGAGACGTAACGCCCGGATGATTGACACGAGACTCATCATAACGGGGACGGCGATACGTAACGCCCGGATGATTGATGAGTGTATGATTAATGAGTTAGTCACGTCATGACGGGGACGGCGATACGTAACGCCCGTATGACTGACGTGCCGGCAGGGACGGCGATACGTAACGCCTGCCGTGATATAATAATATGTTCCGTGTCATAACGGGGACGGCGAGACGTAACGCCCGGATGATTGACACGAGACTCATCATAACGGGGACGGCGATACGTAACGCCCGGATGATTGATGAGTGTATGATTAATGAGTTAGTCACGTCATGACGGGGACGGCGATACGTAACGCCCGTATGACTGACGTGCCGACAGGGACGGCGATACGTAACGCCTGTCGAGGTTATGTGATAAGTAAGACCCGATGGGGACGGCGAGACGTAACGCCCATCGTGGATAAGAAATAAAAGAAATCTATGGGATTAAGAAATAAAGTGAAAAGTATAAGTGTATGTGATGATGGGTCTAGCTAAGATCTAAGGGTGTATGTGATGATGGGTCTAGCTAAGATCTAAGGTTGTATGTGATGATGGGTCTAGCTAAGATCTAAGGTTGTACGTGATGATGGGTCTAGCTAAGATTTAAGTTTGTATGGTAAGATGGGTAATTGACTTGTGGAGTTACATAAAGTATTCTTATAAGTGATATGTTGGTGAGTATGATTATGTATGATGATAGTTGAGGTTATCTATGCTTTATTTCGTTAACTGTGTACTTACTGAGATTTCTAGTAAATCTCACTCTTTTATGTTTATCCATTTTTATCTATCATTCCTTATGGAATGATAGATGTTGTTGCAGGGATAGATAGTTGCATTGAGACTCGGTCAGCACGGGAGATTCTGAGGTACCCTGAGGGTCCTATGGAATGCTCCTCTCCGGTGGAGATGACCCCGCGTACGTAATCAAGTGAAGAAGTAAGAGTACTGGATGATGGTAGGATATGAGTTTTTGTTTAGAGAAAACTAACTGGGTTATGTAAGAGTAAATACAGAATATTGTTGTAAATACGATGTTATGAGAATTGTAATTATAGTATGCCATGTGGTCTATTGATGTGAGAGTTAGATCTCTTTGCTCATATTGGTAATTTACTTCTTCCAGCTGCGATCGGCATTGCATTTTAGGTTTACGTAGGATAAGTAGCCTTGCGTTGCTTGTCCGGATGCGTCGATTTGCGTTGTATTCAATGCGAAAAATCGGGGCGTGACAGTCCACCCCAATTCGTTTGAAGTTGTTTGATTTTAACATTAAATTGTAGTTCAACGAAGGCTTTAAATTTTACAAAAACCAACAATGCTTGTAACTTTGATTGAATGGGAAAAATCCATGTAAATTGAGAGTGGTCATCAATAAATGATACGCAAAATTTAAAACCATCGGGAGATACATGAGGTGAAGGACCCCATAGGTCACTAAAAACTAAATCAAAAGGGAACATAGACTTGGCATTTCATGCATGTGCCAGTAAACGATGGTGGTTGGCCATTGCACAAGCATTACAAAAATACATTGAAGGAACTTTGTCAAAAGGAAGACCATGTTGAAGCAGGATTTTGTGGATGACTTGAAATGAGGGATGGCCGAGTTGTGTATGCCATACTAGAACACTGGAAAGCGAAGTGGAATGAGCTTGAGGTGACTGGGCTGAAAGGGTGTAGAATAATATTTTGAATACCATACCGGTGAGCGTACCGGTCAAGGCACTAGAACGTAGTACCGGTACCATTTCGGAATAGTTTATACATAAAAAAATTATATATATAAATTATATTTCAAAATAATATTCAATATATAAATAAATTATATCTATAAATATATATAAATAATCTAGTCTAAATTAGGAAAAAATAGCAAGAAATGAAAAAAAGAAGAAGTGAAATCGGTACGTACCGGCCGGTACGGCACGAAAATTAAAACTATGGTGTAGAGTCCATTATGCATTGTCCCACAGAGCAGTGTGGTCTCCCTAATGCACTCCTTTACAAGGAAGTGATCGAAAAAGAATAGGAAAAAGACATTGTTGTCAACACAAAGTTGCTTAACAAATAGCAGAATCTTAGTAAACAAGGGAACACAAAGCAATTTTGTTAAGACAAAAGAGGAAGAAGAAGTTGGCAGTAGAGTAGAACCGGTGTAAGTTACCGAGATGGAGGAGCCATCTCCAACTCGAAGTTGATCTGTGCCGCTATGTTTAGATGAGTGAAGGTTTAATTTGGCAATCTCACTCATTATATGATTCGTCGCCGCCATATCAGGATACCATGTAGAATTAGATGGGTAGGATGAGGCACTGTAATGAGTTGAGGGGGGAAAAATGGAGGTATATGCTTGCTTGAAGTGATATATGCAGGTAAGTGCTATATGTCTAACCCTATTACACCCTTGACAAACAGGCCTATTGTCAGTTGAAGTAGAAAAGGTGTTGTTGGAAGTGTTACCTGGAGGAGCCGAGCCTCGACCTCTATTATTTCGACCACAGTTTCCACGCCCTCTTTTATATGAGGGGGTACGGGCAGTGAAGTTAGCCTATGCTTCAAGGGAGAATAACAAGCCATTTAATGCATGATGTTGCATACGGGCCACATGAGCAAGAAGGTGGGATAACAATGTCGCAGTGAAGATATGGTCGACTTTGGTTGTAACAGATGTAACCAGAGCATCATAGTCTGGTCCTAGATTAGCAAGAAGATAGGGAATAAATTTCTCAGAGGGTAAGGGTCGCCCAGCAGCCACCATTATATCAGCCAGTGCCTTTGCCTGTTGATAGTAGACAAAGATGGTATCTGTGCCTTTCTTTAGTGATGCAAGTTGAAGTTGGGTTTGCACAAGTCTTACTTGAGAGGATGAGGCATAGGTTGTGGCTAGTTAAACCTCACTGGTAGAGGTGCAACCAGAGACTTGTGCAACAATGGACTTCAATAATGATGAGATAAGGTCCGACATGACAAGTTGGTCCTGTTGGAGCCAGGCATCATACTCTAGGTTAGGTGGCTGGTTAGGAAGTTGAGGAGGGGGTGATGGACAAGAGCCATCAACGTACTTATAGAGACATTGGCCCTTTAGGTAGGGCACTAACTTAGGGCTGCAAACAATCTAAATCGAGTCAAATTCGAGCAGGGTGTCAAAAGCTCGTTTAGCATATTTCACTGCTCAAATTTGACTCGAGTTCGAAATTTTTTTTAAAAATTTCTAATCGAGCTCGACTCGTTTAACATATAGTGTGATCAAACTCGATTCGAACTCAAGTATAAAAAAATAAGCAAGTTGATACGAGCTCAAGTAGCTCGACTCGAGCTTGATTTAATCTGATACACAATTTTTTTTTTTTTGGTTGGATGAAGTATAAATGAGATTATTTCTCTCAATCTATTTGAACTAAGATTATGATAATATATATTAGATTTTGGTATGAATGGAACTCTAAATTTCATCCTAAATCCTTAAACGAAAGCATTTAAATGGAAAAATAAAAATAGAATCATCTGGGAGAAGCCCAGAAATATCCTAGCAAGAATGATATTGTGCCATAGGCATAATCAGCTTAAATTACCAATAATAAGTTGTATTTACAAGTTGTCAAGCTAAAATAAACTAAGAAACAGAAACCCGTGATTACAAATATATGTATCCTTGTATTAATTTCTTGAACATTACAATGAGGCCTTGCCTCAGTATTTATACACGATGACATTAAGGGTATTAAGGTAAAATCCTTACAATGAATTACAAACAAGAAAGGAAGGACAGTTGTAGGTAGGACACGTGGTGTTGCTACAAGGGATGATTAGAGAATATGCAAGGACCGTTTGTCTCAATAGAGTGGTGGTGTTGGTGCGTGGTCTGAGAAGACTCGGCATGGCATTTTGGTTGTGAGTTTTGTCTTGCATGGGAGGCACTCTGTGCTTCTTGATGCAATGCAGGTGAGGCTTTTGCAGGTTGTGCGCCTTTAGCTATTTGCTGAGGGTTGCGCATATCAGAGGAGACTTGTTTCCTACAGACAAAACAAAGGGCGCAAATAGTAATTTTAAGCTTATGCTCGTAAATCATCCGTCCAAAAGAAAAAAAGGCCACAAAAAATACTTGTTAAGGCAACTTTTTGTGCCGTAAATACATCTGCCGCAATAGAATTTTATTATGGCGACGTTTTGACAAATTTCGACTCTTAGCTAACGCAAAAGGTTTATGATTTTATTTTAAACGACTTATTGCAGCGACTATGAGTTGCCCCAATAAGTTTTTTAATCTAATAAAATGAGGGAAAACCCCCAAATCGCTGCCCACGTCTATTTTTCTCCCCTTTCTTCCTTGATACCCTCTGCATCTCTTCTCCATCATTGTTTGGTCATTTCCTATCGCTGACGCCGTCAATTCAGCCCAAGTGTTGTCTCTTCTTCTCTCGAAGCCGATGAGTCCCTCCTTTCATCTCTTATTTTTTCTCTCTTGCTAAGGGCATGACTGGTTTATCATCTACAATCTGAAATCCTTGAGCCTAAATGTAGTTATCTTCTCACACACACAGAGGATTAGATTAAATCTTAGTTTTAGGTTTTTGTAATGTGTTTGGCTGGTGAGAAAGTCGAAGAAAGGGAGGGAAAAACTTGTGGTTCGCACCGCTGTAGTAGTTGTCATTTGCGTTGAGGTACTTGCTCAAGGATTCCATTCATGTGATTTTCCCTTTGTTTTTCTCATTAGTTTCATTAGTTTGGAGGCCGAGTAAAGACCTTCTTAAATTAGGCACAGAGTATACGGTAATGTCTGTTCTTGTATTAGTATTCTACAGTTGACAAAAGTAGCCAAGCACATTTGGGAGCATCTGGACCTTTTGTTTATGTTTGGTTCTCGTATCATATGCTCTGTTGGTTCTCCTACAATTTCATTATTATTTTTTATTATATTAATTTTTTTTATAATCCGAATTAATCCATATCTGGATTTATAATTTGTTTGGGAGATTACTTAATCTTAATGTTAATGTTATTAGCATAAATTTATATGCATACAATTGCATTCAATCTTTTAAAGAAGCTATGGTGTCTATATGGTGTCTGTTTTCTTTCTTCAAATTCAGACCATGATTTATCAAATTTATAACATGATTTATAAATGGTTTTCAAATGGGATGCTATGTTTCAACTACCAAGTCACATTGTTCATGTTAGCCTGGTGAATGTGGTAGTTGAGGTGCAAGCTGCTAAGTTGGCATTGTGTTCACTGGGTGCCTCAGAGCAAGCTGGAACCAATATTTGATTTTGGGGCATCTATATGTTGTCTGTTTTCTTAGTTCTAATTTATGTCATTATTTATAGATGGTTGTCAAATGGGATGCTAAGTTTGTTCTGTGTTTAGTTGGATTTTTACTTGCCCTCGAGACCGTTCTCTATGTATGTTCTACCAAAAACAAGATCCTTTAAAATAAATACACACAATATAATCACATAATCATATTTTAATAATGATATCAAACTTTCAAGGTTTTCTTGTGGTACCTTGCTCTTATTAGTGCTCTAGAGTTGTCTGTATAGTATAATAATGCTTCTCTCCTATAAAAGAGTTTGAATAAATGGTTGCATTCTTTTGGCCAGAGGGAGAAGAGTTAATACGGGGAAAGACCTTGTATTACCCAGCCCGACAAAGTATTTACCATTGTATAATTTGTTTTAGGAGAACTTTACATCTAGAAATACTTCATTTCTTGGCAGCATGATGGATATCTACAAATATTTTCTTCTTTATAAGTACGATATCTATAGATATTCAAATCCTTTTCCACTCAAAATGATATGAAAGAACCCCAAAAACTTTACCTTATGATGGAATGATTAGTTAAAAAAAGAAAATAAGAATAAAGGGACAAAGTGAACTTTTTTCTAATAAAAAAAAAATATAGTAAAATGGTAATATATATATATAAAGAGACCAACAATTGCTTAAAAATGCTTCAAAAAATTGTTGTAATAACATCCCAGTACCAAAACCCCTTCCTACCTAGTCAATTTCAATCTTATATGTCTTCACGTGGGGGTATATCTCACTGAACTCTTCAAAAACTCCTCTCATTGAAGAGTTCAGTGAGATATGAACCTGCTTGCCCAATAAAGATATCCCATCATTCAATTCAATGAATATTTACATTATCATTAATTGCTTCTCTGCATCACCCATTAATTGCTTTAGTACTCAAAATGGTTTGGATTTATAGGCACTAATATCATTGAAATAATGGTCACAAATATTTACATGCAGGTCAGTGCATTACATGACTTTAATTGGAAGAGGCAGAGGTTGATCATGTGGTCGAGGGAGATCTTCCTGCGAACCAAGCGGTAGGGTAGAACACGCATTGCTGCATTGAATCATAGAGATGATGGCATGTCACCCTCGTATGACTTCATGTATACGGCCTGAGTGCATGTAAATATTTGTTGAGATTTCTTTCGTTTGGTCGACATTTACTAATTAGGCATATTGATTTTATGTGATATTGGTTGAGGGACTCGTCCAGACCATGAGATTAATTTCGAGCCAAATGTGATATAATTTCGCCGGTGAGTATTATTTCTTGATAATTGAATGACAGTGTGCAATTTTAGTTGTTTAGAATATCAGTCCAAAAGATGTGTTAGATATATAGTTGAAAGTGTATTTTTCTATTGTTTATTTTCAATCTCTAGTTGTTTTGCATCCGTTAGCTCTCGTATATATAGGTTCTCTTCATACTGTTTGTATCTATTAAGTGCACAAGTACTCTTTCATGATGCACAAGAATGCTCAGTAGTTTGAGTCTGGTTCGTCATTTAATGTGTGTAATGCTTTTGAACAAGTTTTAGTTTGAAAATGAATAACAGAGTAATAATTTATTCACTTTTTCTATTTTTAAAAGATGTTGATCTTGTTGTGTTCTGACATGAATGCAATTTACTTCCATACGTAAATGTGGATATTAGCACCCTTAATTGGCTGAGAAGGAACCATAAGAGAATACTTGGTTTGTTTCCTGACATGGATTTGCTTTTTGGGTGGAGGGTGGACTATGGTCTTCTTGAAATTTCAGGGTAATTCTCAATAATCTATATGCTTATGCTTGAAGAAAATGTAAGCAATACAATCTCAAGTTTAGAATATTTGAGAAAAATATTAGAAACTTCTAACTCTTTTGAAGTGCATCTTCCTAATTAGTTGGTAGAAATCATTTGATTCTTTGTATGTTCACGCTAACAATTGATAATGGTTGAAGGTTGGAACCTTGAATCCTTGACTTTAATAGGGCTCTAGGTACCAATGAACCATTGTTCAACATGAACTCTGGACGGTTGCAAGCATCACTTGATAGAGTTGAAGCCTTAATGACCCACAATGATACGACATATTAGCTTGAGGTGTCACTGATAAGTTGGACATGGGTGTACTTGGAAAACAGATCATGAAAAGCATTTGTTTTAAGGTTAAGATCTCATATTTTCAATTTCATTTTTTTCAACCAGACAATCAATGAAAACCATATGGTGTCTAAAATGGGATTATTTTGATGTTTCTTCTGGTTGATGTAGCCTTCAGGCCTGACTCAAAGGGTGTGCCTTTAAGGTGGTTACCTAAGGGAGAAGGGGTGAAAAAAGGACAAAAAGAGTGCTAGTGTATTGACAAGTGATAGAAGGTATGATTTCCTACTTTTCAAGTTTTAATGTAACACAAACTCATTTTTATTTTTCTCATCATCTGTCTATGTGAACTTTGCATGCAACTGGATCAATTGGAATCTGAAAAATGGATGTCAAGATTCAGTATATATTAGAAAGATGGTAATGAAAGGGTCAATACTCCAAAGTTGGATCACATTGCAATTGGTTGGACCTTTTGGGGGAAGCATAAATCTTGTTTTGAGTCTGAAATTTTTTTCATTGAAAGAAAAGTTCCTTTATGTAACCAGCTTCAATGTACTAGCTACTAGTGGAAGAATCTGGTTTGTACAGGAGTAAAGTATGATTGAATTTGTATGGTTTAGCTTGTTAATGTATCCCATATGCTACTCGATAAAGGTATGGAAATTTCAATTTTTGTTAACTTAGTTTTTACTTGCTGATTTTTTAAACTTAGTTTTTACCATATGTCAACTTTTCTAACACCTTTTTCTTTTCTTCTTTGCTTTTGTCGTTTTTGGTTTCTTCCTTGGTGGATAGGTGATGATGACAAATCAGTTTGCAAACTATATTGTACAGAAGTGTTGGAAACTTGTGCTAACCAGCAACTTGAACGTGCGCATGTGGAGAAACTTGTTGCAGCTGGAGGTATTTTTGTTATTTTGTTATTTTGCAATTTTTGTTAATTAATTAATTCTGCTATTTACTTGTACATGATGAGAATAAAATAATCAGTTTGCTTTAGTTTTTCTTCACCTATTAACTTTAAAAAGTTCATTGCTTGTCAAAACTCAGGTGAGTGATTTCTAGTTCTTCTCACTTAAAAAACATGTTTCAAGTTAAAGCAGTCTAATTTTAAACATTAGTGATCTTAGGTTCTTGTCCTATGTTCTTGATGAATAATATGATTAAGTTATATGATTCTCTTAATTGATTTGAAAATTATCAAATGATTCTATGCATTATTGGGTTTTTTATTCAACAATGTAGACATACTCCATTTGGTCAGTTTCTTGATATCATTTACATGAAAAAGTGTTGTTTTTTTTTTTCATTGGTAAATTAGTTGGAAATAAATTCCAGTATATATTCTACTAAAGAATGAATATTGTGGTTGACTTTGAGAACTAATGAAAAATGTACATATTTTAGCAGTTGAGATCAATGAAGAAAACATCCAGTTTAATTTCAGAAGAAGAGTTGAAGAATGCAATTTTGAGATGAAGGCAATTTTGAGATTATGAAGAAGACAGCTTCCATGTGATGAATAGATCTTGCTTAGGAAACTCTAGTTACCATATATTGAACATGGGAGGACAACAGTAAAACAATATGATATATTGTGTGATGTTAACTTAGACTAAATTCTCATGAATTTCAATTTGAGCACTTTTCATTGATGTATGATGATGTTGGGGATGTTTAAACCATCTACATATAAATTTCAAAGATGAATTCATTATAATGTATGTTTATTACCAAATATAATTGATTTTATGTATCATGCATTAAATTGATATTAGGAAAGTAGGTACAACATTTATTAAAAATAAATAAATTCTTGTTGTTTCAAGAAAATAATTAGCAAAAATACTAATTCTGGCGAACAATACATTAAAATAATTATTTCATTCAGTAATGGGGAGCCAACATTAACTATTTGTGGCGAATTTGATTTATATTTCCGGCGACTTGATGTCACCACAAAAACCTTTTTTTCTTGACACTTTGAAGTTTAGCCGACAATATTTTTTCCTTACCTAATAATTGCGGTGCCAGATTGGCGGCGTCAAATGAGCCACAAATGAGTATTTGCAGTGAGTTAGAGGTTTTTTTGCGGCGAGTTGGTGTCGCAGGAAAACGTGATATTTTTTGAAGTGATGGTGCATTGTCGTCCCACTCCCATAGTTCTAAAAAGTATTCGGTCAATGCTTTGGAAAATCCTCTTTGCTTTCCTTATGATCCCTTGTAAATCAAAACTTGCTATCTTAGAAAAAAGGTCCAAAACATTCGGTTTTCGAACTAGGAACATTACATATGCAAACATATGCTTAAACTTAGCTCCAAACTTAGCCCCTTCTTTTCTTACAAACATTTTTCGCAACATCTTCCAGTCAGGACCATTAGGAGCAAAAGCAATAAGTGACAACAAGTATAGCTATATTAGCATCACAGTTGGAAATATTGTCTTGGTCACGAACAACTTCTTTAACTAGCGAGGGTGAGCTAATAAATCACAATGCACAATTTATTTGCAAGCCATAAATTGATTGACGTTATTCTCTTAAAAATCTCCAACACTGATTATTCAACTAATCAATGTTGGAGATTTTTAAGAAAATATCAACCATATAGAATAATGTGTGGCATGTGTTGCTTATATAGGAGCTTTACAGAGTTCTATTAAGAGTTTGTTACATTAATGGAAGCACTAGTGGAAAACATGACTAATTGAGCATATCTTCTAAACTTGGATCACTTATCATGATCAGATTCTCTATCCTTAGCATCCCCCCCCCCCTCCCCCTAAGTCTAATGATCAAGTAGAAACGCTTGGATGAATTGTTGGTCTCCATGTGTTTCTTGGAAACTATGACCCAGACAAAGTGAAAATCAATTTCTATACGCTCTCGACGAGCATGGAAAAACTAAATTTGCCGATAATTATGTTTCTTGCTCTTATGTTGTCACACCATAAGATAAGAAATTGTGAGAGTTCAATACCAAGTTCCTAGAGTAAGGATTGAAGCCAATGAACTTTCAGTTGTTATATTGGCCAACACCTTATACTCAGCCTTGGTGCCTAGCCAAGCCTTTGTAGCTTGCCTTTTGAAGTTATCTAAAATCAAACTATCCTAGTAAAATACAAAATCCTCTAGCTAGTTGATCATGATCTATTATCATGGGAGTCCATTAATGATTGAGATGAGTTAACTTTTTATGAAAAGTTGAAGAAGTAGTAAATTCCATAAATAATTGGTTTGAGATGAATTCAAACCATGACTTTAATAACCAAACATAGCCTAATGTTCATGAGAAAATAGACTGAATTAAACTGCAAATAATTCAAGACTTCAAGCAAAATATAATAAGAAGGCGTACTCAAACATCTGGACCTGTATGCACTACAACACATTTGAGCTTTAGTGACGGTTTGAAATATGTGACGATCTCCAAACCATCACCAAACCCATTTTATGTGACAGTTTCTTGAAACAGTCATTAAAGATAACTGATAGATTTTTTTACATTTGAACTAAGACGATTTTTCGTTTGAATGTTAAATGCACGTTCGAATGATGAGATCACTGACATTCAAATGTTCATGTTTCTGGCACCAACATTCGAACAATATGAAAGAACGTTTAGATGAAATTTAAAAAAAAAAATACTTTGACACCTTATTTTGACAAATTTAGTATTTTAATACATTTTAATTTGTTTTCTTTACTTAATAGTGTAGGACTTGATTATTGGTGTACTAATATCTATTTTTTAAAATATTTTAAATTGATTAAAATATGAATAAAAAAATATATTAAGAAATTAAAATAAGATCTTATCTAGCAGGGCCCTGTTAATATTATGGAAATTTTATATAATTTAATTTGTAAAAAATATGAAGTGTAATGATTTAAAATTAAATTTAGATAAGCTAATATTAAATAGAAAATACAAAGGATTATAAAGAAAACAGAAAATCACTGGATTAAAGTATATTTTTTAATGATGTAAACTCATCAGCTAAAGTCTCGACCTTGACATGCAAGGTGTCTACATCATCGGACATCTGCAACATTGCCTGATATACATGCACAGTGATTGCGACAATCTGTGTAGTGAGCTGTCGATAGGGGTGTAAATTTAAACTAGAGAACCGGCCCAAACCAAACTGGACTGGACCAGAAATTCTAGTTTTGGACCAGTTCGGTCCGGTACTAGTTTCATAAATTGAAAAACGAGATAGAACTGGTACGGTTCCGATTCTGGCCATTTTAAGACTGGACCGAACCGAACTGGACCGGTTCTATTCACTTTTTTTATTTTTATTTTTTTAGTATCATTATATAATATGTTTTATACTATATATAATAATATAAATTATAATTAGATATAAGATAATGTAGATTTTTTATAAAACAATTTTTATTTTATAGAAGATTTTTAATGCAGTTTTTTTTTTTTTTTACAATGGATTTTTTTTTTTGCTAAAATAGACATTTTATATAGAACAACTTTTTATTTTATTTTATAGCAGTTTTTTTAATACAATTTTTTTTTATATAATAGATGTTTTTACTAAAACAGATTTTTGTAATGGATTTCAATTTTTTTAATAAAATAGATTTTTTAAACTAGTTTTTTTTTTTAAAAGAAAAAACATATTTGATTTTTATAAATTTATATTTTATTAAAATCGGAATCGGAACTTAAATCGATAAAACTGGTACTACCAATTTTGGAGGATAATCGAGGCGTAATCAAATTTAAGAAATGCAAAATCGGTGATACCATTTCGATTCTTAATTTTGTTTAAAATTGGACCCATTACACCCCTAGCTTTTGGTCAATGTGCGTAGTGATCACCGCAGTCTGTGTAGCGAGCTGCCAGTCGATGTACGCCTGCAGCTCTTTGAACATTGATGTGAGCCAAGCAGGTGGCATGTCCCCACCTGCAGTTTGTCCCGTCTGAGGCTGTCGACTGGGGCAGGCAATTTCAGCGAGATCAGGCTGGCCGGTTTAACGCTGAGGAGGTGGCATCAGATCTACTACAGGAAAAATGCGCCTCCTCTGCCCTAGACTCTGGTTGTGTGTGCTGATGTTGATGGGGTCGATTTGCGGTCGCACTGTCTCCGAGACCCGAGGTGGCATTCCATGTACCAGGAGCAGCTGGGTGTTGATGAGTTTGTAAAGGAGGTTGTCCATCGAGATAGTGCATGCCTCGTAGCGGATCCTCTCAAATATCACGAATTGCAGGTTTATCCGGTCTCCACGCACCAACTTGATCAGAAATTGGGCGCGTGATCGGCTGAATGTCCCTGTATGGGTCAGAAGATCCAGTTTTGTTGCAATAATAAGATGCAACATATGGAAGAAATCCCCGAGTGCAGTTTGGTAGAATGTACTGACATCTCGTGCGCCTCCCAGTCTCTGCCCGTGAGGATGTAGAAATCCTCATCCTGCTATGAATCTTTCTACTCAGATCCAGCATCGTCGCCTAAGTCGATGTTGACATGATGATTGTCCGTAGAGGGGACTGAGCTAGTCTAGGACTCCTCCATGCCAACGTCAGCATCTGGCAGCAGGGCCGGTGCAGTAGTTGTGTTCTCCATATGGTCAGTAGCTACCGGCTCTAGCAACTGACACCAGATTTGTAGCACTCCATGGACCTCGATGACGTGGAAGTCTGCGTCATATGGCAATGTGGACATCGCCGCATAGAACTCGTGAACCATACTCGGGTAAATGGTCCTCCTTAGTGAGCATATCAAAGCCCAACCCCTATCCACGAACACCGATCTAAGGCTCATCTGCTACCAAAATAATGAGTAAAACTCGTTTATCATGACCTCACACTCTGGTGTAACGATGCAGGCCTCAATATGGTGACCGTTCCATAGGGCTCCTTTCCAACCCCTCTTCCTGTGGGACTTCTTTGTTGTCGATCCATATATATCTGCACAGACAAGGTAGAAATTAGAAGAAATAAAAAATAAATTAAACAAGAATATTTGGATAGCTAAGAAATGTAATTTTTTTAAGGGATATGCGAATACATTCGAATGTTATGAACTTCACGTTCGAACGTTAATTTGTTTTCCAACGTTGCAAATAGTCACGTTCGAACGTGACTGTTCGTATTCCAACTTATCATATTTTACGTTGGAACATAACTGTTGGTCTTCCAACGTTCCCTAAGTAACATTCCAATGTAACTGTTGGCCTTCTAACATTGGAAATGTTACATTCGAATGTACAATAGTTGCGTTCGAATGTAAAACATGAGAATGGTTGTGTTAAGGACATGTCTCGCTCCCCTCCTACAACCATTCACCTGCAAGAAATTGAAAAGATGATCTGGCAATCCTCGTCTAGGAAAGCTCCAATGCCTAAGTCAGTAATCTAGCTAATTATCTGAAAAGTAGTTTGAGAACCAGAGAGAGAAGTCCCCCCTTTATGGAGGGTGACCTGGTTTATATAGGCCTTGTGGTAATGTTTAACCCATGTAGTGACTTTCGTTTATAAGTTATCTTCCTGTAACTGACGTGATTACCTATCTGCATGAAATCTTGCAGAAGATGGCGATGATTAAGTATTAGTTTATGTATACGACTCTGCAGGGCTATATCCTTATTCGTCCTCAAATTCTCTTCACCTCGAGGTGTAGGGAAATCAATTTGTTTTGGCTTTTAAATGCTTAGGTTCCCGTCGTGAGATGCCTGGATACTTGTTCTTTTTAGTGAACCATCAAGTGCCTGCCGTCTTTCTATCTTCTCAGCAAACAACGTGGCAGTGGGGGGAAAGCTATCATGTGACGGTTGCTTTCAATCTGACGGTTGTTCCTCTAGTTTTACGTCCGGTCATAATACCCACGTCTGTTGACGTTCCATTGTCACTTTTCCTTTAAATACTTCTTCTCTCTTTTTTTCCTTTCTCTCTGTTCATTTCACTTCCTGGTATCTTCCCCATCTCTGTGTTCTTTCGTTCTTGTCCCTTTCTTGTTCTTGATTCTCGTTCGTTCCATCTTTCCTTTTACAACTCCATGACTAACCAAGGTAGCAGATCAACTCAACCTTTTGACATTCCTTAGGGCATAACATTTGATGGATACATGTAGCGCTCAAGTGTCCGAGAAAAATATTTGGTTGGGATTCGGGAGGAGTTTAATATCCTGAGTTCAGGTTTGATGAAAGCTCCTGAATTAGGATGCTGCGGTGATGAGGGATTCTTTGGTTGGGTGGCCATATCTGTAGCCCTCTAGTCTCATGGGTTAAAGTTTCCTTTTTGCCGCCCTCTTCGAGACATTTTGGATCTCTTGGAACTGCCTCCGATTCAACTTCACCCTTTTGTCTTGAAGGTTTATCTATGTGCCTGCATCGTCTTTTGGATGGTTCTAGAGCCCCTCCATGATCCTTACCCCGACATGACTGCTCGGGAGTTTTTAGTTTTTTACGATGTGATGCGGCTATCAAGGGTTGTGTGGCCGACTTTCATAAAAAGGAGAAAAGGTAATCTTTGGCTCTGTTTGAAGGTCGGTACTCCAATGCCAAGGCGTGGACCTCGAGATTCTTTTTTATCAGTGACCAGGGGTGGGAGTTCATTGCCCAAGAAGAGGTCTTCCGGAATTTTCCAGTTAGGGCAATTTGGCTTGGATCGATGTTGTTCCCGTCTGGGTTGCAGACCACCCGGACGACCTTTGGACTGAAAAGCTGTTGTCCCCTACTCCTATAGATCGGTTTTTGACGTCTCCCAACCGCTCCTTCATTCAGGGGTGTGACTTTATGATTACCAATATCATTCCTGCCCCTTTACCAGAACCCTCTGAAAAGGCCATGAGAGGCACTCTCGTTGTGCGAGAAAAGAAGGTTAAACTAAAGGATAAGGGGCGGTTGGAGTCAGAGAAAAAGGGCTCATATTGAGGATCCTTCTCAACTCCCTCATCCAAAGAAACCTTTGGCATCCACCGAAGAAAATCAGGAGTAAATGCCCACGCTCCCAAATTCAATGGGAAACCTGGGGTCCACGGTGGACATCTATAAGCAACGGCCCCAGGATACTGAGGCTACTTTGGGGGGCGGCCGGGCCAGAACGCCTTCCTCGCCAGTGACTATTGCACATGCCGCCTTTATGGATGCTTGTAAGCAACTGCCCCAGGAGACTGAGGTTACTTTGGGGGTCGATCGGGACAGGGCGCCTACTTCGCTAGCAGCGACCGCACCTACCGCCTCTAGTGTTTCCTCAGTGAGGCCATGCTTCATTGGTTTGGAGAATAGGAAAAGCCTGGCCAGCATAGCTTTTTTTGAGCTGGCCACCACTTTTCAAGTCCAGGCACCTCTTCAGACTAGTCCTTTGGAGTCTGTTCTCGTATTTATGCCTCCAGCCACCGAAGGCCCAATGAGAGGTGACGATCTACCCCCTAGTGTAGCGGCAGCCCTTCAATTGGATAGAGTCACTGGTTCTTGTGTCTGCTCGCCATCGCCATTAGGGGCCGCTCCTAGAGAAGTGGAGAAGAGTTTTGTTGGCGCCCCACTTCCTGGTCAAGAAGACTTCCAGTCTCTTGCTCCTGAGGGCGCTTGCGAGGACTTGGTCGTTGGACAGCCCGACTTGGAAACTTCCCTAACCACCATATCTGGAAGTAAGACACCATCTATGATTGGTAGTGGTGAGGGTCTCTTCAACAATCCCTTTTCATGCGTCTTTTTTTGGTGGAGACCCCGACTCCTTTACTGATGAGGAGTTGGACAACTTGCTTCAGGAGGGCACCCATGTAACATAGGAGGAACTAACTCGCCCTGAATCGCTACCTGACTCTAGGCATTTATCGATCCAAGTGGCGAATGCAACTCCTAAGCCTATGAGAACTCTAGTGGCTAAGGAAGCTGGTGGTCCGATGAGAACACTGGGGGTGACGGTAGTGGGGGTGTGATGAGTGCACAAAAATGCATTCTAAATACTCTATTTAAATACTAAAAGAAATGAGAAAACAATGGATATAACTCATGTTAATAAAATTAATGGTCATTTATCTTGAGATAGATATAAGCATGATTTAATATATTGATGAGAATATAAAATGCCATATTTTCCTCTCTTAATGTTTAAAACTTTATTCTTATTTGATGCCTAAATATACTCATTATTCTTATATTTTGATTTAGGACACAAATGGAGACATTAGGAGCAAATGAAGATAATTGTGGAATTTTAGACAGTTCTGACATCTTTTCGTAAAATGGGCATAACTCTCTCATCCAATCTCCGATTGAGCTGATTCAAGATGATCTAGAACCGAAAGAGAAATATATATAACTTTTATGTTTTGTGTTGGAAGTGATATCCACTCAATCTAAGACAAAATCGACCATCAAGTGGACGCACCTGCACTTGACGTTCCTGGATATTTTTCAGCCACTTGCATCAAATCCAAATGTCATCATAATATTTTCTAGCAAGCACTCCTACACCAACTTGGAAATTCAATGATCAATTCAGATACAAGATGAAGTGCACTCAAGTTTCTTCAAGACAAATTATTTGACCACAAGATATTAAGTCATACAAGACAACTAATAGATAGAGAAGCAAAATTGAAACACTCAACCTACAAGCAAAATCCAGCTCATGCATGGTGGGAAAACAAATGATCAAAATGACAACTCACAAATCACTTGGATTCAAGAATGGCACATGGCAAAACAAGTTGAAATTGTGATGATTTTGTCATAACAACTTGCATGAAGGATGCTTATAAATAGAAGGGAGGGGTGTGTGTTCTAAGACCATACTTAGTGTGCTTGGATGCCTTGGAAGATACATTGTTTTTGAGAGCTTGAGAAAAGAAAAGAAAAACCAAAGAAGAGAGAAGAAAATAATGGTTGGCTCTTCCATATTATCCCTTGAAGAATTTTTGTTGCATATTTTCAATATGTGTAACTAATTTTCTAGTAGAGCTAGGGATGAATTTGTATATATGATAGTATTTGTAATTGTTTTTTATTCATATATGTGTTCTTCAAATATTAAACTCTTTTGTTTAGTCATTCGAAATTTATTATAAATGTTTTCGTCACCAAATAATCTTAGAATTTATTTTATTTATAGATTCAGTCATGCTTTCTCTATTAAATGCAATAATCCTTTGATTATGTTTGGTTCAATTGGTTATCTATTTTAATTTAATTCTCTGCTGCAATATTGCTCTACGAGTATATTGTCGACGTTGAATTTCTTTAATATCGATAACAATTCCTGTTCTTATATTGTGACGAATGATTTTTCGAAAGATTACATTTGATTTAAATCTGGTTATTAATGTTTTATTTTCCGACTGAAAATTTGGACATAGAATTTTCAATTGAGTTATTAATGAATCGAAAATAATTAAAATACCAATTATATACAAAGGATTCCCGATGCTTTACTTTTCGCACTCATCTAAATCTTTTTGTTAATTTCGTTACTGTTGTTCAATTTCTCAATCCATCTCCCTGTGGAATCGACACCCCAAAGCTATACTGCAAACGACCGCATTATTCTTTGGGCGTAATCAAATTTTGGTGCCGTTGCCGAGGAGACGGTAAAAGAATTTGTAGTTTTTTTTAGTAGTTTGTTAAAAAAAAAAAAAAAAAGAGAGCGGTAGCTTCGTTCATTTTCTTTTTAGCTTTCTGCATCTTTATTTTATTTTAGTTTTATTTTCGTAATTTGTTTTTTTTCAGTATTACGCTTTTCTTTACTTTGCATGCGCAGGTACAGAGACGCTTTTGGACGGTTTGCTAGTAGACCCGTGCTAGAATCAGATTCAGAATCTAATTTTTCTAATCGCTTGTTTGATAATTCTTCCAATTCTGACGCGATGAGTGAACACGTGGACCAACCTGTTAGAACCCTCCAAGATTATCTTCATCCCGCACGAACAGCCACACCATCCTGTATTATGTTCTCACCTAATGTTCGTCATGTAGATTTTAAAACAGGAATGATACAATTACTTCCGACTTTTCATGGTCTAGAAAATGAAAACCCCTATGTTCATATTAGGGAATTTGAGGAAGTAGTTGCAACATTTCACGGTCAAAATACCACTGACGAAACGGTAAGGCTAAAGTTCTTTCATTTTTCTTTGAAAGATAAAGCTAAGAGTTGGTTGTACTCACTAAGACCACGGTCTATTGGAACATGGAGTGAGATGACTCAAGTGTTTTTCAATAAATACTTTCCCCAACATAAGACTAATGCTTTAAAAAGACAAATCTCTACCTTTGCACAAAAGGATAGTGAGACTTTGTACCAGTCTTGGGAAAAATTTAAAGAATTACTGAGTATGTGTCCCCACCATGGATATGAGAATTGGCACTTAGTGAGTTATTTCTATGAAGGCCTTACGCCCAGGAAACGTCAATTCGTGGAAATGATGTGCAATGGAGAATTTTTACAAAAAATTTCCGATGAGGCCATAGAATACCTCAATGAGCTTGCTGAAAAAGCTCATACTTGGACTGGACCTAGTGCTATTGATAGCACAAACAGGTCACGACCTACAGGAAACTTGAGTGGTGGTATTTACCATCTAAGGGAGGAGGATAACCTTAAGGCTAAGGTTGAAATGCTCACCAGAAAATTAGAGTTATTGAAAACTAAAAACTCAAAACCAACACACACGGCTAATCATGCAGAATCTTTTGGGCCATGTGTTATCTGTGGTGGGATAGATCATCATTCCCAAGAGTGTCCTACACATACTAACATGAATGGTATGTATGAGGAACAAAGTAATGCTCTAGGTATGTACAAAAAGCCCTTCACACCTTACTCTGAAACCTACAACCCAGGATGGCGTAATCATCCCAACTTCAGCTGGAAGTCTGAAAACCAGCAGCCTGCACAACTCTCTAGATCATATCCTGCACCATACCATGCACCTCAATCTTTTAGAAATTCTTTAGAAGATACTTTGCATACTTTTATTGAAATACAGGGTAAGACTAATCAAAAATTTGAATCTTTGATTATGCAGGTTGTCGAAGAAAATAAGGAAATCAAGAGCCAGGTGTCTAAAATAATGAGTTCATTGACTATGAATGAGAAAGGTAAGTTTCCTTCCCAAACTCAATCTGTACCTCATGGTCAACATATGGCACAAGGAGATCTGAACGACGTAAACGCCATTGTGACACGAAGTGGTAAGTCTCTACGTGATCCAATAATAGACAAAAAAAGGATGTAGAGAAAGATCAAGATAGCAGCAGTCCTGAGCTTCCCAAAGAACTTGAGGTAACAAAACCTGAGGAACCTGCGGTAACAAAAAATCCTGGTAAGGTACCTTTTCCTCAAGCATTAAAGTCAAGCAAACAAACTCTAGATCATAACAATGATATTTTGGAAAATCTTAGACAGGTAAAAATTAATCTTCCTCTTTTGCATGTAATTAAACAAGTTCCTACTTACGCAAAAATTCTCAAAGATTTGTGTACAGTTAAGAGGAAGCATTATGTGAAGAAGACTGCATTCTTGACAGAGCAAGTTAGTGCTCTAATTGAACAGCGGATTCCCCCTAAGTACAAGGATCCTGGATGTCCAACCATTACATGCAACATTGACAATCATGAGCTTGGACAGGCCTTGCTAGATTTAGGGGCTAGTGTAAATTTGATGCCATATTCTATTTATTTGCAATTAGGATTGGGAGAAATCAAACCAACTTCTGTGGTATTGCAATTGGCTGATCGTTCAGTTAGAGTACCACGGGGTGTGGTAGAGGATGTTTTAATCCAAGTTGACAAATTTTACTATCCTGTTGATTTCTTAATTCTAGACACTAGTTCTGCTGTAGAAACCACCTCTAAAATTCCATTAATTTTAGGTAGACCTTTTCTTGCTACTTCTAATGCTCTTATCAATTGCAGAAATGGATTGATGAAACTCTCTTTTGGCAATATGACTCTTGAGGTAAATATTTTTCATATTGCAAAACAGCTAGAAGAGGATGTCGAGTGTCATCAGACATACATGATTGACTCACTTATAGAAAGGGATGTTCTTACAACTCATGACTCAGATCCCCTTGAATACTTTATTGTTAATTCTGAATTTAATCCTATAAGTGATTCATCTGATGTATTTGACATTTGTGCTATTTTTTACAGAACTCATGATTATAGTACACAGGCATGGCAACCAAAGTTTGAGAAGTTGCCTGAAAAAAGAGAAAGACAGATTCCTTCAAGTAGAGAAGCCCCTAAAGTTGAATTAAAATCCCTACCTAAGGGTTTAAAGCATGTTTTCCTTGGTCCAGGTGATACTTTTCCTGTTATTATTTCATCTGAATTATCTAAGTCCCAAGGTGAGAAATTAATTCAGATTTTATGCAAATATAAATCAACCCTAGGATGGAGTATTGCTGATATAAAAGGCATTAGTCCCCTAATCTGTACTCATAAAATAAATTTAGAGGAAGGAACTAATCCTCGAAGAGACCCCCAGCGTAGACTTAATCCCACAATGAAAGAAGTTATGAAAAATGAAGTATTGAAACTATTAGATGCAGGAATGATATATCCTATTGCTGATAGTAAATGGGTAAGTCCTACGCAGGTTGTTCCTAAAAAATCAGGAGTAACTGTGATAAAAAATGACCTTGGAGAGTTAGTCCCTACAAAACTGGTGACTGGTTGGCGGATGTGCATTGATTACAGAAAATTAAATGCCGCCACACGAAAAGACCATTTTCCGCTTCCTTTTATTGATCAAATTCTTGAGCGGGTGGCTGGTCATCCTTTTTATTGCTTTCTGGATGGTTATTCTGGTTATTATCAAATTGAAATTGCATTAGAAGATCAGGATAAAACTACTTTTACTTGTCCTTTCGGTACTTATGCTTTCCGCAGAATGCCATTTGGACTGTGTAATGCTCCAGCTACTTTTCAACGTTGCATGATGAGTATTTTTAGTGATATGGTTGAAAAGTGCATGGAAGTTTTTATGGATGACTTGACTGTTTTTGGATCTTCTTTTGATGCATGTTTAATGAGTTTAGAAAGAGTACTGACTCGTTGTGAATAAAAAGAATTGGTTTTAAATTGGGAAAAATGTCACTTTATGGTACCTTCAGGTATTGTTTTAGGGCATATTATTTCTTCCAAAGGAATGGAGGTTGATCAATCAAAAGTTGAATTAATCTCTAAATTGCCTACACCTAGAACAATCAAGGATATAAGATCATTTCTTGGTCATGCGGGTTTTTATAGGAGATTCATACAGAATTTTTCTGCCATATCTAGACCACTATGTAACCTCCTAGCTAAGGATGCCCCATTTGAATGGACACAAGCCTGTCAAGAGGCTTTCAAAATATTAATTGGCAAGCTTACTTCAGCACCCATAATGCAACCACCTGATTGGAATTTACCTTTTGAAATTATGTGTGATGCTAGTGATTTTGCTGTAGATGCTGTTCTTGGACAGCGAAAAGAAGGGAAACCTTTTGTCATTTACTATGCTAGTCGAACTCTAAATAATGCACAAATGAATTACTCCACCACTGAAAAAGAGTTGTTAGCTGTAGTATTTGCTTTGGATAAATTCCGCGCTTATTTGATTGGTTCTCCTATCATTATCTTTACAGATCATGCAGCCCTTAAGTACCTTTTTACAAAGAAGGATGCTAAGGCACGATTAATACGATGGATTTTACTTTTGCAAGAATTTGACATCACCATCAAAGACAAGAAAGGAGTGGAGAACGTAGTGGCAGACCATCTTTCTAGACTCACATTCGAGGACACTTCTGACCACATACCAATCAAAGATGATTTTCCCGATGAGCATTTACTTTCTATTACTTCTCTACCATGGTTTGCTCATATTGTGAACTATTTAGCTGCAGGTGAAATACCAAAGGATTTTAGCACCCAAGACAAAAGGAAATTCATGATTGAGGTACGAAAATTCTACTGGGATGACCCTTACCTTTTCAAATACTGCCCTGATCAAATTTTAAGGCGTTGCATCCCTGATGAAGAGATTGCAAGCGTTTTGGAATTTTGTCATTCCCAAACTTGTGGTGGCCACTTTTCAATGAAGAAAACCGCTGCAAAAATCCTGCAGTGTGGATTTTATTGGCCCACCTTATTTAAAGATACAAATATCTATTGTCGCTCATGCGAAAGATGTCAAAAGTTAGGAGCTATGACCCGTCGTAATATGATGCCCTTAAACCCAATTTTGGTAATTGAAATTTTTGACTGTTGGGGCATTGATTTTATGGGACCATTTCCTCCTTATTTTGGATATTTATATATTATTGTGGCAGTAGATTATGTGTCAAAATGGGTAGAGGCAGTACCTTGCAGGACCAATGATAACAGGACGGTAATTAAGTTTCTCAAAGAAAATGTACTATCTCGATTTGGTACCCCACGTGCTATCATTAGTGACCGAGGTACGCATTTTTGTAACCGTTCTTTTGAAACTTTAATGAAAAGATATGGGGTGATACATAAGCTTTCTACTGCATATCACCCTCAGACAAGTGGACAGGTTGAACTTGCGAATAGGGAAATTAAACAAATTTTAGAAAAAACGGTCAACCCGAATCGGAAAGATTGGTCTTTGAGACTAATCGATGCGCTTTGGGCTTACCGTACAGCTTTCAAAACTCCTTTAGGCATGTCACCTTATAGACTTGTTTTTGGAAAACCTTGTCATTTGCCCGTGGAGCTCGAGCATCGAGCATATTGGGCCATTAAACATTTCAATTTTGACTTGGAAAAAGCAGGAAAATTTAGAAAATTCCAATTGACGGAATTAGAAGAATTGAGAAATGATGCTTATGAAAACTCCAAGATCTATAAGGCTAAAATGAAAGTATTTCATGATAAAAATATTTTGAGAAGAACATTTAAGCCTAATAATCGAGTATTTTTATATGATTCAAGACTCCATAAGCATCCAGGAAAACTTCGATCTAGATGGACCGGCCCTTTTATAGTAAAAAACGTTTTCACAAATGGAGCGGTAGAAATAGAAAATCTAAAAGATGGATGTATCTTCAAAGTAAATGGTCAACGCCTCAAAATCTTAATTGATAGACAAATTCCAGAAGTGGAAGACATTCCACTTATGGACCCAGTATATCAATCTTGACCATCTCCAGGTATGTTTTTCTTTTATTTTATTTTTGTTCATTTTATTTTTGTTTATTGTTTACTTTATTTTGTTACAGGTTAATTTTATTTTGACAAATACCATCTTTGATGCCAAGCAAGCCACCCACATCCCATATCAGGTGTATTCTACCCTATTTAGTTATTCAATTCTGATTCTTAAACATTGAGGATAATGTTTCATTTAAGTTGGGGGGTGGGAATACAAATCTGTTATTTAAACTCTGTGGCATATTTCAATCAATATATAAAAAATTGCCAAATTTTTTTCACACAGGCATCTTTTCACACATGATACTCATGCTCATTCATAACCATCTTGGTGAATTCAACAAACCCATCTTAAATCATTTTGCTAAAGCATCCACAGAACCATTTATGCACTTCTCCAAACTTTGTGGTAATATGGTGATTTGACACATGTAACTAAAGAATTATTTTGCTCAAGTATTCATGTGAATTTTGTGAGAATTGAGAGCTTACAAATACAGAAATTGTGATAAGTTTCCATTGATATGTTGAATTTGACACTTCTTTTGAGAATATCATTACATGGTTTGTGGTAAGATGGTGGATATACTTGGGATATGACGAAAGTCAACTTAGGATTAATGTTTGAGTCTTTCAAGCTGAGCCTTTTCATCATAGATCCCTAGCAGCCAATTTTGAGCCAATATACACATATGGCCTTTTCTTTTCATATCTACATCATCCATACCTCTCCACATTGGAGTATAGCTTATACACTATATTTTCCTACCATTTTACTTCCAAGTGTGTACTAGGTGTGAAATTATCATTAAAAAAAAAAAAAAAAAAGCATGACAAAAATGGCATGGTGCTAGATGTGTCCATCAAATTATTCATGAAAGAGTTCATCAAATTGCGAAGACACCAGTGGCAAAAGAAGATGGAAAAGTGTACTTAGTCAAAAATCTAAAAAATTGAAAAGTACATCAAAAGGAAAGTATAGTCTACTGAAAAATTTAACAGATTCCCTTTTGTGTATACTTGGAAGTTTTTGAAATATCTTCACCTTTTCTTCTTATGAACCCCAACCCTAAACCACATTACAACCCTTTGTGTTAATTTTTCCGATCCTAAGTATGCTTGTGGAAAGAATGGTGGAAATCTCATTTGTTAGTATTCCTATCATAAGATCAATGTTTACTTGTTACTTATATATAATTGGCTAAATTTCCATGAGAGTAAATGTACACCTTTGTCAACTCCATAGAGAGAACCCATACATGAAACACTTCTATACCCGTGAGTTATGGAGTTGAACCTTTTTGCTTAAGATATTCTAATGTTGCATGTGTCGAAACCTCTGATTTGATAAAAATAGTTTGGAACACATACACACTCTGTGGATTGCTATATTTGAATTACTTGTGAAAGAGTTATTAAATTTCTAAGATTGTTTTGATATGTAAATTTGAAAAATGTGTCTTGATGGCCCCTATGTGTGATTTTCTTTGGTCTTTCTCATCATTTTGCATGAAAATTGCTAGGGACTAGCAATGAGTAAGTTGGGGGTGTGATGAGTGCACAAAAATGCACTCTAAATACTCTATTTAAATACTAAAATAAATGAGAAAACAATGGATATAACTCATGTTAATAAAATTAATGGTCATTTATCTTGAGATAGATATAAGCATGATTTAATATATTGATGAGAATATAAAATGCCATATTTTCCTCTCTTAATGTTTAAAACTTTATTCTTATTTGATGCCTAAATATACTCATTATTCTTATATTTTGATTTAGGACACAAATGGAGACATTAGGAGCAAATGAAGATAATTGCGGAATTTTAGACAGTTCTGACATCTTTTCGTAAAATGGGCATAACTCTCTTATCCAATCTCCGATTGAGCTGATTCAAGCTGATCTAGAACCACAAGAGAAATATCTATAACTTTTATGTTTTGTATTGGAAGAGATATCCACTCAATCTAAGACAAAATCGACCATCAAGTGGACTCACCTGCACTTGACGTTCCTGGATATTTTTCAGCCACTTGCATCAAATCCAAATGTCATCATAATATTTTCTAGCAAGCACTCCTACACCAACTTGGAAATTCAATGATCAATTCAGATACAAGATGAAGTGCACTCAAGTTTCTTCAAGACAAATTATTTGACCACAAGATATTAAGTCATACAAGACATCTAATAGATAGAGAAGCAAAATTGAAACACTCAACCTACAAGCAAAATCCAGCTCATGCATGGTGGGAAAACAAATGATCAAAATGACAACTCACAAATCACTTGAATTCTAGAATGGCACATGGCAAAATAAGTTGAAATTGTGATGATTTTGTCATGACAACTTGCATGAAGGATGCTTATAAATAGAAGGGAGGGGTGTGTGTTCTAAGACCATGCTTAGTGTTCTTGGATGCCTTGGAAGATACATTGTTTTTTAGAGCTTGAGAAAAGAAAAGAAAAACCAAAGAAGAGAGAAGAAAATAATGGTTGGCTCTTCCATATTATCCCTTGAAGAATTTTTGTTGCATATTTTCAATATGTGTAACTAATTTTCTAGTAGAGCTAGGGATGAATTTGTATATATGATAGTATTTGTAATTGTTTTTGATTCATATATGTGTTCTTCAAATATTAAACTCTTTTGTTTAGTCATTTGAAATTTATTATAAATATTTTCGTCACCAAATAATCTTAGAATTTATTTCATTTATAGATTCAGTCATGCTTTTTCTATTAAATACAATAATCCTTTGATTATGTTTGGTTCAATTGGTTATCTATTTTAATTTAATTCTCTGCTGCAATATTGCTCTACGAGTATATTGTCGACGTTGAATTTCTTTGATATCGATAACAATTCCTGTTCTTATATTGTGACGAATGATTTTTCGAAAGATTACATTTGATTTAAATCTGCTTATTAATGTTTTATTTTCCGATTGAAAATTTGGACATAGAATTTTCAATTGAGTTATTAATGAATCGAAAATAATTAAAATACCAATTATATACAAAGGATTCCCGATGCTTTACTTTTCGCACTCATCTAAATCTTTTTGTTAATTTCGTTACTGTTCTTCAATTTCTCAATCCATCTCCCTGTGGAATCGACACCCCAAAGCTATACTGCAAACGACCGCATTATTCTTTGGGCGTAATCAGGGTGCCTCTTCTTCGCCCATTCTTGCTAAAGCCGAGATCGTTACTGAAATGGCCAACCAGTTAAAGGATTGGTTTTCTGCAGTATCTTTATGACTTATCTTCTTGCTTTACTTTCTCTCTTCTTTTTTTCGTTTCTTTTCTTACTTGGATTGTTTTCTCTTCTTCACAGGGCGTTTACAACTTGGCGGCGCGGGTAGTGGCTAATTTTGTTCGACGGGTGGAAAAGATTAAAGAGAGGTGGCAGGCTGGCAAGGCTGAGTTGGAAACCCTAATCGAAAAAAATAGGGAGTTCGAATTTTGCTTGGACCAGGCAGAAGGTTTTCTCAACTCTTTTCAATGAGAGCTAGAGTTGCACGATGGTGAGTTCCTTGAGCTTGAGCTTCGAGATGTTGTTCGGCTTGCTTAAGGGGCAAAGATCAGGGATGACTTTTCCCACCCGATCTTGTAGTCTGAAAGAGACCTGGCGAGGGCACAGCTTTCTGAAACTTAATAGAATTTCAATGCTAAGTTGGTCCGCCTAGACTCGAAACTCCTAACTCGCGGCGGAGAGTTATGCTCAATCCAAGAGGAGCTCACCAGTTTGCAGGAAAGGTACAGGCTGACCAAGGACTTAATGGACACCTTGAAGAAGGCGCGCCTTACGACTCAAGATCTTTTCGAAGTGCAAGGTTCTCTTTTTGAGCTTCGGGAGTGTCACCAGTAGTATAAGGTGAGCTGTGCGAACATGGAAGAGAAGCTTAGGAAAGCCAACTTGGTTGCTTTGGCCAAGGACAAGCAGTTAGCCAGGAAAGCAGGTCAGTTAACTACTGCCCGGGAGGAAACTGCCTGCCTCCGGGCTCAATTGGCTTTGGTTCCTCAAGTCCGAGACACAGCCTTCACTTATGGTCATGGTTCTGGCATCGTGCGCCTTGAGAACCGTCTCCTAGCTGATCCTGCTACAGATCTCCAAGCTCTCGATGTGAACTTGTTTCTCTCGAGATGACTGCCTGCCGCCATGCTGACACCTTCGGGCGTAAAGAAATTCCTGACGCCTTTGTAGGCATGCCTCCATTGTCACCGCTTAAAGAAGGCGACGCCCCCTGACTTGAAAACATTATTCTTCATTTTATTTTATTCTTTTGTGATTGCACACTATAATCTTTCATTTGTACCTAAGTTCTTTTTCTTGTAAATAACATCAATCATTTGTTTTGATATTGTACCCTTGACTCGTAGCTGGATAATCTCAACAATTTGCTCTAATTTCTAATGCTGTATATTTTTGCTTTCTCCTTTGTTTTTGTTTGAATCATTGTCCTTTTCTTTTCTTTTCTTTTGTTTTTCTCACCACCAACCACACGGATCACCCGCAACGAGTGAAGGGGCGACGCTTGTTTGCTCTCTTTTCTTCTTTTTAGGAGTTTGAGTCATCACCCTTTATCTCTTAGCTAAAATTGTGAGCCCAATCGTGGGGCTCAGATATCCCCTTCAGTGAGCTACCCTGATAATTCTCTTCACCTCGGGGCATAGGGAATTAAATTTACCTTATTCCTTTTCACCTCATTGGTTGTGGGGGCGGAGACTTGTGTGTAGTCACAATTGCTGCGGCAAGAGGTCTTAGCTAGCGCGGGGCTTTCGAAGCACAAAGTGTTGGTCACCATTATGGAAAGTGGCGAGGAGACTAGGTTGTCATCGTGAGAATGGCGACGAGATTTTAATTTGCCATCACGGGTGATGGTTCCCCATTTTAAGATTTTTCAGATAGTTGCATGCCTAGAAGCATTCATATCTTTGCTTTAGCGGCAAGGAGCTTTCTAGTGAGAAGACTTGCTTCAAGCGCCTATGAGCTTCCTATTTACATGGCATTGCGAGGTTGATAGCTCGTCATAGGTGTTAGGGGTGGCGTGGTTCACTGACCTTTGACCCCCCTCCTTTTTTTTATGGCATTGTGAGTGTTATAACTCGTCATTGGTGTTTAAGGGTGGCGGGGTCATTTGCCTCCACGCCTTTTTTTTTTCACATAGCACCGCGAGTGTTATAACTCGTCATTGGTGTTTAAGGGTGGCAGGATCATTGGCCTTCACATTCCTTTTTTTTTTTACATAGCACTGCAAGTATTATAACTCGTCTTTGGTGTTTTATAGTTTGGGCAGTCCGTAACCTTTCCTTTAACCCTGCGAGCTGGATCACTCGTTGTGGGTTATTATTAGCAAGGCGGTCCTCTACCTTTTCCTTAACCCTCCAAGTTGGATAACTTGTTGTGGGTTTTTATTACAAGGCGGTCCTCGATCTTTCCCTTAATCCCTTAAACTGGATATCTCGTTATGGGTCTTTATTAACAAGGCGGTCCTCGACCTTCTTAACCCTGCAAGGTGGATAGCTTGTTGTGGGTCTTTATCACAAGGTGGTCCTCGAGTGTAATAACTCAGCATTGATGTTTTAGGGGTGGCGTGGTCTACTGACCTCCACGCCCCTTTTTTACATGGCATTGCAAGCAATGATGAGTACCTTAAACAAAATATGAGAATCATTAGGGTTGAGAATGGGCGAACACTCGGATTCCCGAGATAATAAATATAAATGTAATAATTATGATCATTCAAGAATTCAACTGAAATGAGAATACTAAAACAAAAATGTTGTAATAAAAAACCAATAATACTACTACTAAGGGAATGTTAAAGAAATAAATGATGTGAAAGTATTGAAAATACTACTAGTAAAACTTCCTTAAGTGCTCTGCATTTCATGGATGAGGTAGTTCTTTTCCTCGACTGTCTTTTAGCTGATATGACCCAGGTCTATTGTTTGCCACTACCAAGTAGGGTCTTTTCCATTGGGGTCCCATCTTTCCCTGGTTTTGGGTTGTTACCTCGCACTTCTTTAAGACTAGATCCCCAATTTTGAAGGTCTTGGGTTTTACTCTCTTATTGAAATATCGCTCTGTTTTGGCTTCTCTTGTAACATTTTGGCTTCCGCAATATCTCTCGTCTTCTAACAAATCCAAATTTTCCTCTAGCTTGCTGTCGTTTTGGCGGGTTGAGTAATGGCTTGTTCTATAGCTGGGCAACCCTACTTCAATTGGTGGTATTGCCTCAGTCCCCATATGGTAGCATGAACGAGGACTCCCCGATAGGTGTTTTGACTGTTGTTTTGTACGCCCAAAGTACTCTTGGGAGCTCGTCCGCCCATTCTCCTTTCTTCTCTTCGACCCTCTTCTTTAGGATAGAAAGTAAAGTTTTGTTGGCTGATTCAACTTGCTCGTTAGCCTAGGGGTGACCTGGTGAGGAATATTTGGCCTTAATTTTCAGCTCTGCACACCATTCTCTATACTGGTCAGAGTCAAATTGTCGCCCATTGTTTGTCACTAGGCTGTGTGGAATCTCGAACCGGCAAACAACATTCTTCCATAAGAACCTTATCACAACTTTACTGGTTATGGTCGCTAACAATTCCGCTTCTACCTATTTGGTGAAATAGTCCACAGCCACTATCATGAATTTCACTCCACCTTTCTTTGGTGAGAAAGGTCCTACTAGGTCCACGCCTCATTAAGCAAAGGGCCAGGGTACCATCATGGATGTCAGTTCTTCTGGTGGGGCGTACTGTACAGGCACATACTCTTGACATTTGACGCACTTCTTAGTGAACTCCCCTGCGTCCCTTATTGCATTGGTCCAATAATAGCCTGTTCTAAACACCTTCTCAGCTAAGGCTCTTCCCCCCAAATGATTCCCACATATTCCTTCATGTATCTCTACTAAGACATATTGTGATTTCTGGGGCAAAATGCATCGTAACAAAGGGGTAGAAAAACCTCTTTTGTAAAGAATCTCGTCAATGAGCAGGAACCTTGCCGCTTTCCTTCTTACTTTTCGTGCTTCTTCTCGTGCCTCTGGTAGTCTACCTATTGCCAAGTATTCTACTACTTGGCTTTCCCATTCGGGGACATTGGAACTCAGCGTTGCTACTTCCGCCCCAATGGCTGGCGCTTCAATAATGCTTCTTTCAACTTGCCAAGGAAAAAGCGTTTCTTCCATTCCAGACGCCATTCGGGCTAGCCTATCTGCCACTTCATTACTCGCCCGTGGAATCTGGGTTATGGTGAAATAAAAGAAGAGATCGCGTACTTCCCAAAGCCGCTCAAGGTATTTCTTTAATTTCCCACTTTTGGTGGTGTAATAGCCTAACACCTGGTTGACAATGATCTGTGAATCTGACCTGACTTTTATCTCAGTTACCCTGATCTGGGCGGCTATAGAAAGTCCGGTTACTAGCGCTTCATATTCAGTTTCATTATTTGTTACCTTAAATGCTAGTGTGGCTATGTAATGCCTTTTCTCGTTATTGGGGCTGAGCAAATGTATCCCTAGGCCACCACCCGCCTTGCAGGATGAACTATCATTGTACATTACCCATAGTTTTCCCGTTGGTGCTATTGTGGCTTCCTGGGAAAAACCTGAGAATTCTGTCACAAAATCTGCTAATGCCTATCCTTTCACCGCCTTCCTTGGCTCGTATCTCAAGTTGAATTCAGTCAACTCAATCGACCATCCTATCAACCTTCCTATGCAGTCTGGTTTCCTCAGAGTTTTTGCTAGCAATGCCTCTATAAGCACCCTTACTGTGTAGGCTTGAAAGTAAGGGCAAAACTTCTTGGCCGCCGTTACTAGGGCAAAAGCTAGCAGTTCAATCTTGGGATACCTTACTTCTGCTTCTCTGAGGGCTCGGCTTAAGTAGTATATGGGGTGCTAGATGGCCCCTTATTCCTTTACTAAGACGGTTGATATTGCATGTGGGGAAATAGCTAGGTAAGCACAGAGTACATTGCCCTTTTCCAATTGCTTTAGGAGGGGCAGATTGACTAGATATTGCTTTAATCTTTTGAACACCTCATTACACTCTTCATTCTAGGAATGCATCTTGCGCAATACATGGAAGAAAGGTATACACTTATCCGTCGATCTCGCAATGAATCTGCCCAGGGTGGCTACTTTTCCTGCAAACTGCTGTCTGTCATGCAAGTTTTTCGGTGGCTTCATATTGATTATGGCCTCTATCTTTTCTGGGAAGGCTTCAATTGCTTTTTCAGATATGATGAATCCCAAAAACTTTCCTGACTCGACTCCAAAGGCACATTTGGCAAGATTCAACTTCATCTTATATTGGCGTAACACATCAAATGCTTCTCTCAGGTCATCGATGTGCTGGGCAGGCTCCTTGCTTTTTACCAAGAGATCGTCAACATAGACTTCCATGGTTTTCCCTATCTGTTTTGCGAACATTCGGTTGAATAGTCTTTGGTAGGTCACCCCTGAATTCTTTAATCCAAACGGCATTACTTGGTAACAATACACCCTGCGATCTGTTATGAATGCAGTCTTTTCTTTACCCGCCGCGTGCATCTGTATTTGGTTGTACCTTGAGTAGGCGTCCATGAAACTCAATGTTCGGTGTTCCGCCGTTGCATCCACGATAAGATTGATGCGTGGTAGGGGAAAGCTATCTTTTGGACAAGTTTTGTTGAGGTTAGTGAAGTCTACGCACATTCTCAACTTTCTATTCGCCTTTTTTACCTGGATTACATTAGATAACCACTTCGGGTAGTGGGCTTCCTTGATAAAACCGGCAGCAAGTAGTCTCTCGACTTCCAAATTGATTGCCGCATATTTTTTCACGCTGAATGACCTCCTTTTTTGGCGTACTGGCTTGTGTGCAGGGTCTACTCCTAAGCGATGCTCAACGATGGCATTGTCCACGCCGGGCATCTCTTCATAGCTTCATGCAAACACATCTCTCTGTTCCATCATTAATTACTTCAGACTTTCTCTATCTGTCGGGGGGGCATTCGTGCCGATGCGTACAGTTGTTTCTAGGTAGTTAGGGAATAAAGTTACGAGCTCTAAAAGTTCATTGACCTCTGCATGCTGCTGATTCTGCTCGTCTCTGACCTCTACATCTTTTTCCTAGGCTTCTGTCATGGGTGGTGGAAGGGGTGGTATGAACGCCTTTTTCATCTCTTCCACTGTACAAAATTCGTTTCCGTTCTTTCTTAATTTTTGCACATAACATTCTCAAGCCAACACCTGCTCGCCTCTCGACTCTCCTACCTCACTGTCCATTGGGAACTTCATCTTGAGGTAATACGTAGAGGTTACCACCCTGAGATGGTTGAGTGTTGGCCTCCCCAGTATAGCATTATAGAAGGAGGGAGCTTTAACCACTAAGAAGTCAGTCATGGTGGTCACCGTTTGTGTTCCAATCCCAGCGGTTACTGGAAGTGTGATGGCCCCAACAAGTTGGATTGCTTCGCTAGATACGCAATTCAATGGCGTTGGGGAAGGTAGTAGTTGGTCAGCGTCGATACCCATTTTGTTGAATGCTTCCCAAAACAATATGTCGGCTGAGCTTCTATTATCGACCAGCACCCGCCTAGTCGATAATTGGCTATGATCAGGGTGATCACTAAAGCATTGTCGTGTGGGTACAACACCCCTTCTCTGTCTGCCTCTCCAAAGAATATCACTATGCGGTCATTGCTAAGTTTTCTCTATTTGGGAGCCCTGTCTGCTACATACACTTCCTCATACCTCGCCTTTCGTGCATACGCCTTTCGACTAGATGCGGACATCCCGCCTCCAACAAAGCCTCCTGTTATTGTTCATATTTCTCCAATAGGTGCTTTATTCCTATCATCTCTTGGGGGTGATCTGTTCCAGTCACCTCTTATGGGTGATCTGTTCCGGTCGCCTCTCATGGGCGCCCTGTTTCTGTTCCCGTCTCCTTTCGTTGTCATTCGGTTGCCATTGTTCTGGCAGCTGTCACCTTGGCGTCTTCTTTTGGGGCTGGTGCTCCTTTTAACTTCCCGCCCAGACTCTTGACGTCTTCTGGGTTTTGATTGTTCTGCCACCATGTGTTCCAACTCACTAGTTCTTGCCAAATTAGTGACCCTTTTTTTCATGGTCGTGCCATCTTATGTCCAATATCATCCCGTCTGGTGGCATTTGCAATATTGACCGCCTGTATGGAGCTGGTGCCCTTCACCCCTGTCTTCCTCCTCTTCTATGACACTCAGGCTGTTATGTATTAGCGTGGTATTTTGATCTGGATGTCTTTCCTGCTTCCTTTCTTGCCGATTCGCTCCAACCCTTTTATCATCTCGTTCGCCTCTCCGTTCGGCCCTTCTGCTTTCTTTTCGAGGATCTACCAAGGCCTGTAATGTATACTCGGCGTTAACAAAAATGTCCATTTGGTCCATGAATTCCTTGAGTGTGGAAGGAGTCTTCTTAGCTAACTCGATCATGAATGGGCTTTGCAACTAGATTCCGCCTAGGAGAGCAGCCAAAGTGATCTTCTTGTCTTAGTCGTCTGTCTTCAATGGCTTCTTGTTGAAGCGAGTGAGGTAGGTCTTGAGGTCTTCATCCTCTTTCTGATTGACTGTAAGCAAGTAGGAAGCTGGGCGTCGGCGCCTTCTGCTGGGCATAAACTGGGTTATGAATTGTTTGGCTAGGTCTTCAAAGCTATCTATCGACCTTGGTTTGAGAGTCCCAACACACCCTCCTGCCGTCCCCTTTAGGGTTAGGGGATAAGCCCAGCAAGCAATCTTGCCCAGGAAACCATGGAGTGTGATGTGGGTTTTAAAGTTTTTTAGACGGTCCACTGGATCCTTAGACCCATTGTACAAGTCTATCTGGGGGACTTTAAACTTCGGCAGGAGCGAAATCTTCATAATCTGCTTGCTAAATGGTAGGTTGGTCTGGTTCAGCAGGCACTCGACCGAGGAAGATCCTCCCATTTTTCTTGCTATTTCCTCATACTTTCCTGCAAGGTCTTTAAGTTCGTCGTGCATTTTTTATTTTTCTGTACGTTCCAACTTGGCTTCGGCATTGCTGTCTGCTTCTCCCTCACCTTGCTCACTGTGAGCAAGCACAACGGTATTTCTAGACTCAACATTCTTCCGTTAAATCCTCGTTTTCTTTTTGCAATGCTTCCAATGCATCTAACACCTTCTTCAATCTCTCTTCTGTTGCTACTAATCGTGCTTCCATGGATGCACCTGTTGCCCGGCTTGCTACAAAATGAGTTATAGTTGGCATGCGAGAACCATGTTAATAGTTTGTATTCGAATCCCACAGTCAGCGCCAACGTTAAGGACGTGTCTCGCTCCCTTCCTGCAACCGTTCACCTGCAAGAAATTGAAAAAAATCGACGATCCCTGCTTGGGAAACCTCGTCAGAAGAAGAAGAAAAGGAAACACCAAATTAAAGTAAGACTTTATTCATAGGCCAATAGTTGTGCAAATCTAGATTAGCCTCTTTGCAAACAAGCAAAATGGCATTATTTGGAAACCATCATTACATTGTCTAGATACTACATGCCTAGGAAGTGAAAAGCATCAAAACCTCCTATTTATTGTGCATAAATATGCTTTATACAAGTTTCTGGTGTGAAAAGCAACAAAGTATATTTCTTGCATGGTGCTATTATTCTGTGTAGAGCTCAGACTTGGATAACCTTGGAGTTGGAATTGCAATGGTTGGGTTCTTCTTCTTCATAACAGTACCAAAAATGTCAGAAAATTCCAAGTCTGAACCTTGTGGCCATTTCCATTCATAGGAATGCAAAAATTGTCACGCCCGGCCCAAAGCCCTTCAGCCAGCCCATGACCCACGCCCGGCCCAGGCCCAGCCCTAACCCTTTGCCCGAACGGTGCCGTTTCTCACACGGTTTAAACCTACCGCCCCTTCTTCTTTCTTTCCTCCTCTTTCTTTCTTCTCTTTTCCTTCTCTTTCCCCTGGGCGACAGTTTCTCCTCTGCCTTCATTGCCTCTTTCTTGCGCCCACTCCCCACGTTCTTGGCAGTTCCGAATCCATTAGAAGGCTCAACGGAAGATTTATTTTCTCTCACTCTCTTCTTTCCGCATTTGCAACTTAGTTTCGGGTCTCCTCATCGCCGGCTCCCCTGTTTTCGTTCACCTCTTGTTCTCGCCAGTAAGTCCATCCCGATCTCTCCCTTTTTCTCTTGCAACTATTACTATCCTGGTAAGGTAGAAATATTGATAGTTAACCGTTGGTTTCAGCCGAGCATAGGGGAGGCAGGATTTCAATTCCATCCGGCCACTGTCTGCGGGTTTTGCTACCCTGTTTCGTGTGATTCTTCCGCTTGAGGTAAGATTTATGGTTTTTCCTCTTGGATGCTCATCTCAGGTGAATTGGTTTAGATTTTTTTTTTCTTCAATTTTCTGGGTCTTCCGAGGGGTATTATTGATGATTTTCAAGTTTACGTTGGGGTTTATTTTTCCGCCGTTGTCATGCGGAGGTTAGAAGTGATTTTTGATTTGGGGCTGGAATAATGGTTTCGTTAGGGGCATTGTTAACGTTACTAGATATTTTACGTATAAAAGTTTTGTTGTGACCTCTGTTTGAAGGTTTTGGATTTGATGAACAGTTGCTGATTTTTGTGTGGGATGAGGAAAATTGATTTTTTGAAATGTATATACCTCGGTTGAGTACTTTTTTTATGCTCAAATATTTATCTAAATTTTTCTCTAATTTCTGAATCCTTCTTCGAAGTGATTTTTGGTGGGTGTTCAAGGGTTTGTTATTTAAATTTCTTTTGCTGTTTTGGTACTGTCGTTGGGTTGTTTGGAGCGTTTTTGTGTGATATAAAATGGTTGGGTTTGGTTAAGTTGAACGCATTAGGATACTATATTTGTTGGGTTGGCTTTATCAGAGGGATGCCCGAGATGTTTTGGTAGTGGGCTGAAATGATATTTTATGTATGGAGTGCGCTGGTTTGCTGGTTGATGTGGATTTAAGGAGATAAATTCAGTGCATCTTAGAGTTTTTTTTTAAATGATTTAAATATTGATTTTTCTGTGCATCTTTGGGGGCTGTCCAGGTTACGTAGTGGCTGGTTGCTTAGGCTTGTTATGCTAGAAATTTATGATTTTAGGCAAGCAGCGTAGTTTAACTTATAATTTTCATATTAAAGCTTTTGGAGTAGTCTTTAACGTTAGGGAATATGTTTTTATGAATAGGTGATGAAGCTCTTAGAAGTCAGATTCAAAGTTTTGATAATTCGCTGCAAGAGTCAGGTAAGCGAGGTTCGTATGCTCGGTTTTATACCAAAAGATGACTGAGGTTGACTTTTGAAAATTTGTGCTTGTGTTAGTTATGAAATGAAAACCTGAGAAAAACCGTACCTCAGTCGATTGTTTGCACTATTCATGAAGCTTATATAAAAGAAGGAAAAATATTTCTGTCATGCATTGTGTAGACATGAGCTTGCTTTTTGTCATGTTATTTTTTGAAATGTGGAAAGAACATTTTTGTCTATCTGAGAAAAATTATGCCTTGATTGTATTGACTATGTTTTATTTACATAAGCTTTATTCTGAAAATAGTTTGGAACTATGTGTCTTTAATAACTCTGAAAATCTTTGGCATAGTATTCTGGTTGGTATTTGACTCTATCTCTGCTTGGCTCTGCTCTGATTTGTATTTGCTCTGTTTGGATTGGTGCCAATTTCCTATCTCTGAGTGCACCCACTTTGGAAACAAAGTGGTTTATTGTGGGCTTTCCTATATGCACACTCGGGGCTCCAAGAACGAATAAGGAAAAGTTCCACCTCTGTCTCTGCCTGGTTTGGCCACTGGAAGTTGCACAACCCTACCACGGGGGTTAAACATGGTCTTTGCTTTGTGAGATGCTCCGTTTGATATAGTGATAATACTCAGTTTTGTTATGCCAAAGTACTTTATGATTTAAATTGTCTTGAAAATCATTTGTTTCTTTGATGCTTAATTATGTTTTGCTCCGTACTTTATTACTTGGTAAATGCTTATGTTTACACGCTTGTATAGGTTCTTCGCTTACTGATTTGTGGAAAAACTCACCCCCTTATCTCATATATTTTTCAGATGATTTGGATGTTCCATCAGATGACCAAGAATAGAGTTCTGACCAAGTATAAGCAGTTAGAGCCTCAGGATAGATGGGGGAAAACGATTAATTTTTTATTTTAGATGTTGGGTTTCTAGTTTATTGGATTTTAGAATGTTAGTTATTCTTTATTGTTAAACTTTTTGGGAGATTGTGAACCCTCTCATTTATGATTTATTCTTATTCTTTTATTTATGACTTGGTGGACATTGTTATATGGATTGAGATGTGGAAAAATATTTTTATTTGAACATGGTCGGAGACCTATTATTTGTAGTTGAGGATGGGTTATACCAAACAGGTTGGACTTCGTGACCCCCTATGAGTACGGGGCGTTACAGTTGGTATCAGAGCGAAAGTTTAAGATTCTGCAGACTTATGCAATAAGGTTTTAGGAATTTGAGGTTCTAGAATTTGCCAACTTTAGGAATTATTTGAGGTGTAGAATTATATAGGCTTGTGAGTTGATTTCATATCATTGGAGAGTTAAGGGTTATATATTTATGTCTTTTATTTTTGGTATCATGTGATCTTGTTTGTGGTGGGTACCTCTTTTGTTTGGGGAGTATTATATACTTTTGTTTTGACTACTAAGATTACCTGTAGATGTTTATTTTTTAGCTAGTTGGTTATATGTTTTAGTGAACGATGTGTTTAATAGTCCAAGTGTTCTCAGGATGCCACCTCAACGTGAGCGAAGTGTGTCGGACTTGAATGCGGCCAGAAATGAAAGGGAAGCAAATCCAAGAGCTTCTGAAGTACTTCGAACAGCTGCGCATTAGCTGATTAATGATCTCGCACAAAATTCATCTGACCGTCACCGCACCACAAGTGAAAGGGGTTGCACTGTGGAAGATTTCAACAAGTTGTATCTCACGTCTTTTGATGGAAGAGGCGACCCGATTCTGGCAGAGGATTGGGTACAGGATATTGAGGAGATATTTCGAGTCTTGCCTTGCACGGATGAGCAAAAGGTGGCGTTTGCTACATTCAAGCTGACCGGGGAGGCGAAAAGGTGGTGGATCTCTGAAAGGACGATCAGGGAAGCTGAAAAGACGGAAATAAAAAGTTGGTCACTATTCAAGCAAGTCTTCCTAGAGCGTTTCTTCCTAGTTTCAGTTAAGGAAGATAAAGCTGTGGAATTTGCCACCTTAGTTCAGGGAGCGATGTCAGTACACCAATATGTAGCCAAATTTACTGAGCTGGCACGTTTTGTGGCATATCTGATTCCTGATGAAGAGAAGAAGTGTCACAAATTTGAACAATGGCTGAACAAGAAGCTTTTTGAGCAAGTAGTGGGCTTCCAAGTAAAAAAATTCACAGAATTGGTGAATAAGGCTACAGTGTTTGAAAGAAGCCTTCAAAGAAGTGTAATTTTATCTGATCAAAGGAAGAGATCTATCTCATCTAGATACCATGCAAGCGTCAATCAAGGATCGTGGAAGAAGAAAAATGAAGGGGGTAGCTCAAGCAATAGGCTAGGTCAGAGTAATCGGCAGCCCTACCAGTGTAAGACATGTAACCAAGTGCATTCTGGAGAATGCAGAAGAGGGCCAAGACTATGTTTCCGTTGTGGCAAGTCAGGACACTACATCAGGAATTGCCCTCTGCAACCGGACAACAACAACGCGAGCATGTTGCCACCCCAGAGAAATGAAGTTACAGGACGAGGTAACAATCAGCGTCCTACTGCACCTGCTCGAGTCTTTGCATTGACACCAGGAGAGGCTGAAGGCAGGAATGATGTGATCACAGGTATTTTCGGTTCTCGTCTTCTTTTAGGATTAACTTGGTATTCAATGCGGATCTTTAATAGAAGGAGTATATATATATATTTTTAATTTTGTGATCATAGGCATTCTCCCATTGTTTTCTAACGATGCTACTGTATTATTTGATTCTGGGGTAACGCATTCGTTTATTTCTTTGAATTATGCTAAGTTTTGCACTTGGGAAGGTGAAAGGTTGGAGTATAGCCTAGTAGTCTCGACACCGACAGGAAATTCAGTATCTTGTCATAAAATTCTCTGTGGCTGCCCCATATCTGTCGAAGGAAGATTAATGCCAGCTGACCTTATAATCTTTGATATGTTTGGATTCGATGTAATTTTGGGGATGAACTGGCTGGCTTCATACCATGCCAGTATTGACTGCTTTAAAAAGGAAGTAATCTTCAAGCCTTCTGAGGGAGGTGGAATTCGATTTGTGGGGTCGAAAGTGCGATCACATCCATCAGTCATATCAACAGTTCAGGTTGGAAAATTATTGCGAGATGGTTGTCAAGGATTTTTGGCTTGTGTGATAGATGCACCAAAGGAAGAGTTGAATTTAGAAGAGATCCCTGTTGTGAGAGAATACCCAGAAGTGTTTCCTGAAGACTTGTCCGGATTACCACCCGACCGAGAAGTAGAATTTGCGATTGATCTTGCTCCCGGCACGGCACCGTTGTCCAAGGCTCCTTGTAGAATGGCGCCATTAGAGCTCATCGAACTCAAGGAGCAGTTGCAAGACTTATTGGACAATTTATCCGACCCATCGTGTCCCCATGGGGTGCGCCAGTTTTATTTGTTAAAAAGAAAGACGGGACAATGAGAATGTGCATAAACTATAGGGAACTCAACCGAGTAACTATCAAGAACAGATAACCCTTACCCCGTATAGAGGACCTCTTTGATCAACTACAGGGTGCATAAGTTTTCTCTAAGATTGACCTTCGGTCAGGGTATCACCAATTGAAGATCAAGGCAGAAGACGTATCTAAGACCGCTTTCAGAACCAGATACGGTCACTATGAGTTTTTGGTCATGCCTTTCGGCTTGACTAATGCTCCTGCGGTATTCATGGATTTAATGAATAGAGTATTTCATGAATTCCTGGATAAATTTGTGGTCGTCTTCATTAATGACATCTTGATCTATTCTAAAAGTAAGGAGGAGCATGAGGAACACTTGAGGCTAGTACTCGGAACACTTAGGGAGGAAAGGTTGTTTGCTAAACTAAAGAAGTGTGAGTTCTGGTTGGATTCAGTTATATTTTTGGGGCATGTGGTTTCAAAAGAAGGTATTTCAGTAGACCCAGGGAAAGTAGAAGCAGTAGTTAACTGGCTGGCACTGAAGAATGTTCGTGAGGTTAGGAGTTTCTTGGGATTGGCGGGATACTATCGTCGATTCATTGAAGGTTTCTCCAAAATAGCGGTTTCTCTCACCACTCTTACTAGGAAGAATAACAAGTTTGAGTGGACAGAAAAATGTGAAGAAAGTTTTCAGACCTTGAAACAAAGACTTGTGACCGCCCCAGTTTTAACAGTTCCCACTGCGAGAGGTGGTTTTGTGGTGTATAGTGATGCTTCAAGATTGGGTTTGGGTGCGTATTAATGCAACACGGAAAGGTTATAGCTTACGCTTCTCGACAACTGAAAACTTATGAACAAAACTACCCCACACATGATCTAGAGTTGGCAGCGGTGGTATTCGCACTCAAGATTTGGAGGCATTATCTATATGGGGAAAAGTGCGAAATCTACACAGATCATAAAAGTTTGAAATATTTCTTCACCTAGAAAGAATTAAACATGAGACAGAGAAGATGGCTCGAGTTAATAAAGGATTACGATTGTACTATAAATTACCACCTAGGTAAAGCGAATGTTGTAGCTGATGCCTTAAGTAGGAAATCATTGAGTCCAGCAATGGCAACCCATACCACCCAACCCCAGTTGTTAATGCACTTAGAAAGGGCCGGTATTGAGGTTATCACTACTGATACAAGCACTTTCGTGGCCAGTTTAATAGTGTAACCAGATTTGTTAGAGAGAATTAAAGCAGCTCAGAAAGTGGATTCAGCATTGATAAAGTTAGTTGAGGAAGTTAGAAACGGGGACAAAGCTGATTTTAGCATTTCTGAAGATGGAGTTTTGAGGTTTAGAAACAGATTGTGTGTACCGGCAGATGATGCACTGAAGAAAATAATTCTTGAGGAGTCACACCGCTCTTTATACACAGTCCATCCAGGGAGTACCAAGATGTATCGGGACTTGAGAGAGTCTTTTTGGTGGAACGGTATGAAGAGAGAAATTGCTAAGTTTGTAGAACAATGCCTAACATGTCAATAGGTGAAAGCAAAACATCAGACACCAACAGGATTGATACAGCCATTGCAGATTCCAGAATGGAAGTGGGAGCATATATCCATGGATTTTGTGACAGGTCTACCAAGGGCTTTAAACGGACAGGATGCAATATGGGTAATCGTGGATCGCTTAACGAAGACTGCACATTTTGTACCCATTAAAGTTTCTTATAAATTGGAGAAACTAGCTGAACTGTACATACAAGAGACCGTGAGATTGCATGGGGTACCAGTATCCATTGTGTCAGATAGAGACCCTCGTTTCACTTCTAGATTCTGGAGAAATTTACAAGAGGCAATGGGTACTAAGTTAAACTTCATTACGACTTATCACCCTCAGACAGATGGGCAATCAGAAAGGACTATTCAGATTTTAGAAGATATGTTGAGGGCATATGTGATAGACTTTAAAGGAACTTGGATATAACACTTACCATTGGTGGAATTTGCTTATAATAACAGCTTCCAGACTAATATTGGGATGGCACCGTATGAGGCTTTATATGGCAGAAGGTGTAGGTCCCCTTTATATTGGGATGAGGTTGGTGAAAGAAAAATACTGGGACCAGAGATCATTCAGAAAACCATAGAAAAGATTGACATCATTAGAGCTAGAATTAAAGCAGCTCAGGATCGACAAAAGAGCTATGCTGATAACCGACGCCGGCCACTAAAGTTTGAGGTTGGAAATGAAGTATTCTTGAAAATAGCACCAATGAAAGGGGTTATGAGATTTGGAAGTAAGGGCAAGTTAAGCCCTAGATATATTGGACCCTTTGAGATTCTTGAGCGAATTGGACCATTGGCATATAAGTTAGCACTTCCTCCGAATCTTGCAGGAGTCCATAACGTATTTCATGTGTCCATGCTAAGAAAGTATATTCCCGATCCAACTCATATCATTCATTATGAACCGCTACAGATTCAGGAAGATATGACTTATATTGAAGAACCAGTGCGGATCTTGGAAAAGAAAGCACACATGCTGCGGAATCGTAGCATTCCCATGGTTAAGGTTCTGTGGAGTAATCATACAAGCAGTGAAGCTTCCTGGGAACTCGAGGAGGAAATGCGAGAGAAATACCCACATCTCTTCAATGAAGATTTTGAGCTCTTGTACTAATTTTCGAGGACGGAAATTTGTTTAAGAGGGAGAGGATGTCATGCCCGGCCCAAAGCCCTTCAGCCAGCCCATGACCCACGCCCGGCCCAGGCCCAGCCCCAGCCCTAGCCCTTTGCCCGAACGGCGCCGTTTCTCACATGGTTTAAACCTACCGCCCCTTCTTCTTTCTTTCCTCCTCTTTCTTTCTTTTCTTTTCCTTCTCTTTCCCCTAGACGATGGTTTTCTCCTCTGCCTTCATTGCCTCTTTCTCGCGCCCACTCCCCACGTTCTTGGTAGTTCTGAATCCACTAGAAGGCTAAACGGAAGATTTATTTTCTCTCCCTCTCTTCTTTCGGCATTTGCAGCTTAGTTTCGGGTCTCCTCATCGCCGGCTCCCCTGTTTTTGTTCACCTCTTGTTCTCGCCGATAAGTCCATCCCGATCTCTCCCTTTTTCTCTTGCAACTATTACTATCCTGGTAAGGTAGAAATATTGATAGTTAACCGTTGGTTTCAGCCGAGCATAGGGGAGGCAGGATTTCAATTCCATCCGGCCACTGTCTGCAGGTTTTGCCGCCCTGTTTCGTGTGATTCTTCCGCTTGAGGTAAGATTTATGGATTTTCCTCTTGGATGCTCATCTCAGGTGAATTGGTTTAGATTTTTTTTTCTTCAATTTTCAGGGTCTTCCGAGGGGTATTATTGATGGTTTTCAAGTTTACGTTGGGGTTTATTTTTCCGCCATTGTCATGCGGAGGTTAGAAGTGATTTTTGATTTGGGGCTGGAATAATGGTTTCGTTTGGGGCATTGTTAACGTTACTAGATATTTTTACGTATAAAAGTTTTGTTGTGACCTCTGTTTGAAGGTTTTGGATTTGATGAACAGTTGCTGATTTTTGTGTGGGATGAGGAAAATTGATTTTTTGAAGCGTATATACCTCGGTTGAATACTTTTTTTATGCTCAAATATTTATGAAATTTTTCTCTAATTTCTGAATCCTTCTCCGAAGTGATTTTTGGTGGGTGTTCAAGGGTTTGTTATTTAAATTTCTTTTGCTGTTTTGGTGCTGTCGTTGGGTTGTTTGGAGCGTTTTTGTGTGATATAAAATGGTTGGGTTTGGTTAAGTTGAACGCATTAGGATACTATATTTGTTGGGTTGGCTTTATCAGAGGGATGCCCGAGATGTTTTGGTAGTGGGCTGAAATGATATTTTATGTATGGAGTGCGCTGGTTTGCTGGTTGATGTGGATTTAAGGAGATAAATTCAGTGCATCTTAGAGTTTTTTTTAAAATGATTAAAATATTGATTTTTCCGTGCATCTTTGGGGGCTGTCCAGGTTACGTAGTGGCTGGTTGCTTGGGCTTGTTATGCTAGAAATTTATGATTTTAGGCAAGCAGCGTAGTTTAACTTATAATTTTCAGATTAAAGCTTTTGGAGTAGTCTTTAACGTTAGGGAATATGTTTTTATGAATAGGTGACGAAACTCTTAAAAGTCAGATTCAAAGTTTTGATAATTCGTTGCAAGAGTCAAGTAAGCGGGGTTCATATGCTCGGTTTTATACCAAAAGATGACTGAGGTTGACTTTTGAAAATTTGTGCTTGTGTTAGTTATGAAATGAAAACCTGAGAAAAACCGACCTCAGTCGATTGTTTGCACTATTCATGAAGCTTATATAAAAGAAGGAAAAATATTTCTGTCATGCATTGTGTAGACATGAGCTTGCTTTTTGTCATGTTATTTTCTGAAATGTGGAAAGAACATTTTTGTCTATCTGAGAAAAATTATGCCTTGATTGTGTTGACTATGTTTTATTTACATAAGCTTTATTCTGAAAATAGTTTGGAACTATGTGTCTTTAATAACTCTGAAAACTTTTGGCATAGTACTCTGGTTGGAATTTGACTCTATCTCTGCTTGGCTCTGCTCTGATCTGTATTTGCTCTATTTGGATTGGTACCAATTTCCTATCTCTGAGTGCACCCACTTTGGAAACAAAGTGGTTTATTGTGGGTTTTCCTATGTGCACTCGGGGCTCCGAGAACGAATAAGGGAAAGTTCCACCTCTGTCTCTGCCTGGTTTGGCCATCGGGATTTGCACAACCTTACCACGGGGATTAAACATGGTCTTTGCTTTGTGGGATGCTCCGTTTGATATAGTGATAATATTCAGTTTTGTTATGCCAAAGTACTTTATGATTTAAATTGTCTTGAAAATCATTTGTTTCTTTTATACTTAATTATGTTTTGCTCCGTACTTTATTACTTGTTAAATGCTCATGTTTACACGCTTGTATAGGTTCTTCGCTTACTGAGTTGTGGAAAAACTCACCTCTTTATCTCATATATTTTTTAGATGATTTGGATTTTCCATCAGAGGACCAAGAATAGAGTTCTGACCAAGTATAAGCAGTTAGAGCCTCAGGCAAGATGGGGGAAAACGATTAATTTTTTATTTTAGATGTTGGGTTTCTAGTTCATTGGATTTTAGAATGTTAGTTATTCTTTATTGTTAAACTTTTTGGGAGATTGTGAACCCTCTCATTTATGATTTATTCTTATTCTTTTATTTATGATTTGGTGGACATTGTTATATGGATTGAGATGTGGAAAAATATTTTTATTTGAACATGGTCGGAGACCTATTATTTGTAGTTGAGGATGGATTATACCAAACAGGTTGGACTTCGTGACCCCCTACGAGTACGGGGCGTTACAAAAATGAAGCCAGAATGTATTTGAGTGTCCTCTCCCCAAGTGTAAGCCCTGCACATACTCTTCTCCCTAACCTAAATGGAAAAAAATTAAGATTGTTGCTAGAATAGTCGCACATACCAGAAGCATTATTTAGAAACCTCTCAGGTTTGAATTCCAATGAATTGTCCTAATACTTTGGATCCCTTTGTATAGACCAAACATTTGGGAAAATACTAGAACTTTGAGTACTTGGTACCCTCCAATGATTCACTACAACAAAATCCCACATTTGCTACCAATTTATTTCTGGCGGGTGAAAAATTGTAGCAATAAGTCATTTTAATTGACAAGTTTTATTTCTCCAGAAATGGAAGACGAAATGGTCAATAAAAGCAGTCTATTTCTGCAAAGTTTAGTCACGAGAAATGGGTTTGACATTTCTATGTTGTTATTGGCAACTAAGGTTTTTGTCATGACAATTTAAAGTTGTCGCTGCTGAATTATTAAAGATTTTAACATCTATAATTTTCAGTGACAAAACAAATTTGCCGTAACAAGCACATAATATAAAAAGTCGGACGCGCATGTTTTTTCCCCTCTCTCCCGAACCATCTATGACTCGAAGACATGCTTCCCAATAGAAATACACGAATTGGAGAAAACCTAGGGATTTGCTGAAACTCCTCTATGATTCCATGCGAAAACAAGGCCCGAACGCCACCATGATTTGCTCTTGAACCGGCACCCACTATTTCGGCTTCATGGTAGGTCATCTCGTCAGTTTCCCCTGTTTTATTTGGGGGTTTGATTTGGCTTCGTGGTAGGTTAATTTTTCAAAATTTTTTTTGTTCTATTTGGGGGTTTGATTCTTGCTTTTCTGCAATAGTTTCTTAAGAAGCAGCTTCTTTGTTGTGAGTGGTCTGATTTTCTTTTATAGAGAAAAGGTCCTTATTTCTTGGTTGCGGTCTAGGGTTCTCACCTCTGCGTCTCCTACTTTACTTCATAATCAGGATGAAGTAAGCTTGAAACATTTCAGATTGAGTGTATAAATCAGAGAGTTACATATTTAACGAGTCTCTCAGCTTATGTTGAGGAGACAAAAATCGATTTTTTTCCGTATATTTGGGATGCATAGAAGTGAACTCATTTTCTCTCATTTCAAAACTTCGTTCTTTCCTTTTTTGTGCTGATGTCTCTAGCTGGGTAGGCGTTTAGTGCTTTGGTTCCTTCGTAGGGTGGGTGTTTTGGGTTCTAAATTGGGGCAATTATGGTGAGAAAATACGGATGGCAATGCCAAGCTCATCATCCAATGACAACACTTAGCAACTCTGTTTAAATGACAGCACTTTCTTTATATTGTGGATTTATTTATTTATTCTTTATGGGGGCTGAGGTTTCGTGGAAATATTGATGTAAGAGTTTACTGATACCTTCAGGGTAAGCTGTTGTTTATGGTATGCTTAGCATTCAATGAGGTTGTCATTGATGGTATCTGTTCATCTATTGCAACTATCTCTCGAAAGGGCTCCTATTGAGCATAAATACCACCTGTAGTTTTCATTTTCAATGTATAAGTTTGAGCTCCAGTTCAATTTCGAAAGTTGGTCTAGTCACATGATTAGTGTACGAAACATATTCTTGTTATCTAAGTTTTGTTTATTGATGGTACTTATTCTTTCTAAATACACACTGCAACCTTTAAACTCTATGAATCTCTTTCAATTTTTGCAGTTTTATATATTATGTTTAGAGTGGTTCTACTCTTACATACAGAGGGTCCTGGCTGGGAATCCCGACTGTGGGAGTAGGTTTTCTCTTATGTTTGTTTCATGTTAACTTACGAATTTGTGTATTGTATTACCTCATCAATATTGTTGGTCATGAAGGGTATTATTTGGAAATGCATCATAGATTCAGAGGAAAATTATGAGCTTTGGCAGAGTGAAAGCAGTGGCTTTCTATATACCAATGTGGTTCAATATGCAATAGAATAGTTATACTTTGGTTTGGTTGCCCTTTTGTAAATTACTAGCAATACATGGTTTATATAGAAGGCAAGAGCCAACTGGGTTGATACTGTTATCTGGTTTAATCTCTAGAATTTAAAATCTTGCCTTTCTTCTTTGAGAAACCTGCTTCCTTTTCCATAGCTCGACGCTTCTTCATTTGTGCCTTTATCCTCTATATTAATTTACTAATGAGGGAATTAAACATATTCATCAAAGCCTGATATAGATGGTAGCATGCATCGTGTATCTTTGTTTCCTCACTTACCTTTCTATGGAACATATTAGACTCCAAACTGAGATATAGAGAGAACTATTTGGCAATAGATGGAAGATTCAGATTGAATTACATAGGAATTTTGCTTGGTGCGATTCAATCTTAATGCCTAATTTAATGGGCTATATCGTTAAAGTATTTAACTATAAAGTGTACTAAAGATTCCTTTGAGGATGCCTGTATATCCTGCTATCAAATCTATAAATTGTTGTGAATGGTTATATTTATTATATGTCATGGTCCCCTCAATTTCTCTACTTGTTTATACTTCTTATTCTTGAACTGGGCTGAGCCTTTTGCTAAATTTGATTGGTAGGGCTGAGCCTTCTTCAATATCATTAGTAGTTGAAGTTTTGCATTAATAGGCTATAGTTATCTTTTTGGTTCCTTCATGAGGATGTGCGATATTTTCTTTCTATATAAAATGATCCATGGGCTTGAGATTACAGGATGTGTGCATCATTTTTTAAAGTTATTTGTTGCAAGAGCTTTTAATTAAGTCTTGTACTTTTCTGTCATTTGGTACTAGATACTTCCCTAAGGCATGAGATGCATTTTCGTTGCATCTGCTCACAACTTTTTATTTTTATTAAAGCATGCAACTACTTTATTGTGTACACAACATCTGGATAAGCTTAAGTACTTTTGGTATAATTTGGTTGATATGCTAATCTCTTTGTGTTGTTGACTATAAGCAGCTTCCATATTCAATGTTCCATCACCAAATCAATATAGGTGGGCAGTTTTTGATTATCTGTCTATTTTTTTCCAATAAGTAAAGGCCACTTGTTTATGATTGACCCCTCACTAAAGATTCATTTTATTTGTGATGGGATTTATTTGCTAGAAAATGTGATTGAATGAATTGTGGTTATTTATTTGCTAGAATATGTTTGCTTGTGTAAATTTTGGAGTAGACTGACACTAACATAATCAAACATAGTGTCATTTCTTATCATCACTTTACCTGTGTCGAGGGGGTGCAGACTACCCTGCTCACCAAAAATAGTATTTGACTTGATGTACTAAGTATTGTTTTTTTGCCCTTGGTGTATTAAGCAGTGATTTGAGTGACTATTTATCACTGCTATTGTTGTGAATATTTCTATCTTGTAGTATATAGAAATGTATCAATAGATAAAAAAAAAAAGTTTCAATTATTTTATTTTATTCTAATTCTGCTTGGATGTTTGCTTCTAATTAGAATATGTGGTGTTTGTCAATCTTCAATTTATTTGGTTTAGATTTTAACTTGCACATCATTTGTTATTAATTTCTTGATAGGGTGTTACCAATAAAAAAAAAAAATTGATAGGGTGTTACTTATTGACGAACTTTGTTTTAAATCTATTTATGTTGCCTTGGAAAATGGGCTTTTTGTAATGGTTATAAATTTGCAAGTCAGTTTCATTCGACTGGTTGATTTTTAAACATAAATGTATGAGGAATTTTGCAGTGGAAATAATGCTTTACTCTTACAGGTACCTGTGTTGACACACTGCAATATGGTGCTTTATTTTGTAATGAAGGACTTGGTACCTAGATCCCTCTTGCAAGATTTGTTGATGGAAATGATGAATTCTACAATATTAGGCTGAAGCTCATCCCATCAGTTCCCAATGTATTTATTTTGTAATGAAGGACTTGGTACCTAGATCCCTTTTAGGAGATTCCCATCATCAAAAACGTCCATATGTGCACTCAATTGCAGAATTGCTTTTGTATGTAGATTCATATATGCATACCTTGTAGATGAAAATAGAACCATGTGGGTGAAACCTAATATATTATTCTCTGTACTATGCTAGGATGTTTGATAGAGTTTATCTCTTAATAGTTGAAGTTAAAACACTTCGGTAATCACTTTTTAATTAGACAAAAGCAATTGGGGTATTCAATTACTAATCTTTCCTAGATTGGTAGATTTAATCGAGTCAAACAATTTGAATGTAAGTTGATTTTTTGTTAACCTATATAGTCTGTTGTGGTTTTCAATTGAGTAATATGTTCTCACGTTTTACTACAATTCTTTTCATAGAAGGCTACTACTTGATCACTTTTTAGAGCTGTTTTTTTGTTTGTGTTGTGGTTTAGAATTGCTTATATATTTATATGATGTTAAAGTTGGAAATGACTTTTTGGAGCTGTTATTTATATATTTGAATTTCAATAATGGTGTTTATCGACAAAACTACATTTATGGATCAGGTTTTCTGTTGAATGCACTGGAATTTTTGCTCTGCCTTGCATATTCATTTTCGTGAATGCTGTGCAAGTATGCATTCTATCATTCTACCCAAATAGGTTATTTTAGGCCAAAATGTTTGTAGAGAAAATGAATTAGTGAAAAATATTTGATGTTGCTGCAAATATATATTTTTTTCTATCAAAATAGGTTATTTTTTACAAAACAATTTGTAGAGAAAAAGAATTAGCTAAAACAAAATTCTAATTTTTTTTTCTATCAAAATAGGTTATTTTTGGCAAAACTATTTGTAGAGAAAAATAATTAGCTGAAAAAATTATTGTCGAAAATGTTTTTTGGATGACAAATTAACAATCTTTAAACTCTTTTTTTTATAATGTCTCTTTGCAGGAAATAGTTTTTTGTGGCAATATATGTTGCCAATATACTTGATTAGTGGCAACAGAAGTAGTGGATACACATACTGCAGCAACCATAGAAAATTGTAGCAAATTAATTGTGAGAAGATATATTGATGTAAAACCTCTTTTGTGGCAATATTGTACCGTGAGAAATATGAATATGGGTCCACTGCTAACGACTTTGAAATGATATTTTTGGCCAAATCTTAATTCATATGTGACAAAAGATTGTTGCAACAATAAGGTAACAATTATCTACCAAGCAGTATTTTGCCAATAATGTATGAGAATTGGCTTTTTTTTTTATCTACAAACATGCCACCATCTTATTTTGCCAGTATTGATGTTATTGTGGCAATAATTATTGGTTATTGTGGCCAAATGCATCGCAGCAATAAGCCATATTTGTTGTAGTGATTCTAGATTCACTTGGAGTACGAAGTAATAAGAAAGGATCAGGTGGGTGGATACGAAACGTCTCTTTAATAACTGCTTCTAAATAAAGTAATTTGGGCAAATGCGATTCTTCAATTAAGTTGTCCAATCCCACAACTTCTGTTTATTATTCAGTGATCGTTCTCATTGTCTCTGGATGTCTCAACAATCTTGCCATCACATATTTTGAGATAGTTGTTGTGGTGTCAGATCTAGCCACCACTATGTCCTATTTAAACAAAAACAAACAAACCAAAATAAGATTACTATTACATACACAAAGAAATTATACAAATTGATTTGACTTTATCTCATTCGTTCAATCTACTTTATAACGAAATTAATTTTATAATTTGATAGATCTAATCAAACTATATCAATTTGTAGGATTATTTTTGTATAATCACTTTGTAATTAGAATATTTTACAAGTAGTAATGAAACAAAAAAGTAAAAAAGTAGCACACCGATATATATACACATACCAAAACCACGGCCTTGAGTTGGGTCATGCTCATTGAATGTTCATCGTCGTCCTGCTCCCTTAGTTCAAAGAGAACTCGCAAAAAGTCCTTTTGTTCTGTTTTTGTCATTCCATCTTCTTTGGCTTTGGCCAAACTCTTGACCTTTTTGTCAATGGCATAACAAGTACTCTGTCAATGGTTTCAAAAATACTCTTTGATTTCCTTCCAATCCCTTGTAAATCAAAACTTGCTAAAGCCGGGAAAAGGTCCAAAACATTTGGTTTTCCGAGATTTATCACTAATTCTGCAACGATATCCTTAAACTCTGCTTCAAAATTAGCCCCCGTCTCTCCACATAACGTGCCATCCCACAACATGTTTAGGAGGGTATTCATTACAGTTACAAATGCCAATTCCCCTAAATCTACAGGAGTGCCCTTCTTGTCATACACATTTCTAATGGTGTTCCTTACCTCTTGATCTCTTCTTAAAGCAAAGGTCATGTCAAGATTTGTTAGACTTAACATCTCCCTTACAAACATCTTCCGCAACATCTTCTAGTTAGAACCATACGAGGAAAAAGCAATATCACTTCCTCCATATGTGGCAGTACGTGCAACTACGTTATCATCACAATTGAAAAATATTACGTCGTGGTCACGAACAACTTCTTTAACTAGAGAGGGTGAGCTAATCACAACGCGTAATTTATTTGCAAGACAAACATTATAGATGGGGCCATAGATCCCATATAGTTGCTCAAATTTGGTATGAAGTTCTGTTCCTACAAATGGAAGGTACCCGACTATTGGCAAGCCACGGGCTTGGTGGCAATGGCAGAACTGCAGTAGCCTTTCTTTGTTTCTTGACAGCCAACCATAACACCACAAATAAACCGATCAACATGGTAAGAGCTAAGCTAGAAAATGATCTCTCGTTGCCAACAAAGGACCTCCACCAATATCCTATCGCAAAAGCTGCATTCAAGTGAAAAAAAAATGGTCAAAATTAGCTAGGAATATATACTAGGAATATATATGTATATATATATTATATATGTGTGTGTGTGTGTTTTGGGTTGGAGAATGCCCAGAAGGGAAGGAAGAAGATAGAACGAGAGTTATCGGTGGGATTTGAGCTTGCATGTATAGATATTTTGTTGCAGAGAATCGAAGTATTTTTAAAAAAAAATATATTTGAAATGAGAGAATCGAAGTGTTAGATTTATAAAAAGTTGTCACAAAATAATGCTCAAAATCACATATTATTGTGGTTACGCTTTTTCATTGATTAATGGGAAGGAAATCACATGGCCGGCGCTTACATACAGTTTCAGTCACATGGGCTTAAGAAGTCTTACCAACATGTGGACATAAGTTTTGCAGTTCATTTATACATAACGAAAGAGCAATTATATTAATAGAGCCTTGTGGTATTTTTTGAGGGATATATATTAATATGTGATAAGCAAACTTTTTTGGGTTTTGCTATATACAATAAATCTCGAATAGAAATTACGTAGAAACAAATTTAAAATTCTGCATAAATTACAATTAAAAAAAATTAAAAATAAAAGGAAAAATAATCATTTATTTAACACAAACGAAATTAAAAATTAAGAAGACTTACATGCAAAACAGCAATTAGAGATGAGCTACAACTAATTTCTTGCACAATTTTTGTTCAAAATTTCCTACTGCAAGTATCATTTTCCAACCTTTTTCCTATTCATATCTCTTTGTTCATGTATCGTTATGAATAGCAATGATTGCGAAAAGATATCGATTATTCACTACAAAAAAAACGAATATTTGTAATTAATTATTTGTGAGAAAAATAATTATTTGTGATAAAGTAGTCTTATTTAAGTTAAAAATAATTATTTCGTTAGAAATAACTGATAGTAAATAAGTAGCTTTATTACAGTGACCATGAAACCGCATACTATAACATGATAAGAAAACAAGCAAAAAGATAATGAGATTTGAGGAAATAGTTTTGGAACCGATCAATAAATGAAGGCACTTACAAATTAGTTTGGATGAATGACGTCGCAGCTTCTAGTCTTTGAGATCAAGAGTTTTACATGAGATGTAAAGAAGTTTTTAGAGTTGTGCCGTACTCATGTTTGAGCAGTACGCCTTAATTATATAGAGGCTGGAATCTTGATGTAATACCCCGCTCCGACACCAAGCTTTCTTTAAATATTTTTTTTTCCTTTCCGAGCGACACGGTTATTTTATTTACATTCCTAATTTATTGTATGATTTACTGATTTATTATCATTATTTTATTTCCTGTTTCCTCTCCATAATTATCTCACATTGCCGTAATTCCCATGCACGTATCTCCTCCTTCTAAATTTCTTGGCAACCGAATAGAACGAGTATTTGGACATTTCTTCCTTTCCTAAAATAGTTTTGCCTCCATCAAGCTTTTCTTTCCCGCTCTACGCTTCCTTAGGGTTTTAGTATCATTATATATATCTATGCGAAGGAAAACCTCAATGACTGAACGCCTTACGCACGTAGCCTCCCCCTCATTGTTCTCGGAAGCTCCACGCCGCCGCTGTCCTCTGAGGTGCCTCAACCTTGCTCAGCCACTGAAAGCCTTCGCATAACTCAGGCTCGTCTAGACTTAGCAGCCTTGAACCCACGGTGGAGGAACTAGCCGCTAGCCATCACTGAAAACGTCCCCTGTTTTCACCGCCCGAAACAGAGCATCTCTTACCGCTGCTTGCTCCGTCTAGCTTGGTACCACCAGCCACGGCAAGGTAGTATCACCGACGTCGTGTAGGAAGACCCCAGAAACCGTCGACCTTGCCACCACCCCTGCGACACCACGTACTGCCAACCACCTCGCAAGGCTTTGCCTCACGTCGGATATCACCGAGAAACAACCCAGCCACAGCCCCAAACACCCTCTGTTCTACTCCACCCTAAACAGGCGATCTCCTTTTTCCTTAGTACCGTAAGCCACCAGCCACCGTTTCTCAGTCGCAAACTCGCTGCCTTGACCACCATCTCCCAGCCCTGTGCAAAAACTCTCGGTAAGCATGTTCCTTCCAGCGGGTATTTTTCCTTGCGAGCATTCGAGCATGTGTTTTTGCATGTTTTTATTTTCGGTAGAGTTATAAGTTGGTACTTTGGTGTTCCTTCAAAATGGACCTGAACAACCACTTTTTGGTCTAGTAATTATGATCTCTATAAGCGGGCTCATTTTTATTTCCACTATAGGACCGTAAACCTTGATCTGTGGTGTTTTTTTCGTAGTGCCTTGGCGAAGTTTGGTAGGAAGGTTGGATTAAATCAATTACTATTATTGTTTTGTTTATTTATTTATATTGAGCTATTTTCAATAAGAGTTGATTTCAGCCCTTCCAAACTTGACAAAAATTTCCAAAGGAACGACCGGATTTAAATTATCTTTGATGTTCTTTTTTAAATTTCTATTATTTGTTATTCTTTTGATCTGAGTCGTTCAAGGAATTTTAGAAGTGTTTAGAATTTGCGATATTTTGGGGTTGGAGAGTTTGTTACTTAAAGTGTGTAGGAGAATTTGGTTATTTTATGGTTCTAGGCTCAAATATTAAAATACATGGTTGATTTGAAAATTTATGGAAGTATGCGTCAATTGTATAGGTGGCGACTAATTTTTGTTCAGCCGTGTGGAGATAAATTTTGAGAAGCTAAGAAATTCAGGTAAGCGGGGTTCGTATGCTAGACTTTACATTAAAAATATGAACTGAGATTTATCTTGAAAAATATGCATGTTTTAATTATGAAAAGAAATTTTGAAATCACCTCAGTTTTGTTTCGCATATGTATAAGAAATCGTATAAGAAAAAAAATATTTTTTGGCATGAACTGGTGTAGACATGAGCTATTTTGTTGCATTCTATTTTTCTAACTGAAAAAGAGCGAATATGAAAATTTCTGTATGAATAATATTTGATTTTGTTCTTGTTTTAGAAAAATTCTGTACTCGGGTATGATATGATATGAATTTTGAAACCTCTGGCATGACATTTTGGTTCTGTTTCGCTTTGTTTAGTCCTGGGTTGGAACCAACTATTCTGTTTCCGGTGCACCCACTTTGGCTGCAAAGTGGTTTTCTGCGTGGTCTTTCCTGTGTGCACACTCGGGTTTCCGAGAATAATAAGGGGGAGATTCACATTCTGTTTCTGCTCGGTTGGCCGCCGAGGTTTGCACAACCCTACCATGGGGGTTAAACATGGTATTCCTATTTTGATAAGACGTTTCAGTTATGCTATGCCAAAAGGATTTTATTTTATTTTATTTTATTTTTTTCTGTTTCCGTTTATATTAAACTTTCGCTCTGATTTTTGATAATGTAATCTGTTCTGCATTTTTCTGAAAAGTAAGAAATATTTTATTCTGCATTCTGAATTTTGGTAAATGCTCATGTTTACACACTAGTATATGTTCTTTGCTTACTGAGTTGTGGATAACTCACCCCCTTCCTCTAATTACATTTTTCAGATAGTTGAGATGATTCGGTACATTATCAGCAAGGGTAGCCATTACTAGAGAGGCTTGGTGATCATAGGAGAATAAGTGCTCGTGGATACATTTTTTTTAGTCTTAGTAAATATTTATCTTCATTGATATTTCTAGTATGTCAAGTTTTGGATTGTTGCAAGTTTTTGAAGTCATTTGATTTCATTAAAGTTTATGTTTAGTTTCTTGGAGAGTTTTATAAATATTTGGTAATTAATTATGGAGTGTCCTTTTTTTAATATTAGTTGGTTATTGGAGAATTTGGAATATATGAATTGGTGTTTTGGGATGATTTGAGAAAAATGACCTAACTCTCTGGACCTTCGAGACCGGGGCGTTACACTTGAACTAGTTGCTTCGGATCAGTCTACTTTCTCCTCATGAACTATGGTGATGTAAAATGAGAATGTAACTCTTCTTCCAATCAGAGATATGAAAAATGCATTTCAAAAAAAAAAGAAAAAAAAAAGATATATGAAAAATGAGCCTCCAAGGTCAAAATCCTGACTTCATTCTTCCGCACGTGGACTGATTTTCGTGAAATATGAAAAATGAAAATGTAACTCAAGTACATGTACGTAGTTTGGGATAAGAAAATAATTTATTTACCATTAATTATTTTAATAAATAAATTATTCTTAATTAAAATAAATTTATTTTTATCATAAATAATCTTTTTTATTATAAATAATTAATTGTAAATGTCCACTTTTTTATGGTGAAGCTCGCATCCTTTGTGGGTTATGTATAAAAATTAGAATATACAAGATTGTGCAATCCTAAGTAGCTAGTTTTAATTATAAACTAGATACATATATATTTATAGAATTAATTAATAGTTGACATGAATAAATGTTTATATAAATGGCCGCCACAATAATGGCCACGTCCTCCCCGGCATTACCATTTGATGATATATTGCCGGTTAGAGAATGCTATAAGGAAGCCTATATATATCACACACCTCCCCCCAACCAACATGTAATTAACTAATTTATCATTTTTATGATCCTTATATTTAAACAAGCAGACACAATCTAAGCATTAATATAGAATGAAAAAAATGACAGTCACATATTCATGAAAATGTAAGGTTTCTATCCGAATAGAAATTCTCTTTAAGACAAATACTGTCTCCGATGCCCTCATTATACTTAGCTGGCATACACGTTTTCACAGAAAAAAAAAATTGCTGGCATATACCAGGTGTTTATATATATATATATATATATATATGAATAATAATACACAGGACACTTTACAGAATATTTTACACAATATTTTATAAAAATAAAGATATTTTTATAAAATATTAATAATTTTATAAGATAATTTATAGAAATACTCTTATTTTTATTAAGTGTTGTATAAAGTATTGTATATAATATTGTGTGTATCACTTTTATATATATATATATATATATGTATGTGTGTATCACTTAGATATATATATATGTGTATACACACGATTTTTTCAATTTTTCATATAAAATATAAATTTTAATATAATTTTTTAAATTTTAATGCATTTTTTTTAATTTTAAAATAATAATAATATTAAAAAATAAATTAAACTGTGATAACCCGGATTTTTAGACATCCGCTTAATTTTCATATGTGGGATGATTATGTCTCTCCGAAACCATTTTTTAGGAATTTTGGGATATATGTATAGGATTCTTATATTGAAAGGTTGGGAATAAGGTCGGGTATAAATGTGAATTGTTTTAAGATGAAAAAGTGCCTAGACCCGAGATCTCGCTCAACTCTCGCTTGATGTCTGGCTCGAGCGAAATACAGGGACAGACAGACGTCTTTTAGTAGAATGGTCATAACTTGCTCATTTGGTGTCGGATTGCAGTGATTCAAGAGGCTATGGAAAGCTAAGAGGAATATCTACAACTTTTATGTTTTGAGGTTTAAGAGATATGGACTTAATAAAATAAGAAATGGAGATTGAAGTACCAGGTCTGAATTGGAGATAGATAAGTATTGACTTGAAGTTGACTAAGAACATTGGATAAGATTAAGCCTTTGGATTATTTTCTTAGTTATCCTAAGATCTGGACAAGTTTGTAGAGATGTGGAAAATGAGGAGATTTTATTTGGTGAATTTCGTGTGAAATAAGAGGAATCATCTATCCAACATTTGGTGTACCCGGATTGGTGTTCTCGGGTTTATCTGTCGAGTTTTATTAGAAAAATCATAACTTGGTCATACGAACTCCAAATGAAGTGATTCCAGTTCCTATAGAACCTTAAGACATAGATCTATAACTTTTATGATTGGAGGTTTTAGAGAATCTAAGTGTATCAATGGCGTGATTGGGCTGGAATGGGACTGATCTATTTTAAGTGCAAACTGGGGCTCGAAAATGAATCACTTCACCACCTCACCTTAGATGTTCGAATTTGATTGGTTCTCCTCATGGTTATCTGCTAGATACATGTATGAGAGCATGTGTTAGGTGGAGAAAGAGCTTCTAGAAGAATAATTAGTTTAAAACCAAGCAAGAGTGAAGGACTAATCTGATTGGCCAAAACAGCCAACTATTCCCTTTGTTTCCAACCAATTGGTAACCAAACCTTGGGAATTAGGTGATGAGATATTTTCCAGCCACTCTAAGGGTGCTAAGGGAGCCTTGGACGTGTGGATAAGGGTAAGGAAAATGTTCTAGAAGCCTTGAGGATGCAAGGAAGGCCAATGGCCAGCTAAGCTTATCTTGGGTATTTTAGACTTTTTGGAAGTTTACTTTTATATCTATATTTGGTGATTATTTGGGACCATTGATCTAAAATGATTTTAGATGAGGAAGAAGCATAGCCATAGGATGGAAATCTTTGGAGATCATGGGAGATTTGGATGAGGATTAGACTAACCAAGGTTGGACAACACACCATACCCTTACACGGTTTGAGACTAACCCATTGCTTTGGTTTGTTTCCTTCTCTTTTTCCCCAAGCCATCTATTCTTATATATATATATAGCTATCTTCAGATCATAGGAGACCTTTTGGGAGGAGGAAGTCACGTTCACTTAGAGAGGAAGCCAAAGAAAAAGCCTCCTTAACCCTTGAACCTCCAAACATTTCCTAAGTGAGCTAAGTGAGTGCTTTGAGGAGAAATGTTGCAAGGACTAGTTGGATCATTTAACCAAGCTTTGGAGAAACTTGTAAGTATACAATTTAACTTAATCTTAGCATAGATTAGGTAGATTATTGATGGAATTTAGTTTGTTGTTGGTTGGAGCTTGAATTAGGCTTGAATGATGTGTTTGGAATCTATGGTGTTTTGGATATGATTGGGTGATGGTAAAATGCTAGGAAAATTGTAAGGACCTAGAATTATGTTTTAATAAGTAAAAATAAGGTTTATGTGAGAAGATTGCTTGATTTAGGTTGAAAAACCCCTTGAGCCGTGATCTCGCTTGACTGTCGCTTGATACCCCACTCGAGCGAGTTCCAACCCGTGACTTCGCTCGACACTCGCTCGACACCCGCTCGAGCGAGATACCCAGTTTTGCTTAGATTCAAGGCTTTCTTAGAATAGCAGTGGTGTTTCAAATGGGTAGAGTTATAGGTGAAAATAACTCATATGAATAAGAGAGAAACAAAAAGAAAGAAAACAATTTATATAAATAATATGTTCCGTGTCATAATGGGGACGGCGAGACGTAACGCCCGGATGATTGACACGAGACTCATCATAACGGGGACGGCGATACGTAACGCCCGGATGATTGATGAGTATGATTGATAAGTTAGTCACGTCATGACGGGGACGGCGATACGTAACGCCCGTATGACTGACGTGCCGGCAGGGACGGCGATACGTAACGCCTGCCGTGCTATAATAATATGTTCCGTGTCATAAGGGGGACGACGAGACGTAACGCCCGGATGATTGACACGAGACTCATCATAACGGGGACGGCGATACGTAACGCCCGGATGATTGATGAGTATGTTGATGAGTTAGTCACGTCATGACGGGGACGGCGATACGTAACGCCCGTATGACTGACGTGCCGGCAGGGACGGCGATACGTAACGCCTGCCGTGATATAATAATATGTTCCGTGTCATAACGGGGACGGCGAGACGTAACGCCCGGATGATTGACACGAGACTCATCATAACGGGGACGGCGATACGTAACGCCCGGATGATTGATGAGTATGATTGATGAGTTAGTCACGTCATGACGGGGACGGCGATACGTAACGCCCGTATGACTGACGTGCCGACAGGGACGGCGATACGTAACGCCTGTCGAGATTAAGAAATAAAAGAAACTAATGAGGTTAATAAGTAAAGTGGTAAGTGAAAAGTATAAGTGTATGTGATGATGGGTCTAGCTAAGATCTAAGGTTGTATGTGATGATGGGTCTAGCTAAGATCTAAGGTTGTATGTGATGATGGGTCTAGCTAAGATTTAAGTTCGTATGGTAAGATGGGTAATTGATGTGTATAAGTTCCATAAGTTATTCTTGTAAGTGATATGTTGATGAGTATGACTATGTGTGGTGATAGTTGAGGTTATCTATGCTTTATTTCGTTAACTGTGTACTTGCTGAGATTTCTTGTAAATCTCACTCTTTTATGTTTTATCTATTTTATCTATCATTCCTTATGGAATGATAGATGTTGTTGCAGGGATAGATAAATTGCATTGAGACTCGATCAGCACGGGAGATTCTGAGGTACCCTGAGGGTCCTATGAAATGCTCCTCTCCGGTTGAGATGACCCCACGTACGTGATCAAGTGAAGAAGTGAGAGTATTGGATGATGGTAGGATATGGGTTTTTGTTTAGAGAAAACTAACTGGGTTATGTAAGAGTAAATACAGAATATTGTTGTAAATACAATGTTATGAGAAGTGTAATTATAGTATGCCATGTGGTCTATTGATGCGAGAGTTAGATCTCTTTGCTCATATTGGTAATTTACTTCTTCCAGCTGCGATCGGCATTGCATTTCATTAGTAAGCTTAGATGCATGCATGCTGCTTTTTATGTTTACGTAGGATAAGTAGCCTTGCGTTGCTTGTCCGGATGCGTCGATTTGCGTTGTAATCAATGCGAAAAATCGGGGCGTCACAGAATGGTATCAGAGCAATACGACTCTGGGTAAACCATGAATGTCCTAGGAAAAATGATCACATGGTATTAAGATAGATTTTGATTTGATTAAGAAAGGCTTGAGTTCTGGATAAGATTGGGTCAAGTTGGTTTCTCTCATGGAATTGTGAGTGTCTGGAATTTCAAGAATCAGAATTTCTAAGACAGATTACGTGATGGGAGTAGAAATTGACAATTGGTTGATGTCGGAATCATTAGTGGCAAGGTCAGATTGATAAGGAAGCGTGATGACTATCTCATTGACTCTGGAGTGATGAGGTTTATTGTATGATTGTATATGGAGATGTAAAGTATACATGGATTCTTAAAGTCTTTATGGTGAGATTTGACGAAAACTTTGCTGGATTATATCGAGTGGTAAAGAATTTCTCTTTCAAAGTTGAGAATTTGAGGTTAACCGATCAGCTTGATAGTTTTCTGTCGAGAGAATTTGAATTAGTTCTCTTAGTTGTAGCAGATTAAAGATTGGGTTCTAGTATGAGGATGTTATGATCAAGAAAGATCTAAATGTTTAAGAGTAGTAGGCTTGAATTTTATCGACTTAGGCTGTTGTTGTAATATCGAGGTTTAGAAGGAAATGTCATAGTAGGAGTGAATTCTTTAAAATTTAGGTACTGGAGTTGTAAATTTTGAAGAATTGCAAAATGGTGAAAGATTACAAGTTTATCGATCCTATAGAATCTTGGAAAGTGACTCCTAAAGTATGTAAAGTTTTAGAATTTTGGAGACTTGATCTGAATTAAGATTGGAATTTTGGAGCACTGACCTCACATGTTAGTTTGATCTGTGTTGGAAATTGATGAGGTTGCAATAATTAGAATAAGATGGAGTGGAGTCCAATGGTGGATATAAGAGTTTTAAGAAAATACTTCCTCAGGGATGGAAAAGTGTGGATTTGGTTGGCAAATTTTGGTGATTGAGGAAATAAATTTTGAAGGTGTGAGTTCAGATGAGGAAAATGGTATAAACGAACCACTGATGCATAGGCAAAATGTTGATCTTGATTATAAAGGCATGATAATTGCAAGCATACAGTCTTGAAAAGGTAACTTTTGGTTCCATTTTGACGCGATTTGGTATGTGTTGAGGCTATTTATGTGGTAAATTTTGAGAGTTCATAGTACAAACATGATGTTGATCATGATCAGAGACTTCAATTACGCTGACTTGAAGGAATCAATAGGGATTTGGAGTTTTACGAAGGAGAAAATATTGTTTGTGATTGCCATGGAAGAGAGTTTTAAGTTACAAAAGATGGAATATGGATGAAAATTTGGTGGATAGAGCATAGAAATCGACTGAAGCCAGTTTAACTATTCATAATTGTTGAATTTTATTGGAGAATATATTGAGATTTTTGGAAAAGTCAAGGTTCTAAATTACTCATATACTTTAAGTTTTTTTTTAAGGGAATGTGTCAAAGGAGAGGAGTAATGTTGGCAGCCACATTGGTGTTACTGATTATAGAATTTTTCTAAGTACACGCTGATATATATATTTTAGTGTTGAGGTGGAACTCTCGAATTTCGAGGACGAAATTCCTTTTAAGGGGGGGAGAATGTGATAACCCGGATTTTTAGACATCCGCTTAATTTTCATATGTGGGATGATTATGTCTCTCCGAAACCATTTTTTAGGAATTTTGGGATATATGTATAGGATTCTTATATTGAAAGGTTGGGAATAAGGTCGGGTATAAATGTGAATTGTTTTAAGATGAAAAAGTGCCTAGACCCGAGATCTCGCTCAACTCTCGCTTGATGTCTGGCTCGAGCGAAATACAGGGACAGACAGACGTCTTTTAGTAGAATAGTCATAACTTGCTCATTTGGTGTCGGATTGCAGTGATTCAAGAGGATATGGAAAGCTAAGATGAATATCTACAACTTTTATGTTTTGAGGTTTAAGAGATATGGACTTAATCAAATAAGAAATGGAGATTGAAGTACCAGGTCTGAATTGGAGATAGATAAGTATTGACTTGAAGTTGACTAAGAACATTGGATAAGATTAAGCCTTTGGATTATTTTCTTAGTTATCCTAAGATCTGGACAAGTTTGTAGAGATGTGGAAAATGAGGAGATTTTATTTGGTGAATTTCGTGTGAAATAAGAGGAATCATCTATCCAACATTTGGTGTACCCGGATTGGTGTTCTCGGGTTTATCTGTCGAGTTTTATTAGAAAAATCATAACCTGGTCATACGAACTCCAAATGAAGTGATTCCAGTTCCTATAGAACCTTAAGACATAGATCTATAACTTTTATGATTGGAGGTTTTAGAGAATCTAAGTGTATCAATGGAGTGATTGGGCTGGAATGGGACTGATCTATTTTAAGTGCAAACTGGGGCTCGAAAATGAATCACTTCACCACCTCACCTTAGATGTTCGAATTTGATTGGTTCTCCTCATGGTTATCTGCTAGATACATGTATGAGAGCATGTGTTAGGTGGAGAAAGAGCTTCTATAAGAATAATTAGTTTAAAACCAAGCAAGAGTGAAGGACTAATCTGATTGGCCAAAACAGCCAACTATTCCCTTTGTTTCCAACCAATTGGTAACCAAACCTTGGGAATTAGGTGATGAGATATTTTCCAGCCACTCTAAGGGTGCTAAGGGAGCCTTGGACGTGTGGATAAGGGTAAGGAAAATGTTCTAGAAGCCTTGAGGATGCAAGGAAGGCCAATGGCCAGCTAAGCTTATCTTGGGTATTTTAGACTTTTTGGAAGTTTACTTTTATATCTATATTTGGTGATTATTTGGGGCCATTGATCTAAAATGATTTTAGATGAGGAAGAAGCATAGCCATAGGATGGAAATCTTTGGAGATCATGGGAGATTTGGATGAGGATTAGACTAACCAAGGTTGGACAACACACCATACCCTTACACGGTTTGAGACTAACCCATTGCTTTGGTTTGTTTCCTTCTCTTTTTCCCCAAGCCATCTATTCTTATATATATATATAGCTATCTTCAGATCATAGGAGACCTTTTGGGAGGAGGAAGTCACGTTCACTTAGAGAGGAAGCCAAAGAAAAAGCCTCCTTAACCCTTGAACCTCCAAACATTTCCTAAGTGAGCTAAGTGAGTGCTTTGAGGAGAAATGTTGCAAGGACTAGTTGGATCATTTAACCAAGCTTTGGAGAAACTTGTAAGTATACAATTTAACTTAATCTTAGCATAGATTAGGTAGATTATTGATGGAATTTAGTTTGTTGTTGGTTGGAGCTTGAATTAGGCTTGAATGATGTGTTTGGAATCTATGGTGTTTTGGATATGATTGGGTGATGGTAAAATGCTAGGAAAATTGTAAGGACCTAGAATTATGTTTCAATAAGTAAAAATACGGTTTATGTGAGAAGATTGCTTGATTTAGGTTGAAAAACCCCTTGAGCCGTGATCTCGCTTGACTGTCGCTTGATACCCCACTCGAGCGAGTTCCAACCCGTGACTTCGCTCGACACTCGCTCGACACCCGCTCGAGCGAGATACCCAGTTTTGCTTAGATTCAAGGCTTTCTTAGAATAGCAGTGGTGTTTCAAATGGGTAGAGTTATAGGTGAAAATAACTCATATGAATAAGAGAGAAACAAAAAGAAAGAAAACAATTTATATAAATAATATGTTCCGTGTCATAATGGGGACGGCGAGACGTAACGCCCGGATGATTGACACGAGACTCATCATAACGGGGACGGCGATACGTAACGCCCGGATGATTGATGAGTATGATTGATAAGTTAGTCACGTCATGACGGGGACGGCGATACGTAACGCCCGTATGACTGACGTGCCGGCAGGGACGGCGATACGTAACGCCTGCCGTGATATAATAATATGTTCCGTGTCATAACGGGGACGGCGAGACGTAACGCCCGGATGATTGACACGAGACTCATCATAACGGGGACGGCGATACGTAACGCCCGGATGATTGATGAGTATGTTGATGAGTTAGTCACGTCATGACGGGGACGGCGATACGTAACGCCCGTATGACTGACGTGCCGGCAGGGACGGCGATACGTAACGCCTGCCGTGATATAATAATATGTTCCGTGTCATAACGGGGACGGCGAGACGTAACGCCCGGATGATTGACACGAGACTCATCATAAAGGGGACGGCGATACGTAACGCCCGGATGATTGATGAGTATGATTGATAAGTTAGTCACGTCATGACGGGGACGGCGATACGTAACGCTCGTATGACTGACGTGCCGGCAGGGACGGCGATACGTAACGCCTGCCGTGATATAATAATATGTTCCGTGTCATAACGGGGACGGCGAGACGTAACGCCCGGATGATTGACACGAGACTCATCATAAAGGGGACGGTGATACGTAACGCCCGGATGATTGATGAGTATGATTGATAAGTTAGTCACGTCATGACGGGGACGGCGATACGTAACGCCCGTATGACTGACGTGCCGGCAGGGACGGCGATACGTAACGCCTGCCGTGATATAATAATATGTTCCGTGTCATAACGGGGACGGGGAGACGTAACGCCCGGATGATTGACACGAGACTCATCATAACGGGGACGGCGATACGTAACGCCCGGATGATTGATGAGTATGATTGATAAGTTAGTCACGTCATGACGGGGACGGCGATACGTAACGCCCGTATGACTGACGTGCCGGCAGGGACGGCGATACGTAACGCCTGCCGTGATATAATAATATGTTCCGTGTCATAACGGGGACGGCGAGACGTAACGCCCGGATGATTGACACGAGACTCATCATAAAGGGGACGGCGATACGTAACGCCCGGATGATTGATGAGTATGATTGATAAGTTAGTCACGTCATGACGGGGACGGCGATACGTAACGCTCGTATGACTGACGTGCCGGCAGGGACGGCGATACGTAACGCCTGCCGTGATATAATAATATGTTCCGTGTCATAACGGGGACGGCGAGACGTAACGCCCGGATGATTGACACGAGACTCATCATAAAGGGGACGGTGATACGTAACGCCCGGATGATTGATGAGTATGATTGATAAGTTAGTCACGTCATGACGGGGACGGCGATACGTAACGCCCGTATGACTGACGTGCCGGCAGGGACGGCGATACGTAACGCCTGCCGTGATATAATAATATGTTCCGTGTCATAACGGGGACGGGGAGACGTAACGCCCGGATGATTGACACGAGACTCATCATAACGGGGACGGCGATACGTAACGCCCGGATGATTGATGAGTATGATTGATAAGTTAGTCACGTCATGACGGGGACGGCGATACGTAACGCCCGTATGACTGACGTGCCGGCAGGGACGGCGATACGTAACGCCTGCCGTGATATAATAATATGTTCCGTGTCATAACGGGGACGGGGAGACGTAACGCCCGGATGATTGACACGAGACTCATCATAACGGGGACGACGATACGTAACGCCCGGATGATTGATGAGTATGTTGATGAGTTAGTCACGTCATGACGGGGACGGCGATACGTAACGCCCGTATGACTGACGTGCCGGCAGGGACGGCGATACATAACACCTGCCGTGATATAATAATATGTTCCGTGTCATAACGGGGACGGCGAGACGTAACGCCCGAATGATTGACACGAGACTCATCATAACAGGGACGGCGATACGTAACGCCCGGATGATTGATGAGTATGATTGATGAGTTAGTCACGTCATGACGGGGACGGCGATACGTAACGCCCGTATGACTGACGTGCCGACAGGGACGGCGATACGTAACGCCTGTCGAGATTAAAAAATAAAAGAAACTAATGAGGTTAATAAGTAAAGTGGTAAGTGAAAAGTATAAGTGTATGTGATGATGGGTCTAGCTAAGATCTAAGGTTGTATGTGATGATGGGTCTAGCTAAGATCTAAGGTTGTATGTGATGATGGGTCTAGCTAAGATTTAAGTTCGTATGGTAAGATGGGTAATTGATGTGTATAAGTTCCATAAGTTATTCTTGTAAGTGATATGTTGATGAGTATGACTATGTGTGGTGATAGTTGAGGTTATCTATGCTTTATTTCGTTAACTGTGTACTTGCTGAGATTTCTTGTAAATCTCACTCTTTTATGTTTTATCTATTTTATCTATCATTCCTTATGGAATGATAGATGTTGTTGCAGGGATAGATAAATTGCATTGAGACTCGATCAGCACGGGAGATTCTGAGGTACCCTGAGGGTCCTATGGAATGCTCCTCTCCGGTTGAGATGACCCCACGTACGTGATCAAGTGAAGAAGTGAGAGTATTGGATGATGGTAGGATATGGGTTTTTGTTTAGAGAAAACTAACTGGGTTATGTAAGAGTAAATACAGAATATTGTTGTAAATACAATGTTATGAGAAGTGTAATTATAGTATGCCATGTGGTCTATTGATGCGAGAGTTAGATCTCTTTGCTCATATTGGTAATTTACTTCTTCCAGCTGCGATCGGCATTGCATTTCATTAGTAAGCTTAGATGCATGCATGCTGCTTTTTATGTTTACGTAGGATAAGTAGCCTTGCGTTGCTTGTCCGGATGCGTCGATTTGCGTTGTAATCAATGCGAAAAATCGGGGCGTCACATAAACTCATCTTAATTTATCTCATCTCTCAATCCAAACGAAATATTTATCTAGCTGGTCGCAAAATCCCGAAAGGTATTGATCATTGATTCAAAATCATGAGTCCCTCCATAATTACTTGCTCACGTATATTCACCTTCAAAAAAGAAAACCATGTGATGATAATTGATATTGGAGTTTTCTTGCATATATATCGTCAGGAAAAGTACTTGGCCCCAGCCATGTGGATTAATCGAGTAGATAAGACATTATTAATATTATTTATAGAATAAATTCACTTTCATTAACCTAAAAAACAAAGTTATCTAAGTGTCTATTTATAAAGGCAAATTCAATATATAAGTCATCTAAAAGATAATTGGGGTACTAATTTTTAAATATCTCAGACAAAAATTTAAAAGACTAATCACTACTTCTAAAAGAAGATATTTACTAGAGTTTCTTCTCTAGAAGATGAGAGAAACTACAATTCCACAGATCGAAAGTCTGTGAGGCTATTTGTCATTATAAAATTTTTTCTATACAATACAAATTAAACAACAACAATGTTGAACCCAAGATTTCAAGTTTCGTGTAAATCTACAAATGGATATTGATGATAACAAATGAATTCAAAGAATAAAGAAGTCTCAATCTCAAGTTGTCCACACAATAGAATCAAGCACATCAAGGAAGCAAACATGAGCAAGAAGGGAACAAGTTCACATTAAAGTCATAGAATAATATTGTAAATCTCTTAAAAATTCGAAATTAGGATTAAAGCTCAAAATTAATATTTTATCATAATGCATTTAAATACATTTTCCACATGTGCATGAATATTTTAAAAATTAAATTTGAAAATTTTGAAAGATGATTGATTGTCATCTTTCACATGTGCATGACATGATTAAAGGTTTAAACTTTGAAAATATTAAAATAATTAATTGTCATCTTTTACATGTGCATAACATGATTAAAGGTTTGAACTTTGAAAATATTAAGATAATTGATTGTCATCTTTCACATGTGCATATTTTATTTGAATATTTTCAAAAGTGGTGAATGCTTTTCTTGACTTATGCAAAAGGTAGATGTCTTTATTTGAAAATTTTGAAAAGTAAAATTTGCTCCTTTTGTCATATGCAAAAAGTAAAAGATTAGGTTTGAAATTTTTGAAAAGTAAAGTGTGCTCCTTTTGTCACATGCAAAAAGTAAAAAAATTTGATTTGAAATTTTTGAAAAGTGAATGATGATGTCTATGACATGTGAATCTTTTTAAATTTGAATATGAAGTCTCATATGCCTATAAATAGATCATTTGAGAGCTTCACATTTACAACACCAAGAGCATACAACATTCATTCAAAGTTTTCATTCTCTCTTCTCTAAGTATTGAGCCTTAACCCTTGTTCATTTTGAGAGATATAGTTTGCGCTGTATTGTTTTTATTTCACTCACTGAGGAGTGTTTTCTGATAGCCTACCCACTATCAATTCTTGTATCAGTAAAATGGTGTGTATAACCCTTGTGTGTGTAGAGGGTGTTCTACACGGGGAATAGTTAAATCACCAAGTGTGAGGTGATTAGAAGTGTAGAGGGTGTTCTACACGAATTCTTTGGAGCGGTGCTGCTCAAAAGTGTAATAGGTTTCTATCTCCACTTAAAAGAGATTGAATAGTGGATTTGAGGATCCTCAAGGGGTAGCTTGAGGCGAGAACGTAGGCAGTGGGGCCGAACCTTGTTATCATACTGAGTTTGCTTCTCTCTTACTCTTACTCTTTATATTTATTGTTGTTTCATATTTTGTTTATATTTTATATTATATATTTGATTTATAATTGTTATTTTTTTAAATACAACTCAATTCACCCCCCCTCTTGTGTTAGTCATCTGGGCAACAATTGGTATCAGAGCTATAGTTCTATTATAAGATTAACTATCTTTTGAGTTAAGATCTTATGGCTGACATTGCAACTTCATTTGGTGAAGGTCAATCCAGCAGTCGGCCTCCACTCTTTTGCGGAGAAAATTACTCATTCTGGAAAGTTAGAATGAGAATATTTTTTCAGGCTCAAGGTCGAGAAATCTGGAAATGCATTGTAAATGGACCTTATATTCCAACAAAAGTGATTGATGGAGTAAAGGTCAAAAAGGAAGAAGAAGAGTTTGATCGTGAAGACGATAGACTTTATACTTTGAATTTAACTGTATGAATTTATTATATAATGCTCTTAATGGTAATGAGTTTAATAGAGTAATGACTTGCGCTACAGTAAAGAAAATTTGGGATAACTTGGAAGTTACTTATGAAGGAACTTCTCAAGTCAAGGAATCAAAAATTTATATTCTTACTCATGAATATGAAATGTTTAAGATGAATGATGATGAATCTATTTCTAGTATGCACACTCGTTTTACTAACATCATAAACAGCTCGACAGCTCTTGGCAAAGTTTATTCCAAAGTGGAGATAGTAAGAAAAATTCTCAACTCTCTACCAAAACGTTGGGAGTCAAAAGTGACAGCGATTCTTGAAACTAGAGACCTCAAGAAGCTCAAAGTGAATGAACTCATCGGGTCACTTATCACCCATGAGTACACATTGAAAAGAGGAGAAGAAGAAGGAAATCCAAAGAAGAGCTTGGCACTTAAAGTTGTTCCATATGAAAGTGAAAGTGATGAAGATGAGGAAAATGACGACAAAGATGAAGAAGTTGCAATGATAACAAGAAGAATTCAGAGGTTCTTAAAGAAAAATAAAACTCCTCCAAGGAAATCTTTCAAAAAGTTTTCCAAAAAAAATTCAGGTAAAAATGACACTTTAATTTGTTATAAATGCAATAAGCCTGGTCATATCGAGTCAGATTGTCCTCTGCTAAAGAAAGATCGAAATAAAGGCAAAAAAGTAATGAAAGCTATATGGGATGATGATTCAAATAGCTCAAATAATGAAGCAAGTAATAGAGAATCAGCAAATCTTTGTCTTATGGCTAAAGATGATATTGAGGTAACAAATCTTGATAATATTGAAAATCCTTCATATGAAGAATTGCAAAATGTTTTAGAAGAGATATATGAGGAATTTGAAAAATTGGGTATCAAGTATACTGCTTTGAAAAAGAAAAATTCTTCTTTAACAAACGAAATTGATATTTTAAGAAAAGAAAATATTGTTTTGAAAGATGAAAATCTTGAGTTGAAGAAAAATAAAACTGATTTAGAAAATATTATTGAAAACTTTACGAATGGAAAAAGAAATTTTGAAAAACTTCTTGGTAGTCAAAAATGTGTTTTTGACAAGGCAGGCTTGGGATATATGCCGAAACAAAAATACAAACCTTATAAAATCTTCTTTGATAATCCTTCTACATCAAAGTCCAATATTCAAAATTCTTTTCATAAAAATAATTTTGTTAAAAAATGATAATATTATAATCTTTCAAGTTCTTCATATATGTCACATGCTATTTACAATTTTTGTAATAGAAATGGTCATAATTATCATACTTGTCCTATTAGAAGAAAACATACAATGACTATTAGGGCCATATGGGTACTTAAATATCTTGTTTCTTCTAATACTAATAAATAAAGGACCCAAAGAACTTGGGTACCAAGAAAAATCATTTTAATTGTTTTTATAGGTGTGCATGAAGTCCTCCACAAACAAAAATAAATGGTTTTTAGATAGTGGATGTTCAAGACACATGACGGGAGACAAGACTAAGTTCTTTGATCTTAGATCTAAAGAAGAAGGACACGTGACATTTGGAGACAACTCGAAAGGGAAGATCGTGAGAATAGGTAAAATTGGTAATAAGTTTTTCTCATAATTGAAGATGTTTTACTTGTTGAAGGTCTAAAATATAATCTTTTGAGCATAAGTCAATTATGTGATAAAGGATTTACAGTTACTTTCAAAATGGATAAGTGCATTATTTTAAATGATCATGATTGTAATATTTGTTTTATTACTTTTAGAAATAATAATGTTTATACAATTGATTTTGAAGAAATTACCTCATAAGATCCTATTTATTTTTCAGTTCAAAATGAAACTAATTGGTTATGGCATAGAAGACTAGGTCATGCTAACATGGAACTTATTTCCAAATTTTCAAAAAATGATCTTGTGAGAGGTTTACTAAAGGTAAATTTTTTTAGAGACAAAATTTGTGATGCATGCCAATTTGGTAAATAAACAAAAACTTCTTTTAAAATCAATAAACATATTTCCACTACTAGATCACTGCAACTGATACACATGGATCTTTTTGGACCAAATAGAGTTGCAAATTTAGAAGGAAAATATTATACATTTGTTATTGTTGATGATTTCTCTAGATATACTTGGGTCATCTTTCTTGCTCATAAAGATGAGGCACATAATGCTTTTACCAAGTTATGCAAGAGAATTCAAAATGAAAAGGGTTATACTATTTCAAGTATCCGAAGTGATAGGGAAAAAGAGTTTGTTAATAAAAATATTGAAACATTTTGTGATGAAAATGGTTTTGTGCATAATTTTTCTGGTCCTCGAACTCCTCAACAAAATGGGGTAGTAGAAAGGAAAAATAGATCTCTTCAAGAGATGACAAAAACAATGCTCAATGAGAACAACTTGCCTAGTTATTTTTGGGCTGAAGCAGTAAGTACTGCATGTTATGTTATAAATAGAGTTATACTAAGGTCCAAATTAGATAAAACCCCCTATGAGCTTTAGAATGAGAAAAAGCCCAACATTGGTTACTTTCATGTATTTGGATGCAAATGTTTTATTTTAAATGACAGGGATAATTTAGGCAAGTTTGATGCAAAATCTGATGAATGTATATTTTTCGGGTATTCTACTAATAGTAAAGGTTATAGAGTATTCAATAAAAAGACTTTGACTGTACAAAAATCTATGCATGTAGTATTTGATGAATCTAATTCTCTACTCTCCAAGAAATCTATTGATGAAGAAACAGGATGTATAAATAATACGGAAAGTCTCAATCTCAACAAAGAGAACACAATAGAGGAAGTCCAACATGGAGATATCAGGAAAGATCATCAAAATTTAATACAAGACGCAGCTAAACAGTGAAAATTTGTGAAAGATCATCCAGTGGAACAAAATCTGGGGGAACCTTCACGAGGTGTAAGCACTCGATCATCTCTTAGAAATATTTGCAATCATACTGCTTTTCTATCTTAGATTGAACCTAAAAATATTGATGAAGCACTTCTTGATGAATCTTGGATTCTAGCTATGCAAGAAGAGCTTAATCAATTTGAAAGAAATGATATTTGGACACTTGTTCCTAGACCCAAAAATCATACTATTATTGGAACAAAATGGGTTTTTAGAAACAAGAAAGATGAGTCCGGAGTCATTACTAGAAATAAGGCTCGACTTGTAGCCCAAGGTTTCAATCAAGAAGAATGAATCGATTATGATGAGACATATGCACCAGTCGCAAGATTAGAAGCTATTCGAATGCTACTTGCATATGCTTGGTATAAAGATTTCAAATTTTTTCAAATGAATGTTAAAAGTGCTTTCTTAAACGGTTTTATAAATGAAGAGGTATATGTTGAGCAACCTTCAAGTTTTGAAAATCATATTTCTTCAAATCATATTTTCAAATTCACAAAGCACTATATGGACTCAAACAAGCTCCTAGAGCGTGGTACGAGAGACTCAGTGGTTTTTTGATTGAAAAAGGCTTTTCAAGAGGAAAAATTGATACAACTCTTTTCATTAAATACGAAAATGATGATATTCTTTTGATTCAGATTTATGTTGATGATATAATATTCGATACTACTAATGAAAATATGTGCCAAGTTTTTGCTAAGACTATGCAGGAAGAATTTGAAATGAGCATGATGGGAGAGCTTACATTCTTTCTTGGATTGCAAATTAAGTAAGCAAAAAGTGGGACATTCATCAATCAATCAAAATATATTAAGGAATTGCTGAAGAAGTTTGGGATGGAAGGTGCTAAGGAAACTGGAACACCAATGAGCCCATCTACTAAACTTGATAAAGATGAATCCAGTAAACCAGTTGACTCGAAGGTATATCGAGGTATGATTGGTAACTTATTATATTTAACAGCTAGTAGATCAGATATTATGTTTAGTGTGTGCTTATGTGCACGCTTTCAATCATCTCCAAAAGAATCACATTTAATTGCAGTTAAGCGCATTCTTAGATATCTTAGTGGTACAATTAACTTAGGGTTATGGTACCCTAAGCACACATCTTTCGATCTAATCAGTTTCACAGATGCAGATTATGCTGGCTGTAAAATAGATCGAAAAAGCACTAGTGGAGCATGTCACTTCTTAGGTCGTGCACTAGTTTCTTGGTTTAGTAAAAAACAAAATTCTGTTGCACTATCTACTGCTGAGGCAGAATATGTTGCTGTGGATAGTTGTTGTGCTCAAGTTCTTTATATGAAGCAACAACTTGAGGATTTTAAACTTATGTACAATCACATTCCAATCAAATGTGATAATACAAGTGCTATAAATCTTTCAAAGAATCCAATACAACATTCTCGAACTAAACATATTGAAATAAGATATCATTTTCTTCGAGATCATGTGCAGAAAGGCGATATAGTACTAGAGCTCACAAACACACATGATCAGTTAGCAAATATATTCACAAAGCCTTTACCAGAAGATAGATTATGTATGATTAGAAGAGAAATAGGTATGATGCATGTTATGAATATCTCTTAAAAGATAGATCAGAGTTCATAAAAATAGAGAGATATTTTTAAAATACTTTTACATAAACTTGAGGTTCTTAGCCTCATGTTTGAGACGCTCATTCTCTTCAGACAATATCATGTCATCTCTATCCATGGGAACTGGCAAGCAGAATGAAGAATCCAATAGAGATTTCAACTGTTTATTCTTCTGTCGAAGGATTCCTTCCCTTATGTGAGACTCTTGAACAATTCGTTGAAGTACAATAATTTGTTCTTTAAGCTTTTCAACCTCATGGTTTTTGACTTGTAGCCGCTGGGAAAAAACAACAATAGAAGATGAGTAGCGAGTCCCGAGACTCACCAAGTGGTAGATAGCATCGGAGTCTGACTTATTAGCCAAACTATTATTCTTTTGTTGCAACCTGGCACCAATGGTAGCTGCAGAAAGGACATAAGATTGAGGTGTAGAATACCTCATAGATGGATCTAGAGGAATGTTAGAAGAATGAGCCATTGAGAAAAAAATTGAAAACTTAAAGCGAGAATATTGAAGGAATGCAGATGAGTTATAGAGATTCGATGCAAATCGGATGAACTTTAAAACTGATTTTATAGAGATAGCATAAAGAACAAGACAAACTATTGTCTCTTCAAATCTTATTTAGTCAAAAGAAATACAAGATATGATGGACACACATTGTCAAAAGTTTTCTTACTAGAAAAATGGTTCTCTGCTCCTATCATGGCATTGACGACCTCAAGAGAGAAGATTGATGGTTTATGTGTCAAGGGTTCCTGATTCAAGTTTGGAACATTAGTGGAAGAGAATTGTTCAGCCATTCTATAATTATGGAAAAACAGAACTCAAGTCAAGAAGCGGTTTTTTTTTGCATCCGATAGGTGAAAATGATTATTTTTTTATAGAAACTTAGAGCCTTCAATCCCATTTGTCAACAACATCAGGCGATTGTTTAAATCTTCAGCCGCACTAAAATCATAGAGTTAGGCCTCGAGGCCTTGCAGCACTTGTCGGGTCACGGACGGCTCCCTTTTTTCAACTATCTACAGTGTCTATTAATGCACCGTTTTCTTCAGTCTATTTACTTGCTGCCGATCCTTTTTAATGATGCCAAAAGGGGGAGAAGTTTTAGACTAGAATATTAACATTGTTTAAATTGCTAAACTTGTTATATACGCTTGGAATTATATTTATATTTTTACTTGAAAAACTAACGCACATTCTCAGGGGGAGTTTAAGTATTAATACAGGTTTCAGGTTCTATCAAATATTTGTCATCATCAAAAAGGGGAAGATTGTTGAACCCAAGGTTTCAAGTTTCGTATAAATCTACAAATGGATTTTGATGATAACAAATGAATTCAAAGAATAAAGGAGTCTCAAGCTCAAGTTGTCCACACAATAGAATCAAGCACATCAAGGAAGCAAGCATGAGCAAGAAGGGAACAAGTTCACATTAAAGTCATAGAGTAATATTGTAAATCTCTTAAAAATTCGAAATTAGGATTAAGGCTCAAAATTAATATTTTATCATAAAGCATTAAAATACATTTTCCACATGTGCATGAATATTTTGAAAATTAAATTTAAAAATTTTGAAAGATGATTGATTGTCATCTTTCACATGTGCATGACATGATTAAAAGTTTGAATTTTGAAAATATTAAGATAATTGATTGTCATCTTTCACATGTGCATGACATGATTAAAGGTTTGAACTTTGAAAATATTAAGATAATTGATTGTCATCTTTCACATGTGTATGACATGATTAAAGGTTTGAATTTTGAAAATATTAAGATGATTGATTGTCATCTTTCACATGTGCATGTTTTATTTGAATATTTTCAAAAGTGGTAGATGCTTTTCTTGACTTATGCAAAAGGTATATGTCTTTATTTGTCACATGCAAAAAATAAAAAAATTTGATTTGAAATTTTTGAAAAGTGAATGATGATGTCTCTGACATGTGAATCTTTTTAAATTTGAATATGAAGTCTCATATGCCTATAAATAGATCATTTGAGAGCTTCACATTTACAACACCAAGAGCATACAACATTCATTCAAAGTTTTCATTCTCTCTTCTCTAAGTATTGAGCCTTAACCCTTGTTCATTTTGAGAGATATAGTTTGCGCTGTATTGTTTTTATTTCACTCATTGAGGAGTGTTTTTTGATAGCCTACCCACTATCAATTCTTGTATCAGTAAAAGGGTGTGTATAACCCTTGTGTGTGTAGAGGGTGTTCTACACGGGGAATAGTTAAATCACCAAGTGTGAGGTGATTAGAAGTGTAGAGGGTGTTCTACATGAATTCTTTGGAGCGGTGCTGCTCAAAGGTGTAATAGGTTTCTATTTCCACTTAAAGGAGATTGAATAGTGGATTTGGGGATCCTCAAGGGCTAGCTTGAGGCGAGGACGTAGTCAGTGGGGCCGAACCTCGTTAACATACTGAGTTTGCTTCTCTCTTACCCTTACTTTTTATATTTATTGTTGTTTCATATTTTGTTTATATTTTATAATATATATTTGATTTATAATTGTTATTTTTTTAAATACAACTCAATTCACTCCCCCTCTTGTGTTAGTCATCTAGGCAACAAACAATAATAACTAAACAACACAAAATAACAAACATTCAAAAAACAACGGTTATGTTAGCGCGTAAACAACACGTTCCAATTTAGACGTGAAATCTTGCACAATTGAGGAGTACGGGGACCAGAATTTCACTAAGAGCTGCACATGACGGAGAGGAACCCCCAGAATAATGAGGTAAGTCAAGAGAGTACCTCACGTGCACGAAGCACATGCCGTTTGGTTCAATAAAATCTCTCGTTGACTACAAAATTGATAGGCAGGAGGATGGTAGTGAGGTGCGTGATGGTTTAGAGTCTTTGGACTGCCTCCAACGTGCAAACAAGCTAACAAACTTAAAAATTCGAAACCCACTGTCAACCCTTTACAATAGCCGCAATCAGAAAAAAAGAAAGAAACACCGGACGAAATTAGGAGGGGCGAGCCAGAGCTCCGCCCCCCCTCTCAGAGCTAAAGAAACGCGGGTGAGAGTTCTTCGAAAAAAAGGTTTTTCGCGAGAGGGAAAAGACTCCAGAGAGCAAAATTTGTCGTCTTACTTGCATAGAGTAGATAAGACTTAATCAATATAATTACTCGTGAAATAATTAATTCTCTGCCATCGTTCTCTTTCAAATAACTTAAAATAAAGTAGTATTTTAATATAAATTGTGTTGAAATTGTATAATGACGTATTGTTATAAAACTAAAAAGAAAACTACTACTATTGCAAGAGAAAAGAAACTCTTAAGAACTGAAACTTTCTTTCTCTCTCTATATTTTCTTATGAATTTCATTACAACTGAAACCCATATTTATAGGTGTTGAAGTTACTATGCAAGTTACTATGCAAGTCACTATGCAGATTTTAAAATAATAGTGGTGGGGTCATTCACATAATTTAGTGGTGGGACAGGGGGTGGCGCCGTTTCGTTCGTTCATTTACATTCATAACACTCCCCCTTGAATGATCACCCATAAAGAATCTGCCTCGTTAAAACCTTGCCAAGGAAAAACCCAGTGGGAAGAAAAACCAATGACGAAGGAAAAAGAGTACAGTCTCTTTATGTATCCACAAGTGCTTTAAGATTGCCTCATTAAACCTTGCAAAAGAAAACCCAATGGGATAAAACCTTAGCGAAGGAAAAAGAGTACAATCAGCACAAGTCTTCAGGACTTTTACTCCCCCTGGAAAGTGCATGACAATAGTTTTTGAGTCTTCACATTTTAATATTCTGCACAATTTTCTTGAATGTCGCAGTTGGTGATGTTTTCGTGAATAAATCTGCCAGGTTATCACTTGATTGTATATTTGATATATCCTCATTTGATTTGAGTGATACAAGTAGCATTATCTTCATATAAAATTGTTGAGTCATTAATCTCAGCCAAATATACTCTTGACTTGTTTCATGAATTGCAATAATCTCTGAGTGATTTGAAGATGAAAAATAATATCTGGTTGACAAACTTAATAGAAATCTGATACCTGCAGTAATACTTAAACTCCCCCTGATAATATGCGTTAGTGTTTCAAGTAATAAGCAAATATGATTTCAGTATATATAACAAGTTAAGAATTCAAACACGATCTCCGACTAAATAATGCATTAGAGAGAGTATGATAATATTTTCATCTAAAATTTTCTCCCCCTCATTCGGCGTTATTAGGAAGAACTTGTTTATATACGGCGGAAATAACATTAGAAACCATCTATGTATGATAAAAGCTGTAAAAGTTTTGAGATTTAATATTATCGGTTCGGCGGAAAATCAAATCCGCTTGACATTGTGGACAAACGAGATCTTGAAGAGATTTGAAGGCTTCGGGTTGTTGTTTAAATATAACCAATTTTACCATTGGTTTACTCCAGCAAAAAGATCTCGCATTCCTCATAGATTCAGTTGTTGTTCATCCAGAACGATATTATGTCTGATAGAAATTCTAATGTCCCAGATTTAAACCATGAACTTTTTATACCTCAACCACTTATATTTTCTCGTGAGGCTGTAAACACCATGATAGGAGCAGAGATATATCTATCTAGTAAATCTGATCCTGAAATTGTTGCAGGATCAAGAACCCTCAGTGCTCAATATGCTGCTTCTCTTACAACCATGTCACAGAGGCTATTGGCGAGAATGAGTGAGGTTGATCATCTTAAAAATCAAATATCTGAGTTGCATCAAACGCTTGCAACTAAAGATAGAAAAAATAAAGATTTAAAACAAGAAAACAATGAGCTGAAGAAACTTGTAGACTGGTATTCTCGTGACCTGAAAACAAGAGTAGAAGAGCTGGAACGAGAAAGAGCTCAGATACAAAGTCAACAACAGCAGCTAACGGCAGAGGTTCAGCGTTTACAAGAAAATAGGGATAGCTGTAATTAACCTCTCTGGCTTTTGAAATTATGCATCCAGCATATCTTGTAAAGTGAGATTTGAAGAGATGATGGTTTGTCTTGTTCTTATTTCCATTTCTATAAGAACCTTCTTTAGCTTCTTTTAGTATGCATCAAATCTTCTTCTCATATCTATAATTCATCTGTATTTGTATTCTTATTCTACAAATTTCCAATGGCTCATCAATTTCCTTTTACTATTTCTCACAATCAACATATGAGGTATCCTTCACCTCAATTACAAGTTGATCCTGCATCTTCCGCAGGTGCAATGTTGCAACAAGCAAATGATCTGGCTAATAAGTCAGATCGTGAAGCTGTTTATGAGCTGGTGACTCTCGGCACCCGATACTCCTCCTCTATTGTTGGATTTTCCAACCGATTACAATCCAAAAATCGTGAGATTGAGGAGCTTAACGAGAAGGTTTCTGTACTTCAACGACTCGTTCAAGAGTCCGACAAAAAAATTGCAGACTTAAAGTAGGAGAATAAGGATTTAAAATCCTTACTTGCCTCTTCATTTCGACTGCCTAATCCTTTAGATAAGGATGATATGTTGTTTTATGAAGAGCAAATGCATTTAAGAGATGAGGCTAGAAGTCTCAAATTCTTGTAACTCATCTATGAATTGAATAATAAGATCTTTCCTTTTTAAATGCATTCCTTGAATTTATAGCAACCCTTGTAATCTTTTCAAGAGTTCTAACAAGGTAAATCATCAACGTAAACTGCAATAATGACGAATCCGGATTCTGATAAAACACATGAACATATAGGATTATTCTTAAATCCTTCTTTTAATAGATACTCGTTGATTCAATTATACAACATGTGTCCGGATTGCTTTAACCCATATAAAGATCTTTGAAACTTTATAAAGTACATACTCCTAAATGTACTTGGATTAGATGCTTCAAGTATCGTAATAATCTAATGATGCTTATAAATATACAGTGACCACATTCATTAACTGCATATCTAATCCTTTTGTAATAACCAAATCAATTAAAAATATGAATGTGATTGCATTCATAACAAGGAAATATGTTTCCTCATAATTGCTCTCGGGTTTCTACAGGAAACCTTGTGTGACAAATTATACCGCATAATTTCATTTCGCATTACGCTTTCGTATAAATACTCACTTATATCTGACAAATATTACACCCTTTGGTGTTTGGACAACAGGTCCAAATGCATCTCGCTTCACTAGCGAGTTTAATTCAGTTTTAATAACTGATTTCCATTTTGGCCAATCATTTCTACGTCGACATTCTTCGACGATTTTTGGCTCACTTTTTTTTTTCATTACTTCTGGTAATATCAAGTGTTATCATATATATTGTCGACAACAGTTTTATTTCTATCCATAAATTTTCCAGTACTCATGAAATGTATTGAGATCTCATTGTTCCTCTTCAGGGAAAATCATTTCATGAAACACCTCTACAGGAGGTTCCTTTTCAAGGGGTTTATACTCTTCAGGAGTTTTCTCTTTAGAAGTTATACTCTTCAGGAGTTTTCTCTTCAGGAGTTATACTCTTCAGGAGTTACATCTTCAGGAATTACCTCTTCAGGAGGTTTCCTCTTCAGGAAGATTATATTTTATACAGAAAATACGGTCTCTTCATGAGCATCGATTTTTATTTTTCTTGTGCACCAATAGGTCTTCAACACTTCAGGTGTATCTTAGACTCATTTATTGTTGTTTTAACAACTCGTCCTTCAGGGACTTCAATTCCTGCTTAAGCATTAACAGTAGTAATATATGATTTTACAACACCTTTAGTGTCAGTAAATACATCATGTAATTGATTTGCAACACTTTGTAGATAAATAATCCTCTGAACTTCTGGTTCACATTTATTTGTAAGAGGATCAAATTTAAACAGGACTTTATTATCCCAAGTAATTTCTTGTCGTGCTTCAGGCACCAATATTTCATTATTTCAAAACATGATGAAATATTAATAAGCTTATATATAAAAACTTAGTATAAATAAATCAAGTGCTTGGCCGTACGACAGGTACGTGACTACTGTTTAGTCATATTACATCTATGACAAACATCTTCATCTTTTTATGAAGAATTATTCTGAGGGCCTTTATCCTTCTTTGAGTTTGATCACTTCCGGTGATATGATATATTTTTATCATCTTTAGTGTTGTCGCTTTTGGGACCAACACTTCTATAATTTTTCTACCACGTCTACGCCCTTAGTTTCCGTTCACTTCTGGGAATTGTGTAAATTCGATATCATTAATAGGACGTAACTGGTGTAACAAAAACTCATTATTTAGCTCAATCACTGGAAGACAAAACAAAAGTTCAGAATATTTGTTGAACTTTCACTCTCGATATTGCTACTGCAGGAGCACATTCGAGGTATGAAAAATAATGTCTTCTTTTATATATCATCATCAGTGATATTTTTACTGTATAATTTTAATATTGAGCTGATTTTAAAGAGTGCAGAATATTCAATACCACTCTTGAAATCTTGTAACTTCAGGTGCAATAAATCATAATGATCTTTTGATAGGATTACATCTTCTGGTGTTTATATCACTCTCTTAATTTATTTCACACAGTAAGATGATTTTTTATCATGAGATACACAGCATGGTCCTTCAGGGACACATGGTTTTCTTCTATGATTGTATTTTTCAAGTTCATCATTATATCCAAATAGATCTCATCAAGGATCCTGGATAAATAACATTTTTCAGAAATGTCAATAGTAATAAATTTCAATATTTGACATTATATTACAAAAATAAATCTGTGAATTTAAGAAATATATTCACATTATCATGAGAATAAAAATAAAATTTTATCAAGTAATATTCAGAAATATTACCTTTAATATTTATCTCAAGGACTGCAAATAATATATTGAAAAACTTACTTGAAGTAGAAGACCACTAGCTTCAGTATCGGTAGAACCTCGTGCTGATAACGTGTTATAAAACTAAAAAGAAAACTACTACTATTGCAAGAGAAAAGAAACTCTTAAGAACTGAAACTTTCTTTCTCTCTCTATATTTTCTTATGAACTTCATTACAACTGAAACCCATATTTATAGGCGTTGAAGTTACTATGCAAGTTGCTATACAAGTCACTATGCAGATTTTAAAATAATAGTGGTGGGATCATTCACATAATTTAGTGGTGGGACAGGGGGCGGCGCCGTTTCATTCGTTCATTTACATTCATAACACGTATAGCATTTTGCATTATTATTATATAGTACTATCACAGCAACTGGATGGAAAAATGGTATGATCACTATTTAATGACAGTGGAGAAATCAAATGACGTGCAGGGAAAATGTACAGACTCGTAGCATGTGCGAGACCGATTGAACTGTTGGGTACTCCGATACGTATTTTTGTAGGAGAGTTTCTACATATAAATCCACATATCATACATTATACATTTTTATTTTTTATTTTAATTTATTTTAAATTTATTTTAAATTTAGTTTTCTTAAAGAATTAAATTCTTCTAATCATTATCCATATGCTAATATTTAATATATATATATATATATATATAGAGAAAAATATATACAACCTCCTACTATTTACACAACTTCCATGTACCACATTTTATTTTATTTTATTTTTATTAAATATTAAATATATAAATAATTAATAAAAAAATAAAATTATTTTAAAAAGAAAAAATTAAAAATAAATAAAAGAAATTAAAAAATAATGGTATGTGAAGGTTGGGAAGGTTGTATAGAACAACCGCTATATATAATGTGTGATATGTAGACTTATGTTCAGAATTTCTCATTTTTGTAGATTGGAATATATTGTGCGTTCAATTAAGACCCGGTTTAGATTGAGATATGAGATGAAATGATATGAGATGAGATGAGTTTATTTTTTAATATTATTATTGTTTTGATATTTGAAAAAGTTGAATTGAGATTTGAAAAATGTGTATTGAAATTTGAAAAAACTGTATTAAAATTTGTGTTTTCTATGAGAATTTGAAAAGTGTAATGATGAGTTTGAGATGAGTTGAAACGAGCTCGTCTCGTCTACAAATCCAAACCGGCCCTAAAGAGTGGTTTGGATTTGGAGATTAAAAGAGTTGAAATGAGTTTTGAAAATTGAAAAAAATATTATCGAAATATTATTTTTTAATATTATTATTGTTTTAGAATTTGAAAAATTAAATTGAAATTTTAAAACGTTGAATTGTTTATTATATTTTGTATAAAAATTTAAAAAAATATAATAATAAAATTAAGATGAGTTGAGATGAACTTCTAATCCAAATCTCCCCTAAGAAAAATCTCTGTGCAGTCAGTTTGGATAGTCGGTAGGCACACGCCTGACACAGTTGGGTCCCACTTTCTCCCCTTCTTCCTCCTCTTTCTCTCCCCTTTCTATTTCTCAACAGTCCTATTCTTTTTCTCACCCACTGCACTTCCATTTTTCAGGTCGTTTAGTTGCTTTTCCTCTTTGTTTTTGATGTAATATTTCGTTGATAAGCCTTTTTGTATTTGTTCTCATTTCGACGATTTGTTGTTTCTTCTTACGGTTTGGTTGCCGGCCTTAAATATTTCAAAAAATGAAATAAGGATAGAGTTGAAAATTCTAGAAGTTTTTCTGGCTTTGATTGTTCGAAGGTTGTTTTCTCGCCAACCAAACGGGTTATATATGGTTTTTTATTTCTTCTGACGAATATGAAGAACATTGCAACTTCAGCCCTACGCTTTCAGTCAGTTACGTTAATGGAATATAGAGAAAATTAAATATATGACTCATGAGATCAATTATCCACGTGACGTTTTTCTTTATTCGATACATATATATCTACTATAATAAGTACCAATCTAACGATTATTTAACATATTTTCTTATTTTTCATTATTATTATTATTATTATTTTTGTTAAATCTAACTTCATCCGACCATCTATTTGAATTTTGAAATAATGTAATTCTTAAAACTTAGTCTTCTGATTCAAACTCTTAAATCAAACACTTTAAATTCAAATATAGTTAAATTTAAAACTCTTATCCTCCTTAGATTAAAATTAACATTCAATTTTAAACTCAACTCAATTTACTTATGATTAACGTTATCTTTTTCCTATCTCTATAAAACTCACCAAACACTCAGATTAAACAACATAAATTATATATAATTTATATAACATGTAAATTATTAATTGTTAATATTTTATTACTAATCATTTATTAGTAATAAATTATATAATAATAACATATTATAATATAATATTATAATATTAGTAAATCTACTTCACCTTACAAATTAAAATATAACATTATTTTATATGAATTATAATTTATATTACATATAAATTTATATATATGATTTAAAATTTCTATTCATTCTTTATATATATATATATATAAAAGAAATGTAAAATAATTAAGTTTAAGTTTATTTGCCAACTACATTTGCGAATACAATTATTTGAATAAAATATTATTTATTTCTCAATTTAAATTCATTATGAAACATTAAATTCAAATAATAATATTTTATAAATGAAAATATAATAATTATTAAATAGTTATATATTTCATCACTTCACATCAATTGATGATTTACTTTCATATAATTTTTTCATTATTAAGATATTTTCATTTTCTTACCTATCAAATATTTGTTAGAATTTACATTTTTTTCTTCTATGCATTACATTATTGATCCAAATTTATTTATTTTTATAAAAACCATATCATTTCTTAAAAATAACCTCTTCACTAAATTAGAGAAATATGTTTTGCACGTTACACTTCTTTAATATATATATATATATGTATATGTATGTATATGTATATATATGTATATGTATAAACTAGATTGAGAGCAATGTGTGAAGCACATTGCCAAGTTAAGTAAAACAAATTTTTTACAAAAATAATATAATTTTTTTAAAATTTTTAACAAACATCTATAAATAATAATAACTCAAATATAACGGTACCATGAATAATAAAGAAACTAAAAGATATTGGATATTCTAGCAATTGCGTTCTTAGCAAAATATATGAATAAACTTAAAAAGTCAAATATGTGTCACATAAGTTTGTTCTAATATTCCTCTTATAAAGCATTCTCCACCAAAATACAACTCGATTTGCTCCTCATCACCTCTCTGATTTTCTTCTTCTCAAGAGCAGGCTAAATTGGCATCCATAAATATTAAGATGAGACGGGAGATCAATAGACAAATATTCTTATTCAAAATTCAAATAACAATTTTAGCATCTTTCATATGTGACAATAATTAAATATTTACACACAAAAAATCTTTTGTCCCAGATTTAAATTATAATCCATAGAAATCTTAATGGGAGGGGTCGCTAGCATTCTCCTATAGAATAAATAATAAGATGCAACATGCGTTTGACAATATTCCACTAAAATAAAATTAAAAAAAATATCCATTTTATTGAAGGAAATTATAGAATAAAACTAAAATGAGGTCCCACTAGCATTTAAAACAACAAAGATACCCGAGCACAGATTTAGAACTTCATTCTTATAGCAGCATACACTACAATTTTATCAGCTAAGGACAAAAGATTAAAACAATAGAATAAATAAATAAATGATGTCCATGACTCTCATGAAAAAGAAAATGAATGCACAATGGCAAATAATACTGGTATGACTAAATTCTACCTATAGAGCTAGAAATCAATCTATTGCCACTAGAGCTGTAACTCAATTTTGAAAGAAAATTATGATCACTACAACTCAAAATTCTTACTTCCCTAAACATCTTTATGAGCAATACAATCCACTCATCGAGAGGGTAATAGAGAATCATTTTTTAGGTTGTTTTTATTTAACTTTCTACAGTGTTTTTGCACCTAGTTTTAAAGACTTGTCAACTGCTACATTGTTGGATATAATAACTTAAAAGATTACAAACAATTGCATGTTATGGAGTCGTGGATTGTGATAGTAACATCGAACCATGTTAAATGATGAAATATAAGAATCCATATCGAGAGTTAAGCAAGCCACAACTGAGTTTTACACGGTATCGAAAGACATGCAAGTCATGAAGATTTTCTACGATGAGAAGGGGTGGTAGAGTCCTAAGATCACTCAGATGCCAAAGTTAGTGAATGAGTAAGAAGGATGAACGTAAGAGAGTAAGGGTAGTGTGAATAACCTGTAATTCGTGGTATCTCTTGCTATTGTTAGAACTTGGCGAGCATTGGGCACGTCCCCGTAAAATGATATGGCTGTCTTGTTAGTTCAGGCCATCATTTTCTTTGCGTGTCTTATACGGTCTTTCCTGTCACGTCCTAACTGTGTAGGCAATTTTTCTCTTCAACAGCATGATGTTAGCCTCTACTTTGCCCTTGGCGTGTGCCAGGGTTCTTGAACCATATTTAATGTGGCGAAGGATTTTAGCTATAAATTTCATGCTTCTGAGTTGGCTAAGCGTGTTTCTGTCTGGGTCGCATTTAATGCGGTGTGCTTGGGGTAGGCTTCCACATTAAATACGACGTGCTTGGGCAGGTCTTAAATTGAATGCGGTACTTGTCATGTCAGATACTTCCACTCAGTGTGGTATGGGCCTTCCAGAGTTTCTCTTAGCTCGGTCTCACATCTTGACGTGAAGGCTGCATTGGGGCCTCCTTGTCGTTGAGCCTCCCCTAGATTTTATGATGGGCCCAAGGCTGGGTATCCCTGGCAGGATTTTCCCTTTCTAGTACCCCGCGAATTCTTACCAATAAAAGGAAGTTGGAGAAATACGAAATAGTGGCTCTTACTAGGAGAGTAGTGCAAATCTATTAAAAAAAAAAAAACTGCCTCCTAAGCTTTAAGGATCCAGAGAGTTTCACTATCTCATATTCAATTGGAAATTTAGTGTTTAAAAGAGCTTTATGTGACTTAGGTGCTAATATTAATCTCATGCTTTTGTCTATTTTCAGGAAACTTGGACTAGGAGAGGCGAGACCTACTATGGTTTCATTGCAATTAGTGAATCGCTCAATAAAACACCCAAGATGAGTTATTGAATATGTGCTAATCAAGGTGGACAAGTTTATTTTTCCAGCTAACTTCATTGTTCTTAACATGCAAGAAGATAGAGAAACCCCCATCATTCTTGGCAAACCATTCTTAGCTACTAGTCAACCACTTGTTGATGTTCAAATGGGAGAATTGCGGTTTAAAGTACAAGAGGAGGAGGTCACATTTAATGTTTTTAATGCCACCAAGTATCCATAAACAAGTTAAAGTTGTTTCAGCATCCAAACGATAGAAATGGACTAAAGAAAGCTCAAGTCGCGATGGTCAGGCACATTCACAGTCGTTAAAGTTTATCCCCATAAAGCAGTTGAAATCACTCATGATGATGATAAGTGGACTGACTACGCCCAAAGAATAATGCGGTCGTTTGCAGTATAGCTTTGGGGTGTCAATTCCACAGGGAGATGGATTGAGAAATTGAAGAACAGTAACGAAATTAACAAAAAGATTTAGATGAGTGCAAAAAGTAAATTTTAGAGTGTGACGTAAATTAAAACTAAATAAGTAATTCGAACGGTATAAAAATGAGACGAAAAGTAGAGTATCGGGAATCCTTTGTATATAATTGGTATTTTAATTATTTTCGATTCATTAATAACTCAATTGAAAATTCTATATCCAAATTTTCAATCGGAAAATAAAATATTAATAATAAGATTTAAATCAAATGTAATCTTTCGAAAAATTATTCGTCGCAATATAAGAACAGGAATTATTATCGATATTAAGGAAATTCAACGTCGACAATATACTCCTAGAGTAATATTGCAGCAGAGAATTAAATTAAAATAGATAACCAATTGAACCAAACATAATCAAAGGATTATTGCATTCAATAGAAAAAGCATGATTGAATCTATAAATGAAATAAATTCTAAGATTATTTGGTGACGAAAACATTTATAATAAATTTCGAATGACTAAACAAAAGAGTTTAATACTTGAAGAACACATATATGAATAAAAAACAATTACAAATACCATCATATATACAAATTCATCCCTAGCTCTACTAGAAAATTAGTTACACATATTGAAAATATGCAACAAAATTTTCAAGAAATAATATGGAAGAGCCAACCATTATTTTCTTTTCTCTTCTTTGGTTTTTCTTTTCTTTTCTCAAGCTCTCAAAAACAATGTCTCTTCCAAGGCATCCAAGTACACTAAGCATGGTCTTAGAACACACACCCCTCCCTTCTATTTATAAGCATTCTTCATACAAGTTGTTATGATAAAATCATCACAATTTCAACTTATTTTTCCATGTGCCATTCTTGAATCCAAGTGATTTGTGAGTTATCACTTTGATAATTTGTTTTTTCACTATGCATGAGCTGAATTTTGCTTGTAGGTTGAGTGTTTCAATTTTGCTTCTCTATCCATTAGTTGTCTTGTATAACTTAATATCTTGTGGTCAAATAATTTGTCTACAAGAAACTTGAGTGCACTTCATCTTGCATATGAATTGATCATTGAATTTCCAAGTTGGTGTAGAAGTGCTTGCTGGAAAATATTATGATGACATTTGGATTTGATGCAAGTGGCTGAAAAATATCCAGGAACGTCAAGTGCAAGTACGTCCACTTGATGGTTGATTTTGTCTTGGATTGAGTGGATATCTCTTAAAATATAAAACATAAAAGTTATAGATATTTCTCTTTCGGTTCTATATCATCTTAAATCAGCTTAATCGGAGATTGGATGAGAGAATTATGCCCATATTACGAAAAGACGTCAGAACTGTCTAAAATCTGCAATTATCTTCATTTGCTCATAATGCCTCTATTTGTGTCCTAAATCAAAATGTAAGAATAATGAGTATATTTAGGCATCAAATAAGAATAAAATTTTAAACATTAAGAGAGAAAAATATGGCATTTTATATTCTCATCAATATATTAAATCATGCTTATATCTATCTCAAGATAAATGACCATTAATTTTAATAACATGAGTTATATTCATTATTTTCTCATTTCTTTTAGCATTTAAATAGAGTATTTAGAATGCATTTTTGTGCACTCATCAAGGACCTTCAAAGTAAATGAAAAACACCTGAAACCTTATTTAAATGGTGGATTTGATAGCCAAAAGACCACCACTCTCTTGGATCCGCCTTAGACAATGAGCAACAGTTAAGTTACTAACTATAAATAAAGCGCTTTTTGGAGGCAACCCAAGTTTTTTATATTTCCGTTTATGTTTTATTTTTCTCCTTTTATCTTATTTTTTTACGTTCATTTCATAGGAATAGAGAGATTGAAGAAATCTTCAATGGGTACATAATTGCACCTCAAGGAAAAATATTCAATTAAAAATCAGGAGAGCATCTTTTTCTTTAATTTTTCTTCATTTTTTCCATTAAGGAAAATGTGATATTTAAGTTTGGGGAAGGAAATTTATTGATTTTATTAGTAAAAAAAAGTTTCTGTTTTTAGGAAACATTTTCATTGTTCAAGTCTAACTGTTAATTATTTACTTGATCTTATTTAATTTGATATGATCATTAATCATTGTGCATACTTAGAGAAATTTTATATGAACTTTATGAATATGGATGGTCTCTACTTATTCTAGAACTTGTTTGATTACTCTCGCAGCAAAATCTTATACAGAATAATATTGGAGAAGTAATTTAGGCATTCTTTGAATCGATTGAGCCTTTCAAGCTTACTTATATACCATCTTTATCCGTAGTCATCTATTTGATCTATTGTTAAACAGGGTTAAAAAAAGAGAGTAATATACAAATATTGAAAAAAAAATGTACAAAGTTCCATTTGCTCCATTATTTTGAGTTGCTTAGTAATTAGGAGTATTCATTACCAATGTTTACTCTTATGTCAAATTGCAACTTGAAATATGAGTATGCAAAAACACTTTAAAGATGTGACTTGTTGAGTAACTGAATGCATTCATTACAAATGCTTGCATTCATGTCAAATGATGAGTGACAACTTGAAGTAAAAAAAAAAAGAAAGAAACTTTGATAAAAACCGATAAAAAGAGATATTTTGAGATATTCAAAGAGCTACAAAGAGTATATGTTTAGAAGTGAGAATGCTCTATTTGCTTAAATCTTATCATTTCTTTATAGCACTCACCTTAGCCATGTACCACAAGCTTAATAAAGACCTATTAATCACTGGTAATATTTTATTCTATATTAATAGAGAGTGATTTGAAAAGTAAGCCTATAGAGTTTTTAGAGAATCGTTATTGATTTACTTATTTGTATAACATCATCAGGGGAGCTAGTGATGAAGTGTGAATAATAAGTATGCATGAATGTTGAGAAAGATAATGCAGTGGAATTGAGTTTTGCATTAACATTTAGACTCGATTGATGTGGAATGGTTCCTTTGAATCATAAATTTTATACAATCTTTGAGGCAAGAAATTTTATAAAGCAAACGAATGCTTGTTTTTTTTTAGTTTTTCTTTTTCTTTGGTCGAGAACTAGCAAAGTTTAAGTTTGGGAGAATTTGATAAATGTAATTTTTATATAAATTTTATTTTATCTTTTTACTTATTAAAATTGTTAGTTTTTCTATATTTATTTTGATTTGATTTTTGATTTATTTATTTTGATTTATTTATATTTAAAAGAATGAGAAGAATTATTGAAAAAGAAAGTTGGACTTCAAGCCATTTTTGAGTTTGGAGGACGCTGCATGTTTATTTGCTTGGATTACAATTTACAAGCATTGGAATTACATGAGCTGCACGTCTTCAATGAAACAAAGTCATATGGAGACATAACTTGGGCCCACGCACCATAAGACACAAACAGCAATGTCACTTTAATTCCTAAGACCTGGGCCACATGAACATTTAGAGCAAGACTCGGCTTGCCCACAACCTGCTTTTGAAATTTATTTAATTGATGCATGAAGGAAGTAGAGAAAGGGCCGGATTATTTTGACAACGGATACAGATCAATGGGCTGCAACTAGAATTAGAGTGAGAATTAATTTATACTTTGGATTCAATTGGGGCACGACACTAGTTTTATTTTGACAACTGGGCAGCAACTTAGAGTTGAACTTCAACATCACACTAGGCCCGCACACGGAAATTGGCTGGGACTAAAACACAAGGCACATACATTTAAATTGGGATTAACTTAGAGCGCCGCGAGGATGACTGGAGAAGAAGGGGAGCGGCAGTGCAGCTTTGGCAATTTTCAAGTTTTCTTCGGTTTTTTCTAATTAGTTTTTTCTTAAATGTTTTGGTATTAAATTTTTTTTATTTGATTTTAATTTAATTTCATCGTGAACTAATTTATGTTTCTAGGGTTACGATATAGCCTAACTTTGATAATGTAAATTTTTCATAGTTGAATTAATTTAATATTTATTTCTTATTATTGAGTATTTCATTCTAGATTTAATATTTGTGAATGTTTGATCACCATTTACATGATTTGAATTCCGTTTGAGACTGAGAAGTGATAATTGTTTCAGCTTTTGTTTGAGATACCATAAGATGCCATAGGATAGAGATATCTATGGGCCTGTGTAATCTTTATAAGGTTGATTTGTTCTTAATGAGTTTTGATAGGTTCAGAATTGTCATAAAGATATTTCGTTAATGCTTGAAAAAGATTAATGAATAAATTAGAGAAACCTGATTATCAACAATAGGAACATGTATTTTTAATTCAATGAAAAAAATTGTATAGAATTAGTTATAGTGAATCGAAAACCCTAGATTATTGTTTTCTTGATAAAACTTGCCTATTTAATTTTGATAATTTACTGTTCTAGTTTAGTAATTAATTTTTTTTTATTCGAATTATCAGATAGATTATAATTGAATACATTTTGGTATTTATTATTAATTTTTCAATTCTCGTGGGACAATATTCTTACTCATCCACTTTATTACCTGTTACAATTCGTGCACTTGCAAATTCGACGAGCAAGTTTTTGGCACCATTGTCGGGGATTTAGATAAAATTTCTAATAATATCGATACTACTTCAATTTCGATCTAATTTGATTTATTTTATCTTTTATTTTCAGATTTGCTCAGTGTATGAGACGAAGCACAAGCTTGGAGCTAAAACTTTTTTATCCCTAAATCGAGAAAAGAACAAAGGGATTAAGGAAGAAGAAGCGAGAAGCTCGACAACGTTCCGTCACTATAACAGAAAATGAAAATCCTAGATGGGATACACGGGCATTGATGGAGTTTGCGTTACTACAGGTCACAGGGATTCATTTAGTTATCCGGAAACCTACTATTGAGGCCAACAATTTTGAGATTAAGCTGGCTATCCTACAAATGATCCAAACATCGATTCAGTTTTATAGACTGCCGAGTGATGACCCCAATGCCCATATTGCAAGTTTCTTGAAAATTTGTGACACTTTCAAGCACAATGGCGTTATTGATGATGTCATTTGCCTCCAGTTCTTTCCGTTCTCTCTTCAAGACCAAGCCAAGAGTTGGTTAAATTCATTACCTGCTAACTCAATTACTACTTGGGAAGATTTAGCTAAGAAGTTTCATACTAAATTTTTTCCACCTGCTAAGACAGCAAAGATGCGCAATGAGATTTAAAATTTTGCTTAAACGGAGAGCGAATCACTTTATGAAACTTGGGAGCGATATAAAGATCTACTTAGGCATTGCCCCCATCATGGATTGTTGAAGTGGATGCAAGTTCAAAATTTCTATAATAGACTTGCTTCTGCTACAAGAACTCTGATAGATGCAGCATTAAGAGGAGTATTTATGGGCAAAATACAAGATTATGCATATGAGCTATTGGAGGAGATGGCCATGAACAATTATCAATGGTCGAGTGAATGAGTTTTACCAAAGAAAGAAGCAAGAGTACATGAGATTGAAGCTATTGCTACCTTGACAGCACAAGTCCACAAGCTTACTAAACAACTGAGGGCTAATCAATTGGCCGCAAATGCCATTCACTTAAGACAATTGGTTTGTGGTTTTTGTTATGGCAGTCATGTGAGTGAAGAATATCAAGTGGGAAATCTGTTTTCTTAGGCCCAAACAGAGCAAGCAAATTTTATTGTAAATTATAACAAGTAGAACAATCCATACAGTGCAACATATAATCCTGGGTGGAGGAATCATCCCAATTTTTTATGGAATAATCAGAATGTATTGAATCCTCCACCTAGTCCGTTATCTAGTGAACCACTAAAAGAGAAGTCGGCACTTGAAAAAGCAATGGCATAATTGGCTAATAACACCGACCGATTCATGGCAGAGACTAAGATCAACTTTCAGAATCAAGCAGCTTCAATTCAAAATTTGGAAGTCCAAGTAGGTCAATTGGCCAATATGCTCACAGAGAGACAACGGAGTAATTTACTTAGCACAACTGAAGTGAATTCAAAGAAACAGTGCAAGACAATCACTCTGAGAAAAAGGAAAGAGTTGGAACCTCCAACTGGAGGTAAGAAGTTAGAAGAAGAAGATCAAAAGATGAAAAGTACTAGACCACCAGGCAGTGAAGAGATATCTGAAAGTCAATCAATTCCATCATAGGATTTAACTCCAAGAGTTTCATTCCCTCAACGACTCAAAAAGAATAAGCTTGATAAACAAGTTTCTAAATTTCTTGAAGGGTTTAAAAAATTGCATATTAACATTCATTTTGCAGATGCCCTCGAACAAATGCCGAGTGTTGCCCAGATGACTAACACAAGAGGGGGGGTGAATTGAGTTATATTTAAGAAAATAACAATTATAAATCAAATATATAATATAAAATATAAACAAAATATGAAACAACAATAAATATAAATAGTAAGAGTAAGAGAGAAGCAAACTCAGTATGTTAACGAGGTTCAGCCCCACTGCCTACGTCCTCGCCTTAAGCTACCTCTTGAGGATTCTCAAATCCACTATTCAATCTCCTTTAGGTGGAGATAGAAACCTATTACACCTTTGAGCAGCACCGCTCCAAAGAATCCGTGTAGAACACCCTCTACACTTCCAATCACCTTACACTTGGTGATTTAACTATTTCCCGTGTAGAACACCTTCTATACTTCCAATCACCTCACACTTGGTGATTTAACTATTTCCCGTGTAGAACACCTTCTACACACACAAGGGTTATACACACCCTTTTACAAATACAAGAGTTGATAGTAGGTAGACTATCAAAGTACACTCCTCAATGAGTGAGATAGAAACAATACAGCACAACCTATATCTCTCTCAACAAGAACAAGAATTAAGGATCAAAACTTTAGAAAAGAGAGAATGAGAGCTTTGAAAAAATGATGCAAAACTTAGCAATAGATGTGTAAGCTCTTGTTGTGATTTTTGCAAAACTCAAGTGAGCTATTTATAGGCAAATGAGTTTTCAATTTCAAATTTAAAAAGATTCCCATGTCAAAAACATCATCATTCACTTTTCAAAAATTTCAAATATAATCTTTTTACTTTTTGCATGTGACAAAAGGAGCACACTTTATTTTTCAAAAATTTCAAACTTAATCTTTTACTTTTTATATATGACAGAAAGAGCACACTTTACTTTTCAAAATTTTCAAACAAAGACATCTACCTTTTGCATAAGTCAAGAAAAGCATCCACCACTTTTGAAAATATTCAAATAAAACATACACATGTGAAAGATGACAATCAATTATCTTAATATTTTCAAAATTCAAACATTTAATCATGTCATGCACATGTGAAAGATGACAATCAATCATCTTTCAAAATTTTCAAATTTAATTTTCAAAATATCATGCACATGTGGAAAATGTATTTTAATGTTTTATGATAAAATATGAATTTTGAGCCTTAATCCTAATTTTGAATTTTTAAGAGATTTACAACATTACTCTATGATTTTAATGTAAACTTGTTCCCTTCTTGCTCATGCTTGCTTCCTTGATGTGCTTGATTATATTGTGTGGACAACTTGAGCTTGAGACTCCTTTATTCTTTGGATTTATTTGTTATCATCAAAATCCATTTGTAAATTTACATGAAACTTGAAACCTTGGGTTCAACAATCTCCCCCTTTTTGATGATGACAAATGCTTGATAGAACCTGAATCCTGTATTAATACTTAAGCTCCCCCTGAGAATGTGCGTTAGTTTTTCAAGCAAAAATATAAATATAATTCTAAGCATATATAACAAGTTTAGCAATTTAAATAATGTTAATGTTCTAGTCTAAAATTTCTCCCCCTTTTGGCATCATTAAAAAGGAATCATAATTAGATCAATAAGATATATTCCTGCAATAACCAATAGATAAATAAAATGCTGCGTTAGTAGAGACTGTAGAGAATTCGGTGTGTAGCCACATGTGTTCGACAAAACTTGCAAAGGCTGGAGGCCTAGTTCCGGTAATTCGGTGCGGAAGGAGATTTTGTAAAGAGTTGAATAATTGAAACCACCCGTGCCTGACAAAACCTGCAAAGGCTGGAGGCGTAACTCTGGCAATTCGGTGCAGAGATTTGATCCGCTTGATGTTGCTGAAAAATGAGATATTATCATGATTTGTAAGTTTGTCTTATTCTTATTTCCGTTTCTATAAGAGCAATCCTTAGCTTTATCTATTTCGCATCAAGTTTTCTTCTCATCTTTGCAATTTGCTTGCATTCTCATTCTACAATTTTTCAATGGCTCGTAGAATTCCCTTCAGTGCTTCTCTTGATCAAGATTTGAGGTATCCTTCACCTCAGTCTCAATCTATTTCTGCATCTGTCGTGGGTGCCATGAAGCAACAAGAGACTGATTTAGCTAATAAATCAGATCATGACGCCATTTACGAGCTTGTGGGTCTCGGAACTCGATACTCATCAGCTATCGTTGCGTTTTCTGCTCGGTTGCAGTCCAAAACTCACGAAATTGAGAAGCTTAACGAGACTGTATCTGTACTTCAACGACTTGTTTATGAGTTAAACAAAAAAAATAGTAGAATTAAAGCAACAGAATAAGGATTTGAAATCCTTACTTACCTCTTCATTTCGATTGCCTAATCCTTTAGACAAGGATGGCATGATGATTTATGAGGAGCAAATGCATTTGAATGATGAGGCTAAACGTCTCAAGTTTCTGTAGTTCATTTAAGATAATGAAATAAAAGTATCTAGCAGATATCCATGGCATGCATCATTCCTATTTCTCTTCTAATCATGCATAGTCTATCTTCTGGTAGGGGTTTTGTGAAAATTTCTGCCAATTGATCATGTGTACTAGTGAATTCTAATACAATATTGCCCTTTTGCACATGATTTCTAAGAAAATGATATCTAATTTCAATATGTTTGGTCCAAGAATGTTGTATTGGATTCTTTGAAAGATTTATAGTACTTGTATTATCACATTTGATTGGAATGTGATTGTACATAAGTTTAAAATCCTCAAGTTGTTGCTTCATATAAAGAACTTGAGCACAACAACTATCCGCAGCAACATATTCTGCCTCAGCAGTAGATAGTGCAACAGAATTTTGTTTTTTACTAAACCAAGAAACTAGTGCACGACCTAAGAAGTGACATGCTCCACTAGTGCTTTTTCGATCTATTTTACAGCCAGCATAATCTGCATCTGTGAAACTGATTAGATCGAAAGATGTGTGCTTAGGGTACCATAACCCTAAGTTAATTGTACCACTAAGATATCTAAGAATGCGCTTAACTGCAATTAAATGTGATTCTTTTGGAGATGATTGAAAGCGTGCACATAAGCACACACTAAACATAATATCTGGTCTACTGGCTGTCAAATATAATAAGCTACCGATCATACCTCGATATACCTTCGAGTCAACTGGTTTACCGGTTTCATCTTTATCAAGTTTAGTGGATGGACTCATTGGTGTTCCAGTTTCCTTAGCACCTTCCATCCCAAATTTCTTCAGCAATTCCTTAATATATTTCGATTGATTGATGAATGTCCCACTTTTTGCTTGCTTAATTTGCAATCCGAGAAAGAATGTAAGCTCTCCCATCATGCTCATTTCAAATTCTTCCTGCATAGTCTTAGCAAAAACTTGGCACATATTTTCATTAGTAGCACCGAATATTATATCATCAACATAAATCTGAATCAAAAAAATATCATCATTTTCGTATTTAATGAAAAGAGTTGTATCAATTTTTCCTCTTGAAAAACCTTTTTTAATCAATAAACCACTAAATCTCTCGTATCACGCTCTAGGAGCTTGTTTGAGTCCATATAATGCTTTTGTGAGTTTGAAAACATGATTTGGAGAAATATGATTTTCAAAACCTGGAGGTTGCTCAACATATACCTCTTCATTTATAAAACCGTTTAAGAAAGCACTTTTAACATCCATTTGAAAAAGTTTGAAATCTTTATAACAAGCATATGCAAGTAGCATTCGAATAGCTTCTAATCTTGCGACTGGTGCATATGTCTCATCATAATCGATTCCTTCTTCTTGATTGAAACCTTGGGCTACAAGTCGAGCCTTATTTCTAGTAATGACTCCGAACTCATCTTTCTTATTTCTAAAAACCTATTTTGTTCCAATAATAGTATGATTTTTTGATCTAGGAACAAGTGTCCAAACATCATTTCTTTCAAATTGATTAAGCTCCTTGCATAGCTAGAATCCAATATTCATCAAGAAGTGCTTCATCAATATTTTTAGGTTCAATCTGAGATAGAAAAGCAGTATGATTGTAAATATTTCTAAGAGATGATCGAGTGCTTACACCTCGTGAAGGTTCCCCCAGAATTTGTTCCACTGGATGATCTTTCACAAATTTCCACTATTTGGTTGCATCTTGTATTAAATTTTGATGATCTTTCCTGATATCTCCATGTTGGACTTCCTCTATTGTGTTCTCTTTGTTGAGATTGAGACTTTCCGTATTATTTATACCTCCTGTTTCTTCATCAATAGATTTCTTGGAGAGTAGAGAATTAGATTCATCAAATACTACATGCATAGATTCTTGTACAGTCAAAGTCTTTTTATTGAATACTCTATAAGCTTTACTATTAGTAGAATACCTGAGAAAGATACCTTCATCAGATTTTGCATCAAACTTGCCTAAATTATCTCTGTCATTTAAAATAAAACATTTGCATCCAAATACATGAAAGTAACAAATGTTGGGCTTTTTCTCATTCCAAAGCTCATAGGGGATTTTATCTAATTTAGACCTTAGCATAACTTTATTTATAACATAACATGCAGTACTTACCGTTTCAGCCCAAAAATAACTAGGCAAGTTGTTCTCATTGAGCATTGTTCTTGCCATCTCTTGAAGAGATCTATTTTTCCTTTCTACTACCCCATTTTGTTGAGGAGTTCGAGGAGCAGAAAAATTATGCACAAAACCATTTTCATCACAAAATATTTCAATATTTTTATTAACAAACTCTTTTCCCCTATCACTTCGGATACTTGAAATAGTATAACCCTTTTCATTTTGAATTCTCTTGCATAACTTGGTAAAAACATTATGTGCCTCATCTTTATGAGTAAGAAAGATGACCCAAGTATATCTAGAGAAGTCATCAACAACAATAAATGCATAATATTTTCCTCCTAAACTTGCAACTCTATTTGGTCCAAAAAGATCCATGTGTATCAGTTGCAGTGGTCTAGTAGTGGAAATATGTTTCTTGATTTTAAAAGAAGTTTTTGTTTGTTTACCAAATTGGCATGCATCACAAATTTTGTCTTTAAGAAAATTTACCTTTGGTAACCCTCTCACAAGATCATTTTTTGAAAGTTTGGAAATAAGTTCCATATTGGCATGACCTAGTCTTCTATGCCATAACCAATTAGTTTCATTTTGAGCTGAAAAACAAATCGCATCTTATGAGGTAATTTCTTCAAAATCAATTGTATAAACATTGTTACTTCTAAAAGCAATAAAACAAATATTACAATCATAATCATTCAATATAATGCACTTATCCATTTTGAAAGTAACTGTAAATCCTTTATCACATAATTGACTTATGCTTAAAAGATTATGTTTTAAACCTTCAACAAGTAGAACATCTTCAATTATAAGAGAAGACTCATTACCAATTTTACCTATTCCCACGATCTTCCCTTTCGAGTTGTCTCCAAATGTCACGTGTCCTTCTTCTTTAGATCTAAGATCAAAGAACTTAGTCTTGTCTCCCGTCATCTTGAACATCCACTATCTAAAAACCATTTATTTTTGTTCGTGGAAGACATCATGCACACCTATAAAAACAATTAAAATGATTTTTCTTGGTACCCAAGTTCTTTGGGTCCTTTATTTATTAGTATTAGAAGAAATAAGATTTTTAGGTACCCATATGGCCCTAATAGTCATTGTATGTTTTCTTCTAATAGGACAAGCAAAATAATTATGACCATTTATATTACAAAAATTGCAAATAGCATGTGACATATATGAAGAACTTGAGTGATTATAATAGTACCCTTTTTTAACAAAATTATTTTTATGAAACAAATTTTGAATATTGGATTTTGATGTAGAAGGATTATCAAAGAAGTTTTTATAAGATTTGTATTTTTGTGTTGGCTTATATCCCAAGCCTGCCTTATCAAAAACACATTTTTGACTACCAAGAAGTTTTTCAAAATTTCTTTTTCCATTCGTAAAGTTTTCAATAATATTTTCTAAATCAGTTTTCTTTTTCTTCAACTCAAGATTTTCATCTTTCAAAACAATACTTTCTTTTCTTAAAATATCAATTTCGTTTGTTAAAGAAGAATTTTTCTTTTTTAAAACAGTATACTTGATACCCAATTTTTCAAATTCCTCATATACCTCTTCTAAAACATTTTGCAATTCTTCATATGAAGGATCTTCAATATTATCAAGATTTGTTACCTCAATGTCATCTTTAGCCATAAGACAAAGATTTGCTGATTTTCCATTGCTTGCTTCACTATTTGAGCTACTTGAATCATCATTCCACGTAACTTTCATTGCTTTTTTGCCTTTGTTTCGATCTTTCTTTAGCAGAGGACAATCTGGCTTGATATGACCAGGTTTATTGCATTTATAACAAATTAAAGTGTCATTTTTACCTGAATCTTTCTTGGAAAACTTATTGAAGGATTTCCTTGGAGGAGTTTTATTTTTCTTTAAGAACCTTTGAATTCTTTTTACTATCATCGCAATTTCTTCATCTTTGTCATCATTTTCCTCATCTTCATCACTTTCACTTTCATGTTGAACAGCTTTAAGTGCCAAGTTTTTCTTTGACTTTCCTTCTTCTTCTCCTCTTTTCAATGTGTACTCATGGGTGATAAGTGACCCGATGAGTTCATTCACTTCGAGGTTCTTGAGGTCTCTAGCTTCAAGAATCGCTGTCACTTTTGATTCCCAACGTTTTGGTAGAGAGTTGAGAATTTTTCTTACTATCTCCACTTTGGAATAAATTTTGCCAAGAGCTGTCAAACTGTTTATGATGTTAGTAAAACGAGTGTACATACTAGAAATAGATTCATCATCATTCATCTTAAACATTTCATATTCATGAGTAAGAATATAAATTTTTGATTCCTTGACTTGAGAAGTTCCTTCATAAGTAACTTCCAAGTTATCCCAAATTTCTTTTGCTGTAGCACAAGTCATTACTCTATTAAATTCATTACCATTGAGAGCATTATATAATAAATTCATAGCAGTTAAATTCAAAGTATAAAGTCTATCGTCTTCACGATTAAACTCTTTTTCTTCCTTTTTGACCTTTACTCCATCAACCACTTTTGTTGGAATATAAGGTCCATTTACAATGCATTTCCAGATTTCTCGACCTTGAGCCTGAAGGAATATTCTCATTCTAACTTTTCAGAATGAGTAATTGTCTCTGCAAAAGAGTGGAGGCCGACTGCTAGATTGACCTTCACCAAATGAAGCTACAATGTTAGCCATAAAATCTTAACTCAAAAGATAATTAATCTTATAATAGAGCTCTAACTCTGATACCAATTGTTGCCCAGATGACTAACACAAGAGGGGGGGTGAATTGAGTTATATTTAAGAAAATAACAATTATAAATCAAATATATAATATAAAATATAAACAAAATATGAAACAACAATAAATATAAATAGTAAGAGTAAGAGAGAAGCAAACTCAGTATGTTAACGAGGTTCAGCCCCACTGCCTACGTCCTCGCCTCAAGCTACCTCTTGAGGATTCCTAAATCCACTATTCAATCTCCTTTAGGTGGAGATAGAAACCTATTACACCTTTGAGCAACACCGCTCCAAAGAATCCGTGTAGAACACCCTCTACACTTCCAATCACCTTACACTTGGTGATTTAACTATTTCCCGTGTAGAACACCTTCTACACTTCCAATCACCTCACACTTGGTGATTTAACTATTTCCCGTGTAGAACACCTTCTACACACACAAGGGTTATACACACCCTTTTACAAATATAAGAGTTGATAGTAGGTAGACTATCAAAGTACACTCCTCAATGAGTGAGATAGAAACAATACAGCACAACCTATATCTCTCTCAACAAGAACAAGAATTAAGGCTTAAAACTTTAGAAAAGAGAGAATGAGAGCTTTGAAGAAATGATGCAAAACTTAGCAATAGATGTGTAAGCTCTTGTTGTGATTTTTACAAAACTCAAGTGAGCTATTTATAGGCAAATGAGTTTTCAATTTCAAATTTAAAAAGATTCCCATGTCAAAAACATCATCATTCACTTTTCAAAAATTTCAAATCTAATCTTTTTACTTTTTGCATGTGACAAAAGGAGCACACTTTATTTTTCAAAAATTTCAAACTTAATCTTTTACTTTTTATATATGACAAAAAGAGCACACTTTACTTTTCAAAATTTTCAAACAAAGACATCTACCTTTTGCATAAGTCAAGAAAAGCATCCACCACTTTTGAAAATATTCAAATAAAACATGCACATGTGAAAGATGACAATCAATTATCTTAATATTTTCAAAATTCAAACATTTAATCATGTCATGCACATGTGAAAGATGACAATCAATCATCTTTCAAAATTTTCAAATTTAATTTTCAGAATATCATGCACATGTGGAAAATGTATTTTAATGCTTTATGATAAAATATTAATTTTGAGCCTTAATCCTAATTTTGAATTTTTAAGAGATTTACAACATTACTCTATGATTTTAATGTAAACTTGTTCCCTTCTTGCTCATGCCTGCTTCCTTGATGTGCTTGATTATATTGTGTGGATAACTTGAACTTGAGACTCCTTTATTCTTTGGATTTATTTGTTATCATCAAAATCCATTTGTAGATTTACATGAAACTTGAAACCTTGGGTTCAACACCGAGTTATGTGAAATTTATGAAAGACATCTTGTCAAATAAGAGGAAGTTGGAGGAATACGAAACAATGGCTCTTACTAAGGAGAGTAGTACAATTCTACAAAAGAAATTGCCTCCTAAGCTTAAGGATCTAGAGAGTTTCAATATCCTATGTTCAATTGGAAATTTAGTGTTTGAAAGAGCGTTATGTGACTTAGGTGCTAGTATTAATCTCATGACTTTGTCTATTTTTCCAGGAAGCTTGGACTAGGTGAGGCGAGACCTACTATGATTTCATTGTAATTAGCATATCACTCAATAAAGCATCCAAAATGAGTTTTTAAAGATTTGCTAGTCAAGGTGGACAAATTTATTTTTCTAGCTGACTTCATTGTTTTTGACATGGAGGAAGATAGAGAAATCTCCATCATTCTTGGCAAACTATTCCTATCTACTGACCGAGCACTTATTAATATTCAAATGGGAGAATCGCCACCAAGTATCCAGATACAAGTGAAAGCTGTTTTAGTATCCAAACGACAGGAACAGACCAAGGAAAGCTCAAGTCGAGATGGTCAGACCCATTTACGGTCGTTAAAATTTTTCCCAATGAAGCAGTTAAAATCACTCATGATGATGATAAGGGGACCTTCAAAGTAAATGGAAAACGCCTAAAACCTTATTTAAATGGTGGATTTAATAGCCAGAAGACCACCACTCTCTTGGATCCGCCTTAGACAGTGAACAACAGTCAAGCTACTGACTATAAATAAAATGTTTTTGGAGACAACCCAATTTTTTTATATTTCTATTTATGTTTTATTATTTTCCTTTATCTTATTATTTTACGTTCATTACGTAAGAATACAGAGACTGAGGAAATCTCCAATGGGTATATGGCTGCACCTCAAGGAAAAATATTCAATTAAAAATTAGGGGAGTATCTTTTATCCTCTCTTATTCAGTTCTTTAATTTTTCTTCCTTTTTCCCATTGAGGACAATGGGATATTTAAATTTGGGTGAAGGAAGTTTGTTCAATATATTAGTAAATTAGTAAAAAAAAAAAAAAGTTGTTGTTTTTCGATATGTTTAGTTTGAAAAAAACAAATTGCCTATGATAAGAATATAGTTGAAACTGATTATAATTTTTAGGAAACATTCTCATTACTCAAGTCCAATTGTTAATTATTTACTTGATATTGTTTAATTTGATATGATCATTAATCATTGTGCATATCTAGAGAAATTTTATGTGAACTTTATGAATATGGATGGTCTCTACTTTAGAACTTGGTTGATTACTCTCGCAGCAAAATCTTATATAAAATAATACTGGGAAGTGATTTAGGTATTTTTTGAATCGATTAAGCCTTTCAAGCTTATCTATATACTGTCTTTTTTCCTAGTCACCCATTTGATCCATTCTTAAACAGGGTTAAAAAAGAGAGAGTGATATACAAGTATTCATAAAAAAAATGTACAAAGTTCTATTTACTCCAATGTTTTGAGTTGGTTAGTAACTAGGGGTATTCATTACCAATATTTACTCTTACGTCAAACTGCAACTTGAATTATGAGTATGCACAAACACTTTAAGTATGTAACTTGTTGAGTAATTGAGTGCATCCATTACAAATGCTTACATTCACGTCAAAAGATGAGTGACAACTTGAAATAGAAAAAAAAAACAAAAGGAACTATGAAAAAAAAAATGATGAAAAGAGGTCTTTTGAGATATTCAAAGAGCTAAGAGAGTATATGTTTAGAAGTGAGAATACTCTAATTGCTTAAATCTTATCCTTTCTTTATTGCACTCACCTTAGCCATGCACCATTACCTTAATATTTCTCTGGTAATATTTTATTCTATATTAATAGAGATTGATTTGAAAAGCAAGCCTACGGAATTTTTAAAAAATTATTATTAATTTACTTATTTGCATAAAATCATTCAGGGAGTTAGTGATGAAGTGGGAATAATAAGTATGCATGAATATTGAAAAAGATAATGCGGTGAAGTTTAGTTTTGAATTAACATTTGGACTTTATTGATGTGAAATTTTAAATTATAAATTTTATGCAATTTTTGAGGCAAGAAATTTTATGAAGCAAATAAATGCTTAGTTTTTTTTTTTTTAGTTTTTCTTTTTCTTTGTTCGAGGACTAAAAAAGTTTAAGTTTGAGAGAATTTGATAAATGTAATTTTTATATAAATTTTATTACCTTTTTACTTATTAAAATTGTTAATTTTTTATATTTATTTTGATTTGATTATTTATTTATTTATTTGTATTTTAAAGAATGAGAAGAATTATTGAAAAAGAAAGTTGGGCTTCAAGCCATTTTTCAGTTTGGAGGACGCTGCATGAGTACTTGCTTGGGTTACAATTTACAGGCATTGGAATTACAAGACCTGCACGTCTTCAATGAAACAAAGTCATATGGAGACTTACATTGGGCCCACGCACCATAAGACAAGCAGCAATGTCACTTTAATTCCTAAGACCTGGGCCACATGACCATTTTGTTGCATGAAGGGAGTTGAGAAAGGGCCGGATTATTTTGACAACTGATACGGATTCAATGGGCTGCAACTAGAGTTAGATTGAGAATTAATTTACACTTTGGAATCAATTGGGGCACGGCACTAGTTTTATTTTGACAACTGGGCAGCAACTTAGAGTTGGACTTCAACATTACACTAGGCCCGCCCGCGGAAATTGACTGGGACTAAAACACAAGGCACATACATATAAATTGGGATTAAGGCAGAGCGCCGCGAGGACCACTGGAGAAGAAAGGGAGCGGCAGTGCAGCTTTGGCAATGTTCAAAGTTTTCTTCGATTTTTTTTAATTAGTTTTTTCTTAAATGTTTTGATATTAAATTTTTTTTATTAGATTTTTATTTAATTTTATCATGAACTAATTTATTTTTTTAGAGTTACGATATAGCCTAACTTTGATTATGTGAATTTTTCATAATTGAATAAATTTAATATTTGTTTCTTCTTGTTGAGTATTTCATTATAGATTTAATGCTTATAAATGCTTGATTACCATTTACATGATTTGGGATTCAGTTTGAGACTGAGAAGTAATAATTGTTTCAGCCTTTGTTTGAGATACCATAGGATGCCGTCCAATAGAGATATTTATGGGCCTCTGTAATCTTTATAGGATTTCTTTGTTTTTAATGAATTTTTATAAGTTCAGAATTGTTATAAAGATGTAGGAAATTTGTTTGTTGAGATATTTTGTTAATGCTTGAGAAAGCTTAATGAATAAATTAGAGAAACCTGATTATCAATAATAGAAACAAATATTTTTAATTCAACGAGAGAAATTGCATAGGATTAATTATGGTGAATCGCAAACTCTAGATTCTTGTTTTTTTTATAAAACCTGTCTATTTAATTTTGATAGTTTACTGATCTAGTTTAGTCATTAATTCTTTTTATTCGAGTTAGAAGATAGATTTTAATTGAATACATTTCGGTACTTATTAGTAAATTTTCAATTCTCGTGGGACGATACTCTTACTCATCCACCCTGGGCAAGATCACTACGGAGTTGGAGGCGCTTAGGCCTTCAGTTGTCCAATCCCACATAATTAATATCTTGGTTTAGGGCTATGGCTATGTGGAGGGGCTGCGAAGGTTGAGGGAAGAAGTCTTGGCCGATCCCTCCCTTAACCTGGATGAAATGGACCCCCGGGATCTTGCTTCTAACGCCATTGCCAAGTCATTTGCTCAGAAGATTGGACACCGGGTTATCCGCCTTTCCAGCATTACGACCAGAGTGATCTTCTGCCCCTACCCCCCACCAGGCAATTTTTTGTATAAATGTTTGTTGGTTTTTTTTTCTTTGTAATTGCTTTTCATGAATTAATGAGACCAGTCTTCCTGTTTGAAGCACACCTCGTTGTTACTTGTTTCTCTTGTTCCCTTAAGTACCCCGTGAATCCCTATCGAAACTAATTCGATAGGCATTTTATCAAGGGTTAGGGCTTGCCATCAAGCCTAACTTGCATGTGAAAGGTTGAGCAAATTGCAAGGGCCATTAAGGGGACGGATCCTCTGGCAGGTGAATCGTTGGGAGGGGGAGTGGGCCACACCCAGAAACTCGATCCTCCGATTCGCAAGCAGCCTTTGAGGAGATAGGGGTTTTTACGAGTATGATCAGGCTAGTTCTCTTGAGCCTCGATCCCATAGAGGGCGAATCGTTGGGAGGGGGAATGGGCCAGACCCAAGACTCGACCCCACAATTCGTAAGCAATCATTAGGGGGATGGACCTCCTAGCAGGTGAATCGTTGGGAGGGGGAGTGGCCCAGACCCAAGACTCGACCCTGCGATTCGCAAGCAGCCATTAAGGGGATGGACCCTTTAGCGGATGAATTGTTAGGCTGGAGAGCAGGCTAGACCCAGGACTCGACCTCGGGATTTGCAAGCTGCCGTTAAGGGAATGGGGGGTTTTACGAGTGTGCTCGGGCTAGTGCCTTTGAGCCTTAACCCCATGGCGGACGAATCGTTGGGAGGGTCGTGGGTCGGACCCAGGACTCAACCCCGTGATTCGCAAGCAATCGTTAAGGGAATGGGGAGTTTACGAGTATATTTGGGCGAATCGTTGAGGAGTAGACAAGCTCATCTCGTCTACGAATCCAAATTGGCTCTAAGGGGTGATTTGAATTGGGAGATGAGATGAGTTGAGATAAATTTTGAAGATTGAATAAGATATTATTGAAATATTATTTTTTAATATTATTATTGTTTTAGAATTTAAAAAAATTGAATTGAAATTTTAAAAAGTTAAATTGTTTATTATATTTTGTATGAAAATTTAAAAAAATGTAATAATAAATTTAAAATGAGTTGAGATGAACTTTCGATCCAAACCTCCCCTAGGAAAAATATATGTACAGTCAGTTTGGACAGTCGGTAGGCAAACGCCTGACATAGTTGGTCCCATTTCTCCCATTCTTCCTCCTCTTTCTGCCCCCTTTCTATTTCTCAACAGATCTATTCTTTTTCTCACCCACTGCACTTCCATTTTTCAGGCCGTTTAGTTGCTTTTCCTCTCTGTTTTTGATGAATATTTCGTTGATAAGCCTTTGTGTATTTGTTCCCATTTCGACGATTTGTTGTTTCTTCCTACGGTTTGGTTGTCAACCTTGAATATTTCAAAAAATGAAATAAGAAGAGAGTTGAAGATTCCAAAAGTTTTTCTAGCTTTGATTGTTCGAAGGTTGTTTTCTTGCCAACCAAACGGGTTATATATGGTTTTTTATTTCTTCTGACGAACACAAAGAACATTGCAACTTCAGCCCAATGCTTTCAGTCAGTTACGTTAATGGATATAGAGAAAATTAAATATATGATTTATGAGATCAATTATCCACGTGATGTTTTTCTTTTTTCGATACATATATATCTCTTTCTACTATATTAAGTAGTAATCTAACAATCATTTAACAAATTTTCTTATTTTTCATTAAGTTTTCTTATTATTTTTTTGTTAAATCTAACTTTATCCATCCGTCTATCTGAATTTTGGAATAACGTAATTCTTAAAATCTAGTTTCCTGATTCAAACTATTAAATCAAACACTTTAAAATCAAACGTAGTTAAATTCAAAACTCTTATCCTCCCTAGATTAAAATTAACATCCAATTTTAAGCTCAACTCAATCTACTTATGATTAGCGTTATCCTTTTTCTATCTCTATAAATCTCACCAAACACTCAGATTAAAGAACACAAATTATATATAATTTATATAACATGTAAATTATAAATTATTAATATTTTATTATTAAACATTTATTAGTAATGAATTATATAATAATAACACATTATAATATAATATTATAACATTAGTAAATCTACTTCATGTTACAAATTCAAAAATAACATTATTTTATATAAATTATAATTTATATTACATATAAATTTATATATGATTTAAAATTTCTATTCTTTCTTTATATATAAAAAAAGAAATGTAAAATAATTAAGTTTAAGTTTATTTGCCAACTACATTTGCGAATACAATTATTTGAATAAAATATTATTTATTTCTCAATTTAAATTCATTATGAAATATTAAATTCAAATAATAATATTTTATACATGAAATTATAATAATTATTAAATAGTTATATATTTCATTACTTTATATTAGTTGATGATCTAATTTTATATAATTCTTTCATTATTAAGATATTTTCATTTTATTGACGTAAAATATTTATTAGAATTTACATTTTTTTCCTCTATGCATTACATTATTGATCCAATTTTTTTTTTATAAAAACTATATCATTTCTTAAAAATAACATCTTCACTAAATTAGAGAAAGGTGCTTTGCACGTTACTCTTCCTTAATATATATATATATATATATATATATATAGATATATACACACTAGATCGAGAGCAATGTGTGAAGCACATTGCCTAGTTAAGTAAAAAAGATTTTTTACAAAAATAATATAATTCTTTTTTTTAATTTTTAACAGCCATCTATAAATAATAATAACTCAAATGTAACAGTACTATAAATAATAAAGAAACTAAAAGACATTGGATATTCTAGCAATTGCGTTCTTAGCAAAATATATGAATAAACTTAAAAAGTCAAATATGTATCATATAAGTTTGTCCTGATATTCCTCCCATAAAGCATTCTCCACCCAAATAAAACTCGATCTGCTCCTTAATCACCTCTCTGATTTTCTTCCACTCAAAAGTAGGCTAAATTGACATCAATAAATATTAGGATGAGACCGGAGATCAATATGCAAATATTCCTATTTAAAATTCAGGTAACAATTTTAGCATCTTTCATATGTGAAAATAATGAAATATCTACACACAAAAATCTTTTCTCCCAAATTTAAGTTATAATCCACTGAGATCCTAATGAGAGGGGTCCCTAGCATTCTCCTATAGAATAAATAATAAGATGCAAAATGCGTTTGACAATATTCCACTAAAATCAAATAAAAAAGATATCCATTTTATTGAAGGAAATTATAGAAAAAAACTAAAATGAGGTCTCAACAGCATTTAAAACAACAAAGATACCCAAGCACAAATTTAAAACCTCAGTCTTACAGCAGCATACACCACAATTTTCCCAGCTAAGGACAAAAAATTAAAAAAAAAAGTAGCACAAATAAATAAATGATGTGCATGACTCATGTAAAAGAAAACGAATGCACAATGGGCAGATAATACTAGTATGACTAAATTCTACCTATAGAGCTAGAAATCAATCTATTGCCACTAGAGCTGTAACCCAATTTTGAAAGAAAATTATGATCACTACAACTCAAAATTCTTACTTCCCTAAACATCTTTATGAGGAATACAATCTGCTCATCGAGAGGGTAATAGAGAATCATTTTTTAGGTTGTTTTCATTTAACTTTCTATAGTGTTTTTCCACCTTGTTTTAAAGATGTGTCAACTGCTACATTGTTGAATATAATAACTTAAAAGATTACAAACAATTGCATGTTGTGGAGTTGTGGATTGTGATAGTAACATCGAATCATGTTAAATGATAAAATATAACTTGAATTTTATCAAAGACTTGTAAAGTCTCTCAATATAAGTTGTGAGGGGACAATCCTGTCAAGGATTCTAGGCCTTGGGCCCAACATAAAATCTAGGGGAGGCCCAAATGCAGCCTCCATGCCAAGGCAGGAGGCAAGTCCACTGAGCCATAAGGCGGAAAGTGAGACTGAGCCAAGAGAAACTCTGGAAGGCCCATACCACACTGAGTGGAAGCATCTGATATGACAAGTACCGTATTCAATTCAGATACCTGCCTTAGGCACGTCGCATTTAATGTGGAAGCCTGCCCCAAGCACGTTGCATTAAATGTGACTCAGATAGAAACACGCCTAGCCAACCCAGAAGCATTAAATGCACAGCTGGAATTCCTCACCACATTAAATACGAGTTAGGAACTCTGGCACATGTCAGAGACAAAGTAGAGGCTGACACCATGCTGCTGAAGGGATAAATCGCTCACACAGTCATGAAAGACCGCCCAAGACACGTAAAGGGAATGATGGCCTGAACTAACAAGACAACCATCTCATCCTCCAGGGACATGCCTAATGCTCGCCAAGGCCTATAAATAGCCAAATATACCATGAATTACAGGTTAATCACACTATCTTTACTCTCTTATCTTCATCCTTCTTACTTATTCACTAACTTTGGCATCAAAGTGATCTCAAGGCTCTACCACCCCTTCTTATCCAACTACTATCTGTGGGATAGCATGGCATGTACTCCATATGACGGCTACGATGCGATCCCAAACTACCCGTCGAGAAGAAACCCACGACCATAGGATGGAAGCCAAGCTCGCAGCAATAGAGGAAACCGTAAGGAAGCTGAGAGAGGAAAATCCTGAGTGTTGTGCTTGTCTGAACGATGGTATTCTCAATACATACCCGTGGCCAGTTGTCTAGGTTGTTCTTGGCTCGGCCTTCATTCCCGGTTGTTCTCAACCACCAGGCTGGCGTGGAGATGGGGCTGGGGTCGCCTGTTGTCTCGGATTTGCCTTTCCCCGGGGTCATTGTTGCCCTTTTTCTTACAGTCCCTAGAGGGGCCTTCTCGCCGACTGGCGGCTATTCTATCTATGCACTCCATCTCTTCTAGGCCATATTTGGCTAATGTAAGATTTTTCTATAATCATTTATAAATTCTAGTTTCACCTAACAAATAGTTAGCTGTATCGACTTTATGTGATTAATTCTCATTTGAATTATGCTTGTTGCCAGTGGCCTCACTACAAAAAAGGGCTATTTGCCAGCATTGCATAAATGCTGGCAATTTTACAATAAGCGTCGGTAATGCTTTTACAGGCATTTTTGTACCACACATCTCTAGAGCTACTAAGGGGAAGTTATTTTTTGGCGCTTATGCAAACGCCATTAACCCATTTTTGGTTAGCGGCATTTTTTGCATCTTGTTATCGACATTTTAAAATGCCAGCAATCCACCACTTCGTCTCTAACAAACTTTTTGTGGATTGTGTTACTGACACTTACAAGTGTTGGTGATCAGTTTTTATTTTTCGGCTTTTTTTTAAACGCCACCAACCCAATTTTGGTTATTGGCATTTTGTGCATTACATTGCCAACATTTTCAAATGCTGGTAATCACTAGTTCATCTCCAACAAACATTTTGTGACTTGTGTTATCGGCGCTTACAAATGTCAGTAATCAATTTTTAATTTTTTGGCCTTTTTTGTAAACACCACCAATCCAATTTTGGTTACCTGCATTTTGTGCATTATGTTTCCAACAGTTTCAAATGCTGGTAATTGAACATTTCGTCCCCCACATTTTTTTTACCGACTTCTACAAGTGCCATCAATATTTGTTGCACTCAACGTTTTGTGGATTGTTATTGATGCTTACAAATATCGGTAATCATCTATTTCTTTTATTGACATTTATAAATGTTGATAAATTATTTTGGTACTTGCATTTTTTAAATTGTGTTATCGACGCTTACGAATGTTGGTAATTATTTTTTGTTTTACTGACGTCTATATTTGCCGGTAAATTTTTTGATATTGATATTTTGGAGATTGTTATCAATGCTTACTAATGTCAGTGTTATCGACGCTTATGAATGACGGTAATCATTTTTTATTTTACTGATGTCTATATCTACCAGTAAATTATTTTGATATTGGCATTTTGGAGACTGTTATCGGCGCTTACAAATGTCACTAATTTTGTTAGCATCGAAATAGGCACCCACCAACCGATTTAAATTTACAATATACCATCCACAAAATTTAAAAATGCACAAAAATAGGCACCCAAAAATGAAAACAATTTTATTAATTTCAACTATTTTTGAACTAATACAAGTAAAAAAGCAAAAGCTCTTTCTAAACTAATAAAGAGTACTATTAAACTCTTCCTTTGCTGGCAAGAAAAAAAAACTAAGAAAAAGGCCTAATCGGGTCATTCTCCAAGTAATACATAAACTATAAATTTTCTAAATATAATGAAATTATCTAATTTTCAAAATTTAATACAAAAGAATGATCCATACTCTAGTAACCCAAATAGAATTCCACATTCTCCAAAAATGGGAGACCTTGCCATTGGGTCTGACCAGCTTGCACCTCTTCTTTATATATGCTACTTCCAAAAGCCTTGCCTACAATGCTACAGATGCGCACAAAACACAACAGGAATGCCCACTGACATGACAAGGTTAATTAACTAGAGAAACTACATTCAATTGTATATCCACAATTGTCATAGCCATCACACCCTGTACAGTGTCTCTTGTAAGCGAACAAAATGGCAAACAACAAACTAATTATGCAATAATTAACATCACCATTTCAAAGTTAAAAACCCAGGAATAAAGGAAGAAAATTACCATGAGATCTACGAGTATCATTGCAACACAAGAATAATATTAGCTGAACTCCAAAAAATAGGTTTTATTTTGTTAGGATAGGTTTTCTTTACTTTCCTGCAATGTCAGAGTAAATAAGTGATCCTAAAAATAGTGATGCTCATAAATAACTTTTTAAAGAGATGCTCATAAACTACTTTTATAGATTCCAATATGTGGATGCTTAAAACATGTTGATGCTATAATAACACAGATGGATCTATATTTGTTACCCGTCTAGTCATTTATTTTCTCAACACTCTTAGTTCTAGACTCCGAGAAAAGAGCTCCATTTTTTTATAGAAAGTGATTTCTCTTCTCCAAATTTCTAAGCCTTCTGAGAGGATGTGCTTCCTCCCCTTTGAATTCTTTCAAGGATTCACTTTGTAGTTTGTGGACCCAGTCCGTATGCATCCTCTCCATTAATCTTCCCTCCATTGACACTAGAATTGGAACTGCAACTATCAGATTTTGCACTGTAAGAAGAGTATGGTTTTGATATATACTCTAGATAATCCTCATTCACGTTGAAACCATCTTTTCTTAGGCTTCCATATTTTCTTTATATTCCTCAAGTTCATCACTTAAATGAGTTCTTCCTCTCTCTTGGCAAGCAAATCAGTTAGTCTAATTATCTTAAGCATTAAACATATCTAAAGCATAGCCTAAAAGCATTAATACTGATCCGCATGTGATGACTAAGCAAACAATAAACACTGCACCTGTTTACACACCCTAGGCCTAGTGTGTGAATACAGTTGAAATATGCTAGCTAACAGAAATTTTGTAATGCCCATGATATAAAACTTGTTTGGGTTGATGATCTTAAAAATTCATGTGCCCGCGTATCATCTATTTTTTACCTTTATATATACATATATATATATATATATATATCTTAGTTATCTGGTCAATTGAGTATTATTTATTATTTATTCCTAATAAGATATAATATTTTAGTTTCGAACAGAGAAAAAAACATAGAGTATATGATTTAATGTGATCTACTTTTCATTTATTAAGATTTGATCAATGAGTATCAAAATTGTGTCAAGTCATCTGTTTTTATTTATTTTCATATATATATATATATATCCCTATAATTATAATACAATAAAATATTGTAATTATATGCCAACGTCCAGATGGCATAAAGTCTGATTCTCAAATGGAAGAATTAGATTGTTTGAATCTTATATATAATAATATCAGATAAAAAATACTACTATGATTTTTTAATAAAATTTATGAGAACTTTGGATAATGAGTTAAATTTAGATGCGATGAAAATAAAAATTTGAATAAAATATAATTTTATGCAGAAAATAAATATGCTAAAATACTAAAATATGCAGCAGTTAAGAGGCGGCTCAGCCGACCAATGCATGCAAAATAAAAGACGAAAATACAAATGAATGGGGAAACAGCGTTCCGACAGGGGCACTGTGAGGGAAGTCCGATCGCTGTACCAGGGGATGGCCCTGATTCCGTTCAATAGGCGGCAAAGCCGACCATATGTATGCAATGCATAAATAATGAAGATAGATTTAAAATAAAAATATTCTTCATTATAATCACAAGATTCACAAAATTACAAGGTTATGGCTTGCAGAGAGGATTCCTTACAAGTTTTCTTATCGTAAGAAAGGGGTGGAATGAACTCTGCCTCAAACTAAAACTGAACTCTCCTTATATAGATGGAGAGGCATTACAAAGGAAACCCGGAGTTGTTCACGGGAGACAAAAGGAAAAGCGGCCGAAAGTAGCCGAAAGCAAACAGTAACCACATCACGTGATTACTTTTGAAAAAGTAAAGCTGACTGCGCCGAAAGCTGGGCTGTCAGGCAATGATGTTGTCTGCACCGAAAGATGTTTTGTCTTCTAGTGCTGACTGGCTCAAAGGGTGTCGGCAGTGGGGACATATTGTCTTCATCTGCTGACTGATCTTGATTTTAGTGGACTGGAAATTATGGCTCTCCGAGATCAGGCGAAGAGTATTCTTTGTCGTGTCCAAAGTATTTGTACAGGTCGTCAGAGTCATGTTCTGATTGTTCTGATTCACTGTTGGCTTCTTCATCAATGGACTGCTTCAGTAGCATCATGCTATTGTGTTGTCCTTCGATCTGTTTCTTGAGTATCTCAAGCATCTCTTTGTTCTGCTTCTTCTTGGAGTCTTTTTTCGAAGAGGCTGAACTTTCTGTATCTGAATCTTTCTTCTTTGGAGAAGAAGAAGGCTTCTTTTCTGATGAAGTCTTTTTCTTCTGTTTGGAAGATGAACTTGGAGTATCCTTAGGTTCAAGGAGCGGAAAAGGAAACTCGATCTGATTTTTTGACTTAGGTGATGGAAACTCCTCCCGGTCTTTTAGATTTGGTGCCGAGACAGGAAAATCCTTTAAAGCTTTAGTCAAGAAATTATCAGGGATCTGGGTTTTATCCCAGTATTTAACATAAAACCTGCGGACAAGAATGTCTGCAGTTTTCTCATAGGTCCAATTAAGGATCCATGGTAATTTGTAATGAGCACAAAAATGGATTAAAAATGGGAATTTAGAATGAGGGGGATCCATTTTTGGGGTTACCGATTTAATATGATCAAGGACAGGCTGGAGACCTGGCGGATAGATATCTGGAATGGGGCCAAAAGATTGCCACCATTGGATGAACCAAAGAGGGATCTTTGGAACGAATTTTTTATCAAAATTAAAGAACCAAGAATGAGACATACTTGGTGTCTAATAGAAAGGAAAATGGAGCCAAGCGTCGATATAATCATGATAATTATATCTAATCTGGGTATCTGGAATACTTTTAAGAGTATTCGGATTCTGTCCCCATTGATCAGGTGTTAAAATTCTGACAATAAAACAAGAATGAGAAAAGATCTTTGAAGGATCCACTTTATCATAAAGTGGTTTCAAGTAGATCGATCTCGTATGGGAGAGAATAGAAAGAAAAAATTTTAAATCTTTTTCTGGATTACGAGGAACCCAGTGCCATCCTGGCGAAAAATAATGAAAAGCGATTTGGAAAGGATCTGTTTCTACAATATTCTCAATGTAGAACAGACTTTGAAAATGTGATTTTTGAAAACTTTCTGCTCTGTTAGGAGCAGGAAATCTAGACCTTGTTCTACCCAAAGGGTTGGACAAGGGATCATGTGGCATGGTTACGGCCATAGCAAACGAACTTGGGGTTACAGGCCTGGGCATAGTTCCCAGAACTGTGTATCTATTTGCAACTTCCAGTGGGCAAGTTGGCATCAACAGAGAGGCAGGAGTTACTGGGAGAAGTGGAGGTTTCTGGGAGCTCTCAATCTTCTCTGGTTTCTTTTTCTTACTCATTTTTTCTCTGCAGAAATTCACAGGTAAGAAAATCAGGGATGGAGTTATCTGATCCTTTTATATACTCAATATCAAAATCAAAAATGCTTAAAATAGCTTGCCATCGTGCAAAAATTTGTTTAGATGCAATGTTTTCAACATCTTTTTCTAAAACATACTTAGCACTTTTACAATCAATTCTCAAAAGAAATTTTTGATTTAATAAATCAGATTGGAATTTAGAAATGCATAGTACTATAGATAAAATTTCTTTTTTAATAGTACTATAATTTGATTGTGTATGATTCCAGGTCCCGGAATGGAAGCGAACGATTTGTTCGGAAGAACCTGGTGAAACACATTGTTTCAGAATGCCGCCATAACCAATGTCAGAGGCATCTGTTTCAACAATTTTAAAATATTCAGAATTAGGGATTCCAAAACATGGGAGAGTTTTGACATATGTCTTAATTTCCCTAACAAGATTTGTATGGATCTCAGTCCATGGAGAAGGGTTGGTACGAAGTCTTTGGAAGAGAGGACGGCACCGTTTTCTCAGATCTTTATAAAAATCAGCGATATAATTTAGCGAACCAAGAAATCTCTGGAGTTGAGTTTTATCTGTAATGACATCAGGAAATTTTTCAGCAAAATCGATTGACCATTGGATTGGTCTGATCTTACTGGCACAAATATCAAAACCAAGGAATCTAATCTTGGTTTGGAAAAGTTTAATTTTCTTCGCAGAAACCACTAGTCCATTTCTTTTGGCGATATCAAGGAATGCCAACAAATGTTTCCAGTGATCATTAATGGATTTAGAGAAAATTAAAATATCATCGATATAAACAATAGTGAAATGAGAAAAACTATTGAAAATATCGTTCATAATGTTTTGAAACTCAGAAGGGGCATTTTTTAGACCGAATGGCATCACGTTCCACTCGTAATGACCAAAAGGAGTACAAAATGCAGTCTTATAACGGTCCAACTCCCTAATTTGGATTTGCCAAAATCCAGACTTAAGGTCAAACTTACTAAAGACTACGGCCTGACTCAACCTCTGAATTAAGTCATTTTTGTTAGGGATGGGATATCTTATCCATTCTAACACTTTGTTCAGGGGTTTGTAATTTATGACAAGGCGGGGTGAACCTCGTTCTAACTCAGAATTTTTCTGGACATAGAAAGCAGCACACGACCAAGGTGACTTACTATGCCTGATTAATCCTTTCTGAAGAAGATCAGAAATTTCATTTTTACAGAATTCTAAAGTTTCAGCATTCATTTGAATGGGCCGAGCTTTAGTGGGAATATTTTTTTCTGAAAAGTCTTTAATATAAGGCAGAGAAACCTCATGTTTTTTCCGATTCCAAAAGGCATTGGGGAGATTGGAACAAATTTCAAAAACGAGTTTTTTTATGAAAATCCTCAATCTTTGAATGCATTAATGGCTCAGTCAAATGCTCAGAAATTTTTCTAATTCTTACTTCTTGTTGAAGAGAGAGTAGATGGTGTTCCTTAGCAACGATCAAAGAAATTTTTCTTCTTGAAGTATCAGCTTCAAGTTTGGAAATAAAATTAAATTTGACTTTCTGTCCGAATGGGTCAGTGGTGATCCCATCTTTTTCAGTCAAGAAAGGGCAAATAGAATTGATAAAAGGCATCCCTAAAATGACATCCCAAGTCATGTTTTTGACTAGGACGGACGGGATACGAAAACACACATTGTCTTGACAGACATGGGCGTCATTTAGCTCATAGTTGATTTTCATCTTTGAACCATTAGCCGCTGATAGTCTTTCAGTAGACTTTTCAAAATACTTGGTTGGAACCAGGCCTTCACGGATACAATTAAGATCCGATCCAGAATCAATCAAAGCAATCACAGAGAACTCAAATTCTCTACAAACAATAATTTTGACTTCTGCATACCATTTAATAGGCATGGACTGTCTTATCAAGCAAACAGCCTTAGGACTGTCTGAGGGCTCATCATGGTTAGAAACATTTGTTTCTTCATTATCGGAAGGATCTTGATCAAGAGCATGCTCAATTTTAAGAGTAATAAAATGTTGTTTTAAACTTGAATTTTCAAGTTTAAGATTATTAACCTCAGATTTGAGTTCAACAATCTCTTGCTTGATAATTCCAATTTCATGCTGTAAATCAGAAGTAGAAACATTCTTCGGTTTCTTATCGAATCTTTTTAATGTTTCTTGAAAACTAACTTTCTCTTGAGAAGATGACGACTCTCTACGAGCCATAGTCTTCTTGAGCTGGGCGAGATACTTTTCTTTTAGCTCAGTATTCTCAAGCTGAGAAATTAAATTAAGAAGAAGGTTCTGCTGTTCCTCCTCTTTAGTTAAAACATTAATTGTTTTAACTCCAGAAGTTTTACAACAAGAACTACTGCAATTGCAGCCAAGCTTAACCATTGGTTGAACTGATGAATCCAATTCTGAATGAGATTTACTATCACTAGAACTGTATTCATCACGTTCTGAGGATGAAGAACCAGAATTGTCATCAAGTAATTGAAACAAATCCTGTTGCTCATCTTCACCAATATTTAAAGCATTAAGCTTATTCTTCAATTTGGTGGGTTTTTGAGGGTTTGGACAATTATTTGCATAATGTCCCCTCTTTCCACATTTAAAACATCTTTGATTTTTATCAAAGTTTTTCTTTGGAAAAGATTTTTTATGAGGAAATCTTTTATGATCAAAAGGTTTTCTAAAGAAATCAGCACGGGTTTTTCTTTTCTTTTGAAAATAATCGCCGTGAGGGTTTTGGGAAAACATTTTCAAATGTTTTTTCTTTCTCTCTTTGGATGGAGCAATAGGAGGAAGGCCAAATTGTTGATAGAAATTTCCCATTTCATATTTGGCTCTCTTTCTATCTTTCATCTGCTGAGAGATGAGCTTTTGATCATTGCACATACTAATACCGAGTTTTTTAATTACGCTAGTAATATCACCATAGGTGTAACTATCGTAATCTATTCTACCGGTACTATCAAGTAGTGCCTCCTTAACCTTAATGGCAAACAAGCAAGGGAGACCATCAATGAATCTTTCTTTCCAGTAAGGCTTATCAGAATCATCACGCATTAAAACTCGAGAAATAAACACGGTTTCATACCAATTGTAATCTGACATGTTAGGACATCTCAGATTATTCAAATAATCAGAAAAACGATTAGTTACATTTGAAGGCGTACCAATAAAATGTTTTATAATCGTATAAATCAAAGTATTAACACCATCAGAGACACCTCGTCCTATGGTGTTATCAAAAACAGGGGTACCATCATCATTTTGCTTTACAGCAAATTGAATCCTTTGTTTAGCTTCATCAGTAAGGTGTTTATCCCACCATGATCGAAGCATACCCGTAAAACCAGAAACTAACATTAAAACAACATTAGGTTGTAAGATGTTTTTCTGAACATAGGCATCGGCGATCATGGACATCTTTTGTAGAGTATTTAGGACTTCTTGTTCAGAGAGTCCATCAATATTCCATTCATATATCCTGTCAGCACTAGCCGAAAACTGATCTCTAAACATACGTTCTTCGATCGCTAAATCAGGTGGAGTTGGCTTTGAAAACCAGTTCTTCGTAAAACCTGAAGGTTTCATAGAAGTGAGTCTGGCTATCTCAGCTGGCTCCGATGAAAACTGTTTTAAAACAGAATTGATGACAGAATCATCCTCAGAGGATTCATCTGTAGAAAGAACAGAAATATAATCTGGATTAAAATCCTTTCTACTCCTGTCAAGGACACTTGTAGAAGGTTTTGACCTTTGTTTTTCTAGCTTTATTTCTGCTAGCATTTGATCAATTCTATCTAGAGTACTGACAAAATCTATTTTCTGTCTGTTCTCGGGTAGAATAATCAAAGGTTTTTCAATCAACTTAATTTTAGGTTTTGGAGGACTAGCAGTACGTCTTCCAGAATCAGATTTAAAAACAGGTTTTTCAATATTCTCCTCAATACGGTCTAATTGTTGACCTATAATGTGGAGAGCAGAGTTTGAAAAATTGTTTTGCTCAATAATCTTCTTTGTTTCAGAAGATAAAGGAAAATTTGAATCTTTAACAGTTGGGATTTTGAAAGGAGAAGCTTCAACTTCGGCTCCATGTACTGAGATCAAAGTGGTCTCAAGTGGAGGATGGCTTTCCGTTACAACTGTTTTATCTTCTTTAACAAATGTAGTTTTTAAAACATTTAAAAATTTATTCTTAAAATCACAATGCTTAAAATCATAATGATTTTCAAGAAAATCAAAGAAAAGAATATGCCTTTGCTGGGCACTCATCAATTCTTTCCATTTTCGTCTTACCCTTTGTTTTTGGGCTTGACTAAAATCACGAGCATAAGCTATACGCTTAGGCCGGTTTTTTATGCTCTTAAATTCATCAACCAGTGAAATCATATCAATCTCAAAGGGTTTGCACATCATCATTAATTGTGGGTGCAAAATATTTGTGTTCATAACCAAATCTGAAGCTGTAGGGGACTCAGAAGAGTCTTCTTCAGTTTCTTCCTTTTTAGCTTTTCCCTTAGATGACGGAAAATCATCTTTGGTTGTGTAAAAAGCTGAAGTTACTTGAGACTCTGAAGAGACTCCCTTCAACTTGGACTCAGAAGAATTTCCCTTGGGAATTTCTTGGATAATAATTGGACGTTTAGGTTCTGCCATTTTGACAGAATCTTCTAAGAATGTTTCGAGATTTTTATCTCTACTGATTCTCGGGTCCGAAGAAGTAGAAGATAGGGGACCAGTGAAAGAGTATCGTCTTTCTTTGGTCGTGGAGGGCCGGTCAAAAGAAATCTTTACAGTACCATCAAGATACTGTTGAATTAAGTCAACATCTTTATTACGAGGCATGACTTGTCTCGGGGGTAATTCTTGAGGAAGAACCCACTCATCTGGAAAAGAAACATCCTTCCAGTTAATCATTTTGGGAGTTCTGATATCAGCGCTGGAAGATGAGCTCTGTATCAGAAGGGTCTGGTCTCTAGACGAATGTAGTTTAGCCTTAGGATTAAGGCTAGTTTTCATTAGTCTATAATAAATGCGATAAATTAATGCCAGAGGCTTACTGCCATCGGTCATGTCAATCTCAGAAGTCAAAATATTCAAGGTTAAAACATCAAAAATATTTTTATCATTTAAATCAATAGTTAAATCAGGGTAACAATCAAAATGAACAGGACCTTCTGCAAGGGATGTTTGCACAATCCCAAGCTGATTGTCATCAAAATTCCTGAATCTTGCATCGCGCAAGCACAGGAGCACAGAGGCATTGACACCTTTCCTAATTAAAGGTTTGATGGCAACCTGGACAGATGCAATGTGAATAAAAGAAAAATCTTTTTTTCTTCATGTCTGTTATAACATCACGTTGAAACAGACGGCATTTTTCCTGGGTTTTTGAAATAGCAAAGGTTCTTTCTACTGTTTTCACATTGAATTCAGTAAGATGAACCTTTTCTCTCCAGGTTTTATCATAAAGAGAATCAATACCAATCTTTGGCAAACGCCATCGATTGATTTCAATCATGGGATCTTTATCAAAATTGATTTCTAAAATTTCATCTTCTTCATTAATAATATCAGGCGGTTTACTTGACCTGGAACTAACTGAAGAACTGGATCTAAACATCCTGCTTTTCTTGGCAATTTCCTAAGAAACTCAGGTACTTTCTAAGTCTAGGTCTTTGAACTTACCCTGCTGCACGGGGTAACACATACCCTAAGGGAACACATCCCTCACAGACTTATTGTCCTTACCAGGTACCTATCGTGCCCATCAATACCTAACGCCTTCCTTCGGCTAACGGTAACACAGGGACTTACCTACGGCAAAAGGTACTCGACTGCTGGAAGTGGGGGTGCAACAGAACAAAATAAAAGAACTAGATAGAAAGAGACAGAGCGTCTCCGACCATTGTCAAAAAGAAAAGGAAGAAGAGATAGAACTCAACAGTTAAAACCAGAACCAGAAAGTGGCTCTGATAGAGCGTCTCCGACCATATCGGGACTTGTCTTTTGTAAAGCCTCTCCGTCTATATAAGGAGAGTTTAGTTTTCACTTGAAGGCAGAACCAGTTCTACTCCCAAATCAGATTGAGAGAACTTGTACCTCCTCCAAGAGAGAATCTTGTGAGCCTTGAGTGACAATCTTATGAGTGAACCTTGTGAGATTGCAAATTGTGAGTTTTTGTATATTTGTAAATTTGTTATTACAATGAAGATGTTTTCCTTCTTCCTTGTCAATGCCTTATATGGTCGGCCTTGCCGCCTGTTAAGTTATTTTCTTTTATCTTTTCATGTAATGCATGCATTGGTCGGCCTTGCCGCCTCTTAACTGTTGCATGTTTATTTTCTTTGCATTTCGCTCCTGTTCCTTTCTTTGACCTTGTGCTTCTTTTTCTTTCTTTTGTTCCTCTGCTCATATTTCTCTGTATCTGTTTATCTTTTCTGCTTCCGCATCCTTAAGTGGTATCAGAGCCATTTTCCGGTTCTGTTGCTAACTGTTTTACTGTATCTCTGTTTCCTTTTTATCTTGATAATTGCTAGAGATACTCTGTATCACTATTTCTTGTTCTTTTATTTTATGCTGTTTGCACCCCCCCCCCCATATCCGCAAGTCGAGTGTCAAAACCAAGAGGCCCCGTTTAGCCGTTAAGCCAGGAGGGCGTGTAGGCGTTGGTGGGCATATCGTGTTTTGAAAAGGACTATAAGCCGGAATAGACATTTGTTGTCATGGGCATTTGTTGCCTGTGCAAATGGTGTAAGTTAGAAGACCGAGACTTAGGAAATACCCGAGTCTTTGTAGCTCTTGTCAAGGTGAACAGGATGTATAGATCCAGTTCATCAGATAGCTTCGGGTCAGGTGAACCACCTGATGCCATTGATTATGAGGAAGAAGTTTATGAGCATGAATATGATTTTGAAAATCAAAATCATTTTGAGCATTCTCCAGACTTATTCTATAAGTCTGACATTTATCCTTTGTATCAACATAGTGTTGATACAGTTCTTCCATCTTCTTCTATTTCTTCTATTCCGATCGATATTAAGTCTTTTGTAAGACCAAGTGTTGATCATTTTGATAAAATTGAGCCTCAGAAGCTTTCCAAATCTTCTGAAAAATCTTTTGAAATTGATATGATTTCATTAGTTAATAATTTCAAAAGCCGAGAAAATAAGCCTAAGCATATAGCTTATGCTCAATATTTTAGTCAGACCCAAAAACAAAGGGTTAGACGTAAATGGAAAGAATTGATGAATGCCCAACAAAGGCATATTCTTTTCTTTGATTTTCTTGAAAATCATTATGATTTTAAGAATATTAATTTTAAAGATAAGTTTTTAAATGACTTAAAAACTTTTTCAAAGAAAGCAGAAGACAAGTTTCCCTTGGAAACAAAATCTTCAAAGGCCTCAGCAAGTCTTTCTAAACCTGTTGCTGAGAAAATCGTTTTTGAAAAACCTTTACCAGAAAACAGGCAGAATTCAAGGCCTGTCAGTATCCTGGAAAAGATTGATCAAATGCTAGCTGAAATACAGCTAGAAAAGCAAAAACCTTCTACTAATATCTCTGATAAGAGTAGAAAGGATTTTATTTCAGTTTCAAAAATTTCTGCAGATAAATCCTTGGATAAATCTGTAGATTCTTTAATGTTTTTCAGTGCTCCTCCCAAAAGGAAGCATTTGAAAGAGAAATTTCACGGAGAAAAAATATTTTCTGAAACCCGTGATAAAATCGTTAAAAGTTCTTTTAATAAAAGAATTTTTAAAAAATCTTTGAAAAAACCATCCCTGAAGAGATGCTATAACTGTGGAAAGAAAGGACATAAGGGAATTAAATGCCCTAATCCTGAAAAACCCAGTGTTTTCGCTATCTCTGAGGATGATTTATTAAAATACTTTATTCCTGATCATTCCTCCTCTGAGGAAATAGATGGATACATCCCGAGTGATTCTTATAAACACTCAGAGACGGATTCGTCTAGATTTAACTCTGATGATTCCTTGAATCACTCAGAGACAGATCAAAGTGAGTTTGGTTCTAGTGATTCCGATTATCACGAAGGAACCAAATCATCAGATCTTTTATCTTCATCAGATCAAAATGAATTTAGTTCTTCTGAATTACATTCAGAAACTGAATCACCAGATCCTAATGAATTTGAGCATGACTGCTCTTGCGGTGGTCATTGTTGTAATTCTAGAGTTAAAACAGTTAATGTTTTAACTATGGAATCTGATCGAGAATCATCTTCCCCACTGGAAGATGATAAACAGTCAATTTCCTTCCAGAAAATTGACAGTGAAAGTCATTCATCTTCCCTTCAGGAAGATGAACGACAGGTAACTTCCCCACTGGAAGTTACCATGATTTCAACTTCCCCACTGGAAGTTGAAGAAGAATCAACTTCCCTCCAGGAAGTTGATAGATCAGTAACTTTCGAAATGAAAGTTACTATTGAATCATCTTCCCCACTGGAAGATGATAAACAGTCAATTTCCTGGAAGGAAATTGACAGTGATAGTCATTCAATTTCCTTTCAGGAAATTGAACGACAGTCAACTTCCCCACTGGAAGTTGACAGATACGTAACTTCCCCACTGGAAGTTATTATTGATGTATCTTCCCTCCAGGAAGATACTATTGAATCATCTTCCCCACTAGAAGATGATATACAGTCAATTCCCTTCCAGGAAATTGACAGTGATAGTCATTCATCTTCCCTTCAGGAAGATGAACGACAGGTAACTTCCCCACTGGAAGTTACCATGATTTCAACTTCCCCACTGGAAGTTAAAGAAGAATCAACTTCCCTCCAGGAAGTTGATAGATCAGTAACTTTCAAAATGAAAGTTACTATTCAACCATCTTCCCCACTGGAAGATGATCAGAGTCATACTGGTCTAGGAAGATTCTTGGAACAGATAAAATTTCAGTAATTTCCATTTTGGAAATTGCTATTTTCATTCCCTTGTCAATACATTTGGTTTTGACAAGATCCAAATTTTATTTGAAAGATTCTTTGTTAAGATATTTTATTTTGACAAAATCTATATTGTTCTCTGCATCTCATGCAGATTTGAGCCAGAAAAACTATTTTCCTAAAATGGTTTTTCTTTCCTTTTATCGTACTGGAATCGGAACAACAGCCATATTCCGATTTATAAACCTGATCTGATATTGTCTCATGATGAGTCAATATTTTCTTTTCTTTTACAGTTTTCTCGGTTTCTTATTTTAACCAAGAATCCTTTATATCTTGATCTTGTGTTCAACAACCAGATTTCACTTCCCTGCTGAAGACGAAGACTTCTCCAAAAGAAGACTTCATTCTTTTTTCGCCCGGGAAGAAGAGGATAGAGACGACAAATACTTCTCTATTGCCACTAGACAACGCTACTTTCAGCAATGTCAAGATCAGTCAGCAGATGAAGACACGATGTCCCCACTGCCGACACCTTTGAGCCAGTCAGCACTAGAAGACAAGATACTTTCGGTGCAGACAAGATGATTGCCTGTCAGCCCTGCTTTCGGCGCCGACAGCTTTACTTTTTCAAAAGTAATCATGTGGTGTGGTTACTATTTGCTTTCGGCTACTTTCGGCCGCTTACTATTTGCTTTTTACTTTCTTTGACCTTGTGCTTCTTTTTCTTTCTTTTGTTCCTCTGCTCATATTTCTCTGTATCTGTTTATCTTTTTGAGCATGAATATGATTTTGAAAATCAAAATCATTTTGAGCATTCTCCAGACTTATTCTATAAGTCTGACATTTATCCTTTGTATCAACATAGTATTGATACAGTTCTTCCATCTTCTTCTATTTCTTCTATTCCGATCGATATTAAGTCTTTTGTAAGACCAAGTGTTGATCATTTTGATAAAATTGAGCCTCAGAAGCTTTCCAAATCTTCTGAAAAATCTTTTGAAATTGATATGATTTCATTAGTTAATAATTTCAAAAGCCGAGAAAATAAGCCTAAGCATATAGCTTATGCTCAATATTTTAGTCAAACCCAAAAACAAAGGGTTAGACGTAAATGGAAAGAATTGATGAATGCCCAACAAAGGCATATTCTTTTCTTTGATTTTCTTGAAAATCATTATGATTTTAAGAATGTTAATTTTAAAGATAAGTTTTTAAATGACTTAAAAACTTTTTCAAAGAAAGCAGAAGACAAGTTTCCCTTGGAAACAAAATCTTCAAAGGCCTCAGCAAGTCTTTCTAAATCTGTTGCTGAGAAAATCATTTTTGAAAAACCTTTACCAGAAAACAGACAGAATTCAAGGCCTGTCAGTATCCTGGAAAAGATTGATCAAATGCTAACTGAAATACAGCTAGAAAAGCAAAAACCTTCTACTAATATCTCTGATAAGAGTAGAAAGGATTTTATTTCAGTTTCAAAAATTTCTGCAGATAAATCCTTGGATAAATCTGTAGATTCTTTAATGTTTTTCAGTGCTCCTCCCAAAAGGAAGCATTTGAAAGAGAAATTTCACGGAGAAAAAATATTTTCTGAAACCCGTGATAAAATCGTTAAAAGTTCTTTTAATAAAAGAATTTTTAAAAAATATAATTTTTATTTTAAAATCTAAAATAAATGAATTATTTATTATAAATTTCATTTAAAATTTTAAAAAAATTAGAATAATTAAATAAAATGAAATAAGAGTGGTTTTCTATTCAAAGAAGCCGTTTCAATTTTTTTCATTCAAAGATGTCACTACAAGAGAATAAATTTTTTGAGACAAATCATTTTGTCTCAAAAAGTCTATTTTTTGTCCCAAAAAATCTTTAGAGATAAAAAAATTTCGTTCCAAATTTGTCTCAAAAAGCCCGTCTCAAAAAGTTTTTACGGACGAAAATTGAATTTCGTCCTTAAAAATGATTTTTAGCGACGAAATCTCACTTGCACGTCCAAATCCGTTCAGACGGATTTTTTCATTTGATACAAAAAATATTCATCTCAGAAACCTGTTCGGACAAAAATTTCAGCTGTTCGAACTGATAGTTTCCATTCGAACGAATAAATATTTGGTTTGAACAGATTGTCAGGTTCGAACAAGGTAAGCGTTTAAACGTATATTATCTATTCGAACGAATAAATTTATTGGAATCAATCTTGTTCGAACGAACTCTTTTTAGTTCGGACGAATTTTTAAATCTTCATGTATTTTTCGAATGTGATTTTTTTGTTCGAACGGTACTGCTACACAGATTCACATTTAATTAAAAGATGCATTACTATTATAATAAAAATATAATTTGAACATCAAATTTGTTCAAATATTGTTGTTAAATAGAATAATAAATGTATAATTAATAGAAAAAAAAAATTAAGATCGTGGTGGTGGCATAGCGTTTTGGGATATTCTCTACCATTCTTCAAACATTGTTCGGGTCCTCGACTCCAGTCTCTCTTCTATTTTTTACTCTAACTCTACTGTTTTATCTAATCTGATCAACAACTCTTGTTTTTTGGAGCTCAATCGTTCTATCTCAAGTTGTGCTGCTTCTAACTCATTAGTTTTATCTTCATTGGATCTAGTCTTAAAAGATGGTGATGAACTGGAGGATGGTTTCACACAACGCCCTAAGCCTCTCAAATATCCAGAACATGATCCAAATACTTCAGATAGGATCTGCAATAGCGTCCTTTAGAGATTTCACTTTTCTTACAAAAAAAAATATTAAAGTTAGTATAAATAATAGGAATATTCTATTAGACTTGATTTAATATACTTAAACTTACATAATTTGCCTTAGCTTCAAGACTGGTCCCAACACCATCACAATTTTCATGTGTTTTAGCATATAAATGGGTTAGTTCAAAGTCACCAAAACTTTCAATTTGCTACAAAAGAAAAACTATATTAGAACTTGAAAGAGAAAAGCGCATATTTTAATATGAGATCGAAATTAGTAGCATTGATCATTTTTTATGCAAACGATGAAAAGATCGAGAACCTGCACAATGGTGAATATTTAAATTTGATCTATTTACTTTGTTCATAACACCCATTGCTAAAAAAAAAAGAAAAAGATTATAAGTTTCAAATTCTAATACATATATAATTTTCTATTAAAAAAAATATAAATGTGATATTACCTTATAAGCAGAATCTTGAAACAGATCACAAACTTTCTCCCACTCTGTTGGTGGTATTGCTTGAAATGGATTTTGGCATGCCTTTGCAACAGTGCTGAATTTCTCAAAATGTACATGGCACCAACCTTTGTACCTCCGGAATGCACCCGACATTAGATCAAACTCATCCTTACAAAAATATAAGTAACTAGTATAAATACAATTAGCATTAAATTTGAATTTTTTTGGGATGTAGCTCATTACCAAGCAAATATTTTTTATATGATCTTTTACATCTTTGGGAACGTTACCCAGTAGGCTGCTGACATTAGAACATACGTGCGAGTGAGGGCACTAACATAAGTAGAAAGCCATGCTTGTGAATCATTGTACCCACCAGTGTGACCCTCTAATATATCAACTTTAATTTTACCAATTTTTCTGACTTTCTCTATGCAGACACCCATCGTGATGCCTCGCCCTTGGTGCTGGCTTACAACTACAAGTACAGTAATTAGAACATATATATATATATATATAATTTGGTTAATATATATTAACTCATGTGATAAATACCATAATTTAACAAAATATCTGGCGCTAGGTCTGGTGATGCTGGTACACTATTGCTGGCCAGTGAATCACATGCATGAGAGTCAATAATGGGTAGGGGTAGGGATGGCGCACGAACTGCTTTGCGTTTTGGAGACATATCTATTTGAAATTGTAATGAATTAAATATATAACTAGATAAATATTGTTGATATTTATTAAATTTATACTTACATAGATATTTTAATTCATTCACTATCAGTTTTGCTGGACGAATCTCCTTCATCTTCACTAGACACGTCAGTAGATTCATGTTCTTTCGACATTTCACCCTCGATCACTTCTGGTTCAACATCTTCTCTACGGAGTGGGACCATGTCATATTGATTTAGGTCAACAAATAGATTGATCACTGGTTCATTTTCTTGATATATATTTCTTGGTGCAAACTTCTCCACCACTCGCCATGGGTTTCCATATTCCGGATCATCTAATTAAAAAACTTGATTTGCTTGGCAGGCAAGAATGAAATGATCATCCACCAAGTTCGGGATATATTCACACTAACAAAACCTCCATCTTTACACACTCCCAATCTAGGATGTGAAAGATCCAACAAAGTACATCTAAAAAACCAATTAATATAACCTCCCACATACGTTAACCCTATAATATCTTCTACAACTCTGTAGAAGTCAAAGTTATCATCTTCATGGCTCCCTTCAACTGCGACTCCACAATTTTGAATTTTTCTATATCGTTCTCTATCATGTGTGTGAAATCTATATCCACATACCAAACAACCTGAATACTGGATAACCTTCTTGCTTGGACCACATGTCAATGCATAAAGTTCTGGTAAGATCTCATCGAGATTTATAGCATGTTTTAATTGAACCTACGTCAATAAATATATTTAGTATAATATTAAATATCAATAGAATCCATATTAATTTTTTAATAATATTGTATGTTCAAACCACGAGGCGAACTCCTCTTCATACTTCTTTTGTACGTCAGCTCCACTACCAGAGCTAAGTAGTTGTAAATGTTTGCTGCACATTTTCATGTGAAATATTAATTTATACGAAAATACTAACCTCAATTATTTTAGTTATACGTAAATTCATTACTAACCTCAAATAGTGCTCAATTTCTGCACAGTTATTTAAGACATACTATCGAGCTCTATAAAAATCTCGTCCACACAAGTCGTAGCCCTCATGTGCGCCTATTGGACGTATAGTTTGTGAAAATATCGAAAATGATGATGAGATACCCATTTGTTCACCTTCATAATTTCAATCCGGTCTCGTAAATCTAGTATTAATCCAACGAAAATAAATTGAACAAAAAGTGTGCCATTCATTATCAATGTAAGACTCTACAATCGAACCTTTTGGACGAGCTTTATTTCCCACACTTCACTTAAGCTTTCCTAAAAATCGCTCAATTGGATATATCTATTTATATTGAACTAGGCCAGCAACTAAAACCTCACGAGATAGGTGAACAGCTAAATGAACCATTACTTTAAAGAAAGAAGGCGGGTACAAACCCTCTAGTTTGCACAATATTACTGCGATCTTAGCCTCTATTTTTAACAATACGTCAACTTGTAACGTCCTATTACAAATGCCTCTGATAAATGCCCCTAACTCTGTGAGAGTTGTATGAACATCTCGAGTAAGCTATTCACGCACACCAACTGCCAATAAACATTGTAAAAATATATGACAGTCATGACTTTTAAGACCAATTATCTTCCAGTCATGTGTTCACACGTATTTTGACATGTTCGAAACATACCCATCAGGTAATTTGATTGACAATAACCAGTTACAAAATTTCATTCTCTCATCGCTTGATAGTGTATACCATCCAAGAGACAAGCCAATTTACCTTTTGTGCTCCATCCAGACAAGTTTTCGTATGCTGAAAAATCATTTATTGTCCATAAGACTGCAGCATGCATCTTGAATTCTTGCGACAAGACCGCATCATGAAATAAGAGTTTTTCATATACTTCCAAGGTGGCAAATTATAAGGCATTAATATCACAAGCCACGTATTATGAGAAGTGTTCATATTGGCAAATAGATTAAAACCATCAGTTGCTAACCTGAGACATATGTTCTGAAACTCTTCAGCAAACCATAGATAGTCCCCATCAAACTTCTTCTACTGTAAGGAATCTGTCGGATGTGAGAGAAATTGATCATTTCGAACTCTTTCTACATTATGCCAAGTCATATCCTTTGCAGTCACTCAAGAAGTAAACAACCGTTGAAGTCGAGGGATCAAGGGAAAATGTCTCAACACTTTATTCGGTATATTACGCTTATTTGATGTCCATCTTGACTCGAGACACATTGGACATGAATCAAATTCTGCATATTGCTTCCAAAAGAGTACACAATCATTCTTACAAGTATGGATAATATTGTAATCAAATCCCAATCCTCGCTTCAATTTTTTAGCCTCATAAAAGTTACGAGGCACCACGTTATCTTGCCATAGAACCTCTTTAAATAACTCAAGTAGCATGTCAATGGCGTTTGCAGAAATCCGGCATATTGACTTAATATGTAGCAACCTTACTATGAATGACAACTTGCTATGACGGGTACACCCCTCATACAGTTGTCATTGTGCATCTTCCCATAGTCTTGCGAAGTTCTCGTTTCCCTTAAAAGATGTGAAGAAGTTCTTTCTCTATCTCAAACTCCGAACATGCCTGCGCCAATATCGCCTAACATGTCAGTGATATCCTCTCTATTATCATCATTATCATCCGAAACAGCCACATTTGTATCGTCGATATCGATCTCATCACCAGTTTCCTCCATCCAATTGGAATGACTCTCAAATGTAATTCCTGTAGGAAATGGTTCGCCATGTAAAACCCAATGCGAGTATTTAGGATCTATCCCATTAACGAACAAATGAGACTTCACTACTACCATGTTTAAATAACTCAGGTTCTTGCACTTCTTGCACGGATATCTTATAAAACCCTGACTGTCAGTACTATCTTTCACAAACTCTATGAAAAATTTCACCCCCCATGCATACTCCTTAAAGTCTCGCCCAAGTCTATCTCCCAATAACATCTAACTTTTGTCTACTATATTTTCATTACCCGTTTACAGCCTATTAAAAAAAACCTAAATCATTTCATAAACATCATCAATAATATTGTAATTGATATCCTCATAGCACTATTTATTTATTCTGACTGCACGAGTTTTGTTCGAACATATATTTTTACGTCCGAACGGACCTCAACAAAATTCAACATTCATTCGGACATGAATAGTTCTGTTCAAACGGAACTCGTGCAAACAGAATACCAGAACTAATCCTCAACATCAAGCAAATAAGTAACAAATGCCCAAATAAACAAATCATGCTCAAAATGGGTTATATAATAAAACCCCAAATATCAAAAGAAGTATGCAAACTCTATACAAAATCACCTCAAAATATCAAAAAAAATTTCTAATCTTTAAACCCTAATAATTAGAAAACTAACATCAACTTTTGCACTTCCAACTTCAAATCAAATTCAACAATACTGTCCATAATTAGAAATCAAAAGATGAGAAAACTCCCAACCACTTTTAATATTGAGAAATACACAAAAAAGTATTGAGAAATGAGATTTACCTATTTTCTCTCAAGAATATCAAGTTTACCACACTCAAGAATCCTGCTACAATAGACCATCCTTTTCTGCCTCCCTCCCAGTTTCCCTCTCTAAAAAATAGCTCGATCACGCGTGAAAAATGAACTGAAGAATTGGTGTTTAAATCATTGAAGTTGCGTTCGGATATAGAATTTATCTGTCCGAACGCAAAAATTTCAAATTGCCACCTTGTTTTCCCACAAAAAATTTCATCTTTTTGCATTCGAACGGGAAGTTTTCGCGTTTGGACTCTTTATTCTAAGCATATTTTGAGTATTTATCGTTCGAATGAATTAGAGGCCGTTAGGACATATAATAGTCTTCGGTATTTTGTACAAGGAAATTTTTTCTTCAAATTATTGACACAAACTACGAGATAAAGTACATTCGAATAATAGTAAATTACGACTCAAACAAGTACTTCATATTAACATACTAAATAATACAAAAAAAATATTATATCATTATTGTAATAGGCTTGTACTATGTAATGTAATATATTATCTTAGTGTTATATTATCTTATAGAGTTACACTAGTATTATAATACTAATATACTAGATAATGTTTAATTATTATTATATATGTATATACAATCATATTACTAATACTATTCTAAATAATATATATTATAAATTATATGTACTAAATAAGTGATGCACTACAAATTATATATTAAGTAATCTAAGCAATATGTACCTAATTATTATAAACTAAGTACTACGTGTAAATAGTATAATACTTATATTCTAACTAATATATACTAGTATATACAAAGTACTTGATATATATGAAGTTAAAGTACTTGATATATACTTATTATATATAACATTATCATCTTAGTGTTATGTATAGTGCATGTATATTATAAAGACTAATTTTAATATATTTTTTTACTAAATACTTTATAATACTATTAGTGTCGTATGGTACATAGTAATAACGTTATAAGTAGCCGAACTGATAGTGGAATGCTTAATCCCAAACTCTCTCATTTTCGTTTGAACAGATACCCCTCCGTCCGAACATGTACCCTTACCGTTCGAACTCTTATAAATTCAATTCGGATGTTCAAACTTGTTCGAACGATAAATTGCTCGTCCAAATGAGTGTTAAGGTATATATACCCTGCCCTCGTCAAACACCTCATTTTTGCATCAAAGATAAATTTCAAAAGTCACTCTCATTCGAACGAGAATCACACTAGAACTTCCCAAAATCATCATCTACAGTGAGATATATAAGGTATGGTCCCTTTAACCCTCCTATTGGTTGAAAATGGGTTATGAACACCCATTTTTGTAGGGTCGGATTTCAAATCGAATCCGACCCATTTTTCATAGTTTTTATAATTTCTTTTCTAGTATTCATTGTTTTGGACCTTTAGGAGTGATATTAGGTTGATTTGGTCCGAATATATTTGATTTTTGTAGGAAAAAAGTAATGGCCGAGTCAACTCGGCCATTTCTCTTCGCAGGGGTTTTCGTTTGGACTGGAATGACCCCCGTCCGAACGAGATGTAGGAGATGATCCTATTTGTTCGAACGAGCATATAACTTGTTCAGACGTGTTACTTTCCGTCCGAACCAGTTAGTGCCAAACAGAACAGCTTGATATAAGTTTTGGTTTTATTTAAGTATTTTGGGTTCCATCAAACATGTCTAACTTCTTCCATCACTTATTTGTTGAACAGTATACGAATGGCAAGCAGAGGTCAAAAGCGTGGGAGATATCAGATGATTAGAAGTAGCAGCACACCTCCACCAGTGAATGCTATAGCAGCACACCTCCACCAGTGAGTGCTACTCCAGTTGCCTCCACTCCCGTCCCTTTCACTACTCCCAGTGCTCCCATTGCTCCTGTCTTTAAGTCTGTTCTAGTAGAGCGGCCTGTCACATTGGATGACTTCAGAGAGCTGGAGTGGGAGGAACACACCATCCACCAGATCTTCACAGAGCGAGGATGAGCTCCGATCTGCACGCAGGAGGGGATCGCATATCCTGATATAGTATGCGAATTCTATCGTACATTGGGAGATCAGCCTAGAGATAATCTGTGAGATCCCAGATTTACATGTATTTTTTTACATATTGTTTTATTATTGTTGTTGATTATTTGAATTTATTTTAATAATATTATCGGTTGTGTTTTATTTGTTTAAAATAACTGTTTAAGATATTAATTAGGTAATAATAGTTTTACGTTGCTTTTCTTATTAATTTTAATGTGAGACAATTATTTTAAAGATTAAAATTAAATTCTTTTATTTTATTATGTGATTTTAATTTATGTGTTTTCTTTATATTAATTATTGTTTTGCAATTAAATTACGCTTTGGTTTAATTTATTTTATTTTTGGGTTTTGAATATTTTATTTTATTGATTTTGAATTGTAGCATTTTCTTTTGGTTTTATTTATTTTATTGTGATCTATTTTCTAGTTGGACTTCATCTCTTTTTCTTTTTCTTTTCTATTTTCTTTCTTTTCTTTCCCGTTTCCCTACCTCAGCCCCATGCGCGACAACCCTCCCCTTTCTGTTCTCCCTTTCGGCCTCAAGCCTAGCCGATCTCCATCACTGGCCGCCACTCTTCACCGCCCACACAGCCGGCCTCCCCATGCACCAGCGAGTCCACCGATACCAGAGATCTCATCTCCGGCCACCTCACCTTCCCTACACGGCCACCCATCCGAAAAGGCCTTTTTTGGCTTTTCCTTCGTTTTCCGGCGCTACCACCAGCCACCTTGGCCTCTAACCACCTCCACCAAGTTCCCAACCCACTGTTGAACCTCCAGCTAGTTTCGGCGCCCTCCAACTCCACCTTTTCACTTCAAACCTGAAATGGGTATTTAAATGGGTTGTTCTTCGCTACGCTGCCGTCTGGCCACTGTAGGCCTCACCACCGCCACCAAAATACTCTCCTACCTCAGTCGACCATCCCCCTAGCTAGTTTCCCCATACACGGCCCCACCTTCCCTATACAACCCCAAATTCAAAAATTGGTTTCCACTCATTATGAGCCCGATCCACTACCTTCTGGTGGTTGCACCACCACACCACCACCTTCATGAGATTCCCCATCCTTCATTGAGTATTTTTCTAAATTTTGGTATCAAACCGAGCACTCTAGCCCAACATACAAAGTGACCGCTACGAGCGTTATGGACTGGCGCTTGCTCAAGGATCTATGTTGTTACCCGCTGTAAGTATTTTTCAAATAAATTTTAAGATTTAAATATATTTTTACATTGAAAAATATTGTATTTGACTGAAGTTGGAATTTATTGGTTGATGTTGAAATTTATTAATTGTTGGTTATTTTGTGTGTTGTAGTGTACATTGTTTAATTTCAAGCTTGATCATGTGTATATTTGGTATTTTGATTTTAATATGAGATGTGGTTATTATATTTATGGATTTTAATGCTTTTTGACTGAGTCATAATGGGGACGACGATACGTAATGCCCGTTATGATTAGTGGGTGTGAATGACATAACGGGGACGGCGATACGTAGCGTCCGTTATGATCATTGTGTATGTATTTCATAATGGGGACGGCGATACGTAATGCTCGTTATGAAATGTGTGTAAGTCATAATAGGGACGGCGATACGTAACGCCCATTATAATTGATAGCGTGTGGATGACATAACGGGGATGGCGATACATAACGCCCGTTATGGTCATTGGGTATGTATTTCATATCAGGGACGATGATATGTAATGCTCGCTAAGAAATGAGTGTGTATGAGTCATAATGGGGACGTCGATACGTAACGCTCATTATGATTGGTGTTGTTTGTATATCATATTGGAGACAGCGATACGTAATACCCGCTATTATTGGATTTACAGATATCTTTTTTGGGGAATGATGGATGATTTTATTAGAATTTTATCGTGGACCATAATGGAATTTTGACATGTGTTATTTTATCTATTTTAAGGAAAATGATTTTAAATTTCATGCATACGGTATCATGTTCACAAGTGATGTTGCTGTTGTTGCATGAGTATATTTTGTATCTTGTGGTTTGTTTGGGTTGTACTTACCTGCGATGCTATTTCTGGCGTCATAGATTTTGGATGCAAAGATCGAGGAAATTGAGTCTGAGGATACGGCTCCACTGTTAAAATAATTATGTTATAATTTATTATTTTGGAAAATGTTTCCTTTTGATGTATTTTATGTTTTGATTTTCGGATGACTGTATTAAATCTTCTGCTGAAGAATTTATATTAAATTGGTTTGTAAAATATTTCAAAAACATTTTGGTACTTAGATATTGACTTTATTTATCCGCTACTTTTATTTATGCATATCACATGTTCACACACTTAGCACTTGTCAGTATCCCGATGCCTCGATTCCCGTATTTATTTTAAGGAGAATTTGGGGGCGTCACATAATCACTACTACGTGCTGATGGTGTGGGGAGTCAGCATCACCTTCTCTCATTGGGTGATTGCAGAGTATTTGGACATCCCGCGCATGATGGACGCATATCCTCATCCCTCCGTAGCAGCAGCATCTAGATCTGCCAGGGCAGACATGGAGGTTGGATCCTCATCACCCTTCGCAACATAGACTGCCGATGAGTTGGCTGCTGGCTCAGACGCTGATGATAGCAATGAGGAGTACGTACCTGATGATGGTCTTACAGACAATCAGGTACGTGAGCGACTACGACATCCTGAGGCACCTGCATATGATGATGAGAAGGCCATCAAACAGGTCGACTGCACTCCATTTTTCAGATTGTTGAATCTAATAATCGGGTACAACGTGGACCCAAAAAGCACAGCACAGATTTCGGAATGGATCGGGCACGACTTCTGGTGCTGGTAGCGAGGGGGGACCCGATTGATCTAGCGCTGTAGAGTCACGATATGGGAGTGGATGCAGTCTACCATTTAGACTGTTGATATCTGGCCTCCTACTCTAAGCTGGAGTTATAGAGCGGATTGGTGAGAAAAGAGAACTTCAAATAGGGGCTCTCAACTAGACATTTATCAGTAAAAGTAAGGGGTACCCCTATGTAAGGACTCCAGGGTCGACTAATGCTATTACCGGTACTGCTACCCAGCTTGCTCAAAGCTAGCCTGTAGGATTTACACTAGAGCAGTTGGAGGCAGTGATGAAGCGCATGGTGGAGAGAGTGGCAACCTGCGTGGTAGCAGAGGCTGAAGACCGCATCATGAAGAGGATAGATGATGTAGAGACACAGATTAAATCTACGCAGGAGGACATAAATTTGATATCGAAGTAGTAGGAGTATTTTTATTTAGTAATTTATTTTATGTGTTGTATCGGACAATATTATATATATTTTGAGATGTAATTAGTATTTTCTTTTATTTTTGGTGTTCATAACAATGCTTCTTTTTCTATTTCTCTCATTTTACTTACTGCTCGGGATAATAAAATAAATAACATTTTAAAAGTAATTACATAAAATTAATTTGTGCATTTATAAATATTTTAAATGTTCCATAAATCATAATATATAATATAAACACATTTTTTTATATTTTGAAAATGATAAAATGAAATTAATAGAAAACAAAAATATATATATATATATACACAAATGATTAGTGATGAACAAAAATGAACCATTTCCAACCTATTTTCCGTCCGAACAATATACTTTTGGTCTGGACGGACTTGCAAATCTGCCGCCATGTTTCCTTCTAAATATATTCCGTCCGGACAAATAATTATTCGTTCGAACGATTTTTTTTTGTCTTGTTCAGATGGATTTTTGTCCGTCCGAATGGAGTTTGCAACTCGTCTAGTTTTTTGGACGAGTTTTAAAATATGTCCCTAAAACTAAAATTTGTTTTAGTGTGCAAACCAGATTTTCGAGATAAAATGTTAAAATAATGTCATTCTTTTCTTTCAATGTAATAGCTTTTGTTCGTGTTGGAGTTGTTGGCCAATAAATTATTTGCTCATGGTTTGATTAATGTTCATGAGGTGTTTTGTCCAGGTACTGCTGATGTGCTCAGCTGAGACTACAACCGCCATGTGATAATTTCATTAACATCTTAATTCCTCATGAAATAATTTAGAGAAATGATAGAAATATAACTTTTTTTAAATAATCTCTTATATAATTATATTTAAAATGATGGCATTTTGATAAATTATTTATAAAATAAATTTATTTTACATAAACACTTTAAATTATTATATTTCTACAAAGGAATGTGAAATGAAGCCAGAATGTATTTGAATGTCAATTCCCCTAGTGTAAGCCCCGCACATATTCTTCTCCATGTCCCAAATGGAAAGTACCTAAAATTGTTGCCAGAATAATCAAATTTGTCTTAAGGATCGTTTTGAAACCTCTCAAATTTAAATTTCAATGGAGTATGAGGTACTAGCTAGAAATGGAACAAGTGGTTGCAAACGAAATGTACTCTCTTTAATCACAACATCTAAAATAATGTAATTTGAGCAAATGAGATTCTTCAACTAAGTTTTCCAACCTCATGATTTCTGTTAATTCTTCATTAAACTTTCTCGTTATCTCTGGATGCTTTATAGCCTTGCCATCGCCCATTCCGACATGGCCATTGTGGTGTTGGTTGTAGCCACCACTATGTCCTATTTATACACGAGTAAGTTGATTAATTGAACTGAAAATTGGAAAAAGCAAAATCAAAATGAAGTTTGGCTGATGTCTATGAATTAGCTACTATTGTATATGGCACCATTCCAGTTCGGCTCTAAAATAATGAAACATATAAGTAGAGAAGTGACACATGTATACATACCAAAATTAGCACGGCCTTGTGTTAGGTCATGCTTATTGATGGTGCATTGTCGTCCCACTCCCTTAGTTCTAAAAAGACTTACAAAAATTCCTTTTTGTCCTTCTCTCTTCTTTGGTTTTTGCCAAACTCTTGATTTGTTTGTCAATGGCATAATGAAGTTTTCGGTCAATGCTTTGGAAAATCCTCTTTGCTTTCCTTTCGATCCCTTGTAAATCAAAGTTGCTAATGTCGAAAAAAGGTCCGAAACATTTGGTTTTCCGACCAGGAAAATTACATCCGCAAACATATGCTTAAACTCAGCTCCAAACTTAGCCCCTTCCTCTCTCACAAACATATTTCGCAACATCTTCCAGTCAGGACCATTGGGGGCAAAAGCAATATGTGACTATAAGTACAACTATGTTAGCATCATGGTTAGAATATATTGCGTCTTAAACAACTTCTTTAACTATCAAGGGTTAAGCTAATCATAATGCACAATTTATTTGCAAGCCATAAATTGATTGACGTTATTTTCTCAATGATCTCCAACATAGATTATTCAGCTAATCAATGTTGGAGATTTTTAAGAAAATATCAACCATACAGAAAAACGTGTGGCATGTGTTGCTAATAAAGGAACTTTACAGAGTTCTATCAAGAGTTTGTTACATTAATGGAAGCACTAGTGGAAAACATGACAAAGTCTAATTGAATATATCCTCTAAACTTGGATGACTTATTAGGATCGGATTCTCTATCTTCCCCTTCTCCCCAAAAAGTTTAATGATCAAGTAGAAATGCTTGGATGAGTTGTTGGTCTCCATGAGTTTCTTGGGAACCATGTCCCGGACAAAGTGAAAATCAACTTCTACATGCTTTGGACGAGCATGAAAAACTAGATTTGCTGATAAATATGTTGCATGCTTTTAAAGGTATAAGATAAGGGATTGTGAGAGTTCAATACAAAGTTCTTGGAATAAGGATTGAAGCCAATGAACTTTTGTTATAGTGGCCAATGCCTTATACTCTGTCTTGGTGCATAGCCAAGCCTTTATAGCCTGCCTTTTGAAGTTACCTAAAATCAGACTATCCTAATAAAGTACAAAATCCTCTAGTTGATCATGATCTATTATCATGGGAATCCATTAATGTTGAGATAAGTTGACTTTTTATGAAAAGTTGAAGAAGTAGTAAATTCCACAAATAATTGGTTTGAGATGAATTCAAATCGTGACTTTAATAACCAAACATAGCCTAATGTTCATGAGAAAATAGACATAATTAAGTTGCAAATAATTCAAGACTTCAGGAAATATATAATAAGAAGGCATACTCAACCATTAGGACCTACATGTACAAAATTCTAAAAACTTCTCTATATTTGTTAAAACTCTTGTTGATCTCATGAAGGAAGCTCTGACATTTATCCAAATTAGTTCCAACTTGCAAATCTCTTCATTCATCAGTTCTAAGACTATATATTTCCTTAGATGTCATTATATTTAATTTTGCTTGTTTTCTTATGTTATTGTACATGGTTTACATTTTGTATCCTCCGTAATAATACTCCATTATCATGGTATTCAATATCTTTTCGTAATCACTAATCATAAAAGATATGTGAACGGTGAGATGAATAGCAAAAAAATTTACTTATCGCATATACTAATCCTAGAAAAAATGCCACATGGCTCTATTACTACGGATCTTTCATTGTATGATTGAATCTAATATCTATGGCCCCCGAAACGCATTTTACATGCACTATTGTTTCTTTCTAACAAGCTCACAAGATATACAGGAATATACCGGGCATAAAATATTTTAGAGTATTCACAATATTGTCTATTAATAGACTATTTATTGTTTGACGAAATTTTAGTTAGAAATCTCATTTTACAAATTTTAGTTAGAAATCTCATTTTACAAATTTTAGCTAGCTATTTTTTATTACACTAAATAATAGACTCAACAAATTAATAGTTATTCTATTAAAATATTAATTTTTGTATTTTCATTTATTTTAATTCCAATTATAATTTGAATATTTATTCGTTATTAAAAATTATACATTAGTTTTTTAATGTTCATATTATTTTTAACGGTTAATGGTTGTAAAAATGAAGACATTAAATTTTTCTTTTTTAAAAAATAAAGTAAAATTATTAGTCTTTATATTGAATATATACGAAAAGAGGATTCGGGAGCTTTACAAAGACGAAAACTGAAAATGTTCCTTTTCTTTTTCTTTTTCTTTTTCTTTTTTATGTGTGGGAGAGTAAATTAGTGGGAGAAGTGAATATTTTAATCCCAAAAAATTATTTGACTAGCCCAAGGGGTTAGCTACATTTGTTGAGCCAAACCATTAAAAGCTATTTTAACTATTCATTTGTTGAGGATATTGCAACCTCATATTCATGCTCGCTGGCTATTATTTGGCTAAACATTAGTTTTGTTGAGTTTATTGTGAGTGCTCTTAGCTGTCTATAATGTTGGCCAGCAATTTTTGACGTGATTTGTAAACCAATACGAGAGTAAAGAATTAATAGTTGTAAAAAAATTGGCTTAGATAGGCCAACTCTTTTAGAAATGTTTCATAAACATATTGATTTCATCTCAACTTTCTAATTATAACTTTCATAATCTATATAATTAATATGTTTTCTTATTATAAAATAAAGCCCTAAGACCATGTTAGTTAATTTTCTTTTCTTCTATAACTCCCAGTAATTTAATGTTCATAACTAGTGAGTGTTCATTTAGATGAATTTTCTGGGATCACATGAATTACATTTTGCTTGGATAATAAGCGTTGAGAAGTTGAAATGTGTATTGGTTTTGGACCTTTGTTTATGGGCATCAATCTTCAAATTGATTTGGTTACTGATCTAGTTTTGAATACATATACGTTTATATACAAGTTATGATTTTAAGATATAAATTTATGTTAATAACATCGAATATTCAACCCATTTAAAGTAAATATTCAAAACATATCTTCAAAATCTCCAACATTGATTAGCTGAATATTTCGGATGTCGTAAAAGAAATTGTTGTCAACTAATGAAAGAAATAGATCCCTTTTTTCCCTATTTGCAAAATAAAATATAATTAATAAATTATGGAAAGCGCGCAGCCTGCTGACTTTAAATTGAGGTTCTGATAGTCAAGGTTTCTTAGTAGCCATGATATTCTCTACTCTTATTGCTCTCTCTTTAAACCACTAACCAAAACTTTGGTTGTTTTGCTTTATGGTAAAAACAATCCCTTGCTAATCACTACAACAAATATGACTTTTTGCCATGAGTTCTTTCTAAGCTATATACGATCGTGGCAAATAGTATGCTAATGATGCGAAAAGTGTTGGTGGGAAAAAAAATAAGCCTTTTGCCTCGAGATCATGCCAGCAAGAAAAACTTTGTGAGAAATTTTTTTTTGCTGCGAGAGTTGTTTTTTCAGCTAATAATTGTCACCGAAAATAATTTTATCAATATTATTGTCTTGAAGCATGGTTATTTTTACCACAAAATGATGGTGTACATCCTAACATATGATTGGTGGACTGCACTGCACATTTTGCCATACTCAAGGAGAAAAAGAACCATGAAGATGGTTTATCTGTGTCAATGTTTTAGAATCGACGAAGACAATCATGCATGCAAACTTTATTTACATGATCTTGTTGGAATATAGAAAACCATATCAAGGAATTAGAATCAAAATCACAAGCAGCTAAACACATTGTCAGCTGACAGTTAATTTAGTTGCATTCGGTGTAATTTACTTAGCCAAAAATATGAATGTATCTCATGTATGATAGGATACTTTGTAAATAATTTTCAATTCAATTCATTTGGTTAATGAGAAGAAGTTCAGTTCTCTTTTCACGTGCTCTATTTTTAAAGTTTACAAGTTTTTAATTTACATGGTATCATCGTTCATCCAAGATCTTCCGCTATAATCTTGAAAATCTTGATTTTCTTCTTTACTTTAATTGCAAACTCTGATGCTTCTATGGCAAATTATGGTGCTTCTATGGTGAATTCCTCGGCAATGAATCCATATGATGATTCATCGAGTTTATATTATCTTTATCCATCTGACAACCCTAGAGCCCTCTTGGTCTCGAAAATATTCACCGAGAGAATTATGTTGCATGGAGTCGATCTATTTCCATTGCTCTCACTGTTAAGAACAAGATCGCGTTCATTGATTGTAGCTTGCCTGAACCTAATTATCATAATCACACGCTTCAATTACTTGGTTAAGAGCAAATAACCTAGTTCTGTCGTGGCTAATGAATTCAATAGCAAAGGAAATATGTGGTAGTCTGTTTTATTTTACAAGTGCTTTTGACATTTGGGAAGAACTTAAAAATCCTTATCTTTGTAGAATGGTCCAAGGGTCTTTTCCTTGGAGAAATCACTCAGTTCTATATCTCAGGGATCGAAGTCTATCACTAAGTATTTCTGTAAATTTAAAACTTTGTGGGAAGAGTATATTAGTTACTGCCCAATTCCAATTTGTCGTTGTGACAATCTTGATAGGTGTTCTTGTGAAATATTGAAGAATTTAACTGAATGTCAACAATCTGATTATGTAATTAAATTTCTGGTTAGGTTACATGATTCTTTTCCAGCTCTACGAAGTTAATTGTTACTACAATCCCCATTACTTTCAATGAGCAAAGTCTTCTCCTTATTGTTGCAAGAAGAAAGCCAAAGATCTCTAACCAACATTGTTGATATTTCACTTGAATCACAAGCCATGCTTGTGGCACAATCTCAGTCTCAGAGGCAAATTCCATTCAATGGTACTAAGTTTCAAAAGCCAAGAGGCAAAACAAATGTGATATGCTCTCATTGTGGATATTCTGACCATCTTGTAGACAAGTGCTTCCAACTTGTTGGATATCCACTAAGATGGAAGGGTCCTCGAGGCAAAAGGTTTATCTCCACTGCACAGTTTGGAAATCATACTCCACAATTGCCCATTGCAAACAATGTCTCATCTTTGGAGTAGGATGCAAGTAATCCCAAGACATTTTTTTTTCTCAAGAGAAAATCCAAAACCTAATCACTCTTGCCAAAAGCTTGTCAAATACAAATCCTAACCCCAACCCAATAGCTAATGTTGCTCCAACTTCAGGTATATCTTGAATCTGCAACACAGTCTCAACTTCTATAATTCATCTACCTAGATTTTAGATACTAGGAAAATAGATTATATGATCTGCTATCCTAATTTCTTTACCTCAATAAATTACCTAATGAACCTTCTAAAGTTCATCTTCCAAATGGTCAATCTACTCCTATCATATTCACTAGTCAAGTTATTCTTTCACCTAATATTATATTACAGAATGTATTCTATGTTCTCGCTTTTAATTTCAATATGATTTCTGCTTGTAGATTGACAAAAGATAGCTTAATTGGTTTGTTCTTTTTTCAATCCAAATGTGTTTTGCAAGAACTCAACAAATGAAAGATGATTGGGCTTACTAAAGTCAAATCAGGCCTTTACCAATTATAAAACACTACTATTGCAATAAAGACTGAGATGTCAAATTCTATCAATCTACCTTTAATTTCTTTAGCCAAAACTTGTAATTTCAATTTTGATATATGGCATATTAGGTTAGGACATATTCCACATACGAGACTACAAGTCATTAGTTCATTTGATTAATCTGTAACAGCTTCAAGTAATCATGTATGTGAAATCTACCCATTAGCCAAACAAAAGAAACTTCCTTTCCTTGTATCAACTAGTTATTCCAATAAAAATTTTCATCTCTTACATTGTGATATTTGGGATCCTTTCTCTACAATTCTTTACTCTGGTTACACATATTTTCTCAATATTGTAGATGACTGCTTATAATTTACTTGGCTTTACTTAATAAAAGCTAAATCAGATACTCGAGTTCTGCTTACCAATTTCATTACCTATGTTCAAACTCAATTCAATACAAAAGTTCAAATCCTTCGAATAGAGAGTGGACAAGAGTTCAATATGCCCATTTTTTATTACAAAAAAAAAAAAACATGGCATAATCCACCAATTGTCTTGTGTAGAAACTCCTTAACAAAATGGTAAGGTTGAAAAAAAATATCAACATCTATTAAATGTAGTTAGAGCTCTTCTATTTTAGTCAAAGTTACCTCTGACCTACTAGTCTGAGTGTGTGTTAGCTGTTGCACACATTATCAGTCGAACCCCTTTCAAAATTCTCAATAATCAAAAACCATACTTTCTGTTATACAAAACACAACCAAATTACATTTATTTTAAAGTATTTGATTGTCTTTGTTTTGCAAACACCCTTACAAATAATTAAGGAGAATTCCAGCCTAGAGCAACAAAATGTATCTTTCTAGGCTATCTACCAATTATTAAAGGAAATAAGGTCCTAGACTGACTCTTTCAAAACCTTTATATCCAGAAATGTTATTTTCTATGAATCAAAATTTTCATCTTTTCTTCATTTTGATCATATACCTTATGTTTTTTCCAATTTTCCTGATGTGGTTGATTACATAGAAAACCATATCACTGTAGATTTTATGTCCTCTTCTCAAACTTTAATACAATAGATACTAATCCAGAATCCAATTAATCTTTCTACTCCAAATACTGACACTATCACTCTAAGAAGGTCTGAAAGGATTAGATATTCTCTTACTTATTTGCAGGACTATTACTGTGGTAATCTAACTAAGACACATGCAGGAACTCAATTATCTCTCAGCTGTTATTCTGGTAAGCCTCATTCTATTTTTTTCTTTTCTTTCTAATTCAAAGCTATCGCCTAAACATGAAGCTTTTGTTGCTGCTATTTCTTCTAATTCTAAACCTAAGACTTTCAAACAAGCAATTTTCCAACCCGAATGCAACGTGCTATGGCAAAAAAATATATATATAAAAGCTCTTGAAACAAATAAAACTTAGGACCTTGCTATCTTACCTCCAAACAAAATTGCAATAGGTTGTATATGGGTTTACCGTGTCAAATTTAAGGCTAATGGTAGTGTTGAGGGATACAAATTGAGATTAATAGCAAAGGTTGATGGTAGTGTGGGTCAACTACTTTATCTAACAATTACCAGACCTGATATGGCTTACTCAGTCAAAGCCTTGAGCCAATTCATGGCCAATCCAAGTACTTTACACCTTCAAGTAGCTGAAAGGATGCCTAGGTACATGAAGGCTACACCAGGGCAGGGCATTTTTCTTGCTGCAACCTCACCATTACACCTAAAGGCATACTCAGATAGAGACTCGAGGGGTTGTCGTGACACAAGAAGAAGCATAACTAGGTTTACAATTTTCATAGGAAAAAAACTCACTCACTTTGTTGAAATAAAAAAAACAACCTATTGTCAGTTGGTCCTTTGCGGAGTCTGAATATAAAGCATTAGCCTTTACCACTTGTGACCTCCAGTGGTTAGTCTATCTTTTGGCAAACTTAGATGTTAAACATCCTTAAGCTGCATTGCTTTACACAAATAGAAAATAGCACTTGCAATTGCTTCAAATCTTGTTCAACATGAAAGGACCAAACATATTCAATTGGACTATCACCTTGTTCGAGAGAAGTTGCAAGAGGGTCTCATCAATATCATCCATATTCCCTCCAAATATCAAATGGCAAACATCCTAACAAAACCTCTTGAATCTCTGAATTCTCATCACCTAATTTGCAAGATGAGAATGATAAATATCCATTCTCATCTTGAGGGAAGGTGTTGGAACATAGAAACCATATCAATCATTTAGAATCAAAATCACAAGCAGCCACACACACTGTCAGTTGACAGTTAATTTAGTTACATTTGGTATAATTTACTTAGCCAAAAACATGAATATATCTCACGTATAAGTAGAACACCTTATAAATCATTTTTAGTTCAATTCATTATGTTAATGAGAAGAAGTTTAGATCTCTTTTCATGTGCTCTATTTTTCTAGTCTTCAAGTTCTTAACAATTTTACATGATCATTACAATACAAAACGTCCAAAATATATTTTTTACTATAAAACCGCATTAGAATGGGCAAAAGAAGAAGAAAAGGAAACACTAAGTTAAAGTAATATTTTATTTATAGGCTAATAGTTGTGCAAATCTAGATAAGCCTCTTTGCAAATAGGCAAAATGGCATTATTTGGAAACCATCATTACATTGTCTAGATACTACAGGCCTAGGAAGTGAAAAGTATCAAAACCTCCTAGTTATTGTGCATAAATATGCTTTTATAAAAGGTTATGGTGTGAAACGCAAGAGTATATTTTTTGCATTGTACTATTATCATATGTAGAGCTCAGACTTGGATAATCTTGGAGTTGGAATGGCAATGGTTGGATTCTTCTTCTTCATAATAGCACCGAAAATGTCAGAAAATTCCATCTCTGAACCTTGTGGCAATTTCCACTCATAGGAATGCAAAAATGAAGCCAGAATGTATTTGAGTGTCCTCTCCCCAAGTGTAAGCCCTGCGCATACTCTTCTCCCTGACCCAAATGGAAAAAACTTAAGATTGTTGCCTGAATAATCGCATGTACCAGAAGCATTATTCAGAAACCTCTCAGGTTTGAATTCCAATGGATTGTCCCAATACTTTGTATCCCTTTGTATAGACCAAACATTTAGAAAAATGCTAGAACCTTTGGGTACATGGTACCCCCCAATGATGCTGGATTCACTTGGAGTACGAAGTAATAGGAAAGGACCAGGTGGGTGGATACGAAACGTCTCTTTAATAACCGCTTCTAAATAATGTAATTTGGGCAAATGAGATTCTTCAATTAAGTTGTCCAATCCCACGACTTCTGTTAATTCTTCAGTGACCTTTCTCATTATCTCTGGATGTCTCAACAACCTTGCCATCACATATTCTGACATAGTTGTTGTGGTGTCAGAACCAGCCACCACTATGTCCTATTTAAACAAAAACAAAAAAACCAAAATAAGATTACTGTTACATACATAAAGAAATTACACAAATTGATTTGACTTTATCTCATTTATTCGATCTACTTTATAACAAAATTAATTTTATAATTTGATAGATTTAATCAAACTATGTCAATTTGTAGTATTATTTTTGTGTAATCATTTTGTGATTAGAGTATTTTTCAAGTAGTAATGAAATAAAAAAGTAAAAAAGTAGCACACAGATATATATACATACGAAAACCACGGCCTTGAGTTGGGTCATTGTGAGATCCCAGATTTACGTGTATTTTTACACGTTATTTTATGTTCGGTGTTAATTATTTTAATTTATTTAAATAATATTATTAGTCATATTTTATTTATTTAAGATATTTACTTGAGCTATTAATTAGTTAATATCGAGCTACGTTGCTTTTCTTATTTATTTTAATGAGTGGAATTAAATTCCTTTATTTTATTATGTGAATTTATTTGATCTGCTTTCGTTATATTAATTATTATTTTATAATTAATATTGTGCTTGGGTTTAATTTATTTATATTGTTGGGCTTTTAAATATTTTATTTTATTGATTTTAGATTGTAGTATTTTGACTGGCTTTTATTTAATTTATTGTGTTTTTTTTTCTGTTGGATTCTTTTTTTTTCCCTCTTTTTTTTTCTTTTCCTTTTCTTTTCTTTTTCTTCTTTTTCTTCTTTTTCTTCCTTTTCTTTCCTTTTCTTCTTTCCTTCCCAAACCCCCCCCAGCCTGCGTCGACCCCTGCTTCCTCTCCCTCTCGTCATTCGTTCTCTCCCACCCAGGACCGCCGCCAGCCACCCACCGGCGACACCGCCCAGCTCAACCTCACCCCCTCTCGCCGGCGAGCTCAACGGCACCGGTGGTGTCCCCTCCGGCCACCGCACCGCCCCTCCACGGCCACAAACCCGAAATACCCATTTTTGCTTCCCTTGCGTTTTCCGGCCACCGCTGGCCACCCCTTGGCCTCCGACCACCACCACTAGACTCCCCAACCTCCGGCGAGCATAACCCACCTCCCAAAGCCACCCATCGCCGCCGGTTAGCCCCTCCACCCGAAATGGGCCTTAAACGGGTCGTTCTTCGCCGCACCTCCGCCACCATTCGACTCCCCTCAACTAGTCAGTCAACCCCCTAGCTCAGTTTCCCCAACCGCGGCCTCACCTTCCTGGTACGAGCCCAAACCCGAAAATGGGTTTTCACCCCTTTTGGCCCCGATCCGCCACCTTCCGGTGGTTGTGCCGCCACACCACCACCCCCATGAGATTCCCCACCCTTCAATGAGTACCTCCCTAAATTTTGGTGTCAAAACGAGTGTTTTTGCCTAACATACATGTGACCGCTACAAACGCTGTGGATTGGCGTTGTTCAAGGAATTGCGTTTTTACCACTGTAACTACTTTCCAAACAAGTTTTAAGATTTAAATATATTTTTGGCATCAACAATTGTTGTATTTTATTATTGCTGATATGTGATGGTTGATGTTGGTATTTGTTGATTGATTGGATTATTTAATTGTTGGATAATTGCTGCATGGTTGTTTGCATTGTGGATTTACGCGCATGCTCATGAAAATATTTGGAAAGTAGATTTTGGCATGATTTTGGATATTCATGTGTTGAGAATGGAAACTGTGATTTAAATTGAGTTTAGCGGATTTTAATAGTTTTGGACTGAGTCATAACGGGGACGGCGATACGTAACGCCCGTTGTGATCAGCATGTGAGTGTGTGGGTGACATAATGGGGACGGTGATACGTAACGCCCATTATGGTCATCGGGTGTGCATTTCATATCGGGGACGGCGATACGTAACGCCCGGTATGAAATGAGTGTGTGTGGATCGTAATGGGGACGGCGATATGTAACGCCCATTATGGTTTTGGGTGTGTGTGTAATCATATTGGGGACGGCGATACGTAACGCCCGATATGATCGATTTTGAGGATATTATTTTATGGAAAATGATGGGTGATTTTATTGTGGATTAAATTGGGATTTTGACAAGTGTGTTTATTTCATCGATTTTGAGGAAGATGATTTTGAGCCTCATGCATATGGTAATTGTTCTTGGTTGTTGTTGTGGCATTAATGTATTTTTGTCTTTTGGTTTGGTTGGGTTGTACTTACCTGCGATGCCATATTGGCGTCGTAGTTTTGTTTGGATGCAGACTTTGGAGAGGCCGAGCCTGAGGAGACGGCTCCGCTATTGAGGTGATGTTATTAATTGATATTTCGGGAAATTTATTTTCCCCTTTTTATAATAATGTATTTGTTTAAATTGTATTTTTGGATGACTGTATTAAATCTCCTGCTGGAGAGTTTTTATTAAATTGGTTTGTAAAATATTTCCAAAAAATTCTGGTACTTAGATATTAATTTATTATTTGCTGCGACCTATATTTTTATGTATGTCACGTGTGCACACACGTTCGACACTGGTTGATGGGATGTGTGACCCGTGTTGTCATCATCCCGACGCCTCGATTCCCGTATTATTTTATGGGAAATTTGGGGGCGTCACAGTCATGCTCATTGAATGTTCACCGTCATCTTGCTCCCTTAGTTCCAAGAGGACTTGCAAAAAGTCCTTTTGTCCAGTCTTTGTCGTTCCCTCTTCTTTGGCTTTGGCCAAACTCTTGATCTTTTTGTCAATGGCATAATCAAGTACTCTATCAATGGATTCAGAAATACTCTTTGCTTTCTTTCCAATCCCTTGTAAATCAAAACTTGCTAAAGCAGGGAAAAGGTCCGAAACATTTGGTTTTCCGAGAATTATGACTAATTCTGCAAAGATATCCTTAAACTCTGCTCCAAACTTAGCCCCTTCCTCTCCACGTAGGGTGCCACCCCACAACATATTCAGGAGGGTATTCATCACTGTTACAAATGCCAGTTCCCCCAAATCTACGGGAGTGCCCTTTTTGTCATACACATTTCTAATGGTGTTCCTTACCTCTTCTCTTCTTAAAGCGAAGGTCATGTCAAGATTTGTTGGACTTAACATCTCCCTTACAAACATCTTTCGCAACATCTTCCAGTTAGAACCATGCGGGTAAAAAGCAATATCGCTTCCTCCATATGTGACAGTATGTGCAACTACGTTATCATCACGGTTGGAAAATATTACATCTTGGTCACGAACAACTTCTTTAACTAGAGAGGGTGAGCTAATCACAATGCACAATTTATTTGCAAGCCAAACCTTATAGATGGGGCCATAGATCCCATATAATTGCTCAAATTTGGTATGAAGTTCTGTTCCTACAAATGGAAGGTACCCGACTATTGGCAAGCCACGAGGGCCTGGTGGCAATGGAGGTGTTGCAGCAGCCTTTCTTTGTTTCTTGATGGCCAGCCATAACACCACAAATAAACCGATCAAAATAGTAAGAGTTGTGCTAGAAAATGATCTCTCGTCGCCAGCATAGGACCTCCTCCAATATCCCCTTGCAGAAACTGCATTAAAGTGTAGGGCAAAGTGGAAAAAAAAAAGGCTCAAAACACTCTAGCCACAAAGAGATTAATATATAAAAATAATCTCAGAAATTAATATATTTTGATCTGGTTCGTCAGGTTATAAAATTATTTTTATTATAAAGCAAATCTAATAAATCAAATAAAATTACCACTTTGTGGAATTATTTTTATGTAATTTTCTTATGTGTTGGGTTGGAGCATGGCCCGGAAGGCAAGGAAGAAGATAGAACCAGACTTATCGGTGGGATTTGAGCATGCCTGTATAGATATTTCGTTAGGGATAGAATCGAAGTGTTAGATTATATAAAAAGTTGTCACAAAATAATGCTCACATATTACTGTGGTTACGCTTTACCATTGATTAGTGGGAAGGAAATCACATAGGCGCAGCGCACTTGCAGTTTGAGTCAGATCTATGGGCTTAAAAGTCTTATTAACATGTGGACGTTTTACAGTTCAATTATATACAACAAAACCGCAGTAATCTTAATAGAAAAGTGTGGTATTTTTCGAGGGATATTAATATATTGTGAAAAGTAGAGACTTTTGTACTACTGTTCATCTCCCCGTTCACCTATCTTTATGATTAGTGATTGCAAAAAGATATCGAATACCATGAAACCATACCATAACATAAGAAAACAAGCAAAAAGATAATGAGATTTGACGAAATCGTTTTGGAACTGATAAATGATCAAGAGACTTAATTACAAGTTGGAACTTTGGACGAAACTCACAGCTTGATCTTTGAGATCAAACAAGAGAGTTTAATTACAAATATAGAAAAGTTTTTAGAATGGATAAATGAAGACACTTACAATTACTTGGAATGCTTTCAATGAAAGTCGATCTCAGCTTCTTTGAGATCAAGAGTTTTACATGAGATGTAAAGAAGTTTTAGAGTTGTGCTGTACTCATGTTTGCGCACGCCTTTATATAGAGCCTGAAGTCTTGAACTATTTGCTTCGGATCAGTCTACTTTCTCCTCTTGAAACTGGGGTGATGTAATTAATTGGCGATATGTTAAAATACCTCCAAGGTTAGATGATTTTCTTTATAATCAAAGATATATTTTATTATTCCTAAACATATATCTGAAAACACCTCAAGATTTTCAAAAACACAAGAAACGCCATCTTCAAAATAGCTTTTATAAAGAGCTCTAACTGATGCTACCCAATATCCCTTGATTTTTTAAATATTATTACGAAGGAAAATGATACTTCAACCCTTGAATTTTTCCCTATGTCAAAATTATTGTATGGATATTACTTTATTTTATTTTTTTCTTAACAGTTAAAAAAGTGATTATTAATAAAATAATATATTTTTTATTTTTTAAAATATTTTAAAATATAAAAGAAATATGAAAAAAAATACAATTACACTAATAATAAATTTAAGTAGGCAAAATCAAAAAACTGAGTAGGCAGTCAAAATTCAAACTCGAAGTTTCAGTCCCGAAAATTTGGCCTCCAAGGTCAAAATCCTGATCACCTCATTCTTACGTAGTTTAATTGGCAAGCTCACATACATGATGAGTAGAAGAGTTTTTAAGAAGAATATAACAAAAAACTTTAAAAAAAAAATTAAAAAATACGAATACAAATAAAAAAAAAAGTGTGGTGTACTGTGACAATAATGAGTAGCAAAGATCTCAAGCACCATGAATATTATATGCTAACTCATCACCCAAACTTTTGATCTGCTAGCTGCTTTGGCTCTTGTGGATCCCTATCTCATGTTTTTATCAATTTCTCTGTGTTGAATAAGGTAATAAGAAATTTAATTATCCTCCATTTCATAAAGAGAGAAGAAAGGAAAATACATTTCACCCTCTAATTAATGGATACCATATGTAATTTACATTTTGCACCCTAAACTATTATTTAATATTGATATGCATTTTATATATATCTTTATAAAAAATCTGCAATGCACATATAAAACTTATTTTGGTTTGATGATTAAGAGTGTGTCATATATGTCATCTATTTTTGTTTTCTTATATATATATATATCTTAATTATAATAATTGAGTATTATTTATTATATTTTCCCCTTATATATATGGTATAATACTTTAGTTTCGATAATTTGGATTGAGAATGCAAACCTAATTTCGAAAAGAGAAAAAAAAATGTTAAGAGAATATCATTTAATTTGATCTATTTTTCATTTATTAAGATTTGATCAATGATTACCAAAATTGTGTCAAGTCATCTATTTGTATTTACTTTTATATCTATCTCTATAATAGATAGAATATAATAAAAATATTATTATCACTTTTAATAGAAGTCAAAATTTTCAAGTAGAATATAACGTCGGGTGAAGAAGTTAAGATGAAAACAAACATTTTCTAAATTAGGAAAAAAATGTTAAGCGACCGCATGCATGGTTTGAATCATGTACTGGTCGTTTGACTCGTTTTTGTCTGTGCTGGGAGGAGTTGCATATATTCTTTGTTCCTAGGCGTACTGGTTTGTAACTTCATCAACATCATGTGGTACTGGCGTGCTGAGGCTAGAATTTGCATGCACCAGGCCGCCGCCGGCCGCCACGTGATAATTTGTTTCTAATATTTTATAATAAAAAAAATAGATATTTATAATTAATTATTTACAACGAAAAAAAATTATTTATTATAAAAATACTCATTTTAATTATAAATAATCATTTCATTAAAAATAAATAGTTATAAATAAATAATAGATCTTTTGTAGTGACATTTTAATTACTTGTGAAATAATTAATTCTCTGCATGCCATCGTTCTCTTTCAAATAACCTTAAAATAAAATAATATTTTAATCATTATAAATTGTGTAGAAATTGTGTAACGTCGTATATCATTTTTCATTATTATTATATACATAGTACGTACGTCCATCACAGCAACTGGATGAAAAACTAGTCGGCATCGTCATAGTTTAATGCCAGTGGAGAAGTCAATCCCACGTGAATGGAAAATGTACAGATTCGTAGCATGTGCATGCGAGACCGACTGAAATGTCGGGGTACGCATTTTTATAGACTGGACTAAATTGTGCGTTGGATTGGAATACAGAGAAGTATATAATGACTGTCGTCATCAGATCAGACCTTTTTCTTTATTTGATATCTATTATTATACATAAAAGCAGATGTATGACTCCGACAAAAAATAGATTATTATTAACAATAATTAAAACAAAAAATAGAATTAATTTTAAAATATTATGTTTATAAAGCAATACTAATATTTTTAAAAATAATATTTTATTATGACGGTTATAACTTTTAAATTTTATTTTTTTTCTTATATATAAAAATACAAATCGATTCAAAACTCTATCCAATGACATTATTTTAACCTTTATATTCACATGTACAAATTAGTTTGTTTGTTTACCCTACAGTCCATGTATATTTATAATGAACACGTAATTACACCACAAGAAATTGGGCTATTTGCAGCACTTTTAATTTTGTTGCAAAAGATTTCGTTACAAATAATTCTTATTTGCAATGTTTTTCAATTTGTTGCTACATTTCAAGATGAAGTTGGCAAATGCTGGATTAAATTTATTGTAAGATCTTTTACGGCGATTGTAATAACTGTTATGACAGTTTTTGTCGTCGAATAAATTTTTTTGTTATAACGGCGACTTTCTTTCCGTTGTGAGAGTAATTTGCAACGCAATATCTTCTATTTGTGGCGATTGTCTGCCGCTATAATAAAAGTAACATTACTAATAATAGCCGGTTAAGAAATTAAAAACATTCCCCCACCCAATAGTTTCTATTTCTCTCGAGCCCTAATCTCTTCCCTCGTGTTCTAGCTTGCTCCATCACGCCATGTCCCTTCCAGCGCTGTCATTGAAGTGAGTGTCTCTCTCTCTCTCTCTCTCTTCGTTCGTCTCTCTTCATGCACTCTCTCTTTCTCTCTCTGTTCGGCTCGCTTTCCCTTTCTCTATTAATCTCTCTCTTTAGTTTTGGTCCTTTTTAATTTGTTTACATGTGAATTCTTGTATTTATCAGCCTGATTTTATACAATCAAAATGCTCATATATTGACTATCGATTGTTTTTAGCATGAGTGTGACATTTTTTCTGTTAGGGCTTCATGGAAACAAATGATTAGGATTTTTTCATGATTTGTGATTCTCATGATTTGCACCTATACATGTGTGTAGGTTGTAGGAAAAGATCTTAAATTTCTTGGTTGTATGCGTTTCATGGAGAAGCAAGGCTTTTCCTCTTCTCAAATTTATGTCCATTTTTTTATTTTTATTTTTGCAGCTCCTGAAAGGAAGCACATGCTTCCATTTGCTTACAACCAATTCATAAAGTAAGGGAAAGTCCTTTTCTAACTGATTATTTTACCACTACTACTTCTAGTTGCTAGCAAGTAATACTTACGAATTTCAATATAATTAGTGCTTTTTGAGTTTGAGTTACTACTGTACTTAATATTAATATTGATACAGTTACTAGTTTTATCGTACTATGAAAGAAAGAAATTAGAGTACAATAGCTACAGAGTATGAAAGAAAGAAATTAGAGTACAATAGCTACAGAGTATTGTTTCTATTTATCTCTCGACTCTCTTACCAAAAACTAAGCTTCTCTTTTCCTTCCAAATGCATCTCGTGTGCTGTTTTATTTTTAGATTATCTTTCCACAAGTAGTGTGTTCATATTAGAAGAAGATATTTGCTATTATCCTGATTATTTATCCAAGAGTTTAATGAAGTTTATCATTAAATTGTGTTTGCTGTCATTATTGGATTTGCCAACATTAGTGAATGATATGCATGCGTAATTAAGGAGTTTAAGCCTATTAAGTATGTTAGGTGTACTTTGTTCATATCTATTGACTCCTTGTTTTGATAGGTAATCAAAATTTTGAAGTTGATCATAGATATAATGTTTTTGATGAAACGCCATTCAGATCAGTGTCGCTGGCTATCAGCTCTCAAATGTTTTTTTTTTTAATTTCGTCAAGGACCATTGTCGGCCATTTTTTATAGCTGAAAATATTTTTTTTGGCACTGTAACACTATGTGCAGCAAGATTGATTCGCCGCAAAAAGTTTTACCACAGTTAAATTGCTGAGTTTGGTGGATGCTTGTAGTTTTTGCTGCGAAATGGAATCGCAGCAAAAGACCAATGTTTTGCAGCGATTTGTTTTCCATCGAATTGTATATTCTAATCAATATTTTCGCAACCGTCATGCATCAGTTTTAAATCATTGGAAATGACTTTTTGCGACATTTTTTCTACTTTTTACGACAAAATTTGACACTACAAAAAACTTATTTTCTTGTAGTTTTAGTGAATAACACGATCAATATATTCAGTTTTCTCTCATTATACCGATCACTTCCTTTCAAGCTCTTCCTTTTTGATTCTTTGTTATGTTTATTTCATAATTTAAATCTACACAAGTTTTTTATAGGTACATTAAAAGAATTAGATATTATTATTATTTAAGCTTATTTTTTAAGTGCGTAAAGGATCATTTGCATCTTGTAAGGATTTCAACAGGTAAATATGCAATGAACTGTTGTTTGGCCAATCTTCTCTCATTTTTTTCAGTTTGATCTTCTCCAGTCTCACTCTTACCTCTCTCACCTCTCACCTCTGATCATGACCTCTCATCGAAAACCCAACCCCTTATGCTAAGGCCTTAACACTTGCAACTCCACCCCTCCCTGGCCTTTTTGCAATCAATCTCAGCTCTCCCATGTTCCTTTTTCCCCCCGGCATTTCCCTAATTTTTCTTCATGAAAAATAATAAATTACCAACTGATTTACTACTCTTAAACTACTATGGAATAAAACAATATTTTTCCAAGTTTTAATTTTTGATTTTGATTTTGATTTTGATTTTGATTTGATATGTCTAAAATTTGAAAAAATTATATCTTGAGGAAGTAGTAGATAAATTGTAGATAAGTTGTAACCATATCATTGCCCTTTCTTCACTTCCCATGATACTTTGAAGGCTACAATCAAAGCGTTTGATCCGCACACTATTCACACTCCCCCACTGAAACAACTATCCTTCCTTCAACCCTTACTATTCTCATCCATGAAACTTAGAACCCATACATACCTATGACATACGTGAACCTAGCTAGAAGGCGATGGCATCTATATTCTTAGCTTGGTCTTCTACATGACACTATACCATGCCCTTATAATTGGAATTGTTTGAATAATTGCATTATTTTGCTTGGGACATTAATGGAGGGATGTACCCTCTAGTCTTCCAAAACCCTTCTGAGTTTGTTGAGGAAATGTTCAAAATTCTCTTAGCACCATTGCTTCCTTGATGGGCCCATGTTGGTTATCGATAACCATTTGTACTTATGTGGCAACATGGGGGCGAAAAAAAGGGATCCTATCAACTTGTTTCGACCTAGGAAAATTAGCTCATGAGCTTAGTCTTACTTCACCGTCAAGAAACAAAAGAAGACTTCCATCTTTCTTCCCATCGAGCCCATTTATCTTTTGATGCATGTAGGGATGAGGAGCCCACGACTGACTTAAGATGCTAGCTAAGAGGATGCACCCTTGGGACTAATCTTCATAAATCATTATGGTTTGTGATTAGCTTGGGATGATGTGGATGTACTTCCCGGCTCAAAGCTTCATAAATCCTTGGGAGTTATTAGAGATAAAGAAAAATATAGTTTTTTTTCTTTTTGTATGTACTTTACAGTAAGCTAAAGTATTAGATAGTGTTATATTTGAAATTTTATTTTTTTTGTCATATCAGCTTGAGTATAAAAGCTGACTTTGCCCAATGTAAATGACACTTAAGTAAATGCAATTTGAATAATCTGTATTCTTCACAACACCAATTTCATCATGGTATCCGTTTGAAAAATGCCTTCCCATGCAAAAATGTCTTTAGATTCATCATCTTCGTCTTCTTCTCCTCCAATCGATCCTTCCAACCGATCCAATTATCGTCAGTCAAATTCTCACCGGTGACAACTACAAACTTGGAGGTGATCTTTGCTCATGGCTTTAACAACCAAGAACAAGATTGTCTCATTGAAGCATTTGTTCTGAAACTACCTAAAACTTCTTTTTCTTTGCCTTATTGTACTCGCTGCAACAACATGGTTCTTTCATGGATCATTAATTTCATTTTCAAAAACAATTGTTGCTAGCGTGATTTATGTTGATTCTTCCATGGACATGTAGTTAGATCTTCAAGAATGTTTCGCACAAGATAACAGAGCTCGAATTTTTCAACTATAGAAGGCAATTGCTTCTCTTGTGCAAAATGATCTTTCTGTTAGTGCTTACTTTACTCAGATGAAAGGCCTATGGGATAAATTGAGGAACTATAGACCATTATCTGTTTGTTCTTGTGGCGGTTTACATGCATTACTGGAAATGCATCAACAAGAAAATCTCCTAATGCTTCATCCTCCGCCAATTATGTCACTGTTGACGATTCATCCTCTTATTTTACTTTAACACCACAACAGTGTCAGCAGTTCCTTACTCTTCTCACTCCTAAATCAAATCATTCTTAGACAACCAATGTGATTTCCTCCATTAATAGTCTATTTGGTAGCTTGATATTTTCTTCTGCATTTTTTTATTAAATCGCATTCAAATTCACATATACATTATAATGATTGGATCATTAACACTGGTACTATGGATCATATGATCCATTCCACCTCATTATTCACTTCTTTTCATCCTGTTCACAACTCATTTGTTAAAATGCCTAATGGCATTTCTACACCAATTACTCACAAAAGATCCATTCATTTGTCACCTCAGCTTGTTTTACATAATGTTCTATATGTGTCTTCATTTCATTTCAATCTCATTTCTGTTAGTCAATTAACAAAATCAGCTTCGATCTATTGTGTCTTTTTCTTTGGTAACAATTGCCTTATACAGGACCTCATCAATTGGATAACTATTGGGAAGGGTAAAGCTGCTAGAGAATTATATCTACTACAAAAACTAGATAATTTTGTTGCTCTTTCTACAAAACTTTCTTTACATTCTAGTTATATTTCTGCTTTAGTTTACACTGATTTTGATATCTGGCATAGAAGGTTGGGCCACCCATCCTTGTCTAGAATAAAAATGTTATCTCATGTTGTACCTAATGTTTTAAATAATGAAACATTACATTGTTTTGTGTGTCCATTAGCTAAGCATAACAGTTTACCTTCTCCAGTTCATTGTGAGCATACTTCTTCTTGTGCCTTTCAACTTTTTCATTGTGACATTTGGAGTCATTTTCAACATCAATCATTAGATTATTTTAAATACTTTTTAACCATTGTAGATGACTTCTCTCGTAGCACTTGGGTTTATTTTTTAAAATCCAAATCTAATGCTCAAATTCCTTTACAACATTTCATTGCTCTAGTTGAGAATCAATTTGATTCCAAAATAAAGACTATTTGGACTGATAATGGCAATGAATTCAACATGGCTCAATATTTTTCTTTCAAAGGCATTGTTTCATCAATTGTCTTTTGTAGCTACTCCTCAACAAAACTCAGTAGTTGAGAGAAAGCACCAGCATATCCATATTAATGTTGCTCATGCTCTTCTATTTCAATCCAATGTTCCTTTATTTTTTTTGGTCAAATTGCATCCTCACTACAGTATATTTGATCAATAGACTCCCTTCTCCTATATTAGGGAACAAAACTTCATATGATTACTTTTCCAAAAACCACCAACATCTTCTTATCTCATGGTTTTTGGTTCTCTTTGTTATGCATCTACACTAGCTCACAATCGATCTAAATCTTCTCCCCGAGCTAGAAGATGCATTTTTCCTGGCTACTCACTTACTATAAAAGGTTGTAAACTTTATGACCTTCATAGCAAATCTATTTTTGTCTCTCTGGATGTTGTTTTATATGAAAACATATTTCCTTTTCATTCTTTGAATTACAGCCAATCTTCTCAGATTCAATCTCCTTCAGAAAATGTTTTTCCTAAACCCATTCTTGACACCTTTGCTCCACTGCTTTTATTTTCAAAACCTCCCACACCTTCATCTGATTTCTCTATTCCTTCAGAATTTCCATCAATCGTTCCAACTGATTCTCAAATTCAAACTCATCTTCCTATTGATTCTATTTCTCCAAAATCTCCCTCACCAATTCTTAATCTTCGTAAACTTTCAAGAGTGCATAAAAAAAATGGTTATTTGCAAAGCTTTCATTGCCACCTGGCTTTTTCACAAGCTAATCATTCTCTGTCTCCACCAAGAAAATGTGGCCCTTTATTAGGTAAGCCATATCCAATTTCTTATTCCCTTTGTTACTTCTTTTTGTCATCAAAACAGAAGGCTTTCACATTAGCTTTTTTCACAATTTTTGAACCTAAATTTTATCATCAAGCTGTTAAAATTTTCTATTGAAGAGTTGTTATAGATGAAAAAATTCAAGCCTTACAAAACAATAACACTTGGACCTTGACCAATTTATCCCTGGAAAGAATCCAATTGGATACAAATGGGTTTATCGAGTTAAACTCAAATCTTATGGCACACTTGAGAGATACAAGGTAAGGTTAGTTGTCAAGGGTTTCACTCAAAAAGAGGGAGTGTACTAATAGAATACCTACTGTCCAATGGTTAAAATGGTTACTGTAAAATGTCTGTTTAGCATTGTTGCTATCCAAGGCTGGCATCTAATCCAATTAGATAGTAATAATACCTTCCTATATGGAGAATTATTTGAGGAAGTTTATATGTCAGTGCCTCCTGAATTTGGTGATAAAAATGATAAAAGAGTTTGCAAATTGAATAAGTCCTTATGGGTTGAAACAAGTTTCACGCCAATGGTTCACAAAATTATCCTCCACCATTCTTGAGCTTGGTTTCACTCAATCCAAAATAGACTATTCTCTTTTTACCTGACTTCACAGAATTTGTTTCATTGCATTACTCGTATATGTGGATGATCTCCTCATTGCAGCAATGACTTACAATCTATCATTACCCTTAAGTTGTTCCTTAATCAGAAATTCAAACTTAAAGACCTTGGGCATTTGAAATATTCTTTAGGATTAGAGGTTGCTCGCAACACAAATGGTATTTCCTTATCTCAAAGGAAATATACTTTGGAAATCTTATCTAATTCTAGTTTTTTGGGATCAAAACCAGTTAAAACCCCCATGGAACAACACCTTAAGTTATCTTAAGATATTGGTCCTACTGTCGAAGATCTACTGCCTATAGAAGATTAGTAGGAAGATTGCTTTATCTCACCATAACAAGGCCAGATATAACCATTGATATACATGTCCTAAGTCAATTTAGGGATAATCCCAAGCAACCTCACTTGCATACTACTCATCGAATTTTGCAATACATCAAAGACTCTCATGGCCAAGGTTTGTTCTTCCTTGCTACTTCAATCCTTCAGTTGACTAACTTCACAGACTCGGACTGGGCTGAATGCCAAGATACAAGAATATCCTCCATGGGATTTTTTATTTTTCTTGGTTCATCATTAATTTCATGAAAATCTAAAAAGAAATCGACAATTTCAAGATCCTCAACAGAATCTAAATAATGGGCCATGGCAAACGCAATTTCTAAAATTCTTTGGCTACTGTCTTTATTGAAAGATTTACAAGTTAATCATTCTTAAGTTGTTGCCTTATGTTGCAATAATCAAACTACAATCAATATTGCAACTAATCTTGTATTTCAAGAACGAACAAAACATATAAAAATCGATTGTCATTTTGTTCGAGACAGGATTCCTACAAGAACTCTCAAGCCATTGCATGTTTTTCATCAATTGGGTGATTGTTTCACCAAGCCTCTCAGGTTTCCTCTTTTCTCTTCTTTGGTATCCTAGCTGGGCATTATTAACATACATGCTTCAACTTGAAGGGGTATTAGAGATAAAGAATAATTTTTTTTTCTTTCTATATGTACTTTATGTGACGCCCCAAATTCTCCTTAAAATGACACGGGAATCGAGGCGTCAGGATGATGACAACACGGGTCACACATCCCAACAACAAGTGTCAAACGTGTGTGCACACGTGACATACATAAAATATAGGTCGCAGCAGATAATAAATTAATATCTAAGTACCAGAATTTTTAGAAATATTTACAAATCAATTTAATATAAATTTTCCAACAGGAGATTTAATACAGTCATCCGAAATACAAATTAAAAAAATACATATTTATAAAAAATGGAAAAATAAATTTCTCGAGATAACAATTAATAGTAATAACACATCATCGGCGGAGCCGTCTCCTCAGGGTCAGCCTCTTCATAATCTGCATCCAAAAACTACGACGCCAAGATGGCATCGCAGGTAAGTACAACCCAACCAAACTAAAAGACAGAAATACATTAATGCCATAACAACAACCATGAACAATTACCATATGCATGAGGCTTAAAATCATCTTCCTCAAAGTCAATGAAATAACCACACGCGCCAAAATTCTAATTTAATCCATAATAAAATCCCAATAAAATTACCCATCATTTTCCATGAAATAATATCCTCAAAACCAATCATACCGGGCGTTACGTATCGCCGTCCCCAATATGATTTACACACACACCTAAAATCATAATGGGCATTACGTATCGCCGTCACCATTACGATCCACACACACTCATTTCATACCGGGCGTTACGTATCGCCGTCCCCGATATGAAATGCACACCCAATGACCATAACGAGCGTTACGTATCGTCGTCCCCATTATGTCATCCACACACTCACACGCTGATCACAATGAGCATTACATATCGCCATCCCCGTTATGACTCAGCCCAAAACCATTAAAATCCGTTAAACTCAATTTAAATCCCAGTTTCCAATATCAACACATGAATATCCGAAATTATGCAAAAATTCACTTTCCAAATATTTTCATGAGCATGCGCGTAAATACACAATGCAGATAACCATGTACCAAATATCCAACATTTAAATAATCCAATCAACCAACAAATACCAGCATCAACCAATACATAGCAACAATAATCAAACACAATTACTGTTGATGTCAAAAATATATTTAAATTTTAAAACTCGCTTGGAAAGTATTTACAGCGGTTAAAAGCGTAAATCCTTGAACAATGTCAATTTGCAGCGTTTGTAGCGGTCACATATACGTTAGACTAAAATACTCGGTTTGATACTAAAATTTAGGGAGATACTCTTTGGAGGGTGGAGAATCTCATGGAGGTGGTGGTGTGGCGGCACAACCATCGGAAGGTGGCGGATCGAGGTCAAAAGTGGTGAAAATCCATTTTCGAGTTTGAGGTTGCACCAAGAAGGTAGGGCCACGGATGGGAAAACTAAACTAGGGGATGACCTGTTGGGTAAGGGGAGTGGTTTGGTGGTGGAGGTAAGATGCACGGCAGCCGAACGGCGGCGCTGGGTTGCTCAACCCGTTTAAGACCCATTTCGGGTGGAGGGGCTAACCGGCAGCGATGGGTGACTTTGGGTGGTGGGTTATGCTCGCCGAATAGTGGAGAGTCTAGTGGTGGTGGTCGGAGGCCAAGAGGTAGCTGGCGGTGGCCGGAAAATGCAAGGTAAGCAAAAATGGACATTTCGGGTAGGGAGCCGTGTAGGGGCGGTGGGGTGGCCAGAAGTGACACCACCGATGCCGTTAAACTCGCCGGCGTGTGGGGAGGCTGGCGGTGTGGGCGGTGTCGTCGGTGGGTGGCCGGCGGCGGCCCTGTGGCTGATGAGAGTAGGAACGGCGAGAGGGAAAGGGCGAGGGGTACGCGAGCCACGGGTCTGGGAAGCAGAGGAAGAGAAGAAGAAAAAGAAAAAGAAAGAAGAAAAAGAAAAGAAAAGAAAAGAAAAAGAAAAAGAAGAAAAAGAAAACTACTAGAAAAAATACAATAAATTAAATAAAAACTGACTTTAATTACTATAATTTCAATACCAATAAAATAAAATATTTAAAGCCCCAACAATATAAATAAATTAAACCCAAGGGCAATATTAAAAAAATAAAACAATAATTAATACAACGAATGCAGATCCAATAAACTCACATAATAAAATAAAGAAATTAAATCCCAATTATTAAAATAATTAACTTATTAAAATAAATAAGAAAAGCAATGTAACTCAATATTAACTAATTAATAGCTCAAATAAATATCTTAAATAAATAAAACACGACTAATAATATTTTTAAAATACATTAAAATAATTAATACCGAGAATAAAATAACGTGTAAAAATACACGTAAATCTAGAATATCACACTTTACAGTAAGCTTAAGGATTAGATAGTGTTAAATCTAAAATTTTATTTTTGCCTCCATATCAGCTTGAGTATAAAAGTTGACTTTGCTCAATTTAAATGACTCTTAAGCAAATACAATTTGAATACTCTGTATTCTTCACAACATTAGTTTCATCATGGGATCGGTTTGAAAAATGCATTCCCGTGCAAAAATGTCTTTAGACTCATCATCTTTTTCTTCTTCTCCTCCAACCAATCCTTTCAATCCATATTACTTACATGATGGAGATCATCTTGGAGAGCAAGCTATCATTTTAGAGTACACGTGCAGCTCACATGTCATTTCATTCTGTGAGTTTCCTCTCCCAACTGAGAGATTAGCACCTTGGGAGATCTGCAGAGGGGTGCATTTGCTGCCCTGGATGCTGAAGGGCTTTGGATCGACGTTCGCCTTTGAAACCCTATGAGACCCAAAATCACTGTTGGTGACCCTTGTTACCCAGATGACTAACACAAGAGGGCGGGTGAATTGAGTTGTATTTAAAAAAATAACAATTATAAATCAAATATATAATATAAAATATAAACAAAATATGAAACAACAATAAATATAAAGAGTAAGGGTAAGAGAGAAGCAAACTCAGTATGTTAACGAGGTTCGACCCCACTGCCTACGTCCTCGCCTCAAGCTACCCCTTGATGATCCCTAAATCCACTATTCAATCTCTTTTAGGTGGAGATAGAAACCTATTATACCTTTTAGCAGCACCGCTCCAAAGAATCCGTGTAGAACACCCTCTACACTTCCAATCACCTCACATTTGGTGATTTAACTAATCTCCGTGTAGAACACCTTCTACACTTCTAATCACTTTACACTTGGTGATTTAACTATTCCCCGTGTAGAATACCTTCTACACACACAAGGGTTATACACACCCTTTTACTGATACAAGAATTGATAGTGGGTAGGCTATCAGAAAACACTCCTCCATGAGTGAAATAAAAACAATACAGCGCAAACTATATCTCTCAAAATGAACAAGGGTTAAGGCTCAATGTTTAGAAAAGAAAGAATGAAAACTTTGAATGAATGTTGTATGCACTTAGTGTTGTGAATGTGAAACTCTCAAATGATCTATTTATAGGCATATGAGACTTCATATTCAAATTTAAAAAGATTCACATGTCAAAGACATCATCATTCACTTTTCAAAAATTTCAAACCTAATCTTTTTACTTTTTGCATATGACAAAAAGAGCACACTTTACTTTTCAAAAATTTCAAATCTAATCTTTTACTTTTTGCATATGACAAAAGGAGCACACTTTACTTTTCAAAATTTTCAAACAAAAACATCTACCTTTTGCATAAGTTAAGAAAAACATCCATCACTTTTGAAAATATTTAAATAAAACATGCACATGTGAAAGATGACAATCAATCATCTTAATATTTTCAAAATTCAAACATTTAATCATGTCATGCACATGTGAAAGATGACAATCAATCATCTTAATATTTTCAAAATTCAAACCTTTAATCATGTCATGCACATGTGAAAGATGACAATCAATCATCTTTCAAAATTTTCAAATTTAATTTTCAAAATATTCATACACATGTAGAAAATGTATTTTAATGCTTTATGATAAAATATTAATTTTGAGTCTTAATCCTAATTTCAAATTTTTAAGAGATTTACAATATTATTCTATGATTTTAATGTGAACTTGTTCCCTTCTTGCTCATACTTGCTTCCTTGATGTGCTTGATTCTATTGTGTGGACAACTTGAGCTTGAAACTCCTTTATTCTTTGAATTCATTTGTTATCATCAAAATTCATGTGTAGATTTATACAAAACTTGAAACCTTGAGTTCAACAACCCTGATGCACGAAACAGAAGAAAAACAAAAGAAAATAATAAAGAAAATAGAGGGAGAAGAGATGAGGGGACGGGAGAAAGAAAACTACAAGAAGTAAAAAAAACCGAAACAAAGCAAGAACCAAGAAAATAGAAAACCAAGAAATGGGTGTGGGGGCGAGAGGAATGGAAAAAAATGGGAAGGAAAGGAGGAAGTGTGGGAGCCCAAACTCCAAACCCTTTTCCCACGACGCTGGGTTTTTGAGAAATCCTAGAGTTTTGAGAGAAAAAGAAGAAAGCATTTTCAAAGAGGTGAGTAGTAAACTTTCTTCATGTTTTTTTTTTAATAATTAAGCTATTTGGTTTAAGTTTGGACCATGTTTAGAGCAATTAACCAATATATAATATATATGAGGGATGCTTATAAAAGATCGAGCTAATATTTGAAGTATAACAGCTCTCATTATGGGTGTAAGAAGACCAAACCGGACCAGTGGACCAGACCGAATCAAATGAAATTCGGTCCAGTCCGGTCCAATTTTTATATGGATCGAACATTTTTGGTCCGGTCTCTATTCAGAGCATTTCTTCTCCTGGATTGGACTGTATGCACATTATTATTATAATATATATATATAAGTAATAGTATGTAAATTATAATATTAATATTAATATAGATTAAGAGTGGTAGTATAACATATTGATATATAATATATACTCTTATAATATTGACATATTATAATTTATAATAGTTGATTAGTTGTAGTATAAAAATATATATTATATTATATCTATATAGAGTATTAGTAATAACTTATAAGTAAATGTAATAAGTGTATTATTATTATTTAATATATTATTACTAATTTATCACTATTTACTAACATATAAATTTATAGTATACTAATGTAATAATATAATAATTAAATTTGGGTTGAAAATTATTTTTCATTACTGTAAGATTTTGGATAAAATTTTAGCGCATTAAATTATATCAGGTACCCCTGGACTGGATCGGACCACCCCTAAACTGAACTGGACCAGACCGGTATGAACAGAATATGAGTTCGGTCCGGTCCAAGATGGGAGAATTCTTTGAACGAATAGAACCGGTCTACATTTTTTCAGTACCGGACTGGACTATTTATACCCCTAGCCCTCATTGCCAAATCAAAAATCACATAAGAGCAGTTCCTTCTCATCCATGTCGCCCCCCTCTTGCGAGTCACCAAGAAAATCACAGCGGCCATTATCTGACCAAAACCCAGAGCATTCCTGGTGCACGAGGTTCATCCCCATTCCCTTCTTAGAATCGAAGCTTTGGATTAGAACAGATGATGAAGATGATTTTCTACTACAACCTCGAAGAAGGCCACCACTAAGCCCTTTGTACCCTGTGATGCTACTAACGACCATGTTCTGAAATAGTGAACAAAAGGTAAATGTCCCCACCAACCCAACCTTCAACTTCAAGCCCATAGTCATTGTTGTCGTTAGTAGAGAAAATGGAAATAGAGATTATAATCCACAAGTTGATAAAAAATAAACAAAAAAACAAGGAGAAAGAAATAAAATTTAAATAAATAAATAAATGGAAAAAATAAAACGAAAGGAAAGAAATCACCTTGTTTGAGATTGACCTTGGTGAAACTGCTCTGCCATGCTTAGAATCATCTAACCTTTCTCGAAATTATCTTGGCAATAGCAATGGGAAGGTCACTGCACCTCCTTGTTCTTCTTCTAAACTTTTCAGTACATTTTTAACTTCCTCAAAGTGAATTTGCGTTTAGAAGGTCTGAAGATTTTGTGCTGATTCGGTGAAGAAAATTGAGGGTGGGTTTCATCGAGCAAAGGGAAGGTTGTTTTTCTTAAAGAACTGATCTCAGGGAAACCAGAGGAAGTTCTTGTGAAATTCTTGGCTTCACTTTGTGCGAGATGGATTGGAGAGGGGGGAGAAGGGAAGGGTTATGCTAGACGAGAATAAATAAGATGGGAAAAAATGAGTGAGTTGAATTTTCTCCTAGTTGTAGTCTCTTTATAGTGTAAATGGAACGTTTATAAGGTCTTAAATAATGAAAGGGCAATTTTTTTTTTCTTTGGGTTGTCCCCTCCCTCTTATTTGTCTATGATTCTCTCTCGTAACTCACGTTGTCTCCTCTCTCACTACATTCGTGCACCATACCTCACTGCATCTCTCCAGTCTCATGCCGCTAAGGCCTTGTTTGTTTTTAGGGATTATCTCATCTCATCTCAAGCTCATCATTACACATTTTTAATTTTTTATACAAAATAAAATAAACAATTCAATTTTTTCAAATCTCAAAATAAAATTAATATTAAAATAATCTATAGCAACAATATTTTATTCTTTTTTAACTTTTATCTCATATCTGAAAACAAACTAGGCCTAAGTCTCACCTTCTGCTAGCATTTGTTCAAACTGGTCGTTCAAGCTCTCTCACTCATCTCTTTCTAATTAACCTATGTCTTTGATTACACCTATCTTTCTCTCAAATCTCCGAGCTCCTAATTACTGTTCCCTTTCCACCGGAGGCCCACCGATGATCACATATCCCTACATCTCCCCTAAAATCGATGTCTCATCGCCCCTATAATTGATTTCGCACAATGGTAATATATACTATAATATAAGGCTCAATTTTAATGTTGTTTTGATGTTTGATAATTAATTTTCCTAGTATTTGATGTCTAACTTGTTTATGTGTGAGTGTACATGCATTTTAAAATTTTTAGAATAAAAACAGTAATTTGAGAGTTTCCCATTGTGAGCGTGCTACATGCTCAGTTAAGTATTTTGTTTTTGCATGAAAAAATTTATTATCATTAATTTATTGTGTTCTAATTGTGTTGTAAAATTATCTTTAGGTAACTTATAGAAAGATGAGTAAACTAAAATCTATTTAGAGTCCTAGTCATGTGATATTGCCATGTTGCAAACTAGCTAGCTACCGTGTAATATACGGTTTCTCTTTTGTTTTCTTCTTTGTTTTTTAAGTTTTTGTATTTGATAATTATTTATCTATTTAACATGCTGGATGGATTCTTTGTTTACTATAATTGATGTTGGTTCAAGAGAACTGATTATTAACTTAGGAGATGATTAAGAGATACCCGAACATTAGGACCCCTGAGTGCCCAATATATACTTGTCCACATACTAGAAATGCAAGAATATGGATCCATCAATTGTTTGGGATTGTTAATTTACGAAGGTAGAGGGTTGTTTTGTAGATGTGCCTAATTAGGCTAAGCATGTAGTTATTGTGGCTAGATGTACGTGGCTTGATACTCAAAGAGGATCGAAGCTTCAACCATACAAAATCATTTGCCTTCCTATCCCATAAATTCTCATAAACATGGGCCTTTGGATAGGTAAAAAAAAAAGAAGGCTAGTGGTGAGACAACACCCAAGAAAAAGGTTGGAGATAGTGATGGTACGTACTACGTAATACGATGAGGAATCTTGTAACTTACAAGTATAGTATACTAGGTTGTTGATTGGAAATATGGTAATTATAGATGAATTGCCATTTAGGATTGTTGAAGGAGTTTTGGAAGTCACATGTCTTGGCTCTCAAAGATCTTGAATCAATCTCTAATAGAAACTAGCCATTAAATATGTGGGATATTGTCGTAAAAGAAGTTGTTGGCACTACAAGAAATACACCTTTTTGCAGCATTTTTAACTTTGCTGCAAAAAGTTTCGTTGCCAATAAGGATTATTTGCTACGTTTTTAATTTTGCCGCTAAATTAAAAGGTGAAGTTGGGAAATGCTCAGTTGAATTGACTGTAAAATCTGTTACGACGATTTTTATAGATATTGTGACAGTTTTTTTCGTCGCAATAAATACTTTGGTTATAACGGCGACTTCTCTTCCGTCGCGAGGATAATTTGCGACAACAATTATCTTTTTATGGCGATTGTTTCCCGCTGTAATAAAATTAACTTTACTAATACGGTTCAGCCGGTAGAAAATTAAAAACATTCCCCCCATTTTTCCCGAGCCCTAATCGACTCTCTCTCGTGCGCTTTGGCTTGCTCCCTCACGCCGTGCTACCCCTTCCCGTGCCGTGCCGCTACAGCGTCATCGCCGAAGTGAGTGTCTCTCCTTTTCTCTCTCTCTCTCTCTCTATCCCCGTTCTTCTCTCTTCAGGCGCTCTCTCTCTCTCTCTGTTCGTCTCGCTTTCCCTCTCTTTGTTCATCTCTCTCTATAGTTTTGGTCCTTTGTTTACATGTGCATTCTTGTATTGATCGGCCTGCTTTTATAGAATCAAAATGCTTATACAATGACTATCGATTCTAGCATGAACCCTATTTCTGATTTTGTAAGTGTGCGACTTGAACCCTAGAACTTTCTCGTTCATCTTCGTTGATTGAACTCGTGTAGTATCGTCTCCGGTAGTTATCTTCACACTGGTAAGCTTTTTCTGAACCTCCCCACTCTCTGATCTCACCCTCCTTGTTCTTTGCGCTGTAGGATGAGAATAGGATCTCACTTTTATTTTAATTGATGCCTTCATTTTTTCTTATTTGTTTTTATTGTTTGCTATCTTATATATATTATTCAATGTCCTATAAAATGCAGTGCACTATGGAAAACTAATTAATGAGTACTCTGTTTTCTAGTGGAATCAGTAAATCTGTTTTCTGTCTACCAATCAAAAAATGAAAAAAGAAAAGTATCTTGTTTTTAGCTAATTTTTCTTGAAACAGAAGGTTAGAAGCGTGTTTGAGAGGCTTGGTCTCTACTGTTTATATGATTTTAGAACTTTAGACCCAAGGGGCAATGAAAATTATGAATGCAGAATAATTAAGTGACCTTGAAGCTTTTAGGATTTCCAACCTGTTTATATGGTTTTGTCTTTTTCTTTTTTTTGGGGGGGGGGGGGGGGGGGTGGTATGAATTTCAATCCAAGAAATATGGGGTGGCTACTACAAGATTGGACCTTTTTTTATGTGGATGTACGTTGATGCACTTTACAAGGATCTTTACTTTAAAAAAAAAAATCATAGGTGTGTATTTTCAGATTTTAGATTTTACCTACTTTAATGTCATTGTGGAATTTATTTAGTTTATGCCTTGCATGCCATGTATTTTTCAGATTTTTATATAGCCGTGTATGTTGCTATCTTGGCTGCATAATTCATGAATGAAGTTTGCCAACACTGAAACATAGGCTTAAAAAAATGACACTTAATCCAATGCAAAAGTAAATATATTCAAACTGGTTACTTTGTCTTTAGTCATAAAAACTTTTTTTTGGGGGGGGGGGGGGGGGAGCCTATGTTATAATGACTTGGGTTATAGTTATTTCAATCATTTTGGTGTTAGTGCCTGTTTGACTTGGGTTTTGGATGCATCCTAGAGCAATGAGTGGTTTTGTTCATTGGAGGAGGCCTTGGGTGCCATACTTGCTTTGTTCAATCCGTCCTTTGCCCAAGTCCAGGACTTCCTTGAAAAGAGGCCCCCAAGGTGTGAGGGATTTTGTTTTTTAAATTTTTTATTTATCTTGAGCTAGTAGTGACTTCTTTTCTTAATCAGGTGGGGGCATAGTTTAGTTGAAAATTAAAACTTGATTGTCCAATTTCTTTCATATAGCATTTGACAACATGATTGGCCATGGAGTGTGAAAGCCTCACCATATTTCTGCGGCCAATCTCCCTTCGAGAAGGTCATGTTTCTTGCATTATTCCTCTAATATAAATGTATACAGCAACATGTCATGTAAATATAATTAGTACTTTTTGAGTTTGAGTTACTATTGTACTCAATATTAATATTGATACAGTTACTAGTTTTATCTTACTATGAAAGAAAGAAATTAGAGTGATATATGTTTTTAATTCAATTTATGCAACTTTGAAAGGGAGGAGTTTTATTCTCTCAAATCTGCTAACCTTGAGATACCAATAAGAGAAGCCCATCCATGAATATATGTGCAGCTAAGTAAATAGTTCTTGAGCTGTTGACAGCTTGCTAGTTTAGTTGGTACTCTGTTATTTTTTTCTTGATATATTTTGCTACATATCTTTTAATGTGATTTTGATTATCCCCTCTTTATAATGGTTTGGCTGATATTGGATGTTATATCTGCTTTTATTTTTCTTTTAATAAGTCCTATGATATAGGTTCTTGATGAAATGTACAGAGCACAAGATGATTTGATTAAAATATAAATGAAGTTTTGTATTTGTTCTTTTATGACCTTTGTTTTGCTGCTTAGTTAAAAAATATCTTTCTTTTTTTAACTCATCCAAATTTCTTGGTGGAAAAACAGGGCAATACAAAATCATGACAACACAAAAAAAGAATGGACAAATGAAAAACTTAAGAAACTGTATTGGCACCCATGAGAAGTTGCTAGTTTGAATTTTCATCCTTCCTTTGCCCAAGTCCAAGACTTTCTTGCAGCTCTTATTTTTTTACCTTTATAATGTTCTCTTAAGTTATTATTAATTAGTTATTTTAATGCATGCTCAACTTGCATTATCTAACATTTAAATGCATTCATATAATCGATCACAAATCCCCATTACCTAATGAGCTGAGCAAATTAGAATAATTTGAATTGAGTAAACATGTTGTAATTGCAAGTATCAAACATATATAATATGAAGCTTTATGACATTTTATTGAATGTAAACTCTATTCCATTGCAGGTACTGTAATCAATATGTTGACAATGATGCATTATTGCAGGTGCTACTTTTTTTAAATTCATTCTCCCAATACGTTTTGTAATCAATATGTTGTTTGATTTTATTTTCTATTGGTGCTGGTTTGGATTTCTTTATTTTGTAGTGACTATTGTATTTATAAATGGCAGGATGAATCATCTATAATTTCATCGATGTATTACATCACTCTTTGTTCCCCTTAATACATTGTTTGGCAGTGATGATATAGATACTTTTTGTTCTTCTGATTATTTATCCAAGAGTTTAATGAAGTTTATCATTAAACTGTGTTTGCTGTCATTATTGGATTTGTTAACATTAGTGAATGATGTGCATGCTTAATTAATGAGTTCAAGCCGATTAAGTACATTAGGTGTACTTTGTTCATATCTATTGACTCCTCTTTTTGATATGTCACTTATAACTGTATGTATGTGCATATATATATATATATATGTGCATATGTTTGTACTGTGCACAACACACTTGGGGATCATGGTAATTCCATGAAGGAAGGAACAAATGTGTTTTCTATATTTTTACAAGACATGCCAAGCAAGCCTCTACTGTAAAATAAGAAGGATGGAGAGATGCATAAAGCTGAAATGGATGAGCTTCAGGGAAAGTGGGCTGCACTTTTGGAGAGACAATTGGCGACTGAAGCACTATTGCAAAGCTGGGTTGAAGAGCTCCCTGCGTTCGCTGACCGCCGAAGGGCGAGTCAGTTAACTGGTTACATGTAGATAAGGATTTGGTTTTTTGGGTTTTTTGAGTAGTGGTGCATTTTGGACATTCCATGGCTGGATGGGCAGTATTAATCATTGGAGGCTTCAGTATCACCAATGTAACTTTTGCTGGACACGACGCGTGAAGGGGTAACTAGTGTCTACCCACAAAGCATCATGACAGATGCTCTTTTTGATGGCAATGCAAATATGTTCAGCTTTCAAGCTGAATGTCAGTTTTTTGTTGCAAAACAGTATGTTAATCTCATCATTAATTTTTTGTTTTTTTTTTGGGGGGGGGGGGGGGGGGGAGGGGGGGCTGTTATAATGACTTCAAGGTAAATATATACACAGCTTCATAAATTGTCTGTTATTTCTAGTGATGGAATTTATGCTCCTACAGCTAGTTCATAACAATTTACTTTGTTGTTATAGGAAAGGATCTGACTACAGGTAGTACTTTATTTCAGTTGGTGAATAGTCCCAGTTGTAGACCTTGTTATGGGTGGTTGGGAGGATGTTAATGCAAAAACTGGCACACGAGATGGTTAAATGCTGTCTAAGGTACTATCCTCTTCTATGTGCTGGAACCAATTTAAAAGCATAATGTACTGATTTAATATGAATTTGGAATATCAGATAGATTTTGTAGCTGCATTTATAAGATATGTCAAGTTGGAAGTAGACATGAACTTATGTTTGTTTAAAAATAATGGATATAGCTCCTCTTCATAATATGAATCACACTACACTAGAGTAGGCAACATATCTTATAAATGAAACAACATTTGAATTTTAAGACCTAGGTTGATGGTGCACAATGCACCAAACTGTAAGTTTGGAGGTGGTCTATGTTCTGATTTTTGAAACAGTAGACTTTATCATGTCAAATGCATTGAACACCAAGTAAATGTTACTTGTGTATTCATTTGAGCACATAAAATGTTTATGTAAAAACATGCATATCCAATTTGTCTTTTGATTGGGATATACCACAAATTTGCGTAGACTTCTTTCTTGAAGTTGAAAATGGTTTGGAATCAAAATCTGATCTGGACACAATCTAATTAAGATGGTTTGAAGTTTAAGATATTCATCCCATGTCCACTTTCAAGTAGCATTGGCAAACAAGTACTCTCACCTGGTTGGATTTTTTTTTTTTTTTTTTTGTCAATTTTCTTATTTTGGGAGTTGTCATCATGTGTTGCTTTATATATGATCATGCTGTGTCACATATTTGTCCTATTTTTCTTTGTTGGATTGCTTGATGATGATTTGCCTTAAAGAGCTCTAACATGTAGATATTAATCTGTTAAATACTCGGCCATGTGCTTATGGACTCTTCCACATATTTACTGTTAAGATCGAGAATTAACAAAGTCATTAATTAAAAATTCTTTGTAACCAAATTTCTCCTTGTACAACTTTGTATTGCACATCCTCTAGAGGTTTTAGTGTGACATTTTTGTAACACTTTGCTTATACTTTAGATGTTTATGCATGTTTCGATATATTCTTGTGCGTATTAGAGTGTCAATGACTTCTAATGTGAAGTTTATATTAAGTGTTTTTCATGTATCATATCAGTATTTGAGATATTACTAAAATAGTGGTACAATTATAATGATAAATGTTTATATGCATTTTGTAACACCTGCATTGCTATATGCATTTTGTTCCACTTACTATAGGATAGAAATGTTTATGTTACTTGTGTATTCATTTGAGCACATAAAATGTTACTTGTGTGTTCTGGAAGCAAATAATATGTGGTTGGCTGAAGAAAAAAAAAAGCTTGAGGTTAGGGGATGAAGAGGAGACCCAGAGAACCAGTTTTTAATGTTTTTGTCGAAGGAACAACAAAATGATTTAAGTTAATTATTGTTTTATTTTTTGCATCAGGATTTTTACCAGATTAAAGACCAGGATTTTATGTTGGTTCAAGATGCTAGTTTCTGAGATGGTAGATGGACAAAGAGTTTTTCGTATATGGAAAAAAACCGACATTAACTACAATATGCCTTACTGAAGTAGATGCAGAGCTGCATATCAAAGTCAAAGAGAAACCAGGAGTGCTTATAAAGTCCAACCAGAGTTGTGTAGGGTATAATTTCACTTGCTCAATGGCTGCCATCATTCTACATGTTTTATAGATGGAAAAAATGCACCATTATATATATAAGTTCTAGGCAATTATAAACTAACACTTGTATTTAATAGCCTTGAGACCACTAGCTTGTTTATCTTTAAATTCAGACATTTGGTTGGCTGAATGAATTTCCATCTTTGCTTTTGCAAAAGTTAATGAATGGTTTATTTAATATAGATCCAGTTGAAGGGGTGAAAAATAGATGTGTGGGTGCAAAGTATTTATTGTTGGTTGCCTAACATACGTAAAGCTGCAATAGGTGGGAGAATGGTCAAAAAATTCTTTAAGTTGCACATATGATATATAGTTATTGATTCCAAATTATAAATACATTTTTTAGGTCTAGATTTTTATGTTAGTCAAGTCACAATATTATAGACAATTAATGAGTAATATTATATGGTTTTGTTATTTGAAAAATCAAGTTGTGAAAAATTAGGAATTATAAATATATATTATTATATTTATATCTTCATACAAATTGATCATGAAAAATAGCAAAAGAAATATTAGAATTTTTTGCTCAATTAGGGGATTTTAGCATCTCACAATAATAGAAATGCATGCTCGAAAAATAGCCCAGGAAAAACGAAAAAAAAAATGCATATTCCGGCGAAATAAAAACTGATGAGATAGTGCATTTATCGTTTGGAGATCATCAATATTGCGGCGGCTGGAAAACGTAGATGGAAATAATTTACAACGTCGAAAAGTTGGTGTCGCAAGAACCTGGAAAGCACGTAGAAACTATTTATTGCGGCGACTTCATTCCGACGTAATAGATCCAAGTTGCCGCGTCTGTTAAATTATCGACCGAAGGGGTCACTTGTTACAGCGATAACCAAACTTATTATGGCGAAAATTGTCGGCGTTACAAATATATTCCAACGTTTTACAGGGTTTGCTGGACAACAATTGCCGCGAAAAACTATCCCTTTGCGGCGAACAAAAATCGTGGGAAAAAGTGCAATAATTGCAGTTAACATGTAAAAACGCCGGTAAAATCTTTTCTAATCAATACTTTTCCAACGATGGTGCGGCTCATTCCAAACGACGGAAATTAGTTTTTGCAGCATTTTTGCTATGCTTTTGCGGCAAAAACAGGTGCTGGAAAAAATACTTTTTTTTGTAGTGCATGGCAACTAATGAAAGAAACAAATCCCCTTTTACCAATTGTAAAATAAAATATAATTAAAGGATATCATGAGGTTCTGATAGTGAAGAATTCCAATATATATGAACATTATAATAAAAATGCATGCCCATAAAAACCTTTGTTTACTATGAAACCACGCCAGTTAGCTAGCGGCAAAAGAAGAAGAAAAGGAATTGCCAAACTAAGCTTTTATTCATAGGTCAATAATTACGCAAATTTGGATACAGGTGAGTGTAACTATATATAAAGCCTCACAACTATAGAGGCTTCATACAAGGCACTTTTGTGGAAAGCAATAGAGTATATTTCTCGCATAATTGTACTATATATATAGAGCAACACTATAGAGTAACCACACTCAAGCACACACACTCACATGAACAGTAACATGTTACTGTTCATGCTACTGTTCATGTGAGTGTGTGTGCTTGAGTGTGGTTGCTCTTAATTATTTTTCATATATATATTATATGTAGAGCTGAGGCTTGGATAACCTTGGAGTGGGAATTGCAATGATTGGATTCTTCTTCTTGGTAACAGCACCGAAAATGTCAGAAAATTCTATCTCTGAACCTTGTGGCAATTTCCACTCATAGGAATGTACAAATGAAGCCAATATGTATTTGAGTGTCCTCTCCCCTAATGTAACCCCTGCACATATTCTTCTTCCTGACCCAAACGGAAAAAACTTAAAATTGTTACCTGAATAATCAAATCTACCATAAGCATTATGTAGAAACCTTTCAGGTCTAAATTCCAATGGATTGTCCCAATATTTTGGGTCCCTTTGTATAGCCCAAACATTCAGGAAAATCCTACAACCTTTGGGTACATGGTACCCTCCAATGACGCTAGATTCACTTGGAGTACGAGGGACTACGAACGGACCAGGTGGGTGCAAACGGAACGTCTCTTTAATCACAGCATCTAAATAATGTAACTCGGGCAGATGAGACTCTTCAACTAAGTTGTTTAATCCCACGATTTCGCTTAATTCTTCAGTGACCTTTCTCATTATCTCTGGATGCTTCATCAGCCTTGCCATCACCCATTCCGACATGGTTGTTGTGGTGTCGGATCCACCCACTACTATATCCTATTTAGACAAAAACAAAAACAAATAACAACCAAAACAAAGTTTGATTAATGTCTATGCATAATTAGTATTGAAACACAAAAGTAGAGAAGTGGACAGATATACATACAAAAACTATGGCCTTGAGTTGGGTCAAGCTCATTGATCGTGCACCTTCATCCTGCTCCCTTAGTTCCAATAGAACTTGCAAAAAGTCCTTTTGTCTTGTCTTTATCGTTCCCTCTTCTTTGGCCTTGGCCAAACTCTTGATCTGTTTGTCAATGGCATAATCAAGTACACGGTCAATCCTTTGGGAAATCTTCTTTGCTTTCCTTTCTAGCCCTTGTAAATCAAAACGTGCTAATGTAGGGAAAAGATCCGAAACATTTAGTTTTCCAAGAATCAACATTAACTCCGCAAATATACTCTTAAACTCACTTCCAAACTTAGCCCCTTCCGCCCCACGTAGCGTGCCACCCCACAACGTGCTCATGAGGGCATTCATCACCGTTACAAACGTCAACTCCCCTAAATCTATAGGGGTGCCTATTTTTCCATACACATCTCTAATGGTGTTCTTTGCTTCTTCTCTTCGTAAAGTGAAGGTAGTATCAAGATTTGCTGGACTTAGCATCTCTCTCACAAAAATCTTTCGCAACATCTTCCAGTCAGAACCATGCGGAGAAAAAGCAATATCAGATCCCCCGTACGTGAGAGCAAGTGCAACTTTAGTAGCATCATGGTTTGAAAAGATTACGTCTTGGTCACGAACAACTTCTTTAACTAGAGAGGGTGAACTAATCACAATGCACAATTTATTTGCAAGCCAAAGCTTATAGATGGGGCCATATATCCCACCCAGTTGCTCAAATTTCGTATGAAGTTCTGTACCTATAAATGGAAGGTACCCGATTATCGGCAAGCCACGGGGACCTGGTGGCAATGGAGGTAGTGCAGCCTTTCTTTGTTTCTTGACTGCCCGTAGCAACCATAACACCACAAATATACCAATCGAAACAGTGAGAGTTGAGCTAGAAAATCTCTCGTCGCCGACATAGGACCTCCACCATCCCATCGTAGAATTAAGCTGCATTCAGTTGTAGGGCGACATGAAAAAAAGAGTAAACATTAAGAATATCTATGTCATCTTTACTCTCATATCGGTTTACAAACCACGCATGTTAAGGATTTCCAACCTTATAGGTAAGAGTTTTTTGGGTATATCATGTGAAGTTTTTAGAAAGAAACTCTAGTGTGAAATGGATTTTGGGGGGGCATTGATACTCGTGAGAAAGCACTATTCACAATTCACATATTTTTATCAGTAGTAAATATTGTCTTTTTGCTCTGTTCTTTTATTTTTATTTTTAATGTTCAGTAATTAATTTCAATAAGAAATGTGCGGATGGATTCATGATGGAATTAATACCATTACAACGACATCCTTCAAATTAAGTAAAAGCACTTAATTTTGAGGGACCCCAATATCTTCAAAACACTCCTTTCTAATTAATGCTATAGGACTAAAGATCCATCTTGAGAATCTTCAAAGTTAGTCTTTTACTGCTTGAAATGATGCTAGCATTTTGATTCTACAGGAATATGACCAACATGATGACAGAAATCATCCCACTAGCTGTTGGATGCAATTATAACGTACAAGGCCATTCGTGCCAGTTTTAAAGTGCTAGCTATATGACATGACTTTGTGGATTCAACATTGGTAGAACTGTGAATCAATGCAAAGCAAGAAATAACATAACAAAATAAGCAAAAAGATAACGATATGTATTTGAGGAAATAGTTTTAGAATTGATAAACGAAGACGTACATGACTTACAAGTTGGAACGCTTTGGATGAATGTCACAGCTTCTTTGAGATCATGAAAAGTTTTACAGATGTAAAGAAGTTTTTAGAATTCTGCTGTACTCATGTTTGAGCATGCCTTCTTATATAGAGCCTGAAGTCTTGAAATATTTGCTTCTCAATCTACTTTCTCCTGAACTTGGGTGATGTTTGGCAAGTTAAAATTAATCCCTCCAAAGTCAGATATGATTTTCTGAGTCAAAGATGCTTTCATTCGCAAACATGATAGATCTAAAAACGCCTCATGATTTTGAAACCATGCAAAAATAAATAAATAAATAACTTCTTCAAAATAATGTTTTTTTAAAAGAGCTCTTAATGCTACCCAATACCCCTTCCTTTTCCAAATACGATTACAAATTCATTTAATTATTATATGGAAGTTTATATATATGGGGATTGTATGTAGTAATATTGCTCATTCACAAAAGTACCATCTTTACATCCAAACATCACCCACTTGTTGGGAAGTGAGATGATTTCAAATACATGAGATACATTTTTAGATCTGGTTTATTTTTAGAGATAAAATAAAATGAGATGAGTTGAGATAAAAGTTAAAAAAAGAATAAAATATTATTGTAATATATTTTTTGAATATTAGTTTTGTTTTGATATTTGAAAAATGTGTTTTAGAATTTGAAAAAGTTGAATTTTTATTATATTTTGTATGGAGATTTAAAAAAGTATAATGATGAGTTTGAAATGCGTTTTAGATTTTTAGTTTCATCCCAGTAAGCAAACCGGCAATGTTCAACTTTTTTATCTAGTCATTACAACTTTCAATATTTTTTAAATTTTAAAATAAAAATAATATAAAAAAATAATAGTCTAACAATATTTTAATAAATTTATATATTTTTATTCAACTTTTTCTCTCTCATTTTTCAAAATCTAATAAAACATTTTAACTCAAAAAATTTCACTACTATTCATAAACCATTTTACTACCATTCATTATTGGATTCTCGTCTCATGCATCTCATTACCCACACAAGCCCTAATCTTTTGTATTCGATTTCTTTGATAAATTATAGTTGATGTATCATGTATGCGTGTACAATCATAAAGAATTTCAAAATAATATTCTATTGTAATTGATGTGTTACGCTACCATACCAATGGTCATGTGATTGATGTGCCAATAATTAAGCTTACGAGTAAATTTCTTTAATTTCTTTTACATTATGAGGAAAATGCTAAATTTATTCAAGAAAATTTACAAAAAAAATTACTTTTCCATACGTATGACGTTATTGATAGATTGGCAATTATAAAATAATTTGAATTTAAAAAAAAAACTAATAAAACGAATCTTGTAAATAAAATTATAAATACATATAGTATTACTCTTTTGATCATAGGCTGGCTACTGTACCAATTCAAATGCTAAATAAAGACAAAAATCAGGAGGAATTCAATCCACGTGAATGGAGAAAATTCGTGCGTAGAATATTGTGGGAAGCCGATTAATGAAATATTATTAATGGGGTATGTATTTTTGTAGGCTGGAATAAATTGTTGGATTGGAATTTTGACCAAGGGCTTCTAGCCGTTGACGAAGGACCAAAATCACTGAGAGAAATGTGAACAAACCATTTAAAAGCATTTAAAAGTCCTAAGCAATATTTTCTCTTTTATAAAATCCCTCGAGTATACAAAAGGACTGGTCAAGTCAATACATTAAAAAAATATAAAAAATAAAAAAAGAAGTCAATGCATGATATATCTTTGGAGGCGCGCGGATTATTATTCTAAAAATTCTATTCCTAAACCGGTTCGGAAATTACACACCCCACACTTAATGGTTAATGCTATTTGTCTCACTTGTGATGTCTCAATTTCCTTTTTTCTTTTTTTTTTTAATAATTTTTAAGTAAATATTTTTAAATAATATTATTTTTTTAATATATTTTTAAAAGATATTTTTAAATATTAAAAAAATCATATAAAAAATGCAGCAAACCTACCCTAATAATGCGGCAAACCCAGTCCGGTCCAATTGTCGTGTTCCCTCTTCTATTTTACAAACACAAAAGCTCTCTAGCTTTCTCTCTCGTTCTTTCATCTGCAGATTCTCAATGATATAAAAAAAACTATATTTGTTTTGCTCTCTTCAAAACAAGAACAACGGAGATAAACAGCCACTAGCACACAAACTCTTGGAATATTTTCTTCGTCTTTGAATAGATTTTTTCTATCGGGATCTCTAAACTTCAAAGCCCATAGTCATTGTTGACAACTTAAAATTGGGAGCTTTTCACACACGAATAGGCAACAGAAAATGGAGACAAAGATTATTCCACGAGTTGATAAAAAAATAAGCCAAAAAAAAGAAAATCTAAAGAAATAAAAAAGGGAAAAAGAAAATACAAAAGAAAGAAAGAAATCACCTGGATGAGTTTTGTCTTTTTCAATATTTGTTTGATTTTTAAAAGTAGATCTGCGTTTGAAAGATTTGAGAAATTTTGTTGTGACGTCCCCAAATTCTCCTTAAAATAACACGAAAATTGAGGTGTTGGAATGATGACAACACGGGTCACACATCCCAACAACACGTGTCAAACGTGTGTGCACACGTGACATACAGAAATAAAAAGTCGCAGTGGAAAATAAATTAATATCTAAGTACCAGAATTTTTAGAAATATTTTACAAACCAAATTAATAAAAACTCTCCAACAGGAGATTTAATACAGTCATCCAAAAATACAAATTAAACAAATACATTATTATAAAAGGGGAAAATAAATTTTTCGAGATATCAATTAATAATAACACCTCAATAGCGGAGCCGTCTCCTCAGGCTCGGCCTCTCCAAAGTCTGCATCCAAACAAAATTACGACGCCAAAATGGCATCGCAGGTAAGTACAATCCAACCAAACCAAAAGACAAAAATACATTAATGCCACAACAACAACCAAGAACAATTACCATATGCATGAGGCTTAAAATCATTTTCCTCAAAGTCGATGAAATAATCACACTCGTCAAAATCCCAATTTAATCCACAATAAAATCACCCATCATTTTCCATAAAATAATATCCTCAAAATCGATCATACCGGGCGTTACGTATCGCCGTCCCCGATATGATTTACACACACACCCAAAATCATAATGGGCGTTACGTATCGCCGTCCCCATTACGATCCACACACACTCATTTCATACCAGACGTTACGTATCGCCGTCCCCGATATGAAATGCACACCCGATGACCATAATGGGCGTTACGTATCGTCATCCCCATTATGTCATCCACACACTCACGCTGATCACAACGGGCGTTACGTATCGCCGTCCCCGTTATGACTCAGCCCAAAACCAATAAAATCCGATAAACACAATTTAAATCTCATTTTCCATCTCCAACACATGAATATCCAAAATCATGCCAAAATCCACTTTCCAAATATTTTCATGAGCATGCGCGTAAATACACAATGCAGACAACTATGCACCAAATAGCCAACAATTAAATAATCCAATCAACCAACAAATACCAACATCAACCATCACATATCAGCAATAATCAAATACAACAACTGTTGATGCCAAAAATATATTTAAATCTTAAAACTTGTTTGGAAAGTACTTACAGCGGTAAAAACGCATTTCCTTGAACAACGCCAGTCTGCAGCGTTTGTAGCGGTCACATGTACGTTAGGCTAAAACACTCGGTTTGACACCAAAATTTAGGGAGGTACTCATTGAAGGGTGGGGAATCTCATGGAGGTGGTGGCGTGGCGGCACAACCACCGGAAGGTACTCATTGTGTATTTACGCGCATGCTCATGAAAATATTTAGAAACTGAATTTTTGCATGATTTTGGATATTCATGTGTTGGAATTGGAAACTGGGATTTAAATTGAGTTTAATGGATTTTAATGGTTTTGGGCTGAGTCATAACGGGGACGGCGATACGTAACGCCTATTGTAATCAGTGTGCGTGTGTGGATGACATAACGGGGACGGCGATACGTAACGCCCGTTATGGTCATTGGGTGTACATTTCATATCGGGGACGGCGATACGTAACGCCCGGTATGAAATGAGTGTGTGTGAATCGTAATGGAGACGGCGATACGTAACGTCCATTATGATTTCGGGTGTGTGTGTAAATCATATCGGGGATGGCGATACGTAACGTCCGGTATGATTGGTTTTGAGGATGTTATTTTATCAGAAATGATGGGTGATTTTATTGGGATTTTATTGTGGATTAATTTGAAATTTTGGCGTGTGTGGTTATTTCATCAACTTTGAGGAAGATGATTTTAAGCCTCATGCATATGGTAATTGTTCATGGTTGTTGTTGTGGCATTAATGTATTTTTGTCTTTTAGTTTGGTTGGGTTGTACTTACCTGCGATGCCATCTTGGCGTCGTAATTTTTTTTTGATGCAGATTATAAAGAGGTCGAGCCTGAGGAGACGGCTCTGCCGTTGAGGTGATATTAATATTAATTGTTATCTCGGAAAATTTATTTTCTCCTTTTTATAAATATGTATTTGTTTAATTTAATTTTTGGATGACTGTATTAAATCTTCTGTTGGAGAATTTATATTAAATTGATTTGTAAAATATTTCTAAAAATTCTGGTACCTAGTTATTGATTTTATTATCCGCTGCGACCTATATTTTATGTATGTCACATGTGCACACACGTTTGGCACTTATCGTTGGGATGTGTGACCCGTGTTGTCATCATCCTGACGCCTCGATTCCCGTGTTATTTTAAGGGGAATTTGGGGGCATCACAGAGAGAGAGAGATTTTCATCTACAATAAAGTAACCACCGAGATCGCGATTTGGTGCAGAAGAAATGGAGCTGCGCAAAACAGAGGAAACCGTCGAGCAGGGGAAAAGGAAAAGGTAAGGAAAAGAAAAGAAAAGAAGAAGGGGCAGAAGATATAAACCAGGGGTGAAAACGACGCCGTTCGGGCATGGGTTGGGGCTGGGGCTGGGTCGGGCGTGGGTCTTGGGCTGGTTAATGGGCTTTGGGCCCAGGCGTTACATCATCACCGCCACATCACCACTAGAAGTCTTGTTGGCATGAGGAACACCGCACTTGAGGTCTTGTCAACAACAACCAAAAACCCTCTTTTTTTCTTCGATCTTCTCCTCCCAAATCTATCCCATATTTAGTCAATAGATCATATTCAATAGATTGTCTAAATGTCCAATTCATCCAATATTTAGTCAATAGATCCTAAAATAACATCATATGGGAGAGAGAAAGTGAAGAGAGATTAAACAATTTGGTTATGGGGAATAAGAAGACATCGGGGGAGAAGGAAAAGAACAATGCTTTTAGGGTTTTATCAAACACTGTCATTTAATTATCTCATCTTAATTTTGCTTTGCTAGCTAGGCTTCGGTTTTAGAAAAGAATCTTGGGTATGGACTGTGTCATTTCATTATAATTCATAAATTGATATGATTACATGTAATATGTTATATTTATTTCACAAAAAAAAAAAAAAATTAGAATTGATATAACACGTCTTACTTCTCTAGGACCTCTGGTTTGTAAAGTGTTTCTCCCTTAGACTTTATTCGAAGGAGTTTTGCTCTTGTCTCGTCCTAGCACGGGTTGGGGTTTGTTTTGGTTTGTTTGTTAACTTTGGTTCGGACAGAGTTGGACTTTCTCTCAAGCATGATTTGGAGAGATATGCAGCTCAGGGTTAGAGAATACCAATCACTTTTAGTACACTAAGACGTTACAGATATTCGTTTAATTGGCTTGTAATATATATATTTCAAATTCAGTTATAATACTCATCTATTAATGAATGCAGTCTGCCTTCTTTTTAAAAAAAAAAAAAAAGATATAACACATCAGACCATATTAATTAACATGCGAGTTTACTTTTAGGATATATCTAGCTATTTTGTGTGATTGCTACTTGGGTTTAAATTTTTGTATAATTTTTAAGAAAAAGTACTGTAGAAACGTCAGAATATTTAGATATAACTCTTACTCTAGTACTGTAAAAACCTCATAGAATTAGAGGAACTCTTACCCTGGGACACACCTAAATAACTAGAATCACACCTAAATAAGCTTCGTATAGGAATCTACAAAGAAATTAAACGATCAAATTGATTGAGATACGTACACAAATTCGGATACAAGTAATTGCACGTATAAACCTCTATGCTAACAAGCAAATTAACCGGCATTATTTGGAAACCATTACATTCAGATGTATACTAAAGGAAGTCGTGAAAGCCATCACAACCTTATCAGTTATTGTGCATAAAAATGCTTCATACATTGTACTAGCTAGAGGATGCAAATTAAGCAACTTAATTAGTATATTTTTCTCTTTGTACTATATCCTGTGTGAAGCTCGTATATTTGGACAACGAACTTGGAGTTGGAATTGCAAGTACTGCTACATTCTTCTTCTTGGTAAGGATACCGAAGTGTCTGAAACATCAAACTCTAAACCCTCTGGCAATTTACATTCGAAGGAGTATAAAATTGCAGCCAATAATTAGATGTATTTGAGTGTCTTGTCCACTAGTGTAAGACACGCATTTTCTTCTCCCTGACGCAAATCGAAAATACTTTAAAATTGTTGCCCCATTAGTCTAATCTACCATTACGTCCATCATTTAGAAATGGGCCATGCTACACGTCCCGATTTGGGATTTGAATTTGGACTTTTCCCTAAGGTTTTTATTTTTATTTTATAATTAAGTAAGTATTTTTAAATAATATTGTGATTTTTTTAATATTTAAAAAAAATTAAAATGTGAAAAAAATCATGTAAAAAAATATGAAAAATACTTACTTAAAAATCATGTAAAAAAAACGAAAGAGAAAAAATAAAATGCAAATCAAGATTCCAAATAGAAACAAATTAATAGCATTTTCCTTTAGAAGTCTGTTGGGTTTAGAGGGAATGTAGGCTTTTAGTGTTCGGGTTCCTCTTTTTGTATTTTCATATGCCATTTTGTTTTGAATATATAATTTTTTTTTAATAACTTATATATATGGCATCGCATTATTGATGCCACCTTAATTAAGAGGGTAAAGTGAGTGGTAGAATTAGGGTACATAATAGTATAATTACTCTAAAGAATTTGTAATGCACATAAACAATCTATTTTGATACTATCATGATTAAGGTTGTGCCGTTACTGTGTCGTATCGTCTAATTTTAATTATATATTAATAATTAGATCATTCGAGTATTTTTTTTTTTTGTTATTTTTCCCCAGTTACGGTATAATCTTTTAGTTTTAATGATAATTCAGAGTTTGAGGATCATGCAAACCTAATTTCGAAATGAAAAGAAATGTTAGAGAACGCCATTAATTTTAATCTATTTTCTTATTTAATTATTAAGATTGATATCCAAATTGTTTCAAGTCATATATTTGTGTTTTTATTTATTTATATATCTATCTCGATAATTAGAATATAACAAGAATATTATTATCATTTTTTTAATATAAGTCATAATGTTTTAGTTTTGACTGGCGGGGAAAGATCTATACATAAAGATGAAGCCACATTTCCAGAAGGTCAAAAAAGGATTTAAAAGAACATATATCGACGTATTTATGTGAAAGTTTTTTGTCTTTGTTGGGATCAGTTGTTGCATATTTCTTTGCTCGTGGTTTGAGATTTTGAATGTTGAATTTTTTTAATGCGCTGCTAATGTACTGATCAGACGAGTCTCCAACGTCGCCGCCAATTTTTCCAATCTTCCTCGCGGACTAGTAGCTCTTCGCTGCCATTGAAAATGCCGTCTTATACAGAAAGCAGCTTCTATATAATATAGCAGTCTTACCAAAATTACACCACGCATGCATGCTTTTCACCTTTTTCGTTCTTAATTAATTTGTACGTCCGTTTATGATCTTTATATTATAACATTTCTCATCCTGACCGTTGCTAGCTTCTTTTACAAAATCTACTTGATAAATAATCCAACATGGACTTTTCAAAGTCCTTGCACTAATCTTGCAGGTCAGAGCTGGCATCTCGACCGTCCTTCCTATCTTTTTTATCTAACAAAACAAACAAATTCCAACGAGTGTAAAATTGAATAAAATTGAGTAAACTATGAATTAGTTAAGGTTTTTCTTTTTACACTAATATCATATATATATATATATATTGAAAGTATCACCAATGTCAAAGTTTAAATTAATAAAATGAGATAAATTCCAATCTTTAATTTATTTTCTAACTATTCATGATGGAATGTTAGCTCATGACAAATATTACACGTGTTGGAATACTTCATTGATCATGATCGAAATTAGGGTTTGTTTACTGATCTAATACCATGATGAATTTCTATATCTAATTTATTTTATAACCTTTGTAGGGTAGATTGAATGCATGCTTAGAAAACATAGTCAGCGGGAATTGGTACTCCACAATAGAAAGGAAAATAAAATATGATAAACTGAATTGTATATATATATATATATATATATATATATATTGATTCGATGCATAGCATTTTTCATTATTAGTTAATACTATATATCCTGATCATGACAAGTAACTATAAAAATAATACGAGAAGTGTTAGACAATTTTACCAAGATTTCCTTTTAGAAATGACAGATTTAATAGTCTAGACTTTTAGTGTTTTGAAAACTTTGCAAAGCTTGGTCAGAGAAGTCAACACAACGGATTTAAAGAAAGATCAAAAACAGAAAATAGCAAGATCAAAGCAAAGAAAAAGCAAACACACGATTTAACATGGTTCGGCTCTAATGGCCTAGATCCACAACAGAAACAGCCATATGAGAATCTTCAATTAACAATGGTGAAGAGTTACAAGAGATCAAACATCAGTTTTACACGGTAATATCACCAAAAAAGCCCAAGAAAAGCATAAATCCTAATCCTAGAAATTGCCAGAGCACCTCTGCCTTTCTTTTTCTCTCTCTCTTCGATATTAACAAGTAAAATAATATCATGAGCACAGTAGTTATCGCATAATATCTATACAAGCCATAAAACAAAGACATAAATGCCCTTAATGAAACCCTAATACATCCGGCACACTAAAGCATATTAGCAATTGGATTGCAACACTGAATAGTGCATCATCGGTTGGATCTCATCCATCTGGCGCCATCTGAGCTTGACACATGCAAAGAATCTCCATCTTGTCAAGTTTGTCTCCATTGCAGTGGTCATCTTCTCCTAATGTTGTTCCTACATGTTTTCCCTAATGGGTACTAACAATTTCCTAGATTTATTAAGTTCAAATAATGCTCAAACTTAATTTTAGGTACTACCTTAATCATAATATCAAAGGGATTGTCCTCTATTGGTATTTTCTTCACCTCTATTTCCCCAACAATAATGACATCACTGACAAAATATAATCCAACATCTATATACTTGGACCTCTCATGAAAGACATAATTTTTAGCAAGATGAATAGCGCTTTGATTGTCACAGCGAACTGTGACAGTCCCACTATACATCTCTAACTCACGTGATAACTCTTTTAACCATATAGCCTCCTTGAATGCCTCTGTCATGGCTAGATACTCAGCTTCTGTGATAGACAAAGCTACCACAGATTGCATGTTAGATTTCCAACTGACAGACCCAACAAAATTGAAGAACATCATACCATTTAAAAAATTTATGGTATCTACATTACTAAAATAGTTAGACTCTACATACCCATTCAAACCCATATCACAGTGCACATTTTTCCAAAAATTAATCTTAACTGTCTTGTACCAAATAAGTACTGAAAAAATTTGTTTTAAAGTATGCCAGTGAGGTTTTCCATGTTTACTCATAAACGTACTAACAAGATTAACAGCGTATATTAAATAAGGTCTAGAGCATATCATAATATACATAATACTTCCAACCATACTAGTATAAGGAATCTTGTTCATAAACAATAATTCAGTTTCAGATTCAGGACATTGTTTACTAGACAGTTTAATGTGTTGTGCAACAGGAATAGAAACAGGTTTTACATGATTCATTCCAAATCTACTTAAAACTTTTGGAATGTAAGACTTTTGAGATAAGTAGAGAAGATTTTTATCTCTTTCTCTAGTTATTTCCATACCAAGTATCCTTTTGGCAAGACCTAAATCTTTTATTTCAAATTCAGATTTAAGCATGCATTTAACTTGATTTAACAGATCTAAGTCTTCACAGGCAATTAACATATCACTTACATATAATAACAAATATATATGACAATCATCACATTATTTATAATAAACACAGCTATCATAATTACTTCTACAGAAATCATTTTTAATCATATAGGAATCAAGTCTCTTATACTACTGTCTAGATGATTGTTTCAGTTCATATAAGGATTCATTTAACAAACACACATGATTTTTATCCATTTTTGTATCAAAGCCCTTGGAGAGTTGCATGGAAATAGTTTTCTCTAAGTTTCCATGCAAAAAAGTTGATTTAACATCAAGTTGTTCTAAATGCAAGTCATTAAAAACAACAAAAGATAGTAAAAGTCTGATTGAACTATGCTTCATAACAAGAGAAAATATTTCATTATAACTCACACATTCCCTTTATGTGAATCCCTTAACCACTAGCCTAGCTTTATACTTAGGTTGTTCAATTCCAAGAATCCCTTCCTTCCTTTTAAAGATCCATTTGGATCCTACAAGTTTCTGTTTTTTTGGTCTAGGTACCATTTCCCATATTTTATTTTTATTTAGAGACTTTATTTCTTCTTGCATTGTAAGAATCAATTTCTTTACCTCTTTATTGTCCATGGCCTCTTTAAAAGTCCTAGGCTCTACCTCAATATCTATTTCAACAACAGAGAGAGCAAAAGTTGTCATATCAGCTTCCTCATACCTTTAAGAAAGTCTTATGACCCTCCTCACTCTATCTCTTGCTAGAAGATAGGTTTTATTAGGTCCAGAGATTTCAGGTTCTGAGGTTTGCTCCTTAGAATCCTCATCCTCTGTTTCTGGACAGTTGTGAGAGGTGGAAGGTTGCTCCACCACAAACTGCATGTCACTGGTGTCAGAACACTTAGCAAATTCATTTAGTTTTTCTAGTTTACCCCTCATTGCAGTTTCATGGAACACTACATCTCTACTAATTATGCATTTTTGTTTTCCAAAATTAGGAATCCAGATTTTATAACATTTAACACCTTCTGAATAACCCATAAAAATACATTTAATAGCCATAGGTTTCAACTTATCTGTTTTAGTGTAAGCATAAGCTATACAACCAAACACCTTTAAATGTTGATAACTAGAGGGTTTTCTAGACCAAATTTCTTGGGGAGTTTTAAAATTTAAAGCTGACAACGGGCATCTATTGATAACGTACACTACAGTTGCCACTGCCTCTGCCCAAAAAATTCTGGGTAGACCTGAAGTGGCCAGCATGCATTTTACTTGTTCAATAATGGTTTTATTCATCATCTTTGCCAACCCATTCTGTTAGAGAGTTTCCCTAACAGTTTATGTCTAATTATGTCCTCAACTTTACAAAAATCAAAAAATTTATTACATAAATACTCTAATCCATTGTCTGTTCTGAGTGTTTTAAGCTTTCTACCAACCTAAGTCTCAACTAGGATTTTCCATTCTTTAAACTTCTCAAAAGTATCAATTTTATGCTTTAAAACATAGACCCATATTTTCCTAGAGAAATAATCTATTATTGACATAAAGTCTGTTGAACTCAAGGTTTCAAGGTTCATGTAAATCTACACATGGATTTTGATGATAACAAATGAATTCAAAGAATAAAGGAGTCTCAAGCTCAAGTTGTCTACACAATACAATCAAGCACATCAAGGAACCAAGCATGAGCAAGAAGGGAACAAGTTCACATTAAAATCATAGAGTAATTTTGTAAATCTCTTAAAAATTCGAAATTAGGATTAAGGCTCAAAACAAATATTTTATCATAAAGCATTAAAATACATTTTCCACATGTGCATGAATATTTTGAAAATTAAATTTGAAAATTTTGAAAGATGATTGATTGTCATCTTTCACATGTGCATGACATGATTAAATGTTTGAATTTTGAAAATATTAAGATGATTGATTGTCATCTTTCACATGTGCATGATATGATTAAAGGTTTGAATTTTGAAAATATTAAGATGATTGATTGTCATCTTTCACATGTGCATGTTTTATTTAAATATTTTCAAAAGTGGTGGATGCTTTTCTTGACTTATGCAAAAGGTAGATGTTTTTGTTTGAAAATTTTGAAAAGTAAAGTGTGCTCCTTTTGTCATATGCAAAAAGTAAAAGATTAGGTTTGAAATTTTTAAAAAATAAAGTGTGCTCCTTTTGTCACATGCAAAAAGTAAAAAGATTTGATTTGAAATTTTTGAAAAGTGAATGATGATGTCTTTGACATGTGAATCCTTTTAAATTTGAATATGAAGTCTCATATGCCTATAAATAGATCATTTGAGAGCTTCACATTCACAACACCAAGAGCATACAACATTCACTCAAAGTTTTCTTTCTCTCTTCTCCAAGCATTGAGCCTTAACCCTTGTTTATTTTGAGAGATATAGTTTGTGCTGTATTGTTTTTATTTCACTCATTGAGGAGTGTTTTCTGATAGCCTACCCACTATCAATTCTTGTATCAGTAAAAGGGTGTGTATAACCCTTGTGTGTGTAGAAGGTGTTCTACACGGGGAATAGTTAAATCATCAAGTGTGAGATGATTGGAAGTGTAGAAGGTGTTCTACACAGGGAATAGTTAAATCACCAAGTGTGAGGTGATTGAAAGTGTAGAGGGTGTTCTACACGAATTCTTTGGAGCGGTGCTGCTCAAAAGTGTAATAGATTTCTATCTCCACCTAAAGGAGATTGAATAGTGGATTTTGGGATCCTCAAGGGGTAGCTTGAGGCGAGGACGTAGGCAGTGGGGCCGAACCTCGTTAACATACTGAGTTTGCTTCTCTCTTACCTTTACTCTTTATATATATTATTGTTTCATATTTTATATTTTATTTTATATACTTGATTTATAATTGTTAATTTTTTAATACAACTCAATTCACCCCCCCTCTTGTGTTAGTCATCTGGGCAACAATTGGTATCAGAGCTAGTTGACCTGTACTGTTCATACAGGCAGATCACTCATGGGAACTCTTGCTTGTGACTGTGTCACCGAAGCAAGACTCTCCGACCATGGGTGACGGTGCACCGGTAGAGATGGTGCCCGGCTAGTCTGGTAGGTACAGTTGTTAGGTGATATAGGTGCGGCCTATGATCAGTAACAATTGGTATCAGAGCTAGAGCTCTATTATAAGATTAACTATCTTTTGAGTTAAGATCTTATGGCTAACATTGCAGCTTCATTTGGTGAAGGTTAATCTAGCAGTCGGCCTCCACTCTTTTGTGGAGACAATTACTCATTCTGGAAAGTTAGAATGAGAATATTCCTTCAGGCTCAAGGTCGAGAAATCTGGAAATGCATTGTAAATGGACCTTATATTCCAACAAAAGTAGTTGATGGAGTAAAAGTCAAAAAGGAAGAAGAAGAGTTTAATCGTGAAGACGATAGACTTTATACTTTGAATTTAACTGCTATGAATTTATTATATAATGCTCTCAATGGTAATGAATTTAATAGAGTAATGACTTGTACTACAGCAAAGGAAATTTGGGATAACTTGGAAGTTACTTATGAAGGAACTTCTCAAGTCAAGGAATCAAAAATTTATATTCTTACTCATGAATATGAAATGTTTAAGATGAATGATGATGAATCTATTTCTAGTATGTACACTCGTTTTACTAACATCATAAACAGCTTGACAGCTCTTGGCAAAGTTTATTCCAAAGTGGAGATAGTAAGAAAAATTCTCAACTCTCTACCAAAACGTTGGGAATCAAAAGTGACAGCGATTTTTGAAGTTAGAGACCTCAAGAAGCTCGAAGTGAATGAACTCATCGGGTCACTTATCATCTATGAGTACACATTGAAAAGAGGAGAAGAAGAAGGAAAGTCAAAGAAGAGCTTGGCACTTAAAGTTGTTCCACATGAAAGTGAAAGTGATGAAAATGAGGAAAATGACGACAAAGATGAAGAAGTTGCGATGATAACAAGAAGAATTCAGAGGTTCTTAAAGAAAAATAAAACTCCTCTAAGGAAATCTTTCAAAAAGTTTTCCAAGAAAGATTCAGGTAAAAATGACACTTTAATTTGTTATAAATGCAATAAACCTGGTCATATCAAGTTAGATTGTCCTCTGCTAAAGAAAGATCGAAACAAATGCAAAAAGGTAATGAAAGTTACATGGGATGATGATTCAAGTAGCTCAGATAGTGAAGCAAGCAATGGAGAATCAGCAAATCTTTGTCTTATGGCTAAAGATGACATTGAGGTAACAAATCTTGATAATATTAAAGATCTTTCATATGAAGAATTGCAAAATGTTTTAGAAGAGGTATATGAAGAATTTGAAAAATTGGGTATCAAGTATACTGTTTTGAAAAAGAAAAATTGTTCTTTAACAAACTAAATTGATATTTTAAGAAAAGAAAGTATTGTTTTGAAAGATGAAAATTTTGAGTTGAAGAAAAAGAAAACTGATTTAGAAAATATTATTGAAAAATTTAAGAATGGAAAAAGAAATTTTGAAAAATTTCTTGGTAGTCAAAGATGTGTTTTTGATAAGGCAGGCTTGGGATATATGCCAAAACAAAAATACAAACCTTATAAAAACTTCTTTGATAATCCTTCTAAATCAAAGTCCAATATTCAAAATTCTTTTCATAAAAATAATTTTGTTAAAAAAGGATACTATTATAATCACTCAAGTTCTTCATATATGTCACATGCTATTTGCAATTTTTGTAATAGAAATGGTCATAATTATTTTGCTTGTCCTATTAGAAGAAAACATACAATGACTATTAGGACCATATGGGTACCTAAAAATCTTATTTTTTTCTAATACTAATAAATAAAGGACCCAAAGAACTTGGGTACCAAGAAAAATCATTTTAATTGTTTTTATAGGTGTGCATGACGTCTTCCACGAACAAAAATAAATGGTTTTTAGATAGTGGATGTTCAAGACACATGACGGGAGACAAGACTAAGTTCTTTGATCTTAGATCTAAAGAAGAAGGACACGTAACATTTGGAGACAACTCGAAAGGGAAGATCGTGGGAATAGGTAAAATTGGTAATGAGTCTTCTCTTATAATTGAAGATGTTCTACTTGTTGAAGGTTTAAAACATAATCTTTTAAGCATAAGTCAATTATGTAATAAAGGATTTACAGTTACTTTCAAAATGGATAAGTGCATTATATTGAATGATTATGATTGTAATATTTGTTTTATTGCTTTTAGAAGTAACAATGTTTATACAATTGATTTTGAAGAAATTATCTCACAAGATGCGATTTGTTTTTCAGCTCAAAATGAAACTAATTGGTTATGGCATAGAAGACTAGGTCATGCCAATATGGAACTTATTTCCAAACTTTCAAAAAATGATCTTGTGAGAGGTTTACCAAAGGTAAATTTTCTTAAAGACAAAATTTGTGATGCATGCCAATTTGATAAACAAACAAAAACTTCTTTTAAAATCAAGAAACATATTTCCACTACTAGACCACTGCAACTGATACACATGGATCTTTTTGGACCAAATAGAGTTGCAAATTTAGGAGGAAAGTGTAGAGGGTGTTCTACACGGATTCTTTGGAGCGGTGCTGCTCAAAAGTGTAATAGGTTTCTATATCCACCTAAAGGAGATTGAATAGTGGATTTTGGGATCCTCAAGGGGTAGCTTGAGGCGAGGATGTAGGCAGTGGGGCCGAACCTCGTTAACATACTGAGTTTGCTTCTCTCTTACCTTTACTCTTTATATTTATTACTGTTTCATATTTTATATTTTATTTTATATACTTGATTTATAATTATTAATTTTTTAATACAACTCAATTCACCCCCCCTCTTGTGTTAGTCATCTGGGCAACAAAGTCTCTAGACCTTCCATGAAAATTCACCTTGACAAGTCCCTATTAGTTTGAATGTATGTAATCAAGTGTCTATTTTGTGGTGTGAGTGGACTTCTTAAAACTGACTCTAGTAAACTTACCCAAGACACATTCCTCACAGAAAGGAAGTTCCTCAAGTTTCCTATCCCCAAGAAGTCCCTGTTTTTCCAATTTTTTGAGGCCTTGATGACTAACATGCCCTAGCCTCTTGTGCCACAAAGAAACCTGACTTTCTACCCTGTGATTGATAGGTGAAGCCTCACCTATCACATTCTTTCCTACCAATGTATACAGCTCATTTTGTAACACTCATTTCATCACTACAAGTGATCCTCAACATATTTTAAGAATGCCACCTTTAGACTTAAAAAAATAGCTAGTTCTCTTCAACTCAAGTATATACCTTACATCTCTCAGCACCCTTTCCATCACATCATGCATTAAAAGTCTCACAATCCCAATACCTTGTATTTTACATGACTTGATATTTTCTAAGATTACATGACCCACATCTAGATATGTAAAAGACTCAAACCAGTTCTTTAATGGACACATATGAAAGGAATACTCTGAATTTAGTATCCATTCCTTTCAAGAGTCTATTTCATAAATATTCAAGACTTCAATATTATCGTATCCATCTAAGACTACATCTGCCTTACCATCAGATTTTTTAATGGTGGTATTGGCAGTTTGTTTCCTTTCAAGGCAATCCCTTTTAAAGTACCCTTACTTGTGACAGACAAAATACTTTAAAAGTTTTCCCTTAGACTTTAATCTGGACTTCTTACTCTTTCCTTTCTTGTTCATTTTTTCAGACCTACCTCTAACATTTAAACCCTCCCCTGCCTCTTGTTTGGACTCAAACTTGGTGTATAATTATCTTGAGTGCAATACAGATTGCACTTTCTTTTAAAGTTAGACTCTCTCTCCCATACATCATAGTTTCTTTAAGGTTATTGTAGGTAGAGTCAAGAGAACTTAATAAAAGAATTGATTGGTTCTCATCATCTATACTAATATCAATATTAGCAAGATCCAAAAGAATTTTGTTAAATTCATCCAAATGTTCATCTATAGATGTTCTAGGGTTCATTTTATAAGTATAGAGTCAAGTTTTCTTATGGAGTTTGTTTGCTAAAGACTTTGTCATATACAAACTCTCTATTTTTAGCCAGACTCTAGTTGACGTATCCTCATTTGTCTCTTAGAGCTTTAGATTGCTGTTTTTGTTTTTGGAGTGATGTAGAAATTATGTTATATTAGAAGCTTATACAGTTCCACTTTTTGTTTTTGTTTTCTTATTTTTATATTTGTACTTTTGAAAAGGAGGAGGGTTGTGTTAGTCCTTGCTACTGCATGCCTCCTTTAATGAAAAATCATTTATGTTTTTGTTCTTTCCTACTGCATGCCTCCTTTAATGAAAAACTATTGCAGTCTATATTAATAAATGCATGTGAACTGTCGTGTTAAATCAGTGTTTTAGGAGTCGCATGCCCAAACTACCCAAGTATAAATATATATGAGTATGCATTGGAGAAAAATACAAATCTTTCACATGATTTTGATCACATCCACAATTTCTAAGATTAGATGAGAGGGCAGCAGGTAAAATTATATTAAAAAACTGATGGAAATTTGAATGAGAGGGTAGGAGTGGAAGGGCAGCTGCTTTTATCTTAAGATTAGATGCAGCACATGAATTTTAGCATTGGAATTGTCTATCACAAGTTCATTATATTAATTTACTCTTTTGTTAATATATTTGGTAGGTTTCATTTCTATATTTGTTTGAGAACTTGGGACTTGGGATCGATGTTAGTGCAAGGTAATTTTTTATGCCAAGTGGGAACTTGGCACTTGGGATCGATGGCAAGTTTCGCTCTTTAGTTTGCATCTAAATTTGGATTTTTGAAATGCATTCTTGGAGGGACCACCCCGGCTTCACTCTCATCAACTGTACGATTTACATTACAAAATTAGATAACGAATGTAAGCATTTTTTGTTGTTCTGAGAGTGGAAACTTCTTAGAGGACAACCAAGGAGTTAAGGGTAAACTATATATGCCATGGTATAGTTTGAAACCATTTACAATGGTTTCAAACTTTGGAGTTGAAGTTAATATTTGAAGTTAAAGATTATAGTGAGACTTAAAGATTATAGGAAACAATGGTAGAAACCAACTGCCCATTTTTGTATATGCTCATGACTTAAAGGTGGTAGTATTGAACTCATCATCACTTGAAGTGTTTTTTTTCTTTTTTTTTTTGAAGTGTTTTTTTTTCTCTTAATGCATGTTCTATTTTATTTATTTATACAGAAGTGAGTTTATTTATCTAGTTTATTTATCTTTTTTGGATATTTACATCTTTGAAACTGATTTTTGTGTTCTCTAACTAAGTGAAATGTTGGTTGTTTTGGCACTTTTGTGTAGGTTCCTATTTACAAATAAGAGAGTTATCATTCCTGAAACTCTTGGTTCGGTAAAGTTGTGGGAGATCAATAGGAACATTATCATTTAGAATTATGGAAATGTTTCATTTGTTCTTTTTCTATATATTTGTGTATGATTAGAAAGATATTACTATTGACATGCCCCTAATGCTTAATTGCACAAGGGCCTATAATTGTATTTATATATTACTAATTAATATATTTTATTTTAGGTGAACACTATAATCATTCATGCTTTTTATTGGTAATAACTCTTCAATTTAAACTATTTTTTATTCATACCTATTTTATAACTCTTCAATACTTCTAAGTGGAGTGAGATGCTAATGTATATAAATTATGTTTTATGTTGATGTGAAAATTCATATAATGGGATTTTATAATCTTGTTTAATGGAATTTTTTTAATTTTATAAGGGGCCATTTTTGGATTTTTTTTTTTTTTTTAGCTTATTATATCTTTTTTAAATTTTTAACATCATTTGCGGCGAACTCAACTCGTATTTTTCTTAACACTATACTAGAGTTAACAGATTATTTGTGGCGGACTTATGACTTTTGCGATAGGATAAATTCACCGTAAAATCTCTTGCAACAGCGCCATTTCTCACAATTCGAAGCCAATGAATTGTAGCGTGCAAACGATAGGGATGAACTATCGTTGCCAATAGTATCACCACAAACAAAAAAAAAAAAAATCATAAATACTAAGGTTATTTATGATGCATTCCAAGTGCCGCAAAAAACTTTATTTCTCTTTTGGGAAAATGAATTAAATGATATGCATGTCTACCGATGTTTTATTTATGTACTTATTTTTATTGAATGATTAAAGAAATCTTTTAAATAAATTAATAATTTCTTTAAAAAATGTAAAAGAATTTAAAAAGTAAAAATTTTATAAAAAAATGGTACTGTTAGTAAAAAACTCGGTAGGAAATTTCGGTTGACAAAGCGGCCTCCACTTTGTACTCGAATAAATTGTTGGATTGGATTTGTTTCAAGGGCTGCCGTTGACGACTGCGTGACAACAATACAGAAAAAGATGTGCACAAACTAAAAAAAAAAAATTCATACGGGAAATATTTTCTTCTTATTAATATATGGTAACTAAGTCGAGTGGTCAAGTCAATACAACTAAACAATTTTTTCTTCTAGTGTTGGTCCTCATCACCCTGGTGGTCAAGTCAATACAACTAAACAATATTTTCTTCTTGTTTTGGTCCTCATCACCCTAGTGGTCAAGTCGAGTGGCCTCAACGTTGCCGGATGAAGACTGTTACCAGACAATATTATAAAGAAAAATATTGCAGTAAAAAAACTCATAAATTTATAAATTAACATATAACTTTGTATAGATGCATTAGATATATTTTCTAAAAGAAATTTATAATGTAATGTACAGTATCAGGTTATGAGCTTAGTTTTATAATATCATGTGGTTGTTAATTAAACATTTCTCTAATTATAAATAGGTTGTACACTAATGATTTTTCATTCATAAAAGTATTTTGATCTTGGGTTATTGTTCCTTAATAATTTAAGAATACTAAAAAACACATTTAAGAAATCTTCATGTTCGAATCTACTAATTAGAAACTATCAAATTGGTTAGGATAAACAATGGCCACTGTATTCATAAAGTATTATTGTATTGTTTTTTTTTTTTTTGGAGAAAACCAAGGAATGAAATTGGAAACAGATTTATTATATTGATTGTCAATATTGAAATATATTAAGAATTCGAGAAATCCAAACAAATGAACAAATCATTTTTCTCTGAGGTACAGTTTATTATTTTTCAGATGTTGCATGTGTGCATAAGCCCAATAAGTATATTAAACTAAACACCAGCGGCCCAGCCCGAAGCATCAGCAAAACTGCCGAGATGTTTCTTTCTGGGCCGGGCCCTTTAAATTTAGTTTTTTATTACACTAGTTTCTCAGATTTGGTGTTGTCAAATTATAAAATTATTTTTATTATAAAATAAATTAAATTAAGTCACATTATTTTATAAATTTATTTATTTTTTATTTATTTACGAATGTAACAGTAGTCTTTAACTTTTGGTCTAAGTTTCAAACAAAGTCTATCGTTTATATAGTTTTAATGTTCAATAATTTATCGATTTCATAAAAAAAATTAATGATAATTATCTCCTACGAGAAAAAAAAAATCATACATAAAGTATAGCATGGAACCTATTTCTTATATATATCATAAAAAGCGTGTCATATTAATTTCTTCCGCCACACAAATTGATAAATTAATATGTTTAGTTTTTTTTTTTAATTTAGAATTGAATTAATTCACATCATTACAAGCTCTATCCTTTACGATCAAATGATATAACTATCTTCCCTCTAGAATATCTCCCCTTCCTTCTGTAAAGCCATCTTTACAAGCTGGCGTGCCACGACCCACCTCATTTCTTTCTGTGTAGGAAAGCAATTTGTCCACAAATCATTGGTACGAAGAATTTGCTTGATATCCTAAATTATCTCCCCCGGCTCTTCCCTTATTCATGGCCACTGCAAAATAAAAGATAAAGTAAGAATCGATCAATAAAAACATGTCTTTAAAATTTAAATATAAATAAAATTGAAGTTATGGCAGTAGGGACGGGACAGGGGTTCACCCTATCCCTCCCTGGCACTATCTTCATCCTCCAAAGAGGGTGGGGCAACGTGGTCGGGTACCCGCTGCCCACCCCTATTATATCCAATATACATCATATAAAAACGTGTTGTATTGATTTTTTTTTTTTTTTGCACACAAATTAATAAATTAACATGTTTTAATTTTATTTTTTTTAATTTAGAATTGAATTAATTCAATCATTACAAGCTTTATCCTTTACGATTAAATGATACATATTTTATGAGCTATCCTCTCTCCAAAATAACTCCCCTTCCTTCTGTGTATAAATGAGGTGCCACCTTCTAGTGTGCCACCTCATTTATAAGATTTTAAACACCACTACAATAAAGGTCCTCTTTTGCTATATTTTGTTTACTTGCGATAGATATTGGCCGAAAAATATCAAGATATTCCCTTGCATTCATTATCCTTGCGACAGCTACGAGAATTACAATGAATCTTGATCTTTTTGCGGCGAGCTTGAATCTTAGCAAAAATACATGTTGAGAACATCTCCAAATAGACCATGATTTGTGAATTCTCCGTAAATAAACATATTTTATACGAGTTGTGCTCACCGAAATAAGTGTAATAAAAAATAACTTATTTTTTAAATTTTTTCTTAATAATTAAAGTTATTAAAAAAATATTTTAAAAAATAATAAATAAATAAATATATTATAAATAATAAAATAATAATAAATAAGAGTAACCATATTATTACTTTTTTAGTATATAAATAATAAAATAAGAAGTAAGCATATATATAATAAAACAAGTATATCATTACTTTTTAGACATCATTATGCATAGGTGTAGACCATCGCGTGAACATGCTTAATATAGTTACATAAATATATAATTGCACTTGTCCACTGTAAATGGGATGAGCCATATACGTGTATTCAAAACTGCCAAGTGTTATGAAATAATGTATAAAAATATGGTTCAGCCAAGACTTGTCTTTGTCTTGTAGGCAGCATCGGCCCATCATGACCATGCTTTTTCAGATCAAAGAAGCAGAGCTGGCCTAATAGGTTAAGAGCTTAAGACTAAATTTTAATTGAGATTTTTTTTTTAAATTAAAAAAAAAATTATTTTTATTTTTACATTAGATTTTTATTTAAAAATAATTCTTCTCATTTGTCAAGTAAATTATTACTTAAGATTTTATATTAGCTTTTTAAGCAATATTTTTAATTAATAATGTCATATATATGTAATATCTATTTGATATTTTTTATATTCTTTTATTGAGTTAATTAATTTTTTTATTTTTAAAAAAATTTCTACTTTATATTATTTTTGAGGCCTGCTTCTATTTGGAACCTTAGACAATTGTCTAAATGACCTACTAGAAGAGCCGGCCATACAAACAAGAGCGTACCTGCGCGAGATAAGGTTCAAGCTAGCTAGGCGGGAATTTTCAAGAAAATATCTATATAATATCCAAGTTATCAAAGAGGTACTCTTGTTTTCCATCAACTGCTGAATATTTTTTGTTGCAGCAAGTCTTTCTCCTTCATACCAAAGCATTCGAGGATGTGTTTTCTCAAGGTTAACAAGGAGTCCACAACATTTTCTCGGTGTGTCTTTTTATTGTTTTATAGTTTTCACAACTTCAATTCCTCTCATCTCTGGCAAGGTTTAAAACTAGTGGATGTTTTTAATATTTAGGCTTTTTGTTTGGTTTACAATTGTTCAACCCCACAACTGTATAAATTAATCATGAACAATATATGCAAACTGTTCTTCATTTTTTTACGTACATGGACAAAGAGATGAGTCAGTCAAAGAAAAGGAGAGAATGAGGAATAGCTGGACGAACAGGGAGACAAGTCCTGCCTCCATCCTTAAGACATCCACAATTATAACGTTTTCATTGTGGACCTTAAGACAGCCACAAAATATAACCTACAGCCACATCTACAACATTTTTGTAACAATTTTTGGTAAGTTGCTTGCTCCGTCTACATCAAGGAACTCCATAAAATGATTTTATCATCATCGATGTCTGTCTTTTACACGACAAGAGTCCATATGTAGCTAATGTGGTAGGCAACAAAAGCAAATCAAAGGGCGGTTAGGAGAACGCCATAAAAAGTCGTCATCCATCGCTGAAGGAAGTAGAGGTCTGGTGAGTCCAGTAGTGCTGAAAACTGAAGTTGCGGTTGTAAGATCGCAAAAGCTTCTTCTTTCTCGTAGGTCTAATGGCTCACTAGCGGCGTTGAAATTTACTTTGTGTGAACACTATAGCGGCAGTTATCGCCAACGGCTTTCTCGACAACAAGATCGTGACAAAAACTAATATTTCATCGGCAAAACCATAGCAACAAGAAGTAGAGAATTTGTCACGCTTATTTTCCTGCGTTTCATCTGCGAGTTAAAAACTGTGATAGTTGGATTTTTGTCACAATTTATAAGAGTTTTGTTGCGATTTTTAAACACTACAAAAACTATCAAATGTTGTAGTGAGCCATTAGACCTAGAGTGTGCCCCTCATTTCTAGACACCACTACAAGCTGGCGTGAAAGCCAAGGTCCTCTTTTACAAGCTGGTGTGCCACCTCATTTCTTTTCTGTGTATGAAAGCAATTGTCCACAGTTCGACCCTGGTACGAAGAATTTGTTTGATATCCTAAATGATCTCCCCCTTCCCTTATTCATCTCCTTCTCTTCAGACTTTATTATTATTATTATTATTATTATTGAAGAAGGGCACTATTTTCAGACTTTATTGATTATCCTTATTTATAATGGAAGAAAACCGTAGATGCAAGGAAACTAATTAAAATTAAATAACATCATTACGACAAACAAAAATAATAAACACATTAAAACTGCAATCTCAAATAAGGAAGACCTAACTCATCCGTTTTTAATAAACCTCTTAGAAGGAAATGAAGACCTGAAAAATTATTCTAAAAACAGCTGCAACCATAATTTAGCACCCTGCGTGCGTGCCAGGAAGTCCGCCGGAATATTACCTTGTCTATATACGAGAGAAATTGTATATTTCAAGCCTTCTAGAGGTATTAATTTCCATTCAATAATCTTCAAAATATCAAAGATCACAAGTCCACAAAGCAAGTCCACAACGCAAGTCCTTAATCCATTTAACCACAATTATAGAATCCATCTCCCAGTCAATGTGCACTAGGCCCAGATTTGCAATAAGGCGTAAGCCATGTAAAAGGCCCATTCCTTCAGCCTGATTTTTTGTACCATGTCCCAGGTCAACCACAATTAACTCATTTCATTCTCCTCAAAAATACCATCTCGGAATGTCAATTTAGCATACAACTCCATAGCCATTTATATATGGAGCATTACATTCAGCCATGAAAGGAGAGTTTAGATAGTAATTCCTTGCATAACACATCGAAGCTAAGATGTCTCCATTGTCCCTAAAATATTCTTCATTATAATCACCACTGCTTACGATTTTTCTTTTGGTAGCTTTCTATACATATCTATCCACAGCTGTACAAAATCTCTACATGTCATCCACTTGTTAACCGAACTATCTTTCTTACCCACACATCAAAGGCAGTAGGGAAACTCCAGAGTCTACGAATTATACATTCCTCAAACGTTTAACATATGAGTAGGTCATATATGAGATATCACATTTCTTAAGAATAAGAAGTTCTTGTTTTTTATAAGATTATAATAGAGTTTCAATTGTATCATTGACTAGTCCTTTTAGAGTTTAAACCGTGTGGCTTAGACCTTCCATTGGGATGTTAAAAATAGTATTATAGTCTATCCCAACCAAAAATATAGGATTTGAGCCATACCACCTACAATAAACAAATCCAACGAGAATATCGATTATTTAAAGGGATAGATTGTGATACTCTATATAATAAGAATATAGGTAGATAATGTATGAAATCCTACATTACTTAAAAATGAGAAATTTTTTCTCTTTATAAGATTTCAATAAAACTCCAATTGTATCATTAACTAATCATTTTGGAGTATATATAAGCCATGTGATTTGAGCCTTCTATTGAATTGTTACATTTATAATATTTCTTTTCCACAAATCACTACAAGAAAAGTGACTTGTAGTGGCTCTTTCGCTACTGCCGTAATAGAAAGTGACGGAAAAATTAAGTTATAGCTGCACTTTATCAGATTTTTCATGCTACCTGGGCGAAATTGTTTTTTGCGGCAAATTTTATAGCTTTTGCGGCGCTACAGAAGCGCTGCAAATACTCTTTTAAAATTTAGCCGCAAACACACACCCCCCCCCCCCCGATATTCTCCTAAATCTTCCTCACTTTTTCGAGACCTAATCTCTCTCTCTCTCTCTCTCTCTCTCTCTCTCTCTCTCTCTGTGAGATTGTGCCACCCCTTCGTCGTCATCACGCCGCCGTTGTCATCACGCCGCCGTCGTCGTTGCCACCATTCCTTCGTCGTCGCCGTCTCTATTAGCGGGTGAGACTTATTTTCCCTTTCTCCAAATTATTTCCATTCTTTTTCCCCCTGTGCACTTTCTCTCGTTTATCCAGCGCCAAACCAACTATCATCCTCTTCCAAAATTGATTCGCCCTTGGGTTTAAACGGATTGTTTGGGGGTTGTTTAGACCCAAACTAATTGGCTCATCTCCTCGCGAACTCCATTGAACTTGGGTAAGGATTTTCAGTAATCCCCAAATCCTAGGGTTTATATGCACTTAGTTGATCAGTGAACCTCGATTATTTGTGAATTCGACTCTTGTAAGAACATTAATTCAACTTATTTTCATTACTTCTACTACGGTGGTTTTCTAATCTCTATTTTACTAATATTTCCCCTGGTATTTTCTCAACTGGTTATGATGAAGACTAATTTATCTACTCTAATATATTCGTCTTGAGTGGAATATTACATTTTAGCTTCACTTTTAGTTTGTTCACATGCTTAGTTATTTTTTTCACGAATTTTTGATTCATTCGTATTGCCTAAAATTTAAATTATTATGTCTCTGTATCATTCAAACTGAAATTATTTTTTTGAATTTTTGGTTAAAATTTTCGTTACTAATTTTATCTTGAATTTTTTGCTGAAATATACAACTGTGCATACTTGTTTTGTTCATTAGTTTTGGGAGACATGCGTTAACATTTTTCATGAAATCTGCCCTCAAACTAGATGGTTTAAAAAGCCACATTTTTGGAGATCGGTGTTGTGGATAGATTTGATCTTCATGTTTCTAGCAGCACCTTAAGTAGTTAGATTGGGACTTTATTTTAATATGAGCAATTATATAGGACTAATTTGATGTTTCTTGCGAATGTAAAATGTGGTTGCTTTTTCAGACTAATTGGTTTCACTTTTTGGCATAGGGTTGCTGTTGTTTCAACCGATATTAGAGCTACTGGAGTGGTGCGACTGCACAGGAGGGTAGTGAGTTGCACTGATTCCTTCCACAACTAAGGTATGGTTTGTCTGTGCTACTAAACCCTGGACATCCTCTTCTATTTGTTTTTTTTTTACACCATTATCGAGTTATGGTTCTCCTCTTAATAACGAAGCTGCTAAGTAAAACATCCTCAAGGATTTATCTATATAACCTAATGCTCTAATTCTACCCAAATTGCTGAGAAATTAATACTAGGAAAAATTACATTTTGAACTGCAAAGATTTTTTTTAGAAATTCATATTAATAATAGTTAATCGAATATGTCTGCTAGTTTACAAATATTATGTGTGCCACCTCTTTTGATTAATAAAACTTTTACTTATATAAAAAAAAAGTTTAAAAATATTAATGTGTTCATTTGTATTCATTTAAATCTGATGAAATAGTGATATAAAGGTAAATGTATCCCACTTATATGTCTGCTAGTTTAGAAACATTACCATTTAAGGATGTTTGTTGTTTCTAGCACAAAACATTTCAATAAAGTTAGTTCATTTAAAATAGGATTGTTAGGCTGTTGGATGGAGTTTTTATGTGTGAGAGCAGTTCAAATTTTACACATTTTAATAATGGTAGTGTTATTAAAATTATGAGATTGCTAAAACTAAAAGTGCATAAATCTAAATGCATAACACCACTGGGTGAATTAGTTCCAAATTGTTACACTTGCAATTCCTATATAGTATCACACCATGCAATATCACACCATCATTGGAAAAGCTTGATTACTTTCAAAAGTTTTCAACCCCTCCCCCCTCTCCCCCTCCTTTTGCTTCCACTATATCTCAAACTGGATGCTGACCATGCAATATGACCATATAATATCTTTTTTTATTTGCTAAAAAATGACGACTTTCAATGTGATACAATAATTAGGTTGTCAGCAACTTTTGGAAAGGATTGGCATCAGTCCTAATGTTGTTGCCCGCACAGGGGATTTATTAGCACTGTCATAATTATTTGTCTTGAGTTAGGGTTCTTTATTCTTTTGAGTTTGACTTTTTAGATCTCATGATGTACCTAAACTTATATAAGATAAAATGCTAGCTTATTATATATTTTTTTAGCTCCTTGATTTTGTTATGTGCTGTGACGCCCCCAAATTCTCCTTAAAATAACACGGGAATCGAGACGTCAGGATGATGACAACACGGGTCACACATCCCAACGACAAGTATCAAACGTAAGTGCACATGTGACATACATAAAATATAGGTCGCAGCGGATAATAAATTATTATCTAAGTACCAGAATTTTTTTAGAAATATTTTACAAACCAATTTAATAAAAGCTCTCCAACAGGAGATTTAATACAGTCATCCGAAATATAAATTAAACAAATACATATTTATAAAAAGGAGAAAATAAATTTCTTGAGATAACAATTAATATTAATAACACCTCAACGGCGGAGTCGTCTCCTCAGGCTCAGCCTCTTCATAATCTGCATCCAAAAATTACGACGCCAAGATGGTATCGTAGGTAAGTACAACCCAACCAAACTAAAAGACAGAAATACATTAATGCTACAACAACAACCATAAACAATTACCATATGCATGAGGCTTAAAATCATCTTCCTCAAAGTCAATGAAATAACCACATGCCAAAATCTCAATTTAATGCACAATAAAATCCCAATAAAATCACCCATCATTTTCCATAAAATAATATCCTCAAAACCAATCATACCGGGTGTTACGTATTGCCGTCCCCGATATGATTTACACACACACTCGAAATCATAATGGGCGTTCCGTATCGTCGTCCCCATTACGATCCACACACACTCATTTCATACCGAGTGTTACGTATCGCCGTCCCCAATATAAAATGCACACCCAATGACCATAATGGGCGTTACGTATTGCCGTCCCCATTATGTCATCCACACACTTACACGCTGATCACAACAGGCATTACGTATCGCCGTCCCTGTTATGACTTAGTTCAAAACCATTAAAATCTGTTAAACTCAATTTAAATCCCATTTTCCATTCTCAACACATGAATATCCAAAATCATGCAAAAATTTACTTTTCAAATATTTTCATGAGCATGCGCGTAAATACACAATGTAGACAACCATGCAGCAATTATCCAACATTTAATTAATCCAATCAACCAACAAATACTAACATTAACCAACACATAGCAACAATAATCAAACACAATAACTATTGATGCCAAAAATATATTTAAATCTTAAAACTCGTTTGGAAAGTACTTACAGCTGTAAAAACGTAAATCCTTGAACAACGCCAATCTGCAACGTTTGTAGCGGTCACTTGTACGTTAGGCTAAAATATTCGGTTTGACACCAAAATTTAGGGAGATACTCTTTGAAGGGTGGGGAATCTCATGGAGGTGGTGGTGTGGTGGCACAACCACCGGAAGGTGGCGGATCGGGGTCAAAAGGGGTGAAAACTCATTTTCGGGTTTGGGGTTGTACCGGGAAGGTGAGGCCGTGTATGGGGAAACTGATCTAGGGGGATGAACGGCTGGGCGAGGGGAATCTTTTGGTGGTGGTGGTGAGGCCTACGGTGGCCGGACGGCGGCGCGGCGAAGAACAACCTGTTTAAGACCCATTTCGGGTAGAGGGGATAACCGGCAGCAATGGGTGGCTACCGACGGTGGGTTATGCTCGCCAGAGGATGGGAAGTCTAGTGGTGGTGGTCGGAGGCTAAGGGGTGGCCGGAAAATGCAAGAGAAGCAAAAATACCCATTTCGAGTTTTTTGCCGTGGAGGGGCGGTGGGATGGCCGGAGGGGATGCCACCGGTGTCGTTGAACTCGCCGGCATGTGAGGGTGAGGTTGGGCTGGGCGGTGTCGCCGGTTGGTGACGGGGCTGAGGAGAGAAGGAACGGCGAGAGGGAGAGGGAACAGGGAACGCGGGTCACGGGTCACGGGTTCACGGCCTGGGAAGGAAAGAAGAAAAAGAAAGAAAATGAAGAAAAAGAAGAAAAAGAAAAGAAAAGGAAAAGAAAAAGAGAAAAAAGAAAAAGACTAACTAGAAAAAGAAACACAATAAATTAAATAAAAGCCGACTTGAAATACTACAATCTAATATCAGTAAAATAAAATATTTAAAACCCAATAATATAAATAAATTAAACCCAAGCACATTATTAAAATAAAACAATAATTAATATAACGAAAGCAGATCAAATAGATTTACATAATAAAATAAAGGAATTAATTTCCAATCATTAAAATAATTAACTCATTAAAATAAATAAGAAAAGCAACGTAACTCAATATTAACTAATTAATAACTCAAATAAATATCTTAAACAAATAAAACACGACTAACAATATTATTAAAATACATTAAAATAATTAATACCGAGAATAAAATAACTTGTAAAAATACACGTAAATCCGGAATCTCACATGTGCAGTAAAATCTTGCTTTGTTGTTTATTTGCGACTGCTCCACATTCTATCTATTATGTGGATGTACCATTCTAATAGAGGTAATGAATACATGTCAAAACCCAAACTTTATGCTTATGTATGAGGTTTTGCATCAGTGACTCATTCTTTTGCAGCATGAATCTGTTGAGGTGGATTTGGATGTGAACCTAATATGCCTTACTGCCAATTTTTAACTGTGGTTATTATACATTTTAGGTTTTTTATCTTCTGATACTTATTTTTTATTGCTTACTTTAAATAGGCTACACTAGTTGATTTTATTCTTATTTCTAAATGACTGATTGATTTTATTCCCGAGAAAAGTATTGTTTAACATTCTTATCCCGAAGATCAATTGTCAATGTCCATGTAAATTTTATTTCTATAGCTATGAAGGGAGATGTGGTTTGCCAACTAACTTTGATTCTAGCTATTGCTATGTATTGGGTTTTGATGCTGTTAATGCAAAATTTTACTATTCTATGTTTGTCATATTGATGGTGATGGTGCCTTTTGATATTTTGTATTTTCTTGTTTATTTATTTTATCATCCATCTTTCTCTATATATGTAAGGAGATCTTTGTGTTTTTCCAATGTAGGCCTTCTCAACTTGCAAACTATCAACAACTCAATGAAGACGGACGACCCAAAACTCACTACTAGCCAATTCTTCAATTAATCCCAAGTTCTGATTTTTTTCAACATTTTTTTCATAGAAAATTATGTTTATTGCAATAACTTTCAATTAAGAATTATAACTCATTATATGCAAGTTTGTTGATAAAATTATTATCACTTAAACTTTATTTAAGGCTTTAGGATTCAGGATTTGTATGAAGAACGACAATTTTTTCTTTTTCTTTTTCTTTTTTTTTTTTTAATTTCTGTAAAATCTTATTTGCGGCGAGTTCAGATCGCCACAAAAATATGGCGGCAAATAGTCCTATCCCAGAAGCCTAACCAGGGTTAATAATTTATTTGCAGCAATTTTTTATCTTTTCACGACGGCAGAAATTCACCGTAAAGAACCTTGGAACATCGGCTTTTGCAGGGACTGGGAGAGAGTTATAGGCGCTCGATTATAGTGGCGCGGCGCCGGCGCACGAAAAAACGCCAAAGGTGCTTATTTGCCATGATTTTAAGACTTTTTGTTGCGACCTCTAAATGTTGCTGCCAGATTTTCATAAGATTAATACCAACCTCTAAATTAATTGTATCTAGCAATCATGTTTTCATTCGTACGTGTTATCAAATAAAATCAAATCTACATGATCAACAGATGCATGCACTTTCACCTATAATTAATATATATAATAGTTATCGTTCCATGTGTTAATCTTCCAATAAACATCTAGTAGTACTACTTCTCAACCTAATTTCTTTCAAGGGTGTATATAATAAGTGAAATGTTTTAACTACAAAGAGATCTGCAAAATAAATAGGGAAGTATAATAATATATAGGGAAGTATCAAGGTTGGATGACTTATTGACCAACTTCGAAGACTCGAAGCCAAATGGAGCGAAAAGCTGAGACAAAAAACACCGATCATGGCGCCGTGAACTTAGGCATAGAGAGATGGATCAGGTAACCTTGGGGTAGGAACTGCAACAAGAGGTTTCTTCTTTTTCAGAACAATCCCAAACTTTTCCGAAAGGTCCAACTTCTGATCTCCAGGAGGCAATTTCCAATCAAAAGAATGCAAAAGAGTAGCAAGTGAATACATCACCGTCCTCTCAGCCATTGCTATGCCAGCACATATTCTTCGCCCAGACCCAAATGGGAAATAGTCGAAGTCACTGCCAGTGTAATCCCATTTACTATTATTGAAGAACCTCTGGGGATCAAATTCTAATGGATTTTTCCAGATGGAAGGGTCCCTCTGAATTGCCCACACATTCACGAACAGCCGAGAGCCTTTTGGAATGGTGTAGCCTCCGACGACGCACGTCTCGGTGGGGCAATGAGGGACTAAGAGCGGCAGCACTGGGTGCAACCTCAGGGTTTCTTTCATCACAGCATGCAAGTAGGGTAATTTGGGAATGTAAGACTCTTCGACAATGTTGTCTTTGCCAACTACATCCTCTAATTCTTGTTGGGCTTTCTTCATCACTTCTGGTTTGTTCATAATTTCAGCCATGGCAAACTCGATCGTGTTGGAGGATGTATCTGTCCCACCCACCACCATATCCTGCACGGCACAATACTCTAGGTTATGCATGTGGATGCGACGTCATTTTCAAATAATATATATATTGCTAATTAATTCACTAATAAATTAACAAAATATTGTAATAGTAATATTGTCAACCCACGTGCTGACGCATCTATTAAAAAATACAATATTTATATCATTATTAAATCATCTCAATCCTTTAAATATTATATATTGTAATTGATGAAAGGGTGTCATTGTCTCTCACCTAATCAAATCATCATATAAAAATAATAGATGAGAGAGAGAATAACGACAGTTGGGGGGCACATTCATGTGAACAAGAAGTTATTATTATATCGTCCACTTTGATGATGTCTATGCAGGCTTTTAAAATGACGCACCCCAATTACAATGTTACAAACGGAAAATGATAGTTATCCCGGTCCCTTTTTCATTTCGATTTGATTTTTTGTTTTAGTGTTTTTTACTGTTTTTAAATAATATTTATGTAAATATTATTTTTAAAATATTTTTAAAAATATTAAAAAAATTATAATATTATTTAAAAATACTTACTTAAAAATTATATAAAAAAAACCAAATCAAAATAAAAAACGAGATGAAACATACCAGAATATATTAAAAATATTTTTCCTTTGTTAATTAAGTGGCTATCAAGTATGTTATGTGCTGAAATGTATTAGTCCAGTATATGCTCTTAGGCATTTTAGACTTATGTTTTTCCCGGCTACTCTTGTATATAAAGGACCTTTGTACTTTGTTTTCATTAATGAGATTTTTATAGAACTTACAAACCCCTTAATACGAAAGTTATCATGGTATCAGGAGAAAACTCGAGTTCACCATCCTCTGATTCTTCCTTTGATTTCTCTATTCTTCCTATAGATCCTTACAATCCATACTATCTTCTTCATGGAGATAGTCCTGGAACAATTCTTGTCACTCAGCTCTTGACTGGTGACAACTTTAATACTTGGGGTCAATCTATGCTTATGGCATTAACTACCAAAAACAAGGTCTGTTTCATTGATGGATCTACTCCATCTCCTTCTAAAACATCTCATATGTTTTCGTCTTGGACACGTTGTAATAATATGGTGCTTTCCTCGATCCTTAATTCTCTTTTCAAAGAGATCGCCGCAAGCGTCATTTACATTGATTCTACTCGTGAGATGTGGTCTGATCTTAATGAAAGATTTTCTCAAGGTAACGGACCTCGAATCTATCAGCTACAAAAGTCGATTGCGTCTCTCACTCAAGATGATCTTTCTGTTAGTGCCTATTTTACAAAGATGAAAGGCCTTTGGGATGAACTGATCAATTATCATTCTCAACCTGTTTGTTCTTGTGGCGCATTGAGATCTTTGATGGATATGCAGCAACAAGAATATGTTATGCATTTTTTGATGGGGTTGAATAATTCATATTCACATATTCGAGGTCAGATCCTTCATAATGATCCTCTACCATCAATTAACAAGGTATTCTCTCTGGTTCTTCAAGAAGAACGCCAACGAGAAATTGGATCTGTGTTACTACCAGTCGTACCTTCTGCTGCTTTTTCCGTCTACCAAACATGTTCATTTAAATAAGGCTATAATTGGTTGCAAATGGGTCTACAAAGTAAAGCTTAATCAGATGGCACCCTTGAGAGGTACAAAGCTCATTTAGCTACTATGGGGTTTACACAAAATGAGGGAGTTGATTATTTTGACACTTTTTGTCTAGTTGCAAAGATGGTGACAGTCAAGTGTCTTTTTTCCATAGCTACTATTAAGGGTTGGCATCTAATTCAATTAGATGTCAACAATGCATTTCTTCATGGTGATTTGATGGAAGAGGTATATATAGATTTACCTCCTGATTTTGGTGATAAAGAAGAGAAAAGAGTATGCCGATTGAATAAATCCTTGTATGGTTTGAAACAAGCTTCCTGCTAATGGTTTGATAAGTTTTCATCAATCATTATTTCTCTTGGTTTCAAACAATCTAAGACCGATTACTCTTTATTCACAAAACATCAAGGATCGAGTTTCATGGTTTTATTAGTCTATGTTGATGACATACTAATAGCCAGTAATAATATAGTTTTTGTGAATACCTTCAAAACATTTCTTGATAAACATTTCAAGCTTAAAGACCTCGGGCCTCTAAAGTATTTTTTGGGACTTGAAGTAGCCGGAAATCAGTCTGATATTTCTCTTTCATAGAGAAAATATGCACTAGAAATTTTATCTGATACAGGTTTTTTAGCTTCTAAACTTGTTAAAACATCTATGGAGCAGCACCTTAAACTCTCAAGATCTGAAGATATTCTTCTTGAAGATCCTAATCCTTATCAAAGGCTAGTTGGCAGATTGCTATATCTGACTATAACCATACCTGATTTAACATTTGCTGTACATACATTGAGCCAATTCATGGATGCACCTCGGCAACCACATCTTCAAGCTGCTCATCGAGTATTACAGTATGTTAAGGATTCTCCTGGACAAGGCCTTCATTTTCCTGCTTCATCAGAACTCAAGCTGACTGCATTTGTCGATTCTGACTGGGTTTTGTATGTCAAGATACTTGTAGATCAATAACTGGATTTTGTGTTTTTTTTGGCAACTCTCTCATTTCTTGGAAATCAAAAAAACAATCTGTGGTTTCTAGATCATCGGCTGAGGCCGAATATAGAGCTCTTGCCAACACTGTTTCTAAATTACTTTGGCTCTTATCATTGCTGCAAGATCTTCAAGTTCTTCATCCAAATCCAGTTGCTGTTTATTGTGACAATAAATCTACAATTTATATTGTCTCAAACCCAGTATTTCACGAACGAACAAAACATATAGAAATTGATTGTCATTTTGTTCGCGACGAGATCCAAGATGGTTCCATTAAACTCTTCCATGTCAATTCTCACAACCAACTTGCTGACTGTTTTACAAAACCACTTGGTTTTCCATTGTTTTCTAGTCTTGTTTCCAAGCTTGGCATTCTCAATATTCATGCATCAGCTTGAAGGGGGGGTAGTAGGAATATTTTTCCTTTGTTAATTAAGTGGCTATCAAGTTATGTTATGTGCTGAAATGTATTAGTCCAGTATATGCTCTTAGGCATTTTAGACTTATGTTTTATCTGCCACTTTCTTAGCTTGTATATAAAGGACCATTGTACCCTGTTTTCATTAATAAGATTTTTACAGAACTTACAAACCCCTTAGTACGAAAGTTATCAGAATACATAACATTGGCCTTGGCAAACAAGCAGCCAAGGATGGTACTGAAGAGCCATACTTGTTTTGGCGCTAGTGGCCGAATGATATAAAGTATAAACCCGATGTCTAATACTTTAATTATAAAATAAGTATATAAAAATAATTTTACAAATAAATATATTTTGATATAGTCTATCAAATTATAAAATTATTTTTATTAAAATACAAATTTAACAACTTACAAAGAAATACATCAATTTATTAAATTACATTTTTGTAATTTTGTTTTATAGATGTAGCACAACTAGTCTAATATTTAAAGCCTGAGTTCATATGCTTTTGAAAGTTAAGGTTTTTATCAGTTGTTCTGTCCTTTTTATTATAATCCAAAGGTCAAAAGTCATTCAAAATAAAGTTTATCTTCCTATAATAAGGAAAATTCTTATGACAAAAGACGAGAAGTAAGACTATAATAGGAGTGGATCAAACTAGACTGATAAAATTGACTTGACTGAATAGTTTGGTCCAAATTAATATTAGTCTTATTGGTTGATCTCGAGGTATAGTTTTTTTCAACGAGACCGAACCTAGACCGACTGAATGCATCTATATATTTATATTTTTAAATATTATATATGATATTATTTTATATGGTAATTATAGAAGCTAATTATGTAATTATATCTAATGGATCACTATTGACCATTTATACCATGAAATTATCTATATCCATTAACAATATATAAAATGTTAAAAATATCACTTAATTTCATTAACCATATATATACAATGAAAAAAATATTCATAGACTGAATCGAACCAAATGGATGGACCAATAGCACCAATTTGACAAGAATGATGAATTGAAATTTCAATCCATGACCCCTCAAATCGAACTGGACCGAACCGATTACAATTATAACTAGAAGGAGTAGCCCATACTGCATGGATAGGCTGAAGAGGGTGGAAACAAATATCCCTTTATAGTTTATATAAGGATTGTTGCATAATGAAATATATTTAGGAGTGACAATATATAACATGATTTATAAATTCAATACGAATATGTAACACACCGAATAATATTGTGTTTGGCTAACAAGAAAATAAGAGGAAAAATAGAGAAATTATGGATGAATATTGAAGAAATGTAATGTATTCTAATCACACTGTCTTACTTCGAGGGAAGACTTCCTCCAAAATCAAGAAGATTTACAATTGATTTCTTTGATAGCTCAATGAAGTCACTTATTCTACTATTTATACTAATTGATAAACTGACTTAATGACTTGCCCAGATACATGGGCTAAAGTAGACAACAATTGGATAAAGAGTCTGACCCAAGCCCAAGTACAATATCAAATGACTAAGTAACAAAATATGGTTCATTAAGCCAACTTCAACCCAATACAACTTTAGTCTCGCATTGTGGAAGTCATGGACATGTTACATACTTTTTCCTTCAAAGCACCTTGTCCATAAGGTGCTGATGTGCTTCTCATGTATGAATAGTTTGCATCAGAAAATTGGATTGCACAATTGGACAATGATGGTTCGTCCTTGACTCCCCCAATCAAATATACTTTGTTGTGGATAACAATGGCTAATGCACAACTTTGAGGTTTTAAATCAAACCCATTTGATATCTGAGTGCTTGTGTTTGCTGTTAAACAAGTTATAGCATCGAAAAGCTTATGGTAAGAGCCTTACCAGATTTAACCCTCTTGTAAGGCTCATCTTCTTTATTAATCATCACCAAAGTTGCAAGACTTGGAACACCTTCTGACTGCGTATGTTTGGCCTTGTTGGTGTAGTAGCAATCAACACGTACAAGCAGGAAAATAAAACCTTAAAGATGGACTGGTGACTCTATCAGCAATACCAACATTAATTGTTTTACCATCAACAATAGTAAAATCGAGAACATTTGCTGCACTCTCATAAATCTTAGCTAATAGTTTTCCATGCACAGTTGAAAGATTCGAATCCAAAAATACCTCAAGATGGTGATCATCAGCATCTTGGTTCCACTACTTCACCCATTCATCAATGATCTCATCCTTTAGTAATAAAATTGATGACCAGGTATCACTCTGACTATGGCAGTAACTAGGATCAAAGTTGTATAATGAGCATGTTTGCAAAATTTCACTCTTCCATTTCCAAAAAGCAAGAACAAACTCATCCAACAAAGAGAAATATTCCCTCCCAACATATGTTGAATCATATCGATGGTATCCTATCAAGAATGCCCATACCAATGCCAAACTTGTTTCAGCATATCTTCCTCTATCAAACGACTCCAACACACTTCTCAACGGCATTACAATAAATACAAGAGAAGCGAAAGAATGCTTAGCTCTCGGATTCTCCTTCACGGCACTAAATCAAGCATAAGATGTGTTATTGTTCTCTTAGCCAGTCCCCAATTATACACGGGCTTGTTGAGGACAATAGTGGTGTCATCAAGTTCTCCCAATCTCCGCTCTCTATTCCGTGTCTTCGTCCCCTAAACGCGAAAGCCTCGGATAAGAAGATTAAGATCGGCATCAACAGGTTTGGCAATTCAATGCATTAGGGCTTCGATTTCAGCCTCAGATTCCCTAGTGGGATCCATTTTGATTGTGGAAAGAAATGGAAAAAGGAGTAGACAATATGGTGGAGGAAAGCAACTCCTTAAATCCCCTGCTTCATTTTCGTTTGCATCTTGATTGTAGGCTATCTTTTCCCATAACGATCTTTTGTAGTTAATGGAAATGAGAGAGATAGAGAGATCTCTCAAGAACAACGAAATCCTTCCAGACGGCATCGCACGACTTCCCCCTGGGTCAAACGCCCAAATCTGAGAATCTGACTATAAAATACCTAAAATTGCACATATTAGTTTCCTTTCTCTTCCTTCGTTTTCGAAATCAGATCTGAAGATGTCACAGTCCTTTTTCACAATCTCACCATCCGAGAACTTAACCTCGCTTGGAATAGAAAACGGAGGAAAACAAAAGAGGACATAATTTCCGTAAAGTGATGGAAACGCAAATCGGAGATGAAAACATGAGTATTGGAGAAATAATTTTGGATCTATAAGAGAATATTCAGGAAAAAGAATATCGACAGAATCATGTTTGGCTCGTGCTTCCTCTTCCTCCTGTAACTCCCGAAACAATTCGTCTAGACGGTTAAATTGTGCTTCAGATTCCTTCTTCCAAACAATGGCATGTTGATTTCTTTGATAGCTCTATGAAGTCACTTATTCTACTATTTATACTAATTGGTAACCTGACTTAATGACTTGCCCAGATACACGGGTTAAAGTAAAAAACAATTGGATAAAGGGCCTGACCCAAGCCCAAGTACAATATCAAATGACTAAGTAATATAATATGGTTCATTAAGCCAACTTCAGCCCAATACAACTTTAGTCTCGCATTGTGGAAGTCATGGATATGTTACAGAATACGATACAAAAATTAATGGGTCTCGATTTAATTTTAACAGATTCGGGTTTAAATAAGTTGACCCGTTAAGATGAGCTTTATAAACGGGTCAAACTTGCTTAATATGAAATCAACATATTTTGACCTATTTAGAATTTATTTCAAAATTAAGATTTTATTATTGTAATATTGATATTTCTAAATATACTTATGTTTTTAATATTTTTATTGTTGGAATAATAATTTTAGATCTATACTCATATTTGTTATTGTATGGTTTGTAACATATATATTATATATTAAAATTTGTTTAAAAAAATATGTAATTTTAGAATTTCTTAGGAAGGACATATCCGTTTATTTAAATGAGTGTTTTAGGATAATAAATATTATGAAAGAGATTCCCAAGACGCTACTCAGTGTTCTCACCATGTTCCATGCCCCCATGGTCATAATTAAAAGAGAAATGATAGATGCAGTTATGGAGTTGCAAGCGACGTGCAGTCGTTTTGAAAAAAAATGTATATATATGAAACTCACGTGAAAAAGTCAATTTTTTTCTAAAACGACTGCACGCCGTTTGCAACTCTACGACTGTATGTAGCATTACCCATTTTACTTTAAAAAATGTAAAAAAATATTATAAAATTAAATAAAATAATTTTTTATTAGTGAGATTTACTTTTTAACAAAATTTTGTATAAAGTTTATCTATTTAAAGTTTGTATTAATTAACATTATTCTTAAAAATAAAATTAACAAAGGAAAGAAAAAGAAAAATGAAATGAACGAACGAAATACAGCCGCCCCCTGTCCCACCACTAAATTATGTGAATGACCCCACCACTATTATTTTAAATTCTGCATAGTGACTTGTATAGTGACTTGCATAGTAATTTCAAAACCTATAAATAGGGATTTCAGTTGTAATGAAATTCATAAGAAAAAATAGAGAGAGAAAGAAAGTTTCAGTTCTTAAGAGTTTCAGAGAGAATTTCTTATTTCTCTTTTGCAATAGTAGTTCTTTTATTTAAGTTTTATAACACGTTATCAGCACGACGGTTCTACCAATTCTGAAGCTAGTGGCCTTATTCCTCTGTAAGTTTTTCAATATATTATTTGAAATCTTTGATATATTTTATTGATGATTATCTGTGTGAATTTATAAATATATTTTTGGAGATACACATATTTATTATTTATATGTGTAGAAAATGACAAATCTTACAAAATTGGAATTTGTTGCTCTTGATATATCTGGAAAAAATTATTTATCCTGGATACTTGATGCTGAAATACATCTTGATGCAATGAACCTGGGAGAAACTATTAAAGAAGGAAATCAAGCATTCCTGCAGGAATGTGCTAAAGTAATGATTTTCCTTCGCCACCATCTTCATGAAAAATTAAAAACTGAATATCTCACAGTAAAAGATCCCTATATTTTGTGGAACAATTTAAGGGAGAGGTATGAACACCAGAAGATTGTCATCCTCCCAAGAGCTCGTTCTCAATGGATGCACCTGAGGTTGCAAGATTTCAAAAGTATTAGTGAGTATAATTTCGCACTTTTTAAAATAAGCTCAGTATTAAAATTATGCGGTGAGAAAATTATCGATGAAGATATGTTAGAGAAGACTTTTACTACATTTCATGCCTCGAATGTGCTCCTGCAGCAGCAGTATCGAGAGAGAAAGTTCAAGAAATATTCTAAACTTATATCATGTCTTCTAGTTGTTGAGTAGAATAATGAGCTCTTATTAGAAATCCACCAGTCACACCCTACTGGCTCAATATCATTCCCTGAAGTGAATGGTAATAGGTTTGCATCATTCCCAGAAGTGAATGGTGCATCCTTTAGAAGAAATCGGAGGCGTGGACGTGGTAGGAGAAATTATAGAAATGTTGGTCCCAGGAATGACAACATTAAAAGGGATTATAATATACCATATCACCAGAAGTGGTACAATTCATAGAGGGGTAAAAATCCTCAGAATAATTCTTCAAAGAAAAGTGAAGAGGTGTGCCATAGATGTGGAATGACTGGACATTGGTCACGTACCTGTCGTACGGCCAGGCACTTAGCTGATTTATATCAAGCTTCTATTAAAGGAAAGAATAAAGTGCATGAAACAAATTTAGTAGAACCATCAGATGATTTATTAGATTCAGTAGATGTAGACGTTACTCATCTTGATGTATCTGATTTCTTTAATCATCCTGATGGTAGTATTGAACACTTAATTGGAGATGGAAGTGTTCCACTCAATTAATGTATTTTCTTTCTATCAGTAATAAAAGTTTTGTATATTTTGTAGAATCATGGATTACATTGATGAGCTTTTTATCTCTGAGTTGAATGATAAAGATATATGTCTGGCTGACAGTGCTACAACTCACACAATTCTCAAAAAAAAGAAATATTTTCAAAATCTAACACTAAGTAAAGCCTATGTCCATACCATATCAGGTTCATCGGATTTAATTGAGAGCTCCGGAAGAGCTTATATTGTGTTGCCTAATGGCACCAAATTTTGTATTGATGGTGCTCTATTCTCTTCACAATCCAGAAGAAATTTATTGAGTTTCAAAGATATACGTCGTAATGATTACCATATTGAAATGACCAATAAAGGCAGTAAAGAGCATCTTCTTATTACTAAAACAGTATCGGGCCAGAAGCTCGTATTAGAAAAACTGTCTGCTCTATGTTTTGGATTGTATTATACAAAAATGAGAACAATTGAATCATATGTGGTAATGCACCAGAAGTGCATTGACCCTAAAGTATTTATGACTTGGCATGATCGCCTTGGACATCCGGGTTCTATAATGATGAGAAGAATTATTGAAAATTCGCATAGGCATCTCTTAAAGAATCAAAAGATATTTCTACCCAATGAATCTCCGTGCTTTGCATGTTCTCAAGGTAAGTTAATTATTAGACCATCTCCCTCAAAAGTCATTGTTGAATCTCCATCCTTTTTACAAAGGATTCACGGAGATATATGTGGGCCTATTCATCCATCAAGTGGACCATTTAGATATTTTATGGTTCTAATTGATGCATCTAGTCGATGGTCACATGTTTGTCTTCTTTCCACTAGAAATGTTGCATTTGCTAGACTTCTTCCTCAGATAATTAAACTACGAGCACAATTTCCTGAGTATCCAATTAAGACCATTCGATTGGATAATGCAGGTGAATTTTCATCTCAAGTTTTTGATGATTATTGCATGTCAATAGGAATAGATGTTGAACATCCTGTTACCCATACACACACACAGAACGGTTTAGCTGAGTCTTTGATCAAAAGGCTTCAACTAATCGCTAGACCTTTACTTATGAAATCAAGACTACCTATTTCTGTTTGGGGACATGCTATACTTCATGCAGCATCTCTAATTCGCATTAGACCATCTGCATATCATAAATATTCTCCATTACAGCTTGCATTTGGTCAACAACCAAATATTTCTCATCTTCGTACTTTTGGATGTGCTGTATATGTTCCAATTGCACCTTCACAACGAACAAAAATGGGCCCTCAACGTAGGCTTGGGATATATGTTGGTTTTAATTCTCCATCCATTATTAGATACATTGAACCCCTTACAGGGGATATGTTTAAAGCACGTTTTGAGAATTGTCATTTTGACGAATCAAATTTTTCGTTAATGGGTAAAGAAAAGTCGGTGCCTGAAGCACGACAAGATATTACTTGGGATAATAAGACCCTGTCTCATTTTGATCCTCCTACAAATGAATGTAAATGGGAAGTTCAAAGGATTATTCATTTGCAAAATGTTGCAAATCAGTTACCGGATGTATTTACTGACACTAAAAGTGTAGTAAAATCTTATATTCCTGCTGTTAATACTCCAGCAAGGATTGAAGTCCCTGAAGGACAAATTGTCAAAGCAGTAATAGGTGAATCTAAAATACGCCTGAAGCGTGGAAGACCTATTGGTGCAAAAGACAAAATTCCTAGAAGGAAAAGAATGCAAAATGAATTTGGTGTTCCTGAAGAACACGTACCCACAATACAGGCCACAAATATAATTGGTGCTCCTAAAGAGCTTAAATCTCCTATTCCAGAACCTCCTGAAGAGGAAACTCTTGAAGAGTATAAATCTCCTAAAAAGGGACCTCCTGAAGAGGTGTGTCATGAAATGTTTTCCCCTAAAGAGGAACAGGTACCTGAAAATAATGAGATCTCAATACATTTCATGAAAACTGGTGAAATTCTGGATAGAAATAAAACTGTTGTCGACAACATATTTTCATATAAAATGGCCCTTGACATTACCAGAAGTAATGAAGAAAGTGAGCCAAAAAGCGTAGAAGAATGTCGATGTAGAAATGATTGGCCAAAATGGAAAACAGCTATTGAAGCTGAATTAAATTCGCTAGCAAAATGAGAAGTATTTGGACCTGTTGTCCAAACACTAAAGGGTGTGATGCCTGTTGGATATAAGCGGGTATTTGTATGAAAACGTAATGAGAAAAATGAAATTGTGCGATACAAAGCACGGCTTGTTGTACAAGGTTTCCTGCAGAAACCCGGGATTGATTATGAAGAAACATACTCTCCCGTTATGGATGCAATCACATTTAGATTTTTGATTAGTCTGGTTGTTACAAAAGGATTAGAAATGCGGTTGATGGATGTGGTCACTGCATATTTATATGGATCCTTAGACCATGACATATATATGAAAATCCCTGAAGGATATAAGATGCCTGAAGCATCTACAAGTACATCTAGAAATATGTACTCAATCAGACTACAAAGATCTTTATATGGGTTGAAGCAATCCGGACGCATGCGGTATAATCGCTTAAGCGAATATTTATTGAAAGAAGGATTTGAGAATAATCTTATATGCCCATGTGTTTTTATTAAGAAATCAGAATTCGGATTTGTCATTATTGCGGTTTATGTTGATGATTTAAATATTGTGGGAACTCCTGAAGAGATCTCAAAAATCGCTATATATTTAAAGAATAAATTTGAAATGAAAGATCTTGACAAAACAAAACTTTGTCTCGGCCTGCAGCTTGAGCACTTACCAAATGGAATTTTTATTCATCAGTCCATGTATACTGAAAAAGTCCTAAAGCATTTTTATATGGACAAATCTCATCTCCTGAGTACTTCAATGATTGTTCGAACACTTGATGTGAAGAAAGATCCATTCCGTCCTTGTGATGACGATGAAGAAATTCTTGGTCCTGAAGTACCATATCTTAGTGCAATTGGAGCTTTGATGTATCTTGCAAATTGCACTCGACCAGATATTACATTCTCAGTTAATCTGCTTGCAAGATATAGTTCTGCACCAACTCGAAGGCATTGGAATGGCATTAAACATGTCCTTCGTTACCTTCATGGTACGGTTGATATGAGATTATTTTATCAACGTGGTTCAAGTCCAGAATTGATTGGGTATGCAGATGCAGGTTATCTTTCAGACCCACACAGAGGTAGATCTCAAACTGGATATTTATTTACTTATGGAGATACTGTCATATCATGGAGATCTGTTAAGCAGACACTATCTGCTACTTCTTCAAATCACTCAGAAATCATTGCTATTCATGAAGTAAGTCGAGAGTGTATTTGGTTGAGATCAGTTATTCAACATATCTAGGAAAAGTGTGGACTTCTCATGATCGATAATAGCCCAACAATCTTATATGAAGATAATACTGCTTGTATCACTCAAATCAGATGAAGATATATCAAAAGTAACAAAACCAAACATATTTTACCGAAATTCTTTTATACTCATGAACTTCAAGAAAAAGGTGAAATTGATGTCAAGCAGATACGATCTAGTGATAATCTGGCAGATTTATTCACAAAGGCGTTACCAACTTCCACATTCAAGAAGATTGTGCATAACATTGGAATGCAAAAACTCAAAGATCTTTTGTCATGCACTTTTCAAGGGGAGTAAATGTGCTGATTGTACTCTTTTTCCTTCGCTGAGGTTTTGTCCCACTGGGTTTTCCTCTGCAAGGTTTTAATGAGGCAATCTTAAAGCACTTGTGGATACATAAGAAGACTGTACTCTTTTTCCTTCGCCATTAGTTTTTCTTCCCACTGGGTTTTTACTTGGCAAAGTTTTAACAAGACAGATTCCTTATTGACGGTCATTCAAGGGGGAGTGAAATGAACGAACGAAATACAGCCGCCCCCCTGTCCCACCACTAAATTATGTGAATGACCCCACTAATATTATTTTAAATTTTGTATAGTGACTTGCATAGTAACTTGCATAGTAATTTTAAAGCTTATAAATATGGGTTTCAGTTGTAATGAAATTTATAATAAAAAATAGAGAAAGAAAGAAAATTTCATTTTTAAGAGTTTTAAGAAAATTTCTTATTTTTCTTTTACAATAGTAATTCTTTTTTTTAAGTTTTATAACAAAAAAAAAAAAAATATAGAAGACATACCATGAGCAATGCCTTGAGGTGGACCATGGTGAGAGGTGTCTTGGAATCTCCTTCATCCTTCAGTTTCAATAAGAACTGCAGGAAATCTTTGCTCTCTTCGCCGGAAACAATATTCTCAGCTGCCGATCTCCTCCCGTCTTGTTTATTGATTTTCAGTCTTTGATCAATAACGACATCAAAGATCCGATCAAACCGTTGGGCCAACACTGCGCTCTTCCCCACTATGCCTTGCAAATCGAACCGAGCCAAACTAGGATAAAAATCCGAGATGTTAGGCTTCCCCAAATGCTCCGTTATCTCATTCACCACCTCCCTGAACTCTGACCCTAGGCTCGCACTCTTTTCACCTTCCACCGTCCCACCCCACAGCATGTGGGTGATTACATTGAGCACCGTCAAGAACATCTGCTCCCCGATGTTCACCGGAGATCCGACTCTATTGTAGAAGTACGCGACGGTTTCTCGGACCTGTTTTCGGCGGAGCGTGTAGACGGAGTCCAAGGTTGCGTTGCTGAGCATCTTGAGCACACAGACCTTTCTCAGCATCCGCCACTCCGGCCCGTACGGTGTCCACACTATATCAGACCCGCCATAGGCTATGGCCCCGGCCGCGGCGGGGACGTCACGGTTTGCGAAGTTGACGTCGTGGTCCTTGAGCACTTCGCGAGCAAGGGAAGGAGAGGTCACCAGGATGCCGAGCTTGTTGCCGAGCCGGAGCTTAAGTATGGGACCGTGTTCCCGGGCAAGGCCGGCGAAGTATGAGTGCAGTTCCGGGTCGAGGGAGAGAAGGTTTCCGACCAAGGGGAGGCCACGGGGTCCCGGCGGCAACGGTGGGGTGACCTTATTACTTTTGGAGTAAATCCATACACACCAAGAGAGCGTAAAGATAACAAAGAGGGTGAAGAGCAAGCGTGAGAGTGGATCGCTTCCATTGATAATACTTTGGAGGAAAGCTGAGATGACTGTCATCGTGGTGGTGTAGGGGAGATGTATCTTCAGAGAGATGGGATTTACTTGAAATATTAGCAGCTAACCGCCATACAATAAGAGTGGTTTAGAATACTAGAACCACACAGGATAACGTCAAGACAAGGATCTATATGATTCGTTAAACAAGGTACAACAGGCCGGCGAGGGAATCTTCGAGAATATATGAGTATTATTGAAGTGTTTTATGTAATTTTTTTTATTGACACCACCGGATGTCCGGAAACGAAGACCCTACTAATCCCGGGATTGAAAACATGCATGTAAATTAAAGTCAATAAAACCATTCACAAGAAGCTCGACTCTTAATCAGGATTTGAAAAGCTAATTATGTTGCAGAAGATCAGACTCATATTACAAATTGGTCATTTGAAAAAGAAAAAAACCGTTTAGATTTGAGAGAACTGGGTTGAATTTTCTTTTCATTAATGTACGTTATGTAGATGAAAGAGGGAGAAATACGCTATAATCATACTTCAGTACTCATTCAATAGATGTTCTCTATTTTATATTTATAAACAAGGTCAAGGGCTACCCCTGCATTCAAGGGGTATTTCCAGCCATGAATCATCCAAAAATGGAGCTGAAGGTTCCGACTCAGTAGGCCACTCAGAACTAACATCTATTTCATCAAAGATAATGGGTTTACATTTTCCATCTCTACTTCGATAAATGGCTTCTAACCAAAGATTGCAGTGAACAAAAACCATATCATTGAATTTTTCCAGCTCCACCCTGCTCCGTTTCTTGGTATGCAGGCTCTCAAAAGTGCTCCAGTTCCATCTACACCAATGGGAACTGCAAGGTTGGCTCAGTATCCGTATTGCAGCTCTCTGGAGTGTGGGGATCTCATAACCATATCCTGCCCACCAATCACCTAAGAATCCCGGATGGCGAGTTAAATACACATGTAATTTTGTTAAAACAAACACACATACACACACAAACAGTGACAGGAAAACCCATATAGAAGTGGGAGAGAGCAATTAATTTCTCTTAAGATGAGATTTTCAACAGTAACTGCAGTTTACACGTACCTGGGGCGTTCAGTATCCTTCCCATGACTGCAAAATCAGTCCCAAGAGCACCTTGTGCATTGATGTATATTGGATGTTCTTTAGTGATCTCCATTTTATCTTTATCCGTTGTAGCCATCTTTAACATAGCTTCTTGAAACCCATTCCTCATCCGCAGATCAATCTTAAAGTTTGGATTGTAGAAAATAGAAGGATTAAGGAATGCTGCTGCAGCATGTAAGGATGAGTGAAGCTGCATATTCCATCTTCGATCAATTATATCCCAAATTGGCATGTAATTCTCTTCGCAACCCTTATAATATGTCTTGATTGCAACCTTCACCCTCTCTAACCCTTCGTATATATACCCCATGGCTGGCATGTCCCCTTCAACAATCCGTAAGATTTTAACGAGTGGTTCAGAAACACTTACAGCTTCATGTGAATACTTCCAAAATCTACCTAAATGCATCAAGGACTTCATGGCTTCGGCATCAGGACTTTTACTATATATGGAGGACAACCAATCAGTATGAGAAAACATGTGCTTCAAATTGTTCTCCTGGATCACAATGGACCTCAAGGAGAGAAAATTAGTCACAAATCTAGTCATTCTTGGCCTGATCAACTCCATTCCGCAGGTGAATTTTCTCATCATATTCAAAATCCACGCATTACTATAAATGTACCTTGTGATGCTCTTTGCCTCCTCCAATACTGTAGCCACCCACTCTTGTTTACCAATATCTTCTAGCATCTTATCTACACAATAGGAAGCACAAGGAGACCAAAACAATGAATTGTACTTGGACATAAGTAGTCTTCCTGCATAAACATAACTGGTTGTGGCATCAGTTATAACTTGAATAACATTTTCTAATCCAATTTCCAAAATGACAGACTCAAGCAGCTCGAACAAGTAAGCAGCATCATCTTCACGACCTGATACATCAACAGACTTCAAAAATAGAGCCCCCTTTGGGCATGTAATTGAAAACACTGCAAATGATTTTGTCCTTCCATCAGACCAGCTATCACATAAGATTGTACAGCCTGTTTCTTTCCATTCATCTCTATATTTCTTGTAACATTCATGTATATCACCTTTCACTTTCTCCAAAAGAGTAGATTTCAGTTTTTCAGAGCTTGGGGCTTTGTAGCCAACCCCACACTCCCCTATAGCATTTACCATTTCCTGATAATACATAGATTTAGCAGCACTGATAGGAATAGAATTGTGGAAGAAAAATACAGCAACCTTTTTATCAGCATCATCATGTTTTCGCTTCTGAGCATCATCTACTGCTGGCTGTCCATTTGGTGAAGGGCATGGGAATAACAAAGATGGACAGGAGCTTCCATTCTGTCTGCTAGATTCATGGTTAGGATGGAACCCACCACTAGCAGAAGAGCTATTTTGTTGACCATTGGCTGCTGCTGCACGATCCACCTTTATTTTTTTGGGAGTTTTCTGTTTCTTGGGAGTGCTTAGTATACTTTGGATATGGTCTCGCACATCAGCTGGGACTTCAGAACAAGGCACTATATCTTTGTTTTTTATTTGAGCCAAGTGAAATTTCATCCTGTATACCCCTCCACTGAATTCCCGTTGACAATAATTACACCTAACCTTCTGTCTAGTTGCATCAACAAGGACACAATGCTCCCAACAGGCATCTCTTCCTCGAACCATTATCTCTAAAAAGTAAGAAATTCAGTAAGACCTTTTCTATATTGCAATTGAACAAAAGAGAGACACAAACACAAACATGGGCTGCATGCTAATACAATCTGTAAACTCACTGTTGCTTGCAATGTTGTTTAAAGCTATGCCACATTGCTCATAAGACCAATGTTGTTTACAATAACAAATACGATTTGCGGCAAATGGCATTCATAAGCTGAATATGCAATACGAGATCAAGAGGTTGCATTAGCTTCCCACAACAACAATATTTTGTGAGAAATGCTTCATTCACAAAGGTATTTCACCAAAGTAAACTTACAAACTAACGTGATTTAATGTGATATGTAAAGTTTATATTACAAGAAAAAGAACTTTATAATCTACCATACTATATTAAGCTACATCATTTTAAAAAGAACAACTATAAAAAAGCGTGATTTTTATATTGGCACCGGGTGTTTGAAAATAGTGTCATGACTAATCCTGGGGGTGCATAGGCCTTAGGCAAAGAGTTTTTTACAAGTGCACCTCGGATAATTCAAGGAGAAAATTCATCAATCTGATTAAGGCATATAAAAAGCTTGATTATGGCATATTAAAAGTATTCCGAGGGTGAATGTTGCTGTAACTTGCGAGCAAGCCAGCAAACTTGTTTCAAAGTATGACTATCATTATATTTAGTCGTATATTCATGCAGGACTGATCCATGAGAAAGAAATTGGCCCCGTTTGGATATAGAAACGGTTTTATCTCATCTCATCTCATCATTACAATTTTTTCAAATTTCCATACAAAATAAAATAAATAATTTAACTTTTTCATATCCCAAAACATTAATAATATTAAAAAAAAATCTAATAATATTTTATTCAACTTTTAACTTTCATTTAAAACCATCTCATCTCGTCTTACTATCCAAACAGGTATAGCTCTTCTGATCATACAAGCATATATATTAAGCCCAGTGAGCATTTCTTTAAGTTTTTCTTCTTTGTAATCATCATAAGCCTTCCATTGGCAGAAAACAAGTTCAAGGTCAATCCATTGCATCATCAGCTAATGAAACATAGGGGTAATTCAACTAACGAAATGTTCCCAACCCATCGGGTGGAAGCATTTCTTATCTTAAGATTTCTTTAGCTCAGCCAACCCTGTTCTATTTCAATTATCATAATTCATCTGACACGTGTTGCTTTTGCTTCATCTGAACCACATAAGAATAATAATAAAAAGTGAAAACTAAATGTCTTTGCCCTTTGTCAAGCAACATGAGAAGACATGTCCATGAAGTGCCCAAAACTTAAAACTTTGATATCATTTTCATGAAAAAAAGTCTAAATTTTGAATTGAAAATTAAGAAGATACAGCACATTGAAACAGCCCACATACAGCATTATAGAATACTTTGATACAGATCAAGTTATATTCCAGTATCTGACAAAATACATCTTAGTGACTAGGTTTACGTTACTCCAATGCTTCACCACAACAATTAAGTCAGAACAACATGCTTAAACTCAGAAGCCTGCATGCTAATACAATCTGTAAACTCTTTACACCAAGAAATTTCCTTCAATAACATGTGAATGCATCTCTTAAATGTATAAACAGCATCTTTCTTTCTCAATTTTATTTTTCCTTCTAATCATATGGACTAAGTTTAAGTGGCATAACAAACATCCAGAAATGTAACTTCTCCCTACTTCTGTAACTCCATAGGTTCTAGCAGATGCTGGAGTATCCCATCACGCATTGGTCCAACGATCCAGGACTCACGTATTTTTGCTCTGTACATCTTATCATACTAAATGGTCTATGCTAGTAAGTGATCCAAACCTTAAATTGGATTTCTTGTTATGTTTCTCTTGTTTTGGTTTTCTTCTTTCTCTATTTTCTCATTCTAAGTTCCTTCGAATATGACCTTACCCATATGCCATAAGAATCCCAACTCTGAACTCCAAGTTAACACTATGTTGGTTAATAAAAAAGATACATATTTAAACCAAAAAAAAAAACTTTATGGGTACTTGAATGACATGTTAGCGAGCATTTCAAGTATAATACCACTTACATTGCTTGTAGAACTAAAACTTACCACCCATCAACAGCAGAACAAGCCACTCATTAACAGGAAATAAATCAGTAATTGGATATTATCATAATTCTAGAAAAATTTGAAATATAATCCTATCTAAAATACCAGTATATCTTTGCTTGAAACAATTAGAGAGAGAGAGAGAGAGAGAGCGCACCTGGTTGAGAGGAATCTGAGGCAGAATTGTTCTTGTCGGGAGCCGAGGGTGGAGAGAGGAAAGAGTGGGGATTGTCGGAATCTGGGAACGATTGGTATCGGCGATTCGGAGGGAAGGGAGGGAACCGAGGAAATGGATAAACACGGCGATAAATTAGCGGTCCTCGCCACCTCTCTTCCGAGGAGAAGGTGTGGAAATCGTTTAGTCCTTCACGTGATCCGATCCGCGCGTGGGTTTATGCTCTGGAGTAGTAGTGGACCTGGTGGGGTGTCTTTTCTCTTGTTTTTTCCTTGCCACATATAGCCTTCAATTTCATGCTTTTTCTCATTCTAGACTTCTAGTACTTACCATTATTGAGTTCCATTTAAAAAAGAAAAAAAAAATTATACAATTTTTTCAACTTTTAAACACCATATATTTTTTTTAATTCTTATTATTTTTTATTTTATCAAATATTTGATATATAAATAATGAATAAAAAAATTCAAATATTTTATCAAATATTTAATATACGACTCAACCGCACAAAGAAATAACATTAGATTGTAATTTGATTTGATTTATAACTAAATAAAAAATTATTTGTTAGTATGAAAGAACCATATGATAGTCTCACCCAATATGTACCCAAAAAAATTTCTTAAAGTATAGCTTCCAATAATCATAACTAAATAGGTTTTTATTTTTTTTGTGATAAGTGATAGATTTTATTAACGGGACTAAACATAGTTTAAATATACAGGATCTATATAAGAGTTTACACCTAGTTAAGAAGAAAAGTTAAAAATGAATTAATTTGCATGAAGCGTTGGACGAGCATTCTATAACTAGGTACATGATCTTCAAACAATAGCTCCAGAAATGTTTCAATGAAGATAATGGCATACGCAAATAACTGCATATATCATTAGAAAATTGAAGTATAACGGACCAGCAAATTAAAGCATATGATAAAATAAACAGTTACTTATTAGAATTTGATAGCACAGTGATATCGAAGTCACAACTTTCAGATTGCCTAGAGCAGAGCCAGAGGAAATGGTGGTCACAAGGTGAAACTCCAGTGAACATATCACATTACATTTTATGAACACTTGTAGACCTGGAGAGTAAAGAGTTAACGAAAGTAACACATTTTGAACCGTGAAGAACAATATTCAACAAAATAAATGTGAAAGACACTTAAAAAAGACATCAAGCATGCCAACAAATTAGACATCAAGGAGTGTGTTATTTATTTCTTCCCGAAAAAATCTAGGTGTCACTCATACTGGATATTAGCTTGCACTCATGTATCTCACCAGAAACACTTTCTCTGGGAAAAGCTACTCTGCTGGACTCACTTGCTGCCTAGCTCTGCGAATACAGCTTTCATAGTTTCTAACCATAGGGGCACATTTCAGTAAGTCCTTGGGATGCTCCTTGTAGCATGCCAACCAGGCATCGTTCTCAGCCAAACAGGGCATAGGCTTCTGATATGGAAGCTTGTATTCCTTATCTCGAAGATTCTTGGCTCTTTGTGTTACCTCCTGTGCCAAACTATCCTCCTGCTTCTGCAACCTCTCAATAACCCTCTCACTATCCTGAAGGATGGATCGAATTGCATCCAACTCTGTGTAGGCTGATTGTGCAGGAGGGTTTACAGGTAGGAATAATGGAGGCTGCAGTGGCCATACTGTAGCAGCAGCCCCATTGAATGTCTTGGAATCATCAGTATTCTCCTTCTGATTTGCATTAGTTTCGGGTTTAGGCCCTCGTGGTACATTAACTCTAGTTTTTTTTGTTTTCTTTGGCTTTTTGATGTCATCAGCAAGCTGATTAAGGAGGCTGCCGCTAATCTGAATTGAAAAATCACCCATGGCAAAGGAACTCCCACACAAAATGCCTGAAAACATCAACGGAAGTGATTGTGCTGGATTAGAAACATATAATGCAAATTTTCTTCTTATCTTTGGGTGTCAGCAATGAGTTCTGTCATTAGGCATCTAGCTCATATCGGTGAATAGATTACCTTTTTTTTTCTTGATAAAGTAATTAGAAATTTTATTGACTAGTAAATAGGCATAACCAAGTACACAAAAATTATACAAGAGAAAACACCTATATACAAGCTAGGGACTAGAATTGGCTTAAACAAATCATGAAAAGGGTCTCCATTCAATACAAGAGCCTTCGCCCAAATACACAAAGTAATAAAGAAAAACTCTCTTTAAGTTCTCCCATTGCACATTCTCTATCTTCAAAGCACCCTGTGCATTTCTTTCCAACCATAAACACCACATCAAACATAAAGGAGTCATCCTCCAAATAGCAACAATGCAATTATTCCCCTTAAAAGTTTAAAAGCTTGCCAACAAGCTAAAAGATCCACCGCTCACTTAGGCATATCCCAAGCAATACCCGTCTACCAAATAGATTACAAATGATTGCTTAAAAGGCATACCCAAAATGCAAAACAAACTTCACAATGAGTGGGTTTTTTTGTTAGGCAATCTTGAGGGGCATTAGAGCCCTGGTAGGGAGGGGATTCGAAACCTCCAGCTTAGATTCCCATTATCCCTAAGGACCAGGGTAGATGCCAGTTGGCCCACAGGTCATTGGCTTCACAATGAGTGGGTTAATTTTTTTAAAAAGGCTCTTAAAACTAGGGAAAGAAAAAGGCTTGACCATGAGAGAATGAAAATCAGCTAAGGACGGACTGGATTACTTTTTTCTGACTTCCTATGATGAATTTACATTCAGATCAATTGCGTCATTGGTCAAACAACAGGTTTCTTCGTAAGAGCCAACGACAATAAATTTCCAGTAATTAGGTAAATACTGAGAGATGAGAGCTCCAGCTACCATCAAACCTGAAGTTGTAAAAAGCGGACCAGCACCCCCCATGGTTTGGGTCAGTTAGATTTTCCCCCAAAAGTTTTTCAAGCATTAGGACACAAGTATATGGTCCATTCCAATCCAAGGTTCCCAATTAGATATTCTGTACACTTCAAATGAAAAAGAAATTACTTCCCATTTATTCCCCCCAATCTCTCCACTATTCCTCCATGGAAATGTATAGGGTGGTTGCTGTGGCTCAACCTCTATGGCATGGCAACCTCCACCTCCATGGCCATGGAGGTTGCCATAGCTCAACCTCCCTGACTGTGGAATGAGAGGGGAGAGGGGAGAGGGGAGAAGAAGAGGAATTGGAGAGCACAAAAGGACAAAGAAACTTTTCTGTTTACAAAGACACATGCTACCGCTCCAAGACCAATGAACTGGGAAATTTCCACTTGGATAAAACATATGAGCTACAGATGGACTGAATGGCCTATACGTGTCAAAAGACATTAAGAATTACTCACAAGTTAACTTAAACTGTCATTATGCCCAAATGATGCATTGGTGAACTGCCAATAGATAGACAGGGGAGGCTAAGGTGCGAAGTTTAGTCCGCATGATAACATATCTATAATTTTTTTTTTTATAAGTAATAAGAGAGACTCTGTAGGAATTTCCTATGGGATGGAATTGGGGAGGAAAAAAAGTTTCATTTGGTGAGTTTGGAAAAACGTTTGTCTTCCGGTATCTCAAGGGAACTTAGGTGTGCGCAACCTAAAACTTTTCAATAAAGCTCTCCTTGGTAAATGGCTTTGGAGATACCAACTTGAGAACAATGCACTATGGAGAAATATTGTGGATGACATTTATGGAAAATCGTGGGTGAATTGGTGTTCAAAGGAAGTTAGAGGGCCTTTTGGGGTGGGTTTATGGAAGTCTATTCGGAAGGAATGGGATGTTTTTGCTAAACATACTAAGCTTAAAGTGGGTAATGGGGCTAAGATTTACTTTTGGATATTTGGTGTGTGGATTCTCTCCTCTCTCTCTCTCTCTCTCACACACACACACACATGTACATGTTCCAACATTGTGAGACATGGACTAGGCATCTTCCGTTTACCATATGGACTCTTGATGTATAGCTTGTAGTATCCTATGAAAATCAAAGGAAGCGCATTATGGTCCTAAGTCTAGGTTACCTCACCAAAAACTAGCAATATGAGCTTAATAGCAACATTAGCCAATTATGCATGCTGAATCCACCACCCATGATTTCTTCGAAGATCACATAACATGCTCTATTCCGTAGTTGAAACAATTGGCATTCCCCACCCTTCACCCCCCCCCCCCCCCGCGCGTGGGCGCGGGGGGGCGAATCGGACATATTATGTATCAGATGTGCAAACCGAGAACTACATCCTTCTTCAATGAAATCTAATAAAATAAATCACTTCCATATAACCTATTAATTTTATTTCATCCCCCCTCCCCGGGGTATAAATTAGTCAATTACTTCTACTACTCATTCCCATTCTTTAGAAGAATATATAAAGCAAATTAAGCAATTGAAGAAAAAGTTTATGCAGATTCACAGATATTAGGTTTTCCCAAATTAAAGGTTCATACAAGAAGAAAGTACAGCTCCTGAACAAACCAAGGCCCAAGCTTTCTGGGAACTATCAGAAATTCAGAATTGTAGAGACATGATAAACATTATAAGACAAAATCTCAGAATCCGATTAATAATGCTTAAAGTTTTGGTCGAAGAGTGACTCAGTTCTCGAACACAAAAAACAAAACAGAGAGAAATGAATCTAACCAGGAGTTGCAGGAGTATTCGGCGGCGGTCGGAACCGTCTCTGGCTGCAGATAAATCGAAAAAGTTGGGGGGAAGGGGCTGGGGGTCAGAGTTTTCGGTCGTTGGACAAGTAGCTTCGCTTGGACTATGTAAGTGCAAAAGCATTTTATTCGATAGGGGACTAAAGCCCAATTCGATATGGATTTTGACTCTTTAATCGGAGTAGGAGATTCAAGCAGTGGGTTTATTGGATCCATCTAATCTTAATTACAAGGCCCAATATAGTCCATCATGACCCAAGCAATTTTCAGCTTTCACACAGTAGATTTTCATTGCTTTTTCGGAAAAAAAAATATAGATATATATAGTCATTTTTATTCATAAATACATCATACGTATTATTGATGTGATACAATTTAAATTATAAGATTTAAATCTATAATTTTTTTATAAATCAAATCCTACAACGAATGGGATGTATGCCATGCAAGTTTATAAAGACAAATTTTTATATATGTATATATAATACAAAATATAAAATCACCAAGTGTCACATGTTAGAGACTATTATGCATCAATTTATAAATAAGAATAAATTTTTTTGTAGTTTTTATTTATGGACTGCATTGCAAGTTTAAGTGAAACGCTCTAATTTTATGAATAAATAAAATAAGATTTTTAAATTTTTAGAGTTTTTGATTTGTAAATTAATAAATATATTTTAGTTAATTTTATTCTAAAATTGATAATTTTCTTTTTGTTTATTTTTTGAATTGTAAAAAAAAATTATAAAAATAAACTGTATGTAGTATTGCTCTACAAATAAATTGCAAAAAAAAAAAAGTAGACTTTTTTGAGCTATTTGATCTCAGATCTCACCCAAAATATTTATGCGAAGTAGACGGTTGAGATTTCTTTCAGATATGTGGTCTCAAGTAATGAGTCATTCATTCCTAAACTTATTGAAAATCACTTATACACGGGATTGATTTTCCAAATGAAATAATGCTTATTTATTGCTCAACGAAAACGAGACCTTGCTTTCTACAAAATTTTGTTATATTTATTTCTTGAAAAATAAAAAATAGTAAATCCTATAAAACTCAGACTCAATACAGGTTGAAATCTGATTCCACCACCTCCACAAACTAGAATAGGAGTACTCTTAATTAGGAGTGGGCAGTGAGTACCCGCACCCCTTGCCCCACCCACATTTTGCATCACTTCGCATGGCAAGGAAGGTGTAATCTACCCAACAAACAAGGCCGCCCTCCACCCACTTTAAGGGCTGAAAGCAGGGGTAGGGGTGGGGGTGGGGGTGGGGGTGGGGGTAGTAAGGGATGAATCCCGTCTCGCAAAACACTCCGCCCCCGCACTCGCAAAAATTATTTATATATTAATTAAATATATATTAATATATTATATATAATAATATATTTAGAAAAATGCATACGCAGGCACAAAACAACCTATTATTTAAAAAAAAAAAACTACCAACATCATTTTAATATAGGATTATTAACCCATACGTCGTTTTGACTATGAGTCATCTCCCACTTTAAGGTCTCAAGTAATGAGTCATTCATTCCTAAACTTGTTGAAAATCACTTATAGATTTTCCAAACGAAATCATGCTTATTTATTGCTCAACGAAAATGAAACCTTACTTTCTACAAAATTTTGTTATATGTATTTCTTGAAAAATAAAAAAATAATAAATCTATGAAACTCGGACCAGGTTGAAATCTGATTCCGCCACCTTCACAAGCTAGAATAGAAGTACTCTGAATAAGGAGTTGGCAGCGAGTACCCGTACCCCCTACCCCACCCGCAATTTGCATCAATATGGCGGAGATGGTGTAATCCACCCGACAGGCGAGGCCGCCCTCCGCCCGCTTTAAGGGCTGAAAGCGGAGGTGGGAGTAGTAAGAGGTGAACCTCATCTCGCAAATATCCCGCTCCCTCCCTCGCATAAATTATTTAATAATTAATTAATTAATTATATTTTAATATATTTTAAAAAATACATATTCAGGCACAAAATAATGTATTTTTTTTTTAAAAACCCTACCGACGTCGTTTTAACATAGGATTATTAATCTATAGTCAAAACGATGCCGTTTTATTTTGACTAGGAGTCATCCCCCCCTCCCCCCTCCCGGTTTTGACTATGAGTTAATAACCCATCCCCTCCCCCCCGACTCTTTCCTTTGTCCCAGTTCTTCTATCTTTGTCTCGTCTCTCTCATTCCCCCCCCCCCCCCCCCAAACCCAAAAAAAAAAAAAATTATAACCCTAGACCTCAAATCCCCCCTCCCCCAAATGGGAATTCCATTGCCCCTAAACTCATCTCTCTCTCTCTCTCTCTCTCTCTCTCAAAACTGTAGACCAGACCCAAATCTCTCTTGGCAGTGCCCTCTCTCTCTCGTCGCCGCCATCACCACTGCAGCCCGAAGGTACCCTTGAATTCTCCCCCCCCTTTTTTCGTTTTTGAAATTTCTATAAACTATGAATGGTGGATGAAATAATTAATGGAAAATAGTAGAAAGGACCGTAAACTATGTGCTGTGAAAATTGATTGTGCATATGTGTAATTTGTGATTGTGACTTTGTAATTCAATGTTTGTGATTTGATTATATTTTTTGTTGCGATTCAAATTTCAATGTCTATGCTTTCTTAAAATATATATGTGACGATTATGCACAAAAAATCTTTTGGTGATTGGTGGTTAATATCATCCATAATCTATGGTCAGGTCTTTGTTTGGGCATTTAATTTTCACTTGGTTTAAAGACTTACTGATATGGAAAGGAAGAAAATTTCTTGATATGGGAAGCAGATCTTTCACTTTTCGTGCCTAACCTGGTTAAATAATTTTAAGGGTGCATCGTGCTAGAGCTATTGTCTTTATTTTATTTTATTTATGATTTGTTTTTGTGATAAGTGAAACAGAAAGTGGTTGTTGTCTTAATTAGTGAAGAGAGTTTGTCCATTATCAATAAGAGTTAAGGGGCTTACATGCATTAAATTTTAATTTCGTAGAATAGAGCTGTAGTTAACAGTATTCTTTGTTTTGATAGCATGGAACTTAATACGAACTTTTTACCTAGCAAAGTACCCCTTGTATGCTCAAGAGGAAAGTCCTAAAAAAAAGTCCCCCTTGAGCGAAACCTTTGATGCTTTTGTAAATTTATTACCTATGAGGTTATGACTATAATTGTTTTGATAGCATGATCCGATTCCAAGCTGGTTTCTGAAATTGCAATGAGCTATTTCTGTATGAACTTAATTTTTTATATAAAATTGCTTAATGATTAATTTATGGTTGTTCACATGTAATTAACAGATTGCATGATGCTTATTATAGAGTCAAAATAACCATGTTAGCAATATTTTTTCTGTTTGGATGCTTTTGTTAATACTTGACAGTTGACACAATCATCATGTTTTTCTTAATTTCATTGACCATTTGTTTGCAATAATTTCATATTTGCTGTAAATAAAAAGTCTAGTTGATTCTAGTGTGTGCTCCTCGATCGAGGCCCTGTGTACCCCTAACCTTACCCCTGCCACTACTACTATCTCTGACCCTATTCTTATTCTGGTTGAGAACCTTACCACTAGTCCTACCCCTAACCCATCAACTTGCCCTGCTCCCAAACCTAGCAAGTAGAGGAGAGCATTGACCGATGGACCGGAAAGACCGACCGGACCGGTCATTTTGAACCGGACCGGGACTAGATCAAGTATGCTTTGGTCCGATCTCGGTCCAAAAAATCAAGATTGAAATAGTTTCGGTCCGGTCCTAGTCCCGGCCTAAAACCTGACTGAATTTACAATATACTATATGTTTTTAAATTATATATATATTATATAATTAATTATAGTTGTATATAATTAATTATATATTCTATATTATTAAGTATCAAAGTATTATTATTTTATTTGATGTATAATTATTTACTATAAGTCTATATATCATAGTAAGTAGTATTAGTATTAGTAAATACTAAATAGTATTAAGTCCAAAGCCTATAACTTTATATATTTAGTAAATTAGTTTCAATGTGTTATTATATTTTTTAATGTATAATTATAATATATAGTACTAGTATATATTAATAATTTAATGTCAACACTTTAACATATTATAAGAGTTGTAATATAAATTATAATATATGTATAAATTTATAATAGTATAATGTTACATGTATGTATTGGTATAGTTAAATCAACATGTTAATATTAAGAATTAAAATAACATCTAGTATATTAGTAAATAATACTAATACTAGTAGTCTAGTATAAAGTCTCTAGAATATACTTATAACTTATAGTGTTAGACTATTGGTACCTGGTAGTAAGTCTATACTATATTTTATATACATATATATAATATCAATGTATTATTAAGTTCTTTAATGTGTAACTATTAACTATAATTTATAGTACTAGTATATATAAATATTAACATATATTAAGATATGTAGTCTAAATTATAGTATACGTATAAATTTATAATAGTATAATGTATTAGTATAGTTAAATTAACAATACATGTTAGAATTCAAATAACATCTAGTATATTAGATTTATTAGTGAATAATAAAATACTAGTAGTCTAGTATAGAGTCTTTAGACTATACTTATAACTTATAGTATTAGACTATTAATAAAATAACATTTATTATATTAGTAAATATACTAGTATTAGAATAGAGTCTATAGAGTATAGACTATACTTATAACTTATAGTATTAGACTATTAGTACTAGGTAGTAAGTAACTAATTAAGTTTATAATGTATTAGTTATTAGTATAGTTGAATTAACATATAAGTCTATAAATATATATATATATATATATTGGGGTTTGATTTTTTTTTTTTGTAATTTAGTTTTAATTAACAAATAAAATTATAATTAACAAATAAGAAATTCCCTAAAATAAAATAACAAATATCAGTATATGACATCGTTTAGTACAATTTTGGACCTAAAAGGCATCATTTGGAACCATAATAACAGACTTAAATCAAAGTTAAGGGGTATTTTATTTTTTATTTTTTATTTTTTATTTTTTATTTTTTTTCATTTCTTAATACTTAAATGACGCCATTTTTGAATTATTCAGGGCTCATATTTGAGCAGGAGCCTTTGCATATGGTTAGGTCATTTGAGCCTCTGGCCCTCACCATTTGCTCATCTTGCTTCCAGAGTCTCCAGACTCTTCTTCTTCTTTTCAAGCCCCACAAGTCATAAAGTCGAAACCCTAGCTAATTTCATCTTTTCAAAGTCAGTTTCTCGGTGCCTCCATGAAATCGTAGCCCTTCTCCTCTTCGTTGCATCACAGCCCTACAATCTCCGTCACAAGTCACAGCCGATTCGGCCCTATAGGTATACGTTTGATTCATTTGACCTCCTCGGCATTTCTCTAGGGTTTGATTAGGGCTTTTCTCTAGGGTTTGATTAGGGCATTTCACTAGGGTTTCATTAGTATATATTGGAGTTTGATTAGGGCATTTTGCTAGGATTTGATGAGTATATATTGGGGTTTGGTATGATGCTTGAGCTAGTTTGATTAGGGCATTTGACTCACACAGTGACCTCACTCAACAGTCGCTCGGCATGGCACTCGAGCGAAGTTCAGACAGAGACTTCGCTCGACCTTCGCTCGAGTGAGTTTAACCTAGAATGCTCGCTCGACATCCCGCTCGAGCGAGTATCAGCACACATCAGACTTTCTAAGATTTGAGCGCCGTTTCAAAATGAAACTATAAAAGCAACATTTTGTTTTCTATTTGTATGTCAACTATATATTTAATAAAAATTTTGATTACATATCTTGCTAGATAGACTCTACAACAAACGATAGTCACGATGTTATCAATCTAAATGATGTGCAAGACACAATTCAATGTCAAGACATGCCTCCACCCCAATCCATATCCAATACAAGTACCCATGTTGGTGGGTCACAAAGTAGGAAAGTTAGGTCAATGGTTTGGGATCACTTCACAAGAGTACCAGTTGGTGATCCTAGCAAACCCAAAGCTGCTTGTAATTATTATGGACAGACGTATGCTTGTGATACTAATAAAAATGGTATGAAAAAAAAATGAAGAATCACCTTGACAAGCAATGTAAGAAATATTCAGGTAGGAAGACAGATAAGTCCCAGACGATTCTAGGTTAGAAGGTGGAGGGAATAGTGCCCATTGCATTTAGTGTTGAAGCTTGCCGAGAAGCCTTAGCGGAGATGATTATTCTTGATGAGTTGCTCTTTAGGTTTGTTGAGGGGAAGTTTATACTTCTGGTTTGCCCTAAATGGGTTGGGATTCCATTCTGTTGGAGCGTTCCAAAGGATTGCATTAGAATCTTTTATAGGGAAAAAAATAAGTTGAGAAATGCTCTTCGAGGGAAACAAATCTCCCTCACCACAGATACATGGACATCCGTGCAAAACCTTAACTATATGTGTCTCACAGCACATTTTATTGATGATGACTGGAAGTTACATCAAAGAATTCTTTATTTTACTTTGGTTGAAAATCACAAGGGTGATACACTTGGTAAGGGCATAGAGACTTGTTTGATTAATCGGGGAAGATCGAAATTACTTACAATCACTCTTAATAATGCAAAGTCTAATAGTGGGGCCATTGCTTAATTGAAAAAAAAATATAGAAAGGACACGATTTTGGAACATCAATTTTTGTATGTTCGATGTTCTGCTTACATTTTGAATTTAGTTACCCGTGAAGGCTTGAGAGAATATGAGGATTCTATTGCGAAGGTGAGAGGCGCTGTAAAGTATTTTAAATCCTTCCCTAAAAGCTGGAGTACATTTAATAAATGTGTCTGATTTGAAGAGATTCAATAAAAAAAATTATATTTGCCTAGATATACCGACTAGGTGGAACTCCACCTATCTTATGTTGGGGAGGGCGTCAAAATTTGCAAAGGCTTCTGATTGGTTGAAGGAAGAAGATCCGAGCTTCCTTAGTAGTATTGTTGATGACAATGATGAAAATGATGTGGGGAATATGAGGAAGTCAAAGAAGTTAGGGTCTCCCAATGCATTTGATTGGGAGAAGGTAAAATTGTTAGTCAGGTTTCTTCAAATATTTCATGATGCAACTTTGCGCTTCTCGGAAAGTGAATATATAACTTACAATCTTTTTTTTTTTTTTTGAGTTGGTTAGTATAGCTGATGACATTAACATGGAATATGAAGAAGGAAGCAGTAGCACCGTGGTGAAATCAATGGCCACAAATATGAAAAACAAATTTGAAAAGTATTGGGAGAACCTGGATAATCAAAACATGTTGTTGTATGTTTGGGGTTCTTCTTGATCCTCGTTATAAGATGTGATATCTTGACTTTGAGTTGTGACAAATGTATGCACATAATCCTGCAAAAGCCGTTAATTTGAGTTAGAAGGTGAAAAATGCATTTACTTGCATGTATAAGATATACGAAAATGAATATGAGAGTTCTATTTCTCCACAACGGGCGAGTTCCCCACATGAAGATGCAAGTCCTTCAGTTGCTTCAGTTGGTAAGTTTGCATCTAGAAAGGCAAAGTTGATGGCCCAATTTAAATCCAAGTTACAATCAGAAGACTCTTTGGAAAGTAAGTAAGAGATTGAAAGATATCTAACTGAAAAATATGAGAATCAAAATGATGGTTTGACCTTCTAAATTGGTGGAAAGTGAATGCAGTTAGATATCACATACTTTCAAGGGTTGCACGCGATGTACTTGCAATACTGGTATCTAGTGTAGCATTTGAATCTACATTTAGTACTGCAGGTCGTGTACTTGATCATTTTCGAAGTAGTTTAAGTCCGATGATGGTTGAGGGTCTCATGTGCACAAAATTGACTTCATCCGTCTTCTACTCTAATGAGCCTTAGGAATTTAATGAATGAAGTGGAGAAATTTGAGAAGCATATGGATATGGGTATGTAATTAATTTACTTTTCATATCTTTTATGGTTTTATTTTTTCTTCTATGTTATGTAACTTTATTTAACTTGTTTTATTTCAAACTTTTATATATAGAACTTGAAGGGGACTTTGCTGAATCTGTAGAGCTATCAAATTCAAATTCAACTCCTACTGGCTCTACAATCAATGTTGATTAAAGATTAATGAGGTGAGACTGAGAATATTAGTCAGTGCAGTCCTTTTATATATGATTTATGGCATTATGCATTTAAAATTCTAATGTTTTTTTCTCCCCCACCAAAGTGCTTAATAACTTAAGTTTATAGTAGTACATATGTTGGCCATTAATTATTTATTAAATTTCATTTATTCTAAATTTTCGGGTTCAATTGGTGAGTATGAATTGGCATTCATTTATTTTGGGAGGATGTGTCCAAACTATCTATTCATCTGTGATTGATACCTGGTCGAAATAGTTTGTTATTGCTATTTTTTTGTTAAAATATGAAAATAGGACTTTTGTGCTGCAATCAGTAAAAGTTGCATGCATATCATCCATCCTGCATGCATGTTATCCATCCTGCTGCCCTGCATGCATATTAGCATATATAAGTGAAATTATACATTGAGACAAGCAATACCTTATTCTCAAGTATATGTTACCATCCATCCTGCATGCATATTAGCATATATAAGCTACATGCATATTTAGTTCCTTGACTCTTGCGTCCAAAGCAACAGGTTTAAATCCAATGTTTTGTTTTTTGCAGATAACTGGAGTTTGGGTTCTACCTTCTGCATGTGGACAATGGATATAAAGATGTATTGATGTTTGATTTTGGTGTTTTTTGGAATTCTGATTTTGTTAGAAAGTTAGACTTATTAAATCAATAATTTCATTGATTTGACTTAGTGATTTATAATAACTTTTGTGTGATATAATTGATGTTTCTTTTTTTCCTTTTTTTAGTTTTTAACTTTTTTTCCTTTTATTTGGATTCTTTAATTTGCAGTATCTCTGTTTCTCTCTAGGAACAGAGACACTTTCTACTAAGTATTACCTTTTTACATAGATTTTTTTTTAAGCTTAAAGTTAGACAAAATATGGATTAGTGGGCACTTTCGTTATTATATTTGTGTTATTATAGTTGGTTGGTTGCCAAGTAATTGGGAACAATATTATTGGAGTTGTATGGTAATATGTTTGGATTTGTGTTGCTTTAGGCCTATATAATTTGGTTTCTATAAACAGACGATAGGCTATATTGCTTGTTGGAAATTATGTGTTTTAATTGAATTATTGTTTTGTTATGCATTGAATGCCTAATTGATGTAGCTTAAAACAACATTACTTTTAAAAAATTCATTAACAAACTCCAGGAATAGAACCCCAATTTATTTTCTTTTCTTTTCTTTATAAATTGTGTTGAAACTTTCATGAATTATTCATATGTTTAATTTAAAACAATTGGAGCTGATATGTCCAGATTGACTGAACTGAAAAGGAATGGTCTGGTCAAGTCCCAATTAAAGTTTAGTCCAGTCCAGGCTTGGAAAAGCCTGGATCGAATGTGTCCTGTCCGGTCCATCAATACCCCCCCAAACTGACCGGGCCGAACTGATATCCCCCTACTAGTAAGAAAATCTCATCCATAATTTGGGCTCATATTACTAAAATAGAGGGTATTAACCTGAATGACCCAAAAGTCAAGTGCAATTATTATGACAAAGTTTATGGGCGCCACTACAAGAGACATGACATTTCCCAAATAAAATTACACTTGGACAAGCAATGCAAGAAATCCCAATTTTGAAATTGTTGGTAAAGAAGAGCCAATATAGTCTTGAAGTTGGCTTGAAAAAAATGGGTGATGGAAGTAATGGTAAGTTGTCATTAAAGAGGTACATAAAGTACGATCATAACGAGGCTAGGACACACCTAGCTCGCATGGTCATTATAGATGAGATGTCTTTCCAAATAATAAATGGGAAAGGGTTCCAAGCATATTCTAGATACTTGGAACCAAAATTTAATATTCTTTCTTACCACACAGTGGCAAGAGATGTTAGAAAACTTTATTGCTCAGAAAAAGAGAATTTGAGGGGTTTATTGGCAAATGAGAGTTTTTGTCTCACCACTGATTGTTGGATTTCTTGTAATAATGTTGATTACATGTGTATGATTGTGCATTGGGTTGATACGGGTTGGACATTACATAAGAAGATCCTCAAATTTTGTCAAACCACTGATCACAAAGATGAGACGATAGGAAAGGCCTTAGAGGTTGTTGTAAAAGAGTGGGGGTTAACACAAGTTCTGACTTGCACGGTTGATAATGCCGAGGCTAATGATGTCGCAATGAGACATCTTAAGACTTTCCTGAATAATATGAGTAGAACGCTTTTGAGTAGGGAATATTTGCATGTGCGGTGTGCAAAACATATTCTTAATTTGATTGTGGGTGATGGCTTGAAAAAACTTGATGACTCGGTTACTCGGGTCAGGACTAGTGTGAGGTGGGTGAGATATTCTCTTGCTAGATTGGAGAGATTCAAAATTGCTGCAAATACTGTAGGCATAACATGTAAAAATGATATTTGTACTGATTTGTCTACAAAGTACAATATGGGTGATACTTGTAATGATATTTGTACAAACATGTAAATTGCTAGACGGCCCAAGAGTATAAGTTGACATTTGATACTTTGAGTGATAAAGACATACAATATGTTAAGTATTTTAATGAAAAATGACACCTTATGTCAAATGATTGGGAGGTTGTATATATTTTTACAGAGTTTCTAAGTATTTTTTACTATATTATGAAGGTTTTATCTGATATTTTGTGTCCCATAGTACATCACTTTTGTCAACAAATTACCAAGGCGAAAGAAGAATTTGATGATATTGCAGCAGGTAGTAACACCACATTGTGAAAGATGTCTAAGACAATGAAGGATAAATTCGACAAGTATTGAAGGGAAGATTTTGATAAAGTCAATATATTATTATATGTAACTGTTGTCCTTAACCCACAATTTAAAGTGGATGGCATAGTATTTGGGTTGACTGATACCATTGGTAAGAATTGCACTTTGACTGTTACATCTCGGGTTCGAGAAACACTTATTAGATTATTTCATGAGTTCATCATCATGGGAGGTAGTAGTATTGCAGCACTTACAAGTACCTACACCAACTACAGATGCCAGGCGTTGAAAAAAATGTAGAATAGACTGGAGTGACAGGATGGAGACGACCCCCTTGGCCTTGACACATTCCACTAAAGATGCTCAGACAGAGGTTGACAAATATTTAACATTGGATATTCATCCCTTTGTACGAAATGTTGATATATTAGCTTAATAGAATATGAATGTCTTCTAGAATATGAATGTCTTCAAATACCCTGTACTTTCAAAAATTGACTGCAATATTTTGATCATCCCGATCAGTATAGTAGTCTCAGAGTTGGCATTCATATTGTATCTCTTTTGGAGCTCATTAGATTCTATGACTGTTGAGTAACTGATTTGTACATAGAATTAGATCACGAGTGCTGAAATCCATATTCTATAAGTTTTTTATTATGATCCGATCGAGATCGTGGACGAGGGTGCTAATCAGACTGGATCTAGTAAATTATCACTTGAAATCAATTTACATTATTTTGCATTTATTTAATTAAATATAAATTAATTTTAATTTTATATTTAATTGTTATAACTTCTACCGACTACGACGTCAACACCTGGGACAACGTCAACAACTACCTACGCTACAATATGACTCACCATCATCATGATTTGCACTTTACACAATTTTTCTCTTAATTGTTGTTTGCATTTATAATTTAAAATATTTGTAATGTTAGCATCTAATTATTTTGTAACTTTTTTATGAATTTTGAAATTTTTTAGTTTTTATATTCACATTGTGTATAATAGTATCAGTATGTACGTCAAGGCTTAAATCCTTCAATATCCATTTTCCATTTGAATGACCCAATTTAATCTTGGTTAGTACTTTAGTATTTTTAATATTTTTTTTTTCATGTTTATAACTTATATCTTTATATTTGTAATTTTAATTTTTTTAACTTATTATTACTGGTTTTATCATTTTCATTTTCACAGCAGTCAAAATATTGCCAAGTCCAACGACCTAAGTTCGCATTTGCAATAATTTTTCAAAGTCCAATCACCAATGTTATATTTGTTATTTTAGATTCTTAAAAAGTTAGAAGTTAAGTAGTATTTGTAAATTGTAATGTTAATAATAATTGCACAATTTGTAATTTTGTATTATTAATTTGTATTATTGTAAATTTGTAATAGTTTTGTCTTTACTTCTAAGTTTTAAGTTTTACTGTTTTAGTGATGCTTTTTTTTAAGTGACTTTAAACTTTAGTAATGGTTTTTACTTAGTATTTAACAGATTAATATTTTTTAATGTATAATTATGTGTTTAAATTAAGTTTGATGGTGTTTTGGGCTAAAAATGATCTAAAATTTTGATCTAAATTGAAAATGGCCCAAAAATACGAAATGGGCCAAGGCCCTATAGAGGCGACATAGGGGGCCAGGTGAATGGACTTTCACTCCTACTACCCTGCTACAGGACAAGGTACCCCACCCCCATATCGGTAGGAGCGGGATACAGGGTGAAATTCTCACCCCTTGCCCAGGCGGGGGCGGGGGACAAAAGTAGGGGTACCCCACTCTTAATAGGGTGGGGACCACCCCTACTCTAAATCACAAGACATGCAAGCCGATCATAGTAAAAATCTTAATTTAATTTCGTTAGGAAATATTTCCGCATGTATATGTAAATAATAATAAAATAATTACATTTAAAATATTTTATTAAATTTTGAAAAATGAAAGAGAAAGAGTTAAATAAAAATATTAGAAATTTAAATATTATTTTTATGTTAAAATTTGAAAATTTTGTATTTTTTATTATATTTCAAGAGTTTGGAAAAGGTTTGTAAGTAAGTACTCTCGTCAAATCATTAATATTATTTTATTAAAATTACTTATTTAGATATAAGCATTTAGTTTTTGACAACGTAACGTAAAATATATATATATATATATCCTTTGAAACAAACGAACAATTACGTCTATATATGCAGCATCTTGTGATTTTGTCCACATCCATTGAGTACTCAACGCCAAATGATTTATACCAATGAGACTATATAAATGAGAAATGATTTATACAAAAAAAAAAAGGATTTGATCATCTTTAAAATGTAAAAAAAAAACTATTTTTTATTAGTACCATTTTTTTTTTATATATAAAAAACTTGTATAGAATTTTTCTATTCGAAATTTGTATCTAATAATATTGCTCATAATATATATACCAGCATTTTGCCCTTTGTATGATGCATACACATCATGGGTCCTGGGAGATCATGGGCATGACCTTTATTAATCATTCACTATTTTATATATGGTCGCCTCTTGAGCCGAGGAAGAGGCCGGGAAGAAGAATATGGTCTCTAGCAGCTTGTCATGTTTTTCCTGAACACACTTGAAAGCCGCACCCATTGCATCAACTTGAAAGTTGAACATAAAATAATTAATGCTCACAGAAGACGACCCGTTTGACTTAATGACCACAAGAGTCATATGATATGATGCAACATTCTGCCACTAGTACTCGATCGATCGACAAATATCCTTTTCTGAGGTCACCCATGAGCAACTTGGGGCCTGTGAGCACGCATGTTTGGTGCAGTGTCTCCCTCATTCCCATTGTTCCATATATTTGACAAAACAAAGTGTGTTTACATGATTCCAATTCTTGTATTCATTTCTTGGAATGCAAACTATTACTATATCATCTTGGAATGCAAACTATATAAGAGTAGTACTCTCTCCTATGGTTTACGTTGAGTACTTCCTTGGTCTTAATTTAACATAGAAATTTGGAAGACATTTGGACCCAAAATGCATAATATACAAAAATATTTCTGAAAATTCTAAAAAAAAAAAATCATAATTCTATTTTTCAGTATCAAATATTACTTTTCAAATTTAAATCTTCAAATTTTTTCATCTAATTATTACATTAATCATTATCTAAATATAAAAATCAATACAACTTTTATAAATTTTAAAGCAAAAAGTAGAAATTAATATAAATTTTACAAATTTTAAAACAAAAATCATATTAGAAAATTACATTCAAACAATTTATTAACATTAGAATAATTTTATTTAACTTTTTTTGTCTCATTTTTAATATCCAATAAGACATCTAAATTCAAACAAATTTATTGCATTAATATTATTTACAGAATTATGAGATACTCAAAATATCCAAACAAGCCCTAATTAATGTAATACCATCGTAGCTTTTATGTGACTTTATTTTGAATATTTATACGTTGAAGGGTCGCGTGATCAGCCTCAAGGACGATAATTAAAAAATGGAAAATACTTTAGGTATAAAGGATGGAGCACCTCAGAATTTTCAGTTATTGGGTTTGAGAATATTCTTACCTTAAAACAAAATAGAAAGTTTTTTTATTTAAAAAAAAAAAAAGAAGAAGAAATGATACGCATATAATATCGTACTCAATATTTTACGTACACAACATATTGTAAAAATAAGAATATTTTTATATAATAATATTAATTTTATAAGATAGTTTATAAAATACTTTTATTTTTGCAAGGTTTTACATAAAATATTGTTTATGGTATTATGTATATCACTTATCTTTTTTAAATATATATACTTTTAAAATTCATCGTAGTTATCACATATAACCTATGCTAAAAAATGGAACGCATAAAAAACGAAGGTGGAAATTGAAAAAATAATAATATTAATAATAATTTTCATAAACTAATTCCAGTCACCTCTTTCTCTTTTTGGTAAGTTCAATTTCAATTCATTCATATTGGAACCGGACTCCAAGTCAAGTCCCTCATTTGCTCCAGAGTCTCAGCCATACCCCACCTTAATTTCCCCGTCCAACATTAATGATAGCAAAGCTATCTATTGTTAGTGGGGTTAGGTTAAGAAAACTCGAGAAATGTTCATTCAATATCATCAAATTATATATAAAGGCCGTAAAAAGTACACATTATTAAATAGGAAGAGAATGAGTTGGGCTATGGTGCTTTCGAATCTTATATTATGCACCACTTAATTAAAGAACTGATCAAGCTAGCGAATGTAGACACTTGGTGTTGGAAATCAGATTCCACGATCGATCGTGATTATTGTTTAAAGTGCAATTAGTTTAGTGCCGATAGCATGCTTGCTTGAATTTGGGACATTAGACATTATAAATAGTATTAGAATCTATCTCAATTAGAAAATTAATTTTATATGAAATTAATTTTAAAGAGTCGGCTTTGATTTTTATTTTTTAAAAAAATTCTTCATTTTCAATCTTATTTTCATGAATTTAATGAATTCCATTAGTTTATTTTTAGTAGAAGAATTGAAAATAAAGTTAAAAATGAGGACAATCTTTTTTAAATCAAAATTGACTCATCATCTACTCTCTAAAACCAACTATATATAGAATTATTTTATATTGTGATTCTTCATATAATAAAAATGAGAGTAGGTGGTAGATCCCACATTACATAGAAGGATTAGAATTAGTTTATTCTCTTATAAAATTTTAATAGAATTCTAATTATATTATTGACTAATTCTTTTAAAATATATACTATGTGCAAATTTGAGCCTTCTTTCTCTATCCTTTTTAATTATGAAGACTACTATAATCACAAAGAGTTTTTATAAAATCAATCTTATAAATTAACGTAATTTTATATAATCTGTTAGATCTCCTTTATAATAAAACTAATTTCATAATCTGTTAAATTACATAAAATTATATCCATTTATATAATTTATTTTATAAGATCTCTTTAATTAATTGTCACGAATGTCCCTTAAAGGTTGAATGATGACAAAGCAGACAAGTAATTCAGAAAAGAAGCCCCAACATTCCATATTATATATATATGGAATATATTCTGATCACTTTAGTCTTGTCACCCACTAATTATATATATATATATATACACCTTATCCAAAGATAAGAGTGAAGGATCCGAGTAAGTGCATAGAATCTAGGCCAGCATCCTCGTTATACGTATTCTTTAAAGTCATTTAGCCATGCCAGTATCACTTGGACTTGGACTACTATAGCGAAATAAATTATTAATGTGGTAGTATGCTAGCTAAGACCAAACAGTTACTGCCAATAATAATAAACATGATGGTCAATATAATAACTTATATATATATATATATATGTGTGTGTTTGTGTTTTTATGTACGTCATACTTAAATAGCTTTGGGTTGAAGGTGTATGGTAATTTGTTTTATAGATCATGGTTCACGAGATATTTTATTCTTCATGGTATATATTTGGATGATTTCATTTGGTTGATTGTGTAATGATGAAGAATAATTGTTTTTATATATTGAAGTATATGGTTCAAATCTTATACGTGTACGACAAAAAATGGGCAGATGTCAGAACAAAATTAGCGGAGCGAATGATATGGCACACCACTTATACAACTAAGGTAGATATCAATAAATATGATGTAATCTTATTTTTTATTATAGTAAAATTTTTATTGTTCACTCTTATGAATCATGTAAGCACAGAATTAAATTAAATTTTTATGTTATTTTTTCTTTTACTTTTTTTTTATTATATTTTTGTACTATTTATTGTCATTACTGCACGCGTCAACATTATAATTATACCTTGAAATGAAAAACATCTAAATTAAACCTAGAGTTGGTGGGATATATGACCTACTCTTATCTGCATCGCAAGTTTGACAGGCATAAACGTGAAAGTGATGTTGATAGATCACTTCGGCCTTCCCATTGATATGGTGAATACTAAGGTTTCCAACAAGTCAAAATTTACTATTGTTTTGAACATAGTTTGATTTCTCTCACAAACTCTATGCGAAACTAGGATTACTATTACGCATGACAACAAATAGGATTTTCGCGGGGATTAATTTTTTAGAAATGATATTTTGCAATTGTGGGCCGGTGTGTACAATTTTTTCAAAAATAAGTGAATAAAAATATAAGATTTATATAAAAAATTAAATTAAATTTTTAAGAGTGGATATCTTTTTAAAAAATAAGATTATATGAGATTTACGTGTTGTTATAATCACGTCCGGAGTCTTTTTTCTCACTCAAAGCCAATAGCAAGATCTGATTTCAAGAATTAAAGAAGAATAAAATATAGAATTAAGACCAGCAAGATTAACAAGTAAATCAACAAGAAACAGAAGAACACACGATATTACGTGAATTGGTCCTAATGGCCTATATCCACAGTAGGAACAGTTTCAGATATCATTTTATTGATGAATCTTCCAAAGCCAACGTTTCTTTTACAAGATCAAACCAGAATCGATATAAATCAAGCCATGAAAATGGTTTTCTCTCTCACTCGATTAAAACCCTAGCTCTCAATCTCTCTCTGTGTATCGAAGGCTCTCAAGTCGACAGAATACCAAAATCAACTCTCTATTGCCCTAAACAGCTTAAGTATATATTTATATACAACCAACAGATGTCGACATGTGTAAATCCAGTGGCTGAGATCAAACCTTCTCAGCATAGCCCATATCACGTGCCCAGACAAACAGTTTTCCTCATTGAACTTGAGTAAAACGGCATCGTATCATCTATTGTAGGTTTTATTTGCTGCATGCACAGATTTGATTAGGTAGTAAATATAATAATAAATGTAAATAATTGACACTTAATATTCACATTTCTCCACTTTGTCAATAATTTTTCACCAACTTTATCATATTCTCTTATTGGCTGTTCCTGCAATGTCCCTCTACTAGGAACCCCCAACAGTCTGCATATTAATCAAGTCCAGATAGTGTCTGAACTTGCTAAAGGCAGGGATTTTGTCATCATGTCTGAGGGATTTTCTTCAGTTGGAATTTTCTCCACACCAACTACCCTAGACTCAATTACATCCCTTATAAAATGGCGCCTAACATCTATGTGCTTAGACCTTTCATGATACACTTGGTTTTTAGCCAAGTATACAGAACTTTGATTATCACAGTGCACATTAATATTTCATTTGAATATACCTAATTCATGTGATATACCATTTAGCCATATTGCTTCCTTTATGACCTCTGTCAAAGCTATATACTCAGCTTCTGTTGTAGATAAAGCCACTACAGATTGCTGATTTGACTTCCATCTAATGGCCCCCCCATAAGCAGTAATTACAAAACCTGTTAGGGATTTTCTGGTATCTACATTACCAACATAGTCTGCATCTACAAGCCTTCTAACTCACATCCTTCCTTAACATTTTTCCCATATGCCAGACCCAGAATAGTGGTTCCAGAAATGCATCTTAATAGCCATTTAATGGCATGCCAGTGTGCCTTACCAGGATTACTCATAAACCTGTTGACTACACTAACAGCATGGGTGAGGTCTGGTCTAGTGCATACCATTGCATATATTATACTTCCCACCATGCTAGCATAGGGAATTTGTTTCATAAACTCTATTGTTGTTTCTGTTTCTGTTTCAGGGGCCTGATTTATGGACAATTTCACATGCTGACCTAGAAGTGTACTGACAGGCTTAACTTGGTCCATACCAAAACGTTTGAAAATTTTAGAGATATAATTTTTCTGGGATAAATACAGACATCTCTCTATCCTATCCCTTGTAATATCCATCCCTAAAATTCTAGTTGCAGGTTCTAGGTATTTCATCTCAAATTCAGATTTTAACATACACTTAACATTCTTAATCAGAATTGAATCTTTACAAGCAACTAACATATCATCTACATACAGCAAAATATATATTATTATACCATTAACATCCTTATAGTAAGCACAGCTGTCATAACAACTCCTTTTAAAATCATTTTCAAGCATGCATGTATCAAATCTCTTATACCATTGTCTAGAAGACTGTTTTAATCCATATAAAGATTTTTTAAGCAAGCATACTTGATTTGAGTTAATGTCTTTTGACAACCCTTCAGGGGGGTGCATGTAAATAGTCTTTTCTAATTCTCCATGCAAAAAAGCAGTTTTTATATCTAATTGTTCTAAGTGTAGATTCTGAAATGTTGTAAAAGACAGAAGCAGTCCAATGGAACTATGCTTAACCACAGGAGAGAATATTTCATTTTAATCTATTCCCTCTCTTTGAGTGAAGCCCTTTGCCACTAGTCTTGCCTTAAACCTAGTACCTTCCACCCCTGGTATACCTTCTTTTTCTTTTAAAGATCCACTTGGATCCCACCAACTTAACCTTCTTTGGTTTTGTGATAAGAACCCAAGTTTTATTCTTATTAAGGGACTCCATCTCCTCCTGCATAGCAAGTATCAACTTGGTGGCATCTTTGCTAGCTATGGCCTCTTTATAGGTCCTTGGTTCTTGATACACAACCTCATCAACAATGGTCAATGCAAAAGCTGTAAGCTCAGCTTGACCATACCTAAGAGATGGTTTTATTGTTCTTTTCTTTCTGTCCATTTCCAAAATGTAAGAGTCAGAACCTGTTTGACCTATGACATCTGATATAATATCCTCAGAGCTACTGATTTGGCCAGTCTTGGGTTCTGTTGAGGTGTTTCCATCCTCCACCTCAACTTGTACCTCCCCCTTAGTACTACAGGGTGTGTGTTCTATCCCTTCCTTCTGTATCTGAGCCATTTGGGATTCATTGAAAACTACGTCCCTACTGATAATACACTTTTGCCTCCCAGGTTCATCCACCCACAGCTTATACCCTTTAACCCATTCAGGGTAACCCACAAAGATGCACTTAAGTGCCCTGGGATCTAGTTTATCAATTTTTGAGTGTGCATAGGCAGTACACCCAAAGATTCTAAGGTGATCATACCTAGGTAGTTTCCCAGTCCAAAGTTCTTGTGGTGTTTTAAAGTTTATAGTTAAAGATGGACACCTATTTATTAAATGGGCAGCTATGCTAACAACTTCTGCCCAAAAATATTTAGGTAGCCTTGCATTGGACAGCATGCATCTTACCCTCTCTAAAATGGCCCTATTCATTCTCTCAGCTAGGCCATTTTATTGAGTGGTTTCCTTCACAGTTTTATATCTCAAGATTCTTTCCACCTTACAGAAGTTATTAAACTCAGTTGACAGAAACTCTAACCCATTGTTAGTCCTAAGAGTTTTCAATTTTCTACCTACCTGATTCTCTACTAAGGATTTCCATTCCTTAAACTTTCCAAAAGTGTCACTTTTATGCTTAAGTATGTAAACCCATACATTTCTAGAGTAGTCATCAATGATGGAGATGAAGTAATTCCCTCCACCATGGGAAGCTACTCTAAAAGGTTCCCAAAGGTCAGAATGTATATAGTCTAGGATTTGTGCAGTCGTATGAGTTGCCCTTTTAAAACTAACCCTCTTAGCCTTTTTATAAACACAGTCTTCACAGAAAGGTAAGTTATCCAGATCTACATCTGTCAGTAAGCCCTGTTTGTGCAATTCTATAAGTTCTCTTTGACTAACATGTCCTAGTCTCCTGTGCCACAGCACAGTTTTGTTCTAAGTGTCATTCTGTATATGGGATGCTTCCCTAACAGTGGTTTTTCCAACTAAGGTATACAAGCCATTCTTTATTACCCCTTTCATGATTGTAAGTGAACCTTTGGTAACCCTAAGGACTCCTGCCTCTAACTTAAAAGAGTAGCCTAAGACATCAAGCATACCAAGAAAAATCAGATTCCTCTTTAGGTCAGGTATATACCTTACCTCCCTCAAAAGTCTCTTCATCCCATCATGGAGAGTTAGTCTTATGCTCCCAATTCCCAGGATTTTACAAGATTTATTATTCCCTAGAATTACATGTCCACCATCCAAATCAGAAAAGGTTTCAAACCAGCCTCTATTTGGACACATATGGAAAGAGCATCCAGAATCTAGGATCCACTCCTTCCAGAATCCACCTTAGATACATTCAGTACCTCAGCACTGTCATACCCATCTAACACTATAGCCACATCCCCCTCCTCTTTGGTTTTATTCCCTATTTGTGTTTTCTTATCAGGACAGTCCTTCTTGAAGTGTCCTTCTTTGTGACATAGAAAACATTTCAAGTATTTTCCTTTAGACTTAGACCTTCCTTTCTTATTCTCTGATTTTCCTTTCTTGCTTCTCTTTTCTGGTCTTCTCCTAACTGACAAGCCCTCACCATGTTCTTGTTTGGTATCTTCTTGGTTTTGTAATTCCTAGCATGAAGTATAGCCTGCACTTCATCTAGGGATAAAGTATCCCTACAATACATCATAGTCTCCTTAAGGTTCTGGTATGAGGAGTCCAAGAAACTCAACAAGAGGATTGTCTGATCCTCATCCCCCACCTTAATATCTATATTATTCAAGTCTAATATTATTTTGTTAAAAGTGTCCAGATGTTCTCCTATCGATGTACCAGGAGTCATCTTGAAGGTGTATAACCTAGTTTTCTTATAAAGCCTATTTGCTAAGGATTTTGTCATATAAAAGTGTTCCAGTCTTAACCAGATACCAGCCACAGTCTCCTCACTTGCAACTTCTCTCAATATTTTATCCCCTAAAGACAATATCAAAACACTATAGGCCTTTTGGAGGATGTCCCTTTGGACTTCCACCTTCCTTTCCTCTTTCGAGGAAGAGCCTTTTTTCTCACAGGTGAGAGCATCATGTAAGCTCTATTGGACTAATAGAGCACTCATCTTTATTCTCCATAACCCAAAGTCATTTTCCCCTGTGAATTTCTCTACATCGAATCTAGTGGTCCCCATCAAACCTACGCTCTTGATACCAGTTGTTATGATCACGCCTTGAGTCTTTTTTCTCACTCAAAGCCAATAGCAAGATCCGATTTCAAGAATTAAAGAAGAATAAAATACAGAATTAAGAACAATAAGATTAACAAGTAAATCAACAAGAAACAGAAGAAAAATAAAATGATCAGAAGAACACACGATATTACGTGGATCGGCCCTAATAGCCTACATCCACGGTAGGAATAGTCTCAGAGATTATTTTATTGATGAATCTTTCAAAGCCAACATTTCTCTTACAAGATCAAACCAGAATCAGTCTAAATCAAGCCATGAAAATGGCTTTCTCTCTCACTCGATTAAAACCCTAGCTCTCAATCTCTCTCTGTGTATCGAAGGCTCTCAAGTCGGCAGAATACCAAAATCAACTCTATGTTGCCTTAAACAACTTAAGTATATATTTATATACAACCAACAGATGTCAACACGTGTAAATTTAGTGGCTGAGATTAAGCCTTCTCAGCATAGCCCAGATTACGTGCCCAAACAAACAGCTTTCCTCATTGAACCTGAGTAAAACGGCACCATATCATCTGTTGTAGGTTTTATTTGCTGCATACACAGATTTGATTAGAGAGTAAATATAATAATAAATGTAAATAATTGACACTTAATATTCACACGTATTTTAAAATTATATCTAATATTTCTTGTATCTAAATTTCCAATCACATATTCACGAAGTAAATGTCACTGAAATCCCGATGAACGTGTGGCTGCAAGTTGATTTCTCTAGCACCTGATCATTTACAACATTATGGTCAGTGTCATAAATATTGGAAGGTGAAAGAAAATAAGTTTTGAGTAAATCAATCTCGTCAGAAATTTGCTATACAGCTAATTAATCAAGATTTTGGCGCTCTCTCTCTCTCTCTCTCTCACACACACACACACACCCAAATTTTGGCTATATTTGATCATACTATATATACTTTTTTATTTGAAATGAAAAATCAATTTCAAGATAACTACCATTATTATTTATTGAGAAATAAATCTCACATTAATTACAAATAAATTTTTAAGCATGCTTATAAGTAATGTGTCAACCTCTCTTATTGAACCGGTTTTATAAAATGAGTGAGGTTCATGAATTTTTACATAGTATCAAAGTTTTTCATAAGACGAATGGGGCCAACATTACTTATCTCGTGACAAGGGTCAAAAAAGTTATTAACACGCATGTGAGGGGGGTATTGAAGAATAAATCTCATATTACTTGTAGATAAGGTACATTGGACATGTTTATAAGTAATGTGCAAATCTCTCTTGTTGAACCAATTTTATAAGATGAGTTAGACTCATAAATTTCTACATCACTGAATCAATAATTTAATAGTATATTTATCTCTCTCTCTCTCTCTTTTATAGTGTAGAACTAGAACTATTATATACTCTCTATTGATCATTTAAAGAAGTTTCAGGATTTTCTTTATATAATTCTCTTATTTTTATCGTATTGAAGAATAAATCTCATATTACTTGTAGATAAGCTACATTGGACATGTTTATAAGTAATGTGCAAATCTCTCTTGTTGAACCAATTTTATAAGATGAGTTAGACTCATAAATTTCTACATCACTGAATCAATAATTTAATAGTATATTTATCTCTCTCTCTCTCTCTCTTTTATAGTGTAGAACTAGAACTATTATATACTCTCTATTGATCATTTAAAGAAGTTTCAGGATTTTCTTTATATAATTCTCTTATTTTTATCTTCTAGCTTAAAGAACTGGCAATATTGTGTATGTATTTGAAAAGTTTCATTAAGAGATGGCGATCATTTCTCCTTTGGCCATGATAGTAACATATATTATTGATAAACAATACAACCAACAGAGTGATAAATCAGTGGAGTCATTGCCATTTAAATCCATATGGAAAGATCCCATTGTTGATGTTACATATACTTAGCAGATTTTCAGCTTTCCTTCCATATATCTTTGTATTAATTTGTTTAGGATTGGCTTACGTTTAGCATCCTGTAAATGCGTAAACTTTCCTTGTATACAAAGTCTTATATATTGTAATTGTCTATAAATATAATATACTATCAACGAGTGTATGCATTGAGCAGCACTCTGTTTTCCTATATTGTGTTTATCCATTCTTTCATGATATCCAGAGCTACAGGCTAACGACATTTCCTGTGTACCTATACACTTCCGCAAACATGTCTTCTTCTTCTTCCATCACTTTTAATCCTCCGAACATCGCACAATTGATTTTGGTACGGATGGATGGACCAAATTACCTTAATTAGGTCTCTCAATTGCTCCTAGTATTGTGGAGTAATGATCTGCTGGGCTTCATGGATGAATCGGAGCCGTGCCTAGCAAAATTCCTTCAAGCCAGTTCTAACGATGAAGCTGACAACCATGGAGTTAATCTATCTTATCTCCTATGGACAAAGAATGATCAATTTGTTCTCAGTTGGCTGAATGCAACTCTAGCTGGGAAAGTTCTATCAACAACCTTTGGTCTTGACACCTCTCAAGTTGTGTGGCTTGCTTTATCCAACAGATATGCCTCTCGATCTCAGTCACACATTAATTATCTCAAACGGTAGTTACAGTCGTTATCTCAAGGTGGAAAGAGTTGTGAAGAATATTTGCAAAATGCAAAGTCATGGGCAGATCAACTTGCTGCAGTAGGACAACTCATAGATGAAGATGATCTGATACATCACTGTCTCAGCAGTTTGAACTCATATTTCTCATCTTTTTCAATTTCTATAGGCATCATTTTACGAGATAAACAAATGACATTTGAATACTTTTCATCCGAGCTCTTGTCGTGTGAAATTCAAATTGCAAACCAGCAACCTGTAAACACCCCACAGCTGCATGATGAAGGAACCGTTGCTATGATGGATCGAAAAATTGGTGGACAAAAGAAGCAAAACAAGTCCCTTTCATCCAGACCCTCAAATTCTTCCAGACAAAATCAAAACCAGGGTCCTTTTCAACTCCAAGGGAATTCTAATCAATAAAGGAACAATTATTCCCAATGGAACATGAAGCCACAAGAACAACCAAAGTGGTGATAATTCTAATCCTTTTGCTTGTCAAATTTGTAAAAAGAAAACCATGCTGCTCTGGATTGTTTTCTCAAGTTCAACTATAGCTACTAAGGTCACCATCCACCCTCTCAACCTGCTGCCATGGTAGCCCGCTCGAATGCTCTTTTGGAAGACAATACTTGGTTGGCTAATAGTGGTGCAAATAGGCACATCACTAATGACAATGGTGACATGATCTTATCTTAACCTTATAATGGCCTACACACAGTTGCAGTGGGTAACGAAAAGGGTTTGCAAATTTCAAACATAGGTTCCCTCACCTTGAATGCTTCTGACTCAAAACTTTCTCTTAACTGTGTCTTACATTGTCCTAATGCTTTAACCAAGTTGTTTTCCATTAATCAGTGTTGTGTTGATAATAATTGATATTTCATTCTAACTGGTTCATCTTATTTTGTCAAGGATTGCAAAATGGGAATAAAACTACTGGAATGACCGAGTGAAGGAAGACTTTATCCCATCCGTTTATCTCAAAACTCTCAAATCTCCTTAGATAAGACTCGGCCTCATGTTGCACTTGTAGGAATCAAAACCTCCATAGATGTCTAGCATGCTCGCTTCGGTCATCCATCTCTACAAGTCACAAAGAGCATCATCAACTCCTTTAGTCTTCCCACTTCGGGAAAAACTCAATGTGATTTTGTATGTTCTTCTTGTCGACTAGGAAAGAGCACTTAGTTACCTTTTGCTCTCTCGGATAGGATGTCTAAATATCCCTTTGATATTGTTCATTCAGATATTTGGATATCACCAATTGTGTCTAATTGTGGGAGTTGTTGTTATGTTTCATTCATAGATGATCACTCGAGATTCACTTAGTTGTATCCTATTGCTAAAACTTACTCTCTCGAAAAATAAAGTAGTTACAGACTGATAATGGAGGGGAATACTTGTCTAAAGAATTCAAAAATTTTTTAACCTCAAATAGCGTTCATCTAGGCTCGAGCACATGTCCTTACACTTCACAGCAAAACAGCATTGCCGAAAGGAAGCATAGGCACATGATGGGCATGGGATTATCTATGCTTTCTCAAAGCAATCTCCATAAAACATTATAGGTTGATGCTTTCTCAACAGCAGTTTTCCTTATAAATCATCTTCCCACAGCCGTGTTACAAAATCAATCTTCTTATCATGCACTCTTTGGAAGTCTCTAGACTATACTAAATTCCATGTGTTTGGTTGTGCGTACTATCCATTACTTCGACCCTACACTCATGACAAGCTAGTTTATAGAAGCAAAATATGCATTCTATTAGGCTACTCTTCACAGCATAATAAATACAAGTGTTATGATCCCATATCAAGGAAAACTTATCTTTTTAGACACATGGTGTTTGATGAAAAAGTTTATCCTGCTAAAGAGTCCCCCATTACTCAGTCTTGTAGCAGCGATTCACCTGAGCAAAATTCCATATTAATTCTTCCTCAATCTAGTCCAACATAACCTACAACGCCATCCACAAATGAAGTACCAAATCTGGACACAAATGAGCCTAATTTACCTCAACAGATTGATCCTAAATCCCTTCCTAGCATTGTCACTACACAACAAGCCTTGCCCATTGAGTCTCGCATGGTTATTTGATCCCAAATAGGCTCATCAAGACCCAAACAATTCATAGATTATCACATTTTCTATGCCTCTAGACATCTCATTAATGCCCTTCACACTGTGGTTGAAATTTCTGAACCATCAAGCTACTCACATGCTGTTGTTTCTAGTGATTGGCGTAGGGCAATACAAGAGGAATATGAAGCTCTAATGGACAATGGAACTTGGGGGTTAGTTCCACAACCTTCAAATAGAAAAATCATTTCAGTACGATGGGTCTAGAAAATTAAGCAAACTTCATATGGGCAATTGAACCATATAAAGCGAGGCTAGTTGTGAAGGGATTTCCTCAGACCTCTGGAATGGATTTTTCTGAGACTTTTAGTCCTGTCATCAACCAGCCACAGATCGGATTGTATTAACTCTTGCAGTACATTTTGGGTGGCAGATCAAGCAACTAGATGTGTCCAACGCATTTCTCAACGAAACCTTGCATGAAGAGGTTTTTATTGAACAACCACAAGGCTTCCAAAGCTCGAAATTTCCTAATCATGTCTATCACCTTCGAAAGGCATTATATGGACTTCAACAGGCCCCCAGAGCCTGGTATTTATGACTTTCTCAAAGTCTACTAGAGCTGGGACTTATTGCCTCACCAGTAGATAAGTCTCTATTCACTTATCACAAGAATGGAACATGTGTTTACTTTCTCATATATGTAGACGATTTACTTATGACTGGAAATGATCCAAAGTTTACTGAGACTCTAGTCACCAGACTTAAGGAAGAATTCAAAATCAAAGAACTTGGTTCTCTTGGTTATTTTTTAGGAATAGAAGCAAGCCGTGACAGCAAATGGTTGCATCTAAGGCAAACAAAATACATCCTAGACATCTTGCATCGTAGTAGAATGGTGGGAGCAAAGCCTTACAGTGCACCATATGTCTCGGGCTGCAAGTTATCAACTTAGATAGGTGATCCTATTGAAAATATTACTGAGTATCGACAACTAGTTGGAGCACTTCAGTACTGCACTTTAACCAAACTAGATATTGTATACACTGTGAATCAGTTATGCCAACATCTTCATCTTCATACTCCAACTTCTAAATGGATTGTAGCAAAAAGAGTTCTTCGATATCTAAAAGGAACACTTGATCACAGCCTTTACTTGACTCGAGGATACTTGATCTACGTGCATTTTGCAAGACCAACTGGGCAAGAGATCTAGATGATTGAAGATCAACAACAGGTTATAAGGTGTTTCTTGGTGCTTAATTGCATGGTGTGCTAAAAAGCAACATGTGGTGTCCCGATCAAGCACAGAAGCCTAGTATCGTGCTCTTGCAACAGTGGTGGCTGAATTATATTGGATAAGAATGGTCTTACGTGATTTAAAAATCACCATTTCTAATCTACCTACGGTCTAGTGCGATAATGAGAGTGCTCTTACACTTGTTGCAAATCCAATATTTCATGCACGTACAAAATACATTGAAATTGATAATCATTTTATTCGTGAAAATGTGATGAACGGAAATGTTGCACTTCAATACATACCATCTGATGATCAAATAGAAAATATTTTTACCAAGGGACTCACATCAAACCTCTTTAAGTTTCTCAAGACCAAACTCATAGTTCAAGAATCATCATTCGCTTGTGGGGGGTGATAAACAATACAGCTCAGCAGAGTGATAAATTAGTGGAGCCGTTGCCATGTAAATCAATATGGAAAGATCTTGTTGAACTCAAGATTTCAAGTTTCGTGTAAATCTACACATGGATTTTGATGATAACAAATGAATTCAAAAAATAAAGGAGTCTCAAGCTCAAGTTGTCCACACAATAGAATCAAGCACATCAAGGAAGCAAGCATGAGCAAGAAGGGAACAAATTCACATTAAAATCATAGAGTAATTTTGTAAATCTCTTAAAAATTCAAAATTAGGATTAAGGCTCAAATTTAATATTTTATCATAAAGCATTAAAATACATTTTCCACATGTGCATGAATATTTTGAAAATTAACTTTGAAAATATTAAGATGATTGATTGTCATCTTTCACATGTGCATGACATGATTAAATATTTGAACTTTGAAAATATTAAGATGATTGATTGTCATCTTTCGCATGTGCATGACATGATTAAAGGTTTGAATTTTGAAAATATTAAGATGATTGATTGTCATCTTTCACATCTACATGTTTTATTTGAATATTTTCAAAAGTGGTAGATGCTTTTCTTGACTTATGCAAAAGGTAGATGTCTTTATTTGAAAATTTTGAAAAGTAAAGTGTGCTCTTTTTGTCATATGCAAAAAGTAAAAAATTAGGTTTGAAATTTTTGAAAAATAAAGTGTGCTCCTTTTGTCACATGCAAAAAATAAAAATATTTGATTTGAAATTTTTGAAAAGTGAATGATGATGTTTTTGACATGTGAATCTTTTTAAATTTGAATATGAAGTCTCATATGCCTATAAATAGATCATTTGAGAGCTTCACATTTACAACACCAAGAGCATACAACATTTATTCAAAGTTTTCATTCTCTCTTCTCCAAGCATCGAGCCTTAACCCTTGTTTATTTTGAGAGATATAGTTTGTGCTGTATTGTTTTTATTTTACTCATTAAGGAGTGTTTTCTGATAGCCTACCCACTATCAATTCTTGTATCAGTAAAAGGGTGTGTATAACCCTTGTGTGTGTAGAAGGTGTTCTACACAGGGAATAGTTAAATCATCAAGTGTGAGGTGATTGAAAGTGTAGAAGGTGTTCTACACGGAGAATAGTTAAATCACCAAGTGTGAGGTGATTGGAAGTGTTGAGGGTGTTCTACACGGATTCTTTGGAGCGGTGCTGCTCAAATGTGTAATAGGTTTCTATCTCCACCTAAAGGAGATTGAATAGTGGATTTTGGGATCCTCAAGGGGTAGCTTGAGGCGAGTACGTAGGCAGTGGGGCCGAACCTCGTTAACATACTGAGTTTGCTTCTCTCTTACTTTTACTCTTTATATTTATTACTGTTTCATATTTTATATTTTATTTTATATACTTGACTTATAATTGTTAATTTTTTAATACAACTCAATTCACCCCCCCTGTTGTGTTAGTCATCTGGGCAACAATTGGTATCAGAGCTAGTTGATCTGTACTGTTCATACAGGCAGATCACTCATGGGAACTCTCGCTTGTGACTGTGTCACCAAAGCAAGACTCTCCGACCATGGGTGACGGTGCACCGGTAGAGACGGTGGCCGGCTAGTCTAGTAGGTACAGTTGTTAGGTGACATAGGTGCGGCCTATGATCGGTAACAATTGGTATCAGAACTAGAGCTCTATTATAAGATTAACTATCTTTTGAGTTAAGATCTTATGGCTAACATTGCAGCTTCATTTGGTGAAGGTCAATCTAGCAGTCGGCCTCCACTCTTTTGCGGAAACAATTACTCATTCTGGAAAGTTAGAATGAGAATATTCCTTCAGGCTCAAGGTCGAGAAATCTGGAAATGCATTGTAAATGGACCTTATATTCCAACAAAAGTAGTTGATGGAGTAAAGGTCAAAAAGGAAGAAGAAGAGTTTAATCGTGAAGACGATAGACTTTATACTTTGAATTTAACTGCTATGAATTTATTATATAATGCTCTCAATGGTAATGAATTTAATAGAGTAATGACTTGTGCTACAACAAAGGAAATTTGGGATAACTTGGAAGTTACTTACGAAGGAACTTCTCAAGTCAAGGAATCAAAAATTTATATTCTTACTCATGAATATGAAATGTTTAAGATGAATGATGATAAATCTATTTCTAGTATGTACACTCGTTTTACTAACATCATAAACAGCTTGATAGCTCTTGGTAAAGTTTATTCCAAAGTGGAGATAGTAAAAAAAATTCTCAACTCTCTACCAAAACGTTAGGAATCAAAAGTGACAGCGATTCTTGAAACTAGAGACCTCAAGAAGCTCGAAGTGAATGAACTCATCGGGGTCACTTATCACCCATGAGTACACATTGAAAAGAGGAGAAGAAGAAGGAAAGTCAAAGAAGAGCTTGACACTTAAAGCTGTTCCACATGAAAGTGAAAGTGATGAAGATGAGGAAAATGACGACAGAGATGAAGAAGTTGCGATGATAACAAGAAGAATTCAGAGGTTCTTAAAGAAAAATAAAACTCCTCCAAGGAAATCCTTCAAAAAGTTTTCCAAGAAAGATTCAGGTAAAAATGATACTTTAATTTGTTAGAAATGCAATAAACCTGGTCATATCAAGTCAGATTGTCCTCTACTAAAGAAAGATCGAAACAAAGGCAAAAAAGCAATGAAAGCTACATGGGATGATGATTCAAGTAGCTCAGATAGTGAAGCAAGCAATGGAGAATCAGCAAATCTTTGTCTTATGGCTAAAGATGACATTGAGGTAACAAATCTTGATAATATTGAAGATCCTTCATATGAAGAATTGCAAAATGTTTTAGAAGAGGTATATGAGGAATTTGAAAAATTGGGTATCAAGTATACAGTTTTGAACAAGAAAAATTCTTCTTTAACAAACGAAATTGATATTTTAAGAAAAGAAAGTATTGTTTTGAAAGATGAAAATTTTGAGTTGAAGAAAAAGAAAACTGATTTAGAAAATATTATTGAAAAATTTACAAATGGAAAAAGAAATTTTGAAAAATTTCTTGGTAGTCAAAGATGTGTTTTTGATAAGGCAGGTTTTGGATATATGCCAAAACAAAAATACAAACCTTATAAAAACTTATTTGATAATCCTTCTAAATCAAAGTCCAATATTCAAAATTCTTTTCATAAAAATAATTTTGTTAAAAAATGATATTATTATAATCACTCAAGTTCTTCATATATGTCACATGCTATTTACAATTTTTGTAATAGAAATGGTCATAATTATTTTGCTTGTCCTATTAGAAGAAAACATACAATGACTATTAGGGCCATATGGGTACCTAAAAATCTTGTTTCTTCTAATACTAATAAATAAATGACCCAAAGAACTTGGGTACCAAGAAAAATCATTTTAATTGTTTTTATAGGTGTCAATGAAGTCTTCCACGAACAAAAATAAATGGTTTTTAGATAGTGGATGTTCAAGACACATGACGGGAGACAAGACTAAGTTCTTTGATCTTAGATCTAAAGAAAAAGGACACGTGACATTTGGAGACAACTCGAAAGGGAAGATCGTGGGAATAGGTAAAATTGGTAATGAGTCTTCTCTTATAATTGAATATGTTCTACTTGTTGAAGGTTTAAAACATAATCTTTTAAGCATAAGTCAATTATGTGATAAACGATTTACAGTTACTTTCAAAATGAATAAGTGCATTATATTGAATGATTATGATTGTAATATTTGTTTTATTACTTTTAGAAGTAACAATGTTTATACAATTGATTTTGAAGAAATTACCTCACAAGATGCGATTTATTTTTCAGCTCAAAATGAAACTAATTGGTTATGGCATAGAAGACCAGGTCATGCCAATATGGAACTTATTTCCAAACTTTCAAAAAATGATCTTGTGAGAGGTTTACCAAAGGTAAATTTTCTTAAAGACAAAATTTGTGATGCATGCCAATTTGGTAAACAAACAAAAACTTCTTTTAAAACCAAGAAACATATTTCCACTACTAGACCATTGCAACTGATACACATGGATCTTTTTGGACCAAATAGAGTTGCAAGTTTAGGAGGAAAATATTATGCATTTGTTATTGTTGATGATTTCTCTAGATATACTTAGGTCATGTTTCTTGCTCATAAAGATGAGGCACATAATGCTTTTACCAAGTTATGCAAGAGAATTCAAAATGAAAAGAGTTATATTATTTCAAGTATCCAAAGTGATAGGGGAAAAGAGTTTGTTAATAAAAATATTGAAACATTTTGTGATTAAAATGGTTTTGTGCATAATTTTTCTGCTCCTCGAACTCCTCAACAAAATGGGGTAGTATAGAGGAAAAATAGATCTCTTCAAGAGATGGCAGGAACAATGCTCATTGAGAACAACTTGCCTAGTTATTTTTGGGCTGAAGCGGTAAGTACTGCATGTTATGTTATAAATAGAGTTATGTTAAGGTCCAAATTAGATAAAACCCCCTATGAGTTTTGGAATGAGAAAAAGCCCAACATTGGTTACTTTCATATATTTGGATGCAAATGTTTTATTTTAAATGACAGGGATAATTTAGGCAAGTTTGATGCAAAATCTGATGAAGGTATCTTTCTTGGGTATTCGACTAATAGTAAAGCTTATAGAGTACTCAATAAAAAGACTTTGACTGTACAAGAATCTATGCATGTAGTATTTGATGAATCTAATTCTCTACTCTCCAAGAAATCTATTGATGAAAAAATAGGAGGTATAAATAATACGAAAAGTCTCAATCTCAACAAAGAGAACACAATAGAGGAAGTCCAACATGGAGATATCAGGAAAGATCATCAAAATTTAATACAAGATGCAACCAAACAGTGGAAATTTGTGAAAGATCATCCAGTGGAACAAATTCTGGGGGAAACTTCACGAGGTGTAAGCACTCGATCATCTCTTAGAAATATTTGCAATCATACTGCTTTTCTATCTCAGATTGAACCTAAAAATATTGATGAAATACTTCTTGATGAATCTTGGATTCTAGCTATGCAAGAAGAGCCTAATCAATTTGAAAGAAATGATGTTTGGACACTTGTTCCTAGACCCAAAAATCATACTATTATTGGAACAAAATGGGTTTTTAGAAATAAGAAAGATGAGTCCGGAGTCATTACTAGAAATAAGACTCGACTTGTAGCCCAATGTTTCAATCAAGAAGAAGGAATTGATTATGATGAGACATATGCACAAGTCGCAAGATTAGAAGTTATTCGAATGCTACTTGCATATGCTTGTTATAAAGATTTCAAACTTTTTCAAATGGATGTTAAAAGTGCTTTCTTAAACGGTTTTATAAATGAAGAGGTATATGTTAAGCAACCTCCAGGTTTTGAAAATCATATTTCTCCAAATCATGTTTTCAAACTCACAAAAGCACTATATGGACTCAAACAAGCTCCTAGAGCGTGGTACGAGAGACTTAGTGGTTTCTTGATTGAAAAAGACATTTCAAGAGAAAAAATTGATACAACTCTTTTCATTAAATACGAAAATGATGATATTCTTTTGATTCAGATTTATGTTGATGATATAATATTCGGTGCTACTAATGAAAATATGTGCCAAGTTTTTGCTAAGACTATACAGGAAGAATTTGAAATGAGCATGATGGGAGAGCTTACATTTTTTCTTGGATTGCAAATTAAGCAAGCAAAAAGTGGGACATTCATCAATCAATCGAAATATATTAAGGAATTGCTGAAGAAGTTTGGGATGGAAGGTGCTAAGGAAACTGGAACACCAATGAGCCCATCCACTAAACTTGATAAAGATGAAACTGGTAAACTAGTTGACTCGAAAATATATCGAGGTATGATTGGTAGCTTATTATATTTGACAGCCAGTAGACCAGATATTATGTTTAGTGTGTGCTTATGTGCACGCTTTCAATCATCTCCAAAAGAATCGCATTTAATTGCAGTTAAGCGCATTTTTAGATATCTTAGTGGTACAATTAATTTAGAGTTATGGTACCCTAAGCACACATATTTCGATCTAATCAGCTACACAGATGCAGATTATGCTGGCTGTAAAATAGATCGAAAAAGTACTAGTGGAGCATGTCACTTCTTAGGTCGTGCACTAGTTTCCTGGTTTAGTAAAAAACAAAATTCTATTGCACTATCTACTGCTGAGGCAGAATATGTTGCTGCAGGTAGTTGTTGTGCTCAAGTTCTTTACATGAAGCAACAACTTGAGAATTTTAAACTTATGTACAATCACATTCCAATCAAATGTGATAATACAAGTGCTATAAATCTTTCAAAGAATCCAATACAACATTCTCGGACCAAACATATTGAAATTAGATATCATTTTCTTAGAGACCATGTGCAGAAGGGCGATATTGTATTAGAATTCACTAGTACACATGATCAATTGGCAGACATTTTCACAAAACCCCTACCAGAAGATAGACTATGCATGATTAGAAGAGAAATAGGAATGATGCATGCCATGGATATCTACTAGATACTTTTATTTCATTATCTTAAATGACCTACAGAAACTTGAGACGTTTAGCCTCATCATTCAAATGCATTTGCTCCTCATAAATCATCATGCCATCCTTGTCTAAAGGATTAGGCAATCGAAATGAAGAGGTAAGTAAGGATTTCAAATCCTTATTCTGTTACTTTAACTTTACTATTTTTTTGTTTGACTCATAAACAAGTCGTTGAAGTACAGAAACAGTCTCGCTAAGCTTCTCAATTTCGCGAGTTTTGGACTGCAACCGAGCAGAAAACGCGACGATAGATGATGAGTATTGAGTTCCGAGACCCACAAGCTCGTAAATGGCGTCATGATCTGATTTATTAGCTAAAGCAGTCTCTTGTTGCTTCATGGCACCCACGACAGATGCAGAAATAGATTGAGACTGAGGTGAAGGATACCGCAAATCTTGATCAAGAGAAGTACTGAAGGGAAATCTACGAGCCATTGAAAAATTGTAGAATGAGAATGCAAGCAAATTGCAAAGATGAGAAGAAAGCTTGATGCGAAATAGATAAAACTAAGGATTGCTCTTATAGAAACGGAAATAAGAACAAGACAAGCTTACAAATCATGATAATATCCCATTTTTCAGCAACATCAAGTGGATCAAATCTCTACACCGAATTGCCAAAGTTACGCCTCCAGCCTTTGCAGGTTTTGTCGGGCACGGGTGGTTTCAATTATTCAGCTCTTTACAAAATCTCATTCCGCACCGAATTACCGAAACTAGGCCTCCAGCCTTTACAGGTTTTGTCGAACACGTGTGGCTACGCACCGAATTCTCTACAGTCTCTACTAACGCAGCGTTTTATTTATCTATTAGTTATTGCAGGAATATATCTTATTGATCTAATTATGATTCCTTTTTAATGATGCCAAAAGGGGGAGAAGTTTTAGACTAGAACATTAATATTGTTTAAATTGCTAAACTTGTTATATATGCTTGGAATTATATTTATATTTTTGCTTGAAAAACTAACGCACATTTTCAGGGGGAGCTTAAGTATTAATACAGGTTTCAGGTTCTATCAAGTATTTGTCATCATCAAAAAGGGGGAGATTGTTGAACTCAAAATTTCAAGTTTCGTGTAAATCTACACATGGATTTTGATGATAACAAATGAATTCAAAAAATAAAGGAGTCTCAAGCTCAAGTTGTCCACACAATAGAATCAAGCACATCAAGGAAGCAAGCATGAGCAAGAAGGGAACAAATTCACATTAAAATCATAGAATAATTTTGTAAATCTCTTAAAAATTCAAAATTAGGATTAAGACTCAAATTTAATATTTATCATAAAGCATTAAAATACATTTTCCACATGTGCATGAATATTTTGAAAATTAACTTTGAAAATATTAAGATGATTGATTGTCATCTTTCACATGTGCATGACATGATTAAATGTTTGAATTTTGAAAATATTAAGATCATTGATTGTCATCTTTCGCATGTGCATGACATGATTAAAGGTTTGAATTTTGAAAATATTAAGATGATTGATTGTCATCTTTCACATGTGCATGTTTTATTTGAATATTTTCAAAAGTGGTAGATGCTTTTCTTGACTTATGCAAAAGGTAGATGTCTTTATTTGAAAATTTTGAAAAGTAAAGTGTGCTCTTTTTGTCATATGCAAAAAGTAAAAAATTAGGTTTGAAATTTTTGAAAAATAAAGTGTGCTCCTTTTGTCACATGCAAAAAGTAAAAATATTTGATTTGAAATTTTTGAAAAGTGAATGATGATGTTTTTGACATGTGAATCTTTTTAAATTTGAATATGAAGTCTCATATGCCTATAAATAGATCATTTGAGAGCTTCACATTTACAACACCAAGAGCATACAACATTTATTCAAAGTTTTCATTCTCTCTTCTCCAAGCATTGAGCCTTAACCCTTGTTTATTTTGAGAGATATAGTTTGTGCTGTATTGTTTTTATTTCACTCATTAAGGAGTGTTTTCTGATAGGCTACCCACTATCAATTCTTGTATCAGTAAAAGGGTGTATATAACCCTTGTGTGTGTAGAAGGTGTTCTACACAGGGAATAGTTAAATCATCAAGTGTGAGGTGATTGAAAGTGTAGAAGGTGTTCTACACGGAGAATAGTTAAATCACCAAGTGTGAGGTGATTGGAAGTGTAGAGGGTGTTCTACACGGATTCTTTGGAGCGGTGCTGCTCAAAGGTGTAATAGGTTTCTATCTCCACCTAAAAGAGATTGAATAGTGGATTTTGGGATCCTCAAGGGGTAGCTTGAGGCGAGGACGTAGGCAGTGGGGCCGAACCTCGTTAACATACTGAGTTTGCTTCTCTCTTACCTTTACTCTTTATATTTATTACTGTTTCATATTTTATATTTTATTTTATATACTTGACTTATAATTGTTAATTTTTTAATACAACTCAATTCACCCCCCCTCTTGTGTTAGTCATCTGGGCAACAGATCTCATTGTTGACGTTACATATACTTAACAAATTCTCAGCCTTCATTCCATATATGTTTGTATTAATTTGTTTAGGATTTGCTTGCGTTTAGCATCTTGTAAATGTATAGACTTTCCTTGTATAAAGTCTTATATATATACTTTCCTTGTATATAAAGTCTTATATACTTGTAATTGTCTATAAATAGAATATACTATCAATGAGTGTATGCATTGAGCAGCACTCTGTTTTCCCGCATTCTATTTGTCCATTCTTTCAATCATGTGGCCATGACAACATCGTTGATAGATGGCGATTCTTTTTTGTTCTTGTCAGCAAATCATCTAAGATGGAGTTGCAAGAGTTTTCGTCGTGTTGCACCACATTAGTTGGTTCCACCATAGGTTATAATAAATTTTGAGTTTTTTTTTTTTATGTCAAGGGTCAGTTGTAGCAAAAATTCTGAAATCTTGCTTTGATACCATGTCAGAAATGAGTTCTTTTTCATTACTTTCTTTACAAGAACGAATACTACAAGTATATAGTAGTACTAAGAGAGTTTAGAAAGCTATTCTAAGTTGTACACTTTCTAAGTCTAATATCATAGTTGACGCTAGAAAGAAAGAATTTTAAATTCAAACTCACCCCCACTTTCTAAGGCTAAAGTAGTGGAAAGTCGAGTACAATCTTTACTACTAAGGTATAATCCGAATGAGGGGGATCTACACATTGTGGGAACATGAAACATATTTGTGAAACTCGTTTTAAGTTACATGGGTACCTAGAATAGTGGAACGAACTCAAGGCACGAAAACACAATGAAGCTACCTTCAATTCATGAGGCTTAGGACGGGCTAGCTTTGTAATTGCTAAACCTTAATTATCTTTCACCTCACAAGTAAAACCTTCAAATGATTTGGCTACTCTCAATGATCAAAGTAATTGTAGTCAAACATTACTTACTTCTAGCTAGAGTGTTGGACGATGAAGAGATAATTAACTTAATTAGAGGCAACTAACCACATGACATTCGATTCAAATTACTTTATCAAGATCCCTCAACCAAGGCAAACTAGTATTGCTAATGCTAATGGAGTCACATATCCAATTATTGGGGTTGGAACTGTTGCTTTATCACCCTAACTCTCCTTATCTAATATTTGCTTGTTCCAATATCTCTCTCAAATAAATTTATGTATGTAGGTCAAGTTATTGAGGAACTAAATTGTGTTACACTCATGTTCTATTTTTTATCTTCTTCGTAATATTCTCACCGAGGAGATCATTGAGCGTAATACTAAGAGGAGGCGATTGTATTACATGGATGATTTCAATCTTGATAGAGTAAATAACATGCAACACGCGATTAGTGCTAAGGAGAAACAAATTTAGCTATGGCTCGTCGTTCGGGGCATCCGTCATTTAGTTATATGAAGCACTTGTTTTCATGTTTATTTTCACATTTACATGATCCAGGTTTTAAACGTGATACTTACACTTTAGCCAAAAGTCATCATGCTCTTTATCCAATAAACTTGAATAAAAGTGATATTCTTTTTTTCTTAATCCATTCGGATGTGTAGGGACCCTTTCTAATTACTACTTCTTATAGCACTTGCTGGTTTGTAATATTTGTAAGTGATTGCACTCGAATGACTTGGCTTTACTTGTTGAAACATAAAGACGATATTCTTGGTGTTTTTCGATATTTCCATACAATAATTCAAGCTCAACTTTTTGCTAAAATCCAAATTCTCCATTCTAACAATGATGGCGAATATTTCAATCAACAACTTCAAACTTACTTTGAAATTCATAACCTTCTCCATGAAACTTCGTGTACTACTCAAACCCCACAACAAAGTGTGGTTGCCCAAAGGAAAAACATGCATATCTTAGAAATAGCTTGTGTGCTATTGATTGGAGTACATGTGCCTAGTAGATATTGGGATGGTATTGTTGTTGTCATGTCAATTGATTTCCTACTTCGTATGCCTTCAAAGATGTTGAACTTTTTAAGACCACATTATAGGTCCTTTGTAACCATTTTTTATTGCCTACTATTTTGTTGATTCTTTTTTAAATATTTAAATGTTTGCCTTCATTCATTTTCATAAAAATCAACACACTAAGCTTGATCCTTACATAGTCCTTTGCATTTTTTTGTGTTATGCCTCCCACAACTATCATTGTTAAAACCTTGCCATCGAGCACAACTATGTCACTATGGACATCATTTTTTTGGAATCAGCTTTTTCCCTTCATCGATATTCAATTAATCTTTTTAAGGGGAGACACAATATGAAAAGCATAATTGGCTAAGATTTGAAGACAATCCAACACAAATGAGTGAAAAAAATAAGACCATGGCTAGGGAGGAAAAGAGAGTTGATGATTATATTATTCAAGGAGCTGGATCTATATCATCTAAATCTGAAACTGAATCCCTCAAGTCTTCAATACCCGAAGACCTTTCTATTGAGAATAATCCTGAGGTAAGCTCTATCACTATAACTTCACTTATTAATGACCTGGACACTTCTATTGGTTATATTTTTACCTTTCAGACATAATTCACATGGCAAGTCACCAAATCGGTACTCTCTAGATTCTAAGGAAAGAAGATCAAGATATCCAATTGCTAATCATGTATCCATTCAAAGATTATTGATCCTCTTAATGCATTTGTGCATAAGTTATCATCATGCCATGTTCCCAGCAAAATACAAGAAGCCTTAATAGACCCAAAGTGGGATCAGACTATAAAAGAAGAAATTGAGGCTCTACAGAAGAATAAAATATGGGCTCTTGTTTTATTACCAAAAGGAAATAAGTTAACAGGGTGCAAAAGAGTCTTTTATATTAAACACAAGGTGGATGAATCTATTAAACAATATAAGGTGGGACTTGTAGCAAAGAGATATACACATACGTATGGCATATATTATCAATAAACTTTCTCACCATTGGTAGAACTAAATATTGTCAAAGTTTAGTAATCTCTTGTAGCAAATTTAGAATGGTAGTTGCATTAGTTTGATGTAAAGAATATATTACTTTATAGCAATCTCAAGAGGAGGTTGACATGGATGTTCCACCAGAGTACATTGCATCTGCAAAGACTAAGTGTGTGTTTAAGTTATAACGAGCATTGTATGGGCTAAAACACCTCGTGCATGATTCGGTCTATTTAGTTTGGCTATGAGAAAATATGTCCTCCAACAAAGCAACTCAGATAATACTTTATTTCTAAAACATAGACAAAAAAGAAGTAACAGCTCTAATAATCTATGTAGATTACATGATTATTACAAAGGATGACTTGGAAAAGATCTCTAGACTCCAAGAGCAATTGGCAACCAAATTTGAAATGAAGAATCTTAGAGGACTCAAATATTCTTTTGGAATTGAAGTAGCTAGACTTAAAGCTGGGTTTGGAAACAAGAGTTTGCCAAATATTCTCAAACATTTTCTACTACTATTCACTATTTTATTATTATTTTTCACATACTTTTATAACTATTCATTAATTTTTTATTACTATTCAATAATCTATTATTATTTTATACCTACTTTTTATTACTATTTATACACACTTTTAAACATTTTCAACATCCAAACGCAATCAAGGTATATTCTTTCTCAAAAAAATTATATGCTACATTTGCTGTCAAAAGTGGGATTATTAGACTACAAACCAGTTGATACTTGATGAGTGCACAAAAATGCACTCTAAATACTCTATTTAAATACTAAAAGAAATGAGAAAACAATGGATATAACTCATGTTAATAAAATTAATGGTCATTTATCTTGAGATAGATATAAGCATGATTTAATATATTGATGAGAATATAAAATGCCATATTTTCCTCTCTTAATGTTTAAAACTTTATTCTTATTTGATGCCTAAATATACTCATTATTCTTATATTTTGATTTAGGACACAAATGGAGACATTAGGAGCAAATGAAGATAATTGCGGAATTTCAGACAGTTTTGACATCTTTTCGTAAAATGGGCATAACTCTCTCATCCAATCTCCGATTGAGCTGATTCAAGATGATCTAGAACCGCAAGAGAAATATCTATAACTTTTATGTTTTGTGTTTGAAGAGATATCCACTCAATCTAAGACAAAATCGACCATCAAGTGGACGCACCTGCACTTGACGTTCCTGGATATTTTTCAGCCACTTGCATCAAATCCAAATACAAGATGAAGTGCACTCAAGTTTCTTCAAGACAAATTATTTGACCACAAGATATTAAGTCATACAAGACAACTAATAGATAGAGAAGCAAAATTGAAACACTCAACCTACAAGCAAAATCCAGCTCATGCATGGTGGGAAAACAAATGATCAAAATGACAACTCACAAATCACTTGGATTCAAGAATGGCACATGGCAAAACAAGTTGAAATTGTGATGATTTTGTCATGACAACTTGCATGAAGGATGCTTATAAATAGAAGGGAGGGGTGTGTGTTCTAAGACCATGCTTAGTGTGCTTGGATGCCTTGGAAGATACATTGTTTTTGAGAGCTTGAGAAAAGAAAAGAAAAACCAAAGAAGAGAGAAGAAAATAATGGTTGGCTCTTCCATATTATCCCTTAGAGAATTTTTGTTGCATATTTTCAATATGTGTAACTAATTTTCTAGTAGAGCTAGGGATGAATTTGTATATATGATGGTATTTGTAATTGTTTTTTATTCATATATGTGTTCTTCAAATATTAAACTCTTTTGTTTAGTCATTTGAAATTTATTATAAATGTTTTCGTCTTCAAATAATTATAGAATCTATTTCGTTTATAGATTCAGTCATGCTTTTTCTATTGAGTGAATTAGTTCTATAATTATGTTTGGAGCAATTGATTGTCTATATTAATTTAATTCTCTGCTGCAATATTGCTTTACGAGTATATTGTCGACGTTGAATTTCTTTAATATCGATAACAATTCCTGTTCTTATATTGTGATGAATGATTTTTCGAAAGATTACATTTGATTTAAATCTGGTTATTAATGTTTTATTTTCCGATTGAAAATTTGGACATAGAATTTTCAATTGAGTTATTAATGAATCGAAAATAATTAAAATACCAATTATATACAAAGGATTCCCGATGCTTTACTTTTCGCACTCATCTAAATCTTTTTGTTAATTTCGTTACTGTTCTTCAATTTCTCAATCCATCTCCCTGTGGAATCGACACCCCAAAGCTATACTGCAAACGACCGCGTTATTCTTTGGGCGTAATCAAATTTTTGGCGCCGTTGCCGGGGAGACGGTAAAAGAATTTGTAGTTTTTTTTAGTAGTTTGTTAAAAAAAAAAAAAAAAAAGAGCGGTAGCTTCGTTCATTTTCTTTTTAGCTTTCTGCATCTTTATTTTATTTTAGTTTTATTTTCATAATTTTTTTTTTCAGTATTACGCTTTTCTTTACTTTGCATGCGCAGGTACAGAGACGCTTTTGGACGGTTTGCTAGTAGACCCGTGCTAGAATCAGATTCAGAATTTAATTTTTCTAATCGCTTGTTTGATAATTCTTCCAATTCTGACGCGATGAGTGAACACGTGGACCAACCTGTTAGAACCCTCCAAGATTATCTTCATCCCGCACGAACAGCCACACCATCCTGTATTATGTTCTCACCTAATGTTCGTCATGTAGATTTTAAAACGGGAATGATACAATTACTTCCGACTTTCCATGGTCTAGAAAATGAAAACCCCTATGTTCATATTAGGGAATTTGAGAAAGTAGTTGCAACATTTCACGGTCAAAATACCACTGACGAAACGGTAAGGCTAAAGTTCTTTCCTTTTTCTTTGAAAGATAAAGCTAAGAGTTGGTTGTACTCACTAAGACCACGGTCTATTGGAACATGGAGTGAGATGACTCAAGTGTTTTTCAATAAATACTTTCCCCAACATAAGACTAATGCTTTAAAAAGACAAATCTCTACCTTTGCACAAAAGGATAGTGAGACTTTGTACCAGTCTTGGGAAAGATTTAAAGAATTACTGAGTATGTGTCCCCACCATGGATATGAGAATTGGCGCTTAGTGAGTTATTTCTATGAAGGCCTTACGCCCAGGGAACGTCAATTCGTGGAAATGATGTGCAATGGAGAATTTTTACAAAAACATCCCGATGAGGCCATAGAGTACCTCAATGAGCTTGCTGAAAAAGCTCATACTTGGACTGGACCTAGTGCTACTGATAGCACAAACAGGTCACGACCTACAGGAAACTTGAGTGGTGGTATTTACCATCTAAGGGAGGAGGATAACCTTAAGGCTAAGATTGAAATGCTCACCAGAGAATTAGAGTTATTGAAAACTAAAAACTCAAAACCAACACACACGGCTAATCATGCAGAATCTTTTGGGCCATGTGTTGTCTATGGTGGGATAGATCATCATTCCCAAGAGTGTCCTACACATACTAACATGAATGGTATGTATGAGGAACAAAGTAATGCTCTAGGTATGTACAAAAAGCCCTTCACACCTTACTCTGAAACCTACAATCCAGGATGGCGTAATCATCCCAACTTCAGCTGGAAGTCTGAAAACCAGCAGCCTGCACAACTCTCTAGATCATATCCTGCACCATACCATGCACCTCAATCTTCTAGAAATTCTTTAGAAGATACTTTGCATACTTTTATTGAAATACAGGGTAAGACTAATCAAAAATTTGAATCTTTGATTATGCAGGTTGTTGAAGAAAATAAGGAAATCAAGAGCCAGGTGTCTAAAATAATGAGTTCATTGACTATGAATGAGAAAGGTAAGTTTCCTTCCCAAACTCAATCTGTACCTCATGGTCAACATATGGCACAAGGAGATCTGAAGGACGTAAACGCCATTGTGACACGAAGTGGTAAGTCTCTACGTGATCCAATAATAGAAAAAAAAAAGGATGTAGAGAAAGATCAAGATAGCAGCAGTCCTGAGCTTCCCAAAGAACTTGAGGTAACAAAATCTGAGGAACCTGCGGTAACAAAAAATCCTGGTAAGGTACCTTTTCCTCAAGCATTAAGGTCAAGTAAACAAACTCTAGATCATAACAATGATATTTTGGAAAATCTTAGACAGGTAAAAATTAATCTTCCTCTTTTGCATGTAATTAAACAAGTTCCTACTTACGCAAAAATTCTCAAAGATTTGTGTACAGTTAAGAGGAAGCATTATGTGAAGAAGACTGCATTCTTGACAGAGCAAGTTAGTGCTCTAATTGAACAGCGGATTCCCCCTAAGTACAAGGATCCTGGATGTCCAACCATCACATGCAACATTGGCAATCATGAGCTTGGACAGGCATTGCTAGATTTAGGGGCTAGTGTAAATTTGATGCCATATTCTATTTATTTGCAATTAGGATTGGGAGAAATCAAACCAACTTCTGTGGTATTGCAATTGGCTGATCGTTCAGTCAGAGCACCACGAGGTGTGGTAGAGGATGTTTTAATTCAAGTTGACAAATTTTACTATCCTGTTGATTTCTTAATTCTAGACACTAGTTCTGCTGTAGAAACCACCTCTAAAATTCCATTAATTTTAGGTAGACCTTTTCTTACTACTTCTAATGCTCTTATCAATTGCAGAAATGGATTGATGAAACTCTCTTTTGGCAATATGACTCTTGAGGTAAATATTTTTCATATTGCAAAACAGCCAGAAGAGGATGTCGAGTGTCATCAGACATACATGATTGACTCACTTATAGAAAGGGATGTTCTTACAACTCATGACTCAGATTCCCTTGAATACTTTATTGTTAATTCTGAATTTAATCCTATAAGTGATTCATCTGATGTATTTGACATTTGTGCTATTTTTGACAGAACTCATGATTATAGCACACAGGCATGGCAACCAAAGTTTGAGAACTTGCCTGAAAAAAGAGAAAGACAGATTCCTTCAAGTAGGGAAGCCCCTAAAGTTGAATTAAAATCCCTACCTAAGGGTTTAAAGCATGTTTTCCTTGGTCCAGGTGATAATTTTCCTGTTATTATTTCATCTGAATTATCTGAGTCCCAAGGTGAGAAATTAATTCAGATTTTATGCAAATATAAATCAACCCTAGGATGGAGTATTGCTGATATAAAAGGCATTAGTCCCCTAATCTGTACTCATAAAATAAATTTAGAGGAAGGAACTAATCCTCGAAGAGACCCCCAGCGTAGACTTAATCCCACAATGAAAGAAGTTGTGAAAAATGAAGTATTGAAACTATTAGATGCAGGAATGATATATCCTATTGCTGATAGTAAATGGGTAAGTCCTACGCAGGTTGTTCCTAAAAAGTCAGGAGTAACTGTGATAAAAAATGACCTTGGAGAGTTAGTCCCTACAAAACTGGTGACTAGTTGACGGATGTGCATTGATTACAGAAAATTAAATGCCGCCACACGAAAAGACCATTTTCCGCTTCCTTTTATTGATCAAATTCTTGAGCGGGTGGCTGGTCATCCTTTTTATTGCTTTCTGGATGGTTATTCTGGTTATTATCAAATTGAAATTGCATTAGAAGATCAGGATAAAACTACTTTTACTTGTCCTTTCGGTACTTATGCTTTCCGCAGAATGCCATTTGGATTGTGTAATGCTCCAGCTACTTTTCAACGTTGCATGATGAGTATTTTTAGTGATATGGTTGAAAAGTGCGTGGAAGTTTTTATGGATGACTTGACTGTTTTTGGATCTTCTTTTGATGCATGTTTAATGAGTTTAGAAAGAGTACTGACTCGTTGTGAAGAAAAAGAATTGGTTTTAAATTGGGAAAAATGTCACTTTATGGTACCTTCAGGTATTGTTTTAGGGCATATTATTTCTTCCAAAGGAATGGAGGTTGATCAATCAAAAGTTGAATTAATCTCTAAATTGCCTACACCTAGAACAATCAAGGATATAAGATCATTTCTTGGTCATGCGGGTTTTTATAGGAGATTCATACAGAATTTTTCTGCCATATCTAGACCACTATGTAACCTCCTAGCTAAGGATGCCCCATTTGAATGGACACAAGCCTGTCAAGAGGCTTTCAAAACATTAATTGGCAAGCTTACTTCAGCACCCATAATGCAACTACCTGATTGGAATTTACCTTTTGAAATTATGTGTGATGCTAGTGATTTTGCTGTAGGTGCTGTTCTTGGACAACGAAAAGAAGGGAAACCTTTTGTCATTTACTATGCTAGTCGAACTCTAAATAATGCACAAATGAATTACTCCACCACTGAAAAAGAGTTGTTAGCTGTAGTATTTGCTTTGGATAAATTCCGCGCTTATTTGATTGGTTCTCCTATCATTATCTTTACAGATCATGCAGCCCTTAAGTACCTTTTTACAAAGAAGGATGCTAAGGCACGATTAAAACGATGGATTTTGCTTTTGCAGGAATTTGACATCACCATCAAAGACAAGAAAGGAGTGGAGAACGTAGTGGCAGACCATCTTTCTAGACTCACATTCGAGGACACTTCTGACCACATACCAATCAAAGATGATTTTCCCGATGAGCATTTACTTTCTATTACTTCTCTACCATGGTTTGCTCATATTGTGAACTATTTAGCTGCAGGTGAAATACCAAAGGATTTTAGCACCCAAGACAAAAGGAAATTCATGATTGAGGTACGAAAATTCTACTGGGATGACCCTTACCTTTTCAAATACTGCCCTGATCAAATTTTAAGGCGTTGCATCCCTGATGAAGAGATTGCAAGCGTTTTGGAATTTTGTCATTCCCAAGCTTGTGGTGGCCACTTTTCAATGAAGAAAACCGCTGCAAAAATCCTGCAGTGTGGATTTTATTGGCCCACCTTATTTAAAGATACAAATATCTATTGTCGCTCATGCGAAAGATGTCAAAAGTTAGGAGCTATGACCCGTCGTAATATGATGCCCTTAAACCCAATTTTGGTAATTGAAATTTTTTACTGTTGGGGCATTGATTTTATGGGACCATTTCCTCCTTCTTTTGGATATTTATATATTATTGTGGCAGTAGATTATGTGTCAAAATGGGTAGAGGCAGCACCTTGCAGGACCAATGATAACAGGACGGTAATTAAGTTTCTCAAAGAAAATGTACTATCTCGATTTGGTACCCCACGTGCTATCATTAGTGACCGAGGTACGCATTTTTGTAACCGTTCTTTTGAAGCTTTAATGAAAAGATATGGGGTGATACATAAGCTTTCTACTGCATATCACCCTCAGACAAGTGGACAGGTTGAACTTGCGAATAGGGAAATTAAACAAATTTTAGAAAAAACGGTCAACCCAGATCGGAAAGATTGGTCTTTGAGACTAATCGATGCGCTTTGGGCTTACCGTACAGCTTTCAAAACTCCCTTAGGCATGTCACCTTATAGACTTGTTTTTGGAAAACCTTGTCATTTGCCCGTGGAGCTCGAGCATCGAGCATATTGGGCCATTAAACATTTCAATTTTGACTTGGAAAAAGCAGGAAAATTTAGAAAATTCCAATTGACGGAATTAGAAGAATTGAGAAATGATGCTTATGAAAACTCCAAGATCTATAAGGCTAAAATGAAAGTATTTCATGATAAAAATATTTTGAGAAGAACATTTAAGCCTAATGATCGAGTATTTTTATATGATTCAAGACTCCATAAGCATCCAGGAAAACTTCGATCTAGATGGACCGGCCCTTTTATAGTAAAAAATGTTTTCACAAATGGGGCGGTAGAAATAGAAAATCCAAAAGATGGATGTATCTTCAAAGTAAATGGTCAACGTCTCAAAATCTTAATTGATAGACAAATTCCAGAAGTGGAAGACATTCCACTTATGGACCCAGTATATCAATCTTGACCATCTCCAGGTATGTTTTTCTTTTCTTTTATTTTCGTTCATTTTATTTTTGTTTATTGTTTACTTTATTTTGTTATAGGTTAATTTTATTTTGACAAATACCATCTTTGATGCCAAGCAAGTCGCCCACATCCCACATCAGGTGTATTCTACCCTGTTTAGTTATTCAATTCTGATTCTTAAACATTGAGGACAATGTTTCATTTAAGTTGGGGGGTGGGAATATAAATCTGTTATTTAAACTCTGTGGCATATTTCAATCAATATATAAAAAATTGCCAAATTTTTTCACACAGGCATCTTTTCACACATGATACTCATGCTCATTCATAACCATCTTGGTGAATTCAACAAACCCATTTTAAATCATTTTGCTAAAACATCCACAGAGCCATTTATGCACTTCTCCAAACTTTGTGGTAATATGGTGATTTGACACATGTAACTAAAGAATTATTTTGCTCAAGTATTCATGTGAATTTTGTGAGAATTGAGAGCTTACAAATATAGAAATTGTGATAAGTATCCATTGATCTGTTGAATTTGACACTTCTTTTGAGAATATCATTACATGGTTTGTGGTAAGATGGTGGATATACTTGGGATATGACGAAAGTCAACTTAGGATTAACGTTTGAGCCTTTCAAGCTGAGCCTTTTCATCATAGATCCCTAGCAGCCAATTTTGAGCCAATATACACATATGGCCTTTTCTTTTCATATCTACATCATCCATACCTCTCCACATTGGAGTATAGCTTATACACTGTATTTTCCTACCATTTTACTTCCAAGTGTGTACTAGGCGTGAAATTATCATTAAAAAAAAAAAGCATGACAAAAATGGCATGGTGCTAGATGTGTCCATCAAATTATTCATGAAAGAGTTCATCAAATTGCGAAGACACCAGTGGCAAAAGAAGATGGAAAAGTGTACTTAGTCAAAAATCTAAAAAATTGAAAAGTACATCAAAAGGAAAGTATAGCCTACTGAAAAATTTAACAGATTCCCTTTTGTGTATACTTGGAAGTTTTTGAAACCTCTTCACCTTTTCTTCTTATCAACCTAAGCCACATTACAACCCTTTGTGTTGATTTTTCCGATCCTAAGTATGCTTGTGGAAAGAATGGTGGAAATCTCATTTGTTAGTATTCCTATCATAAGATCAATGTTTACTTGTTACTTATATATAATTGGCTAAATTTCCATGAGAGTAAATGTACACCTTTGTCAACTCCATAGAGAGAACCCATACATGAAACACTTCTATACCCGTGAGTTATGGAGTTGAACCTTTTTGCTTAAGATATTCTAATTTTGCATGTGTCGAAACCTCTGATCTGATAAAAATAGTTTGGAACACATACACACTCTGTGGATTGCTATATTTGAATTACTTGTGAAAGGGTTATTGAATTTCTAAGATTGTTTTGATATGTAAATTTGAAAAATGTGTCTTGATGGCCCCTATGTGTGATTTTCTTTGGTCTTTCTCATCATTTTGCATGAAAATTGCTAGGGACTAGCAATGAGTAAGTTGGGGGGTGTGATGAGTGTACAAAAATGCACTCTAAATACTCTATTTAAATACTAAAAGAAATGAGAAAACAATGGATATAACTCATGTTAATAAAATTAATGGTCATTTATCTTGAGATAGATATAAGCATGATTTAATATATTGATGAGAATATAAAATGCCATATTTTCCTCTCTTAATGTTTAAAACTTTATTCTTATTTGATGCCTAAATATACTCATTATTCTTATATTTTGATTTAGGACACAAATGGAGACATTAGGAGCAAATGAAGATAATTGCGGAATTTCAGACAGTTTTGACATCTTTTCGTAAAATGGGCATAACTCTCTCATCCAATCTCCGATTGAGCTGATTCAAGATGATCTAGAACCGCAAGAGAAATATCTATAACTTTTATGTTTTGTGTTTAAAGAGATATCCACTCAATCTAAGACAAAATCGACCATCAAGTGGACGCACCTGCACTTGACGTTCCTGGATATTTTTCAGCCACTTGCATCAAATCCAAATACAAGATGAAGTGCACTCAAGTTTCTTCAAGACAAATTATTTGACCACAAGATATTAAGTCATACAAGACAACTAATAGATAGAGAAGCAAAATTGAAACACTCAACCTACAAGCAAAATCCAGCTCATGCATGGTGGGAAAACAAATGATCAAAATGACAACTCACAAATCACTTGGATTCAAGAATGGCACATGGCAAAACAAGTTGAAATTGTGATGATTTTGTCATGACAACTTGCATGAAGGATGCTTATAAATAGAAGGGAGGGGTGTGTGTTCTAAGACCATGCTTAGTGTGCTTGGATGCCTTGGAAGATACATTGTTTTTGAGAGCTTGAGAAAAGAAAAGAAAAACCAAAGAAGAGAGAAGAAAATAATGGTTGGCTCTTCCATATTATCCCTTAGAGAATTTTTGTTGCATATTTTCAATATGTGTAACTAATTTTCTAGTAGAGCTAGGGATGAATTTGTATATATGATGGTATTTGTAATTGTTTTTTATTCATATATGTGTTCTTCAAATATTAAACTCTTTTGTTTAGTCATTTGAAATTTATTATAAATGTTTTCGTCTTCAAATAATTATAGAATCTATTTCGTTTATAGATTCAGTCATGCTTTTTCTATTGAGTGAATTAGTTCTATAATTATGTTTGGAGCAATTGATTGTCTATATTAATTTAATTCTCTGCTGCAATATTGCTTTACGAGTATATTGTCGACGTTGAATTTCTTTAATATCGATAACAATTCCTGTTCTTATATTGTGATGAATGATTTTTCGAAAGATTACATTTGATTTAAATCTGGTTATTAATGTTTTATTTTCCGATTGAAAATTTGGACATAGAATTTTCAATTGAGTTATTAATGAATCGAAAATAATTAAAATACCAATTATATACAAAGGATTCCCGATGCTTTACTTTTCACACTCATCTAAATCTTTTTGTTAATTTCGTTACTATTCTTCAATTTCTCAATCCATCTCCCTGTGGAATCGACACCCCAAAGCTATACTGCAAACGACCGCGTTATTCTTTGGGCGTAATCAAATTTTTGGCGCCGTTGCCGGGGAGACGGTAAAAGAATTTGTAGTTTTTTTTAGTAGTTTGTTAAAAAAAAAAAAAAAAAGAGCGGTAGCTTCGTTCATTTTCTTTTTAGCTTTCTGCATCTTTATTTTATTTTAGTTTTATTTTCATAATTTTTTTTTTCAGTATTACGCTTTTCTTTACTTTGCATGCGGAGGTACAGAGACGCTTTTGGACGGTTTGCTAGTAGACCCGTGCTAGAATCAGATTCAGAATCTAATTTTTCTAATCGCTTGTTTGATAATTCTTCCAATTCTGACGCGATGAGTGAACACGTGGACCAACCTGTTAGAACCCTCCAAGATTATCTTCATCCCGCACGAACAGCCACACCATCCTGTATTATGTTCTCACCTAATGTTCGTCATGTAGATTTTAAAACGGGAATGATACAATTACTTCCGACTTTCCATGGTCTAGAAAATGAAAACCCCTATGTTCATATTAGGGAATTTGAGAAAGTAGTTGTAACATTTCACGGTCAAAATACCACTGACGAAACGGTAAGGCTAAAGTTCTTTCCTTTTTCTTTGAAAGATAAAGCTAAGAGTTGGTTGTACTCACTAAGACCACGGTCTATTGGAACATGGAGTGAGATGACTCAAGTGTTTTTCAATAAATACTTTCCCCAACATAAGACTAATGCTTTAAAAAGACAAATCTCTACCTTTGCACAAAAGGATAGTGAGACTTTGTACCAGTCTTGGGAAAGATTTAAAGAATTACTGAGTATGTGTCCCCACCATGGATATGAGAATTGGCGCTTAGTGAGTTATTTCTATGAAGGCCTTACGCCCAGGGAACGTCAATTCGTGGAAATGATGTGCAATGGAGAATTTTTACAAAAACATCCCGATGAGGCCATAGAGTACCTCAATGAGCTTGCTGAAAAAGCTCATACTTGGACTGGACCTAGTGCTACTGATAGCACAAACAGGTCACGACCTACAGGAAACTTGAGTGGTGGTATTTACCATCTAAGGGAGGAGGATAACCTTAAGGCTAAGGTTGAAATGCTCACCAGAGAATTAGAGTTATTGAAAACTAAAAACTCAAAACCAACACACACGGCTAATCATGCAGAATCTTTTGGGCCATGTGTTGTCTATGGTGGGATAGATCATCATTCCCAAGAGTGTCCTACACATACTAACATGAATGGTATGTATGAGGAACAAAGTAATGCTCTAGGTATGTACAAAAAGCCCTTCACACCTTACTCTGAAACCTACAATCCAGGATGGCGTAATCATCCCAACTTCAGCTGGAAGTCTGAAAACCAGCAGCCTGCACAACTCTCTAGATCATATCCTGCACCATACCATGCACCTCAATCTTCTAGAAATTCTTTAGAAGATACTTTGCATACTTTTATTGAAATACAGGGTAAGACTAATCAAAAATTTGAATCTTTGATTATGCAGGTTGTTGAAGAAAATAAGGAAATCAAGAGCCAGGTGTCTAAAATAATGAGTTCATTGACTATGAATGAGAAAGGTAAGTTTCCTTCCCAAACTCAATCTGTACCTCATGGTCAACATATGGCACAAGGAGATCTGAAGGACGTAAACGCCATTGTGACACGAAGTGGTAAGTCTCTACGTGATCCAATAATAGAAAAAAAAAAAGGATGTAGAGAAAGATCAAGATAGCAGCAGTCCTGAGCTTCCCAAAGAACTTGAGGTAACAAAACCTGAGGAACCTGCGGTAACAAAAAATCCTGGTAAGGTACCTTTTCCTCAAGCATTAAGGTCAAGTAAACAAACTCTAGATCATAACAATGATATTTTGGAAAATCTTAGACAGGTAAAAATTAATCTTCCTCTTTTGCATGTAATTAAACAAGTTCCTACTTACGCAAAAATTCTCAAAGATTTGTGTACAGTTAAGAGGAAGCATTATGTGAAGAAGACTGCATTCTTGACAGAGCAAGTTAGTGCTCTAATTGAACAGCGGATTCCCCCTAAGTACAAGGATCCTGGATGTCCAACCATCACATGCAACATTGGCAATCATGAGCTTGGACAGGCATTGCTAGATTTAGGGGCTAGTGTAAATTTGATGCCATATTCTATTTATTTGCAATTAGGATTGGGAGAAATCAAACCAACTTCTGTGGTATTGCAATTGGCTGATCGTTCAGTCAGAGCACCACGAGGTGTGGTAGAGGATGTTTTAATTCAAGTTGACAAATTTTACTATCCTGTTGATTTCTTAATTCTAGACACTAGTTCTGCTGTAGAAACCACCTCTAAAATTCCATTAATTTTAGGTAGACCTTTTCTTACTACTTCTAATGCTCTTATCAATTGCAGAAATGGATTGATGAAACTCTCTTTTGGCAATATGACTCTTGAGGTAAATATTTTTCATATTGCAAAACAGCCAGAAGAGGATGTCGAGTGTCATCAGACATACATGATTGACTCACTTATAGAAAGGGATGTTCTTACAACTCATGACTCAGATTCCCTTGAATACTTTATTGTTAATTCTGAATTTAATCCTATAAGTGATTCATCTGATGTATTTGACATTTGTGCTATTTTTGACAGAACTCATGATTATAGCACACAGGCATGGCAACCAAAGTTTGAGAACTTGCCTGAAAAAAGAGAAAGACAGATTCCTTCAAGTAGGGAAGCCCCTAAAGTTGAATTAAAATCCCTACCTAAGGGTTTAAAGCATGTTTTCCTTGGTCCAGGTGATAATTTTCCTGTTATTATTTCATCTGAATTATCTGAGTCCCAAGGTGAGAAATTAATTCAGATTTTATGCAAATATAAATCAACCCTAGGATGGAGTATTGCTGATATAAAAGGCATTAGTCCCCTAATCTGTACTCATAAAATAAATTTAGAGGAAGGAACTAATCCTCGAAGAGACCCCCAGCGTAGACTTAATCCCACAATGAAAGAAGTTGTGAAAAATGAAGTATTGAAACTATTAGATGCAGGAATGATATATCCTATTGCTGATAGTAAATGGGTAAGTCCTACGCAGGTTGTTCCTAAAAAGTCAGGAGTAACTGTGATAAAAAATGACCTTGGAGAGTTAGTCCCTACAAAACTGGTGACTAGTTGACGGATGTGCATTGATTACAGAAAATTAAATGCCGCCACACGAAAAGACCATTTTCCGCTTCCTTTTATTGATCAAATTCTTGAGCGGGTGGCTGGTCATCCTTTTTATTGCTTTCTGGATGGTTATTCTGGTTATTATCAAATTGAAATTGCATTAGAAGATCAGGATAAAACTACTTTTACTTGTCCTTTCGGTACTTATGCTTTCCGCAGAATGCCATTTGGATTGTGTAATGCTCCAGCTACTTTTCAACGTTGCATGATGAGTATTTTTAGTGATATGGTTGAAAAGTGCGTGGAAGTTTTTATGGATGACTTGACTGTTTTTGGATCTTCTTTTGATGCATGTTTAATGAGTTTAGAAAGAGTACTGACTCGTTGTGAAGAAAAAGAATTGGTTTTAAATTGGGAAAAATGTCACTTTATGGTACCTTCAGGTATTGTTTTAGGGCATATTATTTCTTCCAAAGGAATGGAGGTTGATCAATCAAAAGTTGAATTAATCTCTAAATTGCCTACACCTAGAACAATCAAGGATATAAGATCATTTCTTGGTCATGCGGGTTTTTATAGGAGATTCATACAGAATTTTTCTGCCATATCTAGACCACTATGTAACCTCCTAGCTAAGGATGCCCCATTTGAATGGACACAAGCCTGTCAAGAGGCTTTCAAAACATTAATTGGCAAGCTTACTTCAGCACCCATAATGCAACTACCTGATTGGAATTTACCTTTTGAAATTATGTGTGATGCTAGTGATTTTGCTGTAGGTGCTGTTCTTGGACAACGAAAAGAAGGGAAACCTTTTGTCATTTACTATGCTAGTCGAACTCTAAATAATGCACAAATGAATTACTCCACCACTGAAAAAGAGTTGTTAGCTGTAGTATTTGCTTTGGATAAATTCCGCGCTTATTTGATTGGTTCTCCTATCATTATCTTTACAGATCATGCAGCCCTTAAGTACCTTTTTACAAAGAAGGATGCTAAGGCACGATTAAAACGATGGATTTTGCTTTTGCAGGAATTTGACATCACCATCAAAGACAAGAAAGGAGTGGAGAACGTAGTGGCAGACCATCTTTCTAGACTCACATTCGAGGACACTTCTGACCACATACCAATCAAAGATGATTTTCCCGATGAGCATTTACTTTCTATTACTTCTCTACCATGGTTTGCTCATATTGTGAACTATTTAGCTGCAGGTGAAATACCAAAGGATTTTAGCACCCAAGACAAAAGGAAATTCATGATTGAGGTACGAAAATTCTACTGGGATGACCCTTACCTTTTCAAATACTACCCTGATCAAATTTTAAGGCGTTGCATCCCTGATGAAGAGATTGCAAGCGTTTTGGAATTTTGTCATTCCCAAGCTTGTGGTGGCCACTTTTCAATGAAGAAAACCGCTGCAAAAATCCTGCAGTGTGGATTTTATTGGCCCACCTTATTTAAAGATACAAATATCTATTGTCGCTCATGCGAAAGATGTCAAAAGTTAGGAGCTATGACCCGTCGTAATATGATGCCCTTAAACCCAATTTTGGTAATTGAAATTTTTTACTGTTGGGGCATTGATTTTATGGGACCATTTCCTCCTTCTTTTGGATATTTATATATTATTGTGGCAGTAGATTATGTGTCAAAATGGGTAGAGGCAGCACCTTGCAGGACCAATGATAACAGGACGGTAATTAAGTTTCTCAAAGAAAATGTACTATCTCGATTTGGTACCCCACGTGCTATCATTAGTGACCGAGGTACGCATTTTTGTAACCGTTCTTTTGAAGCTTTAATGAAAAGATATGGGGTGATACATAAGCTTTCTACTGCATATCACCCTCAGACAAGTGGACAGGTTGAACTTGCGAATAGGGAAATTAAACAAATTTTAGAAAAAACGGTCAACCCAGATCGGAAAGATTGGTCTTTGAGACTAATCGATGCGCTTTGGGCTTACCGTACAGCTTTCAAAACTCCCTTAGGCATGTCACCTTATAGACTTGTTTTTGGAAAACCTTGTCATTTGCCCGTGGAGCTCGAGCATCGAGCATATTGGGCCATTAAACATTTCAATTTTGACTTGGAAAAAGCAGGAAAATTTAGAAAATTCCAATTGACGGAATTAGAAGAATTGAGAAATGATGCTTATGAAAACTCCAAGATCTATAAGGCTAAAATGAAAGTATTTCATGATAAAAATATTTTGAGAAGAACATTTAAGCCTAATGATCGAGTATTTTTATATGATTCAAGACTCCATAAGCATCCAGGAAAACTTCGATCTAGATGGACCGGCCCTTTTATAGTAAAAAATGTTTTCACAAATGGGGCGGTAGAAATAGAAAATCCAAAAGATGGATGTATCTTCAAAGTAAATGGTCAACGTCTCAAAATCTTAATTGATAGACAAATTCCAGAAGTGGAAGACATTCCACTTATGGACCCAGTATATCAATCTTGACCATCTCCAGGTATGTTTTTCTTTTCTTTTATTTTCGTTCATTTTATTTTTGTTTATTGTTTACTTTATTTTGTTATAGGTTAATTTTATTTTGACAAATACCATCTTTGATGCCAAGCAAGTCGCCCACATCCCACATCAGGTGTATTCTACCCTGTTTAGTTATTCAATTCTGATTCTTAAACATTGAGGACAATGTTTCATTTAAGTTGGGGGGTGGGAATATAAATCTGTTATTTAAACTCTGTGGCATATTTCAATCAATATATAAAAAATTGCCAAATTTTTTCACACAGGCATCTTTTCACACATGATACTCATGCTCATTCATAACCATCTTGGTGAATTCAACAAACCCATTTTAAATCATTTTGCTAAAACATCCACAGAGCCATTTATGCACTTCTCCAAACTTTGTGGTAATATGGTGATTTGACACATGTAACTAAAGAATTATTTTGCTCAAGTATTCATGTGAATTTTGTGAGAATTGAGAGCTTACAAATATAGAAATTGTGATAAGTATCCATTGATCTGTTGAATTTGACACTTCTTTTGAGAATATCATTACATGGTTTGTGGTAAGATGGTGGATATACTTGGGATATGACGAAAGTCAACTTAGGATTAACGTTTGAGCCTTTCAAGCTGAGCCTTTTCATCATAGATCCCTAGCAGCCAATTTTGAGCCAATATACACATATGGCCTTTTCTTTTCATATCTACATCATCCATACCTCTCCACATTGGAGTATAGCTTATACACTGTATTTTCCTACCATTTTACTTCCAAGTGTGTACTAGGCGTGAAATTATCATTAAAAAAAAAAAAGCATGACAAAAATGGCATGGTGCTAGATGTGTCCATCAAATTATTCATGAAAGAGTTCATCAAATTGCGAAGACACCAGTGGCAAAAGAAGATGGAAAAGTGTACTTAGTCAAAAATCTAAAAAATTGAAAAGTACATCAAAAGGAAAGTATAGCCTACTGAAAAATTTAACAGATTCCCTTTTGTGTATACTTGGAAGTTTTTGAAACCTCTTCACCTTTTCTTCTTATCAACCTAAGCCACATTACAACCCTTTGTGTTGATTTTTCCGATCCTAAGTATGCTTGTGGAAAGAATGGTGGAAATCTCATTTGTTAGTATTCCTATCATAAGATCAATGTTTACTTGTTACTTATATATAATTGGCTAAATTTCCATGAGAGTAAATGTACACCTTTGTCAACTCCATAGAGAGAACCCATACATGAAACACTTCTATACCCGTGAGTTATGGAGTTGAACCTTTTTGCTTAAGATATTCTAATTTTGCATGTGTCGAAACCTCTGATCTGATAAAAATAGTTTGGAACACATACACACTCTGTGGATTGCTATATTTGAATTACTTGTGAAAGGGTTATTGAATTTCTAAGATTGTTTTGATATGTAAATTTGAAAAATGTGTCTTGATGGCCCCTATGTGTGATTTTCTTTGGTCTTTCTCATCATTTTGCATGAAAATTGCTAGGGACTAGCAATGAGTAAGTTGGGGGGTGTGATGAGTGTACAAAAATGCACTCTAAATACTCTATTTAAATACTAAAAGAAATGAGAAAACAATGGATATAACTCATGTTAATAAAATTAATGGTCATTTATCTTGAGATAGATATAAGCATGATTTAATATATTGATGAGAATATAAAATGCCATATTTTCCTCTCTTAATGTTTAAAACTTTATTCTTATTTGATGCCTAAATATACTCATTATTCTTATATTTTGATTTAGGACACAAATGGAGACATTAGGAGCAAATGAAGATAATTGCGGAATTTCAGACAGTTTTGACATCTTTTCGTAAAATGGGCATAACTCTCTCATCCAATCTCCGATTGAGCTGATTCAAGATGATCTAGAACCGCAAGAGAAATATCTATAACTTTTATGTTTTGTGTTTGAAGAGATATCCACTCAATCTAAGACAAAATCGACCATCAAGTGGACGCACCTGCACTTGACGTTCCTGGATATTTTTCAGCCACTTGCATCAAATCCAAATACAAGATGAAGTGCACTCAAGTTTCTTCAAGACAAATTATTTGACCACAAGATATTAAGTCATACAAGACAACTAATAGATAGAGAAGCAAAATTGAAACACTCAACCTACAAGCAAAATCCAGCTCATGCATGATGGGAAAACAAATGATCAAAATGACAACTCACAAATCACTTGGATTCAAGAATGGCACATGGCAAAACAAGTTGAAATTGTGATGATTTTGTCATGACAACTTGCATGAAGGATGCTTATAAATAGAAGGGAGGGGTGTGTGTTCTAAGACCATGCTTAGTGTGCTTGGATGCCTTGGAAGATACATTGTTTTTGAGAGCTTGAGAAAAGAAAAGAAAAACCAAAGAAGAGAGAAGAAAATAATGGTTGGCTCTTCCATATTATCCCTTAGAGAATTTTTGTTGCATATTTTCAATATGTGTAACTAATTTTCTAGTAGAGCTAGGGATGAATTTGTATATATGATGGTATTTGTAATTGTTTTTTATTCATATATGTGTTCTTCAAATATTAAACTCTTTTGTTTAGTCATTTGAAATTTATTATAAATGTTTTCGTCTTCAAATAATTATAGAATCTATTTCGTTTATAGATTCAGTCATGCTTTTTCTATTGAGTGAATTAGTTCTATAATTATGTTTGGAGCAATTGATTGTCTATATTAATTTAATTCTCTGCTGCAATATTGCTTTACGAGTATATTGTCGACGTTGAATTTCTTTAATATCGATAACAATTCCTGTTCTTATATTGTGATGAATGATTTTTCGAAAGATTACATTTGATTTAAATCTGGTTATTAATGTTTTATTTTCCGATTGAAAATTTGGACATAGAATTTTCAATTGAGTTATTAATGAATCGAAAATAATTAAAATACCAATTATATACAAAGGATTCCCGATGCTTTACTTTTCGCACTCATCTAAATCTTTTTGTTAATTTCGTTACTGTTCTTCAATTTCTCAATCCATCTCCCTGTGGAATCGACACCCCAAAGCTATACTGCAAACGACCGCGTTATTCTTTGGGCGTAATCAATACTCCAATTACTCAAAATCATAAACTTGGAGAGCATTCAAATTAAGTGCCAACTAATAAAGAGAGGTATGTAAAATTAGTTGGTAAGTTAATTTATTTATCTCATACTTGCACAAATATCACTTATGTTGTAAGCATAGTGAGTCAATTTTTGCATTGTCCTAGTGAAGATCATATGGATGTGATAATTCGGATTCTTCGCTATTTAAAGTATTCTCTTGAAAAATGGCTTATGTTCTCCAGAATAATCATCTAAACATTGATGCTATACATATACAAAATTGGGGGGAGAATATTTATGACAATAAGTCTACATCAGGCTATGTACCTTTGTAGGTGGTAATCTGGTTACATGAAGGAGCAAGAAGTGAAAAGTAGTATTGGCATTGTCCAATGTTAAAGCTAAATTCCAAGGGATGGCCAAAGGTCTTTGTGAACTTTTATAGCTCAAAAGGTTGAGATTGGCTTTGCTAGCTCCTAACCCCAAAATGAGCTTGTTTTGTGACAACGACACGGCCACTGATATATCTTATAATCCAATCCTACATGATCGTATTAAACACGTTAAGATAGATTGATATTTCATCAAACAGAACCTTGAAATCTAGATAATTCAATTTCCATATGTTAAAACTAAAGAAAATCGGCAAACATATTCATAAAGTCTATTTCCCAAAATCTTCTACAAGTCACTTTACAAGTTGTGCATTAGAGATATGTTTGCACCAACTTGAGTGAAAGTGTTGGCGTCATGAGTTGTTAATAAAGAACCAATTGGATAAATTGTAGGATCAGATTCGATTTACTATCTCTTCTTTCAAGGATCAACCATGATATTAACCTTAGAAAATATACAACCTAGAATAACTTTCTAAACTTTCTCTTCATACTTTGTAAATATTGTATTCGTTCCTAAGAAGGAAGTAATGAAATAAAAAAGACTCATTTTTTACAATTTCATGGTTCAAGAAGAAGAGTACCTACCAAATCTATTATTATATATAAAAGCAAAGTCATATGACTCCAAGGTGGCATTGATTCTATTCATAAAAATAGGCTATTATTGACAATAATTAGAATAAAAAATAGAATCTTAAAGTGTTATGTTTATAAAGCGATAATTCTTTTAAAAGCAATATTTCATTATAAACTATTGTAACCTATAAGTTTTATTTCTTTTCTTACATATAAAGATATTATAAAACAATTCAAAATTTCATCCAAATATACTATTTTAATATTTATATTATTTTATTAAAATAAATCGTCCTATAAACCTTTTGAATTTCTCTATTTAAGATCATGTCTCTCTCTATGTTTCTCTCATACACTTGAAGTGTTATATTTATGGAGTTGTAATTTTTTAAAAGTAATATTTCATTAAGAATTTTTTTGCTAAAATAAATTGTCCTATAAACTTTTCAAATTTCTCTATTATAAAATCATGTCTCTCTCTATATCTCTCCCCCTCACACACCCAAAGTGTTATATTTATGAAGTATTAATCTTTTTAAAAGCAATGTTTTATTAAGAATTGTTATAACTTTTAAGTTTCATTTTTTTTTTTTATATAAAGATATAAATCAATTCAAGAATCACACAAATGCACTGCTTCAATATTTATATTATTTCATCAAAATAAATCGTGGCCTTATTCACTGCTTCAAAATTTTCAACTATAAAATCTTATCTCACTCTAGATGGTCATCTCTCTCCCTTATACACAACATATACAATAATCTGTATTGCACAGATTATATACTCGTAGTAATGATTCCATACCCATATTTAGGTTTCTCAAAAATTTTAATAACAAGGCGGGCAGAAAATAATCTATAATTTATTACAGTTTAAAGGCCACCCTATCCAGCACAAACTATTATCATACATATATGGCGCTTTATAATTAATTAGCAGTAGTACTAGTGCAAGAGATCAATAGGTTATAATAAACAAAACAAAACGTACTTTTCCCTTTATTTTTTAATTTAATTAAACATGATATATACAGTATATATGTACATGGAAAAGGTGGATTCACATAGACATATTCCACTAACATACATGACTTTGTAACATTGCTGCTTAGCGCTGTCCCCCCCTTGGACAAAAGTTCGAGCAGTACAACACTAATCAGGAACGAAATTATAAATAATGTCCCAGTTTTAGTGATCATCAACTCTCTGCTTCTGTAGTACTATTGTTTTTACTTGGTTGGTGAGGGACCTCAGAAGATGCAAGGTTCACCTTCCACCTTCCAAGAATATTCTGGAACAAAATATATAAAAGTTCAACCAACTGTATTACCAAAGACCCCAAATTCAGCCTGCGTATGTACATCATGTGCATATTTGCAGCTTTTAAACATTTTTTTCTTTCTTGTACGTGTCTTCTTGGCTACAAAGTCCTCCAGTTTGGTACTACGTCCTAGCTGTACTGCTTTTTCCCATGTCTATGTGTTTAACACGTTTAGTTGATCAATATCGTTGAAACAGTCGAAACCAAAATCATGAATCCCGAAGTCCTGACAATCCAATAACCAGGCGCAATTCTCCTCCAAGGATGGCAAGTCCATCATGTTACAGATCATATTTTCTCCAATAGGCTGGTTTTCCCACGTTGCAGCATGATCAACTAGGGGAGCTTCGTCTAGCCACAAACTGTTCATGACTAAAGATTCATTGTTGCAAATGTTGTCTAATAAAAGGGACTCTTCACTTGAAGAATTTTCGGTTGGGGAGCTTGAAGAGTTGTCATCTGAGTTATTGATGCTGTCATTTTCATGCACAGATTGGCCGTTTCCAGATGATTCTTGCATGTGATTAGCAGCATTTGATGGTGTTTCCTCGGAAAAAGGTTGTTTTTCATGAAGTGGTTCATGAGTGATAGGATCAATTCCCATCTTAAGAAGCTTTTTCTTGATATGGGTGTTCCAGTGGTTCTTAATCTCATTGTCAGTTCTTCCTGGCAATCTGGCTGCAATCTTGGACCACCTAAAGAATAAAATTTATTAAAAACAATAAGCACAAGTAATTAAGAATATTATATATATATATATAGCAATGAATTTAATGGTAACAAATATTCAATATGGATTTCTTGAATCTTAAGGAATAAAAACTTACCAATTATCTAACTTATCTCATGATCATGAAGTACTGCTAAAAGAATCAAACTTATTAATTATCAAAGGGTGTGCATGACTCTTAATTTCAAAAGCGTCAACTCATGATGCAAGTTTCCTCGTTAAGTAAATAAATTCTTATATATATTTTTCAACGCCATGATTGACGACCAAAAAAGGTTTTATAAATAAGCTTGCACCTTAATTACAATTAACATATCATTGAGGCAAAAGAATATGTGCATGAACTATCACTACAACATGAAACACCATTAATTATCGAATCGTGGAAGCTTGAAAAAAACTCCAAACACAACATAAATTAATGCAGAATGATGAAACATTTCAGGTCAATAACAAAGAAATATGATGATCAGTACTAACCTGTTGCCAAGACGTGCATGAAGATCAATAACCAATTGTTCTTCAGCTTCACTGAGAAGGCCCCTCTTTAGGTCAGGGCGAAGATAATTTGTCCAACGAAGCCGGCAACTCTTGCCGCAGCGCCGGAGCCCGGCGAGCTTCGGGACAGCACGCCAACAGCACTGGCCATTGGTGAGGATGAAGTTGATGAGTTTCTTGTCTTCTTCAGCCGTCCATGGTCCTTTCTTTACCCCAAGTTTGTCACAGCAAGGTTGCCTCCCCATATCACTTAACCTAGGCTCGCAAGTCTAATACAAGTCTCAGGTCTACTACTTGCAATATATGACTCAAGAGCCCCACACCCACCTTTATATAAAACCCTCACCTTTTCCCTTGACAAAATTGGTGCATATAATATGACACAAACTCCAAACCCAAATATATTTTGGAAAGAGAGAGAGAGAGAGAGAGAGAGAGAGAGAGAGAGAGAGAGAGAGAGAGAGAGAGAGAGAGATTGCGGGTACCACCATTGTGTTGTGAAAGGGACATGGGAACTAAAATGGGATTCTCGTGCGTCCTGATACTCAAATGGGTGATCATGATGAATTAAAAGATGGGAGAGTCAAGGGCCTAGCAACATGTAATAATCCAAAAATAATTTTGTACTTTCCATTTTCCTACACATAAACCCACTCCCTCCCCCAGATTGCACTCTTACTCAACCATTCCATCACCCATTTCGTCATGCATCATCACGTTTACGTGTCCTCGTTATTGTGGAATGTGATTTAGTGCTGCAGATTCCTGTAAGTCTCGGTATCCACATGCAACCTGAACCGTTAGTTTTTAAGACTTTAATTATGTGCCCTTTCTTTTTTTATTCATAATGAAGAGATCTTTCTCACCCGCTAATTAATCATGTTATCATCTTATTGAGCGTCCCGTTTGGATTTGAAGTTAAGATAACATGAGTTTTAAAAGTTAAATAAAATATTATTATTATTATTATTTTAAAATTTAAAAAAAATTGAATTAAAATTTTAAAAAACTGTGTTAAAATTTAAAAAGTTATATTGAAATTTGTTTCGCAAATGCAAATTTAAGCTTCATTTTATTTTTTAAATATTTTTATCTCATTTTATTTTATCTAATAATTATTATAATTTTTTAAAATTTGCACACAAAATAAAAGAAACAAAATAATTTTTTAAATCTCAAAATAAAAATAATATTATACAAATATTTTGTTATAATATTTTTCATTTTTCATTTTTCATTTTTAATTTTTATTTTAATTTATTTCGTCTCGCCTCTGAAAACAAAGAAATCCTGCCTACAGAAATGTAATTTCTTCATGATTTCTTCATAATTAGGTAATAATATGCTTAATAATTAGATACGAAACAAGAAGACTTTAATTTCCCTTCTCTTTTAAGGGCTTTCATGATCAGATTAAAATGCATAGTATTTATATACTAGTACGTACGGATAGAAACCATACAACTATATATTTCACACGAATATTATTCCACCACTATAAGAAAAAAGATATAAAAAAAAATAGTCAATCTAATGCATCTAAAAGAGACAGAAATAATGATTATTTCTATCTCTTTTAAATACATCAGATTAATTATTTTTATCTTTTTTTTTTTATAGTGCACTGATCTGCTGTATTAATAATCTTTAAATTTTTATTTCTTTAGCAATAGTTTATCCGATTGTACACATAGTGGAATATTTGTCCGTAGTTCTAGCATTTTCTAGTACATGCATAATAGTAAGGAAAAACGTATAATAATAATGGAAGAGTTGGAATGTCAGCTATGACGTCGCTGTAAAGATATAAGGGTCGACAAACAAATAAAAGAAGTGTTAAGTCTATGTACAAATTAAATAAAATTAAGTCTACCGACAAAAATTACATCTCAAGTTTGCCAAATATTAAAGAATAAGTTTATAGTTATCGCTAGGTCCAATATATATAGTTTTACAATGTCTTTTGGAATGCATTTTAAAAGAACAATATATATATACATATATATGTTGTGAAACCAACAATGACAAATAAAATAAAAACAAATACAAGTAGATAAACAAGCAATCAGTCACATGACACATAATTAACGTGATTCGACAACGTATTTATATCCACAAAGCTATAGAGAATTTTATAATGCTAAAGAATTACAAAATATATTTTGGTGCGAAATTTCACTCTTCAAGACACAAAACTCTCATTAAGTACATATTTATAGTGTCATATGACGAAAATTCTAATTTTTACTTTTTTGCATTATTTGCTCAAGCAACATGTTGAGAGTGTATCAAGTGAAATCTTTATTTGATTTTCACTCAAGCGAAGTGTCAAGCGCACGTCGAGTAAATTCTTTATCAAGTTTTGCTCAAACAATCTGTCAAGTAAGTTTCGAGTAAATATTCTGCATGAAGTTTTTTCTAATCGCAAATAGTTCCAAAAAGTTTCTCCTAAACCGAAGTGAACATGGCACAAGCCTCGTTGAAAATTCAGTAGAAAACTATAACGCATCCTTGTTTGATCGAGTCATCAATTGGAACCGATCCACCAACAAGACTAGGCTCCACAAACCAATCAGAACATATATTCTTTCTGTTAAGTGAAGTACTCATGCATGCAGTCTGCACGAAAGTGTGTGGTAGAAGAATTAGGATCGCAAATATGTGCTGCCAACCACCAGATCATGATCATACTCTTACCCTTTCTTTTTTTTAAGTTTAAATTTCCTCTTTGCCTAAGCAAATCAAGACTTTAACCACGCCCATTCGATCGATCACAACACATGCGTGCAAATCTTACTAAAATTAAAGAGACCCCAAAAATGGTTTTACTATCTTGGACACGGACCGCATATGCATATGTTGATTCTCGTACGCAACATTACAGGTTGTCTTCCACGAACACATAATTCTAGGTTAACTGATTGGTTTCTTAATTAGAATCCGATTTGAAAGCATTGATTCAGACAATTTTTATAAACCTAATATTGCATGCTGTTGTTTGGAAAAGTCACTTATCCTCCATCTCATCTAATCTCATTTCATTCCATTTTATAATTTCTTTCTCAAACATTATTTAAATATAAGTACTTTTAAACTAATCAGTTATACAAACTTTCAAATTAACTATCATTAAAAAATTTTCAAACTTTCAAATAACAAAACAATTCAAGTACTTAATTTTCAAACTTCAAAATAAAAATTATATTAAGAAAATTATATTCTAATATATTCTAATTTTATAATATTTTTCATTCAATTTTTTTCCTCTTATTTTTTAAAATCTAATAATACTAATTAGCTCACTACTATTTATAAAATTTTCATCTCGTCTCATTCTTTAAGCATCCCGTACTAGACTTGATATAGTACTACGTACGTAAACACTAATAAGATGAGCAGTACCACATGATACGCCTCGAAACCTAATTCAATTACTACAACTTATTTTCTTCAAGGGGGCAGTTGATAATCCACATTTGTTGGACATTGACTTGTATCTCTATATGTAGGTCGATATAGATCAACGTGGATCATTTTCCCTCCTGCAAACTCAATATATAGCTGATCGAGAGTTTCGCGATTATTATATGACATGATTAGGTGTCTATATACATATATATAAAGCAATCATGTTTGTAAGTACTTGGCAAAAGGTTGTCGATCATAACGAATCTCATCGGCCAAGTTTTCTTTGCCTTAATGTACGTACGTACGTGCCATTTTCACCTATTTTTCACCTATTTTTCAACCTTGGCAATCATGTTTGTAAGTGCCAGGTGGTGAAAATCAATAGGGAAAAATATTATATGACTTGCAAGACACTACAACAGACAATCTTGCAGTAAATCCTCTTAACCCACCCATACATCTAGGTTCCAATGTTGTATATGTGAAACACGTAGTTTCCCCATGCATAAGGTAGAGGAATATATATACCGTTCATGATGTGTTTCAATGATATTTACCGTATCATGCTCGATCTTCTTCAATATTTTCACCAATAAAAGCCACACTTGCTGGGTTCTCATGATCTCCCAACAATTCTATTAATGCAAACACATCAACGACGTCGATCGTTTACGAAACTGACTAAGATCCCAAAGTCTCACGTACGTACTTGACAGATCATCATCATGACCTTTGAAGTTTCCTTTTCTACATATATATATATATATATATATACACTAGATTTTTTTAGATGTGAGAAGCTGGAATTATATATAGGTTTTATATGTCTTGTCGCAAGGAAACAAAGTGTGGCATGTAATATTTCTTGTACAAAATTACAAAATTACAAAACGTAGCGCGGCCGGCCGGGGTGTAATTAGGTGCCATTAATTTATTTTCTGTGCACGACACCACCATGCCTACATGTACGTACTACACGGTACCTGATCTTTTTTGTAGAAATATGGAAAATTGGAAATTATATATAGTCAACCATATGAACGAGAATTCCGCTCCGGACAATTGTTCTCTTCAACCATACGTCATATATATATATGACGTATCGATCATTTGCGTACAAATTAATTTACATTAAGGACGTTTCATGTGATCGATACGTCATATATATATATATATATACACAAATAATTATTTCAGATGCACATTAATAAAAGCATGAATATAGTACTACATGTTTAACGCAAAAAATATTTCAGGCCAGTTGTACAATTATGACATCGGTTATTTTTAAGTCAAGCTAGCTGATCACTCTATCCGATTAAAGCTTGAATCATATCGTCCTCTTGCATCAGGCAACATCAAAGCACATCCAAAAGTGACTTCCTATCTACCAAATTGAGATTTGCAGAACGTTGAGATAAATTTTATCTCATATATTAGATATATGTTTATATTTATATATATAAAGTGGCTATCTAACCAGTATTTTAAATATCGTACCGTACCAGCCGGTACGGTCAGAATTTTCCGTACCGGCCGGTCTGTCAGTACAAAAAAACTACAATTTCGTTTCGACAGATTTTTCGACCGTACCGGAAATCGGCCGTATTTTTTTTATTATGTTTTAATCTCAATTTAGACTAAATTAATTACATATATATATTTATCTATATAATTTATTTATATATTGACTATTATTTTGAAATATAATTTATAATTGTATTTATATATATAATTTATTTATGTATAAATTATTCCGAAACGGTACACGAAACGGTACCAGTACCGAAATATTTCGTTTCAGTGATTTGACCGGTACGGTATGATATTCAAAACATTGTATCTAATAGAAAATCTTGTTTTAACTGAAAATCTTATTTTTCGGTTAAAGTTAACACATTCCATCCATTTCCGTTAAAATTAATGCTGCATCTAATGAAAAATAACGTTTTAAACACAATTCATTAAATCTATTTATTGAAATAATACTCTTGGCATCAAATTAATTTCACATTTTCAATTTTTTATAACGGTAAACTTTTCATTTAAAACTCTTTTAACGTCTATTTAATCACCATTCAATACTTTAAACACAATTTATTAAGCCCATGAGCAATGCTAAAAAATTTTGTTTTAGAATTCCTACTTACAATATTTTTTTATTTTATTTTATGTAAAATAAATATAGAATAATAATAATAGTATAAAATGACACAATAATAATATAGAATATATAAATATAATAATATATATAGAAATAAACCATTCATAACAATTTATACCTTACAGAGTTTAATTTCATTTTTGAAAATTTTATTTTTATTATATGATTAATAATTTAATTTTTTTAAAATTATTTTATAATTTTAAAATAAATGTATTATTTATTAAATTAACTATATATATGGTATATATAATTAACTATAATTATATTAAATTGGTAATAATAGGCAATAAATATAATTATTATATTATATATGCTTTATATTTAATTGAAATATATATGATCAAATAAATTTATATAAATTATAAATTATAATATAACATTCTTTTATATAAATTATCAACTATATAATTTATTTCTTCAAAAAAACTCATATTATTTCTTAAAAATAATCACATAACTAAAAAAATATAAATGATTCAAGTTTATGTAGATTTAGAAAAACTCAAAGACAAAAAATATAGGCATTCTAATGTCCTCTTTCTTAAGGCCGTGCAAAATGATGCAAAATGTTAGATCATCATCTTGGAATCATAAAAATATCATATCTTGAACTAACATTTTATTAAAACTTCAATCAAAATTATCTCGAATAAGTTTGATAAAATTATAGATTATATTTATTTATGAGAATATCTTATTATTTTTATTAATATTTTTTTATAATATATGAAAACGTATAATTATTTATCAACTACTTAATTATAAATACTCATCAAATTTTTATTAAAAAATTAAATTAGATAAACGTGCTTTGCACGTTATTTTCATCTAGTATATATATATATATATATATATGGAAGTAACGTGTAAAGCACATTTTTCTAGTTTAATTATGTAATTATTTTTAATAAAAAATATTATTTTTATTAAAAATTTAGTTTTGATAAATAATTTATTCATTTTTGGTTTAAAAAATCTAATTTATAACAAAATTTTGATGAGATAGTAATAATTAAGTAGATAATAAATAATTTATTCTATTTTGGTTTATATTATAATGTTCTTTGTTTTTTCTTTCTTATTCTATCTAGACTTTGTCGTCTGTGTATATTTATTATATTTTATATTTATTGTATTTTTTCAGTTATGCAATTATTTTTAAGAATTGATATGATTTTTATGAAGAAAAAAAATTGTATCATGCTTTTGGGTTATGTTTGTATTTGTAACATAAAATTTTAATCTTCAATATATATTTGATCATATATTTCAATTAAATATCAAACATTTATAATATATTAATTATATTTTTTGGCTACTTATTTTATATTACTATGTTTTTTTTTTTCCAATACTCGGTTTGGGCAAGAAGGAAATTAGACAACTTTCTTGACATACTGTACATGACCCAGAGCAATGACATACTATCATGATCCAGAACTCTAAAGAATATGGTTTTTATAACATAAAATAAATTTTATAACGTTGATTAAATATTGACAATAAAAAATATTTTATTTGTTGATATTAAAAAACTATAAGATAATAAATTTCATGTTAATTTGTACAATATAATACTTAAGAATCTTAAGATGTTTGTCCCCTTAATTCAATATCATTGTATATAAGATCGAGAGAAATAATCAACATGAAATTATCAATCAACTCTTTAATTTATTATTTTATAAAATAAAAATTGATCTAATAATTATGTACTAATGAACAAATTCACACAAACACAATACCATGAAAATATGATATCAAATAAAGTAGTATATATGTATAGGAAAATTCGTATATTAAGTTGTAAATCCTAAATGATTTGCTCAAACTGCACAGATTAAGAAATAAATAATAGAAAACAAAATAATTATTTTGAAGAAATTAGAAAATAGAAAAAAATACCAAAAAAAAAATGAAGATGAAAACAAAACTGAGATTATTACATGTCATCAATTAAAAGAGAAGATAAATTCCAAAAACAAATAGTCTAAGAAATTAGTACATGTCATAAATTAAAACATATTTGAAACAATAAAAAATAATAATAATATAGATCAATACATTCTACTAAAGTAAATCCAAGTAGCTTCCAACAGCATCAAGATCAATAAAATCTGAAGAAAAAAATAGAGGGACTTATGTATAAAAAATAAATCAACTGATTATTCAATACCAAAAATTGATTGAATAATAAATCAAGTGATTATTCACAAAAAAATAGATTAAGAAAATAAAATATAAAAAGTTAATAATAATCTAAAAGATTTTATTAAAAAAATAATATTAAACTAATTAAGAAATAATGAATTGATTTTTTTTTTGTCACAAATAATCAACATTGTGAAAAACAGATTATTTACAAACAGATATTCACAAAAATTAATTAACATTGTGATTAATATGTATTTGGAAATAAATAGATTATAACAGTTTATAATTAACAATTAAATTATTTTCAAATTATTCAAAGATTAGCAAATTTATCATAAGTAATTGTTAAATGAAATTTATTAAGAAATAAGAAATAGAAATGAGGAAACTTTATTTGAAGAGATTAGAACATAGCAGGACATGACTGATGATACCAAAAAAAAATGAATGAAGATGAAATTAAAATTGAGATTAGTAATTAAAATTGAGATTAGTAAATGTCAGAAATTAAAAAATAAGTTGAATTTACACCAAAAAAAAAATCATTTAAGAAATAAGTACATGTCATAAATTAAAAGAGAACATTAAATTTCACAAAAGTTAGTTAATTTCTTGTAATGCAAATTAAAAACAGTAGATGAAATAAAATAAATAAATTAACGGCGTGAAAAAATAAACATTATAAGAAATAATAAAACATATTAATACATTTCAATACCTTCAATGCAAGTAAATTTGATTAGTCGCCAACAGCATCAAGATCAAATCAATCTGAAACAAAAATAGAAAGAATTAGAAAATATAGAATTATACATCATAAATTAGAAAACAGGAAACATGGAAAAAATTACATGATGCAATAAATTTAAGAAGAAGATAAATTCTACAACAAATTAGTCTATATATTCTAATGCATATTAAAAATAGAAGATGACGTAAAATAAAATTAACAAAAACAAAAACCAGAATCAAAAATCATATATGAAGAAATAAATATTAAAAAGATTAAAAGACATGAGTACCTGCAACCCATTTAAATTTGAATAGCTTTCCAAATTACCGAGATTAATAAAATCTGGACCAAAAATATAAGGAATTTTGGGTTTTGGGATTTGGAACAAAAACTGAAGCAAATAGAGGGAGTTATGTATTTTGGAATTTAAGAATTTTCATTGTTTCTTTTTGATTTTTCTACTTCTTTTTTAATGTTCTCTCGAAAAACAATAGCACCTGATCTTCTACAATTTGTTTTTTGTTATTTTTTTTTTTTAATTGAGTGCTTGTTTAATGGGAATTTGTCGATTTAATGAAAAGTTAAATGAGAAGTTTAATGGACTTAATGGACGTGATCAACTGAAGAGACATATGGAATGAACTTAATTTGAAAAAGCTTTGTGTGCAATTAATAGGACAATTTATTTTATTGCTTCCATTAATATTACATCTCCCCAATAAACAGAAGGAAAATAAAAAAACAAAAGACGTACGTGTGCAATTAATTTATTCATCAACAAAATTGGATTAAGATGGATGCGTCATCATGTTGATTAAATTTGGATTGGAAGGTGAGCCCAACATGAAAAATTACGTAATGTACTTATTATAAATGATACAAAATTTTATTAAATGTCGATTTTTTCTCAATTTGGTAATATAAAATTTGATGCATCCAGGAATTTAATTACATGAGTTAATGATTAATCAATTGGGTTATAATTGGTGGACGAAATTTAAGATTAATCCAGAAAAGCATGATTTGATAGAATAAACGGAATAAATAATATGCATTAATACAATTTACATTAGATGGAAACTTGAATTTTTAATAGACGTTAAACAGAAGATGAATTATAAATAATAAAATTTTAACAGCCGTTAAACTAATAAAAAACCATCATATAGTCACTTATTAGATAGAAATAAATAAATATATATATATATAGAAGTAATGTGTAAAGCACATTTGCTTAATTTTTTTTAATTTTTTAAGAATTATTTTTATTAAGAACTAATTTTTGATTAATGATAATCCAATACTTTTGCATTTAAATTTAATTTCTAACTTAAATAAAATAACATAATCTCATAAATACAATAATATAAAATACAATAATATAGTTTCATAAATTTAATAACATAGTCTTATAAGCACAATAACTTAGTCTCATCATGTTTTTTTTAACTTTGTTTTCTTCTATATTCCAGACACATGGATTTTAATTAATTCAAAAAAATATTTTTATTTTTATTTTTATTTTTATTTTTATTTTTATTTTTATTTTTATTACATACAGTGGGATTATATGTGTATTTATTGTTTTAATTTTGTTTCTTTTATATTAATGATTAATGTAAATAATATTTTCTTAACCATTCAACTTGTTTGTTAAAAAATTATATTATATAAGACTATATTGATTAATATATTATGTAATTTAATAAATAGATAGACATATCTAAATTGTGAATAAAATATATTTTCTTATTTTATGGTAATTATATTATATATTAATAAAATAATTTTTATTTCAGTACAGGTAATATTATTAATAACAACATTAACATTGTGACATAAAGTTAAAATAGAGAAATATTCTTAAAATTATTATTTAAAAAAATATATATGTAATAAGAAAAAATAGATTAATAAATATAATTATGATATATATGTATATATATGATCTACTTTCGTATCAGAATGAATTCATGTTAAGGAATAGATTTAAAACTCAGATTATTTACTGTATTATTTGAATTTTTTTCATCAGATTCTATGCTATGTGTTGGACGGAAAACACATGTTATAATAAATGTTATGACGTTTTCATCAGCCAATATTTTCTAAATGCGGATCTCTATCTCATAAATTCATAATTACGGTGTACGTGTACTTTTGTGAGGAGTAATTGCTTTGTCTTTGGCCATTGAATTTTTGTTATTAAAAAGAAAACATCATCATAATAAATGTACGGATGGAAATTTTATTAGACAATTAATTCAATATAACGGCGTTAAATGACTGAACTTTTAATTGAAAATTTTAACGATAACTGTTAAAATAAAAAATTTCGTTATACAAGCTCTTTATATATATATATATATAGAAGGATATACATACATATATATATATATATATATACAAACTTTAGTATTAATGCAAAGTCGATAATTAAAAAATTCCTTAGAAGCATCTACCTAGCTGGTTGGATAACTTTAGAGTAATGACGCAGTCGTCATTAAGGCATGCGCGCAATTTAATTAGCAACATAATTAGCACCAAACAGAGTAGATGAATCATGATGTTTGTCGAGGACTGACAAGGCAGGCATGGAGGTCTGCCTACGCCAAAACTTCAGTTTTCAGATATGGGATAATATATACAAACATATGTATGGATGATTAAATCATCGATCTGACCGAGTATTTCATGTCCTGATATTTAAAAAATAAAAATAAAAAATTATTTTTATTTTTTAATGATATTGTCAACTTTTTTCTTTTCTAACAGTGTTTGAGAATATGAACAAAATGACAGAAAAATTAAAAATTAAAAAATTTGTTTGTTCTTTATCGATACAAATTAACTTGTGCTAGCTAGCTAGCTACATCGAATCCAAGCACTGCTTATGTATGTGTGTGTATATATATATATATATATATATATATATATGTTTGGCATGTCATGTATATGATATTCATGCGTGATCCTGGCCTTTAATTAATTATATGCATGTTTGCCCCTAACTAGGAAACAGATATATATATATATATATATATATATATATATATATATATACACATACATTATGTGGGAATATAGATCAGAGGTTTGTTTTGTATATGATATACACGTCATGTATGTTACGCATAAACAATATTATCTAAAATAATATAAGATGATATTTAAGTGGTTCAGTAATTTGTCTACATCTACTGGTGCCAAATTCGCTATAATTTCTAAGATTTACAAGACATTTAAGAAATTCTCACGTACACTCTTAAATTTGCACACACCCACTTCGTATACCACTACTTCTAATACACATCAGAGCTCTCCTTTTATAGGAGAAACTTTACAGTAAATACAACAGTTAAAGAAGACTGTGGGATGGTAAGTGTGGTTGATGCAGTAATGGTGGACTGCAGTCGGTGAGAACGGTGCTACCAAGTTTGATTTTCTCCATTTAAACTTGGACGGTGCAGTCATTCCCTTAGGTATTCACACTAAGGTGGTTCACTTCAACAATCACCCCCTCTAGTGAAGTGTGACATATTAGGCTGCTAACAAACTGATTCATTTTTCAAATGAATGTACCTCCTTCTTTAAGGTGAGAGACTTCTACTAACAAATGCGACAAAAGACGCCAAATGCACCCAAAAGTGCCAACGCACCCGAAGGTGCTAAGCAACTTGCAATATTGATCAATTCCAAGCAGTGTTGGAACTTGATCCCTATGACGACTTTCGTCAACATATATGTTAGGTTATCTTCAGTGTCAATTTTCGGAAGTAATATGTCCTCTTCTTCTAATATTTCATATACAAAATCAAATCAAATATCGATATGTTTTGTTCGAAAGTGATAATCAGTTATTAGACTATCTTCACTCTTCTCGAACTCCAAACCAAGATCTACGGTCCCTAAAATATACCATAGAATCCATTTAGCCGCATGCCAGTATTTCCTTCCAGGATTATGCATATAACGACTGACCAAACTGACGGCCTGAGAGATATCAAGTCATGTACACACCATGGTATACATTAGGCAACCAACAACATTTGCATACGGGACATTCTTTATGTAGTCCTGCTCTTCGTCATCTTTAGGAGACTGCAATGCACTGTGCTTAAAATATAGGACCATTAGAGTACTCACCAACTTCGTCTTTGAGTCCAAGTTGAAGCGTTGCAATACTCTCTTCAGGTATTGCTTCTGAGTAAGGTGAACTGTATATTTCACCCTATCTCTGCTAATTTCCATCCCCAATATTTTTCATACTTCTCTTAGATCTTTCATTTCAAACTCATGACTTAACTGAGCTTTCAAACGATTTATCTTCACCTTGCTTTTACATGCAATCAACATATCATCTACATATAAAAGTAAATAAACGAAAGATCAGTCTGCAAGTTTTATGAAATACATTCAATGATCGTATTGGCAACGAGTGTATTTCAAGTCCATCATAAAGCGATCAAATCGCTTGTACCATTGCCGAGGTGACTACTTAGTTGGCATCTCACCCCCTTCAACTGGTAGTGCATATGTCACATAATCTGCATAACGTGTCGGTACACGTTTCTCTCATCTCGGTTTGTTGGTTGCTATTGTTTCAATTTGACTTGGAGGTATTGTGACTGGACTATCAACCTCCTCTTGTTTGTCTTCTCTTGAATCATTTGGAGTAGTAAACTCCACCTTCTGCAAATCATCAGGTGTTTCGCCATCATAGCTGCCTTCATCTGAATCTTTATGCTTATGTGACCTAAGCATCTCAGATTTGTTGAATGTAACATCTCTACTGATGATTACTTTCTTAGACTCTATACACCAGAGTCTATACCCTTTTACATTAGAACTAAAGCCCAAGAATTTTGTTTTCTTGGCTCTAGAATCAAGCTTACTTTATTTAGCATAATAGTAAGCAGGACTTCCAAAAACGTATAAAGAGTCGTAATCAGCAGCATGTGTACCTTTTCATATTTCAATGGGTGTCTTTCTGCCATTGGCAGCCGTGAGTAGTCTGTTGACAAGGTGGCATGCATATGTCACAGTTTCAGCCCAAAATTTCTTACTGAATCCAGCATTCAGTAACATACATCGTACTTTTTCTAGCAAAGTACGATTCATCCGTTCTGCCACACCGTTTTGTTACGGTGTTCCTCATACCTTGAAGTATCTAACTATTCTCTCTCTTCGACATACTTCCAAGAAAGGGTCTAGAGTGTACTCCCCTCCATTATCTTATCTGAACTGCTTGATTTTTCTACCGGTCTGAGTCTCAATCATCTTCTTCCAAACAAGTAAGATGTTCAGCACTTCATCTTTATTCTTCATCGTATACACTCACACGTGACGAGAATAATCATCTACAAAAGTTATAAACCAATGCTTACCTCCCAAAGATGCAATTTTGGTAGGTCCCCAAATATCAGAGTGTACATAGTCAAGTCTCCCCTGTGTATTGTGAACAACGGTTCCGAATTTGATCTGCGTCTGCTTCTCCAATACATAGTGCTCACAAAAACACAATTTACCAGTCTTGGCACCTTTGAGTAAGCCTTGCTTAACGAATGTTTGCAAAACTTTCTCTCCAGCGTGTCCCATACGCATATGCCAAAGTCTAATGGTGTCAGCATCAGTCTCATCTAGCTTCTCACAACCTATAGAAGCTTTTCCAACAACAGTACTTCCTTGCAAGAAGTACAAGTTTCCTCGCCTCAAATCCTTCATAACCACCTAAACTCTCATTACCACTTTGAGAGTTCCATCTTTAATAGTGATTCTGAATCCCTTTGAATCCAGAGATCCTAATGAGATAAGATTTTTTCGCAAATTCGAAATGAACCGAACTTCGGTCTGAGTCCTGACAGTTCCATCAGGCAACTTCAACCGAATGTTCTCTATTTCTCGAGTCTTACAAGCACTATCGTTGCCTATAAGTATTACTCCACCTTTAATCTCTGTGAAGTCAATAAACCAGTCTCGATTGGAACACATATAATAGGTACATCCAGAATCCAAAATCCATTGATCGAGATCACAAATGAATTATGAACCTATCAAAGTAATGTTTAAATCTTCATATTTATTTGCGACATTGGCTGTGGTGGTTTGATTCTTCTGTTGTCTCTTCAATTTAGGACAATCATTCTTCCAATGTCCTTTGTCGTGACAATAGGAACACTCATCTTTGGAGAGTTTTCTGTCGACTGATGAACCACGTGATGTGGCCCAAGTTTTCGATTGAAAACCTTTCTTCTTTCTTGGATACCTTGCTGTGATCTCCCTCTTGCTGTTAATGCTTCACTTGATGTATCTAGTTGTACTTGCTTATCTTTTTTCCGATACTCATTGCTAATCAGAGAACTAGATATATCGTCAAAACTAATTTTTTCATTCCCATACAATAATGTAGTAACTAAATGATCATATGTATCTAGTAAGGAATTTAACAAAAGTAAAACATTATCTTCATCTTGGATTTCAACATTCAAATTTAATAAATCAACAAGAATCTGATTGTAACTATTCAAATGTTTAGACATACTAATACCTTCACGAAATTAGAATATGAATAGCTTTTTCTTTAAATGCAAACGGCTCTCAATGCTCTTCTTCATGAACTTATCTTCCAATTTCTTCCAAAGTTCCTTTGCATTTGTCTCTTTCATGACAAAATAAATACTTATGATCTTTGGTAAGGCACAAACGAGTTGTATTACAAGCTTGGGTATTAAGCTTCCTCCAATCCTTTTCCGTCATTTCGTTGGGTTTTTCTTCTAACGACATAGCTAACTCTTGTTGGATCAAAATGTCCATCACTTCACATTGCCACATTCCAAAGTTAGAAATTCCATCGAATTCCTCAACTTCAAACTTGGCATTTGAAACTGTGGACATACACCCTGAACTACTGGCATTTCTAGAATTCCTATCTCCTCCAACACCTTCCATATTAATTTAAAAATTTTTGAAGAAAATTTTCAAAATTCTAACCTTACGAATGAGTCCGGAATAATCCAAATAGTTAGAAAGCACTATTTGATCATCGAAATCGGACTCCAAATGGCTTAGATCAAGCCTCAAATCAGATCTGAAAATCCGACGGTTCAGATTTGTCAGGCTCGTGTGATACACACGCTGAAGGTGGTTAGCGGCACGTGAGGCGTGTGGACTTCACGTGCCAGAAGGGACTCGGAGCACGTGGGGCACGTGAGTCTCACTCGCAGAACGTGTCTAGGGCGCCTGGAAGCGCGTGTGGCGCGTGTGTGGTAAGGGCCTCGGTCTAGCCCCTAACCAATGCGGGTCCTTCTCCACGTACGTCTCCTCTTGTGACCAAATAGTCTCAAAGGTTTGGTCAGTTTAGGCACTTTCTCTTGCTTTCTTGAGTTCTTCTGACAATGAGATTAGGGTGTTTAAGGGATAGGTTTTGTTTGGATAGGGATATGTGATGGTCTAAGTGGTAGATTGTGTTAGAAAATGTTTAAAGGAATGTCTTTTGGGTAGGGCTATGTATTGGGGTTCTTTTGGTAAGGAATATAGGTCATATAGTGTAGTAGGACTAGGGTTTTAGTGGAGGCTAAGGGAAATTTCAAGATTGAGGATTAGGGTTAGGTTTTTTTGTCATTTGGATAAGGTAGTGGTTGAATGAGGCTAGGCTAGGGTTGCTAGAGGTGAATGAGAGGTTAATTGGCTAGGTTTGGAGCAATGTGATGTACAGCTAAGGATAATTTGAGGTGCACGGCTAGGATAGCTTGTGTTTAGGCTAGATGGTGTTTGGTTAGGGCATGTGATGGCCGAATATGGCTTAGGGTTCCTCTAGGGTTTCGGCCAAGTCAATTAGGGTTAAGGATCTAGAGTTTTGAGCGGTTTTGGATAAGTCCTAAAAAATAGGAGTATGACTTATAGCCAAGTGAGGTGGGTGGCAATACTAGGATTATGGTAGCCGAATATGTGTGATATGGAGGTAGGTTTTGATTGGTTCAATACTTCAATTGAAAATCAATCAAATGTGAGAATGATGTGGTAATTTAATGAGGTGGCAAGTGAAGTTTCGGTTAAGGCAAAGTGGATGTTGGCCGAATGAGATAAAGTAGGAGAATTTGTTTGATTTGGATTTGAATTTGAATTAATTTGAATTCAAATTGAATTGAGTGGCCGATCACGCAAGGGCTAGGGGGCACGAAATTGGCTTGATTTGGTTGAGGGATGAGGCGGATTTAAGTGAGAAAATATAGGAGTGGATGTGATTTGAATTTAAATTGATTTAAATTCAAATGGAAAGTTTTTAATTCAAATGGGAAGTGATAGCCGGTTGTGGTTGTTGGAGATTTAATTTGAATTTTGATTTGAGTTTTGAATTTGAATTGATTTGGTTGAGAAAAATATGGAAAGTTATGATAGATAAGGTGGCAAGGGATAGTCGATTATGGCAAGATGGCTTTGGCCAAGTATGATTTGGTTATGAGATATGATTTTGTTGTGATTTGATTTGATTTGAATTGGAGGGAATGAGTGGCCAATGATGTAGGGCTTATGTTGGGAAAATTTGGATAAGTTTAGAAAGGAATTAATTGATTGAATGTGAGAGAAAATAAGAAGAGATATGGTAAGGATGGATAAGATTGATGAGGTGATTAATGTGGTTCGGCTATCTCTAATGAATGAGTTGGCCGAGTAGGTGTTTATGTAGGATTGAGGTTGATTTGAATTTAAATTGATTTGAATTTAAATTGGTTTGAATTGGTGGGAGGATAAGGATAAGGTGATGTGTCAATTAGGATTTTATGGCTTATGGGATGAGTTGTTATGGAAATGAGTGGGCAGCTAAGTCAAGAGATTTGGTGGCCAAGTGAGGTATTTTTGGTAAGTGGATTGATGTATTTGGCAAGTAGAGTTAGGACTTGGTCGGGCCAAACTTGGTATGGGATGTAAGATATGGTCATGAAGTGCGAATTTATGGTAAAATTGATAGGTGATTGAGTGGCCGGTTATGGAATATATGATGAGGTGTGTATGGCAATTTGGTGGGGCAATTATGGTAAAGGATGGCTAGGGTTGGCCGTGTGGGAATGTTTGGGGAATGGGAAAAATCAAGTAAACTCAAGGAACTTGGATAAACATGCAAGTAAATTAATGAACACGCCACATTCAATGCACCAATTGGGATTCGGCACACTCAATGTAACATGAACACAATCACTTCAATATTTCAACACAAACACTCACTTTCTCATAGTTGATGAATCTAAAATTCACAAGTGGTGTCAATTTCAAAACTCACCAAGAACACTCACACACAATTCTCAAATTCACAAGTGGTGTGAATTTAGCACTCAAACAAGACACTAAAACACTCACTTCTCAAATTCACAAGTGGTGTGAATTTGGCACTCAAAATAAGACACAAACACTCAATCACTCTTTTTGTAATTTTTCAATAATCAAACAAATAGAACGAACTTCTAATCACTCCAAAAACAAAAGAACACTAAATTAAACAAGAACATTAAAATAGACAAGATACCAAATGAAAAAAAATACCTCAACAACTTGATTGATAAATAAGAGATAGATGTGGATCACCAATTCATGAATTGCACGGATGATCCTCTTCCAAAGGGATTCACGAATTGCACCCTTAGAAAGCCCAAGTGCAAAGCACCGAAAATCCAAACCACACAAGGTGGCCGGCCTAAACTCCTAGGAAGCCACTCCACACACAATGTATCTTCAAAATGTCAAATGATCAAAAAGTGAAAAACTAAGAGGCTTAGGGTTCTATTTATAGAACTTACAAAGTGGAAACCCCCCATATGTCCCTGGTAATTATTTAATTAAATAAAATAATTAAAACAACTAATAAGCAAATAAAATAATTTTGAAGGCTCATATTGTCGTGGCCTTCAAAGGTGGATGGTGGGCTTGGCTGTCTATGGCATGGGCAATAGGTGTGAACGGCCTACTAGTTGGTCTGCACCTCAGGTGGCCTTGATCGGTCCATGGCAAAGACTCTAGTCATGATCAAGTGTTGGCTATGGCTTGTAGCTAGTCTGCACATGGCTTGATAGTGACTCAGATGGGCCCGTGCATGTCTTGGTCTGTAGGGCATTGGGTATGGCCCGGGTTGGCTGGCACGCTGGCATGCTAATGGGGCGGGCGCATAGTGCTCTCCAGGCCTAGTCGTGGCACGGTCAAGGGAAAACAAGTGAGTCATGTCCCAATTGACTCGTGTGTCTCCTTTGAACTTCCTAGGACACCCTCAGAATTCTTAAGGGAGCCCTCCAATGTTGGGCTTGGCGCCACAAGTGGTGCCAATTCAAGTGTCAATGTGTGTCTAAGACCTTGATCATTGGCAGTTTTTGATAGGGTATTATCATTGTGCCTGTGTGTGCATGCGGCTTATGTGTCTTCTTTCTCAGAACGCGCGTGGCTGCGAGTGGAGGCGCGTGGGTGCATGTTTTTCACTCGTCTTCAATTTTCAGCTGCGAGTAGGCCCGTGGGTACACGCTCCGACTTTTAAACGGTGCGTGTGGGATCTTCCAACGTCTGTTTTCGATTCCGTTTGCGCCAACGGATTTGTCTCAACGCAAGGAATAACCTGAAATTGTCAAAAATTAATTTTGACCAACTTGATTTCTGAACAGTGCGAACCAAAGCTCTGATATCAATTGTTGCGCACAAACAATACTAACTAGAATCACACAAGACGATTTAAGTGGTTCATCAATTTGTCTATGTCCATTAGTATCAAATTTACTATAATTTCTGAGATTTACAAGACACTCAAGAAATTCTCACGTACACGCTCAAATTTGCACACACCCACCTTTAATATCACTACTTCTAATACACATCAGAGCTCTCATTTTATAGGAGAAGCTTTACAACGAAAACAGCAGTTAAAAAAGACTGTGAGATGATAAGTATGGTTAGTGCAACAATGGTGGACTACATCTGGTGAGGATGGTGCTTCTAAGTTTGATTTTCTCCATTCAAACTTAGACAATGCCTTGGACGGTGCAGCCATTCTCTTAGCAATTCACATTAAGATAGTTCACTTCAACAATATATAGATCATGCATGATCCTGTCATGTATATGATATTCATGCTGTTTTGTAGGGATTATATTATGAATATATGGGACTATAATTAATTAATTGTAGGTCAGAAGTAGTACGTTTTAAATTATCCGAACTAATCAATCCATTGAAAGGTTGAAACATTCATTCAATTATATATAGAAGAGAGACCTTTTTTCAGAAACTAAAAGGTCGGATAAAAATCAATATCCTAGTTAGTGGTCTAAGAATAAGACAATATCGTTCGAAGAGTGGAATATCTTGATCTATTGAATAAAACCCAGATTGAATATTGCTATTAACCCTACAAGACACATCAGATCAGCAGGTCGCTTAAATGTCTAATATTTGGAGATAAAGCTGGTTGGCCGTAGGAAAGCGGAAAAGCAGGTCGCATAAATTAATGTCTAATATCTTGATCACCTGATATTAATGCCATGCATGCCGCCCAATCAAATACGATCAACAGGACTAGGACTCAGGAGGAGGACAAGCGGCCATATATAATATATAGCTGATCATGAGGCATATAATATTGATATCGATTCGTGAACTAGAACTGAATATCTTTGAATCATTCAATTCTCTATATACTTCCCTATCATGTTTTCTGTTGCCAGGCCTTGGTCAGAAACATAATAAGTACCCCACGAAAGCAAAATTTGATCTCACGTACTTTTATTTATATTTTATCTTGATAATCATTTTATAATTAGGAGTTTCAGTACTCTTAATTTGCCCCCAAAAGAGTAAGCGCAAAACCCCTAGCTAGCTGTCTTGAGTAAGATAGCTCACCTATATATGCCATATCATGCATCAACAAATTAAGCGCTAGTTAATTTGCGCAAAATTAGCGGTTCTCAGTACTGCTGATTCAGACATATATGTGTATAGATATATATATATATATATATATATAACATGATATATTTTGTGGGCAACTCTAATTCCATGATGGGTAAAAACAGAGTATATTACCAACAATCATAGTCAAGCTTAAACGAATTGGCTTCCGAAACAACCCCCAGACACTAGTAAGGGGAGGCTCTTTTTACAGCTTTACTTGACCACATGCAATTGACGAACGAAGGATGAAATTCCTAAATTACTCTTGAATATCAATGTTATACTTTTCGAGAATATTCAAAATTAATTAGTAACTAACAATAACATACATGAAATAATAATCAAAATAAACACACTATTGATTATTACGAAGGGAAATCTAATGAATAACTCTTTAATAATAAATCCTACAAAAATAATCAAATTCAAAAAAGTCAATTTTATTACATTGACATAATTACAAGAAAAATTTTCAGATTATAAAATTTTTACAACTAGATATTTTTACTTGACAAGACAACTAACTTACTTGCATTCTACTACAGTAACTGTCAGAACCTCTGATGATTTTCAATCTATTATCTTTCCTCTTGAAACTTCTAGTAGCTAAAGACGAACACTTAAACTCTCCCTAGAGTTAGCACACACTCAAACTCTACCGAATGAGCAACTAGTAAATTCGCCTCACGAATTTTCTCTCACACAAAAACTTAAAGTCTTCTCAAATCTTCCGGATCTCAACAATAATTCTTTAAGTGTTAATCTGAACCTTCAGTCGAATCCTTCATTAAATAGACAATATAGTGATTTAGTTGTATTAGAATACTATTGACGTCTCTATTTAATTATTCAATCTAAAATACTTCAACTAAATAACTCTTTATTATTTCAAATTCAAGTCTATTTTGATATCTTCAATTAAGTCTTCTAACCTCAGTCGTGGAATCAGGAACTTGTTTTAGGGAGGCCAGGCAATCTAAGACTATAATAAAATATTTTTTATTTTATTTTTATACAATTTTTCTTGCAGTATAAAAGAATCTGATAGTATGCAAGATCTAATGTAAAAATATAATACATTTAATACAATCTATATATTGAAAAGGTGTGTGATATGTAGGCTAGAAATCATCCAACTTCCTATTTTATTTTTATATATAATAAAAACGTGTCATCATATTATTAGATTATTTTATTTTATGTAAGATATATTTTATTTATTTTATTTTAAATAATTTTGTAAAAAGTGGAGTAAGATAATTTTTTAGATATGAGGCCAATACAAGATGAGATTAACATCATTTTATTAAATCATAAAAAAATATTATATATATGTATATATATATATATATTGGAATATAAGTAGGTATCACAAATTGGAGTGTGCAGAAATAAGATGGAGTTCAAGAAATTTTGTAATTTGTGTCTGATTTTCTTTTTTAATATAATAAAAAACAAGTTTTTAATGTTTAGTTGCTTTTTGTTTTATTTTTGGGTTAAATAACACTTAATTTCTAATATACTAGGTGTTTTACACAAAGTTAGGGCATTATATAAGTACGAAATAAAATAATAAATCAAATTTTTTCAATTTTAAAAAGTATTATGAAATAAATATAATTTAATAATGTTTTCTTTTACTTTAAATTTCTTTCTCCTTATATTAAATGGAAATATTGGGTTTCCGTCTAACTGAATCTCTTACAAAATCAGTTTTCGTCATCGTCGGCCATCGAAAAAAGGATATATTTCGAGTTTAAGACTGCTAGAGGAAGATTGGAGGTTACTGGAGATCGCCGTCACAAAAGTGAAGTCGCCGGAGGGAAGTGGTCCCGATGGTATGAGCAGTGACGCTACCGGTGGCCGGTAGCGACTGCTCCGTCTGACCTAAGGTCGAATGCCTCCCTATTTCTTCACGTAAAATCGTCTTCATATTATTTTTTTATTATATTTTTTATTTATTTTTTTATTATATTATTTTTTTTGTATTTTTAAATTATATTTTTTATTATATTTTTTAAAATTTTTTATTATATTTTTATTAAGAATTAGTTTTGTAAGGTGTTGGTTGAACCCCAGCGTCTCCCTACATTAAAAGAAGGTCCAAATTAACAACAAAAGTTTGGGGAAATGAGAGCACAGAAACATCACAATGCACAAAGAAACACACAAATAACCCAATCACCTGTACCGTCCTCTACTTTCACCGTCATCTTCAACATCATCAATCAATCAGTCTCTCAAGCCACTGGAGAACAACACCAATCGCCTCACATAGGGAAAACGAATCGGGCAAATGTATTCCCGCCATTGCTGTGAGTGATAACCTTTGGGAGATATAGGAGTCTTGCAGAGTGTTCTTGCAAAGAGTCCGAGCTTCATTTTGGACTCTTTAAATTACTGATCTTGAATTTGAAAATTCACGATAAAAGTAACAATACATTCTAGATTAAATTCATCCTACATATTTAAATAAATTTTAGAATCCTCGTCAAATTACATTTATCTAATTATTTGAAATTAAGGCTCTGTTTATTTTTAAAAATAAGATGAAATAAAATAAAAATAAAAAATAAAAAAAATATTTTTATAAAATTAATTTTATTTTGAGATTTAAAAAAGTGATTTTAGAATTTGAAAAAGTTAAATTTTTTATTATATTTTATATCTAAATTTAAAAAAATATAATAATAAATTTAAAATAAATTTAAAATTTTAATTTTATCTCTATAAACAAAACAGACGCTAAATCCTAATCAACTAAAGGAAATCATAGGAATGAATGGGGAGGGGTTTAATAACTTTTTTTCTCTAGATGAAAAGAAAATTTTCCAAACAAGTCGATCCACTGTAGAGTAGTGCGCAAGGCAACATTTTCGTTGCCGACATTATGACATACGTAAGCACTTTCTTGACAATTAAAACAGGTTAGGGTTAATTTTCCCTTCTCTCAAGGCTAATCATCATTAAGCTTCATTACTTAGCTTAAAATGGTGTCAAGACTTTCATCAAGTGGGACTTATGGGCAAAGACTGTACGTACCACTTAAGAAGGAAATGACGCTCGATTGCATACACAACAGAACTAACATTCACCGACAGCGCATTACAATAGAAACTGTAAAGATGTAGAAAACAGTAGCTACTTATAATATAAGTTGGTATAGTCCCCAAGGCCGTAGCCACTGGCAACAAGATGATGGATATATAGGCAGAAACCGTGCCGAGAGACCGCTTGGATTTAAACAGGCAAACCAGACGTAGAAGAACGACAGCACATTCACGGAAGAATAGTATACAACGACACGTCTACAAGTAAATTAGAGTCACAATTTGATCACAGAATTAATATTCATGTAAAGTCTAGAGACTCTAGACAATATTTCCTTTGTAGGTTCATCACCGTTAGTTTGGACCAGGTAGCCTATTGGCGCGAGTGACACACACCAGCATGACCAGATTTGGGCCTACCAAATGCTCATAGGCTGCGACCTAAAGCACAAAGCACGGGACATGCTGGGCCGGTAAACCAATCTATAAATCATTGCATTCGCATATCGCCTGTAATTATTGTTGCTATATAGTACAATAACGAGTTTGTTAATTAAACTGAGTAATTAAGCAAAATAGATTTTTCTCCACCTCTCAGGTCGACATTGCCTCATCCCCGTTTGATGATGTATCTCATTTCCATCTAAAAGAGAAAACGTTGACCATGAAGGGGTCCAGCGGAAAGCAAGAAAACAAACGCATTCCTATTGTATTAATCACGCAAACTGCCTTTAAATTAACATATCGGCAAAAGATAGATCATCAAAACCAACACTCTCTAGAACAAATTCTAAAATCAAAAACAGGCAAGCAGCCACCAGCGTTTTGAATGTTGGAATGATAGATAATACAAAACCTCTAATGTATCATACAGATCTTGCCTGCCTGAACTTGCTGAAAGTTTGATCTCCCACAATAACGATTTCAATAATAAAACAGTTTACTTGGGTCCTCCAAATTTGTTCATCATCTTTGCAATTACAGGAGCCACCTTGGGATTTGATTGATGCTTCGCAAGATTCGCAGGGTTTTTCATTACTGCAAAACATCAGCCAAGAACAGGAAATGATGGTCAAACAAAAGCTATAAACCGTTGTGACCCATTCGCACATGCAATTACGTTCTCAAGGAAATGAGGGGGTTCTAAATACTACACAGTAATTACAATAGGAAAGGATTCCAAACATGTATAGTAGTTTTCAAACAAACAAAAATACTACATTTGTCATCTCAAGGAATACTATTTTGACTGAAATTCCACAATTGCATTGGCCATTAATTTTATCAGATCATTCAACATGGATCAGGGCATCCTCTCAACTTTACATTTCTTCCATCTTCTCTCCTTATTGCTTTTGGGAGGAGAAACTTCCCATAAATGCTCCAACTTAATGTTATGCAATCTTTATGGCAATATCCAACCCACCTAAGCCGATCTTCTCTTTGAAGAAGGGCAGTTCAAGTCACGATCGATCAAAAGGGAAGGGTACTATATAATCTTTATGAAGCAAAAATTGTGTCTTGGAATGTCCGTTGATTAAATGAGACAAACAAACGTTGACACATTAATAATCTGCTCAGGGTGTGGACAGCGGACATTGTACGTTTACAAGAAACTAAGCCCTGGTTTGAATTCAAAACCCATCTCACCTCACCTCATCTCATCATTACAACTTTTTCATATTCTCATACATAATACAATAAACCATTCAATTTTTTCAAATTTCAATTTAGCTTTTTAAAATTTCAAAACAATAATAATATTAAAAAATGATATTCCATCAATATTTTTTAAACTTCATCTAAAACAGGGCGAAATATTTGGACTTGTGCCTATGTCGATTGGGTGTATTTGGAATTAGATGGGGCTTCGGGTGGAATCTTAGTCATGTGGGACAAAAGGGTAGGGGAGAAAGTGGAGGATTTTATAGGGGAACATTCAGTCGCTGTTTCTTTTAAATCCGTGGAGGATAATTTTCTGTAGGCTTTTGTTGGTGTTTATGGACCAAATGTTGATAGTTCTTGAAAACTAGTATGGGAAGAACTTGATACACTACATACTTGGTGGGATCTCTCGTGGTGCATAGGTGAAGATAAGGAGCGGATTCTAGAAGAGCTTAGATCTTTCTTTTTCCATACTCTAGTATCATGAGCCACAGCTATCAATTTCAATGGTCTTAATGTTCATAATTATCTTCTATCTTACAACCTAGATAAGTCCTATCTCATGTATACCATCTTATGTCCTTGGACTTTGCCTATTCTATTAATACAATCATTTACTTATCAAAAAAAAAAACTAACTAATCCAATCTTCTTCTTAATACTAAAACCTAGTTGATTCGAGAATTAAAAAAAAAAAAATCTAGCAGATGAGATAAATAAATAAATAAGAAAAAGTGTAATAATCATAGCAGAAATTTCAAGATAAAAAAAAAAAAAAAAAAGCAAGCTAGCAGATGAGATAAATAAATAAATAAGAAAAAGTGTAATAATCATAGCAGAAATCAAAGAATATGAGAATAGGAAAAGCACCATCTTGAAGAGCAGCCATGACTTCTGGATCACTAAATGCCGCCATCAGTTCAGGGTCCTAAAAAATAATAAGCAAACACACATCAAACCAGTCTATGAAACACATCCTTTTTCAAATGCTGAACTGTGCGTTCCTATGGAAGACGAGAAAATATATGCAGGAGATTTCATTGCATTATATATTTTTCTGTATTCAAGCCGAAATTAAATAGCAAAACTCAGTAATAACTTGTCAAATGTTCACCCCCACATATAGGGGTTAGCTAGAATATATCACCAATAGTCATGAAAAAATATTTTTCAAAAGAATCCTTCAGAATCCCATCAACTTACATTCAGTATTTTGCTAAAATCAACATTTCCAGGCATCCCTCCTGGCATGCTACCAGGCATCCCTCCTGGCATGCCACCAGGGAAACCTCCAGGCATACCTCCTGGAAACCCTCCAGGCATACCTCCTGGAAACCCTCCAGGCATCCCTCCTGAAAACCCTGGCATGCCTCCAGGTTTCTGACTGGAGGATGACTCTTCTTGCTTCTTGGCCTTCTCATATGCAGCCTAGAACAGAATGCACAAATAAATTATTAGATCTTATAGCAAAAAGATGGCTGGATAATTTTGTTAGGAGCCAAATGTAAAACAGGTTACCTGAGCTTCAGCACGACGACGTTGTCTTTCACGTTCATTCTTTCTTTCCTCTCTTTCCTTGTGCAACCTTTCATACTTCCGACGATGTTCCTCAATCCTATGTGCATTTGGTTCAACCTGGACATAAGACGGCAGAGAGAGAGAAGCCTAAGTCAAAAGACTAACACGAACAATATGCCATGTCCAACATGCCAATGTATATGCATTGACTAAAGAGATCAGCATCTTAAAGTACATAAAATACAATATGCTTTGTATGCAAAGAAATTTGCACCTTCTTGGCGTACAAAATCTTAGCTCACCTTTCAATAGGCAACATATAGCTTCTCAAACCCAAAACCCAGTCAACTACAGATAAGCAGACAGTTCAATCCTTCTCTACGAATGACAACTTTAAGGATGCAAGAAACCACTTCATCAAAAAAATTCGAAAAAGTAGGCTGGGTCCATTAACAGAGAGATCCAAGAGGACAAAACATATGTGAGCAATAGATGAGAGTATGCAAATTACATCTTACGAAAAGCATTGCATGTCTGTTGAAGAGCATCCAAGAACATTTGCGATAATATAGTCCTATTTAAATCTTTATTCTAACTTCTTATCAAAAGAAAATATTAATGTCTCGCATATACATAATAATTATTTAGCACAAGTCGTCCTAATTCTTCTAACTAATTTATAATGGACATCAAAGTGTGATTACCACGACATGATGCAACTACACAGGAAAAGAACCATACAAACTGATTTTTTTCTTTTTTTCTTTTTTCTGTTGGTAAACACCACACAAACTGGCATCAACATAATGGTAAAATCCACATTCTAAAACTAAAGTCAGCTGCTAAGATGATACTAATTTGAATCAGAGAGCGAGAGGAAACCTTCTTAAGTACGGAATTTATTTCCTCATCATAGTCTAACTTTGATGCCAGATGAAGATCCTTTGCAGCCTCTTCCCACTGACCGAGCATTGCTTGTGCCATGCCACGAGTCTTGTAACCTTTAGCAGAATCTGGATTAATCTGTACAATTTAAAACTAATCTTCTCAGAATATTGCACCGCACATTGCAACCAGCTATAAAGACTGGAACACAGAGTTGAATGCATGCCTTCCCTGGGCTTACAAGCATGACTAAATTAAACATACTTCCAAACAAAATCACCATAAATTCAAATAGATACCATTGCGTAATTAGCATCTAACAATGCAGTGTGCAAAATTAACCTAGATTTCTTTTGAGAAAAAAATAATGCACGCCACCAGATGCATTGATCAGAATACTAGTACCAAGAGCAAACACAAGTCAATGTGATGGATACAGCATGATACATACAAATACCTTATCATAATTTTGCTACTATTTACAAAAGTTTATTCATCCAACAGAATAAGAATTACTTATAGACATACTTACAAATATGCTACATTTTAGATTAACAGGATATATACAACGAAGTATATAGTGTGTGAACCATATAGAGAAGAGAAAAAACATTTTTCATAGCGTACAACGAAAGCAGTACCAACCTCCAAAGCTGCATTGGCGTCACGAATAGCGGCATTTGGTTTCTTCATCTTGACATAGACACTAGCTATAGAAAAGACCATACAGAAATTAAATTAACATTTTATAAAGCCAAAAATTACCTCAGGGGAAAAAAATGGCATGCAACACTCCGCATACTCAACCTAAATCGCACCTCTGGTCGCATACATGATGGCTGATGTTGGATTGAGTAAAATCGCCTCTGTGAGATTCTCGATTGCTTCCTCCAAGTTTCCTACATTCCACAAAACCATAACATTCATAAACTGCCACGCAACATAATTGTTTGTTCGACACAAATGTAAAATGCCAAACTTCAAACATATATATATATATATATATATATATATATTATATACCTTCAGAAATGGCTTCCATGGCTTTGGCCTTAGCTGTCTGCGCAGCATCGCGGTTCTCCTCAGAGACCTCGACTGAGGAATCTCCCATCTGAAAGCATATTGGATCCTCCATCAATACGATACAGAAACACCCCTAAAAAATCACGATGAAATTAAAAATGCAATTTAGACTCGAGAGAAAAAGACCTTCTGCGGAGGATCATTATCAGGTTCCACCGTCTCGCCCTCGAGCTCGAGGTCGGACTCGATTATCTCGTCCTCTTCTCCTTCATCGTAAGCATTCCCTTTCCCGCCATCCGTGTCCGCCATGTCCTCGTCGCTCTCCTCCACGACAAAGCTCTTCTGCACTTCCAAATATACATATTTACATAAATATGGTTGCATATAAAAAAGTAAATAAATAAAGTGATAAAACCCCAGAAAATTAAATTATAAAGAGCAATCAGAGAGTACGGATTTGGACTCGTCATGCTTGTACGCGGAGGGTGGGAGCTGGGCACCGAGGCTGCAACGAATCGTTTTAACACCATCAAATAGATAAACAGGGATTGAAACATCAAACTTTGGATTGTAGTTTATGCGAAGAAAATGCTAAATTAGAATTGGAGTTAAAAAAAATTTACCTCTCGAGATAGTCGCGGAAGAAGGAGAGGGAAGGGTCGCTGAGAACGGAGGGATTGGACTTGCACTGCTCGATGAATTGCTTGAATTGGTTCAGCTTCGACGCATCCATTCTCTCAGCTTCAACAAGAGGCTCTTGATTGATGATTCTGTGTATTTGAGTGTTTCTGAGCTTTTTCTTTCGGTTTCCTTTTCCTTTTGCTAGTGTAGGGGGAAAGTAGCAAGACCTAAGACTGAAGTTTCCCGACTGGCCCAAGCCCCTTTCTAGCAGCTTCCGATGGATATAATTGCAAATATCATTTCTGATATTACCCGAGAGAGTTTATAATTTTTATTTAAATTATCATAATTCATGCAAATTTTGAATTTTCAGCGTGCTTCAAATTTTGAGTTAAACATATTAAGTTTTATTGGCTTTCATTTTGCGGTTTGCATTATATATGTCTACGACTACGAGGATCATGCATCTTTTCCTTATTTAGAGATAGGAAAAATTCTATCCATCATATTTATATTATACATTATTAGATGAAAATAACGTATAAAACATGTTTATTTAATTTAATTTTTAATAAAATTTAATAATTATTTATAATTAAGTAGATAATAAACAATTATACGTTTTCATATATTATAAAAAAAATTAATAAAAACAAACATATAATTTTATCAAACTTGTTTGAGATAATTTTAATTAAAGTTTTAATAAAATGTTAATTCAAGATATGATTTTTTTTTAATTCCAAAATGATAATTTAACATTTGTATTATTTTGTACGGCCTCAAAACAGAAGACATTAAAATATCTATTTTCTTTAGTTATGTGATTATTTTTAAGAAATAATATGAGTTTTTTGAAAAAATAAATTATATAATTTATAATTTATATAAGAATGTTATATTATAATTTATAATTTATATAAATTTATTTAATCATATATATTTCAATTAAATATCAAACATATAATATTAATTATATTTATTGCTTATTATTGCCAATTTAATATAATTATAATAAATTGTATATACCGTATATTAACTATATATACCGTATATATAATTATTTAATAAATAATGCATTCATTTTAAAATTATAAATTATTTTTAAAAAAATTAAATTATTAATCATATAATAGGTATAAAATTTTTATGAATAAAATTAAACTCTCTAGTGCATAAATAGTTATGAATGGTTTATTTCTATATATATTGTTATATTTATATATTTTATATTATTATTGTGTCATTCTATAATATTATTATTATTCTATATTTATTTTACATAAAATAAAATTAAAAAATATGTCATAAGTAGGAATTATAAAATAAAAATTTCTAACATTATTTATGGGCTTAATAAATTATGTTTAAAGTATTAAGTGATATTAAATAGATGTTAAATGAGTTTTAAATGGAAAGTATACTATTCTAGAAAGTTGAAAAGATAGAATTAATTTTAATGCTAAAAATATTATTTCAATAAATAAATCTAATAAATTGTGTTTAAAATGGTAATTCTTATTAGATGCAGTATTAATTTTAACAAAAACTGAGAGAAAGTGTTAACTTTAACGGAAAAATAAGAATTTCTGTTAAAATAAGAATTTTTGTTAGATAGTCATTTTATATATATAAAGACATTAATTCAGAGGAAAAAAAATACTATACATTATATCTAATTTTTTATTTTCTTTCTTGTGAAATATGTGATGTATAAATTATAAGTAGAAGAACATAATTAATGTAAAAATAATAAATTAAAAATAAATATGATATTTGGTGTGTGAATATGTTGAATAGCAAAACCCTTTAAACAGTTCTTCTAGAAACTTGACTCCTATGTAACCATTCTTGGGATTTTATTTTTTCTGTTTTTACTAATTATGGAGACGGGGATAGAAGAGCTTAGATTTGCGGAAGAAAGACACCAAAATGAAATTTACACCAAAATGAAATTTACTAATCGATGTTTGATGCACTTTTTTGCTCTTCAAGATGGAATGATGTGCTTTAGGCACTTCGACCAATTGAGATGGTAACAAATATACAAGAACTTTACTATAATTATAAAGAGATTATATAAAAATAATCATATAAATTAACGTAATTTTTTATAATTCATTATATTTATTTTATAATAAAAATAATTTTATAATTTGATGAATTACATACGTCACATCAATTTATAAATATATTTTTATGTATTTCATTTATAATTAAAATATTTTTAGTATTATAAAATAAAATGTTAGAGACATGCAGAAATCTCATAAAGAGATACCACAAACTAATCCCCCTTTCCCATTCCCCATCGCAAACGCCCATGCCATTATCCCCAACAGAGAACCAGTGCACCTCCAATCTCTCTTTCTCTCATTACTTTTTTTTCTTTACAATTTTCTTGACAATCAAACAAATTTTGATTTTTCCTCTCAACAACTAAATATAGAACAAATATTATTTTTCCTTCATTTTCTCAACAACACAATAAGAACAAGTTGCGATATCCCTCTCAACAAATAAATAAGAAACAAACATTATTTTTCCTTCATTATCTCAACAATTAAACAAAAAAAATTATTTTATTTTTCCAACAACCAAATAAAATTTTCTGTTTCATTTTCTCAACAACCAAATTAAAAAATAGAAATAAAATCTTTCATTTTCTCAATAATTAAATATAGAGAGATATTGGTGATAGAAAGCTATTGTCGATGTTGTCCGAGCTATCGAAGACTTGAGAAGAATGAGGTATGGCTAAGGCCTCGTTTGGATTTAGATGAGCTCATTTCAATTCACTTTCATTTCATCATTATTTTTTATAATTTTTTATACAAAACACAAATTTCTATATATATTTTTCAAATCTCAATACACATTTTTCAAATCTTAATATACCTCTTTTAAATTTTAATACATCTTTTTTAAATTTTAAAATAATGAAAATATTAAAAAATAAACTAAACTCATTTCAACTCATCTCATCTCATCTCCGAATTCAACGAAAGTCTAAATTAACAAATGGGTCTTTGTTTAGAGGAGAGCTCACTCTTGAGTAGTGAAGTGTGGGGAGGAAGACTGGGTAGGAGGGAGATTGGATGGGAGGGAGAGTTAGAAAAAGAACAGAAAAAAAATGAAAGTTAGGGTAGAGGACTAAGGCCCGAGAGCACGAAAAACAAGAAATACCAAAAAATATTGTTAAATAAAAAATTACAAAAATTGCTTAAGGTTAATACGTTATTTTGTAAAATTACCTTATGTCTGCAGTTCTTTCCATGTAGAGGGTACTTTCCATATAGATAATAGAAAATTTCCTTTACAATGTCAAACGTATTGGGGTGAGTGATTTCTGGGATGGATTTTGTCTTTTCGTCAATATTTTCTTCTTATAATTGAGGAGTGTAAATCAGTTGGTCTGATTCGATATGATTCGAGTGGTGATGGATTGAGATTTTTGATCCTCATTTTTCTTGAAGACCTAACCGAATATTCATAGATTTGATCTGTTCGGTTCACTCTATTTATTTTTTCTTTTTCTTTTTTTTTTTTAAATAAGTTAATAAAAAAAATTATTTAAATTATTAAACTATAATTAAGTAAATTATTAATATAAATTATGTAATTAACTTATTAAAAAAATATTTTATATGATCAATGAAAATAAACTATATGAAAATTACATCATTAACTTATATAATTATTATAATATATATATATATAAGAATTCGTTTCGATTTAGTTCAAATTTTAAAAACGTCAAGTCATAATCAAATTTCCTCAACCCTCAAACCACAATTTATGGGAAAGTGACCAACTGATATAAAGTTTGGTCCAATTCAGTTCGATTTGGACTGAATGGTTAAATCCAGTCAATTTTTTTTTTTTTAATTCGAACCAAACTCCTTACGCCCCATTTGTAAAGGATAGATCACCGACAAATATGCGAGCAGTGCGTATCTATATGAATGCAGTGTATAGTTCGATAAATTCTCTCATTTGGTAATCTTTTTTTTTCCCTTATATATTTTTTATATATTTAAAAAAAACAGAATATCATTAAAAAAAATATTTATAATCATTAAAAAAATTATGGAAATCCATTATCAATAGAATTCCCCGGGATGACTAGCATTATTCACAAAATATAATGCATTAGAGACTCGGACTAAATACCAAAAAGCGGCCAAAGAGGATTTGTTTTGGCAATGAAAAAGATTCTCTTGAGTTTATGGATACACATGAGTCTTACCATATTTACTATTTATTTAATATTATTAAAAATATTTATACAAATAATAATAAATATTATAAAACTAAACTTACTTTAACGATAGAGAAGAAAGAACTTGATTGGCAACGCAGGGTTAGAAGTTGCAGCAAGATTCAAACTCTCTTTGTCACAAAAGATTTTTAAAAGAGGAAGTATTTCAGTAATATACAATTTGTAGATGCAAGATTGAGGCGTGTAATCCTTCATAAATGTGGAGGAGTTTGATGGCTACTCAGAAATTGGTTAAAGAAGGTATGGTGTAGAGGGTAGGGAATGGAAAGCAGGTGGGTAGGGTATTTGGCAAGATAAGTGGTTACCTCATAGTCATACTATAACTCCTAGATTTTGCACACTCTTGAATGAAAATGCAAAAGTAAAGGAGCTAATTATTGAGGGGACCAATTATTGGAAAGAAGGGCTTATTAAAGAAATATTTGATAAAGATGTTGTAGCTCAAATTTCCAGTATACCTTTAAGTGTGAAAAGAGGTGAAGACAGGGCTGTTTGGGGCTACACTAAAGATAGGAGGTACACGGTTAGAAGTTCATATTATGTTGAGAAACAAAGAATAGAGGCAGAGACGAGTAAAAGTTCAAGAAGATAGATGGTAAATTAGATGTGAAAAGGGGTATGGTAAATTAGATTTGGTGATTAAAAAATTAGTTATGATTCTTGAAGATTTCCAGAAGGCTGAGGGGTTGTTTAAGGCAAGAGAGAACAATGTAGACAAAGGCAGAGAAAAAGCAAAGTGGCAGCCTCCTTCTGAACATGTTACAAAGATTAATCTTTGTAACATTAGTAGATAAAGATGGTAAAAAAAAATGAGGATGAGGGTGGTAGCCAGGAATTATAGAGGGGAACTGATGTTTTTTTATTGTGCAACAAGATGTTTTGTAGGGGATGTAGAGATAGCAGAAGCAAAAGCATTATAGAAGGTCATGGAGATAGCTGCAGTGTTAAATCTACATATAGTCTGATGCATAGAAATTAATTCAAGCTGTGAGGAGTAAGAAAGTCTGCAATGGATGGGTGGCACGTTTGGTGCTTGATATAAGAAAAGTGCTTTCACATAGGCCTGATTGGTCTGTTAGCTTCATTTATAGAGAAGGAAACCAGATTGCAAATTGTTTAGCAAAAAGAGCAGTAAAAAGAGAGGAGTTGACATACTAGATAGAAGATAGACCTGATGAAAATGAGTTTTGTAGAGAAAGAGAAATCAGATCATGTGCAAGGATGTTAATGGAGAGAAAGGTCCAAGTGCTGATCATAAAAACTCAGATTCTAATGCTCGAGCTATGAAGTTTTTGGTACACCCTGGTTGGCAGTTTGTTCTTCAATTATATTAATAAACTGTGATGCATATCAACTAGGGTAGTTCACTTCTTGAGTGCATGAAAAATGAGTAGATTTGGATAGAAGTTGTGATATTGCAGTTTAAGTTTGCTGTTTGTTCGGGACAGTCTATGTAATTGTTGACAGGATTTGCTGTCTTCGCATTTTACATCAATGGAAGTCCTATTCATTTCAATATTTAATATATGGATGTTTTTTAAAAGGAATATGAACTTTGTTTCAAATGATATGCTAAACAAAATGCAATCAATTATGCATCATCCAATCGTTAATGCCAATTCAATTCAGTCCTTGTTCACTTTCACAAACACTCATTTCATTTAATCACATCTCATCATTACTAGTTTTTCAAATCTCGAAATAAAATAAACAATTTAATTTTTTCAAATCTCAAAACAAACTTTTTCAAATTTCAAAATAAAACTAATATTAAAAGTATATATTACAACAATATTTTATTCAATTTGTAACTTCTAAATATCCAACTCTCAAATCACTATACTCATTTTAACTCAAAATTTCTTTACACGTAAGACTCATCATCCATTTCAATTCAACATTTTTTTATTCGCATGACACAACTTTTTTTATCTTTCCATAAATATATTTAAATTCATTTAACATTTAAATACATATAAGCTCATCTTAAGTGAACCCACAAAACTCACTCTACCATCCCAACTAATTATTATTCATAAAGAATTCAATTCATCTTAATATCCAAATGTTAACAACGCAGCAGGTAGAGTAACTAAAATTTGACATAAACATGAATAAGTAAATTATTAAGGGTAATGACACTGGAATAATCAATTAACAGTAAAAGTTAAACACGTAAAAGAATTGTAACCAAGAAAGAGATCGGAAGGCTGCTGCTCGATACCGAAATGATCACAGCATTATTTTCACTCTAATAATTGTCTCTGTTCCTATGTGGAGGCAGCCTAATAAAACATCATACAAGCCAGGAAGAAGAATATAGCAGAAAAGCCAGTCCACCCTATCCTGCCTGCTGCAACATTTCCAGGTACTCCTGCAATGTTAGTCACGGTATTAGGAGGACAAAATTGAGCGAATAATTTGCTACAAATCTATGTGGAATACGTTATTTTTTTCTTGCACTCCAGACTTCAGATGTAAACATATGCAAGATAAGATGCCCTTCAGGATCAGGATACTGAACCCATAAGGGAATTGAAGAATTGAATTCTTTTTTTTTTTTTTTTGGGGGGGGGGGGGGGGGGGGGAGGGGGGTTGTGTAAAACGATCTATCTAAGAAACATTGGCTGTATGATCTACAGGACTAAAAATTGTAAATCTGACTTGAATCCTTGGCCTTCATTAGCCATAAATGATAAAAATGAGAAATTTGCAAAGTCTGCTTTACTTTTGAGAATGAGCAAAGGGAAAGCCTCGAGAGCTGCCGTACTTAGTTTATTCAAATGAGAACTATTATAGTAGAAGATCTAAATCCAAGACCGTCGTATTTTCACAGAGGTTATCAAAATCGCAGTTGCCGGAGTTCATCACCAGTCTTACAGAAGTGTTAGTTACCAAAAGATTGCTGACAAAAATCCTAGACACTTGAAGGCCGGCATTCTATCAGTCAGTGTCCAGGGTGGCAAGAGTGAGTGCTAAAAGGCTTAGGAGAAGCAAAAGTATTGGTTGTGACTGAATAAGAGAGGTAAGCGGCCTGGTCACCCCTGCCCAGTGGCGGAGCCACGTTGGGGCACACAGGGGGGGCATGGCTCCCCTCTCTACAGGCTCCACCCTTACTCTTAAAAAAATAAAATAAAATAAAAATATAATATATGATTTTTTAAAGAAAAAAATAAAATAGGTTTATTTTTTTTATAATTTATAAAATAATATTAATTTTATTTTGTATTGGCCCCTTCTTAATTTTGACCCCCTCTACAAAATTAATCTAATTTAAAAATAAAATAAATCTTATATAAAATAAAATAATATAATAGCATGATGACATATATTAATTATAGATAAAAATAAAAAAGAAGTTGAATGATTTCTAATGTATTTTTAATATATTTTTATTATAATAACATGTTTTTATCATAATATATACTTTTTTAATACATAAGTTATATTAAATGTATTTTTTTATTGTAGATTTTATTATTAAATTATTTTATATCGCATGCCCAAACCAAGGAATCCCTTAGATATGATGCAAAATGGATCTTATTCTATCATTGATCAGAGATTTCTCTATGAACAATACGAATCGGAGTTTGAAGAAGGGGAACGAGAAGGAGTCCTCGAACGGCAACAGATAGAGGAGGATTTATTCAATCACATAGTTTGGGCTCCTAGAATATGGCGCCCTTGGGCCTTTCTATTTGATTGTATCGAAAGGCCCAATGAATTGGGATTTTCCTATTGGGCTAGGTCATTTCGGGGCAAGCGGATCATTTATGATGAAGAGGATGAGTTTCGAGAGAATGATTCGGAGTTCTTGCAGAGTAGAACCGTGCAGTACCAGACAAGAGATAGATCTTCCAAAAAACAAGGCTTTTTTCTAATAAGCCAATTCATTTGGGAGCGGATCCAATACGAAGACGACTTCTTTCTCAGGAAGTGCAGCAAGTAGTTTAGGAATTTTGGGATATCATGCCCCACGAGTGAGTTGCCAAGTGCCCCCTAGGAGGGCAGTCTACCACAAGATCGAGTTGGAGCCTGAAGCCAAACCCCCTTATACTTAGACTGGGGCTGGGTTTAGCAGATGCCCCCCCCCCCCCCCAACTAGCATCATTATATATAAATAGCATAAAAAAAAAATTTATATATTTTATTTTAGTTTTGCTTGACCTCCCCTAACCCTAATTTTTGATTCCGCCACTGCCCTGCCTCTCTTGGAGAGTGAAAGAACCCAGCAAAGAAAACAACGTGTAGAAGCCAAATGTGTCAACAGAGACTAGGAGCAATTTCCTAATAAATTTGCATGTGTACTCACACTTTCTCTCCCCTTCATGTATATGCCAGATATTCTAAAAGAAATAACCAGGTCTAGCTAGTCTTGACATCCATTTCCAAATACTCGAGAGCACCAAAATCTCTTAACTTCTCTGTTGTTTTTAATTCACTTTGTGCTTTAAGCACTAACAAGTTTTTAGTGCTTATATGACAAAAGCAGCACCAGAAAGGGAAAAGGCCATCTCATATTACTCTGAAGCAAATCCAGAGGGTCAAACTGTCACTGGGTACGTATAATTTATCTCACAAACTGGATAAGACCAGAGTTCTAAAATGGTCTACTCGATTATATCTGACTCTCGTCATCAAGAAAGCACAGAAAAATAAAATCCGACCCTGTTTCCCTCAATTCACTGTAATCAGACCGTAGCATAACTCATATTATATAGCATTCTTTATAGAAACAAAAGAAGAAAGAACTTCGAACAACCGAAATAATGGCACAATGGAAAACGTCTTCCCAAGAATTTGAGGATTCAAGGCACCAACTCCAAGAGCACTTTTGAGCTGGCCACCTAATCCACTTAAGACATATTTAAGGCTTAAACTATTTTTGGCACATAATTTAACAATTAGGCAGGCCCATCAGCAAACTTGAAAACACCCAAAAAGAAACGGAGGTAGCAGGTGGATGCAACCTAACTTCCAGACTCTCCATTACTCTTTATCAGTTCTAACTTCTACAGACATGATTGATCATGATATCCGCTTGTGGTTAATGGTGAGACTCCGTTTATTGTTCAGTTTCTTTTAAAGCAGCATAAGCAGGAAAAGAGATCGTTACCTGGGGGAGGCTGCGCAGATGTAGGCGACGGAGCTGTGCCTGTGGAAGGGAAAATATTGAAAACAGATAAACATGAAATTAGTTGAAAAGCAATTTGAGAATAAGAATATAAAGATGCGAAAGGAGTTACATTTGTAAGTGAAAAGGGGAAATGTGAATATTTTCCAATTGAAGTTACGATGACAATAGGGTGAGGATCAAGCTGAGAGAGGAGGAAAATGACCATAATTAAACTAGACAATATGAGAAGAAACGTAGAAACTGAGGACTTTTGAGAGAATTTTAAGATCCAGCGGTTATATTATCTTCAACTTCCATTGATTTGATACTAAATTTCAAAGAATTTTAATTCCCTTCACATCAAAAATATTGTGAGGGGCCGATGCGATCTATTTTTTCGATTTCATTGAAAGAACTACGAAACGGGTGCCCCAAATACCAAAAACTTGTGAAAACTAAACCGATGAAATTAGTTCAAGTTCATGAACAAGAAGCCAAAATGAGTAGAGGAAAAGAAGCAAAAATATTACCATTGCATTTACTGAGGTCGGTGGTGACATTACAGTCACGGGAGATACGAAGAGCCTTATCAAGGTTGAGGCCAAGAGACTGGAGCAAGCCGGGGGCGTTGTAAAGGTTGCAGAGACAGGAAAGTTGGTTCTTGACGGCGTCCGCGATGGAGCTGCAGCAGTCGGCTGGTGGGGTACTGTTGCTATTGATGGCGCTAGCGCATGGAGTCAGGTTCTGAGCGCAAGTATTGTTGGCAGTATCCTGTGCCTCTGCCAAGGTTGTCATACCCACCATGAATACTAACATCACGGTCACCGACACGGGCAATTTCCAGCCACCCATTTTCTTCCTCTCGTTCTCTCTATCCGATGTTGAGTGTGTTTCTGTTCCTGATCAATGGGTATATGGTCTTGCCTGCTTTTCTTTTCGCGTCCTCTGTATCTTATCAGTTTCGCACCCGTGTTTCTCTCGTTTCTGATCTTATATATCGACAGGGGAATCGTGCTGCTTTCGGATTTCCGTTTCGGTTTTTCTTTTTTCTTTGTCTTTTTTGGCCTTCCTAAACTGCGTACAATTGTTATATTTTGGTTTTTTGCAGGCTGTTCTTGGCCCCTTTCAAATTAAAACGGGGTGGAGTATAAAAAAATCTTGACAAGTCAAGAAAGAAAAGTCCCAAAAGAATCGTAAGAGAAAAAACTTATTTGTAATTTCTCATTTGAATTGGTACGAATTTTATATAGTTCTAGAATGATTTACTCGAAACTATTTTATAAATGCTAGTTATTTTCATTTAAACTAAAAAGATCTCAACCATTTTAAGTGAAATGGATATTATACATGAATAGTATTTCTCGGATTTTTCGGATTTTGTTCTCTTATCTTGATCTTATTTTTTATTTTTTATTTTTTATTTTTTATTTTTTATTTTTTATTTTTTTATTTTTTTATTTTTTTATTTTTTTATTTTTTTATTTAAGAATTAACGAAGTAATTATTAATATGTTAATATAATATTTATTTTGTAAAATTATTTAAATATATGAAAAAAATATGAAAAAAAATTTAACATTTAGCCTACAGGGCTAGGCGGCAGAGTAGCAGTACCTTTTACATGAAAGAGAAATGATATTATGTTGTCCAAATTTGACCACAATATTTGCTTTGAGTGTAAATTTTACTTTTTTTCTATTTTTATTTTTAAATATTTGTAAATATCTTTAATAAAATAAAAAACACCAATACATTAAAAATAAAAATAACAATAAAAATAACAATAATTTCCTTAACTGTTAAGTAAAAACATATAAAATAAAATAAAATATTTAAACAGTCAATTTGAAAAACTAAACTCAAACAACATAATATCTCTGTTTCTCTGTTTTCCAAACGAAAACTATCCAATTTACGCGATACGGAGGCCTTAGTTTGGATTAGGTGTAAATTATCTGATCTTATTTTATTATTATAATATTTTTAAATTTTAATATAAAATATAATAAATAATTTAATTTTTTTTTTCTTTACTCAAAATTTCAAATTTTAAATTTTAAAATAATAATAATATTAAAAAATATTTTTTAATTTTTATTTAAAATTATCCCATCTTATTTCACTGTTAAACATAAAATTAGCCTATACAAAATGAATGTAGCCTCATTTGTTCATAAAGTTTTCTATCGTAGTAAATGAGATTGGAGACTACGTCACAAAAACAAGTGGCCAATTAAAAATCCTATTGACAACAAAAATTAGTACGCGTTATTTCTTTATGATCACTGGACTTCTCCTTAAATCGTAATAACAAAAACAGCAAGAATTAGTAAATTATGCAACAAAAAGACTGCAATTTATTACAAAACTTGCTATCTTCAGCTTTTAATCAGACAATCAACGCACCCTTTTCCCGATTATGTTTGTAAGGAGAGAGATGTGATTATTTTGGTATTCCAAAAAGCTTCGAGTCATATTTGAAACAGTATTCTAAAGCCAACAATCAGTAAAATTTCTCCATTAAACACCGTAATGCATGATTAAAGGGGAGTGATTATTCCTTAATTAAGTCGACATTTTGATAGATTATAATTGGGTCTCTATACTTTTCAAAGAGAAAATGACAAAAATGTACTTGGTTCTCATAATTCAACAACCACATTAGAAGTTTCAAGTTTCGTAAAATATTCAAAGTAATCAATCGTTATGATTATTCAATATGCTTTGGAACACTAATTTGATGGTGGATGGTCGTATTCTGACATTGAAACAAATTGACCAAAAATATATATATATATATATATTATACTAATAATTCAAATTATTGCCCCTAATCACGACACATTACGTCTATATTTTCAACTAATGGAGCTCGTACTATTTCAATGAATAATTAAAGTAATATAATAAATAATAAAAAATATAGGGTTTATTTCTACATTAATAAACTTCTTTCTGATTTTTATTTTTTCAAGGATTAAAAAAAGGGTTTCTGATAATGAGAAGGTGCTTGCTAAAACAAAGTGGCAGTGTTTGGAATATATAGATATCATTAGACTGATCAAGATTGACTAAACTCTATAATTTGATGATGGTACGTCAAGACATGAGGGCAACGCCTTATGATCGATCCATTGGTTGCCAGTACGTACTGTTGATTCACACGCAAATTAGGATCCATATGTATTGCTTTTGGGATTAATAATTGATCTAGACAAAAAATAATAATTGATCTAGACAGATTCACCCTTCCCCCTAAAAGGTGTGAAATGTGAATGCATGACAAACACCTTCCCAAACTTTCTACGAAAGGTCGGAAAATGAAAAAAAACTGTAAATTGCTTTCACAAAAAAACAGGATTCATTCAACAGGAGTCATGACTCACACGCGGTAGGCTGGCTAGCTAGTGCGGCACGCCTACTTCGAAGTTTCCTCATTTCGATTGGTGCGTGCATTGAAGCAGTTTTTAAATAAGATTATAAGATAATTATTTATATACGGTCAGTTAATTTTAATAAAATAATTATTTATAATTAAAATGAATTATAAATAATATTTTAATTACAAATAATTAATTATAAAAGTCTAATTTTCTTTATAATGAAACTAGACATTCAAATTAACAATTAATTATTTGCACTGTAATAATCTTCTGGCTTATTCATTGGTTAGCTTATGAAACAAATCTACGTATTCCTTTTTTTTTTATGGTCCCTTCATTGCTTTTGAACATGATGGACTTAGCTATTTTTTGGAGGGGGGTTGGCGGATGAGTAGTGATATACTTATCTCTCATTTATCATCACTTTATTATTTATAATATATTTATTTTTTTATTTATTTTTTAAAATATTTTTTTAACATTCTTAATCATTAAAATTTTTTTTAAAAATATATATAATTTTATTAATAGTCATTTTCTTAATTATTAAGTATTTTTTAAAAATTAAAAATAAATAAAGAAAATATAATTCTATTATTGTTCGGGAGAACTATTTTCACTTTTTGCCTAAAAGCTACGTATAACGTAACATTGATGTGAACGAATTTGGATGGACGAAATATATTGCGGCCGCCAAAGTCAAAGACGAGAAGCCGTGGTCAACAACGAAAGCGAAAGAGTAGTGATAAAATTCAACAATCGCCACCTACTCTATTGCGGACATTTTAGTTTTTTTTTTTTATTAAAGAAAGTTTTAAGCTTTTAGGTAAGAGTAATGTTGTTATAAACAGCATATAATCTTTTTAATAAAAAGTAATATTTATTATTAAAAAAATTAAATTTTTTTAATTAAATATTATATATATTTATTTTTATTATTTGTCACTTATAAATTTATTATTTTTCTTTAGCTATATATATGTATATCTGTCGTAATCAGTGGGAAAACTCTCATCTAGCTAATGCCTCGAATACGTGGCACAAACCATGCCTGCCAGCAAGTTATCATGTTCATGTAGACAGATTTCAGTTGAGGAGGAGGCCATGACGGCACGTTTCTTTCGTCGAGACTAAAATTGTATTTGAATGTTGAAGTCTGTTGAATTGAATTGAGTGTTGTTTGAATAATAATTAGTTAAGGTAGTTGAATAAATTTTATGAGATTCATTTAAATAAATTTAAAATATATTTAAATAATTAAATGGAGACTTAAAATTTTCGAACCCACCATTAAAATATTATCCCCTCACACGCCCATCTGTCAGAAAAAAAAAAAAAAAAAAAGATTATTATGCAGTCGCAGAACTAGAGAGGGAGAGAGAGAGAGAGAGAGAGAGAGAGAGACTGGCGTTAAAAACCAAAATTTTAAAAAAAAAATAGTTATTGTTATGAAACTTAAAGAAAGGAACTACCATTGCAAAAGAGAAATAAGAAATTCTCTTGAAACTCTTAAGAACTGAAGTTTTCTTTCTCTCTCTATTTTTTCTTATGAATTTCATTACAACTGAAACCCATATTTATAGACGTTGAAATTACTATGCAAGTTACTATGCAAGTCACTATGCAAGTTACTATGCAGATTTAAAATAATAGTGGTGGGATCATTCACATAATTTAGTGGTAGGACAGGGGGGCGGCTGCCGACGTTCGTTTATAACACTCCCCCTTGAATGACCACCCATAAAGAATCTGCCTCGTTAAAACCTTGCTAAGTAAAAACCCAGTGGGAAGAAAAACCAATGGCGAAGGAAAAAGAGTACAGTCTTCTTATGTATCCATAAGTGCTTTAAGATTGCCTCATTAAAACCTTGCAGAGGAAAATCCAGTGGGACAAAACCTCAGCGAAGGAAAAAAAGTACAATCAGCACATTTACTCCCCCTGAAAAGTGCATGACAAAAGATCTTTGAGTCTTCGCTGTTGAACCCAAGGTTTCAAGTCTCGTATTTATGTATAAATTTTGATGATAACAAATAATATTGAAAACTCAAGTTCAAGTTGTCTATGCATGAAGGGAGTTAAACACATCAAGAAATCAAGCATGAGCAAGAAAGATATCAAGTCTACAAATGAAGCTCATAGATTATTTTTGTACATCTCTTGATAAATTAGAAATTGGATTAAGGCTCCAAATTACTCTTTTTTCTCATAAAACATCAAATTACTTTTTCCACATATGCAAGACATTTTTAAATGTCTTAGTTTTGAAAATTATGTTTTTCACATGTGCATAACACCATCAAACAAAATAATTTCGAAAATTATATTTTTTTATAAAAACTTGATTTTATAATATGATTGATTATCATATTTGACATGTGCATATTTTGTTTGAAAGTCTTGAAAGGAGGTGGTGTGTTTTTTTGACTAATGCAAAATGTAGATGATTTTGTTTGGGAATCTTAAAGGGTGGTTGTGTGTTTTTTGACAAATATAAAAGATAGATGATTTGTTTGAAAATCTTAAAGGGTGGTTGTGTGTTTTTTTTGACATATGTAAAAAGAAGATGATTTGGTTTGAAAAATAAATCATGCTCATTTTGTCTTGTATGAAAAGCAAAAGATTAGGTTTGATTTCTTTGAAAAATGAATGGAGTTGTCTTTGACAAATGCAAAAAGGAAATGTTTTTATTTGAATTTTTTGAAAAGTGAATAGTGCTCTTATTTGACATGGGAATCTTTTCAAATTTGAAATTGAAAACTCATTTACCTATAAATAGCTCACTTGAGTTTTACAAAAATTACAACAAGAGCTTACACATCTATTGCTAAATTTTGCATCATTCTTTCAAAGCTCTCATTCTCTCTTTTCTAAAGTTTTGAGCCTTAATTCTTGTTCTTGTTGAGAGAGATATAGTTTGTGCTGTATTGTTCTTATTTCACTCATTGAGGAGTGTTTTCTGATAGCCTACCCACTATCAATTCTTGTATCAGTAAGAGGGTGTGTATAACCCTTGTGTGTGTAGAAGGTGTTCTACACGGGGAATAGTTAAATCACCAAGTGTGAGGTGATTGGAAGTAAGAGGGTGTGTATAACCCTTGTGTGTGTAGAAGGTGTTCTACACAGGGAATAGTTGAATCACCAAGTGTGAGGTGATTGGAAGTGTAGAGGGTGTTCTACACGGATTTTTTGAAGCGGTGCTGCTCAAAGGTGTAATAGGTTTCTATCTCCACCTAAAGGAGATTGAATAGTGGATTTGGAAATCCTCAAGGGGTAGCTTGAGGCGAGGACGTAGGCAGTGGGGCTGAACCTCGTAAAAATACTGAGTTTGTTTTCTCTTACCTTACTCTTTATATTTCCTAATGCTTTATATTTTGGTTATATTTTATATTGTATATTTAGTTTATAAGTATTAATTTTTTAATATAACCCAATTCACCCCCCCTCTTGTGTTAGTCATCTGGGCAACAATTGGTATCAGAGCTAGTTGACCTGTACTGTTCATACATGCAGATCACTCATGGGAACTCTCGCTTGTGACTGTGTCACCGAAGCAAGACTCTCCGACCATGGGTGACGGTGCACCGGTAGAGACGGTGGCCGGCTAGTCTGGTAGGTACAGTTGTTAGGTGACATAGGTGCGGCCTATGGTCAGTAACAATTGGTATCAGAGCTAGAGCTCTGTTATAAGATTAACTATCTTTTGAGTTAAGATCTTATGGCTAACATTGCAGCTTCATTTGGTGAAGGTCAATCTAGCAGTCGGCCTCCACTCTTTTGCGGAGACAATTACTCATTCTGGAAAGTTAGAATGAGAATATTCCTTCAGTCTCAAGGCCGAGAAATCTGGAAATGCATTGTAAATGGACCTTATATTCCAACAAAAGTGGTTGATGGAGTAAAGGTCAAAAAGGAAGAAGAAGAGTTTGATCGTGAAGATGATAGACTTTATACTTTGAATTTAACTACTATGAATTTATTATATAATGCTCTTAATGGTAATGAGTTTAATAGAGTAATGACTTGCACTACAGCAAAGGAAATTTGGGATAACTTGGAAGTTACTTATGAAGGAACTTCTCAAGTCAAGGAATCAAAAATTTATATTCTTACTCATGAATATGAAATGTTTAAGATGAATGATGATGAATCTATTTCTAGTATGCACACTCGTTTTACTAACATCATAAACAGCTTGACAGCTCTTGGCAAAATTTATTCCAAAGTGGAGATAGTAAGAAAAATTCTCAACTCTCTACCAAAACGTTGGGAGTCAAAAGTGACAGCGATTCTTGAAGCTAGAGACCTCAAGAAACTCGAAATGAATGAACTCATCGGGTCACTTATCACCCATGAGTACACATTGAAAAGAGGAGAAGAAGAAGGAAATTCAAAGAAGAGTTTGGCACTTAAAGCTGTTCCACATGAAAGTGAAAGTGATAAAGATGAGGAAAATGACGACAAAGATGAAGAAGTTGCGATGATAATAAGAAGAATTCAGAGGTTCTTAAAGAAAAATAAAACTCCTCCAAGGAAATCCTTCAATAAGTTTTCCAAGAAAGATTCAGGTAAAAATGACATTTTAATTTGTTACAAATGCAATAAACCTGGTCATATTAAGCCAGATTGTCCTCTGCTAAAGAAAGATCGAAACAAAGGCAAAAAAGCAATGAAAGCTACGTGGAATGATGATTCAAGTAGCTCAGATAATGAAGCAAGCAATGGAGAATCAGCAAATCTTTGTCTTATGGCTAAAGATGACATTGAGGTAACAAATTTTGATAATATTAAAGATCCTTCATATGAAGAATTGCAAAATGTTTTAGAAGAGGTATATGAGGAATTTGAAAAATTGGATATCAAGTATACTGCTTTGAAAAAGAAAAATTCTTCTTTAACAAACGAAATTGATATTTTAAGAAAAGAAAGTATTGTTTTGAAAGATGAAAATCTTGAGTTGAATAAAAAGAAAACTGATTTAGAAAATATTATTGAAAACTTTACGAATGGAAAAAGAAATTTTGAAAAACTTCTTGGTAGTCAAAGATGTGTTTTTGACAAGGCAGGCTTGGGATACATGCCAAAACAAAAATACAAATCTTATAAAAACTTCTTTGATAATCCTTCTACATCAAAGTCCAATATTCAAAATTCTTTTTATAAAAATAATTTTGTTAAAAAAGGATACTATTATAATCACTCAAGTTATTCATATATGTCACATGCTATTTGCAATTTTTGTAATAGCAATAGTCATAATAAATTTGCTTGTCCTATTAGAAGAAAACATACAATGACTATTAGGGCCATATGGGTACCTAAAAATTTTATTTATTCTAATACTAATAAATAAAGGACCCAAAGAACTTGGGTACCAAGAATTTTTTTTAATTGCTTTTGTAGGTATGCATGAAGTCATCTACAGGTAAAAGTAAATGATTTTTAGACAACGGATGCTCAAGATACATGACATGAGACAAAACTAAATTCATTGACTTCACTTCTAAAGAAGAAGGATGCATGATATTTGGAGACAATTCAAAAGGGAAGATCGTGGAAATAGAAAGAAAGATCATCAAGACTTAGTACAAGATGCAACCAAACAGTGAAAATATGTGAAAGATCATCCAGTAGAACAAATTCTAGGAGAACCTTCACGATATGTAAGTACTTGATCGTCTCTTAAAAATATTTATAATCACACTGTTTTTCTATCTCAAATTAAATCCAAAATATTGATGAAGTACTTATTGATAAATCATGGATTCTAGTTATGCAATAAGAGTTAAATCAATTTGAAAGAAATAATGTATGGACATTTGTTCCTAGACCTAAAAAATTATGCTGTTATTGGAACAAAATGGGTTTTTAGAAATAAGAAAGATGAGTCTAAAATCATCACTAGAAACAAGGCTCGACTTGTAGCCCAAGGTTTCAATCAAGAGGAAGAAATCGATTATGATGAGACATATGCACCAGTCACAAGATTAGAAGTTATTCGAATGCTACTTGCATATGCTTGTTATAAAGATTTCAAATTTTTTCAAGTGGTTGTTAAAAGTGTTTTCTTAAATAGTTTTTTTTAAAAGGTTTTTCAAGAGAAAAGATCGATATAACTCTTTTAATCAAATATGAATAGAATGATATTCTTCTAGTTCAAATTTATGTAGATGATATAATATTTGGTGCTACTAATGAAAATATGTGTCAAGATTTTGCTAAGAATATGCAGAAAGAATTTGAAATAAGCATAATGGGAGAACTTAATTTCTTTCTCGGATTGCAAATCAAGTAATTGGAATATCAATGAGTCCAACCACTAAACTTGATAAAGATGAAAGCGGTAAGCCAGTTGACTCAAAGGTATATCGAGGTATGATTGGTAGTTTATTATATTTGATAACTAGTAGACTTGATATTGTGTTCAATGTATGTTTATGTGCACGTTTTCAATCATTTCCGAAACAATCTCATTTGATTGCAGTCAAGCAGATTTTTAGATATTTTGCCAGTACCATTGACTTAGAGTTATGGTATCCTAACCACACTTCTTTCGATTTTATTAGTTATTCAGGTACCGATTATACTAGTTGCAAAGATGATCGAAAAAGTTTTAGTAGAACATGTCATTTCTTAGGTCATGCACTAGTTTCCTGGTTTAGTAAAAAACAAAATTCTGTTGCACTATCTACTGCTGAGGCAGAATATGTTGCTGCGGGTAGTTGTTGTGCCCAAGTTCTTTACATGAAGCAACAACTTGAGGATTTTAAACGTATGTACAATCACATTCCAATCAAATGTGATAATACAAGTGCTATAAATCTTTCAAAGAATCCAATACAACAATCTCGGACCAAAGTGCAGAAGGGCGATATTGCATTAGAATTCACTAGTACACATGATCATTTGGCAGACATTTTTACAAAACCCCTACCAGAAGATAGACTACGCATGATTAGAAGAGAAATAGGAATTATGCATGCCATCAATATCTGCTAGATACTTTTATTCCATTAACTCAAATGACCTACAGAAACTTGAGACGTTTAGCCTCATCATTCAAATGCATTTGCTCCTCATAAATCATCATGCCATCCTTATCTAAAGGATTAGGCAATCGAAATGCAGAGGCAAGTAAGGATTTTAAATCCTTATTCTGTTGTTTTAAATCTACTATTTTTTTATTAGACTCTTGAACAAGTCATTGAAGAATATCGATCTTTTCATTAAGCTTCTCTATCTCGCGGGTTTTGGATTGCAACCGAGCGGAAAAAGAAACTATGGAAGATGAGTATCGAGTCCCGAGACCCACAAGCTCGTAAATGGCATCATGATCTGATTTATTAGCTAAATCAGTCTCTTGTTGCTTCATGGCACCCACGACAGATGCAGAAATAGATTGAGACTGAGGTGAAGGATACCTCAAATCTTGATCAAGAGAATCACTGAAGGGAAATCTACGAGCCATTGAAAATTTGTAAAGTGAGAATGAAGATGAACTACAACAATGAGAAGAAGATTTGATGCGGATTAGATAAAGTTAAGGATTGCTTTTATAAAGATGGAAATAAGTAAAAGACAAACTGACATCTCTTCAAATCTTACTTAGTCAAGCTTACAAGATATGTTGGATGCATATTGTCAAAAGTTACCGAACTAAGCTAGCGAGATTAATTATAATTGTCCCTGTTTCTCTCGTGAAACGCTGCCATTATCTGCTAATGTTGACTCTGTGCTTGAACTCTTACTCGTTCCGATTCCTCTATTTGAAGTTTCAGAATACGAGCCAATTCCGTCAAATCTTTATTTTCTTGCTTTAACCTCTTATTCTTTCTGCCTTTATTTACAAGCTTTTGATGCAGAACAGATATTTGATTGTTAAGTCGATCAACCTCATTTGCCCTCGCTAGTAATCTCCGAGACATGGTCGTAACAGAGGCAGCATATTGAGCACTGAGAGTTCTTGATGCTGCAACAACCTCAGAATCAGTTCTATTTGAAAAATGCATCTCTGCTTCTATCATGGTATTGACAACCTCATGAGATAAAATGACTGGTTGAGACGGTTCCTGATTCAAATCCGGAAGATTATTAGATGAAATTTTCTCCGCCATTCTATCGTTTTGAATAAACAGAAACCGGATCAATGAGTGGGGTGAAAATTTATTTGAGTATCCAACAGGTGAAAACGGTCTTTTAAACGACAACTTTCAAATCTCGATAATATTTAATTTTTCAACAATATCACGCGGATTTGAATCTGCTTTCGCACCGACTGCTAGAGCTAGGCCACCTTTGTAGGTTTTATCAGACACGCGTGGCTCCGCACCGAACTGTCAGAGTTAGACTTCCAACATTTGCAGGTTTTATCGACATGCATGGCTCTGCACCGCATTGCCAGAGCTAGGCTTGCAGATTTCTACTAAGTATTTGTCATCATCAAAAAGGGGGAGATTGTTGAACCCAAGGTTTCAAGTCTCGTATTTACGTATAAATTTTGATGATAACAAATAATATTGAAAACTCAAGCTCAAGTTGTCTATGCATGAAGGGAGTTAAACACATCAAGAAATCAAGCATGAGCAAGAAAGATATCAAGTCTACAAATGAAGCTCATAGATTATTTTTGTACATCTCTTGATAAATTAGAAATTGGATTAAAGCTCCAAATTACTCTTTTTTCTCATAAAACATCAAATTACTTTTTCCACATATGCAAGACATTTTTAAATGTCTTAGTTTTGAAAATTATGTTTTTCACATGTGCATAACACCATCAAACAAAATAATTTCGAAAATTATATTTTTTTTTATAAAAACTTGATTTTATAATATGATTGATTATCATATTTGACATGTGCATATTTTGTTTGAAAGTCTTGAAGGGAGGTAGTGTGTTTTTTTAACTAATGTAAAATGTAGATGATTTTGTTTGGGAATCTTAAAGGGTGGTTGTGTGTTTTTTTGACAAATATAAAAGATAGATGATTTGTTTGAAAATCTTAAAGGGTGGTTGTGTGTTTTTTTTGACATATGCAAAAAGAAGATGATTTGGTTTGAAAAATAAATCATACTCATTTTGTCTTGTATGAAAAGCAAAAGATTAGGTTTGATTTCTTTGAAAAATGAATGGAGTTGTCTTTGACAAATGCAAAAAGGAAATGTTTTTATTTGAATTTTTTGAAAAGTGAATAGTGCTCTTATTTGACATGGGAATCTTTTCAAATTTGAAATTGAAGACTCATTTACCTATAAATAGCTCACTTGAGTTTTACAAAAATTACAACAAGAGCTTACACATCTATTGCTAAATTTTGCATCATTCTTTCAAAACTCTCATTCTCTCTTTTCTAAAGTTTTGAGCCTTAATTCTTGTTCTTGTTGAGAGAGATATAGTTTGTGCTGTATTGTTCTTATTTCACTCATTGATGAGTGTTTTCTGATAGCCTACCCACTATCAATTCTTGTATCAGTAAGAGGGTGTGTATAACCCTTGTGTGTGTAGAAGGTGTTCTACACGGGGAATAGTTAAATCACCAAGTGTGAGGTGATTGGAAGTAAGAGGGTGTGTATAACCCTTGTGTGTGTAGAAGGTGTTCTACACAGGGAATAGTTGAATCACCAAGTGTGAGGTGATTGGAAGTGTAGAGGGTGTTCTACACGGATTCTTTGGAGCGGTGCTGCTCAAAGGTGTAATAGGTTTCTATCTCCACCTAAAGGAGATTGAATAGTGGATTTGGGAATCCTCAAGGGGTAGCTTGAGGCGAGGACGTAGGCAGTGGGGCTGAACCTCGTAAAAATACTGAGTTTGCTTTCTCTTACCTTACTCTTTATATTTCCTAATGCTTTATATTTTGGTTATATTTTATATTGTATATTTAGTTTATAAGTATTAATTTTTTAATATAACCCAATTCGCCCCCCCTCTTGTGTTAGTCATCTGGGCAATATTCGCATTCCAATGTTATGCACAATCTTCTTGAATGTGGAAGTTGGTAACGCCTTTGTGAATAAATCTGCCAGATTATCACTAGATCGTATCCGCTTGACATCAATTTCACCTTTTTCTTGAAGTTCATGAGTATAAAAGAATTTCGGTGAAATATGTTTGGTTCTGTCACCTTTGATATATCCTCCTTTGATTTGAGTGATACAAGCAGTATTATTTTCATATAAGATTGTTGGGCTATTATTGATCATGGGAAGTCCACACTTTTCCTGGATATGTTGAATAACTGATCTCAACCAAATACACTCTCGACTTGCTTCATGAATAGTAATGATTTCTGAGTGATTTGAAGAAGTAGCAGATAGTGTCTGCTTAACAGATCTCCATGATATGGCAGTATCTCCATAAGTAAATAAATATCCAGTTTGAGATCTACCTCTATGTGGGTCTGAAAGATAACCTGCATCTGCATACCCAATCAATTCTGAACTTGAACCACGTTGATAAAATAATCCCATATCAACCGTACCATGAAGGTAACGAAGGACATGTTTAATGCCATTCCAATGCCTTCGAGTTGGTGCAGAACTATATCTTGCAAGCAGATTAACTGAGAATGTAATATCTGGTCGAGTGCAATTTGCAAGATACATCAAAGCTCCAATTGCACTGAGATATGGTACTTCAGGACCAAAAATTTCTTCATCGTCATCACAAGGACGGAATGGATCTTTCTTCACATCAAGTGTTCGAACAATCATTGGAGTACTCAGAGGATGAGATTTGTCCATATAAAAATGCTTTAGGACTTTCTCAGTGTACATGGACTGATGAATAAAAATTCCATTTGGCAAATGCTCAAGCTGCAGGCCGAGACAAAGTTTTGTTTTGCCAAGATCTTTCATTTCAAATTCATTCTTTAAATATATAGCGGTTTTTGAGATCTCTTCAGGAGTTCCCACAATATTTAAATCATCAACATAAACCGCAATAATGACAAATCCGGATTCTGATTTCTTAATAAAAACACATGGGCATATAAGATTATTCTCAAATCCTTCTTTCAATAGATATTCGCTTAAGCGATTATACCACATGCGTCCGGATTGCTTCAACCCATATAAAGATCTTTGTAGTCTGATTGAGTACATATTTCTAGATGTACTTGTAGATGCTTCAGGCATCTTATATCCTTCAGGGATTTTCATATATATGTCATGGTCTAAGGATCCATATAAATATGCAGTGACCACATCCATCAACCGCATTTCTAATCCTTTTGTAACAACCAAACTAATCAAAAATCTAAATGTGATTGCATCCATAACGGGAGAGTATGTTTCTTCATAATCAATCCCGGGTTTCTGCAGGAAACCTTGTGCAACAAGCCGTGCTTTGTATCGCACAATTTCATTTTTCTCATTACGTTTTCGTACAAATACCCACTTATATCCAACAGGCATTACACCTTTTGGTGTTTGGACAACAGGTCCAAATACTTCTCGTTTTGCTAGCGAATTTAATTCAGCTTCAATAGCTGTTTTCCATTTTGGCCAATCATTTCTACGTCGACATTCTTCGATGCTTTTTGGCTCACTTTCTTCATTACTTCTGGTAATGTCAAGGGCCATTTTATATGAAAATATGTTGTCGACAACAGTTTTATTTCTATCCAGAATTTCTCCAGTTTTCATGAAATGTATTGAGATCTCATTATTTTCAGGTACCTGTTCCTCTTCAGGGGAAAACATTTCATGACACACCTCTTCAGGAGGTCCCTTTTTAGGAGATTTATACTCTTCAAGATTTTCCTCTTCAGGAGGTTCTGGAATAGAAGATTTAAACTCTTTAGGAGCACCAATTATATTTGTGGCCTGTATTGTGAGTATGTGTTCTTCAAGAACACCAAATTCATTTTGTATTCTTTTCCTTCTGGGAATTTTGTCTTTTGCACCAATAGGCCTTCCACGCTTCAGGCGTATTTTAGATTCACCTATTGCTGCTTTGACAATTTGTCCTTCAGGGACTTCAATCCTTGCTGGAGTATTAACAGCAGGAATATAAGATTTTACTACACCTTTAGTGTCAGTAAATACATCCGGTAACTGATTTGCAACATTTTACAAATGAATAATCCTTTGAACTTCCCGTTTACATTCATTTGTAGGAGGATCAAAATGAGACAGGGTCTTATTATCCCAAGTAATATCTTGTCGTGTTTCAGGCACCGACTTTTCTTTACCCATTAACGGAAAATTTGATTCGTCAAAATGACAATCCTCAAAACGTGCTTTAAACATATCCCCTGTAAGGGGTTCAAGGTATCTAATAATGGATGGAGAATCAAAACCAACATATATCCCAAATCTACGTTGAGGGCCCATTTTTGTACGTTGTGGAGGTGCAATTGGAACATATACAGCACATCCAAAAGTACGAAGATGAGAAATATTTGGTTGTTGACCATATGCAAGCTGTAATGGAGAATATTTATGATATGCAGATGGTCTAATGCGAATTAGAGATGCTGCATGAAGTATAACATGTCCCCAAACAGAAATAGGTAGTCTTGATTTCATAAGTAAAGGTCTAGCGATTAGTTGAAGCCATTTGATCAAAAACTCAGCTAAACCGTTTTGTGTGTGTGTATGGGCAACAGGATGTTCAACATCTATTCCTATTGACATGCAATAATCATCAAAAACTTGAGATGAAAATTCACCTGCATTATCCAATCGAATGGTCTTAATTGGATACTCAGGAAATTGTGCTCGTAGTTTAATTATCTGAGCAAGAAGTCTAGCAAATGCAACATTTCTAGTGGAAAGAAGACAAACATGTGACCATCGACTAGATGCATCAATTAGAACCATAAAATATCTAAATGGTCCACTTGATGGATGAATAGGCCCACATATATCTCCGTGAATCCTTTGTAAAAAGGATGGAGATTCAACAATGATTTTTGAGGGAGATGGTCTAATAATTAACTTACCTTGAGAACATGCAGAGCACAGAGATTCATTGGGTAGAAATATCTTTTGATTCTTTAAGGGATGCCCATGCGAATTTTCAATAATTCGTCTCATCATTATAGAACCCGGATGTCCAAGGCGATCATGCCAAGTCATAAATACTTTAGGGTCAATGCACTTCTGGTGCATTACCACATATGATTCAATTGTTCTCATTTTTGTATAATACAATCCAGAACATAGAGCAGACAGTTTTTCTAATACGAGCTTCTGGCCCGATACTGTTTTAGTAATAAGAAGATGCTCTTTACTGCCTTCATTGGTCGTTTCAATATGGTAATCATTACGACGTATATCTTTAAAACTCAATAAATTTCTTCTGGATTGTGAAAAGAATAGAGTATCATCAATACAAAATTTGGTGCCATTAGGCAACACAATATAAGCTCTTTCGGAGCCCTCAATTAAATCCGATGAACCTGATATGGTATGGACATAGGTTTTACTTAGTGTTAGATTTTGAAAATATTTCTTTTCTTTGAGAATTGTGTGAGTTGTAGCACTGTCAGCTAGACATATATCTTTATCATTCAACTCAGAGATAAAAAGCTCATCAATGTGATCCATGATTCTACAAAATATACAAAACTTTTATTATTGATAGAAAGAAAATACATTAATTGAGTGTAACACTTCCATCTCCAATTAAGTGTTCAATACTACCATCAAGATGATTAAAGAAATCAGATACATCAAGATGAGTAACGTCTACATCTACTGAATCTAATAAATCATCTGATGGTTCTACTAAATTTGTTTCATGCATTTTATTCTTTCGTTTAATAGAAGCTTGATATAAATCAGATAAGTGCCTGGCCGTACGACAGGTACATGACCAATGTCCAGTCATTCCACATCTATGGCACACCTCTTCACTTTTCTTTGAAGAATTATTCTGAGGATTTTTACCCCTCTCTGAATTGTACCACTTCTGGTGATATGGTATATTATAATCCCTTTTAATGTTGTCACTCCTGGGACCAACATTTCTATAATTTCTCCTACCACGTCCACGCCTCCGATTTCTTCTAAAGGATGCACCATTCACTTCTGGGAATGATGCAAATTTATTACCATTCACTTCAGGGAATGATATTGAGCCAGTAGTGCGTGACTGGTGGATTTCTAATAAGAGCTCATTATTTTGCTCAGCTACTAGAAGACATGATATAAGTTCAGAATATTTCTTGAACTTTCTCTCTCGATACTGCTGCTGTAGGAGCACATTCGAGGCATGAAATGTAGTAAAAGTCTTCTCTAGCATATCTTCATCGGTGATTTTCTCACCGCATAATTTTAATACTGAGCTTATTTTAAAAAGTGCGGAATTATACTCACTAACACTTTTAAAATCTTGCAACCTCAGATGCATCCATTGAGAACGAGCTCTTGGAAGGATGACAGTCTTCTGGTGTTCATACCTCTCCCTTAAATTGTTCCACAAAATATAGGGATCTTTTACAGTGAGATATTCAGTTTTCAATTTTTCATGAAGATGGTGGCGAAGGAAAATCATTGTTTTAGCACGTTCCTGCAGGGATGCTTGATTTCCTTCTTTAATAGTTTCTCCCAGGTTCATTGCATCAAAATGTATTTCAGCATCAAGTATCCAGGATAAATAATTTTTCTCAGATATATCAAGAGCAACAAATTCCAATTTTGTAAGATTTGCCATTTTCTACACATATAAATAATAAATATGCGTATCTCAGAAAATATATTTATAAATTCACACAGATAATCATCAATAAAATATATCAAAGATTTCAAATAATATATTGAAAAACTTACAGAGGAATAAGTCCACTAGCTTCAGAATTGGCAGAACCGTCGTGCTGATAACGTGTTATGAAACTTAAAGAAAGGAACTACTATTGCAAAAGAGAAATAAGAAATTCTCTTGAAACTCTTAAGAACTGAAGTTTTCTTTCTTTCTCTATTTTTTCTTATGAATTTCATTACAATTGAAGCCCATATTTATAGGCGTTGAAATTACTATGCAAGTTACTATGCAAGTCACTATGCAAGTTACTATGCAGATTTAAAATAATAGTGGTGGGGTCATTCACATAATTTAGTGGTGGGACAGGGGGGCGGCTGCCGACGTTCGTTTATAACAGTTATCAGGCAGCGGTAAAAAGTAATATAAACAGTAATGTATACAGTACCGTGTACAATAACTTAAAAGACGTGTACAATAATGTAAACAGTGTATAAACAGTATCCTAAACCATACATAATTTTCTAAAATCTGTTTAAAGTGAGATTAATTTAAATGTTTGGATGATGAATTTAGTTTAAAATAAGTTTAATTTAGATTTTTAAATGATGAAATAAGTTTAAACTAGAATATACTAAAATGACTTTAATAATCAAACGGGGCTTAAGATTGCATTTGGTACTAAACAATATCTCAAATATTTTTAAAATATTTTATAATTATTTATTCTTTTATTATTAATTTTTATTACTATTTATTATTATTTAATATTTTATTATTATTTTATTATTTATTTTTTATAATTATTCATAACACTTCTCAACATCTAAAACCCTCAAAAGAATTTTGTATTGACATAGTCAAAATAGAAGTTTGAGCTCAGCATTGACTAATTAAAAAAATGATAATGCCACATACAGTCGTGGAGTTGCAAACGACGTACAATTATTTTAGAAAAAAGTTAACTTTTTCACGTGGGTCCATATATGTTCATTTTTTTTTTCAAAACAACTGCACGCCGCTTATAAATTCATGACTGCATCTATTATTTCTTTTAAGCAAAAGATATTAGAGAGTCATTTAAGATCTTACAATTAAAAAGGCTCAAGATATACTAAACAAAATTCATTACTAAAAAAATTGTAATTTCTTTTTTGACCTAAAACTAAATAGATTCATCTTGAAATTAAAAAATTAAAAAAATAAATAAATAAATAAATAAGAAGAATCGATTATTAACTCCATATACATAAACACAAAAAAAGTTAACAGCCCGTAAATCTTACAACTTTATATGAGAAAACCAATAGTTATAATAAATGAAAAAGGTGTTGCAATTGATTATCCATCTATCAAAAAAAGTTTAGAACATAAAACTCTTTTTTTTATATCAAGGATTTATAAGTTTTGTTTCATCTATCTGATACTCTACTAGTTTCTAATCTCGAATAGTCAAATTATAGTTTTTCTTCCAGCTTGTATTTGACCAACACCTCCCATCACCGATTGCTATATCGCACTCACTTATCAAGAGCTTCTCTGTAGATTGTAATCTATTGTGACTTATATGTTCGCGTCTACGAACGGACGAAAGTAAAATCCTGATTCTTGAAGCCTTGAGTCATGTTTTAACTTATATATATATATATATATATATATATACCATATTACTGTTAATTGTATAGTAAAAGTAGAGCTTTGTAATCTGTGGTAATAAATCTCTGTACTCGTTAGTCTCGTTTGTGGTAGCTAGTAGCACGCAGCAAACAGCATATGTTTTTCATTTTAAAACAAAAAACAGCATATGTTTTTGTTTTTCTTCTTTCAACTTTAAGTTTAACTCTTCAAATCGAATTCACGGTCATGGCCATGTTTCCTTATTTTATTTTTTTAAGATTCTGTTTTTATTTTTTTAATTTCTTCAATATTCATTTATTTTTAATTTTGATTATTAATATTAATATATTTTATATTATACAGATTAATAATTTTATATAAAAGTGGATTTCATTTGTTATATTAAAGTGAAACTCATTTACTAAATCAAGTTTAATTGTGTTATGTTAATATTTATTTTATTTTAGAATATTCATAAGCATAGTAAAATTCATATAGTAAATATTGTTCTTTTTTACTATAAAATGTCCAATAGAAAATATGAACCTGGATATGAAAAACTTAAAAAAAAAAAAGAGAGAGAGAGAGAGAAGAATGGGAAAATTGATTGAATCCCAAAAAATTATAGCTAAATAAAATTTGTTATAAACAAAACGTCGGCTGCCGCCCCTATGTCCCACCACTAAATTATGTGAATGACCCCACCACTATTATTTTAAATCTGCATAGTAACTTGCATAGTGACTTGCATAGTGACTTGCATAGTAATTTCAACGCCTATAAATATGGGCTTCAGTTGTAATGAAATTCATAAGAAAATATAGAGAGAGAAAGAAAGTTTCAGTTCTTAAGAGTTTCTTTTCTCTTGCAATAGTAGTAGTTTTCTTTTTAGTTTTATAACACGTTATCAGCACGAGGTTCTACCGATACTGAAGCTAATGGTCTTCTACTTCAAGTAAGTTTTTCAATATATTATTTGCAGTCCTTGAGATAAATATTAAAGGTAATATTGCTGAATATTACTTGATAAAATTTTATTTTTATTCTCATGATAATGTGAATATATTTATTAAATTCACAGATTTATTTTTGTAATATAATGTCAAATATTGAGATTTATTACTATTGACATTTCTGAAAAATATTATTTATCCAGATCCTTGATGAGATCTATTTGGATATGATGATGAACTTGAAAGATACAATCATAGAAGGAATTCATGTGTCCCTGAAGGACCGTGCTGTGTATCTCATGATTAAAGATCATCATACTGTGTGAAATAAATTAAGAGAGTGATATAAGCACCAGAAGATGTAATCCTCTCAAAGGATCATTATGATTTATTGCACCTGAAGTTGCAAGATTTTAAGAGTGGTATTGAATATTCTGCACTCTTTAAAACTAGCTCAATATTAAAATTATACAGTGAAAATGTCACTGATGATGATATATAAAAGAAGACATTATTTTTCATACCTCGAATGTGCTCCTGCAGTAGCAATATCGAGAGTGAAAGTTCAACAAATATTCTGAACTTTTATTTTGTCTTCCAGTGATTGAGCTAAATAATGATTTTTTGTTACACCAGTTACGTCCTATTAATGATATCGAATTTACACAATTCCCAGAAATGAACGGGAACTAAGGGCGTAGACGTGGTAGAAAAATTATAGAAGTGTTGGTCCCAAAAGCGACAACACTAAAAATGATAAAAATATATCGTATCACCAGAAGTGATCAAACTCAGAGAAGGGTAAACGCTCTCAGAATAATTTTTCATAAAAGATGAAAATGTTTGTCATAGATGAAATATGACTAAACAGTAGTCACGTACCTGTTGTACGGTCAAGCATTTGATTTATTTATACTAAGTTTTTATATATAAGCTTATTAATATTTCATCATGTTTTGAAATAATGAAATATCGGTGCCTGAAGCACGACAAGAAATTACTTGGGATAAAGTCCTGTTTAAATTTGATCCTCTTACAAATAAATGTGAACCAGAAGTTCAGAGGATTATTTATCTGCAAAATGTTGCAAATCAATTACATGATGTATTTACTGACACTAAAGGTGTTGTAAAATCATATATTACTGCTGTTAATACTTAAGCAGGAATTGAAGTCCCTGAAGGACGAGTTGTTAAAACAGAAATAAATGAGTCTAAGATACACCTGAAGCGTTGAAGACTTATTGGTGCACAAGAAAAATAAAAATCGGTGCTCATGAAGAGACCGTATTTTCTGTACAAAATATAATCCTCCTGAAGAGGAAACCTCCTGAAGAGGTAACTCCTGAAGAGGTAACTCCTGAAGAGTGTAACTCCTGAAGAGTATAACTCCTGAAGAGAAAACTCCTGAAGAATATAAACCTCCTGAAGAGGAACCTCCTGTAGAGGTGTTTCATGAAATATTTTCCCCTGGAGAGGAACAAAGAGATCTCAATACATTTCATGAGTACTGGAAAATTTATGGATAGAAATAAAACTGTTGTCGACAACATATATGATAACACTTGATATTACCAGAAGTAATGAGCCAAAAACCGTCAAAAAATGTCGACGTAGAAATGATTGGCCAAAATGGAAAGCAGTTATTAAAACTGAATTAAACTCGCTAGTGAAGCGAGATGCATTTGGACCTGTTGTCCAAACACCAAAGGGTGTAATATTTGTCAGATATAAGTGAGTATTTATACGAAAGCGTGATGCGAAATGAAATTATGCGGTATAATTTGTCACACAAGGTTTCCTGTAGAAACCCGAGAGCAATTATGAGGAAACATATTTCCTTGTTATGAATGCAATCACATTCATATTTTTAATTGATTTGGTTATTGCAAAAGGATTAGATATGCAGTTAATGAATGTGGTCACTGCATATTTATAAGCATCATTAGATTATTACGATACTTGAAGCATCTAATCCAAGTACATTTAGGAGTATGTACTTTATAAAGTTTCAAAGATCTTTATATGGGTTAAAGCAATCCGGACACATGTTGTATAATTGAATCAACGAGTATTTATTGAAAGAAGGATTTAAGAATAATCCTATATGTTCATGTGTTTTATCAGAATCTGGATTCATCATTATTGCAGTTTACGTTGATGATTTACCTTGTTAGAACTCTTGAAAAGATCACAAGGGTTGCTATAAATTCAAGGAATGCATTTGAAAAGGAAAAATCTTATTATTCAATTCATAGATGAGTTACAAGAATTTGAGACTTCTAGCCTCATCTCTCAAATGCATTTGCTTTTCATAAAGCAACGTATCATCCTTATCTAAAGGATTAGGCAATCGAAATGAAGAGGCAAGTAAGGATTTTAAATCTTTATTCTCCTGCTTTAAGTCTGCAATTTTTTTGTCAGACTCTTGAACGAGTCGTTGAAGTACAGAAACCTTCTCGTTAAGCTCCTCAATCTCACGATTTTTGGATTGTAATCGGTTGGAAAATCCAACAATAGAGGAGGAGTATCGGGTGCCGAGAGTCACCAGCTCATAAACAGCTTCACGATCTGACTTATTAGCCAGATCATTTGCTTGCTGCAGCATTGCACTTGCGGAAGATGCAGGATCAACTTGTAATTGAGGTGAAGGATACCTCATATGTTGATTGTGAGAAATAGTAAAAGGAAATTGATGAGCCATTGGAAATTTGTAGAATAAGAATACAAATACAGATGAATTATAGATATGAGAAGAAGATTTGATGCGTACTAAATGAAACTAAAGACGGTTCTTATAGAATTGGAAATAAGAACAAGACAAACCATCATCTCTTCAAATCTCACTTTACAAGATATGCTGGATGCATAATTTCAAAAGCCAGCGAGATTAATTACAGCTATCCCAATTTTCTTGTAAACGCTGAACCTCTGCCGTTAGCTGCTGTTGTTGACTTTGTATCTGAGCTCTTTCTCGTTCCAGCTCTTCTACTCGTGTTTTCAGTTCAAGAGAATACCAGTCTACAAGTTTCTTCAGCTCCTTGTTATCTTGTTTTAAATCTTTATTTTTTCTATCTTTAGTTGCAAGCGTTTGATGCAACTCAGATATTTGATTTTTAAGATGATCAACCTCACTCGTTCTCGCCAATAGCCTCTGAGACATGGTTGTAAGAGAGGCAGCATATTGAGCACTGAGGGTTCTTGATGCTACAACAATTTCAGGATCAGATTTACTAGATAGATATATCTCTGCTCCTATCATGGTGTTTACAGCCTTAGGAGAAAATATAAGTGGTTGAGGTATAAAAGGTTCATGGTTTAAATCTGGGACATTAGAATTTCTATCAGACATAATATTGTTCTGGATGAACAACAACTGAATCTATGAGGAATGCGAGATCTTTTTGCTGGAGTAAACCAATGGTAAAATTGGTTATATTTAAAACAACAATCCGAAGCCTTCAAATCTCTTCAAGATCTCGTTTGTCCACAATGTCAAGCGGATTTGATTTTCCTTTGCAAGGTTTTAATGAGGCAATCTTAAAGCACTTGTGGATACATAAAGAGACTGTACTCTTTTTCCTTCGCCATTGGTTTTTCTTCCCACTGGGTTTTTCCTTGGCAAGGTTTTAACGAGGCAGATTCTTTATGGGTGGTCATTCAAGGGGGAGTGTTATAAACAAAACGTCGGCCGCCGCCCCTATGTCCCACCACTAAATTATGTGAATGACCCCACCACTATTATTTTAAATCTGCATAGTAACTTGCATAGTGACTTGCATAGTGACTTGCATAGTAATTTCAACGCCTATAAATATGGGCTTCAGTTGTAATGAAATTCATAAGAAAATATAGAGAGAGAAAGAAAGTTTCAGTTCTTAAGAGTTTCTTTTCTCTTGCAATAGTAGTAGTTTTCTTTTTAGTTTTATAACAGTTATTAGCAATAAATAAAATTAAATAACAAAAAATTTAGATAAAACATCTATAGATGATGAAATCATCCAACAAAAGAGACATGAGAATAGTGCTTAAGGATGTACTATTACAATTCTTATTAGGGCTGTACAAATCAAAGTTTTGAATACCGTACCGGACGCCGTACCGGTCAAGGCACTGGTACGAAATATTTCGGTACCGGTACCGTTTCGGATACCGTTTCGGGATAATATTTCGGTATTGATACCGTTTCGGTACCGGTACCGTTTCGGTACCGGTACCGTTTCGGAATAGTTTACACCTGGATAAATTATTTATATACAAGCATTAATTGTATTCCAAAATAATAACAAAATAAGTCATAAAATCAATACTTCTCAATACAAGTCTTAAGTTTTAAATTACAACAAATATCATATAAAAAAAAGTTACAATAAATATAAAACTGAATAAGTTCTTAATCCAACCATTAAAATAAAATCAGTCATCCTCATCAAAAAGATAATAAGGATCAAGATTCGACATATTAATCAAAATATTTTCATCAATGTCACCACTATCATCAACATCAACATCAACGTTTTCATCATCTTTCTCATTTAGTATGGCTAAAGGCTCCTCAATACTAGCCCAATCCAAATCTTCGCCATCAAGAAGATCAGATTCTTCACCCACCCATTCTTCCATCAAGTCAATATTTTCAAGATTGATTGGATCTAAAGCATCTCTTCCCTTTTTTATGCTCCTGTCAAAATAAAATCAGACATAAGTGAAAATATTACATATTTTTCAATTTATGAAAAACATTAGTATTAAAAAAATTTACCTCTCTCGCAGCTTCAAGTTATAACGAACAAATACTAAATCGTTTAAACGTTTATGCACTAATCTATTTCTCTTCTTCGAATGAATAAAATCAAATGTGCTCCAATTTCTCTCACATCCAGTTGCACTACAACATTGACTTAATACTCGAACAGCAAACCTTTGAAGCGTTGGAACCTCGCAACCAAATTGACTCCACCAAGCAACTATAACAATAATGCAATTATAAATTATTAATTAAATGTAAGTAAAAATAAAATAAAATATAAAGTACAAAGTCACACTATTTAACAAATGATATTGATAAATGATAATACCTGGATTAATCTTATCACGCTGGCGGATTGCTAAAGAATGTCCAAACTCACCCACTGCATTCTTATACAAGTCAAGTTCTGCAATGATCTTGTCTTGATTATCGGGATCAAGTTCCATCTTCATAATACAACTGTTAAAACCTCTTATAACATCATTTTTATTTTTAAAACAAGGGCTATAGTAAATTCCAGGGTTAAGAAGACAACCCGCCGCATGTAATGGACTGTGAAGTTGCTTATCCCATCTAGAATCAATGATCCTAGTGAATGGACTAAATACACTGACTTTGTTATTGCATCTCGCTTTTATGTTCTCTTTGGCTCTTTCCATTGCATCATACAAGTATCCCATTGCAGGCTTTTCATCCCCGTCAACAAGTCGTAGAACACGCACCAAAGGCTCGCTAACTTTCACAATAAATTGACATTGAGCCCAAAACTCTTTATCTTGTAGAACAATCTCGGCTATCTCCTTCCCTATATTGCTCCTAGAATGACTTGATGCAATCCATTTATCACAAATAAACATTTGCCTGAGTTGTTTCTTGTACAAGAGCAAGCATTGGATACTCAAAAAATTTGTTGCAAATCTTGTGACTGCAGGACGACACAAATCATGACCATTAGTGAAGTCTTTTCTCATCAATGCCAAAACCCAACCATGGTTATAGATGAACTTTGTTATCTTTTTCGCCTTTTTTATAGTATCATCAATAAGGGGAAAATATCTTGGATCAGAAAAATTCTCTAACATTAAATCTATGCAATGAGCTGCACAAGGGGACCAATAGAAAGAACCATACTTCTGCTGTAATCTTTTTCCCGCAGCTTTATAACTTGCATCATTGTCCGTTATGAACTGCACAAGATTCTCAGATCCGATTTCTTGAACAACCTCATCAAAAACATTAAACAATGTTTCAGCATCTTTTCTAAAGCCTGATGTATCAACAGACTTCAAGAACATTGTTCCCTTCGGGCAATAAACTAGAAAGTTGATTATTGATTGTTGCTTCTGATTTGTCCAACCATTTGCCATTAGTGAACAACCGGTCTCATTCCAAACTTTCTTAATTTCTTGCAAATAATTTTGAACATCATTCACAGTCATTTGTAACAAACTTCCTCTTAACTCATATAAGGAAGGGCCCTTAAATCCTGGACCAATGGCGGTCATGGCATCGATAGCTGGTTGATAATACTTGGATTGAGCTGCATTAAAAGGCAGATTAGCATCATACCACCAGCGTGCTACAGCCATCTTTGCTTTTACAATCATATCATTCGAACACATAGAGCTCTGAATTGAAGGTTGGGCCCCAGGAGTTGTTCTTGGAGCAAAAAATCTATTCACTCTCCCCACCGATTTTCCAGTTCCAGATTCTTTTGACTTCCCCTTACCCTTTGAAAGCTGAGACTGTCCCTCCATACTATCATCAATATCGTCAGATGTTAAATCTATATTGCCTCCAATCTCTGAGCTAATTTTTCTTTTCTTCTCTTTACCTTTTTTCATTTCATTAAGTAGCTCCTTCATTTGCCATTTTACATCTTCAGAAACCTTTTTACATGCTTCTACATTTCCTGGAATCCCAGCTAGATGATGCTTCAACCGAGTTATCCCACCACCTCTAATTACTTTATTACAATATAAACATTCGGTATTATTTCTCGCTCCTGGCACTACACGTGCATGGGCCCATGCTGGATCTTCTGATCTTACAGGAGCAAGTGTTGAAGACATACCACCAGCACCAGTTGATTGACAACTAGACATTGTTAACTATACAAGAAGTCAAAAAAAGTTTGAACTAAAAAATCAAAAGAAGTTTGAACTAAGAACTAGCCTAAGAAACTTAGAAAGATGAACAACAACCGTCAGCATTTGAACCAAAATTGTGCTTGCTAGCTGAAATTGAAGAAAAAATATTTTCCAAGCCAGACCAGTACTGCATGTAACAAGTGCAGTTGACTAAACTCTTTAAAAAAGTATATAGCAAGTAAACTCTTTTTCGAGAGATGAACATTTTTGTGTTTTACTAATACGCTAAAGATCTTTCAGAGTCTTTGTTTGAATTCTAAGACTTCAAGCAAAGAGATAGAGACATATAAAATGACTAGTGATCTTACATTATTATTGAACATTTAATGTTGTCTAAGAAATTCATTTAAACAGCCACATATGTTGTACCCCAAAAATACACTTAAGCAGCTATAAAATTCAAACAAAAACTCTAGAGAAATAGATCCCAAAAATAATACAAGAGAAGGGAATTGCATTCGATCCATAGATTATATATGAGAACGAAGAGAACCATCTCAGAACAAAAATGAACAGCATACAGCAGAATAATCAAAATTACTTTACTCGATACCAAATATAAATATATTAGATAGATCGAAAAAAATCATACAAATAAACTCGAGAGAGCAACAGGGAGTCAAATCGGGCAAAGCAATGAGTAACAAAAATTACCTATGTTGTTGGATGTTTGGAATTAGCAGATCGATGAAGATGAAGACACCAAAGATGAAGTTGATTATGAAAATGAACTACATGAAAATAAAGACCAAGACAAAGACGCAGACTACAGAAGGAAGAACGGGTTGCTGCCAGACGTGAGCTGCTGCCAGACGGAGACGACGGAAGCTACGGCGCGTCGGCGACCTGCGACGATGCCGACGAGACTAACGGAGCGAGCTGTTGGACGCCGGAGGGTGCGATTCGGAGGTCTGGGCGAAATCGAATTGGGTCGGCCTGGGACTCTGGAGACGAAGTGATAATCAAAAGCAAAACCTAGGTAATTTTAGGCTAATATCGGATGTCCGAAGGATTGAAAATTTGAAAGTGTCCGAAACAGAGAAATTGCAAAAATGCCATTCAAATAATCGGCAGAAATTGTACCGGGCGAAATTAATGTGCCGGCCGAAAAATAAAATACCGGCCGGTACAGTACGGTACCGGCCGAAACACCCGATATTTTAGGCGGTACGAAACATATGTATTACCTGTGCCGGTTTAGTCGCCGGTACGGTACATACCGGCCGTACCGGCCGGTACGGTACGGTACCAAAAACTTTGGTACAAATAACTCGAGACCCGACCCGACCCGCTATTCCGTTTCATACCGAACCGTTATTCCGACCCACTTTCGGTAACGGGTATTACCCGATTACTCGATTACCCGTTATCTCCTCCATCTATTCGCCTCTGCGTTTTTCCTTCATTTATTCCCACCTTTTTACGCAGACCCATTTCAACGAGGCTAAACAACTCTTTTTGACATTTTTAGAGGGTTTCTCGGCAATTAGCGATTATTAGCCAGGTTTTGCGGCAAAACTTGTCACAGAATGTTGGGATTTTCGATTTTTCACCTTTGGGTTTGCTAGAGCTGCATGTTCTCGTGGTGGATGGCAGCATCATGGATCGGATGGTCATCGAAAAGTTCTTGCTTAAGATATTTTCTTACAAAGGTGAGAGAAATTAATTAATATTTGATGTTTTGGAAAAAGATTTGGGTTTTGATTGATTTCTGAGGTCGGTTGGATCTCCCTCTTTCTCTCTGGTTCTACTTCCGCAATACAACTATTAGGATGGACGCAAATCAGAGCTCCAAGAAGCGAAAGCTTCCGTCTACCCCATCCCATCCCTTGATAGGCATGTCGACCCATAGGAAATATCAGATCCAACTCCAACTCCAACGCACATTGCACAACCACGATTCGCTCAAAAACTCAAATCTCTATATCTTGATCAAGGATCTGCGCCCTAGACGGATCTTTTCGCCCAAATCAATTGACTTGTATGTTCGAATCTTCACGAACAAAATGGTATCGGCCAAGACAGAATGGCCAAAACGACATTGGAATTCTTGTGAAAATGTTATCGGGTGGGTTATCGAGCTATCGGTATCGGCCAAACGAAACAACATGATAACGGGTCGAATCAGAATCTATCTTAGCGGGTCGATTCGGTTCGGGTGAACCGTCCTAGTTCTTATTAAAGAATTTGTGAAAAATATAGAAGAAAATAAAAATATTGAAAATATATTTTATTCTATTCTTTCAAAAATTTACGACCCTACTCAATGAAAACACATTGATATAAAATTAAAAAATTTATAAGTAAAAAATGGTCTAATTAGATATAGTTATATAATTTTTTTTAATTTACTTTAATATAAAAAAAAATGCATCATTTTAACTTTTTATTAGAAGTCTCGAAATTTTTTGAACTGGCCGTATTTGAGCTAGCTATATATATTGACTACCAAGTCCTCGACAAACCCGGATCCAAACCACACGTGTAATATAGCTGGAAACTTTTAAATTCGATCATGAAGAGAGAGAGAAAAAAAAAAAGATAAAAGTTAAAATTGAATAAAAGATTAATTTTTAAAATTATTATTATTTTAATATTTAAACATATTAAATTATTTATTATAACTTTAATTAAAATTTAAAAATTATAATAATAAAATAAAAAAGATAATTATATTATCCAAATAAGATCTAGCTACAAGTTTGAAATCACGTACGCCATGAGAACCAATTAAGCACGTACGTACGAAAGCTTCACGTTTCATGCACAAGATGCAATGTAGCTAACCACTACTGGTGATCATAAATGAGACACATATTAAATGCACCAAATTAGTTTTAGCTAGAAGTTTTAGATCATGATCACGCCATGAGAACCAAGCACCCACACTAGCTAGCTTCTCGTTTAATGCAAACTTTGACTCCACTTCAATCTTTTTGGATTTTTCGCACGAGATAGTTAACGTACATTATACACCGGAGTCATGATCAATTCTCAAAGAAAATGCTTAATTGTTAAGGATGTTGCAGTTTCTAAAGTCTTGTCAAGTACGGTCGCGTATTAAAATGCATGTTATTTTTCTCTTTCTCATTGAGACTGAGCATAGTTTCTTGTCGAACAAGAAAAATGAGTCCCTCTCAATGAGGGTTTGTAACTAGTAAAGTTTTACGGATGGAATTCAACTATGGATATGGAAGATCTAGCGAGGCAATGAGAAAGACTCAAACCATCTTTTGAAGAAAATGAGGTTTTTGTGATACCCAAGCAAGGCTTAGCAGACAGTAAGCTACGAGCAAAGCTCTGAATTGTTAGAGAAAGTAGGTTCAAAAAAGGAGTCAATAACGAAGTTTTTAAATCTACAATGACTAAAATATGAAAACGGAAAGGTTGGGTGGAATTTAAAGAATTTGGAAAATCAAAGTTTCTCATTGAATTTCAATTTCTAGTGGATAAAGCTAGAATATCAAGAGGAAGACTGATTTTTCTATTGAGGACTAATCTAATTCCAAGAAATTGAAAATAATATCCCATTAAGTGAGATAAGGTTTACTTCTGAATCTTTCTGAGTTCAGGTGTATAAACTTCCATAAATATCAATGACAGAGGACATTGACAAGAAGCTAGTAGCCTCAATAAGATATGTCATTAAGGTAGAAGCCAATTAAGATGGTATGTTGTGGGGAAACTATTTAAGAGCTCGAGTTGTGGTAGATATTACAAAACCACTGGTTCAGGGTAAATGGTTTAAATTGGACTAGAAGAGGTTTTTGGGTTACAATGAAATATGAATGGCTCCAATCTTTTTGTTTCCATTACGGCATATTGGCTCACAAGGGTAGGAAGTGCCAAACTAATAGATACTATGATCAGGTGAATAATCCAAAAGAATTTTTGATTGTCGCTGAGAGCTCTACCAAGAAGTTCAAAGTTTTTCGAGGCAAAGAAATACGAAGGGTCAGGTAATTCGGCTCAGTATCAAAAATGGCAACAAAAGAGACCATAGAGACAAAGCAAGGATTAATATTGAAAGAAAATGTAACTGAGGAAATCAAAGAGGAAAAGAACATAGAAGTAAAAAGAGAAAAAGAAGAAAAGATAGTTAAAAGCAGAGATACAGAAAAAGAAAAGGGGGAAGCCCTGAGAAAAGCTGAAAAGAAGCAATAAAAAGCGATAGAGCAGAAGAGAATAGAATAGAATAAGAACAGATTAACAGAGCATAATACTAAAAAAAAACTCTTCATAAAAGAGAAGAGCCAGAGACTTGCAAAGCCAAGAAATTCCCTGTATGGATCATGTGAAGCAATGGATAAGAAAGAGATCTGATGATTCAGAAAATAGTAGTAGTAACATTTATAAAAAGTCAAAGATTGAGATAGAAGAAATGGAAACTTTCGTGAAATCTAACTGAGTAGAAGCTGATAGACAACTCCACCAATCACAATGAAGGGAATTACTTGAAACTGTAAGGGGCTTGGCAATTCCCATACAGTCAGAGAACTTCACTTAATAGTAAAGACTAATGAGCCAAATTTTGTCTTCCTCATTGAAACAAAATGTGGGAGAAACAAAGTGGAAAATTATAAATAAAGTGGAAGAGGGCAAAGCTCAAGGGATGGGTAGGTTGGGCTATAGAGATTTTGAAATACTCTGATTCCTTTGCAGCTAGTGTTCTTAAACAAAAGTATTTCTGTCATGATGATTTACTCAAAGCAAAAATAGGCTCCAAACCATCTATGATTTGCAGAAGTCTAAATGCTGCCAAGAGAGTTGTGGAAGAGGAGACTAGGGACTAGGTGGAGAGTTGGAAATGGACAAGCAATTAACATTTGGGATAGCAAATGGCTCCCAGCTCCCACTAGTCATAAAGTACTATATATTAACAAAACCCTGCACAGAGAAGCAAAGGTAGAAGAGCTCATACAAAAGGAATCAAAACAATGGAATTCAGAATTAATAGATGCAGCCTTTGATCCATTTGAAGCTGAAATCATTAAAAGAAATCCAATAAGCCTACATGAGGAAGGTGACAAGCTAATTTGGCAGGGAACGAAAGATGGCTTATTTACTATAAAGAGTGCCTACCATAGATAAAAGGAAATACAATATCAGCAAAGAGGGCAACCATTAACCTCAAATCTGAACAAGTTTGTATGGACCAAGCTTTGGAACTTCAATATCCTGAATGCTACAAAGGTGTTTATGTTGATAGCATGCTTGGAATCATTGCCTACAAGTTCGAACCTCTTTAAGAAGAAGATCATAAATTCTCCTCTATCTCCTATTTGTAATAGAGAGGAAGAATCAACAACACATGTTTTATGTAATTGTGAATCGGCAAGGGATGCTAGGAGTCAAGCTCCGAGAAGCCTGCAAAAAGAAATAGAGGGCCAGAACTTTTCAGAGATATTTTTAATTAATTGGATAGTCTCGATGATAACCTTTTGCTGGAAAGTTTCTCTATGATATCTAGAGGTATTTGGCTTAGAAGAAACAAATTTATATATGAAATTTCCTACACCCCTCTATTGTAGTTTCAAATGCTTGCTCTACTCTTAGAAAATTCCAAACAGCTTAATCCATCAATAGACCCTCCCGAACACAAGCACAAGGTCTCCAATATATGTGAACTCCTCCCCCTCCAGGTTTCACTAATCCCGTTTGTATTCAAAACCCATTTCAACTCATCTTCATTTCATCATTACACTTTTATAATTTTTTTATATAAAATATAAATTTCTATATACTTTTTTTCAAATCTCAATATATTTTTTTTCAAATTCTAATACACATTTTTCAAATTTTAAAATAATAATAATATTAAAAAATAAACTAAATTCATCTCAATTTATTTTATCTCCAAATTCAAATGAAACTTAACCAAACTCAAAGTAGAATTGACATTGGATTGATAGCTCGTGATTGTTCAGGCTTTACTTTACAGACTAATGAGATGTTAAGAATGGGATTGATGGACCTGTTACTTGCAGAAGCAATGGGACTTCTCGAAGCAACTATGTGGGCCAGAGACTTAAACCTCAACCAAGTAGTTCTTGAAGGTGACAATCTGCAGAGAGTCAAGGCTATGAATCAACATGCAGAGAGGTGGGATAGTGTAGGGGATGTATTGAATGTGTAAGCGTTATTGTGTCATATATAGCAACTGTAAGATCGGCTTTATCAAAAGATGTGGTAATACCTTAGCTCATTGTCTAGCAAGAGGGGCTTGTATGCTCACTGATGAGTGACTGAACTGGATGTAATCTGGTTTATAGTCCTGTAATCCTCTGGTTTCAATCAGTAAAGATGAAAGAATTTCAGTTATAATCAAAGAAAATCAGGTTGTAAAAGTAAATTTAATTCATACGTATATTCATTATAAGAAAAATGAAGAATTTTTATGATCTTTTAATTATGATCAAAAAATTATTGATAATTAAATTTAATTGTAAATAATTATTTAATTAAAATTAATTGATTATAAATAAATAATTTTTTTATAATGATTGGTCCTGACGGGCGCATCAAAGTAACTCGGATCCCCAGCCCAAAGTTGTATGCTTATAAAGAAGTTTTGTTAGTTAATTATAATATCATTGGAGAGTCGATCTGATCCAGTAGCAGTTGACAAGAAAGTAGAAGCTAATCTTGAGAGATCAGCGAGAGGACCGAATGTTGAATTAATTAACAAAAGAATAATGCTTTAACTGCAAAAGTAAAAGGATTTTATTAAAATAAACTCACAATCCATATGTCTTGATGTAAATGTAATATATTAATTATGAAAACTTTTTTATTATAAAGTAAATATAATCTTATATTATATGAAATTATGTCAATTTATAAATTTATTTTTATAAAATCTTTTTATAAATATAATGTTGCAATTAAGAGAAAGAGGAAAAACGTTAAAATTGCTATGATGCACTAAGAGTGTAATAGGTTCTCAATTCTATCTGATTTTAGATATTTTTTAGAATCGAATTGGTATATACCACTTTTAAAAATTTAATAACCAATATCAGACCAATAATAAATAATGTGTAGCAGAAAATAATACTTTGACTCTTTTAAAGTTGCCGCTCGAGTATTTAATTTTTGGTTAAGAAAGTTCAAAAAATATTTTTTTTTAAATCAAATGCAAGGGGCATGTCTAACGGTACATGCTGGGTGGATCCTAGCATTATCCAATCATTATTTATTCTTATTCCACCACCAACGATGGCTGAAATTATACGCGCCCCTTTCTTTTGTGCATGTTGGAGCTTTTTTTTTTTTTTAAGAAACATGGTTACTTCTATTAAAATTCAAGAAATTAAGCATACAATATAATCAATAATTGAAATAAACTTAGTCTACAAGTTAATTAGTTACAATTGGAATCCAACTTCTATATTTCTACAGACAAAAGTAGTTTGTAGAAAACTAAGTATTACTTAAACAGCACTAACTACATCTCCTCCTCTATAAGAGGAGAGAACTTAGATTTCACGGACATAAAGTTCGGGACACAATTTTTTCATTTTATAATTTTTTCTGTATAAACAAACAAAAAAAAATACAAACAAAACTACAATAACACAAAACATCTAAAAATGACTATGCGTCAAGCTAAAAGTGATACGCCATAGGCCAATAAATGCACAAAATACCCCGAATCCATTAAGGAGCAATTGGCGAGACCACCGACGATACGGATCCACCAGGAAATGAGGTGCGTTTGATACATGATCTCGCGTGGTAAGATCACTCAGCTCCGTTCGACAAAACCTTTCGGCGACCTCACGATCGATGAACGAGGGACACGACGGCACTGCGCGTGGTGGCCTTAGAGCTATCGTCACTTATGAACCTACAAAACCAGATACCATCGCCAAAAACACCCGCAAATCACCCACGGCACTATGCAAAGTAGAATCTCTCAGATATCTCTATGGATCTTTAGACAATATTGAGATACATAACAAATATTAGAGTACAGATTAAAATTCTAGGGGCCCCCAAACGGATGGAAAGAGAGCTACTGCTTCAAATTCAATGGATAATTAAAAGCCGCTCGTTAAGGGGCCAGATTTCAAACAAAATTGGAGGCCAAATGTGGGCTAGGACAGCTTCTCTTTTAATATCTGAGGCTGAATTTTGAATGGGACCCGGCCCATAATATAAAGTTCAATTTATGGGCTGAGCTTTACACCCTCTTCAGAATTGGACTTCCAAGTTTTAGTTTTCATTTTTTTTGTGGTTATGGTTATACATCTTATTCAAACAACTAAAGTTTCATATTTGGATAGACTTTTTCCTGAAGTCCTTATCCTACCTCTCGCATTCTTAGAAGGTATACAGTAATTATATTTCAAAGTATGAAAGCGTAATATATATTAATTAAGATTAAGAATTTCTTTATTCATCATCTTTACATATTATTATTATTATTTCTATTTTTTAAAATTTAATTTATTCTACTTAAATTAATTGGATTTTTGTATTCGTCATTCATACGTCATACATTTAATAAGAAAAAAAAAATCATGTATAGTGTGCTGTCACTTTAGTGTGGGAATAATCAGTTGAATTTTTTATAATATTAATTAGGTAGAATGATACATTTTTATTATCATAATTCAGGAAGAGTTCTTCAACATTCTTTATTATTATTTTTTATATCTTTTTTATTTTTTATTATTTTATTTTTATTATTATTTAATATTTTTTTATTATTATTCACGAACATTTCCAACACCCAATTATATAATTTTTGGGAAACCACGTGGAATGTGGCATTTGTCATTTAGCTAATTTGAGGGGAGAAAACTCAATTCTGTTCAGAGCGACCAAAAAGGAAAGGCCAGCCAAACCATCAACTTCTCCTTTGTCCAAGAGGTGACCGTGACACAGAGAGAGCCAGCCCAAAAGTAGGGAAAAATAACGCACATAGTCTCACTCTTGCTGTCTCGCTGGCAAAAATGGCGGCAGAGTCATTGAGAGTATCAGCTTCGTCGGTGTGCAATTTCAGGGTAAATGGATCACAAAGAAGGTCTACAACTCCGCTCACTGGGGCTCGGTTTCTGGGTCTGCGTCCTCCTCGACGACCACCCTCTTCGTCTTTCTCTTCATTATCTTCTTCTTCTTACCCTTTCTTTAACGCTCTGCTATTCAGCTCATTATCTTCAACGCCCTACACTTGGCGGAGCAGAAGAAGCTTTTCTGTCTTCGCCATGGCAGCTGACGGTCTCTCTCTATCTCTGAATATTCTAGTTTGAAGTTTAATTTTCTTGAAATGATTTTCGCCAACGAATTGTTGAATCACTTATATAAGTTGTTAATTTATGTGGGCAATTTTTTTTTTTCTAATTAATAGACAACGAATTGTTGAATTACTTGTATAGTTCTGCTTATCTTTGGTTTCTTTTGCTTCCCGCTAAAAATGAATCAAATCAAATTCTTATTTCAGAAAGTTTTCATTTTTGGACTACCTCGTCCCCACTTTTGCATACAAGTTCTTTCTGATTTGTTTATGTAATTTGTAGTTTATTTCGAGTTCAATGGTCTGACTGTCAATTTCCAATTTTTGTGGGCAAAATTGGTGATAGGTTATATTTTCTTGTTTTGGATTTCTTAAAGGAAGGCGTTAGGATGTTATGTGGAGATAAATCCATTTCTGCGTCCATTGTATTGCTAAACAAACAATAGAATTTTTGGAATGCATGTCAAATGATATAAAAATAAGTTAGCGTCTACATCATCTGAAATGGTACCATTTGGCTCCTTCAAATAGCTAGATACGAACACGGTAGAATGCGTTGTCAATTAAATATCACATTTTGTGAAAAGCAAAAAAAATAATAATAATAAAATGTATCTTGTGGATTGTAATATATATTTTTTGACCAATTATCATGCTACAAAAATACAATTTAGTGTTACCGTGCATACTGGCGTTAAATACAAATAATAGTAACCCTTCTCTTATATCTTTTGAAAGTTCTTCATATAGAGTAGGGTTAAGTGAAGAATGTTCGAGGAAGCTTGGCTATTGCGATTCCTGGTGTTGAGATTCCACACCAAAAGGCAAAAATTTCCATTTTATAGGCATCAAGAAAAAAAGAACAGTTCCTTTTGCTATGTATTGGAAATCTGTTCTATATATGGTAGTGGCTATATTGAGATTACTGTGGTAAAAGCTAATTTTACTTTCACTTTATCATCAGAAATTCAGCTCAATTCTTTAAAATGGAGACAAGAAGTTTTGATATGACCTGTAAATGGCTTTATGTAACTTAGAAAGCTGTTTGTAGTTTGGGCAAGCTTCTGTGTATGAGCTAACATAGCAGAGATGAATTTCTTTGGTCTCTTTGGCAGAGTCAAAACATGCAGTACCATTGAAGGATTATCGCAATATTGGAATTATGGCTCACATAGATGCAGGGAAAACTACTACAACCGAAAGGATTCTTTATTATACGGGAAGAAACTATAAAATAGGTGAGGTACATGAAGGTACAGCTACAATGGACTGGATGGAGCAAGAACAAGAAAGAGGGATTACCATAACGTCTGCTGCTACTACTACATTTTGGAACAAACATCGGATTAACATCATTGATACTCCTGGCCATGTCGACTTCACTCTTGAAGTGGAGCGAGCTCTTAGGGTATTGGATGGTGCTATATGCCTGTTTGATAGCGTTGCTGGTGTGGAACCACAATCTGAAACTGTGTGGAGGCAAGCTGATAAATATGGGGTATCCAGAATTTGCTTTGTCAATAAGATGGATCGTCTTGGAGCAAACTTCTTCCGAACAAGAGACATGATAGTGACAAATTTGGGAGCTAAACCACTGGTGATTCAAATACCAATTGGTTCAGAAGATAATTTTTGGGGAGTCATTGATCTTGTGAAGATGAAAGCTATACTTTGGTCAGGAGAAGAGTTGGGTGCTAAGTTTGTGTATGAGGATATTCCAGCAGATCTTCAGGAGCTTTCACTAGAGTATCGGTCACAGATGATAGAAACATTAGTTGAGTTAGATGATCAAGCTATGGAGAGCTACCTCGAAGGAGTTGAACCTGATGAGGAAACCATAAAGAAATTAATAAGAAAGGGAACTATTGGAAGCAGTTTTGTCCCAGTATTATGTGGCTCGGCTTTTAAAAATAAGGGGGTTCAACCATTGCTTGATGCTGTTGTGGATTATTTGCCTTCTCCAATTGACTTGCCAGCAATGAAGGGAACTGACCCAGAAAACCCAGAAGTGACGATTGAAAGGGCTGCAAGTGACGATGAACCATTTTCCGGACTTGCTTTCAAGATCATGAGCGATCCATTCGTGGGATCACTTACATTTGTGAGAGTGTATTCAGGAAAGCTAGCTGCAGGATCTTATGTACTGAATGCAAACAAAGGAAAAAAAGAGAGGATTGGTAGACTTCTAGAAATGCATGCAAACAGTAGAGAGGACGTTAAGGTTGCTTTAACAGGTGACATCATTGCTCTTGGTGGTCTAAAAGATACTATTACAGGAGAAACATTGTGTGATCCTGAGAATCCTGTTGTGCTTGAACGCATGGATTTCCCTGAACCTGTGATTAAGGTTGCAATTGAACCCAAGACTAAAGCTGATATTGATAAGATGGCAGCTGGGTTGGTCAAACTTGCTCAAGAAGACCCTTCTTTCCACTTCTCACGAGATGAAGAGATCAATCAGACAGTGATTGAAGGGATGGGAGAATTGCACCTTGAAATCATTGTTGATCGGCTCAAGAGGGAGTTTAAGGTTTATATGCAAAACTCCATATTTTTGGTTTTCAGTACATATATTAGCTTCTCAGGCTCATAATGTGGTCTTGTACACCTCGTGAGATGTTTCTTTGAGAAATTACTTTTGACAATCATGCGCATGAACAAACATGTCAAACACCTCTATATTACCAAGCTCCTTGATAGAATCAGTACATTTCATCAAGCTTTTCCATTAGATATATTAATTAGTGTTGGAGAACAGAAAAAGAACACTACTCTTGACTTTTAAGGTAAATTGAATTTCCATAACTTGGTTGCTTGTTGCACATAGGTGGAAGCTAATGTCGGTGCTCCTCAAGTAAACTACCGAGAAAGCATTTCTAGAGTCTCAGAGGTGAAATACGTTCACAAGAAACAGTCTGGTGGACAAGGTCAGTTTGCTGACATCACTGTACGATTTGAACCCACGGAAGCAGGTAGCATATATGAATTCAAAAGTGAAATCAAGGGAGGTGCAGTGCCCAAAGAATACATTCCAGGGGTGATGAAAGGATTGGAGGAATGCATGAGTAATGGTGTGCTTGCAGGATATCCTGTTGTTGATGTACGCGCAGTGCTAGTAGATGGTTCTTACCATGATGTTGATTCAAGTGTCCTGGCATTCCAGCTGGCAGCCAGAGGAGCTTTCCGTGAAGGGATGAGGAAGGCTGCCCCAAAGATGCTTGAACCTAAAATGAAAGTTGAAGTTGTCACGCCTGAAGAACATTTAGGAGATGTAATTGGTGATCTAAACTCAAGGAGAGGTCAAATCAACAACTTCGGTGACAAGCCTGGTGGTCTTAAGGTATGCCTAATGACCTCTTACATCTTGCTTAACTTTTTGGTCCTATTTCTAAATGATCTCTTACAACTGCATGGTCTCACTTATTTTTCAGTCAATCTGGCTGGCATTTGTAATTTCATGCCACCACTTTTGTCATAATGAAGACCAAATTTTTTAATGCATGATCATCATGATCTATTGCATCTCTTGATTGTAAATCTGTTTTTGTACACTTTTATCTTGGGATTTCAATACAGAGTTCCAACTTCTTCGAAGCCAGTATCCCCTCACCCCACCCCCCCACCTCTGGAAAAGCAAATGGAAGAAAGAAAACTAATAAAAAGGAATTTAAAATTTTGACGAGGGAATTGCCAATTGTAATGGTTCTTCATGGGCCCTTCTTCCGTGTAGTCTGGATTTTTTTCCCCTCACAAACGAATGTCTTCAAACAAGAAATAGAACGCTGATCAGCACTTGATCATAAGCTTCGTTATTTTCTTCTTTCCATTCTTTTGAGGTTTTGATATCCCTTTTACTGGTGGTGTCGGCAGGTGGTTGATGCGCTGGTCCCTCTGGCAGAGATGTTCCAGTATGTTAGCACACTCCGAGGGATGACGAAAGGTCGTGCATCCTACACCATGCAATTAGCCAAGTTTGATGTTGTACCTCAATACATCCAGGATCAGCTCGCTGTCAAGGTGCAACAGGTTGCTGCATAAATTGTTGCCCCTACTCGAGAACAGGGGAGCGGCATGTATTTTTGGCATTTTAGTATATTTAGAATGTTCAATTCCCCTTTACATTTATTTTTACTCTTTGTACATACCTGTCCTGTACCTTGTCAAAAATAAATCTCATTGAACTCCGCCCAAAAAAGAAAGAAATAGGAAACAAAAACTGTGATGAAAACAATCTTAGTAATGGGGTGTGATTGGATGTATATGCTTAGGTTTGTAGCTATAAAGAGACATTGTGGCAAATGTGTTACGATACCTCTGGACACCATTGCGGTTCATTAGCACATTCAATTCCCCTTTACATTTATTTTTACTCTTTGTACATACCTGTCCTGTACCTTGTCAAAAATAAATCTCATTGAACTCCGCCCAAAAAAGAAAGAAATAGGAAACAAAAACTGTGATGAAAACAATCTTAGTAATGGGGTGTGATTGGATGTATATGCTTAGGTTTGTAGCTATAAAGAGACATTGTGGCAAATGTGTTACGATACCTCTGGACACCATTGCGGTTCATTAGCACATGCAAGCACGATGATCAGTTTCGAGATTGTGAAGTATAGCAGTCCTGCGGATTATTAAGAATGTGCCTTGATACAACATGCCTATCTATATTCTATAGCTAGAATGTGCATCGAGAGAGAGAGAGAGAGAGAGAGAGAGAGAGAGAGAGGTGGCCAAAAACACAATAAATACCTTCATTCATCAACTTGAAAGCGAGGAACATCTCAGAAGTTTTTCCAACTAAAAGTAGTCTTTTTTATAATGAAATAATCCACTCAATTCACACAAGTACATCTTGAGTGACGCAAAAGCTTTTTCTTATGAAATATTTTTCATCTCATCTGAACAATTCCAGCACTAATCAGCTTCTGTATCTTGCTCATCACCATTGGGTTCTTTGTGTGTTCCTGAGCAGACTTGGGATTTTCCTGCAAATCTACCAACACCTGCATTTACACCCAAATTATTCAGTCAATATTGCAGAGAAATCAGTAATGAATACAATTCATTCGCAAGGGCAAAGAAAAAAGAAACAAAAAATCAAAAGTCCGCATACCTGTCTCATAACGGGGTCTTGGAGGATGTTCTGAATTTCAGGGTCCTGCATTGCCTTAGCCTGCAAGATGGAGACTTTATCAGGCTACATACAAGTTTCAAGAATCAATATTAACAAAAGCTTGACAATGTCGTACCCGTCTCTCCTCCAATTCCTCAGGGCTCAAATCCCCACGACTGGCCTTGTTAATTTGTTCTACGCATCTGCACCAGATTTTTGAGTGGCAATTAATCAAAGCTTTTTTAATACATGCATGCGTGGACGGAGACAGTCCAATTAAGAACCAAATATGTGCTCATGTTCCATACCTCCTCACCCCATCAAGCAATTCAGGGTTGCTAGGATCATGTTTCAGCCCCTCCTGATAGGTTTCTAAAGCTTTGTCGTATTCTTTCATGAAGAACTGGACGGCACCTTTTCTAGTATATCCCTTAGAAAAGGTTGGATCGAGCTCAATACACTTCTCCGCATCTTTCAATCCCTCAGGCAAAGCCCCAAGTTTTGTGTAGCATGCAGCTCTATTACTATATGCCTGCAAGGCAGCAAGTGTTTCAAGGGATCCACAGCATTAGCTCTAAAGAACTTTGAAATAAACCATGGATTACCATGGCATAGCAGGGGATCCAAGGACCACCAGTAACTAAGATGGTCTAAGTGCCTCTTACCTTTGGATCCTTGGGATTCCTTCTCAGGGATTCGGTGTAATGCTTCACAGCCTCAGGATACTTTTGCTGCTTGAAATAATCATTGCCTACAGTGTCAATGGTACCATCAATAGGCAGTCAACCACAAGATATTTGTGAAGGATGCACTGAACATATTCCAGTGATCGCAGAAAGACAGCCCCAAAACCTTCAATCAAATAACAGCTGAATGCAAAAATCACATAGGCCCCGTGTAACAGACGTACGAATCAAATTTTAACAATTATGAGTGCTGCCCGTTCTAATCAAGCCCATGGTTGCAACTAAAGTCAAATGAATATAGAAAGGCATAAAGTATATCGAGTTGAAATGGGTTCTAAAGTCTATCGTTATATGACAAAACTATTTGTAGGAGTGAAAATAAATCAAGGGAGAAACTGCAGCATCATGCAGATAGAAGAGTCGTTTCTAGGGAATGCAATGAGTTTTAGATGTATACATAGGCAAAGCCATGTGCAATGAAAGATGCAAGCATGGCTTGGGGAGGGATTGTTTTTTACCTACTTTTATACAAGTAAATTATCTACTGCATTATAACTAGAAGCCCTTTTTTCTGGATCCACCTCACATCATGTTAAGTATGATATAAAGGAGTACCTTTCTCACGCTCCTCATCAGCAACTTTGGGATCGAAGTACTCTTGTTGCTCTAGTTCCTTCTTTGCTTTTTCAGCATCATTTAGTTTCTTCAATGTGTCTGGGTTGCGATGCTCTGTAAGAGCTTTCTGAAAAGCCTCAATAGCAGGTTCATAGTCCTTTGAGCATTTTGCCATTTTCATCAGGGCAGTTCCCTTCCTAGTTAAAGCTTTTGCTATCATCTTGAAGTCTGATCTAAGCTCTCTTCCCCTCTCAATGGCCTTTTCACAATCTTTAATACATTCATCATACTGAAGCAGCATTGACAGCAAGGATTAGACGGTAATTAGTTCTTTTTATTTGTAAACAAAATCATAACGAAAATATTAACAGACAAAATCCAAATACATGGGGCATATACAAGAGCACAACCTATGCTAGACAAGATCATTTTCTTCTTGATAATGCTAGACTAAATAAAATTAAATAATTACAAATAGCAGATGGCTTAATGTAACCCAGCATATTAATAGTTCATATGCTTGCTGCACCTATGCGTCTAACCATAACAACTAGAAGGGGAGTTATTGGTACAGGTTTTAGACTCAACCTGTTCATCTAATATAAACAACAATGGTGGTTGCAAAAGCTAGGGCCTTTGGTGAAGATACACAGTGCGGAAATCAATGTCCATGAAGCCAATTACACCAAATAATTAAAAATTAATGTTTCAATATGGCTTGAGTTAGATCAGAATGAGCATATTTATTCAGTCAAAAGTGAATTAATCGGTACAACAATCCCCAGTTAGTCAACACCACAGATCAAAGAGCTTGCATAAGCTGCTTGTAAATCATATAAAGACCCCCAACATCTACGTGACATAAACTGCAACTCATTATACAAACAACCCAATATGTTAGCAATTAAACACAGTAAATTCTACCACTTTTGTCTCCTCAACCTTCTTCATTCTCAAGCCTTAGTAACACAGATGCTGCATTGAGATGGATTAATAAAATTTAAACAGAGCACATGTAAAACCCAACTCTCAAGTTGAGAATACATGATATTGGTGGAGAGTGTGTGTGACCATGGTGGACCCATCCCCTTATCGACGTAGAAGCTTCAGATTTGGCATGTTAAGAAAAGAATTTTCACAATTATTTATGACAAGCAAAAGAATCCCCCAGCTATCCACTGAGCCATGCTCTTACAAAACGTACTTAGCACTAATCACGACTATATTTCTTAACGATACATGTGGTCCTTAATAAAAAAACCATCCAAACATAAAGAACATAAAACGTAAAGCAAAGAAGAAACATAGTAGAGAAGGTATGCCATACGAAACCTAAAATGTAAAATAGCCACACAAGGGGGGGGGGGGGGGGGGGGAGAGAGAGAGAGAGAGAGAGAGAGAGATCAACCCATATATTGAGGTAATGAAAAGCTAATGAGATGGTGAAATCAGATAATCTGAATTGATGTGTAAATAGAAATTTTTGTAGGTGATTAGAAAAGGTTTGTAGGTTCCATTAAAATGTGTTTGAATATATATAAATTGACATATTTCTTTGAATGTATGAAGTAGATTGAGAAAAATTAAACGTTGAAGAAATAGTACATTGATGATTTGAGATGAATTGAGGTGATCTTGACGACCAAACATAGCCTAAGCGGTCAATGGCTTCGTTTCAAAGTAAACATCCTCGAACCATAGAAGCACTCAGTCAAAGTATTACAATCAATCACAATCACAATTTCAGTTGAAATAAAATCTAAGCAACCCAAGTAATAAATTTTCTTAAATAAATCAAAATTGTTAAATTTATGGGTGTCTCACTTGCCCGCTGACAGTATATTATAGGTGTTTCTCTTGTATACTAACGTTTGCGCTTCGAGCTTACCAATAAAAATCTTTCTACTTATCGGCAAAAAATAAACCAAATTTATATACCTGTCCCATTTCCAGATAAGTGGCAGCACGGTTCATAATATAGGAAATGTCCTCCTCGTCCAACTCCATCGCCTTCGTATAATGCGCAATTGCCGTATCAAAATCCTTCTTCTTGTAGGCCGCATTACCCAGTTCCTTTTCCTTCTGCGCCTTCACCGTCCTCTCCTTTGCCTCCTCCGTCAGATCCATCGGCTCCGCTTCCGGCTCTGGCTCCTTCGCCGGCTCGGCCTCCGCTGGTCTCTTTCTCTCAGGCGGCTGCGGGGATGGAGAAGACTCCGGCATCTCCATGTCATCCGAAGTAGGGGTCCGTAATTTTATGTTAAGCAAAACCCCAAGCGCTTCCATAACCCTCTGGTCCTTGAGATAGAGGTTGAGATTACTAGGGTTTTTCTGAATATCCTGCATCATCTTCACAAAATCGGGCTGTTGAAGATAGGCTCTGGTGCTTGGATCGGCCGTGAGCTTGGCCCACATCTCGGGGCCGGAGAACGCGTCGCCGAAGGGATTGCTCGGCGGCGGCGGCGGCACCCGGGACCTGGAAGCGGCGGACTGGGCGTCAGCTAAGCCGGACTTGAGGGCCTCGTTGTTGGGGTCGTACTCGAGGCCCTTCTTGTAAGCAGAAACGGCATCATCGTGGTGACCCAAGCCGAGGTGAGCCGCGCCGAGCCGACTGTAGCCCTTGGACCAGTCGGGCTTGAGCTCCACGGTTTTCTTTGCGTCGGTCAAGGCATCGGAGTACTGATGCATGGAGGCATAGGCGGCAGATCGATTCGAGTAGAGAACATGGTTGGTTGGGGCAAGCGAAATGGCTTCCGAGAAGTGATGCACGGCGCCTGAGAAATCACCGGCAGAGAAGGCGGCGTTGCCCTTTGCTTTGGCTTCATCGGCCATGGTTAGGAACCAGAGAAGAATACAAAATCGCAAAGAGAGGGGGAGTAGGGGTTAAGCGAAATAGAGAGGTGCGTACAGATTGCAGGAGGTTGTAGAAGAAACTGGAGAGTTGTTGAAAATAGGGCGAGCTTAGCTTATAAAACTAGAAGGAAAGAAAATTCAGTAAAGGACGAGAGAGTTCCGGTGTAAAGGGTTCTGGAATGTTCCGTTCGTGCAAAAGACTCGTCTCGAGCGTTTGGTAACGGAATGCTTAGCGTCTTCATTAATGGATGAAAAATGATAATCACAAAGTATATATCATAATATTTTTTTTTAAATGAATATTTTTATATATATCATAATATTTTTTTTAAATGAATATTTTTATAAACTAACCTTATAAATTTCATATTATTTTATAAAAATATTCTAATTTTAAAATATTATAAAATATATCATGTGTGCATCATTTCTCTTAATCGATAAACTGTCCTTTTTTTTTTCCAATTCTTCTCAATTTACTTTATTTTATGAAAAATACTATTTCTCCAATTAATTTACTTTATTTTATGAAAAATACTATTTCTCCAGTTCCTTCTCATCCCCATCCATCCCGTTTTGTTTTGTTTTTTTTTAGTTTTTTTTACATAATTTTTAAATAATGTTGTAATTTTTTTTATATGTTTTTAAAAAATATTTTAAAATGTTAAAAAAATCATATAAAAAACACTTTATTTTACATAATTTCTTTAACATTTTAAAATATTTTTTAAAAATATAAAAAAAATACAAAATTATTTCAAAATATTTATTTAAAAATCATGTAAAAAAATTAAAAAAAACAAACAAACAAACAAACAAAACGGGATGGATCAGGATGAGAAGGAACGGAGTACATAGCACTGGCTTTATTTTATCTTATTATTATATATATTTTTAATTTTTATATAAAATAAAATAAGAAAACTACAATTGAGATCGATAATTTACCTATAATTAATCAATAAGTGAAATTTTTTTTTTCTTTTCTTTCAATCATTTTTATATATATTTAAAAAATTCTTTTAAAAAAGAATCAATTGACTAGGTAGTTTAGATAATAAAATTAGATAAGATAGTTTTAAATAAAAGTTTAAAATTAAATTAAATAGTATTAAAATATTATTTTGTAATATTATTAAAATTTTAGGGTTTGAGAAAAATTGAATTGGAATTTGAAAAAGTCGAATTATTTATTATATTTTATGTAAAAAATTTTGAGAAAATTATAATTATGAAATAAAATAAAATGAGTTGAGTTGAGATGATTTTTCAATCCAAACTAAGCTTAATTACTTCATTAATCATCAACTAACATTTTTCATAAAATAAATAATTCAATTTTTTAAATTATAAAATAAAAATAATATTAAAAAACAAATTCTAACTATATTTTATTTATCTTTTAATTTTTATCTAAACTCATGTTATCTCATCTACAAAAGTAAATGAACTAATGAATATGAATCTTTCATCTTAATTTTTATTATTGTTCTTTGACGTATTTTGATATATTTAATCACTTAGTTTATATCACATAAAAATCTTATGATTAAAAATCAAAATAAAATAAGATTCACTTGTTTCTAGGTTTATGTTTCTTAATTTAGCTATATAGTGATTATCAAGCATATTTTGTCATGAGATAACTGTATAATTTGTACAATTCGTACTTATAAATATTTCTTTTCAAAGTAATTTATGCTTAAAAATATAAAATTTATTAAGTAGGCTAGATCAAATATTTTAATTGGATAACTATTTTAGTCAGAAAGAGATCTCACAAAAAGTATATAAAAAAATTAATATAATTTAATATGATAAATTAGATTATAAATTTATTTTTATTATAAAATAAATCTAATATATTATATGTGAGTTTATTTTTATGAGAATGGTAGTTGAGATTCTCTTTAAATTAAAGATATAAAACAATTCATAATGGGAGCTTAAATTTGATGGAATTGTTTTCAATGTTTTAAATACTATGCCGTATCGACTAATATGGCCTAAACTTTCCGTACCGGTCAGTCGGTCGGTACAAAAAAAATTAGCATTTCGTTTTGGCCATATCGCATTTCGGACTTTGAGGTTTTTTTTTTATTTATTTTTTTTAATTTTTTACTATGTTTTAACCTCAATTTAGACTAAATTAATTACATATATATTTATTTATATATTGATTATTATTTTGAAATATAATTTATAATTGTATTTATATATATAATTTATTTATGTATAAATTATTTCGAAACGATATCAATACCGAAATATTTCAGTGATTTGATCGATACCAATATCGATATGGTATTCATACATTGATTGTTTTTCATTCTTTGTATAAATCTAGTATAGGAGCTGATACTGGAGCTCTTGCCATGATTTCTGTCCATTTCTCGTACCTAATCCTTCACTACAGCATGGTTCTATCACGACGTGCATCTGCAAGGTGATGTTAGGGCAGGTGATGTCCTTCTGTTCCAACTTTCACTCTCGTCCAATTTCTTGAGCAACCCTCGGGCCTTCTTCTTCTTTATACAATTAGTGGGCCGACTGTCCTGCTTCTCAATGGGCCTCCAGGATAGTCTCAACCCAGGAGGGATGTAGATTCCTTTCTTAGGAGCTATTTTACAAAATAAGAATGGCGATATCAATATGATTATGACTATTTGTAAAAAAGAAAGGATTTTCTGAAATAGAATATATTGAGGCTCTTATTGCATTAGGAGGGCTACGGATGATCATACATATGAGAGTTCCAAGACTTAACTATTGGAGAGGGTTCTTTAATTATCCTGAAAGTTTTCCGTTCTAATTAAGAGTAATTTTCTTACTATAACTCGTTGATAAAGGAGGTTAAATCACTATTATCTTATTTCAAGACGATAGGAGTTCTTCATATTGGTAGACAAGGAAATTAAGTTAAATATCTCTTCAAACACTACTACATTAAATTTGTGGATGACACTCGTTAGTTGTTGTAACAATTTTTTTATTTTCTTTACAGTTATAGATATGCTATTGGAATTTCTTTTACTTAATTATATTTGTTTGTAATGTTGAATTATGCTGACTACCTATTTGTTCTTTCTCTGAATAAACATATTTGACGGGAGACCAATCCATCGGATTGACAATCCTAACCCAGAAACTCAGTATTTTTTAGTTTGTATATTAGAGCACTAATGGATCCATTAAAATTTTTCTTTAAAAAGTACAAGTTTGCATACATTTTATAAAAATTTCGTCGTATTTGATCAAATATGAGAAAAATAAAGTGGAGAGAAGAAAATAAAAATATTCTTTGTTTAACTTTTAAATAGTGAGTTATCAAAAGTGTACTCAAATATGACATTTTTTTTTTATATATATATGTATAAACTTGTATTTTTAAAAAAAAAAAAATTAATGGATTCATTACTAGTGTTCTTAGGAGTCTTTGTATAGACTCGCTTATTTTTTTTTTTAAAGTATAAGTTTGCATTCATTTCAAAAAAATTTCGTCATATTTGATTAAATATGAAGAAAACAAAATGGAGAGAAGAAAATAAATGTTTTTTTTTGTTTAACTTTTAAATAGTGAGTTATCAAAAGTGTACTCAAATATAGGGCTATAAAAAGACTGGATCGAACTAGTGGACCGGACTGAACCAGTTGTCCTGGACCGAGATCAGACTGGATCGATTCGATCCAAATTTTATATGGACCGATTGATTCCAGTCCAGTCCCGGTCCAAAAGATTTCTCCCCCTGGACCAAACCAGACCGAACCCCATATATATATAAATATATATATTTATATATGTATAAATAAAAATAGTATATAAATTATAATATTAATATTAATATAAATTAATATATTAACATATAATATATATTAACATATTATTATTTATTGGTTGATTAGTTGTAATATAAAAATATAAATTATAATATATTTATATAGAATATTAATAATAACTTATAAGTAATAAATGTATTATTATTATTAATTTATTACTATTTACTAACATATAAATATATAATATACTAATGTAATAATGTTATTAATTATAATTTACTAACATACTTAATATATAATATATACTATTATATTAATATATAATATATACTCTTATAATATTAATATATTATAATTTATAGTAGTTAAAGTTGGGTCAAAAAAATATTTGATAATTGTAGAATTTTAGATTAAATTTAACCCATTAAATCATATGGAGTACCCCTAGACCGGACCGGACCGGACCGCCCCTAGACCGAATTAGACCGAACTGGTATGGACTGAACTCTTGTTCGGTCCGGTCCAAGGTTAGAGAATTCTTGGACCGAATGGAATCGGTTCACAAATTTCTCGGACTGAATCAGACCATTTACACTCCTACTCAAATATGACAATTTTTTTTTTTTTATATATGTATAAATTTGTATTTTTTAAAGAAAAATTTTAATGGATTTATTGCTAATATTTTTAGGAGTTTTTGTATTGAGTCGCTTTATTCTCAGGGCCCAAACCTTGTGCCAGACTTCTGTTGGGTTTTGGGCCAGACTACTCCTGACAAAATTTGGGTCCAAGGGCTTGGACCTCTTAATCCGAGTTACATGAGGAATGATTATTACATGCTTCTGAGCTAAAAAATAGAGCGCGCTAGAGGAAGGGCTACTCCAGCCAACTTGTGGTTAACAGCCACACGCTCTAACCAACTGAGCTACTCCAGCTTTAAGTTAGGCGTGCAAACTAGTCTCTTCAAAAAAATACATGAGTTTTTACCTTATTGTCATATTTTTAAACGCAGTCGTTTTGCCAAGTCTTCCCCTCTATTGCTTCATCAATACGCATTTTACCTTAAACTAAGAATATAATGTTTGCTTAGTGAAAAACATGAGCATCAAAACTATATTAAGGTTGCTTTTAAGCAACAATAATTTCTTCAAAAATATCTTTAACACTGTTGCATGTGGGTCGAAGTGATTAATCGATATCGACAATTCTAGGAGGTGGGACCCACCTCAGCTTTAGGACAAAACTGGACCATGTTAACAACAAGTGGAAACATTATATATATATATATATATATATTAGATTATTTATTAAGGTTATAAATAATATAAGAATTGTCCTCAATTTGGACGGTTGCTAATCAATGGTTTTACCTAATTATTGTCTCATTAATTAATGACTTTGAACAGTATTAGTTGTCATAGTCATTCTTATTTATTTATTTATTATTTATTTTTTGAGGAGTTGTCGTAGTCTAGCCAATTGATAATTCAAGCTTGAGTGCGGTAGCCTTTCATAGTCAGCAAAACATATATGATAGTTTGAGAGTGGTAGAGTTTCTCTTAATTTTATTATTAATATTAATAAATATTTAATATTACTTGAAAAATAAATTCAAAGAATTTTTAAATTGAGTTTGAGAGAATGTCAATTCTTCTATAGAATTATCTAATTTAGGCTCCATTTCGTTCTAAGATTATATGAAATTATATGTAAATAGTAAAAAAAATAATTTATAAATATTAGCGACTATTTTGGGAATAGCAATGAGCTGTTTATATATAATAGTAAAGTAATATGATAATATTTTGAAACATTTGTATTAACAAACAAGTACTTCAATCTTTTTTTTATTATTATTATACAAATAAAATGAGATAAAAGTTAAACAAAATATATTATATTTATTTGAAAATTAGAAATTTTGAATTATTTATTATATGTTATATTAAAAAATTAAAATTATATAAATAAAAAAATATAATTTATAACAAAAAAACCTTAATATTTTTATTAAAATTTTAACTAAATTCGATCTGGTTTGGATTGATAGACAAGACGAGTTCCTATCAACTTATCTCAAATTTATTATTATATTTTTTTAAAATTTCTATACAAAACATAAATTTAATAAAACATTTTCAAATTCTAATACATATTTTTTAAATTTTAATTTAATTTTTTTAAATTTTTAAATAATAATAATAATAAATAAATAAATTAAACAAAATTTAACTTATCTCATATTTAAATTCGAACCCAACCTTAAATTTAATGAAAAGGTGTTAATTGTTTAGGAGACTAGATAACTATCTAAAATTGGTAAGCAGACAGCAAACCTTAAAACCCGCTGTACTTGCACGGCCTTCTTAAACAGCACGGCCTTCTTAAACAATATACCTTGTAGTAGCAAATTACGGAGGAAAACAAGGTCACACCAGGCCGCACTCTCCATTTTATTGCCCATCCGAAAACTGGAAGAGATAAAAAGAACCAGCTGTTTCAGGAAAAGGATGACAGGACCCACCTTTTCCACGCGTGTCAACCGCTTATTTTGCATGGCTCCTCAGTCACACTTTACCCCCTCTAATATATGTCTCGAAGCTGATCTCACCTTCGTTTTCGCACCTTTTAGCGGTTACCTCTCACTCTCTCCCTACCTTCTACAGTCCGTAGCTGGTTTTTCTGTAACCTGTTCACTTTTCCATGGCGGTTCGTCACTCTTCGTCTCTCATCAGCCCTGCTGTGCTGCTAATTTTACTATTGCCATTAGATGCTAGTGGAGGAGGTCGAGCTGCTAGGCTAGACCGGTGGGATTCATCGATTCGAATGCCGACAGAGAAGGATGAACCGGAAGATCCTGACAAAGAACTTGGAACCCGATGGGCGGTTCTCGTGGCTGGTTCGTCTAGCTACGCAAATTATAGGCATCAGGTTTAAAGAACTCTCTCTCTCTCTGTCTCTGTTTTCTTCTCTAACACTACTAGCCAGGAAGCTTAAAATTCAGGTATATAGGTGAAATTAATTGAGGAATTATACTTGGATAGTTGGATTGTAATTGCAGGCGGACGTATGTCATGCGTATCAGTTGTTAAAGAAAGGTGGGCTGAAAGAGGAAAACATAGTAGTTTTTATGTACGATGATATTGCAGCCAACCCATTGAATCCGAGACCTGGGATCATCATAAATCATCCGCAAGGTGATGATGTATATGCTGGAGTGCCTAAGGTACCTTTTAATTTCTTTCTTGGTCACTGAATATTCTTTGGCATATATATATAGGATCATCTAGTACTCACTTATAAAAAGATGTAATTAGCAAGGCTCTTGTTAACAAGTTTTGCTCAAAATACCCTTTTTAATATTAGAGAACTGACTCTTAGAGATAGACAGAGATTATATAAAAGATAAAAAAAAAAAAAAAGTAAATCCCGACGCTGTCTCGCGTGATGTGTTAGAACTATTAAAATATATATAACTTTATGATATGACATACTGATGCTCGTGACAGGATTACACTGGTGAGCATGTCACTGCAGAAAATCTATATGCAGTGCTTCTGGGTGACAAGAAGGCAGTAAAAGGTGGAAGTGGGAAGGTTGTAGATAGCAAACCTAATGATAGGATCTTTTTGTATTACTCTGATCATGGAGGCCCAGGAGTTCTGGGTGAGTTTAATGCAATTAGTTTCAATAAACTCATTTCCCATTTTGGATGCTGCATCTGCATAATACATCTTGAGCAACAAAAACATGGGGAATAAGGTTGGGAGGTAATTAATAGAGACCACTGCTGATTTTTTATTTGGTTGTAGGGATGCCAAATATGCCTTATCTTTATGCCATGGATTTTATCGATGTTTTGAAGAAAAAGCATGCTTCTGGAACTTACAAAGAGATGGTAAGTAGATTTCTCTTCCTTTGTAGAACTCAAATGATGATATATATGCATATATTGATGGTGATTAAAGGGTAGAATTGTGGTGGGATCAGGTGTTGTATATTGAAGCATGTGAGAGTGGGAGTGTCTTCGAAGGCATAATGCCCAAAGATCTTAATATATATGTAACAACAGCTTCAAATGCACAAGAGAGTAGCTGGGGAACTTATTGTCCTGGCATGAATCCTCCTCCTCCTCCAGAGTACATCACTTGCTTGGGAGATTTGTATAGTGTTGCTTGGATGGAGGACAGGTACGTTCTACTGCATTTAGAAACCCATTGCAAACCCAAAAGGCCGATGGCGGATTTTGGGATTCTTCGTTATAGAGATTGGACAATTTAGACAGGGTTGCAATCATCTGGCCATAAATTGAAAGGATGACTGAGGACATAAGTTTTAATGCTCATGCACAAGAAAAATTGCCACAAATGATCATTTTGTGTAGAAATCCATTCACTCATACATCCCATAAGTAATGCTTAGTTTTTTTGGATTGGCATATGATTGTATCTTTACTTGCATAGAATTGAATTGTACTTGTTAATTGTGCAGTGAGACTCACAACCTCAAGAAAGAAACAATAGACCAACAATACCAGTCGGTAAGATTTGTTTCTTTTCTTTTTTAGTTCAAATTTTGAGGCCATATATATTCGGGTCAGCATCTTTTTGCCGGCCATTTTACCTTTGCTAATTACTTGAATCTTATTTCGTGCAGGTAAAGAATCGTACTTCCAATTTCAACATTTCCAATGCTGGGTCTCACGTGATGGAATATGGAAATGGTAACATCAAAGATGAGAAGCTTTATTTGTATCAAGGTTTTGATCCTGCCACTGTGAACTTCCCTCCATATAATGGCCATCTGCGTTCTAGTATGGAAGTTGTTAACCAGAGAGATGCAGAGCTTATCTTTCTGTGGCAGATGGTAAGCTTCAGCATCTTACCTTCTCTACTCTTGTTAATTAGTCTGAAAATGATACAAGTTACCTGACCAAATTTGTTTTCTTCATCTAATAGTACAAAAATTCAGAAAATGGGTCAAAACAAAAGGAAGAAATTCTGAAGCAAATCACAGAGACAACGAGGCATAGAGCTCATTTAGATGGGAGCATGGAATTGATTGGATCATTTCTATATGGACCACATAAAAGTTCTTCCATACTTAATTCCGTGAGAGAACCCGGTATGCCGCTTGTCGATGATTGGAGATGCTTGAAATCAACGGTAAAAACAATACATTTTACATATGATTTTGCCTCCTTAAAGTTGTTATATGATATGCAATCTCATCACATGACCCATCTTCAATTTGACCGCATGCAGGTTCGGTTGTTCGAGACATACTGTGGCTCATTAACACAATATGGAATGAAACTGATGCGTGCCTTCGCCAACATTTGCAACAGTGGTGTTTCCCAGTCCTCAGTGGAGGAAGCTTGTATGGCTGCTTGTAATTATGGCTATGAGCCGAGCCAATGGCAGTCTGTCAATCGAGGTTATAGTGCTTGATTTCATGATATGATGCCAGTCTTAGTTATATGGTAAAAAAACTACACTTTCAAAATGATAAGTACTTATCCTTGTTTATAAATACATCAATTTCTTCTTGGCTGAATGATAAGTTATCCTTGTTTATAAATACATCAAGTTGTTCTTGGCCGAATTTGGACGCAAAATCCAAGCGGGAGAACAATCTTAGTGTGTGACTATAAATTGGAATTGATGCTACTTTTTACCACTGCGAATATATGATTGCCTGCTGCCAAACAAAATGACACGCAAACGGGAAAGGAATTGGTTTTAGCCAATTCTTGGTAAATCGTCGTACGCGTAAGCATTTCACAGTAATCAGCAAAGCTGATATGGGCAAATCAACTCTTGGCGTTGATCAATCTCAACCGCAAACCGAGTTAAAACATGGCAATTATCATTTCTGCGGTACTCTAGACAGGAGGGGAAGAAAAAAAAACTAAACTTGACAAGAGTATGCAATTTGGCAGCATTTCCAAAGTCATCAAACCGCAAACCGCAAAAGACACAGCAGCACTCATCAATGGACAATTGAAAGAAAAGGTCCGAAACACACCATCAGCGGCCCATATAATAGCACCAAACAGTTGACGGTGGCACAACAGCAACGGTACTACAACATAGCAAAAAAACATATAAGCACAACTCAGATGCATACAAAAAAACTCATATTTTACTTCTCTGCTATAACTTTAGTGTTGGAGAAGTTTGGTTAAATCTGCTTCGAAAATTCACTATATTTGTAATCAAATATTCCTAACAAAAAAGACTAGTATTTGTAACAAAAATATTCATTTTAGCAGTAAATAATCATTTTGTTAAAAATAAGTGATCGTAAATAAATAATTTTTTTTTAGTGAAATTAGATACTATAATGTAGATATCATTTTTCTTGTTCTTCCAATGGCTACAATGTATTTTCCTTCTAAACTGAGTGATTCGTTGCCTTGTACTATAGAGAATGAAATATGGTACAATTAATGGAATACCATACATATTAATGCTCTGTCCTGCGCGCGCGCGCCTGCACTTTTGTAGGTTTGGATGCAATAAGTTCAGGGAAGAGGAACAATAACTGATTGTTGAAAACCAGTGCTAAACAAATATCTGACACTTGAGTATGCTATTGGTTGCGTTTCGTTTTCTTGATTAAAGAAATAATTAAAAATCATGAAAATGATTGATGAAGTGTTAATTGACTTGTGATGTGTATTTATCAGTCGTATTTAAGATAAGATTGTGGCTTATTTTTCCACCATGACGGGTGGAGTTCAAAAGTCACAGCAATTATTGAAAGATATATATATATCCTTCAGGATAGAGTTTAGAACTATTTATTTTCGAGAACGGTATAATTACGTCCTTTCTCATTCTACTTTGTATAGTGTTGTTATTTTATTATTTATTCTTATCAACAACGCCCATCATTGTTTCAAATAACTATATTATTCGCATTTTTAAATGCTATATCTTCATGGGCCCCGGCGTTGCCCCATAATGCAATTTTTTTTTTTTTGTACTTTTTAGTAATTTACTATTTTTTACAAAAATAATAAAAAAATTTATGTAGATAAATTTTTTTTAATTTTTTTTCTATTTAAGAAGTCCCATGGGGCGCAAACCAAGGCACCAAAACATTTCTCATCGTGATATAACCGGTTTTTATATAAGATGCCACTCTAAATATCTCTCATGCTAAACTGTATAATTAGTATAATATTAAAAATGACAAATTGAAGACAGAAAATTGTATAACATATATATATTATTTATTTTTTTTTTTTAAAAAAGAGCCAAAGTCACGTGCTCATGAGTGACATATCTCCAATTTTATTAATAATCCTTACTCGTTACGAAGGAATATCGCAATAACAATAAAAATACTTAAGAATTTACAAGAACTCAATAAAATCATACCTAGAATCGAAATCAAAATCAAAATAAACCAAATAAACAATGACATCAACTTAGTATAAAAACCAAATACATTGTTTTTATCCATTCTAAGGGGTTTCGAATTCCAAACTTTTATTTTTAAGGCTAGGATTTATGTCAATTGAGCCATAGACCTTGACATATAAAAACCAAATACATGTAACATAACAACTAACAATTGACGTCCTTATTCTATCCATTAGCATCATATTGTAAGCAATTCCACTTTATTAATCTTCAAAATACCTTTAAGCTTATGAGAAAGTTCCATATACTAATGCCATATTTTATTTGTCCCTTCTGTACCATGACGAGCTAGAAAATGAAACATTATCTATACACATGTTGAAATGAAACATTCATTCCAGTCAAATGATTCTAAATTTCCTCCCAGAAATCATAAAGATACCAGAGTCCACAAATACCTTTTTCCAACCAATTCACCACCGATAATGAATCAAGTTCAACTTATAAAACTGAGATGTCCATAAGGGCATTGCGACAAAGCCCCTGCTGCAACAAAGCGGAAAGTTCCGCAAAATTATTTGTTCCTTCGCCCAAATCTACAGCAAACGCTACATGCAACTCCTTTCTAAAATTTTGAATAATACTACAGGCACCACAATGTACAGGGTTCCCAACAGAGCTTCCATCCACATTTAATTTAAAGGCACCTTATTTCGGACGCATCCAATTTACAAATTGAATTCTTTTTTGTTTTCTTGGTTTCATAAGGATGTTCAAATTTTTCAATATTTTCATTTATCTCTCAGGCCAATTTTGGATGCTTCTTTGAGCTTCAAACCAGATCATGCTATCCAGTATTTTATATTTCTCCAAGTGAAATCTAACTGTTGTTTTTTTTCATCCATTCGAGACGCATATCTCCACAACCATAACTACCAAGTAACGATGAAAGGTATCAAATCAATAAGCATGCCTTTAGACGAGGCTTTATTCGCATGCCTAAACCAAAACTCTACATGATTTCTCCAATTTCTTCCACGGGTATAATTCATCCCCAAATGCGTGGAAGTTCTTTTCCATATCTCCTCTCCTATATCACTATCCGACAAAATATTATTCTGATTTTCATACTTTTCTAAATCACAATATTTACATTTAGAGACCATCGGGATTCCTATTCAGCGAATCCGATCATCCACAGCAAGACAATTGTGTAGAGCTTTCCACATAGTTATTGAGATCTTCCAAAGCAGGGTGTTACTCCACACCCAATCTGACCACCCCACTTTTGGCACCTTAATACGGATACAATCTCATGCACTATGGAAAGTAGGGCTGTAAATGAACCAAGCTACTCGACAGCTCGCTCGGTACTCACTCGATTAAACTCGAAACGAACTCGACTCTTTCGCTTGTGAAAGCAGATACTCACTCAATTAGTAAATAATGCATACCCAATAAAACTCGACTTGACTCGGCTAAGACTCATTAAAGTTCGCTCGTTTATGCTCGAGTCGACTTGATTAAAATTCGTTTATTTATTGATAAATATATACACATCTATATTTTATATATATATATGTATTGCTAATAATATAAGTATATCATTTTTATAATTAAATATGTAATATGTAATCTTATTATTTATATCTATATGATAAATATACTTCATGGTTATGTTTTATAAGTTGTATAATAATTAGTCTATAAAATTTAATAATTTTATATATTAGTACATGAAAAGCATGTGAAATATGTATATGCTATTATATTATGTGCATTTATTAATTATATATAAGCATATAATATATTGTTATGATAAATAAATATCAACTACTTAGATATTGATATTAATTTTTTATTATTTATTTATTTATTTTTAAATTTTATTCAAAAAATTTTAAAAAAAATTCGAACTCGAGCTCGGCTCAACTCGAGTTCGTTTGTGGTACGAACTCGAGCTCAAAGTTTAATTTATCGAGACGAGCTCGAATAAAGAATAAATAAAAATTTGAGATCAATCTTGAGGATTTTAAGTCAAGCTCAAACTTGACAAATCAAAATTCGACTCGATTACAATCCTAATAGAAAACAAAATATCCATCATTAGTAAGAGTCCATATAAGCACATCCGCCCCTTCCCGCCCCTTCCTCATGGCAACTCAGCTTCTCAAGAATTTCTTCAATGTTCTCCAAACCCACCATCCGACTTGTCCTCTCAATATCCCAGAATCTAACCTTTTATCCCGCTAGAACCAAAAATTGCCTTCACGTATGCACCATTTAGAATAATTAGTCACGTGAGGGATAGCCTTCAGAGTACTATGCCAAAAGCTCGATCTTTTTTGTCAATTCACTAAGGATATATGCAACTGCTTAAACATATTTTGCTCTAAAAAAATTGGACTACAAAAAATTATCGTTAACAGCTTCCAAGCAAATTTCACATGAAGGGTGTATTGAATTTCTTCCAAACTTCGGACCAACACCTTTTTTCACAGGTTTACAAAGAATTTTTCAATCAATTCATTTTCTTTTCGACTTACCATCAACCGATTCCCAAAAGGAGCTAAGAATGCGATTAATATTATGTGTGAAAAAGCGTCATTTTCCTTTGTCTGTTGTTTACTTAGAACTCGTTTATTTTTTACAAAATTTTTTTAACTCAATTTATTTTATTTAATTATTATATTTTTTAAATAAAAAAATAATTTAATTTTTAAAATTTTAAAATAAAAATTATATTTTAATTATATTTTTTTTAATTTTTAATTTTTAATTCTGATCTTATCTCATTTCATCTCATTATAAACTTATAATTATTTAATCATCTATAAAAACAAACGAGATCGACTGGGATTGGAGCATAGATACGTACGTGTAAAAGCTTTCAGAGAAAGGACGAAGAGGAGAGATTCAGAGAATATGGGACTTGTCCCTCAGTAAAGCTTATGCTGCAACTTGCAAAAAGTAGATGCAATTTGGACGTTAGAAAGTTGACCCCAAAAGAAGGAAGAATGGCATGCATTCGTTATCGGTGAGCATAATCAGATATACATGAACATGATTAACGCGCTTATCTTTCACAAAATCAATGCTACGGACAAAAGGATATGATGGAGTAGTTTGGATTCTCCACCACAATTCATCTCAAAAATCAGTATCATTGTCAAAAACAAAAATCCAACGAAATTTGTGAAAGAAAAATAGCCCAAGCAAAATTATCACTCGATTTTGCTATTGATAGAACTAAATTTGCCCCCGTTAATATTCACAAAAATCAACAAGTATTTAGATTTCTATCAAAATCAAAATCATTTTGACATGGCATTTGCCGAATCTTCGTTAGGACTATGAGTCTATATCCACCTACTGCGGTGGAGGCGTTCACCGGCGGCAATCTGACTCTGCACGCTCTCGAACTCCGAAACTCCACACGGTATGGTTATCCCACCCGGATGATTGAACCCGTATACCTTCTCAGCTTCCTGCAACAGCTCCCCAAACAGCGGGTGATTAAAATATATCACAGGCACCACGTACCTATGCGTGTCGTCGTCAGAATCGCCCACGTACACGGCCAAGTGCCCTTTCGGTACACCCCCAGCCGCTGGCTTTCTTCTTGTTTCCACCGGGTCTTGACCCACCCGGATGTAACCCGGATGCGACTTGGGAAAGCATAGTCCCTTTGCTCCACGTCGAAAACACCGTGTCCAAGTGAGGATTTTGGACAAGGGGTTGAGGGTTCCGTCCTGGTTCGGGTGCCGATCCAAGTGGCAGTACCTTCTAGGGTTCTTTCTGGGCCGGATTATCCATTTGAAGACCTTCACCAGCTTGTGTCGGAGCCTGAAGCCTCTGGTTTTTCTCATTCTAGTCACCGTAAAAGCCAAAAATGAAAAAGGGTATGGTTTCGAAGAAGTATTTCTGAAATGGGTCGGCGTTATTAGTTACAAGGATCGGTGATAGACATCGCCAGAGACCTGATCCGAAACTGTCAATTCTGTTTTGGCTGTCTCTGAACTAGGTCATTTCTGTGGCTTTTAAGTTTTATATATACTTCTCCAGTGGTGGGATTCGATCGCCGCGTGCTTTTCGGAAAGAGAGAGTGAGAGAAAGAGGCAGATATGGTCGGCACACGGTTCGGATATGGAGACTCAGATAAGAAGAAAATGAACAAAAGCAAGAGTAGGAGAGAGAGAATTATGTAGGAGAAGTTCAGAGATGGGCAAATAGATATTGGACGTTCCCAAAGATCAACGTTAGGGATAAGGATTCTGATGTATGTTTTTATTGAGGAGCGGTTCTTTGAATGGTAAATGCGTGAAAAATGATTAAATAATTTAGATTTTTTGTGCCTGTCTTTTTCTCGTTCATTCACGTCTTTAACGGCTTCAATTTAACAAAGATTCCCTCCTGCCGCCTCCCCCACGCCTCCCCACGTATACAATTCGTACGTAGGAGTCAAGTACTTTAGTGGTACGATTGGTATTCTTCAATACTTTATTTCTAGTTGCTCAGAGCATTGACCGTACGTTCATGTCATACCTGCAACGTCGATCCCCCGATTATTTTATTTCTACTTAAAAATACATGTATACACGAATGCTTACTAAGGCCTGAATTGAATTCAAAAATAAAATAAATCGAGATGAATTTAATTTTTTTAATATTATTATTATTTTGAAATTTAAAAAAATTAAATTAAGATTTAAAAAAAGTATATTAAAATTTTTAAAAAAATGTATTGAAATTTGTGTTTTATATAAGAATTTATAAAAAATATAATAATAAATTTGAGATAAATTGAGATGAATTCGTCTAAGATTTAGGATTTAAATTCGTGACGAACTCGTCTCGTTATGAATCTAAACCGGCCCTAAGTCATTGTTTTTGTCATGAATTACTTGTTCAAACTTCACAAGAGGAAGGAAATCATTATAAAAAAATTATTTATTTGTAATTAATTAATTCTAATAAAATAATTATTTATAATTAAAATTGATCATAAATAATTTTTTTATTACAATTAATTGACCGCAAAAATTTATTTTTCTTATAGTGAATATCTAATCACAAATAGAGTATATAAAACTAATTTTATAAATTGATATAATTTTATATAGTTTGTCAAATTATAAAATTATTTTTATTATAAAATAAGTTTAATGAATTATAAAATTACATCAATATTATTTATATAATTTCTTTATTCTATATGAGGGCTTGGTATGGGATTCATCAAAACTACAAATTTGATAGAAAATTAACATCTAAAAGAATTTTATATTGGATTTATCAAAAAAATTTCTTCATATTTGATGAAAAAAAAAATGAAAGAATAAAATAAAATAATTAATTAATTTGACTTATATATAATAAACTTATAAATATGAAAAATGATATTAAAGGACTGTAAGTCAAAATTTGAATTTTTGACTTTTGATAAAATCAATATTAATTTTGTTATTAATTTACATAATTTCTTTTGTTAGTTTTTTTATTTTATTTTATATTTTTTATTAAATTAAAAAAAATTATGAAACCAATATTAATGCCTGACCGACCAATGATTATATTCTGTTCAAAAGAATTATTTATGGGCTGATCACGAAAGATGGACCACGTACATAAGTTTAAAAGCCCCCCAAGCACCAAACTCCGAGTTCAGCCACACACGTGGTACTTTGGAAAAAAAATCATGCTCTCCTCGCTTAGGTATACGTATATAGCTTACGTTTGCCTAATTAGAATTGTCTGATATTGGCCGTTCCAAATTCAAGTAAAGTTAGGAAAGGAAAACTTTTCCTAACCCTTTTGACGTGGGAGTGGGAGCGGCATGTGGAACAGTTTAACATACAGGAAGAGTGCACGGAAACGTACATAAAAAGGTGTACTTGCGGGTACGTCAACTAAAATTTTTTGTTAATTAAACCACATCACTCGAATAATCAAATTAAAGCACAAAGTTAATTCTCTTTTATTGGCTTGTGTGATTATATGCTTTTCTTTTTTAATTAGTGCAATAAAACTTCTCGGTTTGTTTATATTAAAAGTTTAAGAAAAAAATTTTGAAGACACGTGTTCTTAATTACTAGTTATTATTACTAATATGATAGAAGAAAAGAAAACCTTTCATGATCTTATAATCATAGTTAATTTCCTATTAATTAATTATATTTTAATTAAAAATAATATTTATAGTCGTTAAATATGTAAAAATCACATAATTATTTTTAAAAAAGTGAGTAAAATATGATACCAACATAAAAAAGTTTAGTAGATACTACTATTTTTCAAAACGTTTACATGATATTTACTCATTCTATGACTATATGTAATATTATTATTTTAACTTGTTTCTCAAACAGTTAAGGGGTGGTTTGTTTTGTAAACTTATTTCATCTCATCTCGTATTTTCAACTCACCTCAACTATTCATTTTATTACTATTCATGACACATTTCATTTTATCTTTAAATCAAAACGTTTTTATTATATTGTTATTATTTAATTTGTCAATAGGCTAGATTATTCATCTTATTTTTACTTTGAATTCCTCGCCTTTTAATTATTTTATTTAAATTATTCATGTGCATTCATGTGTTAATTTTGATTATTCTCCTCGAGTACGACTATTTGTTAATATTTCGGATGACAAGCGCGCACCTAGTGATACATGTATGATGTATAGTTCTTGTTCTTGTTCTTTTTTATTTTTTATATTTTATATTTTATTTTTTGTACCATCATTTTCCTATTTTCAAACTTAGCCCGTAGCCGCATGCGCCAAACGTACAATTTTGAAAACTTTATTCACGTTGTTGGAAGTATCACAAAAAACCTATCATATTCTATTTTGTGCCGTTGCCATCCCAATGCATTGATGGGAGATCATACGTACGTGGTCCAATTATTTGCCTCAATGTGATTATGAAAATCAATTGCCGAAGTTGCCCCTTGAAGATTTTTCTTTCGTAGATGGAAACAAATGTGAAGAAGAGAGACAAAGAAGAGGAAGTGAAACAAAATCATTAAGGCTAATTAGTAGTCTGATCTATGAAAATTGTCGTATTTTTCCTCCATTCATGAATCACATATTTGTTCACCCCTTTCCTCTTCCTATCTGTTTCTCTATTTCTTTAACATATTGATGAAGGTAAGAATTACATGTGACGATTGTAATAATTAATTTTTGTATTCTATTTTTTTTTCATTTATAAACAACTTCTCAGTTATTAGTGTCATTAATCACCTACCTTCGAGCATTAATCATAATATTTTTTGTGTAATTCCCAAATTTATTTATATTCACTTCACTTTTTACTGAAAACGAGTCATCAACCTGGGTTTTCTTAATATTCTTGTTTCTGCTATTTCTGAATTCTAGGGTTTGGTACTCTCTATCTATGATAATTTGTATTATCTTTTTGATTTCTTTGTAAATAGGTTTGGTATGATTCAATACTTTATAATATTGTTGAGGACGATTGGATTTTTTCTTGCTATGAAGGTGTTGTTTATCATATATGTTCAATTCAAATAGGTGGTTTCCAACCAAATTGAGGGGAAGGTTTCTAATTAAATTAGTAACAACTTTGACCCATATATCCAAATTCTCGAAGGGCTTGTGGCCTAATGGTATAAGTCCCCCATCTCCAAGTTGGAGATCATAGGTTTAATTCCCCCTTCCCAATGTATCAAAAAATAAAATAAAAAAAGATGTGTATATTTTGTTTTTATGATGGGTAATATCTAATGCTATTTCATTCCTTTGGAGTTTGGATTTAATGCTTTCTTTTAGAAAATTTTATAATGGTTATTTTCTACACATTTCTATTTAATAATGCCTCTTATGAGTTTGCTAATGTTTTCTTAAATCATGTTTCCAAATCTTTTTAAGTAGTAATGAAGTTGGGAGCATGTTGACGGTCAAGGTGTTGGTTCCTACTGCCTTTTTTAACCCATATAAATCATATATTAAGACAGTACATACAAATACTAAGGAACGTCATGGTTCATACCTATATCGGATTTGGGTCAAATATTAAAATTGGATATGTAGAAGGCTACTTGCAACAAGATCTTTTGATAGAAATTACTATTAGTCCCAAGGTAAGTGACAATGCATTAAATGGATATATATAGCTTGATTGTTGGTTTTGGCCTGTTCGACCATATATTTGGATTGAAAATGTCTTTTAAGGAGTCTAAGTTGAAGCTGTATCACGATGTTATGTTGGAAATATTGATATTTATGATATCCTTAAGATATTTCTAGATTCTCAACTTGAATTTAATCTTCATTTTCCTTCAATGTTTCTTCTATATTGGCAATGTCATATAATTTGAATGATTATTTATGTGGTCATCTAAAAAACCCTTCATAGCTTCACATGATTATTTATCTGGGCATCTCAATATGATTGCTTATTACATCTTGAAGAATATTTAATTGCAACAAGAGATTTTCACAAGATATTTGAAAAAAAAAACTCCAAAAAAAGCAGGTATGCTTATTACAGAAATAATTCCTTTATAAATATTCAGGGGAGTTATATCTTATGTGTAATGATGAATGGTTTGCATTTCTTGTTGCAATATTGAGCCATCTTGTCTATTCCTCTATTATCCAATCATTTTTGTTTTTGTTTTTTTAAGTTCTCTATTAGACAATGTCTTTGTTCATTAATTTCTGATACTCTATTTAGACTTCATGCTGGGGTGTTATTCTCTAATCGTGAGAAGTTTTGATAATTTCTATGGAAGTGCATAGGTGGATTGCTTTATTAAAAGCCAGTAGATTCATAGTGGTTGTCTTTGTTCATCGACTTCCAAGGATTGCTTTATTAAAAGCCAATAGATTCATCGGTGGATTGCGATGGCTGAATTGGGTTTAAACTATCATGAATAGTCATGCTTGCACTTCAAGCAAAGATATTGTATTCCAACCCCCAACACCCTTTATATCTTCTTGAACAACCCTAAGTAATACAAAATTCTTGGAAGTGCAGTCAAGCACTTGTGGATAATATTAACAGTTGGTGTTTAAGGTACTATTTTGATCCATTTGAGGATTGATCTATCTCTATGCTCTTTTTCGTCTTTTTTGGATGATGGGCTATTCAATTTTTGTCCATTTAATGGGGTAATTATATTATGATACTGATGTGGGATAATATGAATGATATAATGATGTTGATTTTGGTTGTCAACTCTTTAGTTTTTTCATTTTTCTAATGGGAACCATGAGGTTGCAGGGCTTTGATTTTTTTTTTTCTGATTACTGTCATAAGGTTCATTATATTTTCTGTCAATATATGCTTCATAGGTACCCTTTTTTTATATCAACATTTAACTTTGATTAGGCAGTAATAAATCACCCTCTCTCTCTCTCTATGTTGTCTTTGTTTTTTTTACAGTTTTCTTTTCTTGGTCTTATTATGATTTTAAAATTTGTGAATTTGCACACTTTTTTAGAATTGGCTACACTGGTCTATTATATATTGAATAAAGAAAATGGTTTTATTTTTTGTTTACTTTCCTTTGTTGCATATGGAATAACAAAACCAAGGTCTTTGATGGACATTTTAAATTCCAGTGGATTTACTTTGTCACATTCGCTGACTTTTCTATATGTGCAGTCCTTCGACATAATTTTAGGATATTAAGAATTTAAAGCTATTGGATGTAGACGGTAGATGAGGGTGTTGAATTTGATAACTTTGTTACAGAAAAAATTATAAAATATTTAATGGCTACTTCAGTGGAAGTCAAGGTAAAGATAATATTGTGTTGGTGTGATTCTTTGCCATTTTTTGTATTTGGCTTATAGATGTTGATTCAAACCATTTACTATGTCATGCAGGGACAAAATCAATTCTCAGATTTGGTAATATGGTAGTTGAGAATGGCTTCGGAGGTGTTTATGTGTTCTCTTTCAGGAACATGAGAAACCTGAAGTTGAAGGAGTTCAAAGAGCAGCTTCAGTCTACCAATAGGTAAAGTTGTTGCCTTTGCTTTCATAAAGTTCGGTTTCCATTGGTTAATCTCTTTCTAGTGCAATACATGTATTGAATACAGTTAGTTTGTTTTTAATATTGTTTTTATGCAACTTAAGTGATTTGTAATTTTTTTAATAGATGCAAATTTTGTTAAGTTTTAGTTATATGTATTTGAAGGAAAAAAGAATAAATACTTCACTATTGATTTTTTGTGAAGAAATCTTCACTTAGAAATATTATGTTTAAACTGGGTGTTGGAGATGTTAGCTTTGTTTCTCGGAAAAAAGTTGAGAAAAGTGGATTTTTTTTCTTTTTTTTTTTCCTAAGACTATAAAAGGTTGTACTTGCCATTGCTGGTAGTGGTTTCCAGATCTTTGACTTGATTCTTAATCAGTTCTACAGTGAGTAGTCACGTAGAATGGCTTTATGTTTACGAAGTGATGAAGAATCCACCTCTTATTGAATGAAAAAATCTACAACAATTGAGAGTAAAATTTGACACAATCTCAGTCTTAACTAGCTTTCGGACTCTCTTTACGTATGTTTTCTTACTAGGCCTGTTGCATCAAATGTTACTCATTCTCTGACAAATAATTTTTTATTATAATAATAGTTTCATGCAATAATTTGAGATTTTTGAAATTGAAACATACTCCAATTTAGATCAATAATAAACGAGGTTGAGATCAAAGAATATCAAGCTTATTGTGAGTTTGATATAATGATAGAAGAAGTTGGGAAGTGACGCACACAAAATTGTTTGACCTCAAAATTAGTGTTGAGGATATCATGGGAGGTGTTCCTTTTTTTTTTTCCCTTCTAAACTTTGTTGCTTCCTTTAATTCTTGAGATTGACATCATAGAATCTTGAAGCATCTAAGATTTTAAAGCATCCAAGACTCACAAAATATAGAGTAATTTTTAAACTTAACATGGAGGCTTCTCTTAATTGTTTTTTAGGGCTATTTTACACCATTCATTATAAGACTCAACTGCCTCATTTTCCTGAGCAAATTTTTACAAGAAAAATACAACATCAATAATTTTATTAATAATTACTTTGGAAATTGTATTCTTTGATATCCTACACTAAATATATGCATGTAGCAGGTTAATTTTCACAAATAACAGCAAGAGAATTGAGGACTGCTTGTTAAAAACATACTTTTTCTCAAATAATCACAATTTTTTGTATTGGATGCATGCCTAGACGAATTGTGGATAAAATCTGCATGGGTACCATGCATGAAGGTTGAATATTGTTTATTAGTGATTATTAGATAACCCATACTGGTGGTTGTGAATGTTTATGATTTGTATCCACTAAACATGACATTGGTTAATGTTATCCTGCATTATATATGCATGCAATAGGTTAACACAACTAACAGTAAAGGGACTTATTATGAGGGAAAATTTGGTGCTAAATTACAATGACTCTAGCTGAGAGGTCAAATTGCATTGGAGGAGGGGTGTTTTTGAGGCAAGACCTAGCAAGGGTGCAATAGGTTAAAAGTAGACCATCCACATGTACATGTATAGTATTGACACCACTTTTTATGAACATTGCCTCTGCCAGTTGTCATATTCCTAATACAAATTGTTATGTTGTATATGTTGTCTGCACATGGATTATGTATCAAGTATGCGTGTAGCACGTTTGTTGATAACGTATGAGGAATATATAAAATATGTGATTAGTACCTGGTAATGTTTCTTGTTTTGGACTTGATGTAGAGTTTATCATTAATTAGCAAAAAAGCTTCTATTGACAAAAAAAACAAAAACAAAAAAAAACTCATCAAGTTATATTATTTTCTAGGAAAGGTAATAATCGCTAGTGACATAAAATTGTGCAAAAATTGCACTTTAGCTACAAATGATTTTCATCAATACAAGTTTTTATTGGAGAACATCTTCATCGTTACAAAACTATCTTGACAAAATGTAGAAGCTGAAATAGGCACATGCTAAATTGCCAATAAAAGTATTTGCTAAGAATTGAGTTACGACAATAAATTATTTGTATAGATTTATAGTTGTAGCTATATATATATGCTGGTTGTAGTGACTTGTAACAAATGTACAAAACCCACAACAAAAACCTTTGATAGAAACTAGTCTTCACAATATATAATTGCTGCAAATAATATGTTGTGGCAGCATCTATTGTGAAAACACCCTATTTGCCACAATGCATATTGACAATGAATATCATTTTCAACAACTATATGATGCAGAGATCACGTATATAAGTCCATTAAAAATATGCACCTCTATTTGTGACAACAATTTGGTATATTAGCCAAGAAACATCTTGCTAGAATAACATGTCATTTGCCACCAACTTATAAAATGACGGATATCATTAATAATTGGCTTTTCTTCATCTACAAAGCTACTATAAAAACCTTTTGCCAGTATTGCACAGTTGCCACAATTTTTCAGGTCTTTTGTAGCAAAACATCTTGCGTCAACAAGTGAAATATGTTATAGTGAATTATGATTAACTTGGTGAAAATTAGAAAAGATTAGTACCGTTTCAGTTATATTAGTGAAGTGTACAAAATTAAGAATACGTAAAATTGATCTCACATAAATTTTTTTGATAATTTTGTAAATTAACACGACTTAATTTGATTTGTTAGATTTACTTGACAATAATGATATTTATTTTATAATCTGACTAATCACATAAGTTTCATCAATTTGTGATAATATTTTTATATAATTTCTTTGTAGCTAAAACATTTTTTATTAGAAAATTTGTCCAATTATATATATAAATATATATTACGAGAATGGCAACTAGTTAACGGTGCCCTTTGAACGAGTTATCTCCTCGCGAAATATTTTGTTGATGTAATTTATAGCAATGTCTGCAACGTGCTAAGACGACTTGTAACTAAAAAGAAATTTAAAAAAAAAAATATTAGTAGGGGATGACTCCAAACTAAATTGAGTATCAAGAATCATGCTTCTAAAACAAATAAAAATTTATCTCTACCGGGTACATATAAGTAGGAATTGTTCAATAGTCATGACAAGATTAATTAACTCCCGTCTCATTTAAGTATTGGAGGCATCCCCTACTAATTTTTTTTTTCTTATTTTTTTTTTCTTTTTAGTTACAAGTCTGTCTTAGCGAGTAAATATAGGAGAAGTCGATTTTAGAGAAACGAAAAACAGCCGGTTTTAATTAAAAAAAAAACAATCATTTTTAACCTTGTTTTCAATTCATATATAAAAAATAAATCAATAGAATTTATTAAATCTATAAAAATAAAAAGAAGGTTGAAAATAAAGAAGAAGAATTTTTTAACTAAAAATAAGATTGAAAATGAAGAAGAAAAAAAAATGTTAAAAACAAGATTAAAAATGAAGAAAAAAATTTGTCTCCTCATTTTTAACCTTATTTTCAATTCCTACATAAAAAATAAATGAATATATTCATTAGATCTATGAATATAAAGTTGAAAATGAGAAAAAAAAATTTTAATTTTATTTAATTGACTCTTCAAAATTTTATTCATTAGAGTCTCTCTCGACTCTTTAAAATTGACTCACTTAAAATTATTCAATTGATTTCCATGTTAGCGAGACATTTCTCGGATTTATCTGTGGAATGATCCCGGTATCAGAGGGATAAAATTACTAGACTTTATCCATGACTATGCGGTGCGTTTAATATAACTTTGTTACTCAATCGCCCATGAATCCTTCGTAAAGCCCCATTTGCTCGTCTTTTACTCATCTTTTCCACGCTGGCCACACGTATGTGTAACACTACGAAAGCTAATGATCATATTTTGTAGCTAAATGGTTTGGCAGCTTAGGGCAAAGAAAAAGGCCTACTTGCTAATAGTTTGGTCTACTGAGGCCAGAAAAGCCCAGATTCATTATTCAATATCAAAAAGTGATTTGTATTTTGTACACAATGTTGTTGACTTCATGAGCCCAAATAAAGTAGTTAGCCTTGCTGAGAATCTGAGCCCAAAAGTTATCTTTGTGCTCTAATTAGAAATTAGAATCCCCAGATTACCGATCGATCGAGGTCTTTCGGGCTTCGCAAAATACGGGCCTGTCTGCGGTACCTGGACGTGGTTGTCCGAGTTGAGTTTTCTTTTCTTTTTCTCCTACCCAATGATTGAAATTAACCTTTATCAATTAAGGATTATAAATCAACGTCATGTCAGCGACCAATGGTACTGTAGTACTTTATAACATTTGTTTTCTCAGTTCTAGCTCGTGAATACTGTTTGACAATCGTTAACCCCAATTAATAAGAAATCAAAGGGAAATTCAAAAGTCAGCTAACTAGAAGGAATTAAATAAAGGAAAATGATATATATATATATCCCGATTTGGGCTCCGTTGATGGTTACCGTTTCCCCTTCTCCCCTCTTTTTTTTTTTTTAATAATTAAGAGAATATTATTTAATAATACTATAATATTCTTTTCTTTTTTCTAAAATATAAAAAAATAATATAAAAAAATAAAAAATAAAAAATAAAAAATAAAAAATAAAAATAACTAACGAATCCCAAATCATGACTCAAATAACAGGAACTGTAGCAACCCTTTAAATAAAATAACAAAATCATGATCAACAAAAATTATCGGCTCTATCTCCATTAATAATAATAGTGAATATATAAGAATTTATTACATACAAACACGAGATATTTTTGATTATTTCAGTGCCTCGTGCATCATGTGCACACTACAAAAAAATTATTTATCTGTGATTATTTTTTTGTCAAAATTAGTCTAATTTTGTAATAAATAATCATATTTATTGTAAATAATCTATAACAAATACTTACTTTTCTGGCATGATTGATTTGATCTCAACCATAGAATTCAAAAGTATCAAAGGGGAAGATCAGTGTACGTATGTATAGAGTACTGTCATTGTAAATCGTAATTTTGATATGTATCTCGATCGGTAAAATTAAGTGTCTTGCAGGATATATATAAATTATCAAAACTAGAAACATTGATTATTGACGTTTGCCATCACAGTGATATATAAATTATAAACTATTGAAGATTTAGCCTCGATATATCAAAACTATAGTGTTACACGAATATTATATTTGGTGAGTTGTTATGCATATATATAATTTTTTTCTAAAATTTTTAGCTCATTTAAAAAAAAAAAAGAACAAAATCGCGTACGATATATATCCATGCAGGCATGGCTCAAAATGTTAAGAGGATAAAGGGTGAACTACATGTCGTTTCTAGTCCTTCATTTATTGTAAATGCTGTTGTTGATTAAACTATGTACAAATTGTTTTTATTCTTTTTACTTTCCAAATGTCATGCATTCTTTGGTACTAGCAGTTAGTTTGTTAAGCATTCTGTGTATATAGGCATGTACAATCATCTCATTTGGTACTAGCAGAAAGGATCTCACCTCCATTACTATTCTCAATTTTTTCCCATTATTTGGTTCTTACTTTGTTACTCTGTTACATGGTATCAACAAGCCTTTAAAAGTGTTTTCAATGGAGATCCCTCATATTGAAACCCCACCCAATTCTCTCGTCTCTCATTCAAACATTCCAACAAACACCTTGTCCCGATATCTTAACTTAAAATAACCCAACCAACCCATACCGTCTCGATCACAATGATAGCTCTGCCATCACCCTTATTGTTGATCCTTTTACCACCAACAACTATCCCACTTGGTCTCACGCCATGTGCCGAGCTCTTAGGACTAAGAACAAACTTGATTTCATCACTGTTTCACTATCCAAACCCATTAATGAAATCGATCCTCTATTTGAAATTTGGGAACGATGTAACGACATGGTCGTTTCCTGGATACAAAATCACATCATCCCCTTTCTCAAATCGAGTGTCATTTTTGTCGATAATGCTTCTGAAATTTGACTTGACCTTTAGGAGCGTTTTTCTCACCAAAATGGGTTCCAAATCTTTCAGCTTAAGAAAACTTTAGCTGCTCTCTCTCAAGACCTTGAACCCGTGAGTATCTACTATGGCAAATTAAAATCCCTTTGGATGACCTAAGCCATTTATGACACAATTCTAGTCTGTAACTGTGGCAGTATGCAGTCTCTTTTGGATAGGTCTCAATGAGACTGTGTTCAATTTCTCATGGGATTACATAAATTTTACTCCCCCATCCATGACTAGATTATGCTCATGGATCCTATTTCCCATATTTCCAAAGTTTTCTCTCTTGTTCAGCAGTAAGAAAGACACTACTAGATCACTTCTAATTCTCCTACTCTTGAAACAATGGCTCTTGCCATTCATAAACCTCACCCCTCTTCCAAATACCTACCCAAAACCTCCCCCTCCACCAAGAAAGATCACCCTTATTGGTGATCTAGAAAATGTTATTTGAAACAAAAAGCTACAAGTTAGGGCTAGAAACCTAGACTTAGAGCTAGAAAATGTGTTTTCATTGGCTACCCATTTGAAACAAAAGGTTACAAGTTATTAGATCTGGAAAACATCACTATTTTTATTTCTAGAGATGTTTTTTTTTTCATGAATTCATTTATCTATTCAAACATATTTCCTCTCCTTCATCCTCCTCACAAACCCCTTCTACCTATTTTTTATCCTACTAATTTTTCCTTTCCCCTTTTCTCATTTGTCCTCTCCTCCCTATCATCTCCACTCCAAAATACGCCATTAGACCATCACAGACACCCCACCTTGACAAAAATAACCCCCCCTCCCCCTCCCCCTTTGCTTTCCACCCATAACCCAATTCCCACCACCTCTCTTGCCCTTACAGACCCTACAAATCTTCCAACAAACCCTCTCACACTTAGAAGATCAATCAGACTTCGAAAAGCCCCACAATATCTATAAGACTTTCATTGTCAACATGCTCTGCTCTCACCCTCTACTTGGTCAATTTCTAAGGTAGTTCCTGTTTCAAATGGTAAACCCTTTCCCTTACTTAATTCTCTATTTTATCATAAATTCAGACCTAGTTTTCGATCTTTTTCTTCATCTCTTTCCCTGCATACATAACCTAACTCTTATAAACAAACCATAAAAGATCCTGCATGGGGCAAAGCCGTGGAATTTGAACTTGAGGATCAGAAAGGAACCACACTTGGTCTATTATTGATTTACTTGAAGGAAAAAAAGCATTGACTGTAAGTATGTTTACAAACTCAAGTTTAATTCTGATGAAACTTTGGAAATGTTGAAAGCTAAATTAGTAGTTAAGGGTTTCACCCAAAAAGAGGGCATAGAATATGTTGAAATCTTTTCACTTATAGCTAAATTAGTTATTGTGAGATACTTGCTTAGAATTGCTGGCATTAGAGGTTGGTATTTACATCACTTTGATGTAAACAATGTCTTTATTCATGGTGAACTAATCGAGGAAATTTATATAAAAAAATCCCCTGGATATTCAAAGAGACAGCCTCACCAACTTTGTAAATTACTAAAGAGTATCTATAGTCTCAAGCAAGCATCCTAGCAATGGAATGTCAAGTTGACTTCTTCTCTCCTTAAGCTTGGTTTTATTCAATCTAAATTTGATTATCATTTGTTCATCAAGCAAAATGGAGAGTCTTATATTACCTTGTTAATCTATGTGGATGATATATTGATTGCTAGCAACTCTAATGCCTCAATTGCTTCCTTTAGAGTTTTTCTCAATGCCAAGTTTCAAATTAAAGATATTGGCTGCCTTAGATATTTTTTACGTATAGAGATTATTAGATCTTCTAAAGGTATTCATATATGTCAAAGGAAATATGTCTTAGACATCTTGGCTGATTCGGGAATATTAGGTTATAACCCACTCAAAGTTTTCATGGACCAAAACTTAAAGCTTAGCAAGGATGATGGGACTCCCATTTTTTACCCTAGCATGTTTAGAAGATTAATTGGCAAGCTATTGTACCTTACTATCACACGGCCAGATATATATTTTGTTGTTCAAATGCTCAGTCAGTTTATGGATAGTCCTAAATCATCCCACTTAGCTGCTACCTACAAGATTTTGAGATATCTCAAGGCAGTACCAGCTCAAGGCGTTCTCTTATCCTCCTCATCTTCAACCCAATTGCAGCATATTGTGATAGTGATTGGGCCTCTTGCCCAGACTCAATAAGATCAACCACAGGGTACTGCATTCTCTTAGGCCACTCTTTGATTTCTTGGAAATCAAAAAAACAAATTGTGGTCTCTTGTTCTTTAGCTGAGTCATGGTATGATCAATAGCTGCCACTTTCTCAAAGTTAACATGGCTGTGATATCTCCTCTCAGATCTCGATTTTAATATCCACAAGCTACACTCCTCTTTTGTGACAATTAAGACGCGCTTCACATTGTTACAAATCCGGTGTTTCATAAAAGAACCAAGTATAACGAACTTGATAGTCCTTTGATTCGAGATAAAATACAAGATGGAAGCATAGTCACTGCTCATGTCTCCTCCTCAACACAACTGGTTGACACTTTGACAAAAGCTCTTCCCTCCTACACCTTGCAATCACATTTTTCCATGATGAGAATGGTTAATCTCTATTCTTTATCTTGCCATGAAAGGGGAAGGTGTTAGAGGATAAAGGGTGAACTACATGTCATTTCTAAGTCCTTCATTTATTGTATGTGCTGTCGTTGATTGAATTACATATAGATTATTTTTATTCTTTTTACTTTCTAGATGTCATGCATTCTTTGGTACTAGCAGTGAGTTTGTTAAGCATTCTATGAATATAGGCACGTACAGTTGTCTCCTTTTTTCTTAAGTGTGGAATTACAGAAGGGATTTCACCTCCATTACTTCTCTCAGTTTTCTTCCATTATTTAGTTCTTGCTTTGTTACTCCGTTACACAAAATGTGAGCACAAAAACTCAAAATAACTCAATTATTCCATGAATCAACATGAATATCCGCAAATGGTACCAGTTCTTGTTTGCCACTACGTGCGTTCATCTTAATCTCAAGTTTCTTACAAATATAAGTTGTTGTCCTATATATATATATTGTTGTGATCGTGCGACAATTATGATGAATATATAGAATAATCGAAAAAAATAAGAGTAAAATAACACAGAGATTTATGTAGTTCAATAATGTGCTTACATCCACAAGGACGGGCAGTGGTATTTCTACTATTATAAAAAATATGGTTACATCGTATATATTTATACTAACTCTAGGTGTACGGACATATTTAATAAAATTTACAAAAATACCCCCATGCCGTACCGTGGGAGTACCTTTCGTTCCGCTCCACTCTGCTTACTCTCTTATCTACCTCTTTGTCATTGTGCATGCAGTAATATATGAACCACATACTCCAACATATATATATATATATATATATATGATTTATGCATGCGTGCATTATCCGTATATGCATGTGAAATTAATGTGAATTAATAACGTCTCATGTACTGAATTAACTCATTTCGCTTCCTTTGCAGAACTAATTTAAAAAGGTTTTGGAGTCCGATGCACTCAAACGTTTTTTATTGTCCCTGATCTGTTCATGATCATCAAGATCAGCCTGCATATATACACAACACACACAGAGATATGTAGCGTCGAAAACTTCAAGTATTAATTGGAATATGCTATATATGTATCTCATGAGTACGTATAAGTGAGAATTATAAGCTAATAACAGCTAGCTGCGAGACCACTTCTACGATCTCAAACTTGCTTACATGCACACGGTTTCAGTCATTGCAAATTCTTCTCGATATCAGTACGATCGAACATGTTTATACACACGATCATGATCATATATATCTCTATATATATATATAACATGTACATATACAAATTAATACTGCTATATACTAGCATTAATTTATCCAAACTTGGTTATGATCAATTGATCTTGCTTTTCCAATGCAGTACTCCGCACATTTCGTTCATGATTCACATACTAACTCCCACTACTACGAATTTGGTCATGCTTATAATTTGCATTCAACTACACTTAGACCGAATTTCTAAAGCATTAACCATTGAAGGTCCACGATAGGCTATCCGTTTCTTTCGCTTTTGCTGGCAACATTGTCCACATGAGTTGTCCACACTATTATGAAATTTGTGAGATAATCTATATATTTTGCTAATCATTCTGAACTCCACGCTTTCGATCACGATCTTTAACCTTTGTTTGTTCTTGTCTCCTAATCTTAATTATCGGCATTATTAATCTGAAGTGGACATACAAACCGAAATGGAATCATAGTAATTTGTTCCCATTAACATTATTCTTGATTATGCCATTTTTTTCCAATCACCATAATCTTTGTAAAGGGCATTAAAATCGTAATAATTAGTCATCACCTTGAGCAACAAACAGTGAATGATGGTACTGCGTGCATATGGTTCTGTGCCAGGACTACTACTGTTGATTGACAAAGTCAACAGCCAAATCCAGTAATCGAATAATACTTTTTAGGGGCATTAAAATCGTAATAATTTTTTTTAATGCAAAAATCGTAATAATTAGTCGTCACCTTGAGCAACAAACAGTGAATGATGGTACTGCGTGCATATGGTTCTGTGCCAGGACTACTACTGTTGATTGATAAAGTCAACAGCCAAATCCAGTAATCGAATAATACTTTTTATGATTTAAATTATGTTAACGAGAGTTTTAAATGAAAGTTAGAAATTGGATATTATTAAAATATTATTTTTTAATATTAGTATTATTTTAAAATTTTAAAAGTTAAATTATTTATTATATTTTGTATCTTGAAAAGATTGTAATGGCGAGTGCTTAATATGATTATTTATTTATGCAATTTGAGCCTTTTGCAACAGTAACAAAGGATCAAATATTATGGGAGAATATACCAATAGAGCATTTTCTTTTCTTTTTATGTATTTTATTTTTATTTTTAAATATTTAAAAAAAATTATAATATTATTAAAAAAATACTTCATTCATCACTAAATAAATAAATAAAAAACAAATCAGATTCCAGCCGAGAATACAAAGGTGTGACTTTAGCATTTCTGTTTGCTTAAAGTATAGGCGCTACTAATAATTGGTAGTTGGTAAGAAAGCATTTTTTACACAAATTTTCCCACAATTGTGCTGGTTAAATCTTTTAAATGTTGTTAATTAATATATTAGGATATATGCCTTATATTTATATCTATTATAATAGATACTCATTGAATTCAGTGGTGCAGTTTGGTGATATAATTATATTTTAAACTAATTATGACCATAATTAAGACAATATATATGAAAAATGATTATCATCATCTTCTACATGAATTATGACAATCGAGTTACTAACAAAAAGTGTTCATCTTCAATTGTCATGAGCATCCATGATTTTTTTTCAACCTAACCTTAGTGGAACTAGGAACTGTTTTGTAATGAGTAGCACTAGCTAGTACTGCAAGTATTCGGCCGACACAAGGGGCGATCGATCCAGATAATAGCAATACAAATTGTGACATCGTATCCTTTGCGAGATCTATGTTACAACTAAACTACAACAATATTTTGAGGTTTGTTGGATGGTCCGTAATTTCTTCATTCTTTATTATTATAAGAAAACTACTTATTTGCTGTATTTTTATTAGTTATTAATAGTCTATTTTAGTCGTTAATAGTCTTTTCCATCGTTAATATTGAGTCACTATTATCTATTTTTCTTGTAATGCGTACGTCTAGCATTAATTGTCTGATAAAACATATATATTGATAATCCCAGTCAGATTATATTAATGAAGCTCGCTTTTTTCCTCCTTTCTTGGGTTATTATTTGCAGTGAGTTAGCATATATATATATATATATATATATATATATATATAAGAGAATGATCTGCATATATATACACACCAAAATAAAATTAAGAGGGACTAATATATATTGGAAATTATAATGACAAACGAAGGAATTAAATTAACTCGATCCCTAGCTAGCCACCATGCATATATGAGATTGATCAGGTGGCATACAGGTTGTGAAGTCTTTGATTGCGTTTGGACTATACATTCTGTAGATGATAATAAAAAAATAATTATGAAATAGTGTAGTGACTAATAATAAAGAGCAATAAAAAAGATAATAATAAAATAATTAATCGTAGTAGGATAAACTGAATGTGGCCCTGTTTGTTTTTAGAGATGAAATAATATAAGATAAAAATTAAAAAAAAAGAATAAAATATTATTGTAATATATTTTTTTAATATTAGTTTTGTTTTGAAATTTTAAAAAGTGATTTTAAAATTTGAAAAAATTAAATTTTTTATTATATTTTATATAGAGATTATTTAAAAAAATATAATGATGAGTTTGAAAAAAATTTAGACTTTTTGATTTTGTTTCGTAAAGCAAATCAAGCCTTAATTAAGGCTTTTGTCAAGAAAAAGGTAATTCTGTTTTAATTAGCACGTGCTAAAACACTTATCAAGCTAGTTAACCATAAGTCGACCCTGTTAAATGTGGGGATTATATTCAGTCCTAGCACTAATAATCATACTTTAGGGACATTGACAGTTAGAAATTTAATTAATAGTCGTTGAACCGATAAACTAAAGCTTGTCAGTTGTCTGGAAGCGTGTTCTGGCGCACATGTACTATTTGTGATCGAGCTGAAAAACAACTGAAACATTCGAGCAGAAGTACTCCTCTTTCTTTGTCTCTAAGGTCGTCACATATCAGTACACCAGATGGGTTCAAGGGTCCGGCTGTCTTTTTCATGTTTTTTTTGTTTGAGTTTTCTTGTTCCTCTTTGGTCAAAAGGGTAGATGGTTTGACTGTTCATATAGAATCAACTTATAACTAATGTTAACTGATCAATTGTATTGAGGGTTGTAGATAATAATTTAGAGGCCGTTTTCTATATATTTGTTTTGGTACGTATATGAAGACTGAGGTGTTTTTTACTGAGGTTGTACAAGATACTGAGAGAAAGAGAGAGAGAGAGTGTGTACAAAAAGTAGGATTTTTAAGGGCTAATTAACATGTTAACATTTTATTAACATATTAACGACCGATCGATATTGTATAATATAATGGGGACGATCGATGAAAAGACACAACAAGAAAAATAAATATATAATTAATTAATTATAATTGAAATAAATTATTTGTAACAAAAATAATTATTAATTATATATTTTTTAATAATGGGTTCAAGATTTGTTTCATACGTCCTTGGCTTGTGATCAAAGGTTGTAAATAGCCTAAGTATATTAAAAATGAATAATACTATATATAGTCGTAGAATGGCAAGCGACATACAATCGTTTTAATAAAAAGTGGGATCTATTATTAAAAAAATTAATTTTTTTTAAATGGATCTCATATACATTTATTTCTTTTTTCAAAACGACTACATACAATTTACAAATTCCCATTTACATTTATTATTTTCACTAAAAATATATAGAAAGAGTGATATGATGGTATGAAAAACTGCTACAAATATAAAAAAATTTGTAGAATTTTTTTTTTATAAATTGATAATTGATGTAGTTTTATAAATTTATAAAAATAACTTTATAAAAATAATATTAATATGTATTTAAATACATTATTTATTAATAGGACAAAAAAAAAAATCTAATTTTTTAGCTAGGAGCTGGCTACCCAGTTCGCTCGATCGGTTACACATATATCCGCTGGCTTAAACGTCATGGGGAACCGAAACAATAATGGGTCTATGTGAGCAATGATTGAAAAGGTTCCCCGGCCCACTAGTGGTTGAGCTTCAGCTCACCCACTTGCACTGATTTTGTTTTTCTTTATTCCTTAAAAGCTTATAATTTTCACGTTCATTGATGACAACAAAACAAAAAAATCATTTTTTTTTCTTGACCAGGCAATATTATTTGCTCCGAGCTGACAAACAAAACAATATTATATATGTTCCGTTTCCTCCCTTGCATGCTGTCAACGACTTTCCATGAATCGTTTTGTTCCTAAATATAATAATTACACTTTATTATATATTGCTTGCTTTGTTACAATTTTTTGTTTGAAGATCAATTAAATTAATTATTATAAGTTAATAGATTCATTGTTGACAAAAAAAAAAAATTAAATACAAGTAATATTGGACACTCATATGTATACCAATATCAAGACAAAAAGATAAATTTTCTACATTATTTACATTTAAAATAAAAAATATGAAAGCAACCAATCAGAATGTACATGTGCGCATATGAGTGTGCAATATTACTTATATATAACATTATTAAAAAATAAAAATTCAGACGTAAATAATATTACTGGAACGTCTGATGTAGTTAATCCCTACTAAACGTGAATTATGATCATAAAAATATCCCAAAGTTAACTTTTTTATTAATTCTTTGTTTTGTGGAATGATTTCCACGCAGGAACTTAAATTATAATCTTAACCAAACTATATATATGTCTACAATATAAATGAGCATACCATAGATGCAATTAATTAATGTTGCCTACTCTTATTTTTTGGAGTTATTAATTATATTTGGACTCGAATTATATATGGTTATCCAATACACTTAAAACCTAAAGCTTTTTATCAGCCGATGCTATAATTATAATGAGATTTAATAAAAATTAATTTATAAATTAACGTAAATTTTTGTGAATCTACAAGAGTTGTTCCATTTCCATGGGAGGATGTGGGGACAAGATGACAATGGCATCACGTGTGAGACTTTTGCTTTACTTGTTACCATAGAACACAAGTTTTTGTGGGTGTATGTATTAGCTTTTGTCATACCCAATACTAAAATATCTAAGTGCCTCGGCCCTAGGCGAATAACTGGCCCGATACAGCGGAAAAGTCACAGAGGAAGGTAGCTTAACTTGCCGGCACGCACAAGCACCAAACACAATGCTGCACGTGGCATTCCAACTAGGCATCAGCTTGTCGGACAAAAAAGCAGGAGAAAAGGGGGAGGGGCCTCCGTGGGACCCTCCAAACATGGATAACGGGGTGGGGCCTACTTTCAGAACCGGCCTGCACCCAAATTGTGAGCCTAATGATCGTGGGCTAGCCCACGCCGGACCATTAGCCGCCACGTACTGAGTCCCAAACATCATTCCGTTCTGTGCATGGGGCCCGGTCTCCACCACCAGAGGCACAGAAATACACGCACTGCTAGCTGGGCTTAGCGGCTCAACCGAAGCTGATTCTCAATAAAAAATATATATATATATATATAATATTAAAAAAAAAGAGAAGTATTTGGAGAGGTGTCCCAATCGTATTGTCTAAGGTCGGTTCTTTGGGGTCCAGCTCGTGAAAGCTATATAGGGAAACGTAATAAAATACAGTAGACAAATAATAATATAAAACAGCAGACCAACCAACCAGAGACGCGTGCTCCTGCACTTGCTTAATTGCTGAGCTTCTTTTCTTCATAATAAATAAATATTTTCTTAAATATTCTGATCAAAAAGGCATTTTTCAGATCGACTACATTAATTATTAATCAATTGCTTCTTTATTTAAAATAAAAAATAAAAAATCACTTGCTTCTTTATACAGTGGGGCTGGATCATGATCAGCTAAGCTAGCAGCTCTCCCTTCGTTTTCAGTCGATGTGATCAAGTACAGCATTAACACGGTTAAGGAAAAATATTAATGAAGATATGTCTTTTATATATAATGTACTAAAGCCACTTTGGAATTTTTTAATATAACAGGCTGCTAGGACGTAGGATATTAATTTGGTACCCAAGTAATTGACTCTGCAATTAGTTTCTAGAAGTTAAAAATCATCTACTTTATTATATTGGATTTTGATCATCTATCTTTGGTACTTATGAGTTATGGTGCAAGGCTAGTAATTAATGATCCACGTAGTTAGTTTTATTAAGCATTGTTGCATGTGAAATTTACTACCATATAAAACAAAATCAGAATATTAATACATTTTATGTTATTAAGGTTGAAAGCTTCCATATTAGTAATATGTTGAATGACCTATCCAAAATATATATATTTATTTAAACAGAAGGGCTAATACCTATCATTATTGATATGATCGTGTACAACACGCAGTCTACATTGAATAGGAAAAAACATTGGTAAGGGAAGTGGAGAGAGAGAGAGAGAGAGAGAGAGAGAGAGTAGCTTTTGGCTTGAGAATGTTGAGCTCAAGGGTGACCACCAAAATATCACCATTAATGATGATTACCTTTCATCATCATCACAATATATTTAATGCCGATTAAATTCTTTAAGATACTTTTTGGTCGTGTCAAGTCCTTTTTAAGTAGCCAAACTCTTCCTCACCGTTAGATCTTCTTACATTCACCACACCCTCTCTCTTCTCTCTTAGGCAACCTCAAAGAGCAGAACAATCTTTTCTGGTCTTTATCAGTTGCTGGTGGGAGGTGTGGAGGTTGTCATCTCTCTCTCTCTCTCTCCGCGCTTATTATCCTACTCGGTACTTCCCTTTCTTGAGCCATTTTAGCGCCTCCTCTTTTTCGCTCAAAGCTTTTGCAGCAATCAAGCTCCCTCTTAAAAGATGAGGAGAGAGAAACTATGAGAGTGATGGATTGTTAGGGCATGTGTTTGTTTTTGTTTTTGTCTTTGCTTCCTATTTAACCCTACCTCTTCTCTGTGTTTCCATTCCACATGCCTTTCCTTTTCCTTTTCCTTTTCCCTCACTTTCCCTGCCTTGTCTTCGTTTCTTTTCCTTTCCTCGGGATCTGATCATCTCCCTCTAGAAAGTACTGTCTTCTTGACGTACAACAGCTGGAGTTCAGTTCAATTCCCGAGGATCACTTATCTTTCTTGCTTGATATTTCCTTTGTTCCTCGCGTTCAGTGGGCTTGGAAAAGTTAAAAGAGAGTGACGAAAGCAATAATCTTAAAAGTCTTTTGGCTTTTATAAGCTGGTTGGTGGGATACGAGGTTGGGTTCAAACGGATCGGAGGAGTTGTAGATTGGATAGGATCAAGTGCTGTGAAAGATTTTCAAGGTCGTGTGCTGTCTTTTGGTTCTTCTACTTTAGGTTTTATTTCATTATATTTTCTGATATATTTGGATCCTTTATGTGAATGATTTTGAATTCATCATTTCATGTGGTAAGACATATAAGAGAGTGCACGCTTAACGCTTTTGATTCAAGCTTATGAATGAATAACATAAGTATTCAACCAAAAGAACATAAAAGCCAATAATAATGTTAGAATTCTTCATATATCTTCTTATCTCAACTTTTGTGGGGGTTTTCAGCTTGTATTTGGAATGGTTTAACCTTGATAATCTTGATGTTTCAGTTTTGAGATGCGCTTCCATTGATGATATGTGCTAGTATACACAATTAAGTTTTATCCAAAGTTAGGTTTCTCAATCAACTTTCTGTACCTTACATCTCTAGATGGAAATCGAGAAAGTGATTATGTATGTTTCTAGACGTAGGTCTTTCTATTTCTAGGTTTGATCAGCTGTTTTGCATTTAGATCTCACTTTCTGTAATCATGAATTTCATACGAATGTGTGTTCATGCATTATATATATATATAGCTTCAAATCAGAGATATATTAATTGCAGAATCAAGATGTTTGATTAATTTCCTGCATATTTATTACTTCTTTGGTCTTTTGGGATCTAATTTAGGTTGCATTTCTATTGAATCAACGAGGTATATATGTAAAGTTGTTGCATTGATCAACGTCATATCAATCAATTATGTGTTGAATTAGTGATCTTTGCTTAACGATGATCTACTATGATGTACGTACCGGCCTTCTTCGGTCTTCTTCTTTCTTCTTCTCTTTCTTAATCGACTCCTCTTTATATTTCGTAGGGTAACGATAAAAGATTTTTGACTGATCATTATTAATATCCGTAATCCAACTGGAACTCAACACATGTGTTGAATAAAACATTAAATGCATAGATCATATCCATGCGTACGTATATATTCAATGAGAAAAAGAAAACTAAATTTTATATTATTTCATTTAAAAACTATAAGCTCTTAGTCCTCACAGATCATTATTATTAATTTTCCTCTTATGATTTATGACCTTTATTCGAAAGAACTTAATTGCTAGTCAGTTTAGTTATATATTGCTTAAGTTTTCACAGTGGACAAAGCTGGCTTAATTATCACATACATAAGAAAGGGATTTACTCCCATTTTAAGACATATACATTGATCATATATAGTTGTAAGAGAAACGTGATCTTTCTTTTGCATGCATAAAGAAAACTATGAAATCAAGCCATAGATATATGAAAAAAATCTATACATATAAGCTCTCTATATATATATATATTACTTTGCAACTGTTCTCCACAAAAAATGTTGGTAAAATCTCTTACAAGTTGCACTTAAGATCTATCGTTTGAGTCTAATCTGGTGTAAAGATTTGTTATGATCAAGAAAGACGTATTGCATAAGTTTTGTGCATATTATTTCCTTCTGCTAAATTAGGTCCTTGTCATCATACTATATGCCAAATGGCTGGTGGAGATTCTAAAAGTAACATCTCCTTTATAAATTCAAATATATATTAATTCTTTGTTTATTATGTCAAACATTGTATTGTAATTCACATGAATAATTATAGAAACTTAACCTCTAAGGCCTGATCTTATATTCAATTAATCAGTTATAAATCCAAAAAACCTGCATTAATCTTTTACCTACAGGGCAAGATGCATGCACTCCACTGATGATCAGACATTAATGTAGCTTCTCCTCTCCCTTTCAGCATATTATGTAACACTTATTATTGTTTCTTGTCTTTTCTACTAATTAGGCTTCTAACTTTGGAACCGACCACATTGTTCATAATAGATCAATCTGACATCTTTTACCTACTTTTACAGCAAAGGTTATACGGCTGATTGCATTTGGCATGAATGAAAAATGCAGGTAATTTCGAGTTATTGGGAGAATATCATGAATACCTTTTCACATGTTCCTCCAGGCTTTAGATTCCATCCGACAGATGAAGAACTTGTTGATTATTATCTGAGAAAAAAGGTTGCTTCCAAAAGGATTGATCTAGATGTCATCAGAGATGTTGATCTATACAAAATTGAGCCGTGGGATCTTCAAGGTACTGCAACTAATCGTTTAGAACCGGAGTATGAAATTTGAACAAAAAATAAAAATAAAAATGAAAAGAGAGATTGAAGATTGTTTAATTAGATTATCGTATCAACCATTGATCACGTCGACCGTTTTGGTAATTAATTTGGACAGAATTATGCAAGATAGGAACTGAAGATCAGCAGAGTGAATGGTATTTCTTTAGCCATAAAGATAAGAAATACCCAACTGGAACTCGCACAAATAGAGCTACAAAAGCAGGATTCTGGAAAGCTACTGGAAGAGACAAGGCTATTTACGCTAGGCACAGCCTAATCGGCATGAGAAAGACTTTAGTGTTTTATAAAGGACGAGCCCCTAACGGACAAAAGTCAGATTGGATCATGCATGAGTATCGACTAGAAACAAACGAAAATGGAACTCCTCAGGCAAGTCTTACTTTATCAGTTTTTCTTTCCCTTGAATCGAAAATTTTCTAATTACTTACATAAATATTCTACCAAAAATGTAAATGTTCTGATCATCAATCATGACTTTGAGCTTTTCTACAACGTACGGAAATGACCAAGTTTTATATTCTTAGGTCACCTGAATAAGAGCATCTGAAGTCAATATCCAATAATTAATTAAAGATCTAGATAGCTAGGAAAGAAAACCTTTGTTGCCATGATTAAGTCGGAACAAGCTGTACATTTTACATAACCAGAAATAGGTTTCAGTATAGGACGTACATATAATGCATGTCTAATACTTATAATTAATTATATTAAATATTTTATAATGTGATTTGTTATATGAAGAACACGTACGTGCCTAGGGTTATGGAAGGTATTTAGAAGAATGTTATTGACCCTTTTTTTTTTTCCTCGGCAAAGAAATTAATTAGCCCATTATCGAAACAATTTCCCTTCAGTTGCATTGTGAAAGAAAGGTCCGTGCATGCATCAAGTTGTGCGTTAAACACTATATAAAAGCTTATATATGAAATAAGCTTGGACGTTGTATGGAAATTGATTTAGGCCTCAGAAATAGTTCTAGAAAACTTTATTCGTACCCTAATACGGGGTTGTTACAGCATACGAATTTAAGATCCTTGAAAATTACGAATCAACTTTTGTCTTGATGTTTACTTCCATATATCGACCATAGTTGTACACCAAGAACATGCTTGAATTCTCTTTCTTCTAGTTTTTGAATATATATATATATATATATATCATGAGTACTGTGCTTAGGGTTGATATATATATGTTACATCGATCGAATGTCCACAAGATAGTTTATGATCATGAACTGCATGTGAAAATATAATATAAATTCCCTGATCATCTTTTACCGCTTTCATAACAAAGCGGGCTGTTTTCGATCCCATGCATTTGTTTTCCAAGACATGAGTACGTACTAGTTAACGCTCTATTTTCCGAACGTAAACATTTTATAAATTGATCGATGTCGTTATATATATTTCGCTTGCACCAGGAAGAAGGATGGGTTGTATGTAGAGTCTTCAAGAAGAGAGTGACGGCAATGCAGAAAATGAGCGAGTATGACTCGCCATGTAATTGGTACGATGATCAAGTCTCATTCATACCCGAACTTGATTCCCCGAGGCGATCAGTTACTCATCCTTTTGCATCCTATAACAACCACCATTATCCCTGCAAGCAGGAGCCTGAGCTACAATATCATACGCCTCATCATGATGCTTTCCTCCAGCTCCCCCAATTAGAAAGCCCCAAACTTCCTGGCCAGTCTGCAACCACCAGCGTTTGCTCAGTAGTTCCATATGGCTTTGATATGAACACTGGAAGCGCCATGCAACCCTCAAACCTTACGCAAGAAGAGCGCATGCAACAGTGCCATCAACAAAACATGAGCTCCTCGTTATTTTACTGTAATAACGTCGAACAGGCGGTGGACCAGGTGACTGATTGGCGAGTCCTGGACAAATTTGTCGCATCTCAGCTCAGCCATGACCAAGATTCCTCCAAGGAAAGGAATTACTCCAATGCAGTTGTCTTCAATGTGGCAGAACATATGAATATGTTATCAAATGACTCCAAAACTACCGAGGAATATGCCTGACATATATCTGCGCGCGCGCGGCCTCCTGCTGCCATGCATAATGATCAGTGGAGGGATCAAGTGAAAACATGATGATGCTATACATAAGAACTAGATGATGCATGATACTAATCATAGGAAGTACGTATACGTACCATTTGAAAGGAAAGAGGTAAGATCGATCCTGCATGCAGGTAAATTCTATGTACATAATAAAACTAAAATGGTATTGTTTTAATTAGCTATTAAGACTTTGTTGCCCTTTGTGTTGATTTGATATTATTGGGCAACTAAGTACGCACTAGACCAGACATATTATACTAGCTACGTCAAATAAATTAGTGCTTATAAGTCATGAAGAACTACGGCCGAGAGCTGTTGCAACTATCTCTCGGTGACTGTTGAATGTAATTGATCTTCCTATAGCTATTCTATATTACAGCTTAATTTGGATTTGAAAATTTTTATCATGTACAAAAGTCTGTATACACATGTACGTACACATCATGATCGTGATGTACATATGTAACTTCCTATTTGGTGATCTGCGTATGTTCTTGGAGTCTGGCCTTTATTAATCTGAAGAAACACTTAGAAGGATTTCTAGAATTGAGTTCTGCTGCATAGTCACAGCTTTTGTATATTTTATGCATAATCTAATGATGTGATTGACTAAAAATTATTATTTTATAATATAAAAAGTTAGGCCTGTTCAAAAAGCAAACTCCTCATGATTTCCCGACCTGACCCGGCCCGACCCATTATGACCATAATCGGCATCGGTTAACTGAACCGTTTATCAATACTTACCTCAGTTCAAATTCTCAGAAGCTTCCTCGACGAGTATATAAAACCCTAACCTTCTCTCTTCGTAGTTCTCAGAAGACCTCTCCCCTCTCTTGGTCCCGAAGCTCAAAATTTTTTGGATTACAAAATTCTCACTTCAACCACTCCCATTTCCCCTTCGGTCATCCCATCGGCACCCCACCATCGCTTGGTCTCTCAATCCCGTAAAGCCAAACTTGTTTTCTGGGTTCAAAGCGCCAAAACCTCGCCTTAGGGCCCTTTGACCATCGTCGTAAACCCTATCAGTTGGCAGTTAAATGCTCCCATCGTGGCTCTCTTCTGGGGACCAGGTAAGTTAATTGCGCCTCACTTCTCCCATAACCAGGTAAGTGGCTCTCTTCTTGTGTGTTGTATTGTTTGGAATACCCGTCTTCTAAAAACCTTATCAGGTCAACCAATCGGCCAAACGAGTATCCAATAGTTAGCATGCGAATGTAAACGAGTTGGTTCGGAATTGGCATTATTGGGTTAGGTGAACAATCCTAAAACAAAATGATGTAACCAATCACATTAATGGATTTATGCAAAATATATAAAAAATAATAATAATAACTGTATATAGAATTTTTGTTTTTAATTTTAGACTTTTTGAAGAACAATTGCCCCCCTCCCCTCCCCTCCCCTCCCCTCCCCTCCCCTCCCCCAGTCTTCCCACCCTGTTAAATTTATATTTAGGTTTAAGCTTTAACATAATTGGTAATTTTACATGAAGGTATTATATATTTATATATATAAGACAAAAGGTCATGTGTTCAAACTTTATATTAGTACGTATTTCGTGTGTTGAGAGCCCACATGCATATTAATTAGGAGGAACAGAGTTTAGACTTTAGGGGTACATCTTACAGGGCGGCCACCAGCTGATCTTTTGAGACAATTTTTACAGATATTCAGAAATATTTGAAGTCTCCAAACGAGGCCTTAAGGTCTACCTCCTCCTGACCTCCCAGTACGGCCTCTAGGGTTGTTAAAGTAGTATGCAATGTCATGTGGCAGCACGGCATATATATATATATATATATATCTAAGCTACATGGTGCAGACTCATGATGCGGCCGAATTCAATTCTCCCTAGCTAAGTCGTCCTTCTCAAGAGAATTACTTCAAGAGATCACGCGAGTAACTAATTAAATAATTAACCAACGATAGAAGTTCTTTGTATTCGTTGAATTCAATATGTCTGATCAAATAATGTCTAGTTCATGAAATTATATGATCTTCAAATTAGTCCATACGTACTTTGTGTTAGCTAGATTATTGGAAGTACTAATAATAGATCACGTCCAACGTACTTCAAAGAACCTAATTAAGGAATCTGCATGCACCAAACTTTCAATTTGTAATTTTGAACTGTACTATAAATTTAACTCCCAAATGACACGTGCAAGGCATGAGCGTGCGTTGTTTATCCCCAACAACTGAACGGAGGCCAAATTGAGAGTTTAATGGCACATGAATATTGCAATGAAATATAACGTTGGTGATCAGGACGTCATCGTTTATTATAAAGATTAGGGTATATATATTATATATGGATATTTTGTCATTCCCATGCATGTCTAAATTAATGAGTAGTACCCTGTGATATTTTTTTCATTATTTCAAAGCTAACAACCGATTGAGGGAGTAATTTGAAACAAATAGAAAGTCTAATGGTTGAATGTAATAAAAAATAAATGAGTTTGTAAATGCATGATCAATTGCAAAAAGTAACGTGAGTACTTTCATTTAAAAGTTTTTATATCACATATATATCATCCATAATGCACGTGACATATATAATTAGATTTAAAAAACAAATTTTAAAACTTAAATCTGATATCCTATCAAAAAATAATAATAATTAAATCTTACGAAATAATATATATATATCACTTGAATTGTGTGTAGTATAAAAACTTTCTATTAGCAGACGTACTACTCTTTGAAATAATATGCTAGATGAAAACAATCATATATGTCAATTGTTTTTTATTAATCATGTAACGTCTAGGAATGTATATGGAGTGCGCGCCTAGGGATTTTGATCAATCACTAGATCATCTGGCCTCATGCCTTCAGCTTGTAAGAAAAAAGGAAATTATATTCTTCCCGTTAATTAAAACACTAATTATTAATATTATATATAGCTAGGAATTACATTCACACCCAGAAAACATAATTGTACTGGTGTTCAATTCGTACGTAGCGAGTGACTATTTAGAGACCTCCACTTCATACATGCACCGACCCAATTAGGATGAGAAAAGTTTTAAGTTCTAGGACTCGTTAACCAAAGATCTGTACCCAGGGACGGGATTATGAATTTAATCTAGGGGGCTTATAAGTAAAGTTAAACTATAATAAAATATTTTTTATTTTATTTTTATATAATTTTTTAGAAAGAGAGCTAATATAAATGATATTAATATAATCTATTAAATCACAAAAAATTAATACAAATTAAATTATAATAAAAAAAATTAATTCTCTATTAATAAACCGTCTCCTTTTTACAGTTCCACAAAGCAGGTTGCCGGCAAGGGGGAGCGGGCGCCTTGACTCTTCCTTTCCTCCTTCCCTCCCCCTTTCATTTCATTGTTTTTTCAATGTGTTTGTTTTACCGTTTAGCTTTCATTTTCATTTTCAATCATGGTAAGTTTGATGATCTTCGACGGTAAAGGACTACCACGTGCTCCACCAGGAATTTCGTTTGGAGTCGATCTTCCAACTGACCAAAGCACCCACCATAAGAGGTCGAATCTGAAGCACACGCACGAGATAGATTTACACACGTGATTCCTACTCGCCCCCCAAAAGAAGCTGCATTGCCGCCACATACGGCGTCTCTGGGTTCTGCGACGGCTGGGGCTTCATGGTGTTGGTGCGGTCATCTCCAGAGTGCAGGTGCGTGTAGCTACCGCATGCAGAACACGCGCCACCACAGACTTGCTTGCTACATTTTCTGTGTTCTGGTATTTCTTATTGTTTGTTTTGTTGTTTGTTTTGGGTATATACTAAGTAATAATAAATGGAAAATAATTATTTTTTTGGTTGTCCCATCCCTCTTTTGAAAAATAGTGTTGTTAATTTCCTTTCCTCTTTTAGAGGATGGTGGTGGGTGAGGTTTGATTTTATTCTCTTATAGCGTTTTACTCTTTGACAATTCGGGATACAAGTCTCTGATGATATTTTTACTTTAGAGTGAATAGAAATTAAGACAATGTCCATCACAAGAAATTTGTGTGCGAGGTGCGTCAATCAGTTTGGCTTATAATTTGGGTTTGCTTTGTTTATCCGATCATAGTTTATAACCTTGATTTTTGAGAATGAAATGCATTCTTTCCTATCAAAAGAAAAAATAAATAAATCTCAAAAAAATAAAAAATCATCCTATATATACTCAAGAGAAGGGGGGGGGGGGGGGGGGGGCTTAAAAGTTAAAAGCTCCGCCCCTGTCTGTACCATTAATTGATCATCTGCATGCAGCATATATATATATATATGATAAAATGTTTTCTACTGATCAAATGTACTTCGATCCCATATAAATACGAAGAACCATGCATGTGATCATAAAGAATGAAAATATGGCCGTGCTACTGGCGCTAGCTCCTTAATTATACTCGATCGGGTTGAGTAGTATATGACATGCATGCATGGGTGGCTACATATATATATATATATGTATGTATGTATGCAAATCATCCAAGACGCAGGCAATTCATGAGTAGTCATGGGTAACACGACTAGCCAGCTGCACATTGGATATAATATAGAAGCCATCCAGTTAAATGGTCACAACAACGAAGCCCAGCCTACAGAACTACGTACGTATTTGATATCCACAAAAGAAAACAACGAAGACACACTGAACTTGTTGCTATGGACAGGTTCAGGAGTGAAATTAACTATATATATCTGCTCATTCTGTACGTGCATATATATATATCATTAGAAAGACATACATTAAAAACGTATATATACATGATCATGCGAATTACTACTGTTATTTTGAATGCAATCATAACAAATACTAACAACAAAAACTTCTACCTTTAGTCCCAATAAACACGTACCTTTGCAAGAGGTTCGCTGTAAAAGTTAGCAAGAAGATCCATATCACTATAATATAGTGGTTTTCCCCATTGACTTGAAGCTTGACCTAATATCAGATCAGCTGATCTCAGAGCTAATTACCAAGATAGACTTGAATTTCCAACCATCCAGGATTTCACCTGGTGATGGGATATATTTTCAAGCATGCAGCGAAACTGCGTCAAGAAAATATATGGGCACCCATCCTCAACTCCCAAGTTGAGCTAAGTACAATTCGGGGGCGGGGGGGAGATACTGTGTGAAGTTTACCGCCTGAAATATATATTTCAAAACTTTATTTGGGTTTAAATACCAACAAGAGGGCGATCAAAGTTTAAGAATATTATTATGATCCATGGATGGTGGAACTAATCATGAACAAGAAATGGATATATATTTGGTCGCTTGAACTTAATTTGACCATGGAGGCCGATCTTCTTACTTGGGTAGAATTCAAGCTTGGAAGTCCCTTTTACGCAATGAGAACTAGCTAAGTCGGGGACATAACAATTGGGCGTGCTCTCATGAATTCATAATGCATCCACTCTTACTTGGGGAGAGGAAGAGAGAGAGAGAGAGAGAGAGAGAGGACTTCTCATACAAAAAAGGTAGAGTAAGTCATAAATGCTTCTTTCTCACCTGCAGGTTTGACATGCAATTCTACGCATGCTTTCTTCTTGCGCCACTTGCGAGTGAAGGAATCTAAAAAATGGCTTCGATTATTAGGCAGAAGCAAGGGATAAGAAGAGACAGGTGGATTCACACTGTCCCAGCAAAGCCAGAACAAGCAGACCATGCGTATTGATGCGGTATGGGGGGGGGAATAATTAGGTTATATATGTATATATATTTATTAATAATATCGTTAATTGCAGACCAAGTAAGCAATATTGATAAACTTGCCATAAAATAAAAGATAATCATTAATGACTATGCATGTGAAACAGCTGCATGCCAAAAAAAAAATAATGTGAAACAGCTGCATGTGAGGCAGCATCATTCACGTGCTTCCTAGTTTCTGGAGTTCCGAGATTTCATGTTTTTCTGATCATAGTTAATTATATATATATAAAACCTTTTTAATTTTCTTTCTTTTCGCTACATGATTCCGTATGCCGACTAGTACTTGGGGTTTCTGCAGACTAAAAGTAGTACTTCCTGATCATCTAACCAGCCGAAAAATTATATCAACAAAATTTATTTGTCTAAGTGAGAACACTAAACAAGCGAACGAAAAACTACTAGAGCTAGTGATGATCTATTGCTTATATATAATAAAGTTGATGAGTTACATGATATATCTAGTTCAAAATTACCAAATGCAACGCCTTCGTACGTACATAGTCCATCCATTAATACGATAATTAACACGTCTAATTTTAACATCACTAGTTTTACATCCATGGCTTGACCATCTGGTTCACTGACGATATATATGTAACCATTTTTTGTAATTATTTTCCCCTGATCTATGTGCAGAAGAACAAGAATATTTGATTGTTAGTTTCCGGCCGGCCTCTATGTCGAGAGTGAACGTTTAATTAGCAGGCAGGGCTTGACAGGCCGGTACTGACAAGGACAATAAGCTGGAGGAAAGAGAATTGACGGGCAAAGAGGGTACATTCCCTGGTTGGAAACAGTAGTGGAGGTAACCATAAAAAGAGACAACGGATTCTTTGCTTCTTGATCATTGATGCATGTCTCAATACCCTTGTTGTTAATTGAGTGCTTGTGCTAGCTAGCTGCTTCTTGGTCGACTTTGATCAATAAAGGAGAAAAGTAAAGGCTAAGCAACTTTTGATTGATCATTTCTTCAATTAATGTATGGTTTCTATATATATATATATATATATTAAACTTATCTTGGGAGTACTGCTGCATGAGGATAGGGTCCACAATTCTTTGTGTGCTTTCATGAGACTCGACTTGCAAAGACTAGCGCCTAAAGCATGCTGCTGATCTTTTACCATCCTCGCTTTGTATTTCCGAGACTTGATCTTTTCAGTTAGCTAGTTGACCTGAAGGCTTGAAGCAATTATATATGTGAATCTGTGATCGATGTCCCTTAATTTGTTGCTGATCTGAAGTTACTCATGCATAGTAGCGTTGATATTTAATTAAGTTCTAGCACCATTAACATTTCCGGTTTAGATTACTTTAAAATCATATATATATATATATATATAGAGAGAGAGAGAGAGAGAGAGAGAGAGCTTAGTTCAAAACTTTCGTATATATAATATATATACCAACTGGTAGCTATTTTTTCACCAATATTATGTCATGTTATAAACTATATTAATACCTCGGATTAACGTATATAAATTAATGGGGATGTGAATATAAGAAATAGTTGTTAACATTTACGCTCATGGGGCTACCGGCCATCATATGACGAGCAATCCGCCTGCATTTGTCTCGTCCTCGCCGTACCAAGGCAAAATTATTTTTTCACCAATATATATCTTGTGCTATATATAAACTATAATACCTTGGATATATATTCACGTATAATTAATGGGGATGTGAATGTAAGAATCCCAACATTGTCTGAAAGATCAAGTACTACTGATCAAGTTCTTCATGCACCAGCTTATAATAATTTCAAAGGACTTCATAAATTTTAATCTTAGTTGATATTTTTGAATTATAAAATCCAAATATAATTTGAATTTTTCCTTACATCGTTACATAAACAATCACTTAATTCTAAAAGTAGAGTACTAAATTGATCTATGATGACTCGAAAACTCTAAATTAAACATATCATCTTATTAATTAATTTTAATTTTATTTTGGCAATTCATAAACTCATATAATTCATTGATCATAAAATTCAGATCAGGAGTATGCAACTACAGATGATCATGAGTATGCTAGCTTCTAATATATATATAACCTTGAGTAATTGAAATTAATCCACCAATATAAAAATGAAAGTGCCATATGTAGTACTAGTTAAACTTTTACTTACAATATTTCTTTTTTATTTTTTATAATTCAAATTTTAAATTTTAAATTTCATGAATTTCAGCATATAAATAACTGATTACATGTAGAAAAATATATAAGTTTTTTTTTTTTGTAAATTTTTCTCACGTACAGACGAGCATCTTACAATTTTGTAGGTACTGTCAACGTCGTACCTACAGGTCTACCAAGGCAATTAAAACTTTGAAAGTCTGAATTGAATTGGTTAATAATTATATATATATATATATATACCCTGAGACTCAAAAATTAATTTGAGGATGGCGTGCAGGTCTAATGATCATGAGGCCGTCTATGCAAGATATATACCCGCGGCCACGCCTCACAAGCTTGCCATATATATCTTCCTTATCATCATGCTTTGATTTCTGAACGTCCGTAGTTTTGGGCACCAAATAATTTTTAGTATTAGTATATACTTCTTATCATCTGCCGCCCAGAACGTTAAATTATCAAATTTAAGGCACATGAGTCATGTGTTTGATAAATGAAATTATTTTATTCTTATTTATAAATTATTTATTAATAATTTTTAACTTATGATTATTATTATTTATAAATCATGCATCCAAACGTAATTTTATTAGTCTTGTGAACGAACAGGTAATTTTCTTTTTTTTTCTTTTTTATTTTATCAGACGGTCCATCAACGCGTCCCTCAAATCCACCAGCCTGTAACAAATAAAGTGATAAGAAAAACCCATAAACAAAGGCCAAATTATGGGCCCCGGCCCTGGTGGCCTATGAACAGCCCAAATCTAAATAAATTTAAACCAGCCCGGCCTCAATACCCATAAGAATTAGATTAAATTTGAATACTAAATTAAGACAAAACTTAAAACTTAAATAAAATATTATTTCTTAAGTTTTTATTTTTTTTATTTTTATTTTTTGCAAAGAGTTAGAATGACATGTCGGAAAATGGCCACATTTCGTAAGATTATTATTATTTTAAATTTAACAAAATTGAATTATATATTGACAACTATATCTACTGTTGTACGTCAGTTTCGAAGTAGGTCAGTTTGAATTGTTTGGGTTTTTAATTATTGAAAGATGGTGGATTATTATGTCAAGAGTCTGATGGCCGTATGGTATATGATGACCCAGCATCAATGGCGGATTATTTTTCCGACAGTCCTACATTTTAAAGGTAAGTTTTGAATTTTGTTCTATCAATTGATCTTTAAGGAGCGATAATAATGATCATATGGCCGCAGTGGAAATCGAGTTTTGCTTCAACACGTTAATACCTTTTTGGGTTTCTTTTTAATGGGTAATTTCGCAAATATTGAAAGAATAATAATGAAATATCTCTAATTTATTGTAGGAGTATCACGGATTGGACATGGGCCATTAAATGTGGAACCATTGAAATCAGATTCCCTTATTGTCGGCATGAGCTGTAAAGTAATTGCTGGCCGTCTGAATTAGTCATTTATGAGATTAATTATAAACACGTGCTTGCACTATGAAATTTCAAAGTGGGGATTTTGGGGCAACTTATACGTATAACCAGTGCATGTAGTTGAAACAAGTTTTGTCCATTTCTTGATTCCTGAGTTCGCAACCCATCGAGTCCCTTGTTTCAGAATAATCTTCTTTCGTAAGCAAAACTCAATTCGCTACGAATTACTTGTTGATAATGCGTAGCCGCTTTACTTAGCTAGAGCCTAGACCAACTCACTTCAACAATAATATTTCTTCGAGCCTATTTGATTGAAAATGACAAAATTAGACTTTGTGACACACAATAGGGAGTAATCTTTTTTATTTTTTGTTTTTTGTTTTTACAAAAAGATGAGGATCACATCATGTTTCAGAGTGACCTCGACTCAATTTTATTAATAAACTTTCATTTATAGTAAAAAAATATCATAATTATAACCTGATACTTAAGATAATTACAAGTATTCAAAAAAAAAAATCAATAGATCCAAGCACCCAAAAAGGATAATAAAGTAAACAAATAATTAAATCATAAATTGTTAGAATTATTAAGGGGGTCATTCATTAAGGGGGCAATGAATGACCTGCTGTCAACAATCACGTGTCTCTCTTCCATCATTAGTGTGTTTTTTCTCAACGTACACAGCAACTTATACAGTAATTTATACTTATAAATACGAATGTTTTCGATCAATTTTATACACGTATGAGAAACGAGAAAATAACAAAAAGAAAAATAAGAGAAAGGAAGATAAAGAGAAAATTCAATTTTTGAGAAATAAAGAGTCCCAATATTTTTACTTATAAAATCTCTTGTAATAGTAATTTTATTTTAGTTTTAAAACATAAATATCCTTATTACAATTTTCAAACCTTATTAAAGCTATAAACAAGGCAGAAGCAAAACGTGTAAAAAAACAAATATCAAAACTATTTACATACGTCTCAAATACGACACATTGCCTTTGTCAAGTTGAAAAATACCTCCAGTTTCCATTGGAAGATCAAAAGCAGAGTAATAACTGGAATTATACCCTTTAGCCCCAAGCTTGGCAAGACTATCTTCAACCGCATTGCACTCTTTGTTTATGTCTGCTGGTGAAGGTTATATCATCAGGATGGTGCAAGATCTCCTCCCAAAAATTCTCCAAGTACCACAAGTCACATCTTTTAGTCAAGATTCAATCAATGACTAATTTTGAATCTATCTCAGTCTCAATAGCATTTGAACCCCATATTCCGAGTATTTTGCAGTCCCTATAACAAATTCATAACTTCATCATAATTATTAGTACGAGATCCAACATGAGCACAAAATCCCAGTCTCAAATTGTCAGTATGATCCCTGATGACTCCCCCCACCCCTGATAAACCCGGGTTACCCATTGAATAACCATCAACATTGAATTTACACCATTCTCTTTTTGTCTCTCCCATCTTACAATCTTATCCTGTTGCACGCAAAGTTTAGGAGGAGGAAGATTTAAAGATTGGAAAAAAGTATCATTAATAAGAGTAATCCTTTTCTGACATTTTAATTTCAAAGCCACCCATTACAACCAATATTTAATAGAAAATCAAACCGTGTCAATGGATTTATACAATCATCCCATTCTAGCTTTACATCGTCGCCACTAGAAACGACATGTTATAATAATGGAGAGAATTTCAGAATTTGTCTACGATAAGATGACTTTTAAGCAAGTCGAAACCAATACTCCACTTTTTCTTTCCATGTCCAACCAATCACCAAAGGCATACCCATTTGAACACAACATTGGCTCCAAATCTATGATGCAAACTCACCCATAACAATCACATGGTTTTGATTTTCATTAGCTCACAAAATACAATAATCACATTTGGAAACCAGATTAATACCAACTCTCCGCAATCTATGATCATCCACAATTAGGCAGCCATTCATGGCTTTCTACATTTAAAATAGACATTTTTCTTTTTTGGAAGAGAGCGGTGCTATATCCATTCAATCCAAGACATCGAAGGAGCATGAGAGCAGATGTATTCCCATGCACCTTAGATTGGAGAATTTCCCATCTCCATTCGGAAGTCAAATAAGAACATCATCACTAATTTTTAAATTTCTCAATTTTTCAAGCAATTCGTCCGCTTTTTCCATACTCATCAAACGGTGAAAAAGATCAATATTCCACTCATCCTCCAATTTGCAATCGGCTAAAGTAAGAGAAGGATGATCCACAACAGTGAGTACTTAACCTTTGAATTCGATGAATATATGCTAAGGGATTTATCTTATAATGCACATATTACAAATGTACAACCCATATCATGATAAGACAACAACATTTTTAATTCTCTAGGAAAAACTAGAGCTTCCACTTTTATCGCTTGTCTTCGAATTGAGCCATCAATCAATGCCGCAGATGGTCCCTCACACCGACGTCACACGTACAGGCTCCTTTTCATGGGCCATAGAGGACCAGATCTATTGCAGATACATTGGCCCGAGCACCATTCGGGGGGCATTTTTTTAAGAACCTTATATACTGCTTTTGGGGTTCAGCTTCTTTATATCTTCATCTCTGTTTGTTTGTTTGTTTTTTTTTTTTTCTTAATGGCCGTTGATGTGAGGGACCATTGGAGGCAAGCATTAATTGGGCTGACCATAGGAGACAGATGAAACGGGCTATCATTTCAAATACAAACAGATCTATCTCATAAGTACTACTCTGCCGCTGTCCGGAAAATTTCCAAACTCTCAATCAAATGCTGACTTTCTATTTCAGTTATTTTTACAAAAAGTAATTATTTTTTTATTAAATAAATCTATTTTAATCATAAATAATCATTCTCATCTTACATAATTGATTACAAATATTTATGTATTTTTTTATAATTAATTCAGCCTCCGTGGACTGAGCCCTCAGGCGTGATGCCATTGCCTTCCTACTTGCCAACTTTCTGCATTACTATTATTTCTCCTCCTTTCTAACTTTTATCTTTAATTAATTGGTTCAAATTACTTGCATGCTTAGGTGTACCATGAGCAGATCTTAATTGGTATTAAAAAAGACATACTCAGATTTTTATGTTATTTGACATGATTAATGTACCTCTTAGATTTATTTTAAGAGAGGTAGACCACCAATTAAACTCATTCTTCTGGGAATAACACAAAAAAAAAAAAATAGATAATTGATTCGACATATATACCATATCTCTTAATTAATATATTTACCTTTGTCCTTATATGGAGCAGACCATATCTAGATCATGACAAGTTGGATGGAAATTAATAAAACATTACAGTATACACCGGCCTCCTCCACCCCTCGGACGAGTAATGAAATCAAGAAGCAGTAAAAAACAGTACTAGTCCGTCTACAGGTCCAATATTCAAGTCGTGTCTTTTGTCGTGTCCCGAGTACTGGAAGCAAAGTGTAACAGGAAGACTGATTCAATAAAGTAGATAGGGCAAAGGGCAACCTCTCTGCCCCCTCTCTAATCCCATATCCCTTTTGTGGGGCATGCCAATGTCCTTTTGAAGTTGAAAAGGAACAAGAAATCCCTAATGTCCATGCAATATGATGCATGTGGGGTTTGGTATGCAGCTATGGGTAAGCTAATTAAGGTGATCAACACCGGCCTCTAACCCTCAAAGCTCGTACCATGCATACTTGTCTCGCCGAGAGGCAAAGATAACCCACCGCGCTCAGGTCGAGAAGCCAAAAAAATTTCAGACACCAGAGCAAAATTTTTCTGTTTCAACTTTATCGGTTTCTGCCCATCCACACCACCGAGAGAGAGAGAGAGAGAGATTGAAAGATCCTCATATCCCCACAAACAGCAACAAATAGCTCCTAGCAGGCTTTTTGCAGTGATTGCTTTTCCTCTTTCGTACATTCAAACATGATTAATGCATCCATCCTGCCACACCATGAATGCATGGCAGTATTATTATGTATTGGATGGATCATGACTCGTGAGAGATAAATGTGGACGTATATATTTAAGGGCAACACTCAAGTAAATGCACACCATTATCTTTTTTTATGCCGTAAATCACCACAACCCGATGATCTCGATAATTTGATGATCTTGAGATCATGTGGATATAATTTTTTTTTTTTAAGAAAAACTGTCATAATTTATTTATTAGAAAAATTTACATGCATGACCGATATAAAAATGTCTTCATATTAACATGATATAATCAATCAAAATAATGGATTTATTAGTACGTTATTTTCTTTTATAATTGGTAGGATTTTCACTATTCATGTACATTGATAATTTTTATGGACAAACATTCCAGATAAGATATTTCTATTTAAATGGAGAATCAACCTCATATTTTATAAAAAGAAGAGACTCAACTTATACAGATAAACATTCGAGAGACGAATTTTTATTTTATTTTAATTAATAATATAGAAAAACAAAAATTTGTAAGATAGATGTGAAAATGAAGGCTTACAATATAGATTATGATGATCTTCAATAAACTTCAAAATTTATAACAGCCCATGAATATAACATAATTGTCCCTTTTTATCCATAAAGTTTATATTTAAAGATCTGGTGGTCGCGAGTCCCATGATATGGCGCAAGTTGTTAAAAAAAATGGTGCGCACATAAGGACCATGCGCAGATATAGACATCGTATGAGAACCACACACCATGATTTTTCAAAACTAACACTTTCTTTTAAAAAAAATTTAGCCTGTGATTCTGTTTGTGTCATACGTGTTTCTTGGTAGTTATCGAAAAGTTATAAATTTATCTTTTTCTATTTTAAAAAAAGATAAATAAAATTAAATAAAAGAAACATTGATAAACGAGATAAGTAAATTGAGGAAGGTAAGAAGGAAATGGAATTGAGAGGGAGAGGGAGAGGGAGAGGGAGGAGAAAGTGAATTCCTTTCTCCCTTCGACAAGAATAAGATCTGAAATCCTTAATTTTTTGAATGAGAACTCAGAGAAAGAGAAGAGGAAGAGGGAGGGGGAGGCGGCGCTTGTCATGTTTTTTATTATTCATATGATTCTAGACAGCAATCATGCATCGGATAAACATTAATATGTGTGAGAGATAAGACGTAAAAGTAGCGGGCTACTTGTGTACGATGAGGCTGGCTAACCTTTAATTTAGGTAGGTTTGGAAATAAAGAATTTCTAAACATTTTTAAATATTTTTTTTATTATTTATTATTTTATTATTATTATTTATCTATTTTTATTATTATTTATTATTTTTTTATTTAATATTTTATTATTTTTTATTTTTTATTTTTTATTATTATTTACAAACACTCTCAAAAATTTTTAAACACTCTCAATATTCAAATATAATTTTAATCTTCTTTTTAATTAATTAATTATTAAGGTTTTCTAGCTGTAAGTAAGGTAGTACCTTTTACAAAAACATTTGTACTATTAGATAGGAGTTTGATTCGAATTGTTACAGTTTACATTAAGAATATTATTTATCTATATCGATGTCGAGCTACTGTTACGCATGCAAAAAAGTCATATATTGCCGGAATATAGCCAATTATTAAGTACGACATGCACACAGTATTAATTTACAGTAACAGGCCGGCCCATGCAATTTAATTAGTATAAGCCGATTCATGATCAAGAGAATCTTATCCTTGGGAACATGATCAGCCCAATTAATAATCAATATCCTATAAAACAGATTGGAAAAAATTTTAGGAAAAATATTGAGTGAATCCACACTCAGCACACTCACCCTCACAGTGCACTGTTCATGTGAACAGTGCACTGTGAGGGTGAGTGTGCTGAGTGTGGATTCACTCTAGAATCACTCAAAATTTTATATCTCCGATATTTTAATCCGGCCGCGATCTCGTGATGGTTTTTAAATAAAAAAAATTAAAAAATTAAAAAAATACATATATTTTATTTCTACACATTATTTTATTATTTCTATAAAAAAAAATGTAAAAAACATTTGCGCTACGGGGCGCGGCGGGAATCCCCTTCCGGAGATCCCTAACACTACTCAAACAGATACGATCGAGTTCTCAGCTGTAATACGGTACTGAGACGATCGAAAGGATATATATTGTAGCGATCGATTTATGTAGGCTAGGCCGAATCAATTAGAAGATGCAATATATAATATTGCTCTGATGATCTTATCATGCATTAAAATCTCCTATATATCGATCTTTAGTTTGGATATCAGGATATATATATATATATATATATAGAAATTTAGAATACCATGCTGCTTATTTATACTGCGCCGACAAATTGGATTGAAGAAAATTTTAAATTTTAAACTTTGTAACTAATGAGCCCATGTATAGCATAATATCAATATTTCATACTGATTATACTCGCACTACAAGAAAAACAGAAATATATATATAAATAATTAATTAATTATAAATATTTATTTTTCTTGTATTGTCGACTTATAAAATATAGAAAAAAAAAACTGTCTATGCTTTAAAATATAATTTTACTCACATGTACATAATCATGCATATGGCTGATCAAGCGTGTTCATGACAATCGAAATTGTGAGATTTTTTTAATTTTAAATTCGAAATTTCTATTTAAAAAGTTGATAAAATGAGAGGAATACAGACGTAACACGGCTCATTAAAAAATATTTAAGTGTAATGAATGAACGAAACGGCAGCCGCCCCCTATCCCACCACTAAAATTATGTGAATGACCACACCACTATTATATTAAATTCTGCATAGTGATTTGTATAGTGACTTGCGTAGTAATTTTAAAGCCTATAAATAGGGGCTTCAGTTGTAATGAAATTCATAAGAAAATATAGAGAGAGAAAGAAAGTTTCAGTTCTTAAGAGTTTCAGAGAGAATTTCTTATTTCTCTTTTACAATAGTAGTTCCTTTCTTTAGTTTTATAACACGTTATCAGTACGAAAGTTCTACCAATTCTGAAACTAGTGGCCTTATTCCTCTAATCATGGATCACATTGATGAGCTTTTTATCTCTCAGTTGAATGATAAAGATATATGTCTGGCTGACAGTACTACAACTCACACAATTCTCAAAGAAAAGAAATATTTTCAAAATCTAACACTAAGTAAAGCCTATATCCATACCATATCAGGTTCATCGGATTTAATTGAGGGCTCCGGAAGAGCTTATATTGTGTTGCCTAATGACACTAAATTTTATATTGATGATGCTCTATTCTCTTCACAATCCAGAAGAAATTTATTGAGTTTCAAAGATATACGTCGTAATGATTACCATATTGAAACGACCAATGAAGGTAGTAAAGAGCATCTT